>JAWUZG010000013.1:11671666-13085833 GCA_036785705.1 Acanthornis magna
GGGTTTTGGAGGGTGGTAGGTGATGCAGGAGGAGGTGCTGAGGGGAAGCTGGTGCCTCAGCAGCTGCTGGAGGCACTGCTTATAAAAACACCTGGCCCGTGGGGGGGAGTCCTGTTTCCATGGGAGTGCCAGAGGTGGTTGTGCTGTTATTTGTAAACGGAGAGAGAGAGAGGGGGAGCATCGAGATCCGCTGAACAGTGACTGTCCAGCTGATAGGGAGGGCGGTCAGCTCAGGGAGAGGCCCCCGGGCAGGCTCTCCCGGTCAGCAGAGGCAGCACCGCTCCCCCGGGCCGAGAGGCGGGAGGGAGGGAGGGAGGGAGGGACGGGAGAGAGGCGGGGCGGACACTCTTTGCCCCCACGGGTGGGGCCGGCGGCGCTGGGGCCCGGGCGGTGCGGAGTGGCAGTCGCAGCTCGCAACCACTCGTGTCGGGATGTCGGGCGATCAGTCTCGCAGCCTGGGCAAGGGTAAGCGCCGCGGGGCTGCCACCGCCGGGGCTGTCACCGCCGGGGCTGGCGGGGGCGGGCGGGTGAGTGCCGGCGGTGACAGCCTCTCTCTCCCCGCAGGTAGCGCGGCGCCGGGCCCTGTGCCCGCGGGGCTGCTCCGGCTCTACAGCATGCGCTTCTGCCCCTACGCGCAGCGGACGCGCTTGGTTCTGCGCGCCAAGGGCATCAGGTGAGCTCCGCGCGGCCCCGCCGCACCTCCCGCACCCCAGGGCCCGCACGGAGCGAGCGGCGGGCCGAGCTTCCTTTCTCTCCTAAATTAAACATCCCGGAAAGAACTGATTGAGGTTTCTGCGTTTCGCTCTAAAGCTTGAATAAGTAGGCTGTGTACAAAATCAACTGCATAAAGGCCTAAAGTAAAAACCCCAAGCTGATTTTCTTTTATAAATCTTGCCTGTCATAGCTTGTCCTGAGTAAATGTGACTAGAGACATAACATACATTTTTGTTTGGTTTTTATGTGAGTGGCTGTGAAAATTCTGGAAGCTATGAATATTCAGTGTTTCTGTTGTATCACTGCCCAGCAAAACACAACAGTGAGTGAGTGGCCTTTTTAAAAGAGGAAATGTACTGTGTTCCTGTAACAGTCTTGTTCTTGTGCTGTAGTAAATTAGTGGAATTCAGTACTTGTGTTTGTTTCTTATTCAAGATAGCTGTGCCATTTCAGTGTTCTTAAATGCCATTTCAGCATTCTTAAATGGGGTCTAATGTCTCCCTCAGTTTACAAATTAAAAGTAACCATTTTTTCCATCTTTTTCTGATTCCACCAAGACCAAGGCCTGCCAGTGGTTTGTTAACCAACATAGGGCTGGGAGTTAATTTTAGAATAAGGAATGCTAACAGATAGTAAGATGAGAGTTGGGTTAGTTTGTTTTGTTTTTTTCATGGGCCTTCTTTTTTTTGAAAGAGTAGGTGCAATAAAACTTCGGGGTCAATTTAATTCTGATTGTCTTTGGACTGATTTTGGAGCTGGGTGGTTTGTTGCAGCATAGTGATTTTTGAGGGTTTTTATGGCTACCTAGATGTGATTGTTGCCTTCTTCTAACTTCTCAGTTGTTTTGAAGGTTCATCTTTGTTTAGGAGACATTTGGGCTTACTAGGAATTTTCTGGGGTTACACATATAACACAGCATCTAACTTACAGTTTGGTGGTAGAGACATATTTCCTATGTATTTTTTAAATCAATATCTATTTTCCTTTACCTTAAACACCTGTTCTATGTGAGGCCATAGGTTGGGAAGATAAGTAGGTAGGATGCTCTCTTGATTTGCTCTTTGATGTAGGTTAAGGTTCAGGTGCATTTCCTAATTGGGGTGTAGCTTATTTGCAATCAAGTGCTTCTTTTTTAGAATGCCCCTGAAGAATAAATCTGCTGAGTTCTGACATTTGTTTTTAGCATGACAATAAAGGCTGTCTGCAGACTGCACGTGTGTCTTTTATTAGTTTAACAAACACCTCATTGTAAATCAGCACTTGCTTTCTCCAGCAAAGTATGGCAGTATTTCTGTGTCCAAGAATTAGTCCTGTAAAGGACTTTAGGAAAACGAAGGAGTTCAGTGGTTTGAGAATTGAGCCTCTCAGGTACTGAACTGTTGAGGTGATTGTGTTTCACCCATGGTATGGGGTGGACTGGGGCAGAACTGAGCCTGTCTGGGTCTTGTTTCTTTTGCTCTTTTAGCCATGAAGTAATCAACATCAATCTGAAGAACAAACCTGACTGGTACTTTGAGAAGAACGCTGCTGGGCTGGTTCCTGTTCTGGAAACCAGCAAGGGCCAGCTGATCTGTGAGTCCCCAATCACTTGCGAGTATTTGGATGAAGCATATCCAGGGAAGAAGCTGATGCCTTCAGACCCATATGAGCGAGCCTGTCAGAGGATGCTTTTGGAAGACTTCTCAAAGGTAGCGTGTGATCAGAGTGGGATTGTGTTTCCAACTTTACCATCACACCAAAAGCTGCAGCTCTGTTGCTGTTGCTGCTTTCATCCTTTAAGGCAGGTCTTCTGTCTGGGACAAGCACTTAAATAAGCAGAGGGGAATTGGGGCCTTTTGCTGTGAGCACATACAAACCACTGTGTCTCTGAATTGCTCCCAGCATTTATGTGCAAGGATGGATGCAGGAAGGCATCCAAAATAGTGAAAGTTTGTATGGCTGAGGTAGCGTTTTGAGCATCCTACAACAGAGCAAATGTTAGACCAAACCAGCTGAACATGTGAGACTTGGGAAATGACAATTGCTGTATTTTATTCTGACCCTTTCTGTAGGAAGTACTGTGTGAATGCAGGATGTGGGGAATGCCTGACTGAGAGCCTAAAACCATGGATAAGAGATTGCACGTGGCTGTAAACATGGGACATGTATAGGGAGGCTGGGTTTGGCTCTCATTTGGGGTTGGAGATGGTTGACTGGAATTAACCTCTCTGTATTAGCACGTGATCTGAGGACTCTAGGATGTGAAAGAAGTCACTTGGATATGCGACAGGAGAGAAACAATAGAAGATGCAAAGGGATGTGGACAAAGAAAGGGAATAGAAGGGAGAATGTATTTCCAACAGGCCTTTGTAAATAGACCCAATAAAAGAGGGCTGCGGGGCAGTATGTTGCAAGAAAGAACATGTGCAGATGGGAAACATCCTTATTTTTACTATTCTATTATTGCTACAAGACTAAAATCCATTACTATTAGTATTTGTTCTTCCTCTAGGCTTTTGCTTGCCTTTTATGAAGTATAGAAGATTTTTACTAATGAACTTTATGTAGCTCTTTAAAGGTAAATCTCCTAAGATTTAACTTGCATCTAGTATCTTAACATCTAAGTTAACGTTTTAAGTTTTGAGTGACTTGCTTTTGTTCTTGTACTAGGTGCATTAAAAACTTTTTACTTTCCTTTGTATAGATAGCACCCTTGCTTTTCAAGCATGTTCTGGCAGTCAAAGATGGACAGGACACCACGGCACTGAAAGCAGAGATTGCTGAAAAGTTTGGCAAACTTGAAGAGGTGAGAGTATTTAATGACAATGAGCAGATTGCCAGCCTTTGTATGATCCCTTTTTAGTTTTTGTGCTGTGGTCTTTGGAGGTAGATCTCTCATTTAGTTGGTAGTTACAGCAAGAAACAATCTCTCAATTTATTATCCTCAGCCCAGGATGCACAAGGACACCATTAGAATACATTTCAAGTAGCTAAACTAAACTTTATCTAATGATGAAGACTGTGTAGACTTGTAGAGATTTTTAAATTCAAGCAGACTGCTGTTGTCTTAGATATCTTTGTTCTGCTTTAAGTGTAAGACCTTGCAGCATGTACTAAGAGTGAGGGCTGCGGAGTCTGAGCTGCTGAAGAGCATCTGTACTGAAAGCAGTGCAGATACCTTGGTGATTACATAAAATCTTTTTCTTTCTAGAGCTCGTCTTTGTGGGTGGGTGGAAGCAGAATGTAATTTGTACCTTGCAGAAATCCAGCCCTGGACCATGTTCTGCCACGGGGGGTGTAATGCAACTTCAGCAGAGCTCCAGGAAGTGTCAGGTGGCTTTGATGCTGTATTAGCCACTTGACAGTCCATGTCAGTAATGATTCTTGGCTAGTCTGAACAGCTGTTGGACTTGCTTTGTCATGAACCCATTCCTTCTGTCTTTAGAAGCCACAGTGAGTGCTTTGGTGGATCAATGAAGAAGAGTTCCTCCAGAGTATTTCTATTCCGGTGCAAAGCTGCCAATAACCTATTAGTACTTTCCTAGTTCTCCTAACAGTCCTGTGCATTCTGCTTTTCCACCCCCTTGGGCTGCCAAAGCACAATTGTTTTCAGGGTAGTCTTGTCCATCAGATAAGTTTGAGGCTGCAGTAATGCACATGACGAGTTCCTGGGGGAAGTCATGGGTGTTTCACTTCCCTGAAATACAGATGTATTAAACATTAAGGAAGGATTAACCTTCTTCCTGCTTGATTAATACTGTGAAATTGTGCTCCTTCATTGTCTATTTTACTATACCCAGAATGTTTATGCAGCAGCAGTTTATGGTCAGCTGTGAATGGGAGGCCAAAACAGAGCTGTGCGAACTTCCCTCCGCATATTGCAGGAGACATTCCAGAGGGGAACACCTTAGGAACATTTCTGTATTTTGATTTCTGCTGCCCGACAGAGGGGGCTGTGTTCTTGTCTCTGCTCCTGTGAAGCTGCTGGTTGTGTTCTGCCAGACACCTGGGAGCTCAAACAGTTCAATGCTTCCTGAAGGACTGCTTTAAAATTTCTTACAGATCGTGGGGTTGGGGACAGGGAATAAATGCCATATGAGTGTATAGAGTGGTATGTGTCCAAAAAGATCAAGATTTTTAAGGTCTCTTTGAGTTTCACCTTTAAAACTCCAAAGTGCCTGAAAACAGAGGCACTAGTTTAATGAAAGAAGATACCAGGCTTTGGAGGGTCCTTAAAGCATATTAAACTTGGATGACTATGGCAATTAAAAATGCATCAGAGTCATAAATGTAACAGGAGATCTTGCTGCATTCTTTATGGCCCTGCTTTCTGTGCTGAGCTGTGAGGATCTCTTTCTGGTGTAAGTTACACTTGCATCCTGCTGCCTTTACACCTGGACTCAAATGCAGTTTGAGATGTAATGTTCAGAAATGCTTCCCTGACACCACTTGGTCTCAACTGCCATGGGAAAAGAGTCCCTGCTAAAATGGTGCTCTAATTTACCTGGATGATAAATTTAGCTGGATTTATTGGTAAAGAAATACATGTGCTGTGGTAGTCGATTAGTCTGTGCCATTAATGCTTTTTGACAAGTAAGAAATCACAAATGTATTCTTTGCTAAATTCCTTTTTGTGCACATGCTGTAGCTTGCTAGTGATTCATATTTTGTGACAGTGTTTGAACCTCTGGAGAAGAGCTGGACTGCGTTAATGAAATAGCAGCTGTAGAATTAAGCTTAACTGTACTGACTAGCTCTGACTCTAATAATATTGCATGCACAAGAGAAATACACTGTATCTCCTTTGTTTGCTCACTGATCCCTGTAGGGTGCCTGCCTTCCACTATGAAGTGGGGTTTTTGGTACTGTAGTGTTCTGCTGCGCTTTTCCTTCTGGGGGCAACTGACATCTCTCACCCTTCACAGGCTCTGTCCAAACGCAACACAGTGTTCTATGGTGGGGACTCAATCTCAATGATTGACTACTTGATCTGGCCATGGTTTGAACGTCTGGAATCATTCCAGCTGAAAGAGTGAGTACCTTGCCTGGCTTCTGTTATGTTCTGAAGTGCTTCAGCATCAATATTCATTATGCACACTGCAGCGTGGGCCGTTCTTGGGGGCTGCTGAAGAAAGCTTGTATTGTGTTGCAGTTTGGGGGACGCATCCTGCACTAAGCTGGACGTTGTACTGGGACAGAAAAAGTAGTAAAATGGAATTGTCCAAGCTGTTTTGCTTCCTTGATGCCCTCCAAATTTTCCATTTGCGTTACTCAGTCCCTTCCTTTTTCCTGTAGCTCTTTGAATCACACCCCAAAGCTCCAACACTGGATGGAGGCCATGAAGAAGGATCCTGCTGTCAAGGCTACAATGACTGACCCACAGATATACAAAAACTACCTCCAGCTGTATTTGAAGAACAGCCCTGAGGCATGTGATTATGGGCTCTGAGGTGTCAGTAGGCATGTGCTAGCTGAAGTGTCAGTGCTGCTTTTCAGTGTGGGGAGTTAGTGTAATTTGGTGGGGGCTCTTCTGTGGTTGCATTTCATAATGGGGAATAAATCTGTGCTGAAAAGGCTGAGAGACTGGTGAACTCCACTCCTTCCTGTCAGGAGAAGGAGGTGCTGGTTTCAAGCGAGAGATGGAAAGTCGTTACTGGCCATGTGTATTGCATAAAGGAAAATGTCTTTACTCAGAGGTGATGGTCTGTAATCTCTTGCCTTTTTGTAGGCATTGCTGGTGAGCAGTCCCTGTACTGGTGCTGTTTACCTGATTTAAAAATTGTAATACTGGTGTCTTGAAAATGAATAAAAAGCAAACAGTGTTGTCTTCAAACAGTTTTTCCTTCCTCTTTCTGGGCAGCTATTGGTCACTGGACTGTTTATACAGAAAAAGAGGAGCAGTGCACTGTAAAGGCTAAAACACATAGTGTGGCTTGTGAAGTTGTGATTCCTAGTGCAAACTGTCTGTCTCTTCAGACAGCTCTACTGCCAAAACACTGACCTTGCAGCCCTGCCCACCTGCCCCTGCTGAAGTCATGTTTGCAGGGGCCATCTAGTAAGGGCTTCCAGTTTGGGTTAGATATGCTAGATATGCTATAATCCTTCTCTGCCCTTCTGAAGTAGTGTTGTGTTTATTCTAGGTTCTAATCTAAAGGCTGGAATAAGGAGTAAAGCCAACAGAAACCATATTCTGAATAGAAGGACATTTATTTTCTGTTCTCCAGAATTTAAAGCATCACTATACTTGTTAAGGTGTAGGTAAAATTAGAGAACAGAAGTAGAAGGAGTTCAGTCAGAACATGATGGTGTCTTGCTGCTGGTTAAGGAATGAATATATCCTGTTCTCTCATGTAATTGACAGGATCAGAGCTTTTCAGTTGACCATCGTTGAAGCTATCCTGTATGTTAATATAGCAGAGTGGGGACAAGATTATTTGAATCACAAGCAGTCACAGGAAAAACTTCTGTTTTTTCCTTTTTTCCTGTCCATATCTGTGACTCATTCTAGTGTTGCTCAGCTGTGTATGTCTGTCAGACCACTGGCAACCCAAACTAGGCATAATTCCAGGGAATAAGCACACAGAAAGAAATAAGGCAAAGCAGTGTGTCCAAGGACAGGGCTGTGGCTCCCATGGGGTTGAGGTGGCTGGCATGAGATATCCCAGACTGTTCCTATCCTGCCTCCTGTTGCAGTGAGGTAATGTAGCATAGCACAACCTGGTGGTTCATGGATCTCATGGTAATTGAGGCACCAGGAGTCTTGGAGCTTCTCTGGAGGAAAAGTGAAGTGATCTTTTTCCCATAACATGTTCTGCCCTGGCACAGTAACTGAGGCAGTGCATGCTTGTGTAAGTTGAAGTAGGAAGGAGAGATTTGCTGAGGAAAAAGAATGAGCAAGAACTTGGTCTGTCAGCCTGTGGCTATTGGTGGGGCTTGTTTATGCTCTTACTAGCTTTAATTCAAACTATGCAGCTTTTCCCCTCCTGTTTATCTTTGTGGCTTTTAAACACATCTGGCACTACTTAGAGAAATAATAGTTATGCTGCTGTTTCTTCCAGAATAGTGATGTTTTAAAAAAAATTTTCCAGTTGGGATGTGATGGTACACATGTTTTGTAGATTGTCATTAGAGGACCCAGAGGAAGCCTAAAGCTGTGAAATGTTGTCAGGATGTGGATCTAGGCCCTTTCATTAGATGAAAGCAGGGTTTGAGCTTTGTAAACCCAATGTCTCTGAAGTAGTGTTGGTGGGATCTCATGGCAAACTTCCAAGAATTAATTGCAGGGCATTTTGATTTTATTAGCAGCTCTGCTTTGTGTAGGGCTTGTTAAAAGCTGTTAGTATAGTGCAGAAATAAGTTACAGTTTGCTCCAATGTGTTATTTGATTGTAGTGGGAGATGTGACATGAGGGAGATTCAACAATAGGTTAAGAGCAGAGATCAGCATCTAGAAACTGAACTGGCTCCAGCCAGACCATGGTAACCCAGTGACTGTGTTATCTGAACAGAAAAAAATGCTCTCCCCATCGTTATTTAGTGGCTGTAGTGTACCATTATAAATGTGCTACTTCAGCAAAAAAAAAGTAAAATGAAATGTTCTGCCTTATAATTTACTATTAAATATCTGTGTTCTAAATCCCCAGGCAGACAGCTGGGGTCTTGAACTCATTACAGCACAGCAAAAAATGGAGGCCACAGGCAGTGTTTTTAATGTGGTAATGAATATGCAATACTGGCCCAGTCTTGAAGGAAAAAGACAAGTTATGTGGAATGGACTGGTTCTCTCAGGGTGGATGGGTGTAAAGGAGATATTTGCATTTTCAGTTTTGGTCAACAGAAGAGAAAGATGGAAGTCAGTAAGGAAAGGATCAAGCAGATGAACAGCTCTTCCCTTTGGTCAGAGCTCTCCTTAAAACTCTCCTTAAAGCTCTCTTTCTGTGGATCAGATAGTACAGTAAGTACAGTATATACTCACCATCTGTTCAATATTTTGCCCTTGAAAATTGTTAGTGCTCTTTTTTTCAAAAAAGAGGGTGCTTTTTTGTTTGTTAGTTTTTTGTTACTGTGCCACCAAATATAACTGCCAGTAGCACAGGTTAAAAAAGATAAATTCAGTGTCAAGCAAACAAGGACAGAGGCTGTCTTATAAAAATAGTGAGTTTAGTAGCATGGTGGATAATAGATACTTCAAGGTTGGCAAGGCATTGGGCCTTGTTCTGTCCTACATTTGTAGGATGTCCCTATATCTTTACTGATGTCCTTGAAATGCTCAGTACTATCATACAAGATGTGGTCCAGTGTTTGTTCGTTATAATTTTAGGATCCCTTATATTGAAGCTAAGAGAAATGTAGAAGGGAGCCAAGGTAGGAGGAAGGAATGGGAATCCCAGGTTCTCAGATCTGGGAAGTTTTGCTGAGTTTTGGGTAAGTTGTGTGGGAATGTGGGTGAATGGGACTGTGGCTATAACAGAAGGCCCTTACTTGGGGAAATTGTTGTGAAGTTTCTGTCTAGGAAGGTGTTCAAGGGGCCAGTGGTTCTTGCACTGAAAGTGGTAGTAACTGGAGGTGCTGGTTTGGAAAGTCTCAAAAATTGCATACAGACACCTGGAACGCTTGTGTCAACTCCACATGGATGCCTGTGGATTTGTTGCTTTTCTAATCCATCAAAAAGGAAATCTTGACTTTTTGCTGTATTTCACTTAATCTCAGCTTCTTGCCATGCTCCATTTAGCAGCTGTATGTCCTGCTCACCAGACGGGCCTGGCTGTGTGTGACTGCATGCGCTGGGCATGTGGTGTTGGCACAGTGTTCCATGTCCTGGCACTACTCTCCCCAGTTTTCCACTGTCGTGGCATCTGTAATGTTCCCCTGCATTAGTAGGGTTTGAGAACTGGCTGTTCCTTATCCTTTCTCCTGTCTTTACTAGTAGCCTGATTATTTCACCACTGTTCCTTGGACACAGATTTCACTTGGGAACAGCTCATGGAAATGCAGTCTCTTTACAGTTGTGAGGTCAGGTGCAATTTTACTAAATCACTCCCATTTTCTGTAAGATGGAAACAGTCTTTTCTACTGCTGGTCCAAAGCCAACAGGGATGGCAGTTGCTGATTAATCTGAGTAAAGTAATGACGCCACGTGATGCCATTAGATTTTTCCCCTTCTACAGGAGTTTCAGTACTTGTCAGTGAGATGCATCTGTGCTTGGGGTGGAGTGTGACAGCTGTTTGGCCGTCTGCAGTAACACTGTATCTGAGTCCAGGAGGGAGTGAGAATGCAGCTGGTACTAAGGGGCTGATGTTTGGAGCCTGTTCTGTGCCTCTCACAGCATCTTCTGGTGAGCAGGAAGCAGCTTGTGAGAACTACAGCACGTGCTGCAGGTCTGTGTCTTAGAACCACCACCCTTGGCAAAGCCGATGGAAAAAGCCATCTCTCCAGGGGAAAGGGAGCCAGGAATAGGGGCACTGAACAGCCACAAGCTGGGTAGGGAACAGTGTTTCCTGTAAACTGCAAACCATTTGCATGAGTCACCTATGTGAGTGCACAGCAAAGGCATAGGAGGGCTCAGAAAAATGGAGAAAAAAGCTGTCAGCTTCAGACTGCCTGAAGAATCAGTGAGGACCAACACAGACATTATGACTTAATACTGTCCTTCCTGCAGCTCTCTGCAGCATTCCTGCTACCCCAAAGGATGTTTTTGTGCCTTTCCTCCTGTCACTCAAACTATCCTCAGAAGGGAGCTCTCAACAAGAATGTGCTTCGGGCCAATCCACAGGTTGGAGTGTGGATATTTTTTTCCCTTATACATTCATCACAAAGCTCTTTTCTGTGCCTCTTTAGGCTTGGAAGCAGAGTTTGTATCCTCTTACTTGTAGTAATTAAGGCATGGTGATTAATCAGCTGTTTGTCTTTGTGAGAAGACAGCTCTGATACAACCTGTGTATTCAAGCCCACAGATTAGGTGCCTCAATTCCTCTCCATAAGCTTTATGTGTCTTGACTGTTTTGTGCTCGTGTATCTCTGCACTGGATCAAACCTTTCCCTTCCAAAGGTTTGCCAGGTGTGGCTCTGGCAGGGGAGTCAGTGTGGGGCTGATGGTAGAAAGCCACATGTGGACAAGCCTTGCTTTTCTCTAGTTTTGCATACAGGAGGTTTGTAATACTGACATGATGTGATAGCCCTGAGGGTGAACTGAACTGGCAGGAATATCCTGCTTGCTGACAGTGCAGAACACCTCTGTTCCATGGGAACGCCTGTGTGACGGAGGCCAGGAAGGGCTGCTGTGGATCATCTGTGCTTACAGGCATGGGAACCATCCTGGGCTGCCCTGCCCTGCCCTGCCTGGTGTGAGCTGGAAGGGATGAGACAGGGAACATGTTAGCAAGCTAAGTACCATCTCCCTGAGGATTTGGGAAATCCCTCTGTGCTGTGTGATTCCCAGCAGAGGGCTAGAGAGCAAGACTGAAGGTTAGGAGCCATGGGATGCATTTCTGCCTTGATGCACCTGGGGAGGTGAAGTGACTGATGAGTCAGGCTGTGGTAACTGTGGTTATTGATCCCAGCCCTGCCTAGCTCTGCCCCCTGGGTAGTGGTATTGCACTGTGTTGGATCCTGAATGTCACATTGTCTGCAGAAAGGTGCCTAACTGGACTTCCAATGGCATTGTAAGTGTCATAGCTCTTCTGGAAAGTAGGACAATACAGACAGAAATTTAATCTTGTGTCTCCTTACATGATTAAGTGTTTGCTGAATTGAGACTGTTAATGGCTGTGGGCCCACCAGTGGATATAAAGATAGTTTCACATCTGAAATAGACTCATTTTCCTGCAGAGTGCCTAAGACACCTTTAAGAACTTAATTGTAGCTTTATTTTTTATTTTTGGGCACAATTTTTAACAGTGCTACAGTCAGACATTTTACAGGCACTCAAATATCTGTATAGGCTGTATTTAAATGTTTCACCTCAGCACCTTCTGTTCTTCCCCCTCAGAGCAGATCAATACAGCTAATACCTTTTTTTCTCCCTCCTCTAACATTCTGGGTGTGCTCTGGTTTTAGCTAGACAGATTTATAATTACTTGTAAACTCACAGTCTTTATTTGCAGAGGTGCTGCCTTTGAATAATGATTTAGAAGCTTTGTTCTCTGCCTCTGCAGCCAGAGATTTTACTTCCAGCAGCTGAGGAGTCTCAGATGACACTCTTAAATGTAACATAACTGGAAAATGAAGTTTCTTTAGAAAAACACTGTAACGTTAATTACCCCACAGCAGGGGCTTGTTCAGATTTCTGTTTTGAGACCAGACTGGTCCAATAGATATGATGGAATATCTGTTTGCATCCATCTTCCCTTAAGGCTCTGCTGCAAAATTGGGTGGATCATTTTGAGAGTAGGAGAAGAAGTAACACAACCCTGTTTTCTCACAGTTTATTTCTTCAGGTCAAAGAAGATATGAGTACCAACTGTGTTTTACTGCACTGGGAACATTTCAAATACCTCTTTTGTGCTTTTGCAGCATTATGAGAGCCTGTCTCCTATCCATTTGCCTGCTTGCTTAAAAATTATCACAGGTATTTCTGAGCTCTGTCAAATTTGGTGAAAGTTTTTTGAAATATTCAGAAGCTACCTGGTAGGGGATGAAAGCATAGCCCCTCTTTCCCCCTGGCCCATGTGTGCGAACACACTGACTGCATAGGAAACTGGCTAAAAATAACCTATTTTATGCTGCCATAAGGAATTTATAATTTCAGAAAAAGACAGGACTGCCTGGAATTTTACTTGGAAAGGATGCAACAGCTCGCATTTGGTTGGACCCAATGACCCAACACTTTGAGACATCCTTTTCCTAAACAAATAGAAACCAGTTAAATACAAGTTGAAATCTGATACTGTGCCAGTGGCACTTGGAGACAGACCAGAGTTAGCTTTTAGTCCTGCAAGCAACAAACCATAGTGCAGAATGGAGCAGAGAGGATGGAACATGCTCAGTATGTGGGCAAATCCTGAGCAGTATCCCATTCTGAGACCAGTGTTACCAGTTTGATCCCTAGAGTGGTACCTTACCAAATTCCTGTTAGCATGCTTGTGAGTCACCATATGCCCTGAGGTTGCTTTTGCTTTTTTTTTTTTTTTTTTTTAATAGCACAGGTATTTCTGCCTACTTGAAATAAAGGAGATTCTGTCTTTACTTACAGCTATCTCATAAGTTGTAAAAAGTCATTAGATAAATCTTTAAGCTAAAACTCAGTCTCTAGTGGGTGGCTTTCTGCTCTGCCTACTCTGTGACAGATAATACTGTAATACTGGTCATGGCATGGTCCAAAAATCTGCCAAATGCCCTTCTGAAAAAGGATTTTATTATGATGTTACCTTTTCTGTTCCATAGCAACACTGAAGCAGTAAATGAGGGAAAGAAAAAATGCTCTAGGAAATCAACAGCTCAATGGAGAAAATGTTGCTGAGCTTGTCAGATAGCTTTGAAGCAGGAAGGGTTTATTTTTGTTTTGTTTGGGTTTTTTTAATAACAAAGTTGCACCAAACCAACCAAGACTGCTGATGATCCTGGGCTACAGAATTCCCTTTCCAGCAGTGTGTGGTTGATCCTGGGAAATTGTAACTCCCGGCTAAGTGGATTTGGGCTGCAGCTCTTAAGCTTCTCAGACCTGCTCAGTGCTGATTCAGCCTCAATGAGCACTGGAAGGCTGTTATTAAAGGTGTGCAGGGCATTCTGTGGGGCTAGATGACACTTTGCCAAGGAAACAGTGGTGCTTTTATTATATTAATAACTAGCTTTGGGTTTGCTTCCAAAGCCAGGGCATATTAGAATTAACACGGAGATGCCATTCCCTTATACCAGGCAAAGGGGTTAAGCAGGGGGCTGAGTGGTGGTGGGTGGTTGTTGAACTTGGCTGTGGATACCCATAAAACAAGCAGGTAAAGAGGATTCCTCTGGCTGAAGTGGAAATTCAGGAGATTTCTTGTTCAGCCCATGAGGGCAACATGTATCAGCACTATTTATGGCTTGCCACAAAAGGGTGTTTTTGAGCAACATATTCAGAAAAATTACTTTGATTTTCTGTGGATTCATATTCTCAAGAAGAATGACATCCCTGGCGTTATTCTGGAATAGCTAATCCACTTTATGTTCATGTTGCAGATAATTCTGGAATCATTTCTACAGGGATTCAGGAATCCCAGGGATTCTTGCTGCTGGGCTCACTGTGCTAGGATCACACTGGAACTATCCCTGCTCCTTCCTTCTGCTCTCTTAGAAACATTTTGCAGGGAACTAGTAAGAAAAGAGACTTCATGCTAATTTGGATTTTGTACAAGACTTCCTTTATTATAAATAAAGCTGCATGAGAAGATCTATACAAATTCAACAGTGTCCTGCTCTAGAAGCAGCAGTTTAAGTACAGCATTGTCAATCAAGAAAGACCTTAGTTTGGAGAGTTGTGGTGTTCATTGCCCATCTTGGCTGCATTGCCAAGACTCATCTTTGTACAATAGTTTTGCTTCTGAGCTAACATATTACACACAGACCCCCCTAATTCCAAAAAAGACAAGTAATAAATAAAGCTGTTTACAGGTAGGGTCCTATGAGAGCCAACCCCTCACTGAGCAGCAGCAAAGCTGTCACAGGTGCTGAAAGTCTCATTTCTTTACCACAGAGAACACTGCAAAGACTTAGCATTAAAAATGGCTGGTGAACAAACACCAAATCCTGCTGCTTGAATACTGGATAAAACTGCTGGATCATTTTGCTAAACTACATCTTTATACCCCTCTAAGACCTGTCTACAGAGAAACTTGGAGAAAGAGAAGCTGTTTTCTGTGGCTGCTTAACAGTGACCTCCCAGCAGCTCCCCTTAGAAGACAATCAGCTCCTGAACAGCAATTATAACGTTAGACCAAGACACTTTCTAAAGGCAAATGGCTCCTGAGGCTATGCTGTAGATCAGTGGTTGCTATCAACTCACCACTAATTCCATTGCTTTGACAGAGCCTGTAATAAGATATTAAAACCACAAGTTGAGGGCACAGGGAGTGGTTGGAAACCAGTGGAAGGCACTTGGAGTTCATCTGTTGAATTCACCTGGTTAGCAAAGAGCAAGAACAGTACTGAGACACAAGAAAGGGGTCCAGGACAGGCCATTTACCTTCCCTTAGGATGTCTCATAGAGATACAGGCATTGCCAAAGAGATGTTTGTTCCTCAGGTGTCATATGCAGCTTAGTTTAAAAGAACGTTTTTCACTTTAAACCACAAAATCTCACTTCTACTCCCTTCCTTTAAAGCTACTTCCTATGAATACCCATCCAGATTTCAATCAAGGCAGAACTACACATGGGCAACACTAAACAGTCTTAGGATATTTTTACTGGCTGACAGCTGATGGAACTGAATTGTCTTATTTTGTGAAATGTGAGCGTGGGCTTTTACTGATAGGCTAGTATTTGGTGGGCAAAGATTTGATACAGGAGAGACAAGGAAGTCCAAGGAATGATGTGCTTCACATCACAACCTCCTTGTACCACAGCAGAGGTGTGGTCCAAAGAAACACTGTGTACCAATCTCTCCTCTGATGGGACATGTCTGTACCTTTGGTTTGCAAGGAAGATCTCTGCTCTGAGGCTGACCGGAGCACAGCTTATAATCACAGACAACCTTTTCCCCCAACAGGTATGAGTGGGTCCCCTTACAACCTAAATGCACAGACCAGATCACTTTAGAGGTGCTCAGGGCAAAAAGGACATATTGCATGTAGGAAAATTAAGCCAAGCAATTTGCTTTCAGTGGAATCAAATCCATAAATTACTTGATTCAGCTCCGGTTTGTGTTCAACTAAACCCCATGGGAACACCTCAGGGTCAGTTTGGGCGTAAGAGAGAACAGGCATACAAGTACAGAAGACAAAGAACAAAAGGTTCAATCCACTTATCAGTTCAGGTTCCCTTTGAGTCTGAGCAGCGGTGCTTAGGGCTGTGTAAAGACGAGTTTGGGCACGTTTACAAGCCCGTTGCAACCGGTGTTGCAAAGCTTTGTTCTGATATTTTAATAGGGGAGTTACCTTATTCTGTTCAACAGCCTTTTCTTCTCATGCTCCCCCTGCTCAACCTTATATAAAAGTTATTTTTCAACTCTGAATGTCATTTCCTGAGAGACCTGGGTCACAAATTTGTTTCTGTTCTTTGGACAGTCTAAATTTAGACTCCTGACAGGAAACGGCAGAGAAATTCTTATTTCTCTCTGGCTGGGCTGGGAGCACATTTAGAAACAACTGCAACCACAATTGCTCCAGTGTGACCTGCCTGCCAGCAGCCCATGTAAAGCTGGATCTGCTACAGGCACTTTGCAGTAAACCTGGGCAGGTAAAAATGGCAAATTGCCTGGGTTTGCAAACAGCTTACACAGCTTCTGATGTAGCCTCCAGGCTCCAGTGCTGACCCACCCTCCCTGTACCTCTGCTTGTCACTGCCTGCTTGCCATGTCCCCTGGGATTGCTCCTGCTCTCTTTCCTACTGGGGAAGACCTGCTTGGATGGACTGAGGAAAGCCAGGGGCTTACAGCTCTCGTTAGCGTCAGCAATTAGTCCTGCCCTGTTGCTCTGCCAGCCCTGGCAATCTCCCAGGCACTCTTCGCCAAGGATGCTGAAGCAAGCACTGATGATCCAAGACTTTTTCCTACTGGCATTACCCACCAGCCTCTTCCATTCCTACCTACCCCTTACTTTCTGCTCAGAGATCCTACGTAACTACCTGTGGTAATAAAAGCCAAGGGAGGCAGAACTTGGAGCATAGTTCCCTGTGCTTTCTTATAAACCAGGTGTAGAGACAGCTTTCTCTGCCCTTGTGTGTAAAGCGTCCCTTACTGGTGGAGGCAGAGAAGAACAGACACTAATGTGGTGGTGAAATGGTTTTTACCAGGAAAAGGGAGGAGAGGGCATGTCTGTGGAGAGTTTGCTTATCAGCTGGATATGGCTGGATAACAAACTTCATGTTGTATGCTGTCCCCAGCAGTGATACAGGATTTAATCTTTCTGATGCGATAGAGAGGATTGATAAAAAGGGACCTGTGGAGTGATAGTAAAAGCATCCCTGATGAGTCTTACCTCACAGAACAACTACCCTCTTGTAAACAGGATTAAGGGAAGCCCTAGTGTAAAACTTTGCAGGAAATCCTAGTGTAAGAAAATGGTAGGAAAGGCCCCTTAGCACTGGAGGCCAAGCTTCTGGGACCAGCATAAAGCAATTATGTGCTGAGGCCCTGGCTTGGATCCCACACTCATGAGGGTGAGGATCTCCCGAGTCCTCTCCTCCAGCAAAGCCACCTTGCTGGGCTGGGCAGCCCACTGGCACAGCACTAACATGCTTCCTGAGGGATTTCAGGCATTTCCATTTCTGCACTCGTTTTTTTTTTTAGCACATGCCTCAAGATTCTCCCCTACCCTGAAAGCCTGAAGCAGCTCTCCTCCTCTGCATTCCCATCTCAGCAAATTACAGTCTACTGGTGCTGGTCCTCTGAGCAGCAGTCTTTAAAAAGATTGAGAAGAATGTATAAAGTAACTTTTGCCTGCACATGTGGAGCAGAAGGGATGCAACCCTTGTCGGAACCCAATAGTGGTGTTTCTTTTATCTAAGGTAAAAGAGGTTCCTGTTCATTGGTCTGTACAAAATGAGCAGGAATATAAACCACTAGCTATATTACCATGGAAGACTCGAATGAAATGGTCTGAAGACACAGACTCTGCTCTGCTACATCTTCCCACAGGAGAAAAAATGTGCAGGGGTGTTTTTGAAGGACAGGACAAGCCATTTAAATTACTGCTGCAAGTCCAATCAAGACTTTTTCTTTTTTTTTACTACAGTTCCCTTTTGAAGCTGTGTTTTATTTAAGGATCTCCATCCAGTCCAGAGCTGGTGCATGACCCCCCTCCTCTCCACATCAGCATGGAGTCTTATGTTGCACTTCCCATTGGTGAAAGAGCTCCTGCTGTCTGCAAGCAGACAGGCTCCTTTGATCCCAAGATCCTGTCTCTGATTCCCCCACCCTGTTCTTATCTCCCTCTTCTGAAGGAAATGAAGTATTTGGCCACCATCACACCCCCCACCCCCATTTGCATTGCAGGCATCTGAATAAATTACTTACATTTGTTGCTCACCACTGCTGTAGCATGACTGAGGCACAATAGAAAAATATATTCTTAGCTGCATAAAGCCAAGCACAACAGTGGAACAGAAACCCACTTCAATACCACATTTTCCAGTTTCTCCCTATTCTCCCCCTGCATCACCTCTTCCTTTCTGCAGGAACCATGGCCCAGGACTGGTTCAGCTCCAGACAAGAAGCTGCATTGGCCAAGTCAGTTGTCTCCAGGAGGCTTCAGAAAGTTGCCCTCTGGAGTTGTGCTTAGAGTTTGGCTTTGGTTAAAGAGATTCCTTACGGATCCCATTGGTGTGTGCAAGGGGAATGTGCACTGTATACTCATTTATCAGTGCAGACATGTTCCTGAGCATCTCGTGGAATGTGTCCACCGTCTTCCTGTAGATGTCCCTGCGTAGCACAAAGGGACGGAAAAGGTTGAGAGGCTCAGCCCTCTGAAATATGATGGGGAAACCCAGCTCTGCTGGTACCTTCCCATTGCCAATAAAGAAGTGATAGAGCTTCTTTTCATGCAAACATTTCTCCAGGAATTTCAGCATGTCCTGTAGGCGGGCCTCCAACTTTTCTGGGGCCCAGTCCTGACTGGGACGTGCCTGCAGGAGATGCAGCAGCACTGTCTTCAGGTGGTAGTTGGTGAGCCCACTGGAACCTGTGAGGCTGCATTGCTTCCCATGGAGGAAGGAGAGGATCTGAAGGCAGCTGACATGGCAGGCATTGGCAGGCAGTGTTTTGGAGACCAGCTGGATGAACCTCCTCTCATACACCGCAAAGGTGAGAAACCAGTGGGTGCTGGAGGGGATGTCTGCTGCCAGGCTGCTCCGAGGGAAGTGGGAGATGAAGTAAACGTCAGAGTTCTCATACTGCACCACAGGGGTGAGGTTGAAGGCAATCGATTTACCTGATTTAAATTTTATCTTCAGGGCTCCTGGCGAGTCCAGGAGGCTGAAGGAAAGGTCAAATTCATACTTGTGGGAGATTCTGTTCCAGGCCTTGGTGACAGCAATCTGGAACCACTTCATAACTTGGTCGGCATCCAGATATTGAGTATTTTTGAAGCACAGGAGGTCTTCCATCTCACTGCTGGGCCTGGTATTGCTGGCCTGGCTATGGAGGAGGCACAGCATATCTTCCCCTAGTTTAGTCTTGTCACAGATGCAACCTGTCGCATCCTCATCTGCCCTGCACACCTTGATAGTGCCATAACCCTGTTCATCCGGGGGAAAAGAGTCACCAGAGCACCAGGTCTGGCAGCGAAAGCAGTAAGGCTCTGGGGGGGCAAAAGGCACTATCAGATCACAGACGAAGGGTTTACGCACTCTCCAATTCTCATACATGCTCCCCACACCCATGCAATCCTCCACTTCCATGTCAGCATCCCGGTTACAAACACTCCTCAAGGCCTCCAGCAGGTCATCTGCAAAGCCTTCCACCATCTCCCGCATCCTGGCCATGTCTCCGGTGGTACCCAGGATACGCTTCTCATAGAAGCTGGCCAAGACAGCCTTGTCAGGGAAGGCCACCCCTTTAAATGCTTTCCCCAGGACTGCCATGTCATCCTCTTCCCCTCCTATGTCCTGCCAATTCCCTTCCTGGAAATCCTGCCTCCAGAGCTCGATCAGCAGGAAGATGACCATGGAAAGGGCAGTCCACATATCCCATCGGACCTTTTCCTCTTTGCTTTCCTCCACTACCACTGCAGCCTTTTCCAGAGCTTTCTGTGTGGCTTCCTGGTCTGCGATTTCCTGCTCCAAGCGTAACTGCTCCAGCCGAAGGCTCTCCTCCCGCTCCTTCATCTTCTGGATGATTTCTTCTGTGTTCTCGGGGACAGTGCCATTCTCCTTAGGGAAGAAGAGCGGGTGGTTGACAATAGCTGTAATCACCAGTAGGCACACCCGGAAGAGTCCCACGGGCATGGCAGTTCCTTCCCTGGAAGAGAAAGAAAGCTGGAATGAATGACCCACGATTTGGAGTACATTCCCTCAAGTGAAAAAATGAAAGAAACTCTGCTCTGCAATAAAAACTTTGACATCTTTTCTAGCCCTGAAAAAAATGCTTGAATCTAGAAACACATAAGTGCACACCCATTTCTGCAAGCTATCAACCAACTTCCCAAAGAGGCTTTATCGGTTGTTGGTAAGGATGAAAGTGGCTCTTATCAAATGAACTTTGAAAAACAGAACTGTGAAGGCACTTCCTGCTGTCAATCCACTGTGATGCTGTTGGGCAGTATGGGAGGGCATATCATTTTTCTGTCTCTCCTTTCAAATTCCTGGGACAGAAAGGGAAAAAAAAGAAGCAGGCAGAACCTCCCCAGGTATAAAAAAGCAGGACTGGAGAAGAGCACTGCTTTTCCTCAACATAAAACTAGTATTTCAGATGAGGCAATGGCATAGGCAGGGCTGTCCTGGCCACATTCCATGTTAAGCACATCTGGAAACCCACACAGCCTGCTTGGATCAGGGCAACCTTCACTGCACTGCTGGTGATGTACACCTGGGTGGGAACAAGCCTGCACAGTTTTGTGCTTCTAAGCAGACGCTACAGGCAAAGCTCTTCCTGCCTCTCAGCACCATCAGGATCACGCTGTGGCAAACCCTTCTCACCCCCAGGATGCCTCATGATGGCAGTCCCCAGAAAAAGGGCAAAGACAGAGACTCTGCTAAAATGGAAAGGGTTTCCTTCAGCCCAGTAGTTCTAAAAGCATCAGGCTGCTTATTTTTGGTGTTTTCTACACTACTGACCTGTGGAAGACATTAGTAAGCACCATGGCTTTGATCTAAGCCATGTTCCCCAAGCACCTCCTTAACAGCTGTGCTTGCAACCAGCTCACTCCTATTTGCAGTGACCTCAACAAGGCTGTGAGCCACATCCCAGCCATGTGGCAGCAAAGTCCCATGTGCCACCCCTTTGCACAGGCCTTTGGCATGACTGAGACCATTGTGGTGTTTTAGAGTCTCTTTGTGTGGTTACTGGCCCTGTTGCTCCAACCCTACATTTAATAAAGCTTTCTGTGCCATGGAGCTCACAATGAAAAGATTTAATTCCCAACTTTCCGGGGCATGGTCCCATTGCCATGGTCTCTGCCTGGTGGTGACAAGGCCTCCCAGAGGGCTGGGCCAGATGGTGCTCAGGCTAAAGCCTGGGCTGTTTCCTCCCAGCTGGCATTTCTGTTTCTGGAGGGCTGGCATCACTACCAGGAGCCCAAGTGCCTGCTCAGGGCAGTACAATCTGAAGTTATCTCCCATTGCTGTGATGTTGGAAACTCACCAGTCCCTCTTTCTAGAAAAATCACCTCTCAGTCCTAGCACAGGGAGATCAGAAGGACAAGATGGACAAGCAGGGATATTTCTTCCAGCTGGGAAATTTTAGCACAGCTGCTTAAATGCCTCAAAAGTGCCTGAGAGAGAAAGGTTTCTGTTACAGAAATAAAGTCTATCAATAAAATATTTCATCAATCAGACCAGAAAGAGCAATTTCATTCCTAACTAATCTTGCTGTGCAAATGAAGCTGTTTCACAGAGAGCCAAGAGATGGTGAGGTCCTCTGTGTGCTCTGGAAGCTCAGGGCTGTAATTCCGACCCCCTGGAATAGCTCCTTCCTGGCTTGAAACCAACGTGTTTTGGTGCCACAGCAGTCCTGCTGTCCCAGCATCTGGGCAAGAAGGAAAATATCTCTGGCAATCTCATTTATGCCTCCGCAGGGCACACAATAAAGACAGATCCACCCCAGTGGACCTTGTTATCGTAACTGCACAACAAACTGCTGGTTTTGATTGCAGGAACCTGGATTTCCTCAATGTGAGCATTTACTGTACATGGGAACTGTATCCTTCGGCACACAATTATCTTTGCTTATGAGAGGGCTGGGACTGGAATAACAAGGGAAGGGAACAGGATTGAGATCTATTGTCCAAGCAGCAAGAAAATTCACACAGTGCTCAGGATAATGCTCCATGCCCCTCCCTGTGTAACATTTATCAACTACACTTTTTTTAGATCCTATGCGCATGCATAGATGAATGTTCTTATGCAGACATTGCTCTAGAAATAGTTTGTGAGCCCATCTCGTCCTTTTTTACATTTACATTAACTCTTTAATTCATTAGGCAATGAATTAAAGCTGAATTAATGCCCAAATCTGGGTGTTCCAGTTACTCCGTGAGCTCCATGCCTGGGCATATTTTAAAAATAAACTGGGGTCGCCCTGCTTTGTAAAGAGTTTTATCAGTTTGCCAGGGCAGGGCAGGAAGTGCTGGTGAGTTCCTTTCCTTAGTGCTACGCTCTTGCAGACCACGTGTGCCTTCCAAGCTTAAAAATAACATGGCCAGGGGCCAGGTGCCTCCTTCTTGCAGTTGTGACCAGGAAGACATCACTGCTCTGCCCTGCTAGACCACTATCCCTGTGGATGAAATGTTTTACTCTCATCACATTACTTCTAAGATGCATCAGGCTGAAAGAAGTCAGCTTGATTAGGATCGCCTTTCCCATGCCTGGCTGCCCATGGACACACTGCTTCCAGAAGATACCTGTCCCAAAGCTCTGCTAGCAGCAGGGGTTAGGCCAGACATCCCCAAGTGCATCACTGGCTGGCTCAGCTGAATTCACTGCAGGTCACAATGACACTCTAGGGTACCCCAGTTCACTTTGCAGGATCAGGTTAGGGAACATGCATGCAACCTCTTCCCCCAGTGAATGCTACAGGCATCAACCTCTGGAAACTGGAAGTGACAAGATCTTCAGATCATGTTGATTTACTAGAGGAATGTCTGTTTTCAGCCCAGAGTAAGATCTGCTGGTCAAAAGTGCCCTTTTGCTACTGAAGCTACTCACACCAGAAAATGAAGCCGAACATTGAGCTCAGTTAAAGCATAAGGTTAATGCTGCTCGGTGACCGAAATCAGCGGAGCCTGGCGTCGGCAGCAGCAGGGGTGGTATGGGCACAGCGTTCCCACATCTCTCAGAGACAGCTTTCCTGGCTCATATGAAAGACTCAATCATACAGGTGAAACCAGTAGCACTGCCTGCTACGGCGCTTCAGCATTCCCCATTACAAAGGCCACTCTTTTCCCTTGCTTTTAACTTCAGCCCAAGCTATTTAAGCCTGATAAAAATATTTATGCCTGCTCAGGCTGAGACAGATTTTGTGTGGGGAAGAGGGAGAGAGTCCAAACCTTTCCAAGCTGGAGACTAAGAAAGAGAAATGGCAATTTTTCAATCTACACATCAAATTTAGCAACATTTCAAATATGGGGGGGGAAAAAATAAAAGGTATTTGCAAGTTTTTAAACAGCAAGTTCTCAAAGCAATCTGCAACATTTTCTGAATTTATCACCCTGACAGGTTTTTCCCATTTAAAGTATAGATAACATCTGGACTCAGTAACAGGCTTACATCTACCTACCTTCTGCAGACCCTCTTGTGCCAGCCTGGGGCTCCAAAGACCCCCTGAGTGAGGGTGCTGTGGTCCTTGCTGCATCACAGCCAGGCCATCCCTGCCAGCAGCCAAAGCAGCCCTTGCCCCACTCCCTGGGCCAGGTGAGAATGCAGAGACCCCCCCCCCCCACCTTTTCTCCTGTGGGCACGAAGCAGGGAAAGGTGCAGCTGCTTGGGAAAGGGAGAAGGGCCAGAGTATGTGAAACCTCACTGTCTTGATGTAAAGCTGTCTCTGCTCACTGCCCAGCATGTGATGCTACTTGTTCAAACCTGCCTCTGGCACTAGAATAAGTTTCCTTCTGGGCTTTTCTGTGGCACTCACTGCTGCAGTGACTAGGGGCTTCACCGAGGTTATGGTTAATGACCACTCTGCACAGCCCTGGGAAGTGAGGGGCAGACACCCACCCACTCTCCAGCTGGGGAGCGAGGCCTCAGAGAGGTAAAGACAGCTGATCACTCTGCTGCCTGAATACAAACAATCAGCTGCATCCTGCAGCACTTGGTCTGTATACAAAGGGTCCACCAAGAGCACCTGCAGCCCTCCGCCCTCAGCTCCCACACAGGTTAGGCCTCATCCTTTCAAGGCTGAAGCTGCCACCCCAGCTGGAGGATCCTGACCTGCTACAGAGCAGCTCCTGGACAATGCAGGAAGCCTCAAGAGAGGAAAAGATGCTGCTGCTGTCATGCAGTTCAGGCTGGTGCCATGAAGCCACAAGCAGGAGGAGGCCAGCTCTTACCCTAACTGATCTGAAAGCCCTCTGTGGCACAATTTGGTAACGTTTGGCTTGCCTGGAGCACAGTTCCAGGCAGCACAGCATAAGGAAAGGGAAGCAGCACAGGAAGATGCTTTCATACAGCCAGGCAGCAGCAGCTCCACCTTCAGCTTCTCCTCCTCACCTGGGAGCACCACAGAGCTCATACAGGGTTTGTGTGGACCAGCCTGAGGCAGCTGCTGGCTGTGGCAATGTGTGCTCTCCCCCCTCCCAAGCCACCCTATCACAGGGGATTTCCTGGCAGGAGCAGCAATGTCCTTCACGGAGATGATGATGCTCAAAACCATAACCATGTCCTGTCCCTTCCGGCTAAATGTGCTGAATTTCTGATGCCCCCAAGCCTTCCTCACACCCTTTTCCATAGCAGCTTCAGAACCTTTTGCCTCCTGCTCAACCTGGCAAAGGAAAGAGATGGCAGCTTGCCTCTGCAGGCTGCTCATGTGCTCTGAGCCCAGATAACCCTCCACCTTCTTGAAGATATGGGAAAATACTTCCCTTTTATTAAGTGCCTTTTTTTCCTCAAGAGCTCCTCATACAGCTTTATTTTCGTAGTCATTTTATTCCTCTAAATTTTGAATCATGGTAAGCAAAACATGCTCTGTCTGGTGTTCAGCTATAAACCAGGTAGGAGTGAGCTGAAGCTTTGATTCTTAAATTGGAAAAACCCAAATCAAGCCACTGAGTGCAGTTCAGTATTACACTGGAACACGCCAAGACATCACTTTGAACACACTCAATTGCTTCCTGCAATCTGGCTGACACAAAAGGCAATGAATAGGTGGCTGCTACATTGTGTTTTGCCCTGGTAGGCTGCAAGAAAAGAGGCTTTTCAAATAGATGATAGAAACTGCAGCTGGTTGGGAGGCTTTTTTCATTGAAAGCTGCCTAATTTTTGAAACCAGAACTTTCATGGGAACAAATATGATTTCTGACGCCCTTATTGGGAAGGTCCTTGAGGTTTGGAAAGGACTCTGCTACTTGTTTTGATTGGAGAGATTAATAGCTCAAACCAGCCACTAACCTGCAACTAGGACTTTCTTACTGGGAAGATGTGAACCTCAGTCTGAGGGGTTTCAGGCCCAGCCCAGGTGTACTTCCTCATGGCTGAGCTTCTGGGACCTCCATGATTCCTCCTCTTGCTGTACAACAGTAAACAAATTACCTTCTGGACTTTGAATGTATAGTCTGAAAAAAGTTTCTGCTGCATTTATGAAGATCTAGTCAAGAACAAAAGTTTGCTGAAAGCCCTTAGTAATGCACCATATCCTTCTCCAATATGCAAGAATCACTGCCACCTCTGCAGGTATTCAAAAGAAATCAAGTTTTCTCTCAGTGGGGGCTACAAGCTCTGATTTTTAAGAAACTTGCAAAATGACAGAGAAATGGGAATCGCAGAGATGCATGTCAATATTATTGTTCCTGCCAAAAACCTGGAAAGATGCACTTCTTTAGATAACCCCACACCCACACAGCGCAGCCAGGACAGGCTGTTACTCTCCCATCTCCTGAGCACACAGTCAGATGCAGCACACACAGCCCAGACAGGAAAACTAAGGGATAAAAAATCCAATACAGAGCCTGGGCAGCACCAACTTGTGCTGTTCTTTCAGCCTCTGTGAATTAAGCTGTGTGCATCATGTCAATGTGATGAGACATTGACTGGGACAGAACAGTGCCAGCCACAGCAGCTATAACTCACGTTATGACTTGTTTTTTGAGCATTAAATCAGTGCTACAGACAAAGTACCGAATTCCAGCTGCCAGCACAATCACAGTTGGTTCAGCACAGACAGGTGGGATTGGGCTCTGTCTTTGGCTCTCTACTAAAGCCACAAGTGGGGAAGGACCCAAATGCACCAATGCATGAGGTGCAGGGGCCTGGATGTTGAGACTGGTAACACAGCAACATTTAAAAGCAGAACAAACCAACTGGCCTGTCCAGGACTGCGGCAGTCAGGTGGGGCAGAGCAACAGCCTTCCAAACCATGCCTGGAAGCCACACCCCAGATTAGCTGCTTGGCCACAGCACAGCAGTTGGACAAGGCCACTTGCCTGATAGCTATTGTTCTGCTGTTTGATTGAGAGCGTTAGCCTTTCGTAATATCCGTGGACATCCTGTCCCAGGCCTGCTGCAGTGCCAACAGGGTCAGTCGCGCAGCCCGAGTCGGACATCCTGCCCAACAGGTCTGCTGGGGACTTTCGGAAACAATATTTTCCTCCTGGGGGTCACCAGATCAGGTATTTCCAAGGAAATGCTGATGCTCATCCTGTGTACAGGACTAGATAGCCCTCCCTTCCCATGGGCAGGCGGATTTGGGGGGGATAAGAATGTGAAGGGCACTGACAGTGCTCTGGAAGCAGATACTGCTGTGCAGCCCCAGGTCCAAAGGAGCAGTGATTGTGTCAGCATCTCTCCAAGCAGAGGAGTGCTTGACTGGCCCTAGGAAAGACAGGCAGTCTCCCTCCTGTCTTCCAGTCATTCACTGCCTTTGCCATCAGGAAACTTTTTCTCAGGCCTTGTTATCTCTCCCTTGCTGCAGTTTGAACCCCTAACAATCCAGTGACCACTGTGGTTAAAAGAAGGATGAATTTTTTCTTTTCTTCTTGCAGCAGCACTCAGGACACTCAAAGGCACTCTCCTCCCGCCTCAGCTTGCACTGTACACAGGTGCATTTATAAGCTGTTGCCATAAAATCCCACAGCTCTCCTTATCCCAAAGCTTAGATAGTATAAAGTCTTCTTTCTGGCTCAAAGGGAGCTGTTTGCCTTCTAGGGCTCTTTTTTAAAACCTGAAGAGATGTGGCACATGTTAGGTTTTCAGTTTCGTCAGTAAGTGGGGATTTATTGGGCCCACTTCTAACTCATTGTTTCTCAGTGCATACAGGTATCATCCCACTAATCAAAACACTAATGAAAACACTAATGAAAACAAGATCCTCTTCCTGCCCCAGAAGCCAGCAACCACCATTAAAGGCAACTTTAACAACTAATGAGTAACGCAGAGCCATGTCATGCCCCCAAAGCACTCGCTGTTTACTCAGTGCAAGGCTGGACCCAAGAGGGGGTGCCCACGGAGGCTAGGAGACAAAGCCAACAGCATGAGGAGTGTGTTCCTCACCATCCTGCTCATTGCCTGAATGTGTTTTTAATTCTTTTTGACTCTGCAAGCCAGCTCAGCTCTTGTCAGCAAGCAGCACATGGGCAGCCTGGGAAGTGCCTCAGGTTCCCCCTGCTATGGCCAAGAAGGGGTTTTACAAATTGGAATGTAGTGTTTCCAGCAGGAGAGGCAGGAGGGGAAAGGTAGGAAGTGTGTATGTGACTCCCACCCATGTATTGAGCTGTTGTAGTAGGACCACAGCCAGGAACAGTTTGCCTTTTTAAGCCAAATAAGTTTTGTCTGGTTTTGTCTGTTAATAGTGAGGAAAACAACTGGAGTAGACCAAACTTTTGTGGGTTTTGTTGTTCTTTTTTTAATCTTTTTTTTAAGGACGTGAAAAGACACACACAAAAAAAAACAAAACCCTGAACTTACCAGCACCCTCCTCCTCCACCCCAACATGATGGGAGCCCGGGCCATAGTTGGTCATTCCCTTGCACAATCTTTCATCAGCACAGATGGACACAACACCCCTACGGTTTCACCAAAAGCCTGATAGTGTCAATGACAATGTATGGAGCACTGTCACTGCACAGATGCTCTCTGGCCTCCACCTGGTCCCACTCTGGCTGTCACCCCCTCAGCCACACAACAGCTCCTTGCATGTGAGGCAGCTGTGGCTCATGGATCTGGCCTGGCAGTCACCTCAGGGAGAGGTGGCCAGAGTACAGGAAGGGTTCAGTTGCCAAGATGTTGGTTAAAATCTGCCCTCCATTTCCCCACTTAATTCTCAGCAAGGTGGAAAAACACCACACCACTGTTGTTCATCCTGTGTTAAGCATATGTTCTGCATCCTTGTACATCCAACTTAATTGTACATCGTACACCTGTTGGAACAAATGCTTTGGTATTAAAAGAATTGGTGGAAATATTATTAGAAAGCTGATTCCCCAGCAGGGATACAGCACTCCAGCACATCTAGAACACTGCGGATAGCATATGTGGATATTGGCATGGCTCAGACATGACTCGCAGAGTGATTACATTTTACATGTGAAACTATGAAGTCCCATTTCAGTCATGAACAATGAGCACTTACATGTTGCAGACAGCAGAAAGCACAGTAGTTGCCAGACACTTCCACACTGAAATGCTGAACAAAACCACAACAAAAATAAATTGTCGTTGCAGGTTAAGAATTTGGCTGATCTGAGATCTTCTACTCCGTTACAGTCTTGGCTCAGTGACAAAGCCACGCTCATGTGTCAGGAGACCTGCAGGCCCAATATCTGCTGAAACAGGACTCAAAAACAGTGGATGGGATTGAAGGTTTGTGTGATATTGGACCATTGTTTTGCTAACCAGTCACTGCTGTTTCTATTCAAACAATAGGGAACGATCTGTATTTAAAAGCTGGCTATTGTTGCCAAAACATCACCAAAGAAATCAAAAGCAATGCTTTAGTACATTTTCTGAAATCCCAGCTTTTTTTTTTTTTAAACACAATATAGTTCTTTAAATAAAGTAAAAAACAAAACACAACCCAACAGACTGTGAAAGCCCCTGCAGGGATGGGTAGAGGGAGTGGAAGGAAGAGAGAACAAGAAGAGCACTTTTACTGCATTGCCCCATTTCCTTGACTCTCCCCAGGATGACTCCCTGATCTAAGCAGAGACCCTTCACATTGCACACAGCCTCTGTGGAAGAAACAAACCCTCTTACTTCATTACCTAGTGACTCTAGAAATGATCAGGAAAAACAACACCAATTCTTTGGGAAGCAGAAATCCCAGTCTTGGCTCATGTGCCATAAACCTAAAAACTGCCAAGACAGATGCATGCACACAAATATGTTGGCTGCAGAGCACTTCTGGCTAACCCTGCTCTTCAAAATGAGTTTGAATAAATAAATGCAGCAGAAGAAAGCGAAGTCATACAAGAAAACTGCCCCACTTCCGTACAATATTTCCATGAAGCTCATCCTTTCAGCACCCGTGGCCACCAACTCAGAGCCATTTTCACCCAAGGGAATGACTCAGAGACAGCCTATTGCCACATGCACCCATATTTAATAATTTTCGTGTGCTCTCTGCTCAGTCCCCTTTCCTTACCAAGAAAAGCAAACATCTCCGAGGTCTTTGTTTCCCTGAAGAATTTGTAAACTGAACGCTGGGAAGAAAAACTCTAAAAAGACTCAAGGGGAAAGGAGCGATGCAACTTGCAGAGCTGCAGCAGAAGTATCAAACACACATAGTAAGTTTGTGAAGCCACGTGGTTTTCATTTGGGATGTGTGGGGTGAGCACATAGGGTTGCTTTCTTTATACCGTAAGCACAACAAAGGCAGGCTTTGTTTGAGAGCCAAGGGACAGCCTCTCGGCACACTTAAAGGCTAAGTTACAACGTCATGGGAACTGTGACTCATAGCTGTGGGGCCCCGGCTCACAGGCACAAAAACCCCTCTGCTGCAGCAGGCAAGGAGCTCAGCAAGGAGCAAAGCCTCCAGCTCCACATGGGAGACCCAGAGCGTCCAGGACTAGCAGCAAATACAAGGCTGAGCTGAGGGCACGTGTTGTGGATGACTTAGCACACAAACACATCCCTTTCAGTCAACGTTTCTTCCTGTAACTCCCTCAGAGCGTGAGATCATAACCCTGCACCTATTCCAAGAGCATGATGCAGCTGTGAGTCAACAGGAAGGTGGGATAAACATCATCCAAGCCCCTTCAGACCATCTTTTGACTTTGGATGCAGAAGAGCGTGGCCATGATTCTTTGACTGAGTGTAACCAGCTCATTAGGTAGGACCACACTACAGCTCTGTCCTTAAATCACCTACTCCGCCGGGTAATTTATGTCATTTTGTTACAGCACGGGAGGGTCAGCTGTTGGATTCCAGCTTCCCAAAATAAAGACATCCCTTCCATCCTTGCCCCTACAAGACTAGAAGATAAGGGTCATTTTTAATTACCATGAATGAGTTGCAATCTGCAGTGCAGAGGTGTCTGTGCTGCTGAAACTTCAAATATTTTCTCTCACATTTCCAACAGTCCCAAGGTATTTGGTTGCTAAATCCCCAGAGGCCTTTAGAAATCAAACTGTCCTCTGAAACCAGTGACAGTAAGGTACCTGAACATCCAGGAGGGAATAGGTTACGATCTAAGCATTCTGGATGCAGATACAGAAGACCAAGCCCATCTGGGAAGCACTATAGTGTGAATATAAAGTGTGACATTTTAAGCTTGAGAACATCTCCTTAGCTCCACCTTCGGTACATGTTAACATTCTACAAGGGCTTAAAAATAGGGGAAAAAGAGGTCTGAAAAAGCAATACAGTTTCTTCCCTCTGCCTACACACATGGCTTACACTGTGCCTGGATGATTTCTGGCAAGTCTCTGTTTACTTTGTTCTGAAAAACTTCCAGCAAATCTCTGCCTCCCAAAGCAGTCTAGACTACTGCTTAGCTGCCCCTACCTGCAGGAAAATCTCTTTATCACTGCATCTGCTTTCTCCAAAACAAGCTGTTTGGATCCCTGCTGGGATCCTGGCACAGGCAGGGGGTATCTTGTCTTAGGGTGCTGCTTTACCTCCTTGCAGACAGCGTAGGAACCATTTGCTCCCACTACTCATCAGGTGCTCACCGCTCATCACCAAACCCTCTGCAATTTGGAAGAGCTGAAAGCAAGGCACTCTCAAGCTGATTTACATTGTTTTCATTTGGGTTTGGCCACAAAATCTACCTTTTCAGCTGAGGGCACCCACCATCCCTGGAGGCAACCCAGGGAAAGATGAGTTGGTTACACAGGTGGCTCAGCTGACACCTTACGACACACATGTCCCTTCTTCTGCTCAGGCACAAGAACCTTCTCTACGTGCTCTTCCCCTGGTTTCAAAAGGGAAGGAACACTAACAGTTTTCCTTTACCAGGCAACCAGAATAACCCTAGGAGCTGGAGACTGTGCCTAACAGGGCTTAAATTCTGCAACAGTTGGCTGCAATGGTCCTCATCCTTGCCAACACCATGCTTGGTTTTTCTGAGCCACATACATGGCAGTGGGATGCATCAGATGTTTTCCCTATAAATGCTGAAAAAGCATCCCTGCCTTGAGGCAAATATTGCTGATACAAATAATGTGGTAGATCAGCCAGAAAAACCTGCCTCTGGAGGAGGGATAATAATGAAAGATGGTGAATGGAAAGGAAAAAGAGAAAGAGCTTCATTTACACACAGGAGAATGGCAATGGGCCAGCTCTCACAGCTTTGATCGGGGCTGGCTGGAGGAGCATGCCAGGGAACTCTGTGAGCTGGGCTTTGCTAGAGCAGAGCAGCTGTTTGAACTCTGTGATGGGAAAAAGGGGACAGACACCACCCAGCAGAGATCCAGAATAAATAAGTAAAAGAAGAAAAAAGAATCACGTGGAGTGCATGAACTAACAGGTACTTAGAGCTGTAACAGGACATTGTGGCAGCCAGGATGGCTGCTCTGGCAGCTCCCTCTGGCATCAGCTCCAGTCTTGCCTTCCCACCACTGCTACCCATAGAGCCTCTTGTCACACACTCAAACAGCAGCACTGCCAGACATCTTGGTTTCACCCAGCACTTCTCCTTTCAGTGTGTTTTAGGGGTTTTCAAGCAAACATGAAAACTACACATTGCTGGCTTGTGAAAACATATTTCCCTTTGTCTGCCTCTGCTGTCACCCTTGATAATCTGGCAGCCTCCCAGGCACTTCCAGGCCTTTGCTCTCCCTCTAACACCTAGAAGAGGGGAATGCCAGTGCTTTCCCAGTCTGGGTAAGGTACTTCTGGCAAGTTTTCCTGCACAGCAGAAAATTCAGCAGTAGTTGATGTCAGCAAAGCTTTGGACCCTTTGGTTCCCTTCTGCCATCACTCTGACTAGATCCCAACAATACCAAGCAGTCAGATAAAAACAATTTTACACTGAAAGTCCAAATGAGAGAGGCTTTTAACACTGATCTTCCACACTGAAGACATTTCCAAATTAAACCTTCACGACATTGCTACTTTTGCTTTGCAAGAAGCTGTCTGAACCTCACTGCTGGGAACATTTCTAAAATATTAGCCACACCAATTTCCCTTCAGCATTTCTGCTGCAAGGCTCAAGATCTCCTAGTGAGAGCCCATCAAGAAGCTTTTTTAAATCACATAAAATCTGGAAGAAAGAATGACCCCTGGAGCACTTACCTGCTACACAGCTTTGCAGGTGCTCATTAAACTTCACATTACTACTATCGCTATGATGCAGAGAAGACTAAATTCAGTCACCCACCACTGAAGCACAGCCAGGAAGTCTGCAAAACACAGAGAGAATGAATGAGGAAGTGCAGGCAGAAGATGGGTATATAATGCAGTTATCTAAATTAGGGATTGATTAAAAGAGAGATTAACTCACCCCCTTACCTAATAAAATGATCCTAAAAGCTCAAGAGACCAGAAATAATCAGTTTGAAGCAATCAGGGAAGAGCTAAAACGCTGCTTCTCCCATGGGAAAGTGTGCAGATCACACTGTGGGTCTCTCAGCCTTGCAGATGTGTCGGCAAGCAAGGACCTCCCTCCTCTGACTCCATCCTCACCCACTAGCACGCTCCTTTTACAATGGATTACGGTCAAATGAGCAGCTGCATAAGTGCAAGGGCTGGGACAGTTTTGTCTGGGGTTGGTTTGTCTAGAAAAGGCACCTAGTTGCTGTAAGCAGCTTGTAAGGTAGAAATACTTGCTTGGGGAGTTGGGTTTAGAGAGCTAATAGGAGAAACAGAAAACACAGAAGAGGCAGGAAACAAGTAAGAGCACAGGAAGATGTGAAACACAGAACCGCAAAAGATAAACTACAATATTTTAGGATAGAGAAGTGAAGAAATTTTATATGCAACAGGAAACAAAGTCCCCCAGCCAGAAGGAGGAGAGGACCCAACAAGCTGTTTGCAAGCAGACTATAGAGACATTGCCCAGCTGCGCACAAATGGGCTGGGGAGGAGGAATCCACCACCCTCTTTTCCTCTTTACCACCACTTCAAACCCTCCCACTGTTTTCATCCAAAGCCTGATGAACTCATGATCAGTGTGGGCTGAGCTGGGCTTTAGAGTGGGGTATTTTAAGGGTTCAGCATTAGGTTGATGCATCCTTGCTGTCTTGAACTCCTTCACTTCACCTCTCTCCTCCCATGTAGCTGCTTTGACCAGACTGCGTACGGTTTCACTTCTCTGTTTCTGTCTGCCCCTGTGAGGCCAAATTGGGCAAATGGGCTCTGCCCAGCCCTCCCATCTTGCAGGGCTGCTGGTGCCTCTGCTCAATCAGTGCCACAACACCACCAGCAGCAGCACAGACTGCTGAACACAGGAGAAAGACACCCCAAACCCCAAAGGTCTGGATCTGCACTGTAATATCCCAGTGGGTGTTTTAAGCCCTCAGGGCCTGCAATGCCTGGTCTCATGGTGGCTCAGGGCCAGTGAGGTAGAACAGGTACTTCTGCTTGGAGCAAAGGAGCTATTAACTGCGGTGCAGGAACTGTCGCTATGGAACTTACAATTCACTTGTTAAGATAATTTTTAAATCTCAAAAGAGAGAGTTTAAGTTAGGGTCTCCCTCAACTATGTGTATAGCTGTTAGGGAGACCTTGACTGAATCTTACTGTAAGGCTGCAATGATATCTCTCCACAACCTCCAGGCTGGACAACTCTCAGCCTGTTTTCATAGGAGAGGTGTTCCAGCTGTGTGATCATCTTTGTGGCCTCCTTTGTACCTGCTCTAAGAGTTCCATGTCCTTCCTATGCTGGGAACCCCAGAGATGGATGCAGCACTGCAGGTGGAGCCTCAGCAGAGAGAAGTAGAGGGGCAGAATTCCCTCCCTCGCCCTGCTGCCCATGGTGCTCTGGATGCAGCCCAGGACACAGTTGGCTTTCTGGGCTGCAAGTGCACATTGCTGGGTTGGTCCAGCTTTTCATTCAGAGCGACCCCAAGTCGTTCTCTACAGGGCTGCTCTCAATGAGTTCTCCCAGTTTGTCCTCATGTCTGGGGTTGCCCCAAACCAGGTGCAACACCTTGCACTTGGACTTGTTGAACTTCATGAGATTCTTGTGGGCCCACCTCCCAAGCTTTTCCAGGTCCCCCGGCCTTCCTCTGTTGTGCCAACAGCACTGCTCAGCTGTGTGTCATCTGCAGCCTTGCTGAGGGTGCACTTGATCTCACTATGCCACTGATAAAGGTATTAAAGAGCACCAGTCCCATGACAGAGCCCTCAGGAACACCACTGGACTCTACCTGGACAGAGAGCCAATGACCACAACTCTGGATGTGTCCATCCAGCCAAATCTTTATTCACTGAATAGTCAACCATTCAAATCTGTTTCCCTCCAATCTGGAGATGATCATGTCATGTGGAACCATGTCAAAGCTCTTCCAGAAGTCTAGGTAAATGACATCAGTCTGTCATCCCTTGCCAAACACTGCAGTCATTCCATCATAGAAGGCCACCAGATTGGTCAGGCATGTTTCGCCGTCAGTGAAGCCATGCTGGCTACCTTGAATCACCTCTTTGTCTTGCATAAACCTTTTTAACACTGCTTCCATGAGGAAGTCTGAGCAGCCCAGCACAGTGTTTGTTTTGAGTCAGCCCTATACGAGAGCCTCCACTCCTTGACAGAAATCAAAGTTGTCCCTGCTCCAGTGAAGCTCAGCAGCTGATCTGGCCTTCAGGTCATGGCAGTAAAACCTGTTTGTTTTGCTGCTGGTCAAGGTTGGCTCAGCCAACTCTGCATGGCCCACGTGTGTGTGTGTAAGTATAAACAAGCTAAAAACAGAGCCCTACTGCGGCTGCACCCCAGGCCAGCTCTCCATCCCTCAAGCTGCTTGAAGCTTGGCTACCTGCCTCCCTGCCCACTCCAAGGAGCGAGCAGGCAGAAGGTTTTGCTTACACGCTGAGCCCACATCCCTGCAAAACCTGGAATTCATGGCTGGGCACATGACAATGCTGCCCAGTGCACACCCTGGCCACGCTCCCTTCCTCCAGCCTGGAAACCAGAGTCTCTACCTCTCTCCGCCACCCAGCAATTACAAGTGCCGATGGAAAATATGCTGCCTGGCAGCAAACCTGCTTTTTCCCCAGTACAAATGGATTGTAATAACACTTGGGAGAGAAAAAGCTGGCCCACCCAACAGTCCATTTTAAAGGGGATCTAAAGGAACAAGCCAGAAGCTTTTCTCAGCTTCCTTTTCCATTGCACCATTGCTATGGATTGCAATTGCAATTCCACAGAGCAGAGCGAGCAGGACACGACAGCACAGGACAGCACAGAGACTCATGCAGGCTCTTCATGGAGTTCATATATCTGTTTTAATTCATTTGCAGGCAAGCTCCAAGATACTGAAACCACAGGCAGCAGGTAGACAGTTGCAAAAGCCAGACTAAAATTGTCCTTTGGAAAACCATACAGTTTTTCTTAAAAAACAAACTCAAGAATTAGTGAGATCAGCTTGTGAAACACCAGTGTTAGGTTTCTGTGGATCAGATTCCTTTCCCGTGTTAGTCATTGCCATGCAAGAAGAATCACAAGCATTGGCATCCCTCTGAGACATCATGCAGAGACACACAAGAGCCCTTATTGCCATGGATAGCACCAACAAAAAAACAAAAGGGGAGCAGGACATGCAGCTTTCGTTGCCTTAATCATCGGATAGCCCAAAACAATTACTCAGGAAAACCAAATTCCTCGGTCCCTGACCAGGGCTATTTAGTCTGACTTGAGGGGGAAGGTAGTGTAAAAAAAAAAAAAAAAAGAAAAAGAAAAAAGCTGTTCTTAGTATATAGTAATGCTCCAAGCAACAAAAAGAGAAAGACAGGTGGGGAAGGGCCACCACCTGAGCTCTTGATAAATTCAATGCCTTTGGTGTGCACAGGTCGCTTCTTCTGATGCCTTAATAATTTCTGTTTTTTTACTCTTCATGTATCTGTAACTTGGTGCAGTTCTGTAGCTTCTTACAAAGTACTAAAAACCTCTGTTCCCAGCACTTTTGGCCAAAAAAAGTTCTCTAAATACAGATTCAAGGACATATTTGTTGCCCTAGGGCCCAAAAATATGTAAACAACTGTGATGTGGGGGGCTCAGGCCTGGGATGGTTAACATCATCATCTGAGGGTGTGATTGGAGAATTAGGGGCCAATATGCTAATAGGGCAGAACTTACAAAAGGTGAACGGCTCGTGACCCACCATCCATTTTGGGTGGTCTCTGAGGGGGACTTTTGCTTGCCCAAATGTTCCTTCAAGGCCTTGAAGGCCTTGAATAAATTTGTCCACTTTTTATACTCCTAATCCTTCTTGGCCTCTGTTTCAGGTAGCCTGTTTTAGGTATCACTTCCTTGCAGATGCCACTAGTGCAAACGCAGATCACTGAGTCCTGTAGACCCAAGTCATGCAAGCAAAAAATAATGGTATCTGCAGCTGGAAGGCAAGAAGCCCTCAGGGCTGGTCCCAGTATTCTCACTGGTTCTCTGAATTTGGAAATTCAATTCACCTCTCTCCACATCTGTGGCAATCACACTCAATATGTGGAGTTCCCATATAAGAGCAGCACAAGGCATCTATTGTGCTGAAAACAAGGCTGAGGAGAAGGCCTGAAGTTTCTCTTTGTAATTTCTGTGCTCTACTTTTGAGGGCTGAGAGAATCCCTTTCACTTGTACTAAGGAAAATCCGATTTTAAAAGCAGATGCCTGTGAAGGTAACCAAAATCACTTTAGTCAGAGCTGCAGAAGAGCATTACCATCATCACCAAACCAAACTTAAAAACCTCACACAACACGATATGCTGCACTACAGTGGCTCTCCTGTCCAAGTGCTGCTTTCATGGCAGCTCAGGTCCTTGCCTGGCAGCTCACGGCAAATACTTGTGCCTGAAGGAGATGCACTGGGCATGAGTGAGGCCTACAGTACTCATTAAGAACATATTAATAGTAATGTTCGCTTAGAGACATTGCTCATCTTGCCTGACCAAGTAGAGATGCCAATAGCAACACGTCCTATTTTCCTGAAGGATTTCAGCATGGCAGTTCCCAAGAGAACTGCTTCAGTGGGAGACTGCCAAGCTGAAGATGCAAAGGCCACTAAGGCTTGTGTTCTGCACATCAGTTTTACAACCCATTGACTTCCAGCATCCCAATCCTGGCTCACTCTGGCTTGAGCTACAAATACCTGCTGGCCACCTTCAAAAACATGCCCACACACATGAAGAGCACCTCTACTACTGAAAGTATCCCTCCTTCAGCTCCACTGAAAACTTCACTCCGTCTCTCTGTGCTCATTAGTGAGATGTTGTGTATCTCAGAAGAAATACAAGGAAGTTTTAAGCCCAAGCCGTGTAACACTGAATATACAGCAAAGCTCAATGATGCATTTTGCATGGACTATACATGTCCGAGACAGCGCTGGCCCCAGGACATCACGGCTGTGTCACCAGCAAAGGGCGATGGCCGAGGGGCTCTGTTGACCCGGCTCGGTCCCGCCGAGTCCCCGAGGGGCTTGCGGCCACTCTCCCGCCGCTCCCGGAGCCCCGCGCCTTCGGCTCCCGCCTGGCTGCAGACAGGGATGTCGAAAGCTCTGCAGGAACTTTGGCGGCCACAGCACCCCGCCTCAGGGCCCCGATCCTGCCGGTGCTCCGTCACCGAGACGGAGAACGCGCACAACACAAAAGTTACCCCGTAAGGAGAAGCCGGGGACAGCCACACCAAGGCGACCCGCCACGGGCAGCCCGCACCGCCGCCCCGTCCCGAGCGCGGGCACGGCCCTTCCCGCAGCCCTGCAGCCCCGCAGCCCCGGGCCGCTGCGGCTCCCCGCGGCCCCGGACACACTCACCGGACCGGGCCGGACCGGGCCGGGCGGCCCCGCTCCCGGGCGCTCCGCGCACACCGGCGCTGTCGGGCGGCGGCTCCGCGCGGCGAGGGGCAGGGGCCCGCCCCGCCCGGGCTGCCGCTGCTCTTTGGTTCGTTGTTTCCCTCCTCCTTAAACCAGCCCCGCCAGCCCTAGGAGCCGAGCCGTGCCGCGGCGGGCGGCAGCGGGCTGTCTGATCTCCCCCTCGGCTCCCCCATTAGCTTCCCAGATGGTGGTGTACCGAGGGCACGGCGGACGGAGAGGAAATGCGCTCATCTTGCTTCTCGGATGTATTCTGACCTCCTGGTGGTCGCGCCTGAGAGTCAGGAAAGCGGCTGAAACACGTAACGTCGCCTACAGTTCTTACCAAAGCAAAGGAGCAGATCTCGGAGGTGCTGAACCATTTTCGTGCTCAAAGCTGGCACAAGTTAAAAGTTGTGGAGCTGCCTAACATCCTTCCGAGGCACAGAAGTGCTACTAGTTTCTTAAAAATCATAGCATATCCTGAACTGGAAGGGACCCACAGGGTCAGCTCCTGGCCCTGCACAGGACAACCCCACCATGTGCCCGAGAGTGTTGCCCAAACGCTTTTTCAACTCTGACAGGCTTGGCCCTTATAGGGATGAGGGAACTGAGGCACAACAAGTGTTACCTAATGGTCAAGGCCACAGTAAAGGATTTTAAAAAGTGTTTTCCAACACTACCTGCATTCTAGAGTTGTAGGCCATCTTCTTGTATTTCTCACAGAAATAAGTTTTCTCAACAACTGTCACTTTCACAGGAAGCTTAAGGGCCGGAGCACAGCAACATCTGTCTGATTAAGGGGAACTATATTGTACCCCTCTTCTTTGGACAGCATTGCAACAACTGGTTTATATTACTACTGCTCTGGCATGTTGCATTTTCTCCACCACCACTGCTTTGATTTTTTTTTTTAAGCTCAGATGGTGGACACGTGCGGCAGTAGGAGACAATCTGTGTTCGCACTGTCAAGACGGCACCAGGCAAATGTGGTGGCACAGATTTATTCTGAAGCTGGCTAGCTCATATGTGATAACTGGGACTGTTAAGTCATCCTGTTCTTTGTATTTCCTGAAGTGCTTATTGAATTAAGTAACAGTTTTGGTGTTATTCAAAGAGTTTGTTTGTAAATTTGTGTATACAGGCATTATTTCCTCAGTGTCCGAATCAAGTTTATTCAGTTTTATTAGCAACCTGGGTGTTATTAGTACATTCCTTCCTCATATGCCCTAATCTATGGAAATATCTCTAGCAAGAGCAGCGCTGGAATCTCCCTGCTTCTGTGCTGCAGGACCCAGCCTGTCTGGTGCATTGTTTATTTCCCCTGGGAACTTCACAGCAGCAGGAGGAGAGAAAGCAGCTTCTTTGCCAGGATCACAGCTATTCATCACCTAAGCCAAAGGAGAATGTCTATTAAATATCACCCACATAAAGCCCCAAAAGGTAGTAATTACTGATTCTGAATGTGTATATAGATGGATACACACATTGGACAATACAAATCACAATAGGTTACAGTGGCTATAATTTACATGCATCTGCAAAATTTACCTGGGATACAGGGAAAAGACCTGAACATTTTTCACAGGAAGGCTCACATCTCAACAGATTATATTACATATCCACCATCCTAGATTTGGGATCTACTTTCTGTGCCACCTAAGATGGTATAAAATGATGATAACAATATAATACGTGTAAATGGAAAACTCAAACCAAGACACATTCATTTGATTTGTGTTAGGGGGTTTTTGATGCAGTTCAGCAGTCTGAAAGAGGGAAAGCTAGAAGCACATATCCTGACAACTCTAGGACATGATTCATTGTTTGAGTATTGCTGCACTGCAGAAGGCTTGAGATCATTATCTTGCTGAAGGTAGTAATTTATTTGATAATGAGCCAAGCTCCGCTAACCTTACTCACATGCTGGGCAGGACCTGAAGCTGCAAGCAGTGGAGTAACAGCACCATAGTTCTTCACACACTGGGACTTAACCTGTGGTTCCGTGATGTGGCTACTACTGCAGCAGAAATTAGATATAATAATATTATTTCTAAAATGGACTCTAAGATCCCATCAGCAGGTGCACGACAAGAGCAAGATTTGGGCTGAGAGTCAAATTTTAGGTACCTTTCTCAGCTGCTTTCAAACATGTTAGAAGATTGAGAACTTACTCTTTCCACTTGTATTTCTAATTCATTACAAACCATCAATAGTACCTTAAACTATTAGAAACTGAAAATAAAAAGTAGAAGAATAAAGAAGATAACTGCCAGCCTGGAGTACACAGAGGGATTACATTTACATTTAACACAGAAAAAGCAGGAGTGATAATCTTACACTTGTCAGGCCCTTCTGGGGCCCAACCTTGTGTAAGCCTGAAGGAGACTGCAGCAGGACAGTGCTTTCTTTGCTAGGCACAGCAGGAGCAGTTCAAGGGGAGAAGGAAGTGGGGAACTCCCATCCATGGACATTTCACACCTCCTAGCTATCATGCAAGGAGATGTGCAGGAAGATGGGATCACCTCCTCACAGGTCTCCATGTGGTATCCTCATCTACCCCCTTACACCTGACCTTATAAAGATCTTAAATCTCTGTGAGTTCTCCAAACTTCTCAGGGTATTAAGATTTTTTCTAAAAGCCTCTTCCTCCCAGAGGAGTCAGGTGTCAAATAGTGAAGGATGCCAGACAAATTTTTCATCTAGGGAAAGACTTGGTGGGTGAGAATTAGAAGGTTGAAGAACAAAATGTGAGGGGAACAGAAGTATGAAATTAGGGCCTGGTTCTGCTACTGGAACTGAAAGGCTGTTGGAAAGCTAATGAGCACACGATGACTCTATACATATTTGAAACTCATTTTTAAATAGACCCAAATGTTCCTGATTTGGAAGACAGACATGGGGCAGAACTGGTAAGCAGGTAAGGGAAATCACTGACTGAAGAAACCTGAGGGCTCTGTAGGGCCATGTGTATTTATGATACCTTGTAGGCTTTCCTTTATTGCTTCTCCAGTGATTTATGATGCTGGGCAACCAGGATGGGAGGGGTTACTTCTATCATACCATTCCTTCACATATAGAGGAAGGAGAGCCCCCCCCATCACCCTCTAAAGCTGAAGGCCAGATTTGTACCATAAACTGTAACACTGATGATGGTAAGAGCCCATAGTGGGTGCTGATGGTGATGGGGATCTGCAGAGCATTGCTTTCATCCAGTGGTCTTGGGGAATCCCTGTGTTTGGCTTGGAGAAGGGTAGAAGAGAGGAATTTTCTTACAAGCATAGCACGCCATAGCAGAACTGGGAGGAAAAACTGGGATGGAAACCATTCTGCAGTTTCAAACCATACTGGGGAATAGCAAGTTCAACTTAGTTTCAGGATTATTGAATTAATTTTAGTTACTTTCCACAACTCTCATCTATTTTATTTTTTATGTAGAGCATGTAATTGTATATTATACACAGACCACTTGTCAGCTTTAGCTTCTCAGAAGTAACCAAACTCTTTATTTGGGTGTTTCTATTAATTGAAACATTGCTATGATTTAAGTTCTTATGAAAATGGTAATGCTTCCTCTTTTGAGATCATCGGCTCAACTCTAGTGCCAAAAGTGATCAAAGGTTACTGTTATTTGAGATCTGTTGCTTCATCTTTATGAACAAAGTAGAAAGTCTCAATCCAATTTAAACGGAACAACCGTTCTCGTTATAAAACTACCATTAAGTTGGAAAATAACAGGCAGAGAGGACATTAAAAAAGAATACAGTAAAAATATCAGTTAGATAATTAAGTAATTGAGAACCATATAGCATTTCCTTGTCACTGGAGAAAAAGGAGCACTTTCAGTAAGCTCTTGTTCCTTTTAATACTACAAGCCTGATGTAATTGTGAGAAGGCAATTTGGCTCCCAGGGTACGTCCCAGGATGTCAGCCCACTGACAGTGCCTGCAGCACCTCTGCTTTTTGAGGCCATGAGGCTCTGCTGGGTTTCCATATCGCTGGGGAAATTACAAGACTTGCAGTTCGATTAAGTTATATTTATGTAACATATTTGTAATATATATATCAAACAATGATTTAATACCAGCAAACTGGTAGATGACTTTTGCTTTCTTTAGCGGTAATCTCCCATTGATGATGTTGTCTGAGTAAACGGAGCAAAACCGAATTGAAATGCAGAGCCTCATGCCTGAGCACATGCTGCCGCCAGCATGCCATCCCGGTGTGTTAGGGGATGTTTGTGTCCCCACCGCGGGCCGGGGTCGGCAGCGCGGGGCGGCACAGCTCAGCTCAGCTCAGCTCAGCTCAGCTCAGCTCAGCTCAGCGGCCGCGGTGCGGTGCTGCCGCCCCCCGACAGCGCCTGACAGCAGCGGGGCTGCAGGGATCACTTCAGCCCCGCGCTTTCCTTTGCCACTTCATCCTATCCTCACCTGCCAGGGGCCACAAGGTTGCTTTCGCACTCTCCAGAAGTGTCATGGTCCCTGCCCCAAATGGCTTACATACTCCTGGGTCATCTTATGATGAGATTTTACTTTATTATTTATATCTCTGCAGTAGCCCATAAATTCTTACATTCAGGAAGTAATGGCTTATAATTTTCATGCCACTACAGTTTAAAACATGCCTTGAATTAACTGCACAAGGATTGTGACCTCAAATAAATCAGTGAGCAAACATTTCTTTTCTAGTAACCCTTTCTGCATGCACACCAACACCACCCCGCTGATGCAAAGCTCTCTTTCATACGGCTGGTGAGACAGGTGATTCTGCTTATTTTCTCTAAAGTGCATGTGTCTCTTGATCAAAGTCATATATTCAGGGAAATAAATAACAATCTTTTTGATTAACTGAAACTTTCTATGGCTGGCTTGTCCTTGCTATTAATGGAGATCTATTTGTTTTTATTTAAGGTAATTTTTTTTACTTTTGTGGCCATTGCGGTTTTTTGTTCTTATTAGCAGAAAAGTTTTTGCAGAGCAGGGGACATATGCTCATCTTATAAGGGAGAGTTAAAAAGTGATCCGACTTGAAGGGCTTCACCTTGTCCAGAGGTTTTCTCTGTGACATGAGTGCATCATTTATAGCCATGACAGTCACAGCACCATTGCAGGATGGCAGATGTCGTTATTTACACTTCACTGAGGCATCTCAAGCACAGGGAATTTTAAGTGGCTGGTCCTGAGCTAAAGTAAATTCTTGCTAAGGTCAGAAACCCAGGTGTCCTCTTGAGTGTCAGTGAAGTTCCTTGTTTATGAAGCTGTTGAGGCGTTCTCTTGTTGTTAATACAATTTGTTGCAGAATTAATTCAATGTGAATATTTGAGTCTTGTCACAGGTTTGTATCCTGGTTACAGTTATGTGTTATGAGTTGTGATGTTTTAAGGCTTGTAAAAAAATGGGCTTTTGCATGAGTTATCATGGACTCCTAACACTCACCCCACTATGTCTTCACTGCAGTTAGAGGTGCAGCTACCACGAGGGTGAACTTGCAGAATTTGAATGAATTTAGCTCAAATGGAAGTTGTCACAAAGACCAGTCTATAGTCAGACACCCTTACAGGGTCTCAGAGGACACAAATCACCAGGAGTTTGAAAAACGTAAGAGTAGAATCATAGAATAGTTTGGTTTGGGAGGGGCCTTTACAGATCTTCTAGTCCAACCCCATGCAGTGAACAGGGACATTTTCATGCAGGAAGCCCATGGGAATGTCTTAATAAATAGGTATAATTTTTGGACGCATTTATGCTGTTGCCTTCAAGCACAAACATGAATCTGAAGCACAAAGGTGACTACCTCCCTTTAAGATTTTCCACTCCTGTTTTCTTTTTAAAGACATGAGAAACAGTATAATAAATACCAAAATTATATTCTTGAGGTGTAAATTGGAGTGGTTTTTTTTTGTTCATCACATAATATTATCTTTTTAAATTCTGAGCATGTCTCCTTCCTCCATCAGTATTTTGCTCACAAAATTAAAATCATACCATTTGATATTTCATTACACATGCAGTTGTTTTATTTTAAAGGTCTAGAAGTTTGGTCCTCTTGAGAACTGAAATCCTAGAATTAAGGAATTTATCATAATCATCTTCCTGGTAATTTTATTATGTAAGAAACATCAGTACAAAAGAAAATGAGGAAAAAGAGGAGTGCAAAACTTAGAAAAGGAACTTTATTGATTTTTTTTATTAGAAGTATGCATTGAAATGATTGAATGTTTTAGGGTATAGGATATTTTGTAAATTAAGTCACACATAAAAAGAATACATTATAAAATGTGTATTATTCTCCAGTTCTAATGGTAAAATCAGACCATTTGAAAGCATCCACTTGAAACTGCCTATTTTGTCACGTAATCAGTAAAATGAAGTGCTACAATTCAGGCTTCATTAAACCTGCAAGTGAAAAAGTTTTCCATCATCATTATTTGTTTCAAGTGGTACTTTAGGGTCACAGCTGACATCCATGCTGCTTGGGAGTGTATACGTGGTAGGATACATTCCCTGCCCTAAAAAGCTATCAAATGGAACAGTCTGCGTGCTTAGAGAGATAAACCCCACCATTTCAGGGCTTAGCTGGGGGTAGAGACAACACAGTGGCTGATCCTTGAGCACAGCTCGGAAGCTGTCCTGCCGCCCCTTGTCCTGCACCATGGATTGTGCCAAACCATCCACGTGCACGGACAGGTGCAAGGACAAGGCAGAAGCCAGGCTTCAAATGCCATTTGGCATGCAGTGACAGGACAAGGGGGAATGGCCTTAAGCTGAAGGAGGGTAGGTTGACATTAGATGTTAGGAAGCAGTTCTTTACTGTGAGGGTGGTGAGGCACTGGCACAGGTTGCCCAGACAATCTGAGGATGTCCCATCCCTGGATGTGTTCAGGACCAGGCTGGATGGAGCTCTGAGCAAGCTGGTTTAGTGGAAGGTGTCCTTGCCCATGGCAGGGGGGGTTGGACTGGATGATCACCAGAGGCCCGTCCAGCCCCAACAAATCTGGGATTGATCTGGCCCACCATTCCGGCCGCGCTGAGCGAGCAGCTCCGAGAACAGTCCTCGGGGTCCTTGGTTAAAATCCCCGAGGGCCGAACTTCAGCAGCGAGATGGACAGACAGCTTTGGGGTGAGAAGTCACCCTGCGGCCGCGGGGTGACCGAGGCCATGTCCGCGGCCTCCCAGGGGCAGCCGCTGGGCCCAGCGCGCCCCGCCCGCAGCCGCCGCTGTTGCTACGATACCACAGCAGCGTCGGCTGCGAGCACAGGCCTCGGCACCGCCGCGGGCCCGGGCCGCCACCGCCACCGCCACCGCCCCGGTGCCGCCACCGCCACCGCCCCGGTACCGCCCCGGTACCGCCACCGGCACCGCCCCGGTACCGCCCCGGTGCCGCCACCGCCACCGGCACCGGCACCGCCCCGGTACCGCCACCGGTACCGCCCCGGTACCGCCACCGGCACCGCCCCGGTACCGGCACCGCCCAGGCACGGCTACCGCCCCCGGCACCAACACCGACACCTGCCCGCCGCCCCCACCCGACGGCAGCATGGCTGAGGTAACCTGTGACCTGTCCCTTCCTTCCCTTCCTGTCCCCTGGATAGGACGAAGGCTGCACCTCAGGATAAGCCCAACAACATCACCTGTGTATCATCTGTATCCATAGGCCATGTTCATTTGTCACCTGTGCTCACTTATGGTCTGTGTTGAAATAGGAGCAATTAAACTACTTGTTCGCAGGCAGTAGTAACTCTTAAATTTTAGGAGCAGCTGCTACATTTAAGATCGTGGGTGTGATTCCCACCCTGCCTTCCCCCTCATTACTGCTTGTCTTTTAACTGTATTTACAATCACAAACACATGAACAAGATCAAAACTGAAGTACCTGAAGAGAGCCTACAAGAGAGCTGGAGAGGGACTTTACTCAAGAGCACAGGACAGAGGGGGTGGATTCAAGCTGAGAGTAGGTTTAGATTAGATATTAGGAGAAAATTCTTTGCTGTGAGGGTGGTGAGGAGCTGGTGCTGGTTGTCCAGAGACGTTGCAGATGTCCCATCCCTGGAAATGTTCAAGGCCAGGTTGGATGGAGCTCTGAGCAACCTGGAAGGTCCATGGCAGGGAGTTGGAATGAGATGATCTTTAAGACCCCTTTCCAACCCAAACCATTTCGTGATTCTTTTGTTTGAGAGAAGGATGAAATGAGGAGAAACCCGTGAGTCCCAGAGCAGGTTTGAAGAGGGGACACACTAAGTTTCGTCTCACAGTTCAGACCATTCTTTGATCCTGGCTGGAGTGTGGGCTGTAGCGTTAAAGTTGCTCTTGAAGTTTTCTCGCTGACAGGAGAGCTGCTTCCCTCTCCTAGTGAGACTACCTTGGAGGTGCCTTTGCAGAGATTTGGCATCAGAACTGAGGCAGATCAAAAATGTCTTCTGTGAAAGGTCTAACAGTAGCATTTCCCACTGAGGAAGGACTGGCTTGCACTGGCATTACTGGAGCTTTGAGACATGCTTCTCTGCAAGTCTCTGGCACTATCTGGATAGAAATCATAAACTAATCAGACTTTAAAGGGTAAGGAACTGGAGAGAACTGAGGCTAAAATACTGGGCTTCCTCAGTACTTGATGCATTATTCAAACACTATCACAGTGATGGTATTTTATGGACTTATCTTTAAAGCAGTTGTGGAACTCAATTGCAAGAGCTCTGGCGGGTAAAGCACAAGTTATTTCAGTGAAATTAGGGGAGATGTGTTTGAAAAATAGCCTACAACGTGCATATTATATGCTAGCAAAAGAGCTGTTATTACAGAAAATTTTGTCATGATTTCTTAGTAGCTGTTACACACTCAGTATATTACTTTTTTATATTTTGGGGTCATAAATGAGATGTTGAATTCCTGCTGTTTGTTGATTATTTCACTCAGGAAAATTCTGACAAGCCATATCTAGAAGAAAGTGCTTTTGAAGCGCTGGAAAAAGACTCCCAAGAATTCATCGGTATACTGAAGAGAGATGAAGCCCTGGAAAAATTCCGTGTCGAATATGAGAATCTCCTTGCTATTATGAAGAAGTCTCGTGAAAATGAAAAGCATCTCATGGAGAAATGCAGGAAGCTAAGAGCTGAGCTTGCAGAGAAGTCATCTAAAGTTGCTGTGCTCTCAAAACTCAGTAAAGATGATGGGGAAACGATATCATCATTGAAGTCGGTAAAGTTTTGAGTAGAGTGAAGTATGATCTGATATTGTTAATGAAAAACATGGTAATAAGAAAAACACCTACAAGATCACCTGATTTTATGTAGAGAACTAGCTGGAGGACTAAGTATAGAGCTAGCATCTCCAGTTGTTTAACCTCTGCTTTGCTTTGTTTTCTCAGCCAGGTATTTTTACAGGTTTCAGTCAAATTCTGTGTTTATTTGCACTAAGCCAACTCCATCAGCTTTCAAGTACCCATGAATAGTTTTTGTTGTGGCTTTCCCTCTGTAAAGTGGCACATTTTCAACTTATTGTACAGTTTTTGATTCATTAATACCTTTGAAGGGCTGCTTGGATGTTAACTATTGCCAGAACATAAAAAATCTACTTATTGTGGAAATACAGATTTTACGCCAGGGCAGTGACAACTCATATAAATAAATATTTCACAGTGTTTTTGAAAAGCATTTCAAAATACAGCATTTCAGTGTGATTTCACCAATTTACTCTGATGTGTTGTTTGTTATTATTGATTTGAACTCTGTCAAATCAAAGTGCTTGGCTCGCTAAAAACAGTTCATATTTTTAGGCTTACAGTGAATTTTGACTATCAGAAACCAAAAACTGCCAAGTGATCATAAGACTGTATTTGGAACTTTTTTCATTCTGATGGTTTAAAAACTTAGCTTTGGGATACCTAGATAGGCTTTAATTTAGCACTTAGTTGATAAACCTCCATGCCTTACAATAAAGTGTTTTGTTCCAGTAAAATAAAGTGGAGCAATCCAGAGTGATTTTTCAGCACTACAGAAATAGAAGTTCTTTGAAATGAAGTTTCTTGTCCTTAGAATTATGAAGAAAATACATTTAGAGTAAATATAAATAGCAGCACAGTCATCCTATGGCTGTATCTTGCAAACCCATGGTACTGCCCAAAGCCTCTTCAAGAAGGAGGAAAAGCATAGAAAATCTTGTTGATTTTCACTGCTGCTAATGAAAACCTGGTAGATGAATGTCAGGAACTGCAATGATCCTTGTACTTTCCTTTTTGCTATTACATGGCAATGCTCTGTGTGTGAGCAGTAGGAGAGGTGATCCCTCAAGATGCTCCCAAACTGAGGAGACATTGTCTTAGTAATGTCGTGAAACTGAGGAGTGGAAGTGTTGGGGAAATAAGAGCTTTTCCCATTTCAGCAGCTGATTTGAAGCTCAGGCAGGGTATGATTTAACTGTACTGCCTACTATTGAACCCATTAAGTGATTTTCTAGTGAAAAAGCTGCTTGACAATATGATCCTGTTAGAAATTATGTGCAATGCACAACATGTGACATTTCATTTCTAGTGGTGTGTTGTGAGCTAAGTATACAGTTGATACTTTTTCAGTTTGGTTATGAGAATTAGCCTTTCTCTTAAAGATCTGGGAATTATTTGGATATTGTTTAAAATGTTCATGCCCTGTTTGAGGTTTTGCTTGGTAAACCCTTTATATTCCATATTATTCTTCTTTCGGAAGGGAAGTTATATTAGAGCTGTAGTATTTCACTACAATTTTGTTAACTTTAAAAAATATGTTTCACATGTGTCCAAGGCAAATGTTGAAGGAAGTTCAAGTGCTAAAGTAGCCAAGATTATATTCTTCAGTACTAAATTAAACCAACAATCTGTCCGACAATTTAATTATTTATAAACCATAAAGAAATCCTGATGGGGCTGTTCTTGTAAAAATGGTATAGTTGCTCCAAATTAAGGTCCTAAATCTTGGTGACTTGATGGGTCGTTAGGGTAAGAAATAAAAGTTGCAGAAGCAAAATTTTTCTCTGTGTGAAGTCTGGTTGTAATCAGTAGGGTTTGTTTGGGGCAGGGGTTAACCACACAGATCAGTGGCTGGTAGGACGTGGGTCAGTGATAATCAATGGCTGTTAACTGCCAGGTGGCTGTTCAAGGCTCTGCTTTGTAGTTTTAATAAACTGGACATAACAATCTGCCGTTTACAGTCATATCGAAGGAGCAAAGGGCCAAGCTAATCACAAAGGGATTACAATTCTGTTTTTCTTGGGTAGGGATACTGATCCATAAGTCTGCACTGGAAGTATGCTGGGAGGGGAATTTATAGGAGCTTGTAGTGCCTTGCTTGAAATTACCAAATTTTCAATTTCCAGGCGTATCAATCCAATATAATAAGAAAGTGTTTCATTAATTCTCAGTTTCTGAGCTATGAAACTGATGTAATCTTTTGGGGTATTTAATGAAAGCAAAGTAAAGCAGTCACACTTCATAAGTTCTGCTTCACAAGTTCCAGAATTCAGTACTTCTCCAAAAAATTTTTGAATTATTCTAGCAGCAAACATCCAGTGTACTTCCTTTAATTATGCAACAGACTGCCATGCATTACCTACCTATCATGTACTGCAATTACCCCATGTTGCTGACACACTGCAGTCTTTCACACTGAATAACAATGTGAATATTCTTCAGTGAAGGTTTCCATCATCCAAATTTTCCTCCTTTTTACTTTTGAAAATAAAGGATCTATTGATCTGCTCTTACAGTAAAAGACACAACCAAGAAGCAACTACAATGAAGCTCAGTTTTGCTGATGCTGAAGTCTGTAGCAAATTCTTACTTAGATTTTGCATATTAATGTGGCCAACACCTGTGTCTCCTAACTTCATTGATAAAAATTTGTATTATCAATACAAATTCAATACAATAGTTTTTACACACCAAAGATGAAATTTAAAAAACACTGACCTGAAATCAGTGTTTATCTGAATGGCCTCATTGACTTCCAAGTGATCACTTTTGCAAATGCTCATCAGAACAAAACACTCACTGGAGCCAGTAAAACCTTTCAGAGGCTGTATTGATTTTATTCCCCAGTTCTATTCCCCAAAACTCCAATTGTAATGATTTAATTCACCAATTTTAATCACAGTCTAATCAGCCAGCAGGAAGCTCTGATGTAAGTAATCAGCTTTAATCTTATTTTCAATTTGCATTTTTCTAGAGAAAGGATGGTTGCTTCTTAGCGGTTGACAAATCTGAAACATGTTTATTTACGGTTTTATTTTATGCTTTTCTATTAGTCAACATGATACATTGTGTCTTCATGTTATTATTTTAGCCTAACATGTATTTATTTAAATTTCAGAATTGATAATTTTTGTGTAAGATATTAATGAATGGAAAACTTCTAATTAACTTGATGACACTTAATACTTTATTGTATGATCATCGCTGCTTGAATGGAAATTAGAACTCAAAATGTATGACGAAAAATTGACTTTAATATATAAAAATGTTCAAATATTCTTGATACGTAAGTGAAAAAGCACATTTTTCAGCCTAAATTTTGAACTAAGTAATTTATTAAATACTGAAAATACTGTTTGTAGGTAGTGAGTTTAATTGACTGTAATTTTCAGAATTTCTGAGCAAGGAATGCCCATGGTTTAACTCTTTATGAGTATGTGGGGGGAAAAAAAAGAAGAGTGAACATTCCTGATCTTTAAGTTCCAGATGGTTTCACAAATTTGGATATGCTGAGCTAGTTGAATAAATAAAATGGAAATATATCTCCTCTGCAGTTTGAAGAGGCTACAGATGTTATACTTTGTGTTATCTTTTCAGCAAAATCTGGTAGCCTGTTACATCTGCTATTTCTATAGCTTGAATTTTTAATTTAGGCAGTAAACAGCTAAATATTACATATATTTGATTTTTAAGGGTTCAATAAATATATTAACGATATACAATAACATAGGTGTCATAATTTAGAGTTTAATGTTAAATAGGGTTTTTTTCAGAAACAGAGATGTCAATTACAATAAAGAATTTCTGTAAATAATTTGATACAAATTAAATTATTTTATTTTCTTTATTGTGGAGATGGTTTTTAAAGTATTTTTTTCCTGCCCCAATTTCATATGATGCAAGCAGGGTTTGAAAGAGATATTATGGCCTGATATCATGATGCTTTTGTTTGTCTGTCCTTGGGGAGACCCTAAAGATAATGTAGAACTGCACAGCCACGCTTGGGGTCTAAATCTGTACAAGTCCATCAAGTCCGCAACTCTACTAGGAGTCAGCTGAGAAAAGAGCATCATGCTGTGATTTGCAGCTCAGGGACTTCTAGTGTCAAAAGTAGTGTCTTTATTTACTGAGACTTCGGGAGCTTTCCTTCCAGTCCAGTCACTTGCTGAATTTATGCATTTTTTTTTTAGCACAGGCTTCCAGAAATGGTAGGAGCTTCATTTGAACCTGGCAGGGAATAAGACTTGCATTTGATTCATAAGGATCTGATTCAATGGAGAGAGAGAAAGAGGAAGTTAAAAAATCAAGTGAAGCCTCCCCACATTCTGTTTGTGGGTATCAAACCCTAGGCTTGTAAGAGCCTTAGAAATCTGTCATTCAAGTAACTCCGTGTGCTGAAATTTGGCATAGGAATGTGTCTAAATAAGTAGCTAAAATCAAAATACGTGAGGTCTTCACAGATGAAAATGAGCAGAGGCAGAAAAGCTGAGTAACATCTTTTTCTCATCCAAATCAAATTGGATGTTCATTGTCCTAACAGCTAATAAGAATTTTACAGACATGAGCTATTTAAGTACTGAATTGTCAGTAAATTTTTAGATATTACTGGTAGTCACGTGATCAAAGCCTCATAGAGTGAGATTTGATGATGTTCAGATCTATGTGTTAAAGAAACTGTATTAGAGCTTTTCTGGTGTAAATTGACATAGCCTGAATGGCTCAAAATGTTTGCTATGCCCTCAGCCAAAACAAAAGATAACCAGTGAAGGGAACTGTTGTGAACATAAGCATGAAAACGCACAAAAATCTATTTTCTCAACTAACCGAAATGTAAGGCAATTAATTTCTAATTTGTGGTTATTTTAAACACAATTTAATTTATGTAATTGTTTTCTATTTTGTTCCTAGGAGCTTGAAAAGGCCTGGAAAATGGTGGATAGAGCCCATGAAAGGGAAGAGAAAACTAAGGAAACAATTGATTCACTTCAAAAGGAAATTTCACGCCTAGATAGTTTAATGAAGGAAAGAGCTGGACAGGAGTACAAGTAGGTTTTCCTCAGGGAGAGGGAAAGCCTGATCTGATTTTCTATCATTCTATACCTTGTTTAGCCATGTAGACGCAGTGGAAAACAGAGAGATCTTTACTGCCTTTTACTTTTCTCATGAATGCACATTTATTTGTGTGTTTATGCAGTGAGCAAGCACAGAATCAGGCTCTGAGTGCATTCAGTATTGGATTAAGCTGGGAGATCAAATAAAATGAATACTATGCACTTTCTCAGTATGTGTCATATTGTTTTATCTGACAAATACTTCAACATACTTTGAGGATAGGATCCTGTTGACATATTTACATTTCACAGCAGCAAGGTCAAGTAGATAAATCAAGGCAGGAGACTTGATTTCTCTTCTGCTTCTAGCTTTGTTATAAGGCATTAACAATGTCTGTGTTCTTGTTTGTATTTAAATTTATACACTTTCAAGATTATGTTTGTTTTTTTTTTAACCAAACACTTATGCAATGAGGGACCCAGTCTGAGATGGAGCCTCTAAGCCACTATATTTTCACGTAATAATCATCCTCTGGAGCTGCTCAGAAGCTCTCTGGAATCTACTGTTTGTAGTATCAGGTCCTCAGAGACTGCTTACACTGTAAGATAAGTATAAACTCAAAGATGAGATTAAGTGTTGGCACTGTGACCTGTGCACTTTCTACTGAAATTGCTGATGGTTTGCCCTCTTGATTATGGCTTGAAATTTTCACAGTGTTTAAGGTATTTAGTTATAATATGCATTCAGGATATGTATGGGACATGCTTGTCTCTGCATGTTCTATGTATTCAGGCTGCAAAAACAAGAGGTCTTCATTGTGCTCAAACACTTCCCTCTCCAAGGAATGTGCCCGCACATTAACCAGTTGGATCCATGAGAAATCCACTCCTTCACCTTTTGTCCCTGAAACATTCTGGACCTGTTTAACAGCTTTCCTTGGATCTAAAAGCTTGATCATTCAACCTCCCCCAGTAAAACTCTCCCTAAAGTCTTCTCTCTCTAGCTGCTTTTTGCATTTTCCTGTAAGATGCAGGAGCTGTTACTTAGCCAACACCTCACTGCTGTTTCCAGCTCTGCCCAGGCTGCCAAGACCAACCAGCTTGCAATTTGTTCTTGAAGTTCCTTCCCTATTGCCCTCCAGTTCCATGCTTAATTACCCTGACCAGGGACAAGGCCATGAGACTAAGGAACTCCTTTGCAGATTTCAGCCTTGAAAACCCGATAATCTTTTAGAACAATAAGGCTGCTTTTGAAGACTGAGCTTGAACCCACAGTACTTCGACTTCATATTTTAAATGAGTCATAACAGAGAGTCAGGTTTATTTTTGCATTATGTGACTGTATGACATAGCCTAGTTAGGTGTCCAGTCAGGTAAGGTGCAAGAGACTGCTTACAACAATGTAACATGTTGGGTCCCTGACTAATTTTACAGTGGGCATAAAAGAGGGAATTTTGTTCCCTCTTGCCTTTCTGGGAAATGGAAGGTTTATTCAGACCCATGAGGATGTGATACAGCAAGAAAGAATGATTTATTTGGCTTGGTTGATGGTGGCTCTGATCACAGTAGACAGAGCATATAATTCAGTTGAGCATTGGTCTTAATACCCAGGAGTTTAAAATGAAAAAAAATAAATTGTTTAAACTTCTCTTTCTCCCAAAAATCTTGCTCTGGCATAGGCGGAAGAACAGAAATGGCCTGCGACACTGCTTGACTATTATTTCTTTGCTTCCAGTGTTGAGGATTTGCTACAACTTCAAGAAGAGGTAACAGAGGAGCGAGACCAGCTGTTGTCAGAAGTTGTGAAGTTACGTCAAAATCTCACTGAAATCACAGAGCAGCAGCAGGAAACAGAGAAGGCAAAAAATGAGGCAGAGCAATCAGTTTTGCAGGTCTGTACTGATCACCAGATGGTGATTTCAGGCTTTGTCCTGAGCCTTTCTCCCCACTTACAATTTATCTCCAGTGGCTGGTATGCAATTACCTGTTCTTTCACATCTCAAACATTTTCAGGCATGCTCTGAAGGGACTCTACTGTGAATGACATTTTTATTTTTCTGTAGTTCTAGGCTATGTACTTTGCAAAGTGTATTGTCATGTACCAGCTGCTTCCATAGCTTCCCAATACCCCAATGAGGCCAAGGTTGCTTTTTGTGAATGGTAATCATCTTTCATACTGAGGCAATTGGATGTTTTCTGTATTGTAAATCCTTATGCCTTGAAAGAGACACTTAGTACATAGACCTGAAATGGAGATTCTTGGTCCCTTGCTGTTGGCAGTGGTTGCCATGTGATGAGATACCATCATTCTTAAGAATGTATCAAAATCTGACTTAAAAAATAGTGAAGTTATTTTCTCTCCTTTATGGGAAGCTTTTCCAGGTCCTCAGTCTTTTAATGGTTGGGGATCTCCTACTTTCTTCTTTACACTGATTCTGGATTACTGTTTTTCAGCTTAAATTTTTCACCACACAAATGTCTGCAGAGAGCAGTCATACTCCATCTCGGCTTTACATTAAGTTAGGCTTTCTGTTTTTCTGGCCATCTGGAGAGGCAGTTGTTTTTTAGTGATCAATATGTATGGCTTCTTTTAAATGTATAGAGCAGCTAGAGATAGAGAAGGCTGAGGATCAGTGGAATAGCCACTGAATGGAAAGTAGAAAAGGATGAAAGATGGGATACAGAACTCTGATACATCAAATATATAAGCATAATAATGAGAAATAAAAGAATTTAAAGCAGAATATAAATAGGGGCTGGAACCAGACACCAGGATAAAGGAAGAGTAGAAAATCACACTTAAACAAAGAGGTAGAAGGAGCATTTGGCTTTCAGTTTTTTATTAATCACAAATAGGAAAGTAATGATCAGTCTAGGTTTCATATACAGAAATTGTTTCTATTTCTAAAGCAGATGACTGGGAATGTACTAGGAGAGAATATAAAATCTTTGTTTTTCTGACAGCATTACGGGCATGGGAGAAAAGAGTCAAAACTTGTTGAATCTTGGCAGTATCTTCTGATACTCACTTCATCACCCTTAAATTTACAGAATTGTTATAGCATTTGTAATCACCTCCCATTCTCCCAGTATGAAATTATTCTTCACTTCAGTCGGCTTAAATGACAATGTCTCTTTGAAGATCCTGTTGAAGACCTTGTCAGTTCTGGCAACTTTTCATCTGTGGGCTCAGAGGGGGAGGAATCCTTAAGCAAAGAACATCTTTCAATTGCTGGTCCCCAGCTGAAGTGAATATTTCCATATGGATCAGCCCCCTGTGTCTCCTCTCTGCTGATTCTTCTCCATCAAATTTTTGTGGAGGGAGAGAGCAGGAATCACAAGACAGTCTATTTAATATGAGAAAAAATTCCTCTTTCAGAGTTCCCACATAGGAACTTTGAGAGCAGAAAGATTGAGACCAGTTAAGAAAATGAACACTTGTCTGACATCTCTCTGTTTCCTTTAATATCAGTGTAATAAGTGTTTCTGCTGGTCAGAGAGAAAAATAAAAATAAAAATATTTGCAATATAACGTCAAGCCCCAATTAATTTTAATGCTGCATTCAGAAAGTACCACTTTGTGAGTAGCTTTAAACAGTAAAGATATTTGTGCCACTGCATCTCCAGAGGAACGCTTTTATGTTTGAACTGTGTCAGACCCTTCTGTGTGGGTGAACTGACTGATGCTTAAAAAACTTTTGTCATCAATAAATAGGTTCCCTCATGCAGAATTTTTGTTCAACCATTAGAAAACATAATTAATTCTGGGAAGATCTGGCATATTCTCTATAGTAGTGATTACAGTAATATAGAAGCTCTTGTTTTTAAAGTGTGGTGACTTGTTTTCCTGAGTAAAAGGCAGTAGAATTTAAAACTGTTTTCTTCTGTTATTATAGCTTCAGCAAGACATACAGCTGCGTCAGAGCGAGGAATTACGAGAGGCTCGAAAGAAGGAAAAAATGGAGAATGATCTGGAAAATCTTCTAGCTGAAATGGATAACAAGCAAGCTGAGGTCCAGAAGTTACAGCAACAAATAGAGAACAACAAGGCAGAGCAACTGAAAATGGAAAATAATCTTAAAGAGCAGAAGGTAGGGTACATGGCACACTGTATTCATCAGGTCTAATATTAGAGTCAAATGTTTAATTAAGAAAATGGATTTTCTTGAAGGGAGAGGGAGGGAGATTGTTTTAAGGTATTAAAACGTAATGAATATTTTGTATATAAATGTTATTTTACTCATAAATAAGTATGTAAAGCTTGCTGACAGATTTCAGATAGATTTCTCACAGAAATCAGTAGTGGATCACAATGATATTGTTCATATTGAAAAATCACAGCAAATGAAACATAGTCTGTGAAGGGCATGGATGATCTGTAGGAGCAGGAGACTGCCAGGTTGAACTTCTGACTATATTGCCAGTTTTGCTATTGATTGTGTCTAGTGGCAATGGTAGAATAATTTTACCTCCATCCACTTCTTTCTTCTTTTTCACAATAATTTTTATCTGCCTCTCAAGCCTGTGAAAGGGCAAGAAACTGTCTTCATAAACCTTTTTGATTGATTTTCCTCATTCTCTTTCTAAAAACTTTATCTGGAAATGTCCTAACATAGTGTTCTGCAAGTATGTGAATTTTCAGGTTTTCAGTCCATTTCCCCTGACTCTGAGAAACTCTCACAGAAGCAATTTCAGTAAATGGCAGGGGCGATCTCATCTCTGTAAACCAGTTCTACCTCAAGGGAAACTTCTTTGTGAGTTGTGTGTATCTTGTAAATTTATGACTTTTATGGCTTTTTCTTCCCTTCTAGTCCCTGAAATTGTGAAGGTAGAGGTCTGTGCAAATTTTTAGTCAACACAAAGTCTTAATAAAATACTTAACATAAAGAGATACAGAGAAGAGTTGATTATTTCTCTGAATATCACTGATTTGATGCAGCTTTTGAGGGCAGCTCCATTATCTGCCTTGGCAATCACATTGTATATACAATTCCTGGTTCTGTTCCATTCTTTCTCCTTTTTATACTCCCTTTCAGCTTTTCAAAGTGTAGATTTTAGGGGCATTCAATTGTCCAAACTGTCCTGGAAACCAAGAGTTCACCTGAAGTGCTGTGTGTGAGCTAATTAACCAGACTTCTGCATTGCCTTCCTTGCCTATGCTTGGCTTGAAGGTGTCTGTGAAGACCCTGCATGGTCTTTTACTAGAAGTCTGTCCAAAACACAGGCAACTCTGCAAGGGTCAGGGTAGAGATCTGCAAAGGAAGGTGACACAGCTATGCAATTTCATCAGGTTGTTGTCTCAACTGAATTGTAGTTGTTTGTGATGCCTGCTAATCTTAGTCTTAGTCTTATTCTGTTAGAAATTTCTAATAAATATCCTTTCTTGCATGACATTGGAAATGGTTTGATACAGCTGCTAAAAGCTTTACCCCGTCCAGCTCTCAATAAAGGATTGCCTGAAACAGTGTTATCCTCACATCTGCAATACAAGAAACAGTATTCCTTGTTTTTACGCTAGGTTCTACTTCTCTTCCTTTAATGTTTTTAAGGGCATAATACATGTTGACTTAATCAGGAATGAAAAATATGATGGTTGTCTTTCCTCATTTATGTCTGTAATATCTGCAAGGAAAGTTCCATGAAGCAGAAGACAAATCAGGTAGCTCCACTATTGAAATATATGTTCTGTATAGAAACCACAAAACCACTATTCCAGACGTTTGACTGGAGACAAATTAAAGAGGAAAATGCTCGTGTCCTGGTCTCAGAAAACCATGTACCCAGAGAAATGTTATCAGCACATTAAATTAGAATGCTTGCTTATAAAACAGAGCTCCCCTGCCCTCTGCTGATAGAAGTAATTTGAATCTCATACTCATTTTCAGTAACTGTATGTAGCAAGTGGTATTAGGTGATGGTTGCCAAATGCCGAATGAGAAGTAAATTATTTATCTACCACCTGCAATAGAGACCTGCTGAGCTTCCAGAAACAAAAATGACAATGGATGTGTTATTCATTAGAAATCATGACTTCCCCTGGTCAGTATGACTGTGTATCATATTTAACATTAGTAATTAGATCAGCAATAAAGAGTGGTTTTTAAGCAGACAGCAATCTACAACGGCTTTTATCTTCTGGGTAGCAGGAAGCTTCTGTCTTCATGTATATGTAGATATTGTAATGAGATTGAAAAGAATTAATAGGATTGTTCTTTAATCTAACAGGCCTTGAATGAAAAAGCTGGTAAAGAACTTGAGCAATTGAAGATGAAAAATCAAAAGCTCACGCATGAGAGTGAGCAGCAGAGTACGATGATTGATGAAGTGATGAAGGACATCGGTCAGAAGACAGCAGAACTGAAAGTAAGTTCCAGAAGGTTCATCCTACCAGCTGTATCATTCCAATGACATCTTACCACTTGGGACAGGGATGACTTCAGTTCTTGTCCTGATAGTTTCCCAAGGGTAGTTTTGGAGGAAACCTGAGTAGTTTTTAGGAATAGATCTGGCTGATGCTGGATGCCATTCTTTCTATGGCAGTACCATGGTCATGGTAGTGTCCAACTCTCTCACTTGACAATGTAGCCCCTGTTCTCTTAGAGGAGTTGTTTCATGAAACACATGAACCAAAATGCTCAGCACACTCTGTTTATAAGGGATAAGTGGTACTTTTGACAAACATGGGGGATTTTTTCAATCTTGAGATCTTCAAATAAGAGCAATGACTTTCTTACAATGATTAACATAATTTGAATTTTGCCAAAATCCATTGAAAAATATGAATAAATTATAAAAATGGTGTCCTGGATAGTTTCCACTGAAGGGAATTGCTTTCAACACTAAAATTTCTCCCCTCCAATATCAGTTGAGAAATCTAAAGATAAGCAACCAACATGGTGTTTACTTTCAGATCTAAATAATTTTGTTGCCTGACTTCACATTATTTAACAATCATTTTATACAACTCAGAAGCAGGTGAGTTTCGTTTGAGGAAGGATTGAAGGATTCCTGCATATTCTTTTTAAGATACTTTGAGAGAACTTGTGACAAAGGGTAATGCATAGATGTTATATGCTATTACACTGTTTACCATATCTTGCATTTTGTGTCTTCATTGGGGTTAAAACACTAAACATTAGAAAATTCAGGTAGAAAATAATTGTCTTCTTGAGTTTTATTGAGTATATCTAATTCACCTAAATAAAAAAGTTTGTTTGCCTTTTAGAGACTGTTAGTCTGATAGAAAGTAACCCCTGACAGATTAAAAGCTCAGCTCACAGCTAATACAACATAGATGATTCTGAGTTGGATCATTAGTGGAGGATGGTAGGAGCATTTTTTCTGTTGTATTTTATTAGGCAAACTGAAGGATGTTTTTCTTGCCTATTTGAAAAACAAATTACTGTCTTTTCAAGGTTATCCAGTTTTATCATTACTTCTACCAATACCTTAATTGTTTAAAACTTTCATGAACATGAATTACATTTGGGACTTTAGAGTGTCAGAGGATTTTGATTCTATGATCTTATCCTGATTTCAGGAAGAGTTGATGGAACTTTTAGAGTCATGCACATGGACTTCTGGGAACAAAAAAGTAGGAGATACTGCCCAGTTAGTAGTTAAACCAACTGCTAAAGCTTCTAAGAGCCCCAGTCATGATCTGGGATGCAGTTTTGTAGAAACTGTGCCTGCAATTCCATCCTGCAGTGTGCTGAGTGCCTCCACTATGGTGCTGGGCAACATGAATTGTGAAAGTACTCTTAAACCCCTTGAGGGTTATTGTCAGTAAGAACTGAGGAGATTCCCATTTTCCCAGAGGATATTTCGTAGCGGGATTCCCCATCTCACAGAATCAGTATCTGAGGCTCTAAGTAGAACACTGTAGTCTGTGATGGCTTTCAAACCTGACATTGTCACTGAATTATATGAAGAAGTTATACTTCTTAAAAGGAAAAAGACTGATTACTGTTGTGATTATTGGTTGTAAATAAAAAACCTGTTAAAAACCTGAAACAGTTATGCAGTATTTTGATTGATTATTTTTTCCTCTACTGTATAGCAAATGAGAGAGACTCTACATTTTGATTTTTCTTTAAAGCCATAGGTTATAAAAGAGATGGGGATAACACATACTTGCTACTTAGGGACATGCGATCTGACCACACTACAGATACCTTTCTCATCACAGTCACTGTGTATAATACTTCAAATGAAAATAGAGCTGACTGTGCTTTATCTGCAGGATTAATTGGGTAGTCCTGTGTGAAGTTTGCAGCTGGGGGTTCTTTATTGATCATCTTCAGCCCTAAAGTTTAAGATTTGATTATGAATTTCCTTTCCCAAGCTGGCTTTGTTGAAATTGTTTTAAATATCATTCAATTAACTAATTATCTCTTTGCAGCTGACCCACAGCACTTATATGTTTACTTTTTGAGTTTTATGGACTGAGTATATGCCAAAAGCATTTTCTTCTTTCTTTCTGTGGATGCTTTCTGTCCCCTTTCCTTGTTGCTGTTCTGTAGGAGAGAGAGGATGAAGTGGCTCAGATGCGCCATGACATTTCAAAGCTGAGCAAAACAAGAGAGGTTCTCCAGAGTAAGCTGCGTGCTGCAGAGGAACACAAAGTTGATGCAGAACATGAAAGAAACATGCTAAAAAATCAAATAATCAGACTGGAGAAAGGTAGGTCCCTAACAGCTGGATGGATCTATCTTCTGAGTTCTTCTGTGTTATGCTAGGTACCCAAATAAGCATTAACATCATCAGCTGATATCTAGAGTTGTAGAACCTGTTCACAGCTAATTGAACTGGTCATTTAATGTCAAAGCTTTTTAAAAAGTCCACTAAATTGTTCCTGCATTTTTACCAGCTGTACAATTTGAATCCAGGATTCATTCTCTTTCTTCTTTCTCTCTAGAATTAGAGACAGCCAAAAAGCAGGCAGAGACTGACAAGAGAACTATAGATGGGCTTGTGAGGGAAAGGGATATGCTAAATCAGGTGAGTTTGCATTGCTCATATGGATAAGCCTCACAGCTTGAGAATGAGATGCCTGTAGCTTAAACACTCACAGCAACACAGAAATGTTGTAGAATACATAACCTTTAGTTAAAGCCTTCAGATTTCCTTAAACAGATGGACAAACTACTTCTTTTCTGCGTACTGAAATAGTATGCATAAACACACAGAAGATTTTTAAGTTTTAACATATGAACCATCATGGAGTTCAAACTGTAAACTCATTATTTGGTATCCAAAGAGTTCATTACATCTGTGCTTTTAAACTCTGTATCTTATGACGTTTAGTATTAATCTAGGCAAACTAAGTCTTTGCTAATAAAAGAACAAACTGGAGTGTTGATACACTGTGTAGCAGCTTGGCAGGCTGTTTGGGTATTAATCCTTGCTTTTAGGTGTTACTCATACTGATTGTTTCCCATCAGCCCAAGGTTCTTGTACTGCAGTATAGCATCTCGTGTTTATGGGAATTCCTGAAGTGTTAGCTACTAAATTCTATGCTAAAAGGTGATTTCTGGCATGCTTTATTTGGTGTAGATTCACTGTCCTGTGTCTTGAATCTAGCAGAGGCTCTGATTTGACAGGTAAAAAATATTTTTTTGTGTAGGGAAAGAAATTTTAAAGTGGGATCAGGAGGCTGATTTTGTAAAGGTGATATGTTGACGTTTTCTGTTTAATCCTTATGCAAAATTTTAAACTAAGCTTGGTTGATTTCCAGCTTTAACTTTCTATTTAAGACGTGAGAAGGAAGAGTATTTGGCTTTACTATTAATGTTATTGGTTATTGGCATGCTTTACAATCAAAATGCCTTAAAGCTAGTAAGGATTTTCCAGTCATTAGCTATATCCACTTGTAAACAATCCTGTCAATTTCTTTTTTTTGGTAATGCAGACTCTAGTGTTTTCATTTCAAATCAGAAAAAGCTCTATTTAGCAGCTGTGCTAGAGATTTTTTTTTTTTAAATCAGATTTGAGGTTCAAGTGTTTCAACTGAATAAATTAGATAAGGGATAATAACATTGGAAAGTCCACAATCCACTTTGACAATGGCATGCTTTTGTCATAGTGGTGGCAGTGTTGCCTTTTCAGCTCAAGAGACATCATTTTTTGTTCCCTGTAGAACTTGATCAAGGCTACAAATGCTGCTCAGAAGCAGATAGATTTGGTGAAGCTCCATGAACAGTCAAAACAGAACTTGGAAGGAGAAATCCAAAGTTATAAGGTAGAAGCTCAGAAACAAAGGAAGATTATTTACCAATTGGAGAAGGAGAGAGAGAGTTTCATCCATGAAACGAGTGAGCTCAAAGAGAAGGTAGGAACAGCTCTTCATGCAAGTAGTTCTTTCCTGTCTTACTCTCAAAACTGTAAAGATGATAAATTTATTTTCTAATATGCCAGTGGGAGAAGTCTTGGATTGGCGGTCTTCATACAGTGTACAAATATTTCTTGTTGTCAGTGCATATTGTCTGCTACTGCTTCAGGTCTCTCTAGGGAAACCTTATCAATGCAAGGGAGACTTATTAATTCTGTGAGAGACTTGGAGTACAGCCCTGTATTGCTCTTATTCAGCGATCAGTTGGGAAATGAAGCTAGGGCTGGAGGTCAAAGCAAGGCCTCTTGACTTATACGTAGGTCCCACATTTGAAACTCTCATATACAGTTGGAAATTATTCTTTGATTGTCCTGTCTTATCTGCAAAGGACCTAATCATGCAGGGAAATACTGCATAAAATTTTTGCTGCCTGCTGCCCATTATTATGTATAACTTTATTCCTGATGGAATAAAATCAGGAACATGATTTTAACATGTTCCTTTAATTGCTGACTATCACATTGAAGAGCCCTCCAAGAAGCTCAGTGATTTACTAGGATTAGCTTTCAAGCAGTTTCAGCTCACAAGTTATTTGCTATTTTTTCATTTTAAAATTATCCTTCCAACTTCATATGACCAGGGGCTTTTAAATCATTTTGGAATGGTATATGCTCCATTGCCTGGAATACCTCTTGTCATTTCCTTGTAAATAATATTCCACAAAATTGAGATTTGTCTTTGTAGCAAAGTCGTATTTTGCTTCTTTCCCTCATAGTGCATTTCTAACAGTGTAGATATGAGTTAAGAACATTGTAAACTCGGTCCAGAGAGTAATTCATAGCACTCAGAACTATAAGGCTCTTTCTTTTAATTCTGGTTGGGGGTGCCCATAATATTTTGAGGGTGAGAATGACAAATGTTTGCTTGCTTACTTTTTTTTTTTTTTCCCCCACTGCCACTTTGGATGTAAATTTTCTGTCACTTCTTATAAGGCAAAGGCTCGGTGAATGGCTTATGACACTTAAGATGTTTGTATAATGGTGCCTGCATTGTGACTGCAAGTTTCCAAAGGACTTGGAGGCTTCCTTGGCTCACTAAAGGGGCAATTCCTGACTCTGCTTTACAGTTAGAGAGCAGCAAGAACGGTTTTGAGCACAGGAGTATGTGTGACAATAGTCCTGTCCTTCAAGTCCAAATGCAGGGTAGGAGAACATAGGATCAGGATTATTATGTAAATAGGGAATATTTAGGTTCACTGTTTGACCTATTCAGACTTGAGAAGCTGTGGCAAAACTGCAGGAGTCATTTCACAGCTGGTGGGCAATGAGCTACTGATGGGCAGAAAGTCTATGGCCAGTCAATGCTCTTCTGTCACCTTTTGCCACCAGGCTGGTTTTGCAGGAAGTTGCAGCCCACCTTTGGAATTTTATAAGAGCCAGAAAAAAGCCAAACCCATCTAAGCCCAAAGATGTTGCCATACAGTCTCTGAAAGCTGCCTGGCTATTTATAGCAGGACAGACTCTACAGAGCTGCAGAATTCATCTTTCTAAAGCATCATTTACTATTAACTGATGAACAGAGTCAGCGAACTTATATCCACAACAGTAAAATATTTTTGGGGTAAGAATTCGTGCATGACTTCCTCTGTTAAGTATTGCTTTGGCTGACTGCTTATTTTCAAGTCAGCATCACTTGTTGAATAGTCTTAGTTCTAGGTTAGCTGTAACAAGTCAGAAAAAAAAAATCTGTTCTTTGCTCTTTGTTATGTAACCTTTGTTACTGAGAATGACTGTTAGCAGAGTATTTCCTTTTTTTAATTGAAATTCTTAAATGATGAAATCTTAGTTTCTCCATGGAAGATTTAAGCTGCTGAAAAGGAGACACTGAAGTATACCCTTCAGTCCCATTTGAACTGTTCCCTGACTGTGCTTTCTAAGGGGTCACAAAACCAGTCTCTAATATGTTGGCTTTTTTCAAATAAAGCCTTTTAAAATGTTAAGTTTACAGTTAACAACCTATCCAGGAAAATGAAAATATGTATTTTGTTTTTTAAATTCACATAGTCTTTTGGAAAACCCGATGTTCAATAGGCATATCATAAAGGCCATGGCAGCACTTCTTGGAGTGGTTAAAAATGGATAAGCAAATAAGGACAGCACCATTACTGACATATTGAGTAGGTTCATTGAACTAAACAGGTAACCAGCAGTAGATGATAGTTAAGTGTACAGATGGAAAAGCTAGGAGGATACAGGAAAAACTGTGAATACCAAATCCTTTCTGCTTGGCTTTGGGCCCTCATTGCCAAATCTGAAAGGTGTAGTGTGCCTATTGACTCTGCAGGAATTGAAGATGTTCAGCCTCCCATGGGGCTTTGTTGTGAAACACTGCATGTATCTTTTCTGTATTTATAAGAAAGAATTATTTGGGTTTAATCATTCCTGAAAAAGCAAAGTCAGCATCCATCCTGTGAGCACAACTCTAGAAAACTTTGTCCACAATCTTACTGTACTTATATTGTATCAAAACCAAGTAAAACACTTACAGATGCAGTGACCTACTTTCAAATCTTGCTTTAGCCTATGATCACCACAGTGCAGATAAAAAACATGCCTTATTGATTTCTTCTCCATGCCGTTACTATTGGCAGATTGTTTAAACAGTGAAGGAAAAGGCAGGAGTAGATTATAAACTGGGACTGTGTTTTTGTATTGCCTTGTAAGCAGTTCCTGAGATAATCTGAAGTCAGCTACAATGTGCTGGAATTGTATTCCGGCTTTTGTAATAAAATTTTCTGTATTTAGCTCTCCCCTGTCTTCAAAGTTGGTTGGAGGTACCTGGTAGAATATTTTATCATTTAAGCTCCTGCCCCATAGTTAGGTGACCCCAAGGCTTTATTGCTAAGGAAGGGACAACACTGTCAGCTGCAAACTTTGCAGTTACTGACTATTTGATGTAAACATTTGTTTTCTTCTTTATATGCTTTGACATATAAACATGTATTTTATGTTTAAAATCTCTGCCTTTTTATGTTTAAAATCTCTGCCAAATCTCTGCCTTCAAAAGTGGAGACAGGAAAACTGGATATGAATTGCATTTGGAAATGGACTTCTCTCCTTGATTTTGTCTGTATGATTCCTCAGCTTTTATGTTGTCCTGCATATGCAAGTCAGAAAGGTTAAACTTGTATTTGGAATGGAGTAATTTTCAGCTGTAGTTAAAACTGCTTATCACAGGAATTTGAACTTGTCATCTTAGAAGAAAATCACAAACTTTATCCCATTCTTCTAATCTTGTGATGATGGTTTAATCCTGTTCATTTCTTTCCTTTCCCTTTGTTCCAGATCCTTCATCACATGAAAGATCTTGAAATACATCAAATGCAGATCTGTGACTATGAGAAGGAAATACAAGTGCAAGTTTTTAAATTAAAACAGCAACAAAACCTTTGTGAAACTCTAAGAGCAGAGAGGACCCTGCTCAGTAAAAATCTGATCGAAGCTAAGGTAGAAGGATACATTTTTCCTTGTGTTTCTCTCTCCGCTATTGTTTTTTTCCTGATGTAATTTTAATTTGTTAAAGGAAAGCTCGGTGGATCAATGGCAGAAGTGGTTTCTTCATTCCTATGGGTTTTGGGGAAATGAATGTTTTAGGTCCCTGAAGTTTTATCTATACTATTTGTATTTGGACTGGAAATAGAAGTCCACAGTCATCATCTGGAAATATCCCTGCTTCAAACCAAGCATAAAATCATGGTACTCTGGAGCTACGGAATCATAAAGCCATCCTGGCTCCAGTCTGTTTTATCCCTTTAGGAGTTGTATGCATGTATGTGAAATAGGGTATAAGGGGAATAAGATTACCTCCTTAGCCTTGAATGTGTATGCACATTACTGTGAATAATGATTTAGGAAGCAAGGGAACACTTTCCCAGCTGAAGTGAAATTTTCTGACAAGAACCAAATGCTTCCAACCTTGCTTGTTGCTTTCAGGGAGTGTCATTTTCCTCAGGAGACGATTCTCGCCATTCATATCTCCTCCTTGGAGATCTCACTAACAATACTAGAAGAAGAGAACAGACCACTTAAGGATATATTCTGTTATTCTGATGTAAAGATCTAAAATACTACACAAGTCCTAGTGTAATTGGCAGACACTGGGAGCCTGGATAGCCGTCATTTACAGACTTGGGTTATTTCTGAATAAATATTTATGACATAAACATATATAGTAAATTACAGATTTATACTTAGGTTTGAATAGGCTTGTTTGAAAAGCAGATGGGAATGAACTGTCAAAGTTCCTATCAAACTGTGTGCTGAATTTTATGAGGAACAAACCATTTCGCCATTTATGTAGGATGCTTTACTCGACCTTAGTCAGCTTCTCATCCGTGGATGCAGTATTAGGATTCTTGCTGCTCCCAAACAATCTCTCAGGAGAAATAAGGCTGAAAAATCACAGCGCTGGTTCTTTTTCCTAGTTATTTTTAGTTTAAAACACACAACATAAATTTGCTTATTTATAAAGAATGGGCATCTATGCGCTGAGTTAGAAAATGGAGCAACATTTTGGGTTTTGAATTTTACATGGTGGTATACACTATGCTGTTCACAGTTCCAGTTGTTAGAGGCCAGTGTTTAGACTTTAATAACTTACTTGTCATACTACAACACTCTTTCAGCAAGGCCTGTGTGAGAAAATAGCTGACCCCAAAAGATCTTTTGGCCAAGGTAATGTTATGTTTAACAATGAGAAAAATAGCTATTAAATGTTCAGTAACCGGTCAGCCAGTGATGAAAGAAGAAAAAAAATAAAAGAAGGTTGTTTTAAACATTATGGTAATGTCTTTCTCCTTTTTAGAAGTAAAATTTGAACAAGCTTATTTAGATAAAGCTAGATGGAAGTATTTCTTGATTGCTTAATGTGAAATGATCTCATGCCCACCTTGCTAGTGGTCTCCAGAGTACCATAATTTTCAAGTCAGTAAAATGGAAAAGGCCTCCTGGCAGGCTGTTAATATTATATAAATACCTGATGCTTTCATCCTGGGGGGTTCTTTTGGTGTTAGGAGTTCATTTATTTGAGGAAGTTGGTTAGGAGACCATTTTGCAAAATTGTGTGTTCTTACTGTTCTTCATTAATGAAAGAATTAAGAATGTATTTGGGTATGTCTGGGCTTTATATGCTAAATCTCTGTCATCTTTTACAAGACTAAAGAGTTTTACAGGCTGTGTAGCAAAGACAGCTTTTAATAACTTTCGCTTTCACAGGAGTGACTGAACATGCAAACAGCTGGGCCTAATGACATATTACTACTGATCAGTACTTTCTCTTTGCTGTTTGAGTCAAGATTGCCATGACTCAAGATCTTGCTTAGCCTACATTAAACACTTTGTGCAAGAAAACATCCCTTTTTTGTTGAGTAAATCCATGTCTATGGTGGACGGTGCTGAAAGAGCTTTAAGCTACCCTGGTCTGGTACTGGAAGAGGATGTATTTGCATGAGAGACTGTGATGTCTTCTCTGTGAGGTGGTAGATTCTGGCAGAGGAGCAATAGCCTCTAAAGCTGCTTTCGTTACATCCAGAAGAACATTTCTGTCTAAGAATTGACTCTGTTAGCTTCCATTTCATGGCATAGCATAACATGTGCTGTCACTGTGCTGAGCTGAAATGGTTAATTTTGTACAGGCCAGCACCCTTGTGCTGTGAGTACTACTCCTACTGACCTGGTCTCTCTTCAGTGCTACCAGCCTTTTTGCTCTGTGTTTGAGCTTAAATATTCTAAATATTCTAAATAATTCTAAATATTCTCACAGAGCTTTCTGAAATGCTGAGCCCCCTTTTACCCCTGGCATCTCTGTGCAAGGTAGCATATATTGGTAGCATATGCTTAGGGGTATGTTTGCTTGCACAAAACCAGCTTAATTCCTAAGATTTGTGCCCAGCTCTGTACAACCTAATTGGAAAAGCACGTTATCAGAAGCATGAAAACACATGGATATGATCGGAATCTTAATAATTTCGATTGACTGTTATTTCTTATAGTGTGTCCAGCACTTTAAATTAAATGGCATATTAAACTCATGATTGATGGTATTATTTTTTCAATGTATCTTTTAAAGGCTTTTTTATTGCAATGCCATGCTGGCATAAACAAAAAATTGTCATTTAATGAAACTGTTTTGTTCTGTTGGATTAAAAAGTGATGTCTTATAGTAGGTACAACAGATCTACTTTCATGCACTGTGGCTACATTTTCCTCCATCTAAATAAGAACTTCTTGCATTAACCCTCTCTGTGATCACGCTTCCCGTTCTATTAGGATGAAATGGCAGAAATGAAGATGAAACTGAAAAGTTCCACACGTCAGGTGGATCAGCTGAAAGAGGAGCTCAAAGAGAAGGGCGTAGCCCTTGAGAAAGCACATGTGGAATGTCAGCAGTCAGAGGATGAGAAGGAATCATTGAAAGTAAGACCCGTGACACATAAACCTTCTTGAAAAGGGTGGTTTCCATGATTTCACAGACTGCATTATGTTCTGACCTGTGGTAGTCTGTAATTGAAGCACAAGATCTTAGTATCCTTTAGCGATAATAGTTGCACAAATCTGTGTATCTGACAGATTTATCTCTGCCTATAATTATAATAAAAGAGTAATGAATTGTCTGTTGGAAGCTTTAAATCTCTTGGTGGTTGAACATTTCTAGTAAAAACTTCCATTTTGCTTGCAGAAATGTTGGTTTTGGGGATAGCCTGATTCTACCAAACTTTTTAATGTAGACCCTTATAACTTAACTTTTCTTTTTAAGAACTTTTTTCTTTCTACTGTTTTTAAGTGCAAACCCTATTATATTGCACTTCACAATGTTGTATTTCTGTGTAACTAGCAAGCATTAGTCTTTTGGGAGTTAGGCAGTGCCTTTTAGTAGGTCCCTCTGCACAGATAGTTATTTTAATGTTGTGGTATAAAGCAGCAAGAATCTGTCTTAAATCAAAGGAAATCTGAGCTTGAAGCTCAGGTTCTTCTTCTCAGTGCTGGCTACAGCCCATCCTTAGATAAGCTATTAGATTTGTGGTGGTATCTCAATGAATTTGCTGCAGTCTGAAAAGATTTAAGGAGTTGTGTTCACAGGAGTTTATTTTTAATCTTCGCTAAGCACTAAGAAAAAAAAAACAATACAAGGAAGAAATGCAAACAACACCCCCAAAAATTCCCTGTCACTTTTCACAGTGTTTTCTTTTGTCAGTTTATTGCTTTACTGCACTGACTCCTTGAATTTTCAGCCTCTCTCAGCACATTACAGTTATGACAAGATGTCAATAGGGCTTTGTAAAAGGGTGATGAATTTGTATTCTTGTACCTGAAATGTCTCAGAGATGTTCTATCAGTGATGGAGAAGTCAAACAGCATCTCATTTCCTGTGTGCAGCTTTCTACCTTAACTAGTCCCCAATTCTGTCTCATGACTTCAGAACTGTCTTCCATTTATTTGACAAACATATGATTGCTGCATGGTTTACCCATTCAATTATTCACCAGCAAGTTTGTCCATACACTGATACGACATTACTGACTTGCTTCAGGGCATTGTGGTCTTCTACCTGAGTGTCACTGCTGAGTACTAAACCAGAAGAGAATTCAGAGGGAGCTGATTGTCACAGGCACAAAAGAACCCAATTGTTTGTGTTGCAAGCCAGCATCAATTTGTCCTGTTTGCACTGATGTGAAGGAAGTAGGAAAGCTGTTCCTGCGAAATAAGTTTAAAGAACGTGCTAAATCACGGAGGACTAGGATTCATAGGAATGAGGTTATACAGAAATGCTCGCCTCAGATGGCATGAAGGTCTTAAAAATGTGTAATCATGGTAAATCCAAGCTCTATTAAAGCCAGTACAATGCCATCTTCTGGCTTCAGTTGGCCTTCATACAGGGCTGCAGGTTAGAGTTGTTTGACAAAGCATCTGAATATTGAAAAAAATCTGTCTATGGCCCTCGAGATTTGAGCTCCTGGCAAGTTAAGTGCTTTGTATTATTTTGTAGGTGTTTAGGCACGGTTTTTTGGTTAGCATTGTCTGGAAATCTGAGTGTAGGATCTGACTTCTTGTTATTTCAGCCTTCTGTGTTCAGTGCCAGTTACAGCCTTTGTAAAACTCCTATTTTCCTCCCACCTCTAGTACCAGTAAAAGTGTCGCTTACACTAATATTTCAGAATCTAAACAAGAATTTAGTTTGAGTTTGGTTTGAGATATTGGTATAAGTCATATATATGTTATTTTTTCTTGCTGACTGTTCTTCAGTTCTTACAGATTCTCTGAACCAACTTCAGGTGAGCTGTGCTGATTTACAGCAGTTTCAGACATGACCATTTTTCTGCTTGCCCAGTGACTGTGTTTATTCATTTCCTTTTCTCTTACTGAATGTACACAGATCCTTGTACTGTGGTTCTTAGCTTATTTAATCTAACTGAAAGTCCTTGTGTGGCTTTAAGTATTTATGTTCCTTGCTATACAAGGCAGTTCAGATTTATTTTAACTGAGTGCATTCTAGTGAGAAGATTTGTTTATACGAATGTTTGCTGACCACATCTAATGCCACTTCTTGTTTACAATTCATATTTTTCTGACATAAGGAGACCACAGAATTGTGATCTATTAAAACAAATATTATCCAGCAATGCCGAACGCATGAGCAGTTTTACATTTGTGGACAGCTTTTGCACAGTGTTGATTGCATTTCAGGATGAAGCGACTTGCATTTTTATTCGGCCGATGAATTCTGATGAATACCTGACACTGACTAAGAGAGCTATGTCTTGCACATATGGGAAAATGAGAATTTTATTAAAGAAAATAAGAATGGAACAAGCTATTTTATTCTGATGATGGAGCTGTTTCTGTCTTAAATCAGTATTTTTGCAGGTGCAGCCTTCATCACAGCCTCATTCTTTCAGCACTGGGTGATGTTTGTTCCCAAAAGGCAGATTGAACATCATTCTTTATAAGGGTCAGAGCTGTGGCGAAGTCTTTGAGCTGGGGCTTGAAAGTTTTCGTTCTATGAAAATGAGCTGTGGTCAGCTAGTTCCACCTTGGATCTAATTGCCTAGCAATGATAAAAACTTCTAATAATCCAGGAAGACCCTATTAGTTTTTATCTACATACATGCCTTGAATTATTGATTTTGTGGCAGTGGGATAGAATGATTGGGCACATTCCAGTGTTAGTTTGTGTTGGGGCTGTGCAGTCGCTGTAGCAGTGCATTACTGCTCATTCTCTTAGGGACAGCCCCTCTTTTCACACTCTTCCTCATTTACACTAAACAAAGTGCTACGGCTCTTAAATTTTGCTGTTCCCTTCCTAGTTGCCACCAATTCTTTTATTCCTGTCTGAAGCCTTTCTCGAGTTGATGCTGCTTTGTATTATACAGCAGAGATTGTTGCCCTTTTCAGCAAGGTGAACTGTTCTTTCTCACATCCCAAACTGACTGTGAATAACAACTCCATTGAAAAGCTTTCTAAATATGACCTATATAATTAAAAAAAAAATTAGATGAGGCTTCCCTGAATTACAACTCGAACCATTGTCATAGATAAAATCCTTTCAAATTTCTATTGTGCCTAAGACAATTCTATTAAAATAGTGTTTACAGTATTTCTTTATGGGTCTTCATCCTTGCTTGTCTTGGTGATTAGTTCTCAAAAACGAACAAAATATGTACCTCTCAGGAAGCTAAAAGAATGTATGAGATATTTTTAACTAGCTCTTAATTGTAGGTTTATGTGAGGGGAAGTTATTAATTAACAGTTCACCTATATTCTTTATCTCCATCAGGCTGAACTGCTTAAGATGACAAAACAGGCTCAGGAAACCAAAGCCTATATAGAAAATCAGGAGGCAGAGGAGAGAAAACTCCTAAAAATCATTGCTGAAGCTGATGCAGAGAGAGTGAAGCAGAAAAAGGAATTTGACAAGGTAGGAATCTAATTTGTGCTTTCAAATACCCTGCATTCTGTTCCCTCATTTATCCAGTGTATTTTTGAGATGAAGATTCTTGGCTACTGTGAATTTGGGAGTACTAAAGCTTTCCATTAAAACCAAAGTACTAGGATACTGAAGTGAACGAAATCTGTAGTTTGTACTATTCAGGTGATTGAACCCTTCTAGGGGAAGTTACTAGATTCTTGCCATATTTCTTTCATCAATAACAGTGAAGCCTCTTAATGCACATGATTTTGACTTGTACAAGTATAGTCACGATACTTGGGAATTGTGTGAAGGAAGTGTAACTGAGTTTACTGCTTTTCCCTGTGCCCACAGGTGCTCTCTGAGAGACACGCCCTGGGGACTCAGCTTATTCGTCGCAATGATGAAGTGGCTCTGCTCTACGAGAAGATAAAAATCCAGCAGGCCATCTTAAACAGGGGAGAAACCGAGTACCGGCGGAGAATGGAAGACATGCGGATTCTCAAGTTGGAGATCAAAAAACTTCGGCGGGAGAAGGGAATACTTGGCAAGACCGTGGGTAATGTGGAGGAGCTCAGGTAGGAAACCCGATGGAATACATTTCCACAGTGGCTGCAGCCATGATTTTGTGTTTGAGACAGAAAATATGGTTTATACGTGGTAAAGACTTGTATCAACAAGCATTATACCTTGGAGAAGGGGGTTTTTTGGTTTGACCTCAAATACAGTCTGGATTAAATTCATAAAAACTTACCAGCAATTAGGAAAATTAAAATATGTTAAGGAGGAAAGAAGATGTCTTGGCCAAAGTTGAAACGGTTTCCGTATTTCTCCTTATACTGTGAGTTACTGCCTACAGAATAAACCTGTCAGCAGCAGCAAACGTGTTCATAGTCCAGTGAGCTACTTAGTGGAACAGTGGTACAAGGCCTAGATTAGTGGAACTCCTTTTGGTTAAGCAATTCCCAGAGTATGTGGCACACTTGACATATTTATAACAAACCCCTGCAGGTTTTTAGAGCTCTCTCCTTCTAGATTTATATGCGGACATGTTCTCTGAGAAAGATTTAGTTAAATTTTCATTGAAGGTTGTGTTTCTTTAAAACAGCAGCTTAATAGCCCAAGCTTGATTTATCTCCTCCTTCTCTGGCTTAATGCTTCCTTTCTTGTTTACCCCTCCTGTATTTGAAGTGTATTCTTTCCTGAAGGGAAACTGTGGTCATTTTCTGAGAATCAGTCTTGGTTTGTAAAGAGAGGCGGTTATGTTTTTAGCAGATAACCATTGTACCAATTCTGTGTAGCTACCACAGTTTTGGGTGAGATCTTTAGTTTATCAGTGTAATTCCGTGGCTTTCAGCAGAACAAATTAACTTCAGTCCACGGTCAGTCCCATTGACTGGAGTGGAATTATGCCAGTTTGATTTGGTGAAACAGAAAGGAGAAGTGGGCACACAACATTAGCAATTGCAGTTTTCATCGACTGGCTGCAGATAGGAATAGGATTTGAACTTGCTGCCCAAATGCATTCAGCTGAAGGTCTGTTACTGTATTGAAACTCAGTGACAGTATTGAAGTGTAGTGTGCTGCATGCCATGATGGGTGGATCAATTCTTGCTAACTGCAGCAGCAATCTCATACTTTAATGAAGTCCAAAACCATCATGAAAACTGCCTGTCGAAAAGACTCCATTTATCACTTGTGCTGCTAATTAGCTTTCCCGATTTGCCAACTGGAAATGTGAGGTTTTTTTCCTCTTCCATAACCTTGTCCAACCTCACAGTTAAAAAAAGGCCTTTTTCTCTCTAGTGAGCTAAATGCAACTCTGAGCTTAGTAGGAAAAGATTCAGTGGTGGAGGAGGCATGTTGCAATCCTCTACCCCCTTTTGACCTTGGAGAATTTAGAGGATCCAATCACTAAAGTGATAAGGGTGAGATCATTGCAAAATGTGCCTTGTTTTCCTGCCCCTCAACCCCCTATCGCCACCATAAAAGCCTAGTTGTTGAAGAATCTTGGTAGTGCTCAATTAGTTTTAAATTCAGCAACAAGTCACCTCTGAAATTCCTAGAGGAGATATAATAAAAGAAATCAAACATCAGTTCTCTTAGGAATGTGTGTCCATCATACTTAGGTCCTAGAGTGTGTTTTATTTAATGGATTGTGTGAGCCATGTAGATTTAAAACCTTAAAAACAAGCTGTTAGATTCAACACAGGGGTAACTGGATATGACCCATAACTGATTTTTAGGTTGATGAACTAACTGTCCTTCTGGCCTTAGTGTACATGGGAAGATGCGAAGTGTGAGATCCAGTAGTCTGTGGATTAGACTCCCCAAGAGTCTCTTTCCTGAGCCACTCTTAATGAAGCAAATAAAGAGGTCCGAGTGTGTTATCTTATGGTCCCACCTGTTCAGTGGTATCAGTGTTGATACGTTTTGCCCCCACAGTATTTCTGTAGTGGCAAAGTGACTCTGTGCTTTCCATGTCGTGCTTCCTGTGCACCATAGTGCGTGGGAGGATGATTTGTTAATGTCCACATTACTGCCTTGGTCTCACTGAAGTGTTTTTGGTGTGTTTTTTTTCTTTATATTTTATGCTGGTCTTCAGATGTGAGTTTAATTTCATGCAGAGGGAGCTGTTAAGGGAACAGACTCGGTGCAAAATTTTGGAAGAAGAACTGCAGAAGCCCTTGCAAGTTCACAGATGGAGAAGATTAGAGGTGATGTGTGAGCATTTTGTGTTCCCAAAGCCCCTGTTACCAAATCAGTGACCCAGCACAAAGCCTATTTCGTTTACTGTTACGCAAATGATGTGGAGGAACTGGGCAGACTGCAATTTCCATAGTACCAATGGAATCCTTACCTGCTGAATGCTTTCCTTGCACAATGCAATCAGTGTTATTTTTGTGTCACTTTCTCAATGAAAAAATGCAGGGAGATTTGTAAAGAGACAGTTGAGTGCTAAAGGGAATAGGAATGCATTAGGTAAATTTAGAAGGAGGTGATTCTTTAACATGGATGGTGAGAAATAGGATGATAGGGGAAAGATACAATCCTACCCTCTAGGGAGGTGTATATGGGAAGAAAGCCAGTATTTGAAAGGCTCATAGAATAGGTAGACTGGAGAATGGACCAATGTGAAGTCAGAAGGTAAAATTACATCTGAGAAAAAAGGAAGAGATCTCCACATAAACAGTGGTGGACTCCCAAAGATAGTCATTCCAGGTAATGTGAGTTCAGCTGCTTTACATAAACAGCAAATCTATGTTTTCACACGATTTGAACCTGCCAAGTGAAGGGGAAAAATAAAAAATCCATCAAGCATAGACCAAATATATGAACATCAGTTGGCATCGCTGGATATTTTTGATGTAAGTCAGTGCCATCTGAGATTCCTCTGTTGCATAGGTCTCTGATCTGATGCCAGCCTGGGTTGCTTGGCTGCTCTAATAATGAGTGATAATGTGTTCAGTCCCTGCAGAAGCAGAGCTGAATATTTTGACTGTGCTTACTAGCATGAGAGTGAATTTCTGATCTTTCCATTTTGAGCTTAAAGCTGGATGGTGTGATTAGCTTTTCTTATGGAAGGGAGATATAATGCAGGATGCTGAACTAGGTTAAACACATCTAGGTACAATCTCTAGCAGCACCTTGTAACAAAGAAAAATCAGGCCAGTCAAAACATCCAGTGATGGGAAAATGAATGTATGAAGTGACTGATAATGGGAAATCATGTCTTTCTATTCTAGGCTACTGGTTTGTATTTGGAACACAGAAAGGCCAGCAGATGGCAAGATCCATATGAAATAATCCTGATGGGGTTTTGGTTCAATTCCTAATGAACAAACACTCTCATATCACTACAGTTGTCACAAATTGGCACCATGCTTGGGCAGGGATATAAAAAAATCAAGGCCTGAGTGAATCATGGGGATTGGTCTACTTTTTAGCCTGGTTTCTCTGGAAATGGTGTTGTGTTGTGAGCACTGTGTGTGTATCTGTGTTAGTGTCCTAGTTACGCTTGAATTGATTAGTCAATTTAGATAAAACCAGACAAAAGATTAAGAGCAATGAGATACCGAGTTCCTTATAAGCTCAACCAAATATAAGAGAGCAGGACTTTATTGGAGCCGTTACTGCAGTGTGAGTTTAATCCTTATGAGACACCACATGAGAGAGGAAGGACCAGATGGGAGAGAGGTGTTATGAATCCCTGAGTGAGGAAAAGCTTCAGCTGGAGTTTGCCCTTCATTAAAAGATCCAGCAACTAGGCACAAAGTACTGGGAAAGTAAGCTTTGCTGGCTGCTCCTCACAGAATTATTTCTTTGATCTTTAGAGGTTTCTCCAGATTCAATCTGTGCCAAAAGAATGAAAAGGAAGGGATGGAGAAATAGATATCTACTAGCTCCTGGCCTTATGGGCTGTGTAGGTAGAGGGCAACAGTATAGTGCATACATTCTGTCACCATTTTAAGCATTTAATTCCATTGAAGAATGAGATTTCACATGTATGGACACTTCAGAACCTCAAATTAATTCATCAGTGTATCCCCCAAATTTGTTCCTCTTAAATTCTCCACCTTTTTCAAGACAAAATTGCAGTTAGTCTTTCTTTTGCTCAATAGAAAAATCATCCTCTTCTTAGAAACTAAGTTTGCACTGTTTGAGGTTCTTAAACAGCAGGAAGTAACTTGCACTGCTCTTCATTTGTCAGTGGGCAATTCCAGTTGCTGCTAAAATTGATATACTAAGTTTCAAGACTGCTTGTATGCATACAATAAAAAAAAAAGAAAAGCTGAATACATCCTCCCCCAGCCCCCCTTTTATACTTGTTACTTTTGAACATTGACATATTGTGGTTTTCATTTTCAAACAAGAAAGAGTAACTTGTAATCGTTTATAATTTTTGAGACTCCTTTGCTCTTTCCTAGGCCAGCGACCCCACTACCTACGAGCTGATTCTGAAAGTACAGAGGCTACAGAAGCGGCTTATCACCAAGACAGGTGAAGTGATAGAGAAAGAACTTCTCCTTCAGGTACCGCAGCATCATTATTTTGTTGCATCTTATTAATGTGTTTGATTTACCCTGCATTCTCTGTCTACTTACTTGTGCTTCCTGAATGTTACTTAGATGCACGACTTTGAATTTCTTTTGCATGCCCTTTAGATAGCTTTAGATGGCAGCACTGACTCACTGAAAGAGAACAAACAGCATCAGATTAGTAGATTTTTACATTCTGGTTACTGATACCTGGTCAACTCTGGAAAATATAATTAAGAGTTAGCTTTAGTTTATTCATGTCATAGATTGGTCTTCAAGTCAGTCTTAGAATTTTTGAAAGGTTTTTCTTTGTCATTTTAGACAAGTCTGTTATGACCAGAACATGAAGGAAGATTCCTGTTTGATTTCATTTGTGCTTAGCTTGGCTTTTGGCAGAAGGAATACAAGTGTTTCTGTGATTTAGATATGCTTCTGTCTGGAGCATGTTTGACTTCAAGATTTTTGCGCTGAACTTTGCAATAAAATTTTTGTGATAGCTTATCTTTTTTTAACTGTATCAGATGTCCCTTAACCCCAGCGATAACATAAGATTTATGTTGCAGAATGGAGGACAGACTGTATTCCTGTAGTGCAAACATTGCTATCAAATATAAGAGAGAAAGGTGCTTTGGGCTTTAACCAGAGGTGTAAATGTGGTCTCTCTGGTGACTGTAGGGATAATTAGAGATTACCAGGTCTAGCTATGATTTTAACATCTTAAATATCCTTATAGTCTTGATGCCTGTGTTTGGTATCACTCACTGGAGAGCAGAATGCCTGAAACACCCTCTGTCTTGAGAAGAAGCTCAGCAGATCTTATCAAGGCAGGGTTTGTCTATTGTTTCATAGGAAAACATTGATCTGAAATTTCATTTGAATGTAATGTATGGTGTATTATTCCTCTGCTTGGAAAAATGTGATCTTTGTTGCATAGCAGTGAAATGCTGTCAGTGAAATTGTTAGCTTAAAATGCAGTAAAAATAGCTTCAAATTTACTGTGCTTTACCCATGCACAAACCCAGTTCTGTTAGATTTTACATAGTCTCTATTGTGTATCTTGCCTTATCCTTAGTACGCTCCCATTTTGCTATTATCCTTATTTTCAGCTGAAAAACTGAGATATAGAGGTATTAACTTGCCTGCCCAAGAAAATCTTTGAAATAGTAGGTGATTGAGCCTACATTACTGTACTAGCCATTGGTACAATCTTTCTGTTCTGCAATGGTCCTTCTATGGCAACTCTATGGGTTTTTTATTATTTTTCTAGATTTAAAACAGAGTTTGGCTATATAAAATCTAATTATTATAGCTAGAATTGCTAATGAATTCCTTTGTGTCCTTAATTCAGGCACCAATTTCCTGTGTAACAATGCTGAAATAAAGGTTTCCCTCGGAGAAATAGTAGTAAAGGCCAAAAATACCACACTCCACATTGTGTTCAGGGATTTAACATCAACATTTCTGAGCTCTTTTTTGTTTTTCCACAGTGTTTTGAGTCCTCCACAACGACTGAAATAGGGCTCTTTCATAGCAGGGTGTAGGTAAAAGGAGGTAATCAGAGATGGAGGACAGCCCCCAGCTCATTTCCTTGAAGGGCTCTATGTGCTACTGGATAATTCCCTGGCACAGTGATCACAAATTAAGTCTCCTAGCAGAGCTGCTTCTGCTGAGTGTCTGGATAACCTGGTACATTTTATTATTCTTTGGACTGGTTTTCCTTGGTATGATGATAGTATCTGTTTTGTAAAATTATATCCTGATACTCACCAAAACAAAACCCTCGCTAATAACTTACTAAATTCACTTTATCAAATTTCTAACTGCTGTGGTGAATGAGTGAGGCTGAGAAACACTTTCAGCAGAAGGAAATGAACAGAGCAGTAGCATCAGCTTTCTGGAGAGAGCTGAGTTTCACACACCAGGAGGATGGCTTCACTAGACCACCTTCTGGGGAGTTTGAAAGATTTGAAGTGTATTTGAAGTGAAGTATTTGAAAGATAGTGTAGGGTTTGATCCTGACTGAACTTTAGAATCATGGGAAACAGCAGCAATTTAACTTCAATTTCAGGAATTTTTAATTTTGTTCCCTCAATATAATTTGTTTGTGGAGAGACTTCTATCTCTCTCTCTCTCTTTTTTTTTTTTTTTTTTTTTTTTTTTTTTAAAGTCCTGGTAAACCCTTCATGCTTAAAGGCATTTAGCATCTTTTTATTACGGGTCTCTCCTGGAAGTGAGCTCTGCATAGCTCAGTTCAGTCAGTGCTCATTTGCAGGATTGGGGGAATTGCTGATGACTTGGCCTGTGCCTACTTGGCAGAACATCCCCCATATTCAGAGTTGGAGACTGCAGAACTGAGGGACACAAACTTATTAGGTCAGAGGATGACTGCTTTCCCTGTGTTATGTTTGCTTGCATAAGTCACACGTCCTCACTCCCAGTCATCTTCAGTCACATCTTGTCCTGTAACAAGGGCACAGCCCTTGGGTGTATCAGCTTTAAAATGATCTAAATCTCTTGCTTGCCATACATAACCTTTTTTCATGTGTGTATGGTCATCATGCCAGCAAATAGGATATTTGTTTAAGGTGAAGCTTGTGAGTATCTGTGTCTAATGTGCATATTATGTAGCATAAATTCCCTCATGTCAAAGTGTATTAATAAGAGTACAAAACCCCTTGTGTATTGAATACTGAGTATTAAAAACACCTTTGGAGTTTAGAAATAACCCATGTGAGGAAATGGTTGAGCCCAGTGTCAGTAACCTGCAGTTTGATTTGTAGGGTATTCACCTTGCTGCATACTCATGCAGAGCCATAATGTTTTTATAAGGGAAAAATAATTCCATTTGTATTGTATGCACTGTAGCTCTGTCTTCTTTTTCTACTTTTTGGTAAATGGTCTTTTAAATAAAAGTGCAGGGAACAAGGTTTCAGCTGGATATATAAATGGAAATTTTTGCTAAGTAAGGAAGGATCGCAGTATATAGATTCATGTAGAAAAGCATCTGCTTACTTTATCTGCTCCTGATGTGTATTTAATCATATCCTTTTTATTAGCTTTTTCATTGTTCCTAACCTGTCATTTCTTTAAAACTGAGGCAGCTATAGAAGCAAGCTACAATCCATGCTATGTGATTAAAAGAATGATTCTCTATGTTTCAGTCAGAAAATTTAGATTGCTGACAGTACAGGAAAAACCCAGCTTGACTCTAAAATCTCATACAAAAATATCTCTTAACCGGTCATCAGGGCACATTTTTTGGATCAGACATATGCTGAGAGATAGCAAATATGCAGCATGCTGAATGTTGGGTTTTGCTAGAACAGCTTTTCAGAGTTGAACATTTTAATAAAGGTTTAAAAAGATTTTCTATGTTAGAGAAATGACTAGACTTTTCTTGTTTCTGATTTATTTGTGCCCTGTATTCACAGCATCTTGAGTTATAAGGTATCAGCTCTCATATACTAAATAATTGTGGATATCCTGAGATGCTACTTTGAAGAGTACCTGTAAAAGCAGGTAGTCATACTTTCTCTTTTAATTCAGGCATTCTCACAGTTGTGAGCTGCTGTGCTGATGAAAAATGCTGTCTTAAAACTCAGATCCAAACTCAAGGTCTTGAATACTTATGGTCAATAAAAATGCAAGGGCATTTTTTCCAAACATGGGAAATGTTACTTCAGGGATAGCCAGTTTTTATGTCTGAGTCATTACCTTTCTTCTGAATTTGTGCAGTCAAGGTAGAGCATGTTTTCGGTTCTTTTCTAAATTGTTCAGTAATATTGCAGGGCTTTGTGGAGAAATACATTGTGTGTTATCCAGGAGATCCCACTGATGGGTGAAGATCTTTGTGAACATGTGTGGGATGAACAGCATGTGTTGTAAGGCCATAAAGTATAATTATTAATAAACAGGAGTGCTCTGCAAATCCTGACTGCAAAAATACAGTTGCTCACTTTGCATGTGGGGCAAATCCCTCCCATGACTGAAGCTCTCCTGCTCTGCTGTGTACTGAGCAGTGATGTGGCAAACTCGCAGTGCAAAGTATTACCTTGTTAGTATTATTATTAGTGTGGTTTTAGGAACTTATGCCATTAAAAGTGAATTATGCACTGCTTTATTTGTTTCAAATTTAGTTCTTTCTCTGCAGAGCGAACTCCTCTAATTTGATTTTATGTCTGACTGAGCAGAATTTTATTCAGCTGCATGTCTTGGAATGGATAACAGCATAAAGATTCACATTATATGTCAGTTACCTCTTTTGTCAGTCATCTCAAAAGATTGTTCATAAATGTAAAAGAAAAGTGCAACCTAGATTATTTGTTCAGGGAGGCAAAGGCAAATGTGTCTTATTTAAGCCTTGCATGTAGTAGCGAAAGCACTGTTTTTCTGTACATACATATTTTTAATCGCTATTGTTTTAAGTTGTCAGCAATCAGAGCCCAGGACTGGGCAGTCAGGATGTGATGCTGTGCTGACTGTGTCTTGAGCTCATAGTTCAACGAGTGCAGGGGCAAAAGGCATGATTAGCTCATGTGTCTGACTCAGACATTACAGCCAGATAGCACCCACATGTCCTTGCTTTGAGCCAAGTTTGAGCTAAGTTTCAATCCCTCCAGAGAACTGACTGTCCCAGTGACAGAGAGTAGGAGGAATAGAAAGGATGCTGCTGTTTCCAGCACAGTTCCATTTCAGGTATTGGGAGATACAGGGAAGGGAGGGCAAGAGACTTTCACTCTGACCTTGGGCAGACTACTTAGCTTTTCCATGCTTCACGTCAAGTAAAAAGGGTTTAAAATAATTTTCATTCTTGTATTGGTGTGTGAATGAATATATTAGAGACATTACTCAATTCAGTATCTAAGCACTCAAAATAGGCAGATGTTTTATTTTATTTGTGCTAATTTGGTAGTAGAGCTGTTCTATCCAATCTGAGGTTCTTGTTGCTCTAATGTCTGAACATGTACATAACCATCTTTATTTCTCAGAGCTGGTACTATAGTTTCATAAAGAAATCTGCTTTAGAACAGTGTGTTACCATGTGGGTTTATGCAGGTTGGCAGCATAAATTGAAATCAAAGCATTGAAATCAAAGTTTTCTTCCAAGAACTGAAGGAACTTGGGGATTTGCTTCCCTGTATTTGTTATGTATTTTCCAACCATTTATTATATAAAATAACTTTTTTTTTTTTTTTTTTTAATTGTGCTAATTTTTTTCAGCTCAGTTTACAGGAGCCAGTTCCTTCTGAAAATCATTTTTTCCCTAGCTTGGGAGTTTCATGGGACATGCTTCTCCTCAGTTGTTCACTGCTCTCACAGTGCTTAAGTAGTTTCCACATAAGACAGAAATGTGTGCTCAAATGCTGAGTAAGAGATTTTCTCATCAGACAACCTGCTAGGAAACAATAAGAGAATACTCTCCTATCCCCTACCTTTATTTTGATATCCTGAAGGCCCAGATGAGTTTCATCTTAGATATTATCTTTACGTCTTCAAAATGGCTGAGATTTATTTTACCCTCTCAAATTTGACATTTATTTATTTTTGGTGCCCAGTATAGATTCTGCTTGGATTTGAGAGTATAACCTACTTGCATGTTACATGTAGGGTAGAGAGTCCAAGCTGAGGATTTTTTGGCAGAATTGTCTATTTTCTTAAAAAATAACTGCAATTCACTTCAGGAAACTAATGACTGTAGAATCCCCAGAAGTCTCTTTTGACCTGCCCATTATTGTTTCTCTGTCATCTTGTCTTTAGAGAGATTTCTGCAGAGGTAGTTTGGGGAGAGTGCTTTGTATGCACTGAAGCTTACAGGTGAACTGCAAAATCCACTGCCAAAATGCAATCCTTTCTTTACTGCTCCTTTATCATTTATATATGAAGTCAGCCTTTTGAAGGGATTTTTCCATCCAAAAATGAAAAGGGAAATTTTCTTTTTAGCTTTTTATAGTGTAGTAGGACTTGGCGCTTTTCTATCTCTGTTTCCTGGAGGATTTGACTTCCTCTGGAAGCACTGGATTAATGCCCTATCTTGCAGCTCAAGCTAGCAGTTCTGTCAGCCCTCAATTAAAGGGGTGAGTATATTGAGCTGTAGGCCTTTTCTGTGCTTAAAAGCCCCATTTCTACCAGCAAAAAAGTCCCTTTTCTGATTTAGCTTATACCAGCTCTTGAATGGCAGAAGACTTTCTTGCCAGTAAAATTGCATCTAATTGCATAGGCAGTAGCTGGCATAGACATGTCAGCACAGAGGAATTGCACAACTAACAGAATTGAAATTGGCCAGAGTTGTCAAAAACCACGAGAAAGAGCTCTTCAGGTGTGTAAACAGCAAGCAGAAACAGAAGGAAAATGTTGTCCCACTGTTAGATAGGAGAGGTGAAATAGCAATGCTTTCAAGGAGGGAAGTTCAGCAAGGACAAGTGTGAAGTCTCGCAGCTGGGAAATTCAATCCCAGTTCTATCCCAGGAGTGCAGGACAGGCTGGGATCTACCTGGCTGGGGAGCAGCTCCCTGGAAAGGGACCTGGGAGGCCAGGTGGACAAGCAGCTCAATGAGTGAACATTTTGCTGCTGCAGCAAAGAAGGGCATCAGGATGCTGTGTTACATCAACAAGGGCAGCACTAGCAGAGGTTATTCCACTCTACTCAGCACTTGTCAGGCCACATGTGGAATACCGTGTTCAGTTTTGGTCCCTGCTATATAAAAAAGGTGTGGACAGGCTGGAGTGGGTCCAGAAAAAGGCCACGAAAATATTCAGAGGATTGGGAAGTTTGCCATAGGAGGAAAGTCTGAGACAACTGGATTTGTTTGGCTTTGAGGAAACAAGGGGGGACCTTATACCCATGTTCCAGTATTTCATGGGTGGTTAAAAAGAAGACAGAGATTTTCTTTTTACAAGGAATCACATGGACAAGGCAGGGGTAATAGGTACAGGTTACTCCTGTGGAGATTCTGACTGGACACAAGAGGAAACAATGAGAACAGTTGGAAGCCGTTGGAATAATCTCCCCAGGGAAGTGGTGCATTTCCTAATGCTGGACACTTTTAAGATCCATCTGGACAGGGTACTGGGCCATCTTGTCTAGATGGTGCTTTTGCTGAGAAAGTCTGGGCCAAATGATCCTTGAGGTCCCCTTACAACCTTGTGTTCTATGATTCAGAGACTTAAAAGGTGTCAATTTAAGACCTAATCCCAAAGCCCTTGTGAGTGGTCCCATTAAAGGGGAAACAAAATTACTCTTCACTCTCTTAGATATATATTGGTCCCCAATATAAGCAAATGGGAATGAAAGGAAGGTTGGACCATATGATCCTTGAGGTTTCCTTCCAACTTGGTGTTCTGTGATTTTGAGAAAGTTAAACTGCCAAAACTTCTAACCATTGTTCAAATGATTTCTGATATGGGGAAAAAAAAGAGAAAGAAAAATGCTCTCCTGTCCTTATAAAAACTTAAGTGTTGCTGTGTACCTTAAGGAAACAAGAGAGAAAACAGTACCTAGTGGAGTGTGGGGTTTGAGTTTATGACTCCAGTCCTTAGCTGGTGACCAGAATTTCTTGGGATTTGTATTGAAATATAGAAATGCGAAATACAGTGAGGAGTCAGGCCTAACATTTACTTTTTGGATTTCAGCTGGATATGAATCATAAAGAAAAAGTTTACTTCCCCAGTGTCGTGCAGAATTAGGTTGATGTGTCAAAGGCACACTGTAAGCATTGTCTTGATTTAGAGTTAGACTCCAAAGACAAGGTGTTCTCTTTTCAAATGAAAAAATAATGTGTCCTCATGAACTCTGGCTGTAACCCAGTTCTAACTTGTGATGAATAAAAAAATATCTCATTACCAACTCAATATTATGATGCACAAGAGTCTACTGAATTTGGGCGATCAAAATAATTTCAGTTCAATACCTTGAAACTTATTTGAACTGGAATCTCCAATGCAGTATGAAGTGACGTATGGAGGCACATAATGCATCAAGTCATCCTTCAGGACTGCTCTTTTAAATTCTTTTCTTCTTGTGCCATTCTTTTCCTTTTGTTGTGTTTGAAAGGTTCATTGCTAAACTAGGACTTTGAGGATTTTAACTGTGACTCTAAGTGGAAATGTTTTGTATTTTAGTATTGATTTTCAATTGAAGGATTGATGTCTTTCAGTGATGCTATGCCTGGCATTATGATTTTTCCAAGCAATCATAATATCTCTAGTATCTTTTGTTCTGATGCTGATAATTTTTTTTCCCAATTAAATGAATTATTTAATTTTTAAAAAATTGATTGTGTAGCCAGTAGGGTTCTGTGAGTAGGGTAGAACCACTCACACGGGGCCAATTGTAGGATAATGGTGTTAAATCTTGGTGCAATTTACCAGGGCTCATATGCAATCCTCTGATGGTATAGTAAGGAATCATATCTCAAAAACATGAAAGGTATGAGTCACCTGGTGAAGGTCTCCTGAGGGTCTACATATCTACCTCAAAGTTTTGTGTAAGCTTTAATAATTCAATGGATATCCAAGGGATGTTCGGTTCTTGCCCTAGCTCTCCTCAGAAAGGACTTGGTTTCTATTTCTGTATATTTCCAGTACAGTTCTTGGCACATTAGTTTATTTTAGCCCTTCTAATCTCAGTCCATCTAGAATTAGAAGATGTTCTATGCTATAGAAATTTACAGCATGATAAACTGCTCTTAAAAACACACTGACATTTAGATTCTTTCCCTCCTCCCACATATGTTGCAATTCAAGTGGCAGAGAATAAATTCTTCCCAGAAAAATAGCCTTTTCTTTTTTTGTATGTTTGTTTAAACAGGGTTTTGAAAAAATGGGTAGGAAATATGCTGATCACTTTAATGTCACCAGGTAAAGATAATTGGCTGCTCTTTAGGGTAGCAAATAATTTTCCAATAGAAATAGTGCAAATATTTCTGGCACTGAGAAACAGGAAGCAAAGCAGATCACCTAGTGATCAAACAAAATACTTTTGGTGAACAGTTGTCTTAGTGGAAGAGTTAATTTTTGCTGAATCTTTGTGGAACTACTCTACCCTCATAAACAATACAGATTTCCCGTAATAAATGGTTTTGGACAGAAGCAAGGTGCAAGTTTATTTGAGAAAATAACTTCTGGGGATCTGCACCATTTTTAGCTCATCTAATGATGTTTTTGGTCAGAAATATTCAGACGTCATTTACAAAGCTGAGGAAGTCGCAGGCGGAGTAAAAATCCCTTAGGGTTTCTAGGTGGCAAATATACACGAATGCTTAATGTGTTCTACAAGTATTTTAGGAGAATTGATATATTTAGTTGAGTTTTAGCTTGAAAGAGAGCTCTAGTGGGACATCTGATGTCATCCCTCTATGTCATGCAAGATTGATTTAATTACACAAATACTATCCTTCATGGATGAATATCAAGCCTAGTTTTGTGTCCTGCATTCTAATATAAGGACTGTCATCCATATATTAGAATATAATAATATTGTAATATACAGACTGTTATCTGTAATCTGCATCAGCAAAACAGAAACAATGATCACCAAAGTGTTTTATTCAAATGCATTATGTTTGGTTTGAACCCAGAATCCTGACCATGGATACCTTGTATCATTAGACTGAAAATATTTTGTAAAATGACCCATTCCTAAGGTTCTTAGTCAGAATTGCCCTTAGCTTCAACATTAGTTTGCTAGAATAAAGCTTGGATAAAAAGTTCAGGAATTGTTCCAGTAAATAACAAATAACTGAAAACAAACTTGTTTACTCCTCATTCCTGTGTTCAGCATGTATCTGGGAAGGAAATAAATCTGCTGTGCACCCCAGGGTAAAGTATATTAATCAACCAGTTATCTTGTTAAGGGAAAATAAATGACTCGCTGTGCTGACTGAATACATTGCAGCGCACAGACTTTGCAGTGCTGTGGCAATCCGATACTGACTGTCAGCCATCCAGAAGCTGCTAGAGAAGCTGAAATATTGGAGGAGGGCAGCAGCAGTGTAGCAATACATTCACAAGCCCATACTCTACAGGGTGGTCCAGAGCTAGATGTACATCTTTCATATTCACCCTTTGGCAGGTGTTCTTGCGTTAGGACAAGGGGTGTTCTGCTCTTCCCTCAGCAACAAGATATGGACAGTGTACAGCATCCCATTCAGTGATGGATTATTATCTTGTATGACAGTTGCAACAACAGCGAAACTCCGCAAAAAAAAGTCATTCCACAGGGACAGACTAGATTTGTTCTATTCTAGTTCTCTTATTTTCATTCTTGCTGTGAATGGTGCTGTTGTTGAGGGAACACATGCTGAAAGATGCTGCAGCAAAGGCTATTTAGCAGCTGTTAGAGGAAGGCAGGCACAGTCACTGTGACTAGTTGAGTTTTTTTAGAAGGCTGGATTAAGATTGGACACAGGAGGACACAAACAGATGCAGAAGGAACCCCATTTCTCCACTCTTCTCTTGAGACATCCAGAAATGTGCTGCTGAGTGCACAGGAGCCATGAGCCTCAGTCGGGAGAATCTCTGCCAAGTAGGGTGCATCAATCAGCCAATTGCTCCACATCTTGTCGGCTCAGAGTTCAAGGCTTCCCAGACCTGTCTTAGTAGATACAGCTGTAACCTTAAACAGGGGATGGCACACTTGGGCACAGCAGTTGTGGACATTAGGATTCACTGTCTTTCCCCTTTCTTTAGTCCTGTTTCAGTTTCTTTGAATTTTAAGAAACAGGCAAGGGGAGATGAAACAGAACTCCTCAAAGAATAGCAGAGGCTCAGCTCTAATTACAGTGAGTCTGAAGGAAGCCATGCATTAAAACATTCATGATTTCAGAATTGCTGTGTGTGTTTCTTAGATGTACTGTTATTTCTTAATAGGTTCCAAAGTGTAACAGGAGACTAGGCTTTCTTCCCTGAGGTACTTGACATATGCAGGGGAACTCTGCTGTCCTGTCAAAAAGATGTATGTAGGCTTTACTGCCTTGTTAGACAGGTATTGTAGATTTAAGCAGTGGCTTGACTTTGAGACAACTGTTCAGAGGTAGCAATTCCAGAACACCAAAGGACTTGAAGCAAAGTGCTCTCATCTTTCAGGGAAATCTAAAGATCTAAGTCAAGCAGGTGATTAAAGAGACGTAGGTGCCTAACTTAAAAATAGGTATTTCTGGAAGGAGCTCTGCAATCTCTGTGACCCTTCGAGGTCATCTATCAGATCAGTCTGAAGTGGGAACAGAAGCTGGGTCTACTGGGAATCTGCATCCCAAGCTGTCACCTGCAGGAACAGCTAATTATTATCAACAGAGCTCTGATGATTCTCCTTTGATCCAACTCAAATTTTAAAAGTCTAAATGGCTATTGAATAGCTGAAATACATGCTGTTACACTGACTTCAAAATACAGAGGTTTTAAGTCAGGTAGTCTAGATTTGAAGAGGAGAGTTTTTTTGTTTTTTCTTTTGTTTGAAACCCTGTATAAACTGTCAAGCTGCAGGCACTGTGAAAATAGTTGGAATATTTACATCAATCCATGTCAGGGGTAATTCTCACCTTCGAGCAGCAGCTCACTTTCATGTGTATATGTGTATGTGGTTCTGCTCACACATATAGAACAGAGGATAATTAATTGATAATCTTCTACAATGTAAAGTAGAAACACTATGATTAAATGAGCTACTCTGATTAATGATTTTATAAACTCTTGTGTAATGTTAATAGTAAAAAGGGAATTGAAGCTGTTATTTCAGCAAGACACATCCATGCAATTTTTTTGGATAGGTTGTTAACCTTGTGTCTCAGAGTTCAGAAGCTGAAAGGAGAGGAGTGTATGTAAGTTATTTATTTGTTCATTGGGAAAAATCCTGTTTTCCTACACCCTTGCAAAGAAAGATCCAATAGTAACAGTTCCTAGCAATAATAATAAAAATAAGTTGCAATTGCTCTTCAGGTGGAAATGTTCATGCTTTGCTATTCCAGGAAGATGGTGATACTGCAGCATTGAGCACTTGCTATTGCAAAACACAGTCAAGGGTGAAAACCTTAGAAGGTGCTCCAAGGTGTTTTTTCCTCTCTAAACATTAAGCTGTTTTGAAAATGCCGGTCAATTTGGTGCAGTTTGCTCTGTGCCAAAGGAAACAGATTTACTCTTGAGAAGCATTATTATCAACTGGAAGAATAAGTTACAAGATGGGTTTGAGTGGTGCATTTCACCAAAAATGGGATTATCCCAGCCTTTACTTCAAGTTGTGATTTTAACAGGAAAACCCAAAGCACCTAACACAATGTTAGTGTTGATACATTGTGAAAGGACCTCAGTGTCGTATTTCAAACATAATTAATTTACCCAATAAAAAAACCTTACACTGGACAGTTAAAGAAGTGTCTAGGTGGTGGTGAAAACAGGAGCTGTTGTTGGGAACTGCATCCTTGCAAGGGTGTTTGCTGATGGATATGGAATAGACAAGAAAGAGCAGGAGTTTTTGGAAAGTGTTTACAGAGAAAGTTTATACTGCACATTTTCTCATAGTGCTGCAGGCAACTTTCTTCTGTTATTATAGAATTTGTGAAGGTCACCATATGCTAATTTTTTTTCTTTACCTCATAAAACTTTTAAAGATAGATATCCTGAGCTAACAGCTACTGCTAGGTATACACAACAACACATAAATGTAGGCCTTATACAGCTAAAATGACTATGACTAGATGTGTACGTCTGTGTACGTGTTTAATCCAGATTTCAGTGTCCTGTTTAACACTTATGAAGAGGAATCACAACCCCTAAGGATGCTCTGCTGCTGCAAGGAATCATAAACAAAATGTCTCTGGAGTTCAGCACAGCACTGACATTTTGGTTATAGTGCCAATAAACAGGAAACCTCCTGTGGCACATTGACTGACTTGTTATCCCCACCAAAGCCATGAGGAACTGGAGAGTGCCTGCATGGTTACTATACTGCTTTTGCTACCTTACTAATTAAAATAAGGGTTTTTAGCTAGATTGAATATTTTGGTGGCTGCTGCCATATACTACATTGCACACTTTTGCACTACATCTTTATCTTGTGTTTTTTCTTTAGCTCAGTTGCTGAAGGCAGACTGACATAAATTAAATTTACTCTGATGCAAAGGCTTTTGGATTTTTTGGTGGGGTTTTTTTTTAGTAATTCATGTGATAGAAGGCTTTTGGTGCACAATGGGATTTTTGTGGGTCTGGTGGAGAAGGCTCTTGGGGTGCTGCTATGCCAGGTAAGTTTGTTGAATTATCTATTTGGAAAGACAAGCTCATAAAAATGAGGAAGCTGGGACTTCAGGGCCAATTTGTGCTATGAATACATCTTCATTAAATGTATGGTCATCCGTCATCTCTGGTTCAGAATAAAACCCTGGGCTATCTAACAAGATGCCTCATTTCAGGAGTTTCCTGGTGTCATGGTGAGGGACAGGATGACATAAAATGGGGTCGTATCTTTAGAGCTAATTCCAGGTGCATTGCTCTATCCCAGCCTGGGACTGGTGAATGCTTCCCACTCCCTGTCAAGGCAGTGAATGCCTTGCTGTCACTTCGGGAATGTGTCTGATGGTACTGGTGGTCTTTCTCACATGGAAAAGCAAATTGGGCTGTGCTGGTCAGCAGCAATAACTTCTTCTGAAGTAGGATTTTGCTGGCAAAAGTGATTCTTCTTGCTGTAGATGGAATGACCTTGTGACCACCTAATCCTGGAGAATCAATTGAAATTTGCCAAATGTAGCCAGTCTTCTACAGAAGAAAATTATTTTTTCTCAGTTTGCTGCAGGGCAAGTAGGTCGGAACTACGGAATATGGCTGAGAAAGCACCTAGTTAAATATAGGGGAAAGCACCACTTACTTCCCCACCCTCCACCTCCAAATTAATGGGTGAGAGACTTAGGGATGAAGAAAATTACTGTCATGGCTGAGCACAGAGACAGATCTGTGAGCTCCTTGGAGATCCCCTGGGAAACAAATCTAAGACAGGAAGGGCTGTTCTGAAAATAATGTGCAGTTTTATTTACACAATTTTTACAGCAGGTATTCACAGAGGTGCTGAAATTCTCTTCGGAATGCCTGAAATTTAACTGTAATCCTCAGCCTGAGTGTCCCAGTGTGCCCTACATACACAGAATCAGTGTCCCATCATCTCTCCACCATCATCTTGGCTTAGTTTTTGTCATAAACCAATGAAGCTTTTTGATGTTATGGGCTTAGTCCTACAGTCAAACATCTGCTGAATTCCATGGGAATTTCACCGTGGGAGGATCCCGTAAAAAGCTTTGTTACTGGCCTAGACCTGGTCTGAACACAGTGAAGGCTTAACAGCATTGATTTATAGAGATCTGATGGATCTTCCTCCACCTCAAGAAGAGTTGTGCCTCACAGTGTGTTTGTGACTCTAAGTTCCTTGATCTCAGAACTGTGGCAGGATGTGTGTTGTGATGGCAACCTGGTATGAAGGTGGAGGGAAATGTGAGGGGAGGCAGTCTGGGAAAAGTCAAAGAAACCCAATCATAATGGATTGACTTAATCTATTACAGAAAAGAAAGTTTTTCTTTAGGAATTTGTGCTGATAATTTTTTCTTGGTCCTTCCCGATTTCTTATGTGTAGAGATGGAAGTACCTGCACATGCATCTTGTGACTTGCGTAGATTTACTCTTGTGACTGCTGTTTTTACATTAATTGAAATTAATTAATTAATTTTTTTTTTTTTTTTTTTTTTTGTATCCTGGGGTAAAATTTCAGGAATTATAGAAATGCCAACTTGTGTATACAAGCTTCTGCTGAGGAGGAAAGGAGCATCCAGGGTTTTCTTTTAACGTTTTGCTGGCATATGGTGCTTCTAACCCAGTGACAAATTAATTGACTAGATGTAAAAGAGATGGACAGTGCTTAGCAAGGAAGGACAGGATATGCATTATAAGACATCTGGTTCTGCCTCTGTTGGGTTATGGATACAATATACATTGGACAGCTAACGAGTCTCTGTTGTATAAGATAGATTCTCCTTATAATAGAATTACATGCTTGGTCTCTAAATGAGGTTATTATATGCACCATTGCACAATGTTTGAAGAGCTTGGTTGGCCATTGTAGAGGGTAGGGAGAAAAAAAAAATGGAAAACAATTGCACTTAAGACTTTCAATCCATCAATTGCCCCATATTTATCCAAATTACCATTACACTATTCCAAAATACAAATCTATGATACATTCAGGGTTGAAATGTTAATACTGACTGGTCAGATTTTGACAAGGTAGATTTTTCTTTTGCTGATTTTTTTGCCTTGCAGTAAAATCTTGCTTCCTCAGAGAGAAAAGCTGGTAACGGAAATACCACTGTGTAGTGGCATAATAACTCTCTACTCAGAATGAATTATCAATTTAGTTTTTGCCACTATTGAACATCAGTCTGAGTCTCAGGAGGTTTTGATTTTTTCAGAGATAAACTGTGAACAATTTCATTTATAAGGAACTCTTTCCTAGTAATCTGCAGAGTCTAAGGACAATGCTTGCAAAAGTAATGCGTGGTTTCAAGTGTTTCCATTTTGGGGTCCCAACTTGTGGCCATTGTAGTGCATAGTTTTCAGAAGATGATGAGGTCTGAAAACTCCTGGCTCCTTATATTCTGTAAGACTGGACACCTAAAATTTTGCATCTTCAAAATAGCAAACCACTTGTGAAAATCTTGGCTCAACCGCTGAGCAAGACCAAATGCAGCAATTCTAGATGATGTGATGGTACCATTTCCCACATCAACAGAAGAATTCTGTGGTAAGACTTGTAGACAGAGCTTATAAAAAAGAAAGCTCAAAGGGGTTTTGTCAAATCCGATGTAAATAGTCACCTATCCTACCTCCTTCTTGGCATTTTTGTCTTCCTCAGTTAAATCTTCTGTCTGCTAGTCTCCTTTTTAATTTCAGTTTTCCATGTACCAGAAAACCATGTGATGTTACTAAAGAATATTATTTAATGATAGTTTTTCAGGGTAGATGCTAAAACTATTGTAATGTGCAAAACTACGACGGTGGCTTTTTTCACAGCGTTATTCCTCAGACTAAAAACAACTACACTCTCAAAACACAGCCGAAAGCAGCATTTCAGTACAGAAATCTGTAAGTGGGTCCATGGTGTGGTTTCTTTTCAGGCATGGCAATATCCAACTATTATCCAAGTATTACTGTTCCAGCATAAAGGAAGAGGAGACACATGACAAAGAAAAATTACTTGGTAATTGTGCTAGTCATAATTGTTGCTGTTTATAATTTCTTTCCCTTTCCCAGAGCCCCTGCAGTTAAACTGAAAGGTTATATATATATAAATCTCTGTGTGTGTGTACATGTGCTTTGCAGGATTTTCTTTGGGAGGAGTTACTCTTTTGTACAGTCCTTTGCTGACATTTCTATAGCCAGCTCACATCCTGTTGGGTGAAGCTATAATCCTTAATGTAAGGCAGTGTGACTCAGAAGAAGAAAGATTGCAATAAGCACAGTTTCTAGTTATTAATTTCCCAGCCCTGGATACTCTTCCAGTGACTGCTGAGGTAGAATGTGCTCACTGGTGATGGTGTTTAAGAGCATTTCATTTGTGGTTTGAAGTAGCTGGATGTTTCTCTTAATGAGCTCTCCCATTGCTATCACAACAACTTTAAATACCTTATGGCTAGTGAGGAAAGCCTGACACACAGGCAGATTTGTTTCTCCAAATACCTTCCTGACTGAGCTGCAATTTTCAGTGAGGTTGATTTCCTCACAGGCTGTGCTGCTGCCGTAGCAGTTTACCAAGAGTTCTTCGTCTTGTCTTTTCCTTAGGAAAAGGAGAAGCTGTATGTGGAACTGAGGCACATCTTGGCCCGGCAGCCTGGGCCCGAAGCCATGGAGCAGTTGCAGCAGCACCGGAGCATTCTCCGGGAAAAGGCGAAGCAGATCAAAGTAAGAGGTGCCCGCTGTCCCTGGGGAGGGAAGGGGCTGCCAGCCTGGCACAGGGCTGCACTGGGGCCCTGGGCACTGCGGCTGCAGGGAGATCTTCATGAACACTGTGCCTGCCCGAGTATATGAGACCAGGAAAACAAGGTTAACACCGCATCTCCTCAAGGGACAGCCAAGAGCAGCAAGCAGACTTTTTTTGCACATTAAGCTACTTTGTTTCATTAAAATAGAGGAAAAGTCTTATTACAGTATGAGTGTGCAGCACAGTGCTGTAAAAATGTTTTTTGCATGGGCTTTCTGGGATACTGCCAGCTTTTCATTCAGTTTATTCTCTTTCCCTTTATCTTAAACTGTTAATATCTTTTAAAAGCAAATCAAAACAATTTTATTTTCTTTTTAAGAAACTGGTAAGAATATATTGAGAATCCAGTCTTAAATTATTGCTATTTCTCTTGCAATGCATATGTGTATATTTAGCTTTGCAGATTTTGTGGAGATAACAGGAGGAACCTGTTCTAACCCCTTGTCAGTAGAATGGAGGAGCTCCTGCTTCCGAAAAAATCTTGTAGAAAATTTTTAAAGCACAATATTAAAAAGCGTTTCTTTGATAGAATTCTATGATATTCTATGAATAAGCTGATCTTCTCTTATTCTTGCCTGCATGAGAGATCAGTCTCCCCAGGAGTTCATCTGCTTCTACAGCTCCTCTCTCTGTTGAAGTCATCATCTCCTGTTCACTGCATCATAATCTCGTCTATACTAACCATGAGGAAAAAAATGCAGGAGCAGATGGGCCCTTAGGAAACAAAGAGGCTGTTATGCAAATCTTAGCTTTCCATGGAGAAGAAAAACAATGTAGAAAATGTAAAATAGAAGCCAAAGTTTAGCTAAAGTGAACGTGATTTGAAGTTTTCCATACAGTCCTTATTTGTCCTTAATGCAGTCAGTAGCTACTTTGTATTTCAGGCACAGTATGCTGTAGCATGATGGTGTGCATGCCATTTTGGGGTGCCAGGTCAAGCTATTATCCTTTTGAAAGAAAGAAAACGCACTATGCATGCTCCTCCTTTTTTAGAATTTTACTGATTCACGTGAAAGTGGCTTTGTATTCATATTTACAGTGCCTGGTACTACTTTGCCTGTGTGGACTGAATTACTCCACTTAGCAGTGGATCCCTGTGAACAAACCCCATTATTATCAAATAATTCCCTAATTTTTTAAGACCTTAATTTTGTGGTTTTACCCATATTTATGTCCCAAAAATTAAGAGCTAATATATGTATTAATGCCATTCCCATAAAGCTTGGAGTGTATTTTACTTGTTGTTTTATGGTTAAATGGCATAACCTTTATATTGTAAGTTGTTTTTAGGTGACCAGAGGTGAGATCAAATGAAACATCATGATGGAAAAAAGTTGTGGTAGAAAAGGATCATGTCTTGCATCATCAAATATAAAAGGAGAAAGTGCTTTTAAAAGTACTCACTTATGTGTCAGTGAAGCAACATCTGTTTCTGCTGTTTCTGTTTTGCTTATTAGGCTTTGTCCTCAGAATTGAATATGTGTGAAACACAGAGCAAGGAATACAAACATGAAATTGAAAGACTTAACAATGAGCTTCTGGAAGTGAAAAAGAAATATATGGCTCAGCAACGCAAGGAGCAACAGAACAAGTATGAAAAATAACAGTTTTCTCTACAGAGCTTTCTGCATAAACTAGACTTTTTTTTAGACCTTTCTTTAGCCTTTTGATCAGAATGTGGCCAAATTTGACTGAGGTGATACAGTGTTGTTGCCTGATTTTCCTACATGTTATCCTTCATGTTACTTCAGTCTTGTCTGGATTTACCATGATCTATGGCCAGGACAAGAACATCCGTCAGATATTGCTGAACATGTTCTGCAGTCTAGTTAAATTATTCATACCAATGAGATGGTGCCCAGAGAACCCAGATTAGTGTCTGGTCTCTGACATCAAAGCAAAGAATTATAGAACAGTTTGGGTTGGAAGGGACCTTAAAAGGCCATCTAGCCCAAACCCCGTGCAATGAGCAGGGACATCTTCAACCAGATGAGGTTGCACAGAGCCCCATCCAACCAGACCTTCAATGTATCCGGGGATGGGGTATCCACCACATCTCTGGGCAACTTGGGCCAGTGTTTCACCACCCTCATAACAGAAAATTTCCTCCTTATATCTAGTCTAGATATACCCTCCTTTAGTATAAACTCCTTGTCCCTTGTCCTATTGCAACAGGCTTTCTGGGCTGTGAGTGCCCATGGCTGGCTTATGTCCAGCCTCTCACCCACAGCACCCCCTAGTCGTTCTGGGCAGGGCTGCTCTCCATCTGTTCATCCCCAGCCTGGATTGATGCCAGGGACTGCCCTGACTCCCGCGCAGCCCCTGGCACTTGGTCTTGTGGAGCCTCATGAGATTGCCATGGGCTTATCCAGCTTCTTGAGCTTATCCGGGTCCCTCTGGATGGCATCCCATCCCTCAGGTGAGTCAACTGCCCCATTCAGCTTGTTGTCATCTGAAAACTTGCTGAGGATGCTGAGGGTGGAATTTACTTTTAAAGAGAAATTTCTTAGATCACTGCAGTCAGATCATGTGATGTTACCAAGTTTTTCTGTATGCACAGAAAACCTTTTGTCTTTCTACTCATTTCCATCCTCAGCCTGTGCCTTCCTTGCACACTAAAGCCAACAATTTTCTACAGTTGCTGAATATAATTCAGAGTTGCCTCTCTAATTTCTTCCTTAATCCTGTTTCAGACAGCAAATGATTTGATGACTAAATTAGCAAAATAATCAGTGATAAACAGTGACTTTTGTCCATCTGCAAATTACATAATGTTACCTTAATGTTTGGAATTAGCAACAATTGTGCAGCGCTAATGGCCTTTCTGGAGCTTTAGGATCAATATGTGAGGCCTCCATAATGCCTGATAATCCATTTCCAGCAGCTAAATGTCTCCTTCACAGCAGATTTGATGTTTCCATTTTGGACTCTGGTATCATGGCTCTTTCTGTTCATCAGATGAGGAGAAATTCACCCACGTTTTGTTGTTGTATCTCACCTAGAATTAATTTCTGTCATAAAAACTCCACTTGTTAAGGACATAATTGCTTTAAAGTAAAACCAAAAATACTGTGTGGGTTGATGGTGTCTGAACTGGGGCATGTTATACAGTGAAAGGAATTTCATATTGCAAGTCATTTAGTGTTGCATACACTGTTTATAGGCTCAGGATAGATCTCTGCCACTGGGGCAGCTTGTCAAGTTGTTCTTTGGGCAAGCATGTCTGTAGTCCAGTGAGCATTGGTGTCTTTGTGACATCTGTGTTTTGGAGGTGCATTCAGATGCTTCTGCAGGATGGTATCATCTCATTGCCCCCAGCACAGGCTCCGAAGGCACCAGCACTGTGCTGCCAGCCCTGGCTCGCACTTCTCTTGTCTCGTGGCAGCCGAGAGGTGGTGCTGGGCTTTGCTCTCCTCTACCCCTCATTGCTTTGTACCCCAGTGAAGGCTGTTGGACTGCATCCTGCTTGGAAGGACACACAGGCATAAGTGGGCATATCAGTCCTGGATAACTGCAGATTCTGCAGTCTCTGGGCTGTGCTTTGTGTCGGCAAAGGAAACAGCCTTGTGCAGCCCACCTTCTCCAACCTGCCAATTGTGCAAGACACATCGCTGGCTTTCTGCAATAGAGAGAATGTGTTGTGCAGTCAGGTTCTTCCCCAAGGAGTCCTCTTCCCTGGCACAGAGCCATCCCACACCGTCCCTGCCTCAGGCAGGGCTGGCCAGGCAGTGCCTGCTGTGGGGATGCTGGCCAAAGAGCCAGCGCCATTTGATCGATATAATCTCAGATTTCTCTAAATCCCAGCTGACAGAAAACCACTCACTTGAACTCTGTCTTGCTGGCTAATGTTTACATCATGTCTGAAATAAATGTAGCTGGTTTTGCTAATAAAAAGAGGATCCTGCCAGGACAATAGCATTAACAACGTTGTTGACAACCCTGGTATGAAAGAGAATTAATACTCTCAGATAACCTTACACAAAGTTATCATCTAAAGTTTTTATTGATTTGTGCAAGATAGCTTTCAGTTGTGATTTCACATCTTGGTACGGAACAAATGCAGCTTTGCATGTTATGCTGAAGGGTGACAGCAGGAATTTCGCTTTGTTTTGTGTTCAAAATGAAAATTGAATGTTTAAGATTTTGGTTGTGAATTTGAAATCCTCTTTTTCAGCTGATTCTGAATGTTACCTTTCCCAATTGTCTTAGCTGTTCTATCTCTTCCTATTTTTAACTTCAGCTTCTTGAACCCTTTCTGCATCACTATTTTCCTAGTTGCTTCTAGCACCAGGATTCCATTTTGATCTTGATAGGAATTTGTGAGAAAATATGAAGCTTAAATCCACACCAGAGACCTAATCCATCAGTCCTATATATGTAAATAACTGCACTGAGGGATGTCAGTAGTAACTGGGAGCTTTTGCACGTGGCTGGTTGCACATTAATTCTGCATAATATATTATAGTATTCAGTTGCATAGAATTTTCCATACTGATGAGCACATCTGTTGGCTGTCTCCATGGGAGCATGAGGAAAGAATGAGCATGGATTCTGGATCATTTTCTCTCCCCAAACTTGGAAGCCCAATAGTGAGATGGGATGAGCCATCTAAGTACAGAATGTTAGTTTTTAGTGCTGTTGGGTGGCGTATCCATTAGTGCTACACTGGTGCAATTAAAACCAGTTATAAATGGTTTTTATTGTTAAGTTCATCTGTGCCATCTTTTGGCTTTTCTCCTACCTCAGTATGGTCAAATTTGGAAAAGGATGTGTAACTAGACATCCTACACAGTTTCTCTGAGCTTCCTGACAGTTATTTAGGGGCAAATAGAAAAGTAATAATTCTAGGAAGTGTTTTCTTTTCCCTTACTGGGGACTGAGCAAAGATACTTAGGTGACAAGGCTAGATTTTGTAAAAGTGTGGTTGCACTCACATTTTTGTCTCAATCTCAATGACTGTGAAATAAAATAATGGTACTGACCTTCTTTGTAAAGCCTTGAGACTTCTGCTATTATGATAAATAAGAACTTCATAAAGCTCCACTTGGTTAATTTAAAATATATCAGGACCCCTCTCTGAAGCATCCATGTATATCACAGTGAGTTTGGAATATTGCCCTCTGTCTTTGTCGTGCTGTGCTTACCTCCCCAAACTTGTAAGAGTGGAACCAGCTAACCCTTGTTCCCTCCTCTTAGGGCCATCAAATTCAAGGCCTCCTGGATTCTCAGATGGGTTAACTCTTTGGGGCTGTCAGTGCACACTGTTAGTTTTCTGCAAATGTCACAGGGCAATTATCACTGGAACTTTGTTAAAACGTGAAGACAGATAACACTATATATTCATTAAAATTCAACAAAGGAAAAAAAGTCTCCCCATTGTGCCTTTGATGAATATAGCTGTTTGTTTGAAAACAGACATATTCCAGCTCGAACTGGGTGGTGATTAGAAATCTGAAGTCATGGAGCTCATGTACATACTTGCTCTAATGAGGTGCTCTGACCATTTTGGGGAGTAGCACAAAGAAAGCTCATTTATTTCTAATTTTTAATAATTCCAAAACCCATCTGTAGTTTTGTAATTAGATCCAAACAGATACCTAGTCTTGGAGGTTTGGACTAACAGGCTTTAATCAACATTTTTTAATGATCTCTTGAAATGTGATTGCACCAAAGAAACTCTGGAGGACACGGATTTCTTTAGTTTGTAAACATCTCTGTGCTGCAGAATGAAATACGAATTTTCTGTTTATTTGTTTCTATTTAAAGGGAGAAGGAGCGATCCAGCATCCGTATGATGACGAGATTACCGCCCCTCAAGCCTGGTGCACCCCGCTTCACGACAGGGGGCTTTCCTTTCAGCAGACACATTCCCAAAATTGCAGTCTAGGAGTGCACTCATCTAGTAGCATTCCCATTCCCAGTTTCTTGTTTGAGAAACTAATTTTAAGAGAGATTCAGAATCTACTGAAATCACTGTATCACCTTCAGGAGAATTTTATATATTGTATATAATAAAATGCATTTTTACATTGGAATTGCATTTTATATTGCATTTATATTTTGTACATTTTATATTGGAATTAATGTAGTTCTTTTTACAAACTGCATACCAAATACGTGCATTTGATGCCAGCAGAAACCTGCACGGATGTAAATGGTTAGTGGAGATATTTCTTCTTCAATATTGTGTCTCTATTTAGCACTGTAACACCACAAAACGCCTTAATAAGTAGTTATTTCTCTTTTATCTACTTCAGTTGTAAGCACTCACTCCATTTATCTTCTGACTCAAAGCACCTGAAAGAAATGAGAATACAGAAAAGAAGAAAAATTAATAGGCTGATGTTTCAAGCCCTGCTGAGCAAATGCAAAATTAACAAGTCTTTCCTTAGATGTACATATGTAGCAGTTCTCTGTGTAGGTAGTGTATAATAGGATTTATGCAGTGTTTGCTGCAGTTGTTAGTAAGATCAAGGAAGTTTGTGGCCACAATGTACATTATTAAGAGCCTGATTGTGTTTACTCTGGTCGATACAAAGTGACATAATTATGTCTGTTCAACTGGGGGGACTGTGCACACTGAGTGGGACATGCTGTTCTCCCACACAAATCCTTCAGAGCGATTAAAACTTGGACTCAAAACATGGCAAACTTTATGCTTTAATTTCTAGACACTTGGGCATTTTTGTAACTTTCAGAAATTGTTTTTGTAATACAGCAGGAGCCCTCCAACCTTTTCAGCCAAAAGAGATTTAATTACCATTCATTAACAAGTGAAATAACAAAGTCACGGCATGAGGTGCTGAAGTATAGAAAACTTTCAAGCTGTAAAATAAAATGTTTTGAAACCGATTTGAACGTGGAAGTTTTTTTCCCTGCCTGGGGGATAAAAATACTTGTCCAAAGAGATATGCTGATAAATATTTCACATCCAGAAAAAAAAAAAAACAAAACCAAAAAACCTTTCACAAAGATTTTGTTCTTTCCTTTGGTGGAATACATAATTAAATATTAAAGCTACTGTGGGAAACTTTAATGGAAGTGTTTAATTCAAAGGAATCAAGTTAAATACGACAGGGATCTACTTTGCTTTTACATTGGGGACCAGAACACTTATTCATCAGATCCATTGTATTTTTCTTTTGTCCCCAAAATAGCTGTTATTGCTTTTTCACTGTCAAGTGCATTATGTTAAAGTTATCATTTTAGGGCAGTCATGCTGTCTGAATCGTGCCTTTTGTGTATCTGATGGGTCCTAATAGGTAGAGTAATTGACAGTAAGTCACACGAGCACTTGAGTTTGATGGAATCCCAGGCAGGTTTTACTGAAGCTTTTAGAAGCTGGTGTTTGCTAAGGTCCCGAGTATCCAGCCTGGAGCTGGATTCTGCTGTGCTTACACTGGGAAGTAATTTGTATTGAAAGAAATCATCAAAGACATATTTATTAATTCACATGAACTAGAGGCACACTTAGACTTCAAGAACACTCTCTGTAGAGAAGCAACTGATGTATTACGCTCTAAACTGTACAGTGTACCCCCTAACTTATCCAGAGTTCCAGAGTATGGTCTGTATCTGGGTACATCTCCCACAGAATCACAGAATCATTTAGGTTGGAAAAGACCTCCAAGATCATCCATTCCCACCTTTGACTAAACACCAGCATGCCAAGTAAACCAGGAAGTGCCATATCCAGTTGTTTCCCGAACAGTTCTGGAGCAGATGGTGACTCCACCACCTCCCTGGGCAGCCTGTTCCAATGCTTAGCCACCCTTTCAGTGAAGAATTCTTCCAGATATCCAACCTGAGCCTCCCATGGCACAGCTTGAGGCTATGTCCTCTTGTGATGTCACTTCTTACCTGGGAGAAGAGGCCGAGCCCCAGCTCCTTCCAGGTACAACTCCTTTAAGGCAGTTGTAGAATGATAAGGTCACTCCTGAGCCTTCTTTTCTCTGGGCTGAGTCCCCCCCAGCTCATTCAGCAGCTCATCATGGGACTCTCTAGACCCTTCCCCAGCTCCATTATCCTTCTCTGACCACACTTCAGCACCTCGATCAATGTCCTTCTTGGGGTGAGGGACCCAGAACTGGACACAACACTTGAGGTGTGGCCTCACTGGTGCAGCCTCACTTTCTCTCTGTTTGTTATCAGGGTTTAGAAGACAAATTGTTTCAGTGGTCAGAGGAAAGGAGGGGAAGCCAAGCAGATGGAATCTGTTTTCTACTTGCATATATTTTTATGAGTACAGCAGTAAAACAAATTCTTTTCTTTCTTTAGATGTACTTAATAGCAGCTTGCATTGCACAAGTAAGAAGCTCTTTCCATAAAATCCTTGACCTAAGCTTTTCCAGTCTTTAAAATGGTTGGGATAGTATTTGTCTAAAGACTTGTAAAGGTGAATTCACTTATATTGAAAATGTGGTTAGTCTTTTAGATTTAAAAAAATAAGAAAAAGTAGGGGAGTGCAAAATAATACAATTTTTTTCATGCAACGTTCTTCCAGACTAAAGAGCTGAGAATTGAATGCAGTAAATTTCACCTACAAAGTACAGAAGCTTTTACATGTTCATCCACAATTTCAGGCATCAAGATGTGAATGTGTTGGCTACTGACTTCAATTTTATTGCATTATTTACTTACTACCAAGGAAACTAAATTCACAGGTTAATTTGGAAAAGAAGAAAAAAAAAGACAAGAAAATATAGTCATCAAATTATTGCCAGTAACTTTCAGGATAATCAGGAATAGAATAACTGCAGCCAGCTTAATTTATAGTGCTGGAGAGTGAAAACCATTTCTGAGTTCATATAATAGAACGGATTAAAGCACACCAAATCCCTTCCCCCCGGTCTATAAAAGTCAGGGAGCTTGAAAAATTGCGCTGGATGTCTGTGAACCCAGCTGATGCTGAGGTGCTTTTAGTGTTCAAGGATTTGGCTTGCGCAGCAGGGAAAGGCAGAGCGCTAATGAGAATATCATTTGTTCAGTCGCTTCTGCATTGTGAGCAGCAGCTCTGAAGTGCTTCTCTAAGTTTTGTTGCAGAAAAATGTTAATTGAATTCCAGTCTGTGCAAGATGTAAGCCTAGAAGTAGCAAGTATATCTTTAACTTCTTGTTCCTGTAAAGATACGTGAAAAGATGGAGGTGAAGGGCTATGATCCATGGCACTTAAGTTAGAGGAAATCTTTCTTCACTTTAATTGCTTTGGATTTGAGCTTGCACAGTAAATCTATCCTGGCACCTTTTTTTAGTGAGCAAAGTGTAATATTGTTCACTTTTAGAGCTCTTGCAGTATGTAGATAATATTTAAAGTAATTTCACATCAAACTTAAGCTCTGTCTGATCTTGCTTGGCAGGTCTGTGTTCAGTGTATTGCATGAGCAGGACACAAAAAAGACACTGTATGCTGAATGATCAAGTTCAATTGCGGGACCGTCACCCTTCTGGGGTCACCTGTCAGCTACCAAAGACACAGCACAAGAACCCAGTCCTTAATTGACACTTGCTTTGTGAATCCAGAGCGGCAGGAGCACATCCTACACACCCAGTAACATGTCCTGCTGCTCAAAATCCGGGAACCCTGTGACTCGACTGCCCTAAAAATCAGGACACAGCTCAGGCCTTGTTGTGCTGAGATCTCCAAAGCCCAGCACAGGCTGGGGAGGCAGAGAAGGGCTGAGAACTTGGCACAGGCACTTTTCCCAGCAGCAGGGACAGAGGCTGTGCTGTGAGGGGAGCAGCAGGTGCTGGGCCCTGGGACACTGGTGGCTCCTGAGGGCCCTGGGACACTGGTGGCTCCTGAGAGCCCTGGGGCACTGTTGGCTCCTGAGGGCCCTGGGGCACTGATGGCTCCTTTAGGCCCTGGGGCACTGGTGGCTCCTGAGAGCCCTGGGGCACTGGTGGCTCCTTTAGGCCCTGGGACACTGGTGGCTCCTGAGGGCCCTGGGGCACTGGTGGCTCCTGAGAGCCCTGGGGCACTGGTGGCTCCTGAGAGCCCTGGGGCACTGATGGCTCCTGAGAACCTTGGGGCACTGATGGCTCCTTTAGGCCCTGGGGCACTGGTGGCTCCTGAGGGCCCTGCTCAGCTCCCCTGGGCGCCATTGAACAGCTCAGGCCTGTGGCTGAGCTCCTTGGGCCTTCCTGTCCTTTAGGCCCTGGCGGCAACAACGTCAGCGCCATCTCTGTGCTGTCCAAGGCCAAGCTGCTCATAGGACGAAGAGGGATGGATGGCACTTCTAGAAAAGGGATCTGCAGAAAGCCCAGGTGAACAAGGGGAAAGGTTTTCCTCCCAGAGCCTTCAGACAAGGAGCTGCTCCAGAGGCATCCGGCATGTCCCAGAGCACTGCCTGCAGGTGGGTTGTCAGTCATGGTGCCGGGTCTCAGGCTGCTGTTTTGTGTCCTTATTTAGTGCGACATTGTTGTGTCCTAAAGAGGTTGTAAGATAGAGCAGAGAGGGAGATTCCCTTGCTTTATTGGCCGTGTGAGGTTAATAGAGGACAGAGTTAGCAGGGGAGTCAAAAAGAGAAGCTGGGCAGCAGAACCAACGCCTGCCATCTCTGAAGCGTTAATGACTCTTCCTGAAAATTGGCCCATCCCAACTATCTTTACCCAAATTAGAGTCTCTAAATCATGTATATTTGTATTTAGGCACTTTAGCAATTGAGTATTATTTTCCTAGCAGGTGGTTTAACTGTTGTGCCATCTTCTCTAGCAGAGTGTATTTTTAGTGTGTTTAGTGTGTTTCTAAAAGCAGACACTTGATTTTGATGCTCTTTCTCTTCCCTACTTGGGTGCTTTGTAAGCAGCCTCACACAGATCAGTAACTTATGCTGTTCAGCATACAGAAAGATGTCAGGATCTCATCCCCTGGGCTTGTTTGAGAGCCCTGTTTTCCAAAGGGGAGGTGGAACTGTGCCTGTAGCACCTGTGGGTGTGAGGGACAGGGCAGGACCTGTAGGACATGCTACATGTGGCTGAGGTCAAAGCAGCTGCCTGCCCCTCTGCCAAGCCTTACCCTTCAGCTTGTTTTCTCCCTGAATTGGAGCAGTTATGAAGGTTTACTGAACCTTTTAATCCCTCTGCTGACCTCAGTGGGTTTATAAACCTTTAAACCTCATCACAGCTGTATAGAGTCACTTAGACAAGTTGTAATTTTTAGTATTCTTGGTGGTGGTGGTGTTTTCATTTTCATGTTGTTGTCTTTGTTTTGTGAGGTTTTTGTGGGTTTTTTTTTCTCTTTTTCTTTTTTTCTTTTTTTTTTTTTTTTTTGGTGTTGGTTTTGTTTTGGGGTTTTTTTGGTGAACTTTTCAGCTTACCCAAGACCCAGAAAGAAAAAAAAGGTCCAAGAATTGTTTTGAAGGACATCATATTTGCAAGATGGATCTTGATAAATCTAACTTTCATTCCAAGGTGGCCAGGAGCCTCCCTTTCTGATGGTGGGCACTTTAATATGCCCAGGTGTGAAGTGGATATAAAAACTACACTTTCAGCCAGTCTTGACTATTTAAACTTCACAGTTCTTCACAGCAAGAGCCATTTCTCAGGGCTTTTTCTTGGCAGAAGACTAAGCAGTAATTTAAAGCCATTTTAATCTGAAATGAGAATCTCTACATGGGGTTTGAATGCACTTCAAGTGAAGTATGTATTTGCAACTTTTGTTGATCCCTCTTAATTTTCCAAGTGTCCCTGTAGAAACGAGGCAGGTTTGTGTAGTGGCAAAATGCAGTGATAGCGCAGACTTATTGGGAGCCAGAGGATGGTAAAAGCAAAAGTACTAAGGGAGTGGTGTATTTGTCATCAGCCCTGGGATGTAGCTGATTAGCCATTCTTTCCTATAAAGACTATAAAGAAACTGATCAATGTGAGCTCCTGTCTCCCCTCCCCATGAACACCCTGAAATTTCATCCTAAGACCAGAGTCTTTCTGGAGGAAAGATGCATGTTTTGTTGAAAAAATAAATAAAATTTAGCATGCTGTGTCCAGCTTCTGCCAGAAAACACAATTTTCTAAGATTGCTTTGACATTCATGTGATCATGCCGAAAGCTATTCTGTGGCAGCTGAGCTGCAGGAACTGACCACAGGTACTTAGCTGGCCCCAATTGCAGAGTAAAATGTGTTTGCTTAAGCCATCTTTGTCACTTCAAATGAAAAGGTGCCCAAAGCAGCAATTTAAATAAGCCTGTTTTACTTTGCAGTCAGGGCAGGCTATGAACACACACGTGAGGGGTGTTACCTGAAGGGTGGTAACTCACAAATTTGGTAAAATCCTCAGAAGGGCTCAGTTTTGCTCTGTAAAAGCTGAACCTCTCTGCAGCCCCCTTTGATGAAGGGTGTTCAGAGTCTCGTGGTGTGGCTGAATGACAGGGCAAATTCTGGGAGTTGCCTGGGTAATAAATATTCTTGCTTCTTTGCCCCCAGTTGAGCTACCTCCTCTGCTGCAATTTCTGTGCTGTTGTGCAGAGGTATTCCCTCTTGGCCAGTTAGGAAAACTCATCACTGGAGTTTTATTTTAACTGAGTGTACACAAGTCTTCAGAAATTGCTAAGTCCCTTGCTGATTCAGGTGCTGTAAAGGAAAAAGACAAGCAGACCTGAAATGTCTTGGACCAGCCTTCTTTAACAGCCCTGCATTGATTTATTTGCTCAGTGGTGAGCTATTTGCTAACTCCTGATGCTTGCAGCACTCCTGATTTTTCAGCAGCTTTGCTAGTCAGCTTCTCTTGCCAAAGTTACCTTCAAAATTCCTTAGAGCACCTCTGTTGTGGCTTGGTTTTAGAGTGGATTCTGTTGTCCTTGTTGCAGAAAAGCTGTTTGAATTGGTATGCAGCACAGAAGAGGAGTGACGTGCATTAACTGGAAGAAGTGAGCAATTAAGTGAACTTTGGTTACAGAACTCAACAGATTTCTGCCTGAGCAATGAGTGAGGGTTTAGTGTATTCCATTTGCATCTAAACAGATGCAATTTCTACTTTGCTTTTAAAATGGTATGGGTTTAGTGAATCCAAGTCTCATTTTATTTTATTTGTTTTCCAAATTTCCCCATTGATACTGAATATTGATGGCATTCAAACCATTCCTAGGCCAGAGAGACCCTGACAAATGAGAGAGATGTGCAATCACCAACTGTATGATTTTTAACAAGGGCAAGTGCCAGATTCTGCACCTGGGATGGGATAACCCTCGTTGTGTGTGTAGATTGGGGAATGAGAGACTGGGGAGCAGTGCTTGGGGGGGTCCTGGGGGTCCTGGTTGATGGCAAGTTGAACATGAGTCAGCAGTGCCCTGGCAGCCAGGAGGGCCAACCATGTCCTGGGGGCAGCCTCACATCGACTCCTGGGGGCAGTTTTGGCTGCCACGATATGAAAAAATACATGGAACTATTAGAGAGCAGCCAAAGGAGGGCCACGAGGATGGTGAAGGGTCTGGAGGGGAAGCTGTACGAGGAGTGGCTGAGGTCCCTTGGTCTGTTCAGCCTGGAGGAGACTCAAGGGAGACCTCACTGCAGTTACAACTTCCTTGTGAGGGGAAGAGGAGGGGCAGACACTGATCTCTTTTCTCTGGTGACCAGTGACAGGGCTCAAGGAAATGGTCTAAAGCTGAGCCAGGGAATGTTTAGGTTAGATATTGGGAAAAAGGTTCTTCCCCCAGAGGGTGGTTGGGCACTTGAACAGGCTCCCCAGGGCAGTGGTTACAGCACCAAGCCTGACAGCGTTTGAGAAGTGTTAGGACAATGGTCTCGAAGCACATGGTGTGACTCTTGAGGTGTCCTGTGCAGGGCCAGAAGTTGGAGTCGATGATCCTGATGGGTCTCTTCCTACTCAGCTTATTCTATGACTCTATGAATAGCTGTCCCATGGTCAGTAACTCAGGATAAGCAGCCTGATCTTCTGGATGGATGCACTGTGGGCCATCCTCAGCAATGAGGTGCTTCTGTCTTACAAGACTGTGGGGACTCTGGTGGTGGTGGTATTTCTGGTGAATTTTGCATTTGGCAGACCCCAAGGCTGATCCTGCTGTGGGGAGGTATGGAGGGAGAATGAGTGTCCAAAGGACAACTTTGGAACTCAGCCAGGGCTGGAATATGTGCTCCCTTCTACTTCTGCAGCTCCCACCCAGCTCTCATGGTGTGGAAATGTGTCAGAAGGATGGGATTCATTACTCTGGGAGACCCTGTCCTTTTGGTGGCTAACTTGAATTTTTTTGCATAATATGGAACAAATGCTTGTCTCTACAAGGCACCAACAGATGCCCAGCACTGGTGAGGTGTTCCAAAGGCTGGACAGAGCAAGGGATGAGCTTTGTCCTCCTTCCCCAGATGTGCTTCCTCTCCCTGCAGCTCCAGCCAGCAGCAGAGCTGGCACGGGGGTACTCGTGCCCAGGGCTGTGTGCTCTGCTCCTTCTGCACGGGAACAGATGCCTGCCATTTCCAGAGCTGTCAATCATGCACCCTTCATAAGCACTAAAATTCAAATCAGGTGATATCAAGGGGAATTACACGCCAGCATCGCTTGTCTGATCAAGAGCTTCACCTTGTGCTCTTGAGGGATGTGTCTTGTAATTTACTTCAGGCTGAGGGATAACTGATTTTTTTTCTTTCCTATCTGCTTTAGTGCAAGCTGGCAGCCAACTCCAGAGCCCTGTGCCCCCCGTTGCCTCTCCCCTGCCTGTTCCCTTCACTGGCAGCCTGCAGATTTCTGCTGGGCTTTGATCAAGTTTTGCAGCTGGGACCTTGCTTTCTTCACTTTCTTTAATTCCATGTGCTGCCAGCTCTGGCTTTCCCAGCACCATCCCGTGTCCCTGGGCTTCACCTGCTTTGCCCCTGGCTTCCTCTAGTCCCTGAGCTGATGCATCCAAACAGCCCGGGGTCTGCCTGGGGGCAGAGTGGTGGCATTCACTGCTGTACCCCACTGGCCTCTGTCTTGATCCAGGCATCTGCCCTGCCTGGGTTGAAGATGAATTTTAGAGAAGAAGCAAAGCATGATGCAGCAGCCATGCTCTGTGCGCACCATGGGCAAGACAGGTCACTGAGATTTTTTTTTTTTTCCCCTTGGAGTTGGGGATGGGAACTTGAGTCTTTTCATGTCAAATATTCAGCTAAAATTCATCTGAGCACAGCACAGAGGAGCACTGGGGTCTGTGATACCGTCCTGCTGCCTGATATCAGACAAAACAGCTTTCTCCTGCTGTGACGACACTGTAACCTGCCCGATTCCCTCCTGTCACCTCTGCCCCCAGCCTGCTGCATGCATGGACAAATTCCCCCAGGTGAACTGGGCAGGGCTGCTGGCCCACTTTGCACAGTGCCCCTCTCCTGCCCTCTTCCCCAGATCACCAGCACAGGCCAGGTTTGCTGAGCAGCCAGCAGGGTTTACTTAAACCTACCGTGAAGTGGCGTGTGGGGAGTCTTCCCCTAGGGCTGGGATAGTGCAGGGCAGCCCTGGAAAACTGCCTTTGGCAGATGCCTGATGGGACAGCCATCAATCAGCAGTCCTAGGGGGAAAGAAATCAACCCTTTGGTGGCTTTTATTTGAGTCTTGGAAAAACAGTAAGACTAGGGTTGTCGAACAAGGTTTCTACTAGGAAATGCCTACATTTAAAGCACAGTCCATATAGTGATATGCTGCAGGCAGAATTTTGCTCAGGGAACACGTGAACATTGGGAGCAGAGGTCCCCAGGGTGGATGAGAGGCTGAAGTGTTGTGTCTCTTGAGTCTTGAACTAGACTGTGTGGTGCCTTCATCCCTCTCCTCTCTGAGCACCTGCAAGGAAGAGAAAGGCAAAAATGTGTAACCATGCAAGGCTTTCACACCATAGCTCACATCTGCCTTGTTCTAGTGTTGGACTCATGCTGAGGGAGAAGGGAATTTGGAATAAAGGTGTTTTGTTGATTGCCTGCTGGGAGAAAGGCTCTTGCCTAAGATCAGACATGGTGAGGTCTGCAACAATATTTCACCTTTCTCTAGCACATTCCAGATGAAGACTACAAGGAGAGGGGCCGACACCAACCACATCAAAACAGCCCTACTCAGACACTGCATCGCACCTTGGACAGGCAGCTGGAAGCACAAGATGATTTCTTCCCCATGGCAGGGTCCCTCAGAGAAGTGTTTCAGGTGTGCAGGATGCAGTCATCATCCCAATAAGCTCCCACTTTCTGGCCCAGCAGTGATGAGGACAGGTCCCCCAGCCCTGATGCACAGGCAGGGCAGTGGGGTGAAGCTGGGGAGGGCAGCTGGGAGATGCTTTGCAGGCAGAACCTGAGCCAGGTCCCCCATACCAAGCACCCTGGCCCCAGGCATTTTTTCTCTTTGATTTGTCATGAAAAGAACCCAGTTTCAACGCTGAGCCTTGGGCAATCCCTTGCTGGATTACAATATTACAAGCACAGCTGCAAATCTACCAAGAAGTTTTTCAAGTCCCTGCTTTCCCTCTGGAATCAGCACAGCAAAAGCCACGTCTAGGTGAGATGCTTCATCCCTTTTTTGATTTTTTTTCATCTAATACCCTTGTCAAACACTTGCAGACAGCTGCAGCTCAAATCATCCTGCGCTTTTCTTGTGATTGCTTTGCCTGATATCATGGTGAGTATTCGTATCAAGTTGGTGCATGATAGATGGTTAGATTTATGCTTTATGTGGTGATCTGGGGATATAAATGTGTTTAAGTGACTTATTCAGCTTAAAAACCAGCACTGTTTGCTGCTCTCTCATCAGCATTACAGGCAGAGAGAGATAAAATAGCAGTGGTAATTGTGGCGATGGAATGTCACTGGCAAATAATGTGAGCACAAAACCCATTTTTAGAGACAGATGGAGTACAAGTCCTCTGTAATTTCTCTAGAATTATTTTTGGAGTGGGACAGACTGAAAGCCCCTTGGGTAAAAGGGCAGCAGGGAAGGTGGGAAGGGCTGGGAGCCCTGTGCAAACATCAGGACTTTGATGAGTTTATTGCTTATTTAAAGAAAAAAAAAAAAAAAGGAGAGAGGAGAACCCAAAAAGTAAAAGATCTGGCAATTCTAGAAACATGAGCCATTTTCCAGGGAAACTTGTCCCAGAATTGGAGCAGAGTTTAGTGGGTGCTGTGGTGATTAATGCAGCTGTCTGGATCACGGGATTGTAACCACAGCATCAGTAACTGTGGTGCATTTATGGCCATTTTGTGCCATCCCCCTCCTCTAAACCTAATTTACTGTGCAGATCAGTTGCTAAAGCTGCTTTGGCCCCACCTTCCTGGGCTTTCCTGATTTACTTGCAGAGCTTAGGGGTGGCAGAATCTGCCTCTCCACTAAAAGGACTTCAGCCCAGTGCTCATCTGGCTTCCAGGCTGGTGTGTCTGCCAGACGAGTCTGGGCTGTCTGTCTTATTGCTGCCTTTAGCAACTCTGCTGCTCCTTGACTTTTACCTGGTGCTTCCTTGAGGGCCAAGTGAGCTCTGCCAACCTCGAGTGTTGGGGAAGGTTCTCCCTTGCTGCAGTGGGGCAGAAGCTGCCCTGCTCTCATGTGATGGGAAGATCTCTGGGGTGGGTGGGTGCATTTTGGTCATATCTTGCTCCATAGAAGCACTAATAACACAGCTCATGGTTTTGTAAAAGTTTTGAAGTATTTCTTGGTGAGTTTAGGATGTTGTTCTCCAAGCCATGCCTGTTGCCTTGGATGGTGAGCACCATGTGGGAGAAGTTTCTAGGTGATTTTGGTGAGGAGCTTTTCTAAAGGCCCAGTGTGTTTCCAGGTGCTGAGAAGTGCAGGGAACGCATGGAGTCAGGCTGTGCAGAAGCAACAATCCCTTCTCCCCTAATAGTGTCAATTGGGGAAATTAAAATAAGGAATGATAAGGAAAGGTGCAGTGAGTCTTTCTGGCACGGAGACTAAGCATGAGGGAGCAAACAGGTTTCCTCCATGATATGTGGTAGCTTTTGACAACTGAATGACATTTTGGCTTGCTTGGTGAGCAGGGGATAGAGAGAAACTAATGAGGAGCTGGAATAATTTGGGATGCAAAGCCTGGGACTCCTGGGAGACACAAGAGGAACATTTGCATAATCTTAACATCTTTCTTTGTCCCAGATCCCTGAAGTCTCCTTTCTGGGAGCTTCACAAACCCTTCCTCTGAATGCTCCTGTAACAACACCCTCCTCTCCCCTCCCTTCTTCACACTTCCATAGTGCAGCAGCTTCGGGTTTTTTTAAGGGACTCTGCTCCTTTGCTTGCTTTCTACTTCTCCAGGTCTGCTGGAGAGGAGGCAAGATTGTGCCTGTGACACAGCCTGGTGCCTGTTTATCCAACTGTGCGTGTGTGAGGTGTGTGGAGCCAGGGTCAGCTCTGCCTTGGTGTAAGCTGTGCTCTGCTGGGGTGCTCTTGGCTGCTGCTGCTCCTTTCTTGAGTCACTCGTGTGGTGCTGGAAGGGTTCTGCCTGTATGATGGATGCCCTTGCCACCATTACCCAGGTCCTGAGCAGCTCAGCTGGAACCACGAGGGTGAGGACTGACCTTTGCTCACTGGAGGCTATTGCCACTGCTGGGTGGGCACCTGGTGCAGTATGATTGTTCCTGATTTATCCCCGAGCTTATGGCACTTGGCAACGCCACCTTTAGGTAGGGCGATCTATGCCTGTACCTGTGCAATAGCTGAATTTGATGGCACTGTTGGTAGCAGGATGTTACCGGGACAGGTGGTGGCAGGTGGAGCACCTTGTGTTGCCCTGACTCCCTCTCTGTGTGAGGAGGCCTCTCTGGTCCTTTAAAGGATGTGTTGGTGATGGGAATTTGAGTACTGGAGCATCCTCCTGGATCTGGTCTGACATTTTAGGGCAGATTCACTGCTTTGGAGGCCCCTGCAGGTAGGAATGAATTTGCTTTTTTGGACCACTTGTCTTTATTACTGGTTCACAAACGCTGTAATCCTAGAGTGTCCTCTCTCCATCCTTCATTGAAAGTGGCACTACATGGAGCCAGATAGTATGGTATGGGAAATAACAGAGGAGTTGATTCTTGAAGTGAACAGCATTATCATTAGAGAAATAACATCAGCGAGTCTGAAACTCTCTCACAGGAGAGCCACAGTGCCAGGGAGGCTCTTCCCTAGTTCTGGAGTGCATATTTCCCTGATTCTTGCCTGGGGATCAGTGGTGACAACAAGGGTCTTCAAGGCACCCAGGCATATTACTCTTGGGTGAGAAATGACTGCACCATGTTGCTGCTGACAGGATTTCTCCTCCCTGACTGCTTGGGCAGGGACACAAGAAGAATTTACTCTGAATGTCACTTCTCTTAATTTAACCAAAAGTGTATTAAGAACACAAGGAAAACAGCACAGCTATGCCAACATGCTGCTCCTCAGCACTGCTGTGTGTTTAGGATAAGAAAGCTATGATTTACAGAAGGTATATTTTCCCATCTTCTTCTTAATTTTTATTTTATTTTGATGCATTTTGCAAGTATTCCCTCTGGGGCTATTATTTTTCTTTAATATCTAAATCATTTTTAAAGGCAAAGTCATCACTGTTTTGGAACTATGAGTAGGTTTTATTTTTATTATTTTTTTTAATACAGCAGTCATAAGCAATTTTAAAGCACTGCTTTACTGTATAAAATGATCTTCCCTTATGGTTTGATGTTGATGCTGCAGTCTGATTTATTGAGGAGGACTGCAGCAAATGACATAAATACTTAGAAGATAATCGTGTTGGTGATGGACGTATGCACAGCACATATTTAAAAGACAGGATAGCTCACTTTGTCTGCTGCCAGGATTTCCTGGAGTATACAGGGTACAGGGGTAACTGCAGCAGCCTGGAGGTGTTATGATCTTCCAACCTGGATTTGGGTGCTTGACAGGAGGTCAGCCTGGCACCAGTTTTAAAGCAGATGACAAAAGTATTTGGATCCTGTCTACTGAGACAGATCCCAGTGGGGTGTGTGGGTGCCCATAAGGGTGGCTCAGGAGCAGATGTGGAGGCTTTAGTGAAACAGAGGGGAAGAGCAGAGCTGTGGGAGCATGGAGGAGCTGCAATAAAATGTCAGGGCCTGTGGCAGGAGCCAGGGCTGCAGGACCAACTCTACATGCACAGAGGGGCCCTGGGCTTGGTTCCCCACCTCCTCTATTGCCTTCTGCTGCCTCCCATGCAGACACCACCCCAACAGATTCTTTGGTGGGCTGAGCTGCTGCATTGTCATTACCATCTGATCTGTGGGGAGATAAATGGCAGCAGTTATCATCTATTCTAAAAGTAAACACAGATTTTTAGCCAATAATGTAATTGTTGCACTTTCATGCAGTGTAAGTCGTTGGGGAAGCCCTGCTATCAGTGGCTGTATGAACCCCTCTGCTCTCACTGCGAGGGTAGGAAGGCTGATTTTATTTCTTCTCTTTGGAGCAGGACTCACACCCTTGTTCTGGTTCTTTTATCCTTAATATACACCAAAATATATTCTGTGGAAGCTGCCACAAAGACAGGTTTGAGGGGAGGAGAGAAAAAGAAATGGTGTGAGGTGGGGAGGAGAGGGCAGGGGGTAGGAGAGCAGGGAGGAGCAGCAAGGAAAGAGGTGTGATGAAGAGGTATTTAAGCAAGGAGGAAGACTGCTTTGTGCCTTTATAGTGTGACTGGAGACATGGTGAGACACTGCTGCTGTAAGGGGCTGAATATCGCTGGCCCTTTGCAAGGTAAGGTTGTATCAGCCATGTGGTTGGGGGCTATCTGTGCACCAGCTCTTAAGGGTTTCCCAGTGTCAGGTGCCCTGGCCAGGGGTGGGCTTGGTGCTCCATCCCTACTGGAGTTGTTTTTTGTGAGGTTTCGGGAAGCCTCTCCCAAGTTGAAACTTATTTTATTACTTTTTTTCCCCCTTCTGCTGGATGAAATGCAGACTAGGTGGTAGATTTGATAGTGATGTGTTTGTTTGAAGTTTGTATCAAACCTCTTTGGTTTGGAAATCAAAAGTGCAGGCTCCTCTCTGGCCTGCTCTCCCCTCCCAAGCTCAGCAGCTCACAGTGGGGCAAATTGCACCGAGGTAAATTAGAAAAATTTGAGTGACTGCACTCAGCTCAGCATCTCCAATCTCAGATTCTTACTGCTCCAGCATCCCCAAAGAGCCCCAGTGCAGAGAAGGAGCTGACCTCTTCCAAGAACTGCAATCCTGCAGCTTTGCTGGCTCTGCCCTACCATAATCGAGATCAACATCCAGGCACTGCACTGAATATCCTCAGAGCTTTGTCTGTCTCAGTCCTGTCTCCTTCAGCTTCTCTGGAGTGATGAATTTATCAGAGCTAACCTCCTCCGCCTCTGCCCCAACCCTATGCATCTCTTGAATGGAATATCTGTGCAAGGAATTGGGCATGCTGCTGATATAAACCTGGGCAAAATGTTTTATAGCTAAAGGTCACATTTAAAAAAATTATGTGTGTATTGAGGGCTTCTCCATTGGAAACAGTGAGTTTGCATAGGGCAGTAATGGACAATTTCCTGTCTTTGTAGAGGATTTTTGTTGTTATTTTTCAGATTCCTACACAATGATGAGGGGCAGGATTATTAAAACAGATGGATGAATTCTTGACTGTCTCCCTGTGAGGTACTTCAGGTTCAGTACAAACTGTCTAAGTAATGGGATACCTCACACAGCTCCTTCATTTTCCTGACTCCCAATGAGTTGAGACAGCAAATACCTCACCAGCCGTGGAGGCTGTGGCAGTCTCATGCAACATATCTAAGGATGATTAATCCTGAGAAATAGCTTGGCCATTTATCTAGCTCAGGTTCCAGTTGCTGTATTGGGTTGTCAGTGCAAAATGTAGTGCAAGGGAACTGCAGGCAGGGCAGGATGCTGGTGCTGGTGTCAGCTCATCTCTGCAGAGCTGCACTGGTGTGACCTCTGGAGCAGAAGGGTGCTGGCCAAAGAGCAGGGAATGAGGGCATTGTAGTAAGTGTAGTGTGAGACACTGCCCAGTGTCCTGCCTGAGCCAGCACAAGTCCAGGAGCTGGGGCAAATGGTGGGGAGCAGCCTTGTACCCCCCATGGGGAGCTCTTCTCCATCCGTTCTCTAACAAACAGTGCCAAGGTGTGTCAGCACAGCACTGCTCAGCTCTTCCAAATGTCTGATTCAGCTCAAGGGGATCATTTAACCCCTATCAGACTGAAGTAAAACCTGTAGTGCTCTGTTCTATTTTTTTCTTCTCCTGATTTGGTGTGGCTGGGCTGCCCTTTCTCGTGCCCTGCCCTGTATGTCCACCTGGAAGAATGATTTGGATAGAGGTGATGGATAGTGCTTTCTAAAGACTGAGCCCAGGAAGATCATGAGCTTTATCCTGAAGCTGCTGTGCACATGTTGGGTGAACTGCTCACTGCACCCTTGCCAGATCCTTCTTTGCCCAGCATGGCAAGAAGGTTTCAACACAGCTCAGTCCCTTGCTGTGGCTTCTGTGGAGATGGCACATCCTGGAGAATGGCTCAGGGAAGGTTGCAGTAGCACCCCGAAACCCAGGACTGTATCAGGAGTGAGAGACACTCAGGCATAACTTGTGCTGTCCCCAGATGCTCCAGGCTTTTTCCCTCTGGTTACACTGCGCACAAGCAGAGGGGACATGCCATGGCAGATCTGCCTTTCTCCAGACTCAGGGCAGGTGCTGATCCCTCTGCTCCAGCAGGGTCAGTGCCTGTGGTGCTCCTTTGGGTGTTAAAGATGAGACAGGGCTCATCATGGGGAGCCTGAGTGCTGCGATCATGGCAGGCGAGGAATGGCTGAGGAAGGGCTACGTGCTGGGAGAGAAAATAGCTGCCTCCTGTGCAGCAGCTGCTTTCCCCTTCGCTGTCTGGGTCAGAGGCTGCTCCCCGTTGCCGTGTAGTGCTGGGTACGTGCTCTCAGCTCCTTGCACTGTGCTCAGCCCTAAGTGCACAGAGGACTGCGACCTTCTGTGCCCTGCTGGGAGGAGAGCATGCTTCGAGAGGGTTCCAGCGTCTCCGGGCTTTATTCTCTTACGTGCCTTGGAGGGAAGCTGTTGTCAGATTAAGACTGAGCTGCTAAAGAAATGACTTTTCCAGAACCTTTCTCTTTACTTTGATTTTCACCACCTGAAAAGTCTGTCTGGGGAGAGGCTACTCAGGCATTCAAACCCCTGTTTTGATCTGTTGTGCCAATTCCTCTGCTGAAAATTGCTGTTTCTGTGATATGAGTAGAGAGAGAAAGCAGAACCATTCCTCTGCTTCCTTCTGCAATCAACTAAAAGTGGCAAAATGGCTCCATCTAATTGCTAGAGATTAGTTTATTCTGGGTACTTGTGGGAGGCTTGTAAGCTTCTGAACAGCCCCCCAAATGTTTGTGCACTCTTAGAGACCAGGAAAGCTTAAAGGGGAGTAAGAGCCAGGGAAAACAAGGCCTGAAACAGAGAAACCCTCAGAGGAAAGAAAATTCTGGGGAGGAGGCTCTGCCACTGGCTGTGTGCTGGAGTAAGAAGGACAAAGCTACTTTCTCCACAGCCTGACATTGTTGCTCCATCACTTGCTTAGCTGGAAATCATTTGGGTGTCGACAGGAATTAATTGTGCTATTTTTCTCTCCAGTTCACCTAATCTTCTCCATTGATGTTTCTGCAGCCTTTCCCCTTCCCTTTTAAAATTAAGACTATTGTTTTTCCTGTTAGGGAGCTGCCACTAAAGAATGCAGTATTGGAGGCGTATAAACTTTTCTCTGTCACTTCTTAACTTAAAAATACCGATGGTCTTTATGAATGGAAAAGAAATTTTAAAGAAACTTTGAATGCTATCACAGCTGCTTGGGAGTTTTCTAACTACATTCATTTTGGCAGAATGTGCCAGCTTGTTGAAACTGAAACTCCTCAAGTGCTTATTTTAACAAAACTTGCAACAATAAGGCACTCTCAGCTCCATGACAAAATTTCTGGCTAGAAATGGGGGAAACTGAATAGGAGCAGCTAATGCTTTGGTGCCAGGGTGTTTGCTTCTGATGAGGTATGCTCTGGCCAGACCAGCCACTGTGGCACTGGGTGCCTTGAGGGAGTTGGTGCTGGGAAGGGAATGTCCCCTTCAGCTGCCATTGAGCCTCAGGGCTGTCTCATGGATTGTCTCTTCCGTGCAGTGTCTGTAGCATTGTACTGTGATTTAATGCTGCACAGGGCTACACCAATTCCTGGAGTCCCCATGGATCATAGGGGGACAGCAATCTGTGGGTCATTTGAAGCTGTTTCACAACATGTCAGATCTATGAAAGAAAGATTTATTTTTTTTTTTAAGGCCAAACTAGTTTCCCTCATGATGGAGGGATGAAAAGGAGGCAGGGGGCAGCTGCAGAGAGAATGCACCGGAAAGACAGTTCTTTCATTTGGGGTTAAAAGCAGATTTCTGTGCATTTCAGGCTATAAGCCCTGTTAAGTGCAGCTCTAGGCAGCCTGGAGCTCTGTGACAAGCACTAATTTTGAGAGATTGTTCCTTGCTGATGGACAATTACACACCAATCGCAGCAGGAATCTGAGCATGGCTAATGTAAATGGCCTGGCATTTTGCTATTCGGGAAGTAATGCTTTTTGATTTGTTAATGTTATAGAGCTTTTACCCTGTACAATAAAAGTTCAAATGTTCTCCACAGGTTTCATTATTTCTCAGATTTACTCAGTAAAGGCAGGAATGAAATACACGAGCATCAACGTTGTTTACAATTACAGAAAATTGCCATTTTACTGCAGGTAACCACTCCTGTGCATGCCACCTGTAGCACTTGGAAGAAGGTAGGCTCATGTCTGGGGCTTGTTCCTGATGGGTCTTGAATTGTGAAATCCTTGTGTTACTGAGTCCCATAAACCAACAGGACCTGCTGATGGCTCACAGCCCAAGGGACCTGCATCTCAAACAGGAAGGTCTTTGTGAACATGATGTCCTTGGGGCTCTGAATGTGTCATCATTGGATGGAAGCTGTGGGGCAGGTGGTAGAAGGAGAAATTAATATGTCTGAGACATATTTTTTTCCCTGCCAATGTACTGTAGCAATGAGAGGTTCTGGACAAAGGTCAAACTGAGCTGTTTGGTGTCTGTCTGTCAGAGCCGAGAGCAGTTTTGACATTCAGATGTTGCTCTGAGTGAGGATAATACCACTTCTCTTTCAGCAGCGCTGCCCAAAGGTCAGTGCCATCTGCCATGAGTGCAAGACCTCATGAAACTTATGATGCCATGGCTCAGTGCTGTGAATTCCACTAAAAAGATCTCATTGGTATTTGGGATGAATTTGATTTGGAAATCTGCCTGGAAATTGGCCCCTCTTCTTTCCCTCTCTCAGGGAATCGGTGTTTGGCTCAAATATCTGAGTCCTCCAGGGCCTGCTCGAGGAAATGATGACACTCAGAGGTGTCCCACTGCAGAATTGTGTCTCAGACACCTCTGCTGACAAGTGCAGGAGAAATGTTGGAGGTGCCTGGGGGTGGATGCTGTTGCACGATGCAATATGGTGCCTTGTTCCTGATGTTGCTGCATCCCAGTAATGGATGAACTGGGATCTAGCATCACCACTCATGATTAAGTGGGCTAGTCAATAAATCCTTGGCTAGTATGAAGCATCTGATTTCAAGGGAATTTCACTTCCTTGTGCCAAAGAATCCACCCATGAGCATCCAAATTTATCTGAGAGCAGCTTGTTAGTAGCACCTAGATACTACAATAATTGGTGAGATATAAATACCAAAGGCAGACATAATATTAAACAGCCTGTGTCATCAATTAGCTAATGACAGAAGCATAGAAACATTGGATAAAAATAACCTGTAACAGCACAATACTTTCTTCTCACCCCCCTCCTACTCTCCCTCATCCAGAAATGAGCAGCTCTGGGACACCTCATTTTTTACTATTAATAATTTAGGAGCTGTAACGTTCTGCAACGAGCAGTGTCTGATCTGCAAAACATTCACTTTTTCAGATTTTTTTATGCTTCCAATCCTTTTCAAGAAGTAAAGCTGGTAAAAACAATGGGATTTTATGCATGGGATTGTTTCAGGTCATGAGGTGGTGCCTGTGGCACAGCTTCTGAATGGAATTTGTTTAGTTCAGTGTCGGTTTTGTGATGGCAACAGCTGCCCATTGTGCCTCAGTGTGACACAACAAAGAGCACATACAGACACGAGGCATGCAGGAGGATCCCAAAAACTTAGCTTCTGGACTTGGATTTGTAGCTGTGGATCAGTCCCCACAAATGCATCTCAGATCAATAAAACCTGGACTAACAGCAATGGAGACAATGTGGTGTCAGAGTCTGCCTTGTGCTTTCTTTGTGCAGCAGAGCCCTGATCCTGCTTGGTGCTATGAGTGGGTAAATGCTGTCATGGAGGGGAAATTCTGGCTCCCTGTGGAGCACTGACAGTAGCTCCCATGTTCCTCCTTGCTCTCCCCAGGGCAGGGAAAAGGCTGTGCTCCCCACACCAGCCTTGAGCAGCCTCGTGGCAGTTTCTTGGTCCATAGAAATGCAGAGGGATTGAGAGGACTGATCTCCCCATCCCTAAGGAGCAAAGCCCCTTTCCTTCCATGTGTGTCTGTCATAGCTGAGCATAAGCTTTGTGAGGCAGGGATATCTCCAGCTGCGTATGTGTGGCTCTGCTAAGGGCAGAGAGCAGCTTTCCTTCACCACGTTTTTAAAAACTGCTGAATTTAAAAGGTTGTGGAGGAGGATTCAACCAAAGTGGGGTGCAGACAGACTGGCCCACAGACAGTGTGGGCATGAAAGACCCTGTCCTTGAAGTTTGTCAGCCCAAGATTACTGCTTAGCAAATTCCCAGGAAATAGAAACACAGAAAGCTCTCCTGAGTCCCTGTCCTAGCCATTAACACCCTTATCAAGCTTTTTCCTTTTGGCAAGGAGATGTTCTGGATGTGTAAGGCTGTTCTGGGAGCTGGAGTCTGGGAACCTTCTAAGTTTTTCTCCGTGATTTAATAACTGCTCAAGATTCTTTATATAAAGCAGCAAGACAAGTGAGCCATGACTTTGTGTGGATTTTTAGGTGGTGCAGCGCTGACTGGAAGGCTGCTGGGTCACTCCCTGCCTCTGGAAACCTCGATGCTGCTGCATGTCTGGGTCACGGTCAAGCTTGTCCTTGACCTTCAAATGGAGCCCTGGGCCCACCCTTGTCCCCAGGCAGGGAACATACGCGGTTTTCAGGGCCTGATTTTGATGATGTTTTAACTGGGATGGTGTGTAGCACAAACAAAAGTGGTTCCTGCTACTCTCTGCTCTGTCCCAGCTATTTTTGTTCTATTTGCTTGATAGTGCTCACAGCAACAGCTTAAGATTTGGGTTGTGTGGATTAAGCCCTGGAGCAGACTTTGCAAGACACTGGGGATGAGGATTCACAAAGGAAAACTTTCTGCTAATCTTTTCAGTTCCTTGTGCAGTCAGAGAGCAGCCATCTCCTCTGCAGGGTGATTCAGAGAGGCTAAATTAAGCTCTTTCTGTGAATCAGCCTCTGGGTCAGTTCACTTTGCAGTTCCCATCTCCACAAGAGCCCCAAGCCCTGCAGCCAGACCATACCCCAGAGGCCACAGTGTTCCCGTGAGGAACAGAGGGCTTGGGGTGCTCCAGCTCCATGGAGCCGGGCCAGTGCCATTGTTAGTGTCACGTGCTGGTGATTTGGAGGATCTGGGATGCCCCAGAAGATTCCCTGTGGTTTGGGGAACCTCCTGACAATCCTGCTTCATATCTGGGAGTAGTTATAAGTCAGGAGACCTCTGCACAGCCACCTGCTTTGTCTGCAAATCCCTGAGCTGAGTGATTCAAGAGCCAAAGATGGCAAGAACGAGAAATGCTGAACCTTAGCCTGAGCAGAGAAGAGAAATTGCCATGATGCAGCTTTTGTCTCCACTGAAATTTCCTGCTGTTTTTTAACTAAGCCAAATCCAGTTTGTTTCTATCTAAACAAAAAAACACAACAACAACAGCAACATAACAGCAAAACAAAAAACCCAAAAAAACCCCAAAACCAAAAAAACCCAAAAACCCAAAAAAACCCAACCAAAAAAACCAACCCCCCCCCCCCAAAAAAAAATCATTGTAAATTTTGAAATTCAAACATTTTTACTTTTACAACTTTTCAAGGTTAATTTCCTGTCTTTTTCATCACCCCATTTTCTCTCTTGCAGTTTGTGGAGATTAGATAGGGTTTAATGGGGATGTCTTGAAACACCTCAGTGTTTGAAAATGGAAAGAAAATCAGTTTATTTTTGTTTGCTTGTCTCTTTGGGAACTTCTGTCAATCTTACGAAAAAAACCAAACAGCCAACTCAAAACAAATTTCAAATATTGCACACTGAATGCTCTGATTCTTCTTTTCCCCTGGCTAAAACACCTACCTGTGTGCAGGAAGCAAAGCCCTTGTCTCATTGTGGGCAGCTTGTGCCTCACTTGATGAGCAGGCTGGAAAAGCTTTTAAAGAAAGGCTCTGGCCACCTCTGCTGTTGGGAATTACTTACAGTAAATCAAACCAGCGCAGGGGAAGCCATGGTGAATAGGTGTGAGAAAAGAGCAGCGGTGGGGACAGACAATGAGGGTGAAGGGATGGAGCTGGCCTGGAGGGAAGGCTGGGAAGGGAGCGAGGGTGTGAGGTCCTGCCAGGACGTGCTGCTCAGAGCAGTGGGAGCGGCAGCTTGTTCCCAGGAGAGCAGGCGGTGACTCCTCTCACTGCTCCTTCTTCCCACTTCTGGCTTTTGTGAAGCTCTAGAAATTGCAAGCGGGGGTGATTTAGCATGTCACTGCTGAACACGGGAGGCTTTGTGGTAATTAGCTTACTGCTAATTAGGAATATCTTTGGGTATTTCTTTGCAGGAAAGCACTGATCCATTTATAACAAGTCATCACTTGTGAAGCAATTATCTGAAATATGTTTTCCCCTTTCTATATAAAGAATTATCTTTCTTTTTTCCTTTAATTTTTCTATCAAAACATGTTGAATATGCCTGTCAAGAATGATAGGTCTTTGTAATTTAAATGTTGCGAACATATCTTGTGAAATGTCTCAATAAGTAATTTCATTAGAATTTTCTTATTATATTTTAAAAAAATTCAAACCCCAGAAAAGCCCCAAAACATAAAAGCAAGCATGACTAACTCCTCAGAGCATAAAAGAGACATTTTATTTTTCTAAAACTGAGAAACTTTTGAAATTCGAAGATCTCTGTGTGCACACATTTCCATGTAAAATGCCACAACTCCCATGGCTTTTTGCCTTGTGCTTTTTGATTGTTGACTTCCATGGCTGGCTGTGTGTACAGCTGATGGAGGTGACACTGGTCTCCTCCTTGCTTGTGTACGAGGAGTTGCTCTGGAGTGCAATCCATGACCTTTAGGTGCCCAGCTTGTCTCCTGCTATGAATGTTGGGCTGTTAAACTGTGAATGTTTTACATATAGCCAAAAGATAGAAATTGAGCTGGTCTCAAAGCTATTTCACGTGCAGTGAGTAGAAATTACTTAGGTGAACTCTTACAGTGAAGCAAAAAGCAATGGTTGAAGCAAGGAGCTGGGACAGATTTTAAGCAAGAGATTCACAGTAGTGGAGAAGACTGATCTAAGATGTGTGAACAGTGCCTGAATCTTATTTATTCTCAGATATATTAGTTATAGTACTGATGTCCTACTCACAGAGGACTTTACTCTGCAAGGCACTGCTGCCTCCTTTCCTTGTGTGCTTCTCCAACCTGACTGCCTGTTCCAGCAAGTTCCTCCTTCTCCTGTTCGTGGGCTGCAGAGAACAACTCCCACCCTCTGCAATCTGAGTGAGCAGGACAGGATGGGGTTTGCTGGGCTCACAGGGGTGTCTCACATGCTTCCAGCTCTGCACTGGAAACTCTGCTTGCCATGACTTGAAGGGAGGAAGCTAAATGCCATCTTGTTTTCCAAACCTTTCTCAGAGTGATGATGGCAAGTTTGGCTGAATGAAGTAAAAGACGTAAGAGCTCAAAGGGGGAGGAAGTGTTATTTGTGTTTATTTTGAAAAATACATACCACTTTTTACAATATTTTCATGTCTCATTAAGTTCTCCTAAATTTCCTTCTTAGAAACTATATGATGTGCTACTCACTGCTCAAACTCAAAATGGGATTTTTATCATTGGTGCTATCTGTTTAAAATATGTTTATCAGTAAATTCCTCTTATTTCCCCTTTTCTACCCACCCCTGGGCTCAAATAGCTCATAAACAACAATGAAATCTACAAAAATTGTTTTGTTATTCAAATGAGACTTCTTTTTCTCACTGCCAATTCCTTTCTCCCCACAAAGTGTGTTTTTTAACAATAACAACTGCCTAAAGTTCTCTGATTTTTCTTCATAGGCAATCGTTCTGGTCAAAAACAAACAAAATAGGGAGCCTATTAAGCTAGAGCCTCTTTTGCATACACCTGCAATAATTATTTAGTTATGCACATCAAAATGAATAAGCTGTTGCACAACATAATTGGTAAATTTTGATTATGCAGGAACATCATCTTGCTGCTTTGATACAGGAAGCTCTTGCTTGTCGGCTGGACAGTCAGTGATTAGAAACAGACAGGGTACTTCACAAATACAGAGCAGGGACCTGTGAGGCTGAGGAGGCTTTGCCATCTGTCCACAGATAACTTTTGGTACTTTCCTACCTGCTAACCACGTGCCTGTTGCTAGAGACCTCTAGATGTGCTCAGTCAAGGGCTGGCACTCGCAGAAGTACATGGTTTGCCTATGTGTGTGCATATAACAAATATCTAGAAATCTTCATGCACATTAAAATAATTAACTAAGTTTTACTGTGACTTAGTGAGATATTGTCAACATCATTTGACAGATCATTGAAGGAGACATGGAAAGTTCGAGTGATTTGACCAGTGTTGACTTGTTCTTGCACCAGACTTGGTGCAACTGATTATGAGAGGGTAGGTCATTGCAGGCAGCACTGAGGAGAGCAGGCAGATGGAGTGGATGCTCTGCTTGCCTGGCCTCTGCAGTGGTGCTTTGAGGGATAGAAGGTGGCACAGAGCCGGTGTTCCCAAAGGGAAGACCCTATTGATGTCATAGTCTGTACCTTGCTTGGGCCCTGGTTGTCGTCAGAAGCTGGGCTGTGGCTCAGGTGGTAGTTGCTGGTGGTGGATGTGGGGAATGCACAGCCTGCATGGGGCTGTGGCCATGGGGAGGTTTTGTGCCACAGTCACAGGCAGGGGAGGGAGAATGGGTTTCAAAGCCGACAGTAACCTAAGCAGGGCCTGACTCACTATTTTCCAAAGGTTTGAAGAGTTTAAAGTGCTCTCTGGATAAGGAAATGCTTTTCTTTTACTATGTGGGTTACAGATGCTCCTCACCCCACTGTCTGCCCTTCAGAGCGATGTGGCTGCTCCAGCCCTGTTGGAAGGGCTCCCATGAGCTCTCTCTGATCTGCTGCGTGGAAAGTCCACCGGCTTGAGCAAATGCAGCTACAAAATGGGCTTGAAATTCTTTAGGCTGAATTTCTGTGAATTGGACTAAGGAAAACTGTAGAGACCCATCCGTTGGGACTATGGCACAGGCAGGAGAGTTGACAGGTGGAAACACAGCCATGGGATGGGAACCTTTTTAATCAGCATGTCTTCCTGGATCTTTCTCCTCTGTATCTCCTGTAACCACCATAATTGATTTCTTGGCAGTGGAAACCCTTTTGAACTCCGGTTCTTAAAAAGCCAAAGGAGGGCACAGTATCAGGTAAGTGCTCTTAATTGACCAAACTCTCCCCGGGGTTGCTCCATGAACAGCAGTGATCCAGGTCTGGCCATAAAAGCACCACAATTACCAAGGCGTGGGGTGGAGGGGAGCCTGACCCCAAAGAGAGCTGAGGCAGCTGATGGAAAGGCAGCAATACTAAAACAGACAGTGAAATTGGTGCCTATAGCTCACTGTGCTTGGCCAGTGAATAGAGTTTCCTCTCCCAGACTTGTTTCCTGGGAAAGAGTTGTGTGGTGGTGTTAGCTGTGGCTGGTCCAAGTGTGTTGTGCTGAGGCCAATCTTTAGGCAAGGTTTTGGCTGCTGATGGACAGAGGAACAGGTGACTCCTTTGTACCTGTGTGGGATGGTTGGAGGCTTGGATTGAACAGATCCTGAGCAGGGAGAGATGAGCTAAGTGGTACTCTTTTCCATGCATTTAAAGCCTTTTCTCTTTCCTTGTTCTGTTGGTTTTTTTGTTGGTTTTTGTTTGTTTGTTTCAGAAGAAGAGGGCTCTCCTTTGTTCTGTGGACAAATGACTTCATCTGCACACAAACCCAGGGACTTTTAGGTATCCATTGCCACGGTCTTGCAGAACTGTGAGATGTGGGGACAGGTAAACATACCCCAATAAGAGACTGATTTCTCCAGTACAGTTATGTTTCCTCTGTCTTTATGTCTCCAGCCCCAATACGTGTTATGAATGGGGACACACGGAAATCCTTTTCTCTGGAGACAAAGGGCGTGTTTTAGTTAGAAAGAATGTAATGGCATTGTTGAAAGGATAGAGAAAGGGAAATCTTGCCCTGACTTGCCATATGTTTTTCCTCAGCTGTGGGAAGCACAAGGCAGTTCTTTTAGTTTGGGTTGGTCAGTAAGAAGAAAGCCATGTTCTGCTTCTTTTGAATGTGCTATTTTTGCCCTCATTGACAATGGCATAAAGGAGGGGCTTGGTTAATGAGAGAGGAGGGAGCAACCCAGAAGGCAAGGCCAACCCATGTCATCTTTTGTGTTTTTGTTATTAAAGCCACATGCAGGTTGTGAGGAGGGTGAACAAAGTTTCAGTTGGATGTTGCATCAGCTGCCCTTGAATGCACAGTGCAGAATTTGGGAGACAAGACCTGAGAGAGGGAGCTGAAATTCCCAGTGTGCATGTGACCTCAAAGCAAAAGCATCTCTACACAGTGCTTCGAGATTTCTCCATTGACGTTTAGCACAGGCTTGAACCTTGTTATAGCTCTCTTTGAGCTGTTCTATATAAAGTACCTTGATCTATTTAAGAGATACGTATTAGCATGATGTGGGCGTTTTTTTATGTCCTCTAATCTTCTAATTCTGAAGTGGAAGACTCAAGTGAAATGTGAGAAATGGTACTGCAGGAATTACTCTCATCCTGTATGAATTTGCAGAAGTGAGCATATCTGGATAGCTGAGCCTTGTGGGTTTCTCCAAGGGGGACTTTAAGACTATCTGAGGTTTTCCCACTGCTCCCTTGTTGTAACCCCATGTTCACCACATGGTTAATGCAGTGAAGGTAAATGAAGGGAAACTTTTTCTGCAGTTTTGATCGTTGTGCTTACCTGTAACGTTTAGCTTTTCTTTTTTTCTTTGTTGGGAGGGGCGGGGTGTTCAAAGGTGATCGTTTTTGTGTTCAGGACTCCAGAAATCTGTTGTAAAGGAATGTGACAGAAACAGACTCTGTCCTGGGAAAGCAGAGCTGGCTCTGAGTCATAAGGGATCACAAACAAATGATCTTTGGGCCTTGCTCCTGGGAATTAAAAGGGTTTTGCAGTCTGCCATGGAGAAATGGTTGTTTTCCCTCTACCTCAGCTGGCTGTTCCAGGAGTTGTCCTTATGTTTTCTTGAAGGGGCTGGTTGGTCTCCCTAATTGTCACAGGAGAGAAAAGGCACAGCCCATGACTGCTGAAAGAAAAGGTCTCAGCTCAGGCAGTGGATCTGTGTGCCCTGGGAAATAGAACTCTTCAGCTTTATCCCTGCCAGCTGGCATCTTTTCCACTGCTCCTTTTCTCTCTAGTGCCACAAATCCATAAAGCACACCAGCCTGTCCGTTGTCCCATAGCCTCTAATGCCTGGCATGAGCCCCCAAGTGGTAATCATGGCCTGGTGTGGCTGGAGGGTGTGAAACCACATGGGTACTGAAGGGCTTTGATGGAGCTCTGAGTCCCAATGCCAAATTCTTGTCCACTTCTTGGTGGCCCTCTAGATTGATTGTAGCATTCAAGTAGGGGGGGATGGTGAGAGGACAAATAAACCCAGTGTTTATTCCAGAACTGTACAGAATAGGGCTGGAAGGGAACATGGGGGCCATCTAAATCTCTTGTTCATTATGTTTGGCCTAAAGCACCAGATATATTTGAGCTGAAACGTAGTCATGTTTACATATAAAGAAGCTTGATGAGAGCCAGAATTTCATTGTCGGAAAGTAGGTAGAGACCCAGATCTACTTTGCTGAAAAAGACAAACTATTTTAAAAGATGTTCTTGGAAATCTAGGCAATCTTCTCAGTGCTGTGCAATGCTTCAGTGTAAATTCAAAAATCAATTACTTTCTTTTACACTAAACAATGATTAAGCTGTTCAAACCACTTGGCAAACAAACAGCTGCAGCATCCACGGAATGAGAACTTCTGGAAAGGACCATAGTAATTGCTTGGATACTTGTTTTTGATTAAATTAGAAATACACATATATTTTCCCCTTTTCCTTTTCTCCAGAACTGAGATGGATTATGTTGGAAGCTCTGAACTTGTATTTTACATTCTTGTGCCTACCTCTGAACCCATCAAATATAAATATTAGAAAGTTTGACTTCAACTGCTCCCAGTGGTTTCTAGATTCCCAGATGAAATGCTAAACTGCCTAAAAGAGGAGCCTGATGATGAAAGAAACTCAGCAGTAGCAAAGCACACCTGAAGATTACGTATTTCGGTAATTGATAAAAGCACCACCTTTTCAGACCCTTCATAAAAGAAAGAATCTATGTATTAAAGTCCCAGATTATCTGGCCAGACTGTAGCCATAGAAATCAAAGGCAAACTGTCAGTTCTCCTTCTGTTTTCTTCTGCTGTCCAGGTGGCAAACATCTCTTCAAAAAGGTTTTTTTTCCTATGGGAACTTAGAAGGAAGTCCTGGAAAACAGATAGAGGTTAATATTCTTGATTTGCAACAAAACAGTGGGGGCAGAAAGCAAGATATTTAGCCCATGTAAAGCTGAGTAATCTGCAGGCAGTGGGGTGATGGTTTGTGAAGACATTTGGAAAGTAGCTCTTAATTCCTCACTGTTTGGCTTACGTCTCTTTTCCTTGTGCAAGATCCCTGCATCCCTGCATAAATCAGCTCCATCCTCTTTGTAGTGGGTCGTTTTTGTGAGTGCCATGGTTATATTAATTTTTAACATGCAATATGGTTTCACCCACAGGCTGAATCCTTGCTAAAGGGGCAGGGTCTGCTTTAGTCAGGGCAATTTGAAAGCCCTGTTGCTGCATATGATCTCCCTGTAGGAGAGTTTGGGAGGGGTTTTCTGTTATTTCTGTCATCTTGTTGGTCTGTGTCTGCATGGGATGTCCTGCGGTGGGTCACATGCTGCTCTGCATCCAAAGGGGACAGCATCCTTGTGGGATTGGCTACCTGGGACAGCCAGGAACATATGCTCCACACACAACAACATGCCTCACTCACAGCCCACACCATTTGAGGGAAATTTCAGGATATCTTTGTGCCTTCTCTCCTCTGGAGGTGGCTAAAAGGCTGTCTGTCCTTCCATGCAAATCAGAGTAACCTTTCTAGCTGAGCATGGCTGTGGTAGAGGGCTGGGCCACTGTGGGAGACCCAGGCCTCATGCCACAGCCCAGCACAGCAGTGCCTGATGCCTGCAAAAGGCAAACATTGTCTGGTTATGTATCATGTGATGGTGTATAGCCCCCAAAAGCTTATTCTTTCTGTCAGCTCTTTTTTCCCTTCTGGGTTTTAACTTTCTGCTGCTACTCAACTTTGTAAAATAATGAATGACAAAAAATATGTTCTTAGAAATTCATGCCTGAGGCTGGGGCTTTTTCTAAGTAGTTTTACTCTTCAGAGGGAAGCTACTACTAAGCAAAAATTACCATAATTAACTATAGTAAACTGCCTGCCATTTGATGTCTGAGGCTTAAAAGCTTCTGTTGGGATCCAGACGGTTTTTGAAAACAAGGCCTCAGTGGCCTAATTAAAAAAGAAAGGAGAGAGAGAGAGCAGGGGGAAGTAGGAAAGGCTGGTGATAAATCTAAATAAATCACAATGAGCTGACAAGAGGAAAGGTAAGTTCAGCCTGGCTTCTTGGTCCAAAAATATAGCCTGGGAAGTCTTGCCCCATCATGCTTTTCCTCTGAAGCAAATGGTCCCCTGTTGCTCTGGATTCACTTCAGTGGAAAGGAATTTTGGATCAGTGTTTCTCTGAGCGTGCAAAATAGAGACATCCCCTTTAAGACTTCCAGTCTTGGGAAAACACATCAGATTTTGAGTAAGTTCACCCGGAGGCAGCAGCAGCCCTTGTGATGAATGTGGGCAGCACAAATATTTGTATAGCAATTAACTGCGCAGTGCAGTGATAATAACGCAAATATGTTCTTAGTGATAGTGCTTATAGCAGTTTAAATTGGGGCTGTAAATACATTGATTTCCTGGGGAATGGGTATTCACACCAGCAGAAGTCTCTCTCTGAGCTTGTAAGCTGTTATGCTGCTAGCGCCTCTGTTGGGTCAAGCAGGTTTCAAAGAATCACAGAATATGATAGAAGGTGCAGTGCTGGTCACACAGGGACACCTGCAGAGGTCAGGCATATTGCACCAGGGAAGGCTCTTCCCTTGCTCTTCTGCTTGCTCACACTGTTTCTCTGCCCAATAAAATGGGAGCAATGAGCCTGCTTTTTATCACCTTGTGCTGGAAGAAGCCTGGAAAAGGAGTTCATGCGGGCATGTGGCACATGGACAGCGACCTCTGGAAGAGAGAGTGGTGGGCTCCTGTTGCTTTGTAGCTTTCCAAGGGCTCTGACTGATGCAATCAGTTTGTGGTCTGGTGTTGGAAGGTGTTTTCCTGTAAATACAGAAGCTTGTGGGTCATATTGTGATTCACAGCACCACAGGGACACACCAGCCACATCCTGGTGCGTGCCTGTGCCTGGTGGGAAGCATCCCTCGAGGCCGTGAATTGCAATGTCACTACAGCAACATTTTGAGCTGTCCCTGAGGCTATGGCCGGCTTTCCAGCAAGGCGCCATTGGACAAGCTTTGCTGCTGATATATTTGGTGCTGAGATTTGGCAGTGCTATACAGCTGGAGTATTGGGTGCATGTCCAGCCGTTTTGCAGGCCAAATGAATCATGGTGGGAATTGTTGCCAGTTACGAGGGTGTTCCATAGCTGAGGACCTTGTGGCACCTGCTCTTACTGCAGTTCATGGAGGGAACACATGCAAAGGCTCTGGCCTCAGGCTGTGTCCAGGCTGTGTCCAGCCTGGGCTGAGGATGGTGACCTTGCATGGATGAGTGGAGCCAGCTCTCAAGGGGGATAGAAGTACCCAAAGGGGCAGTCAGGACAGAGCTGCCCTTCTCAACTTCTGAACCTTGTACCTGCAGGATTTGCTGTGATTCTACCATTTCATGCCTGTGAGAGGGAAGCTGACAGAGCTGAGATGTGTCTCCAAGGCTAAGCTGTACCTTGAGCTCCTCTCACAGCCTTCTTCAGTGCTGCTGCAAGCAGAGGTTCCAGGAGGCACATGGGGCATTTAGAACCTCACAAGATCCGGCTGAAACAAAATAAGGAGCAAAGGGAATTGCTTGAAGGAGTTTGCACTTCTGAAAGAATAATTAGACTTTGCCCTCGAGGAGAAAAGGCGCTGGGTTGCAGCTGCCTACTCACTCGGATGGAGGTTAGTTATTTCCCTAAGCCTTTTAATGAAAGTGATTATGGTCACCTTTCTCAAAACCCTGATGTGACGATGCTTTTCCTGACTGTCCCTACTGGCATTTTGTGTGGTGGGAGAAGCAATTTATTTTCCTTCTGATGTTGTCTCATCCCCAGTTGTATCTCTCTGATGTACAAGCAAGCTTTTGAGTTTGGCTTCATGAATCCTGCTGTTCTCCCTAAGTCCACAAATAAGGCTGTAACCATGGCAATTCTGTGCTGCTCAGACAAACCGTCAATGTGGAAGACTCTTGGCCTAAAGTCCCTAAAGGGAAAAGCAAAGGTTTCCTTGCTCTGAGAACTCAAAGCAGAGAAAAAAGAAGGAGCCAAGAAGAGCTACTGGCCACTCTTTGGTTGAGTCTGCAGGGTCTAGGCCAGACCTGATGGCAGCCCAGGTGGGTCAGAGCAGAGGTCTGTGACAACACTGTGCTGTCCCAGCACAAAGACCTGTGCAAGAACAGGATGAGCAAAGAGTGACCTGTTCTCCTCACTGCTATGCTGTGCTGCTGGTGATCTCAGAGGCTTCCAGAACCAGACATTGTGTCTCCTCCATTTATCTATCTGCTAAAAGCCCTGGGTCATGTTATGGCTTCTTTAAGGCTGCATAAGTGCAGTGTGATTCAACTTACTAAAACAGGATCACCTTGGCAGTCCTTTCCCTTGCTGTTACCATTACAGATGTCTTAGCTGCATCCTGCCAAACTTCCTCAAGGCAAACTCCAAGCACAAATGAGAAAAAGCTACTCTTTTGGCCAATAGAGCCAAGACACACAGCAACTAGAAAAAACTAGACCTGTGAAAATATGGTTTCTTATATTCTGTAGGCTAGAGGAGAGAAATCACCTATTTGTCTAATACAAAGAAGTGTAAAATGAGATGTTCCATGTTAAATGGAGGGTGTAGTTCAGTAGTGCGGCTGAGCTGATCCGATGTCTTCCTGATCCTGAATTTTTTCACTTTACATTTGTACGTCTTTAGTGGTACAGTTATTGTCAGCTTTGATTTTGGTTTTGCTAGTCAGCTCCTGCTGAGATGATTTAACTCACTAAGTTGGCACAAAAACAAACTTGGCCAAAAGTTTTCCCCCAGGATAGAATAAAGGAAGCATATTCTGCCAGATTAGTGAGCTGAACTGGCTCTATGGAGGGTCTGACACAAGGACATGGGAGGACAAGGACACATGGCTTATAATTAGGTTGGGGGAAGAAAGGAGAAGGAGGAGTAGGAAGACCAGGACTAACTTTTCTGGTGTTAAAAAAAAACCTTTTCAAAATAGTCTTGTATGCAGCTGAAAGATGCTATTAGCTGTGACACTTGGCATTGTGGGAGATTAACACTGTCCACAGATTTTCAGCCACAGTGGTTGGGTCACGCAGTCTGTGTTAGATGCAGTACAAAAGCCCAGCATGAGGACAATGTAGTTTCTTTCTGGGGAATGATGGGCTTGGAGTTATGAATGGTTTTGTCTTTCTCCTAGAAATCCTCTACCAGGCTGTTGACACGATTGCGCCTTTAACCTAATTATTCAGCAGAAGCCCCACATGGAGCTGCAGCATATCCTAGCAGAAGCAGAGGCACTGCTGGGTAGACCTATTTTACCTCCCTAAACAGCATTAGACATGGCAAAGAAAGCAGCTGTCTATGCTACAGTTGTTACAAGCTGTTTTCCCACCTCCTACCTTCCCTTTGAGATGATAATGTCTGCAAAACGCAGCAGTATCTGTACAGTATTTATGTGCTATAAATTGTAGCACTTACTGTGAAGTGCACTGTGGAGATGGAGCTCCCTTTTCTTGTTCTCTGTCTATTTGGGACATGCATTACCTTTCTTGGTGAAAAGGAATGGCAGGAGCTTACACCTGCAGAAGAAATTTCTCCCAGGAATTCAGACACTGGTCCAGATTCAGTTTCAAGTGACTTGGTAGCCAGAGAAAGTACTTTGGGGTAGTGGTGACACTGGAGGTTTGTGATGGCCGTGGATCCTGGAGATCCAGCGAACTGTAGAGGCAGAAGAGATTCATTGTACTTATTGATAATCCTAGGGTGATTTGGGCATTTTTCCCTAAATTATCTCGTTGGTGGGAATTGGAAAGGCCGTGGCTCTTGATTACTCACACCACCTTCTGGGGACTGAATTAATTTATGTGGCTTTTAGTCTTGCAACAGTCTCAGGCTGCTCAGCATGTGAGAAGCAGTGTCATGAGCCCTGATAGATGTCTGTGTGTGATCTTGCAGGTGAGATCTTCTGTGGGCCTGTCTGTCAGACCCAAACAGTGCACCCAGAGGTGGAAGTGTGGTTACCACAGGCTCCATACCCAGGCAATACTGGGAAAGGGTGGTAGCTTCAGCACCTTCGTTGAGCATCTGGACCTGAATAGCCCTCATGTGACTGCTCAGTAGAGCAGTGTCAGGAGTCGCTGCACATGCAGTGCTTACCCTGTGCCTTACTGTTATGTCTTACCCATGTACCTTGCCTTGGAAGAGGATCAGTCTTGTGCTTCATGTCAGAAAATGCCCAGTTGCAGCACTAGCACAACATAAGCTGCAGGTTATTGATGTCAACTGGCTAAAATTTCACCAAATCTGAACCTTCGGGAGCCAGGTGCTGGGCTGCCTTCTCCACAACCCTGCCAAAGCACCTGCTTCTGAGCAGCATCCCGTCTCTTCCTGAGCACCTCCTGCCAAAGGCCATGCTGTCTGCAGTTCCTGCAGCAGCTCCCTAAGGCACAAACTGTGTGGCTCTGTCCTGACATCTCCTCTTCCTCCTCTTCTGGCTTTATGCAACTCCCTTCTCTCATCTTTTCTCACACTGCTCCTCCTTTCAGCAGCTGTAACAGCAGAGTGAGAGGTTTGTGAACTCTGGCTGAACTGATGGGATCTTTTCATAATGCTCCACATTTCCGCAATTAGTTGTTGGAGTTTTTTTAATCTAATTTTATTTATTTTTAACAGGCACTGCTCCTAGATTTACTGAGCTGAATGCAATTGCTTAGCTTCATTATTCTGTTGCAATAAGTCTGCTGGCAAGTTTATTAAGCAATAAATGATGAAAGGCAGCAAGTTTCTAGGTGGTTATAGTGTGTGTTGTGTACTGTTGATAAGGCACAAGGTCAAAGGCTCACAACTTTAATCACTAGAGAAAAACACCCTGGAGAGACAGGATCTTATTGGTATAATGACATGGAAGTGAGTCACAGAAAAGGAACTGCTATCAAAACTACCCATTCCTCTTTGCCTGGAGAAACTGATGCATGGGAGAGATCATTTGTAGAATTGCTCTAATGTCACATCTATAGCCATCTTCCCCTCACTGGTTATGGGCCAGGTGTGAACTTGAAATGGAAATCCCCCAAGCCAGCTCCTTTCTTTATCTGCTAGCCAGAGAGAGCTCCAGTTTTGTTGATGAAATTCATACTGAGGGGCTTCCTCTCCCTGCAGAAAGCTCCTCTCCCTGGAGTTTTCTGTGTGTGCAGGGGCTTGTCAGATCTTGTGGAGTCTGGCATGCTGTTGGTGGTGGGCCTGCCAGTGTGGCTGTGGCTTCACCCTGTGGTTCTGATCTTGTCACCTGCCAAGATCCCACTGGTGCATGATTGTAAAGAAGCATCATCATCCTTGGGCCTGACTGTAGCTACAGCCACACGTTGTGCATGGGGACTCTGCTTTCCCTAAGCAAACAGGTCATGGACTGCAGTCCCTCACTCTTTCTTATCCTTACACATTGGTGTGAAAGCAAGCTTTGAGATTTTTGCTCATGTTGTCTTCTTTGTCACTGGTTGGCACTATGCCTTACAGACACCTTCCCAGCCTTACACACACCCTGTATATCTGGGCTAATAGTACATCAAAAGATAATCCAGTAATTCCAGGGTGAATTAACAAATTTTGGAGGATTAGAGACATATCCTTTAGAAATGCTAAGTAATAATATTGTCTCCCTGTGGAGGCTGTTAGAAATTGTAACATGACATCTGAGGAAAAACTACCATTATAACAACACAGAGAAGCCAGATGGGCAAGTGATCCACACAGCTTATGTCAAGAAAACAGGAAGCATCTGTCTCTGTGGGGAATGGAAGAAATAATTAATGGATCCATGTACAGCCTGGGAGATTGATAGCTGTAATTTAGCAGTGGCTGTTCAGCACTTCTATCAGCAATGACAAAGTGGCCTGCAGTGTTACCTGTTTCTTAATCAATCTCTTGATCGCAGTATGGAAGGGACTGGAGCTACCCTCTGAAGAGAGGGATCTTATAAAACCAAGCAGCAGTGAAATACAACCATATGGGAGACCATATGTGCGGACAACATCTGCAGAGAGCTTCATATTTTCTTTCTCGTATTTTTCCATTTCTCATCTTACTGAATTGTAAAGGGTTATTACATTAATACGTAGATCAGCTTCACAGCCATAGCTGAAAAACCTGTTACTGTGAATCAAACTGCTGTGGCTTGGGAAACCTTAGCAGCAGAGTCCCATGGTGATGTCAGAGGAGCAGAGGATTGCTGATTTATTGCTTCAGTGTGCAAAGTCTGGCCCTGTTGCAGGGGATGGAGGCTGGAGGGAAGCTGTGCATTACGCGGTTCAGTGTTGTGGGGTCACCAAGGTGAGACTAAGTTTCTGGCATTACAGGGCACTGTAAAGTCAAAGTGCTCATCCTCATTTTGCAGTTCTCCATCAGATGAGTAGAATAGTCTGAACCTTTTGTAGGTGGACTGATGTGACAATGTCTCCAGCTTAGAGACAAATTTCCTAGGTGGGAAGCCATCACCCCAAGACAGACAAGGGTTAAGGTGCTCAAAAGCTTGCCTGTTACCCAGGCCCTATATCCCAAAAACTTAGTGTGAGAGATCACCTCTGTCTGCTGGTGTTGCCAGGTCCATCCAACACCCTGCAGTGCACCAAGTCACCTGCAGGGTGCTGCTTGCTCAGAAAACAGAGCTCTCGGAAATTTTCTCCACGTGGGCTGTGGGAGGAAGCAGGATATGGCAGAGCTGGGCATCAGAAACAAGGAGCTGCAGGTCTGTTCTTGGTCCTGGTTCCTTGTGGCAGAGACCTCAGGGAGTTTCCAGTGATTCAGCAAAGAGAGGAAGAGCAGGAAGATGAGAGGGGTTCTCCAGGAGAGAAGATCCCAATGCCATGGGCGCCAGTCCCTGGTCCTCAGTTTAGGATGTTTTATGCATAGATATTCATTGGTATAAGTACAAGGTAGTTCTGAAAGCTGACTGGTTCTGACACAACTTAAAAGCCTTGCTGAGGAATAGCTGTAGTCGAAGCAAGCATGGAGCCTCAGTCTCCAAAATCCAGCACCTGTGCTGCAATCCTTGGAGCTGGCTTTGCATCTGGGGAAAGTATTTAAAAGATGGTTTAAGGTGACTGAGGAGGACCTGGGCCTGGTCATCTATGAACTGTGCTTCCTGATGTGGCAGGTGAGTTATATCTGACAGGTCTCATCAGGTTATGTCCTTTTAAAAGGACAAAAGGGGGGCCTTGCCTTTTGCCTGACATGGCCCCAGTTTTGAAATCTAGTGTTGGAGAGAGACTTATTTTAAGGACAGAAAATTGTGGTTTACTGTTTTATAAGTCTGATTCTGTTTATAGCCCTTTTCTTGTTCTGTTCAACTTAGTGAAACAGATTTTCATCCAGAGTAAATAATGTAACTGTTCCCTCCAGTGGAACTGCGATGATTCACACCAGCTTGAGTTTGGTTCCACTAACCTTAACTCCTCAATGCAATCAACTCTAACATAATTGCACTCTCCTACCCATGTTTCACATCTTTGAGACTACTGCGGCAATTTTATATAACCTGGGATAAGTTCAAACCTGATAAAACTTCTTTAAGGTCACCCTGCTTCTTTTGGGGATGGCAGTGTTCGTGCTTTGATAAAGCTTGATTTCCATATGATTCAAACTGCAAGGATTTCTGGACAGGGGTTGTGCAGAACTGTGGACACTCACCCTGTACTGATCAGAGTAAGACAGTTGGAGCTGACAGAGGGTAATGGGGAACCACAGTGTTTCCTGGGTGCAGGTTGAATTGCAGTGATCTGTTCCTTTTCATTGAAAGTCCTGTCACCAGACAAGATGGGATCAGAAAGGAGGGAGTGAATTGACATTATGGCAGTAGCTATTTCCTTCCCTCATCATCTGGCTCCTTCATCCACCTCAGGGTCCAGTTGTTCATCACCCAGCCCTCTAACTGAATGCTCTCTCTTGCCACATTCTTTCCTCGATGGCTTTGTTGTACAGTGAAGATGTACAATGAATCTTTCCTTGCCTGCTGCAGTGACTGGCCAAGAACCCATGCCATGGCCCTCTCACCTCCAGGAAAGATTAGAGTGAGCCGGAAAGAGGCAATGAGCCACAGTAAATTGAGCCTGTGATGTACTACAGAGCTCTCTAAGCATCCTCCCTTCACCGAGGAAGGCAAAGTGGTTTGGTGATGGATTTCATGGAATGGGACACCTGAGAGCAACAGCTATTTGAGAAGAGAGGTGTGCTTTATGGAGAGATTATGTTTTTGTTTAAGCTTGCTTGGATGTCAAGATGACAGCTGTGTAAAGATTGTATGGACAAATGAAGTGAGAGCTAATGCTCAGCAAGAGCAGTGCAAGCTTCCCAGGGGGTATGGGTTTGCAGTACAACATGAAATCAGATTTCAGAGATCAGCCATGCTGAAAAGGTATTGACTGAAGATAAAACGCAAGTACTTACCTGCTTGTTTTCTGCAGTGCTTTATTGCTCACTTTTGTTTGGTTTTGCACTAAGTAAAGGGATCTTTGTATTCTCTCTCAGTCAGGTCTACCCTTTGCAGGCCTACAGAGGTCATCACTCTTTCCTCATACAGGAGAGGCTAAATTACGCAGGAGAAGGCAAGGCTTTATTTTCTGAGTGTGCCAACAAACAACATTTTTCATGATTTGGTCATATCTGCTGTGGACTGACATGACTCCCTTCATCTCTTGAAGGACTTTTGTCCACGTTTCCCATTATGGGGTGAGAGAAGAAATGAAGCCAAAGAAATTATATGACCAAGTACTGCCTGCTGTACTGTCCCTGGCAGTGTAAATGGGGATCATCTGCTTCCTCACTCACATTCCTGACCATGGACAGATGCTGCAAAGGGAGCTTTTTCTGTGGGGGGCAGACTCTTCTGTGCCATGGAGGTTCTGAAAGTTTAAGTTGATTTAAATGAAAATACAAAGGTCAGGAATTCTCCAGAGGATCCCAGAGTGATCTTCTGAGAAACCTTTCCTGTATCATGGATGACCACAGGCACGTGGAGACTGTGGCTGTTAGCCATGGGCCACCAAGCTGTCCGAGGCTTAGAATGTGAGATCTGCTGGTATCATTCCCATCTGGGAGAAGGCAAAGTGGTGGCTCAGAGTGTTATCAACAAAATCCTGCCATTGGTGGCAAAGCTGCGGGGTGGCTTGAGGTCTTTTTCCCCTCTTCCCCAAGCTACTTTGCTTTCCTTTCCCTGGCACCAAAAACGTGTTCGTGAGGACTGCATCACAGGGCGCAGTCTTGCTTTGTGCAGGGAGGGAGGGAAGTCTCTATGGCAGCCTGGACCACGAGATCTCTCACATCAGGGTTGCTTCGCAATAGGAGCTACAGGATGTTCTAAGTATCCTATTAGACTGCTAATCCTTGACAGGCTCACCTGGGAAGTGCAAGATCCATCCTATGTTTCTGCATTTGTTGATATCCTCTAAATCACCTCGGAGCCGAGAAGAAGAGGGTCATGACTCCATTTCCCTTGAAGTCGAAGGAAAACTCCTGCTGACCTTAGTAATTACAGATCAGGTACTTCTTTGTTCTGTCCCTGCAATCAGGCCTTCCATCTGTTTTTCTATAAAAAGCACCAACTACCTCAGAAAATCCTATCCCCATTCTTGGCAGCTGGGGTCATGCAGGACTCATTAAAGAAAGTAAATATAGGATGTGGGCATGCCTGGCAGTGACAGCTTTCTTGTGGTGCCAGCAGGCCCTCTGCCAGGTAATGCTGAGCTCCCGGTGAGAGCTTCTCAGAGCACCTTTGGGATGTGTACAGAGGAGTTCTGTGGTGAGATGAAATATTTAAAACCACTTTGGGTTGAAGCGAGGTGGGAGAGCAGCAGCCTCTTTAATCTGTGCACAGCTTTAAGACTGCATGTGAATCATTGATGAGGAGGGAAGAGTGTTTCTAAAGCTCTGGCAGGTCATTAAACCTGGTGATGGACTCATTAAACACGGAGCTGCATGGAAAGCCCTGGACAAAAGTACCGGAGTATTTCACATCCATTGCCCTGTGGAGTGCCAGCACTTTTTACCTGTGACTTTCAGGGTATTGTTGCAGAGTATTTTACTAATAAAGGCAAATGTCTTAGGTCAGTGGATTGTGTTATATAACAGAAAATGTGCGAAAAGCTTTTTGATCTGTGAGGCAAAAACATAAGACACAATAGTTGGAATTCAGGACTCGTGGTGTTTCTAAATATCTGATTGCATTTCATAGGGGGATTGGGTAAATCACCACTGCCAAATCTTTTATCTGGGACCTAATTGGGCTGGAGAAGGTAGGGGAGTGTTGCAGTGTTAGTGTTCCCATGGCTTCAGTGGAAGAGAAGTAGAAAATGCCACTTTGCCAAGTGGTGTCCTAAAATCCATGTGTGTTCATAGCTTCTGCTGGCCTCAGTGTCCACACCGTAGTGCTGTTTGACCTCTACTGTACCTGCTGATCAGTGCCTCAGGCTTTCTCTGACCCACCTGCAAACCGTACATGCTGTTCAATGGGTTGGATATTTTTCTGACTATGGTAATGACAAATGTAGTGTCAGATGATCTCTTCAAATAGTTTGAATTTTATTCTTTTTGGAGAGAATTTTGCATTTCAGCAGAACTGTGGTAAAGTGCCAGCCATAGACCTGAGTAAATCTGGCCTTGTTTACAGGCCCTGCACTTCGTTTCTAATTGTTAAATATACAGACCTAGATACTTGAATTGCATCAAATGGTATTACCCTGTTGGGTTTGGATAGGTTTGCAGGATTTGAACAATATCCCTGATTGCTGTACATTTACATAGCTCTGTTCCAAAGCACTGTGCAAATGTCATGCAGAGGAGATGATATCTGCCTTCCTCAGGGGGATGGACACTGTCCCTCAGCTGGCAAGCAATCAGCAAGTGACCTTTTCTGCAGAAAGCTGCAGCTGTCTGCCCTTGCTCCTGTGGCCCTCAGGAGAGACTGGGAACAGCTGCAAAGGAAAAGAACCTTCAAATTTGCAATGTGGAGGAGGAGCAAGAGGTTAGTAATGTGGAGGATGCTTCTGGATTGAGAGCTCTGAGTTCCTCTTCCGTCTGTCTCTTGGTCTGGAGGAGAACAAGAGGAGCTGGAGGCAACTTAGAGAAAGGACTTGTCCATTGTGGCAGAGGCGTGGGAATTTCTCACTCAGATGAGGCCTTAAGGCTCAGGTAAGTCGATGGAGTGCTTGAAGCCGTAGGTGGTGGCAGGGTGTTGAAAGAGCTCCATTCCCCTTGCTGGGTGTGGTAGCTGCATCTTGATGTTCATAGCTTAAATTTTGTTGTGACATCTCACTTCTAAATGCAATTGCTACTGGCATTGTGGAGAGCTGATGCTACTTAATATTGCTTATTCAGAAGAGGAAGTGGAGAAGGATTAAATTTGAAGTTCTGCTGCTGCTGCACATAAAGTTATCAAAGATGCTCTAGTTTTGTTCTCAACTAAGTAGTAATTGAGTTGTTCCTTTTGCTTTTTCTTTTTTGTTCATTGCTTGAAACAAATAAGCTCTCCCTTAAATGAGCTATTTCCAGAAATCCTGTAAGCAGTGTGCTCATTGGAGGTGGGAAGAGGGGTACATGTGAGGGCTTGGTAATGCACAATTGGGTATAAGGAGTGCAGTGGGAAAGAACAAATCAATTCTGACACTGTAAGTGAAGATTAAGCAGTGAAGAGAGTGCAGCTTCAGCTGGCAGTCATTGCATGAACAGCTTGGATATTTCAATAATCAGTTTAAAGTTGAGTTTATCAGGCTCTTCAAGGTGTACGGTTGTAGCTCAAAGCCATTGAAAGTCAAGAGAGATTATGATGGTGTGGTGTAAAAATGCATTAATGAGATCTTTTCCATCCGTGTAAGGAGGAGACAGAGCTGGTGTTGTCAGGAGCAGTTTTCTGTTGCTTGTGATCCTTAACTCCTGTTCTCAACTAGGAGCAGAGAATGTTTTTCTGTAGAAAGCTCAGACTGTACCTGAAGCTGAACAACCTCTGGACTCTCCTAGTGATCTGTGGCTCTCTAGTCCCATGAAAGCATCTATTTTCTTTCCCCTTCAGTTGAACAAAGTGGCCTACAGTGGACAGAGACAAGAGCTCATCCTTGCCCAGATGGGCTCTGGCAGGTGCAAGTTACTCACTCTTAAGGTAGTGAGGCTGCAGGGAATGGCCCATGTGACTGTGTTGCCCTGGCTGTCAGATAGAAATCTGCCCAAGTTTCTTGTTTCAGTGGGGCTGGGCTACTGTGTAGTGTGTTTTGCAGTTTTTCTACTTGGGCAAATCCATAGGCAATTGCCTTGAGAAGAATGGGCTCCCTCGGGAATCTCCGCCTGGGGATACCCAGAGGCTGTGCTGTCTGTGGCACTCCTCTGCCTGTAATTAGAGGTGGCAACTCCGTTAGATGCTGCACTTAGAAATTAATCTTTATTTCCTGCTAAATGAAAAACGTCTTGTTAGAACGGTTTGCTCCATTTTGGGGCTCTGTGGTGTGTGATCCCTCTCTGTGATTTCCAGCCCTCAGACTAGAAAGGGATTCTGTCCCCTCTAGTTACTCTAGTGTGCATCCAGTCTTCAGCTGGGATTTTTGGCATCTAGCAAAGGGCAGCCTCGACCTTGACTACAGTCAGCTGTCCCACAAGCAATTACTGCATCTGCTCTCCATTTCAGCACAGGGGATGTTGAGACTTGACCTAGAGGGAGGAGTGGTGCTTTGAGACTCAATCTTCTGCCATGGCTGGATGTAGTAATGGTGTCAATAAGGAATGTGCTTGCCTGGGAGCATTTTTTGTTTTCATGGCTGCCTTTTTACTCTGTACCAGAGGCTGGCCTGATCCTTCTCCTAGGCAGGTAAAGGTGCATTTGAACAACACCTCTTACTGGGAGAGGAGTGAACAGCCAGCAGTCTCCTATCGTGTTGTGTCATGAAAGAAGAAAAATGTCCATTACATTTCCCCTCTGGAATGAATTTGGTGTACTTGATATTATTCTATAATCATCTGTGTCTTTTTGTCTTCTTTCAGCAGATCAACATAGCGGTCTGAATTTTCAAATATAGTGGGACAGCAGAACACAGAGACAGGTGGAAGTTAAGTTTGGGGGGAAAAAATCCCTAAGAAAGCTACCACTTTTTCCTGAGTCTAAAGGGCTGGAAAAATGCATTTTAAAAGGATGAAAATACACAATATAATTTACATGGCTAGATGGTAAGGAAGGATGCATGTGCACTTGCTGAATGTGTGCTGGGAAATGGCCTAAAAAAGATTGTTGAGAGCAGCAACATAAAATTAAGAAGAAGGGAAACTCTAAACTGGAAAGAATAGAAATTGTCCTGATGAGAGATCTTGAACAAGCTGTGGGTAATTTCCTCAAGGGAATGGATAAACTCTCCATTGCTGGGGTTTTTTAGAGTAAACTGGACAAAACAGTAAGAAATATGCTCTAAGAACTAATCTTCTGTCAATCGGATGGATTAATGGCCTAATTGGTCCTTTGGTTTGCTTCCATCTCTCATGCCTACTGTTCTGTGAGCAGCAGCTTCTAGTCATTAGGAATAGACTAGGTGAAAGGAATATGTTACTGGAAATACTCATTTACTTTCAATGATTTGGTCTTTTTCCAGACCTCTTGGCCATGATAAAGCTTTGGTGCTGTAGAAGATAGAATGGGTGTGGGGCTCTGAGGCTGCCAAGGTAAAACTTGCATTTTGCTTTCCCTATAAGGACTTGAGTTGTTTCTGTCTCTTGGTTAGGATATTTTTCTGAGACCTGGCTATTCTTTCAGGGCTATGGCCATTCATTGTCTCTTCTACATCTGTAGGTTGGTCTGTCCCACCTTGCTCTCTGCAGACTCCTCGGGGCTTCTCTAGGGCACAAATATGCAGACAGATGGTTTTTGCACCAGATCTCATGGGTCTGGGCTATCTGGTGAGGCAAGCCAGATGGGAAATTTTGTAAACATCTTTTTCCCTTCCTCGTGTTTTCCACCTTCCAAGTTTCCTGTGCTGCCTAACTTCCCAAATGTCCCACACAGAAATTGGATACATGATCAGGGAAAGAGGGAGGGCACGATGGCTTTATTTTGGTATTCTTGGTTCCTGGAGATTACCTTCTGTGCATTGGAGGAAACTTCAGGATGGTCAAGGTACTTGAGAGACCAGAACCTGCTGGTTCATTGAGAGAACATCAAGGTGGTTGGAGGTAAGCAGAGCAAGACACAGAGCTGGGACATCAACCTATGTCATTTCATCCTAGTAACAATGAAGGTATCCTTTTTAATTCCCATTCTCCTTGACTGTTTAGTCTACCCTTTTTTTTTCTGTGCCATTTTGGATATGTGTATCATGGCTACATCTACTGTGCTGCTACACTCAGGATTTCAAGTACTGAGAAAACTGTCTTGCTTGAACTTCCTTGTCATCTCTTTCCCTTTGTACATCTGCTGTTAAAACAACCTGGCAATAGATGAAACTTTAAATACATTAGGCATTCATTTACATTTGAAGAGGGAAATAAAGTATGCATGACTCACCATAATTCAGATTCACAGCCTGTTTCCAAATTACGTTTCTGCAATCAAAAATTGACTTTTTAAAGCAGTTTTAATGACTATAGGTGGTGGTATTTTTTTAAAGGTTTTAAATGGTGGAGTTCTGGGGCGTTCAGTGAACACTTCCTCATTTGATAGAGATGATCTCTGGATTTCATGATTTCTATTCAGTCTTCAGATCTGGTAAACCGTGAGCATCATCAGTCCCTCTAACCTTGGGTGGGGTTACACAGACTGAGCCTTGGTTGGAATTGGTCCCACTATTTTTTATGTTCCTGAACTCAGATCAGTCCTAGCCTTTTTCTTATTTTCAATGGCTTCTATTATCAAACTGTTTACAGGTGTCTGTTCCCTTGAACCTTCTTTTCATACTTCATTTACTGCTTTAAATTGGCCAAAACAGCCTTGGCAAATGCCACTTGAAGCTGCAGCTCCTTGAACTCCTTTATGTTTTATCTTTCATTATTTTGGTGTTTACATTTTTTGATGCTGTTCAGTATTACCCAGCTGTAAATTACCAGAAGGAAATGGCAGTGGAGTGGAACCACTGATCCTCTGTCTATAGTTCAGTTTTATCTTAAAAACATTGGTATATAGAGCACAGGCTTTATGGTGAAAGGAGATTTCTGCAGACTGTATCCTTAGCTTGTTCAGTGCAATGCAGGATTTCTGCCTGTCTGGGAAGGGAAATGATTGCATACGTGAAGACTAGTGCAGATCTTGGAGTCCTTTGAGAGACGCAGTAGTGAAGATTTTAGGTAGTGAAGACTTGTGCTGGAGGGAGATGAACCTGGTGAAGGAGTGATCTGTTAATATCAAATGCCAGATTAGAAAAATAAGTGTCTTTAAAAAAAAAAAAAAAAAGTCCCTTGAAGGGGAATGATACATGATCCTGGCAATCCCGGTCTTTTTTAGCTTCAAGTAATGGGGAAGGAAACGGAGGTCCTGGTGAGGAATGATAAAAGTTACTTTAATGCATCTGGAAACATCCTGAACACCCAGTTATTCAGAGGCCACATGCAGTCATTTCTCCAGCTGCTAAAACTGGAAAAAGAAGGGAGCCTTTCAACAGGTATTCCTTTGCAATTGCAGGGGAAATATCCACTGTGCTGTGTCTGTTTCCTTTGGCCACTTGCACTTAATGAATGCCCTTGTAATAGCAGTTCTGCTGCTGAACTGAAGTGAATTCTGCACCATGGTGGTTAGTTTTGTGTGCCCTGTGGACAGAGAATGAAAATGCTAATACATGATTTATGTGTCAAGCCAGCACAGCTACAATACCTGGCTGAGCTGCACTGTGCACCTGTGGAGTAGAGACTGCATGTCCCCAGGGTACATACCCTGGCCTCTCTGCTTTACTGATGTGGTTCCAGCTGCTCCTCCTGGAAGGGGAACATCCTGTGTGATGCTTCCATGATGCTGGAGAAGAGGGAGGAAAACTTCTGTGCTCAGCTGCTGACCACCAACCAGGATGCAGCATAATTAGTCATGGGCATCCCTGAGCTGAATGTACCTGTTGAACTGGGAATCCAGGGAGGTGTCAGAAATGGTCTGCCTAGGCAAGTTTATAGCAGTCATTTCCTCAGTAATTTTGGAATTCATATTTTCTTTTGGAAGCTTATGCCATGTTTGTGAGTTCCTCTGCTGGATTCTGCTAAGGCCTGACTGAGCATGATTGGGGAAAGAGGACATATAAAAAGAGGCTAAATCAGAACTATCAGCCTAAGAGAGGTGGGACAGTTTGACTTGGAAGTCAGATAATTTTTCTTCTCTTGGCTTTTGTGTTTTGGTGTTTTCAGCAGCAGCCAAAGGCTGATCTTTTGTGCTGGAGCTGGACTCTCTTCTGAGCTTGTCTGCTGCTTCTGGGTCTGTGTGTGGGTGCTGCCTCTTGGAAATGCTTCTGGGCCACGGCCAGCTGTGGGCTGAGTCTTCAAGGTGTGTAGGTGTGTGATGCAGGGGCAATAGTAGATGAGATACAGGCAAATGATGTGAGTACTATATGGATAATGGCTATTTATTAATGTTCCCTATTCTCTGGGTGCCATTTGGCAAACACAATAGCTGGACTGCCCTATAAAGAAATTCAAATGACTTCCTGGAATGGAGTCATTCACTTGTCCTATGAAGATTTTGTAGAAGGCACATTACCTGCAAGCGTATGCTGTTTTCCACAGATCCTTATCTCTTGTAGTTTTATTTCTATTGTTGATTCACGTGAGGCTTAGGAAAGCCATGTGTAACCCAGCAGGTGGTTGTCAACTTTGTCTTGCTGGCAAGGTGTGGCTGCAGGATAAAAGTCAAGAATTATCTTCTCTATTGATTTAGTGTAACCTCTATTCAGCAGAGAGCACAGTTAAATGCAGATATACAGCTCTTCTTGGCTGTGTGGTCCTTCTATCCCCTAACATGAGTGGTAGTGAATTGGAATATAAATCCTAACTGCCAGGGTGCGTCCTCTTTTGAACCTGTACCATTGTGTCATGTTCTTAAGCGTGAAGGCTGTTCCTTAGTGTCTCAGTTAGGAATCCCAGCTTTGGGAGTTTAGTTTGCCTGTAAATGAAGAGATTGCAGGAGAAGGGCATAGCTACAAAATGTCCTCTTTGTGTGCCATGAGGATGTTCTCTGCTGTGCTCACTCACCACCCAAGGTTAAGTGGTAGACGTGCTCCCAGCTGAGCTGAAATGGGACAACACTGTGCAGAGCTTTTTAATCAAGTAGATCTTCTTGGTATCAGTATTGGGATGTTATGTTTTGAAGCTCCTCAGTTTTATTTCCTAATGCCCTTACAATGTCTGTCCCTGCAAAAAGCACTGTGGTGTGTTTGAAACGGGCACAGTGTTTTTCATGATCTTAAGTGTGCCTATTAAAACAAAAAAAGGCCATATTGAAAATCCATTTTCTCCTTGCAGGTCTTGAGCAATTTTGTAAGATATAATAAGATGAGCAATCTGGTTCTGGCAGTGAAAAGAACAGATGCCAAGCTATAATTTCCCTTACCACAAAATGCTGTGGAGTCACTTTGTGTTGTGGAAAGAAGAATCTGTGTTATTAATAGAGGACAGTTAAAACTTGGAGTCCTGAGAGCACACACTTCATCTGCTCTGTGCCGTATGGAGGATGGTAGGCAGGGACACATCTGAGCCAGCCAGGAGAGACTACAACATCTTGGAGCTGAAGAGGTTGTCTATACCTTGACTTAGTAGCAGAAACTGCTGGGTAACACATCTGATGACACCAATGGGTTGTGTTTCTGACTGTAGGACCTGTTTCTGTATTTTTTTTCAAAGGCTGGCTTCCATGGAAATGACAGAACAAAGCTGGCGTTACTCAATTGCACTGAACTGGTAACTATGGGGCCCTTTTCACACTTCTCAGACGAACAAATTCAAGGAATTGGCAAAAAAAAGTCTTAAGAATGCTGAAATTTGTCTTTGTGAACATGTACTTTTTCTTATCTCCAGAAATATTCTGGGTGTGTTGTCATCCCCACCTCCTTTCCAAGGTCAGACACCAACAAGCTTCTGGAACAATATATCTCCTCGCCTATTCTGTGGATACAGATTTCACACCTGAATTTACTATATTTTAATATCCCTGGGCTAGCAAGCCCTAACTTGCTTAAGCAGTTTGCAACTTGTTCCCCTATTCTGTCCAGCTCTCTTCTTATTATGATTGTGTTAAGTGTTGGGTCACAACTAACCTGTTTTTCTGCAGGCTGTCACGGAGATAACATTGCACTCTCAGCATCATCAGATTTGTTCATCTCCATTAACTGATGGGCTTATGCTTTCCTTTCCTCCCTTCTTTTAATGTATTTATAGAGCCTCCTTTGTTGCCTTTATGTCCTTGTTAGTTGTAATTCAACTTGTGCCTTAGCCTTTCTGATTTATCCCTGCATGCTTACGCTAGTCCTTTATACTTTGAATTGCTTGTCCTTGTTCCCACTTTCTATACAGTTGCTTTTTGATTGTTCGGTCTTTAAAGTGCTCCTAATGTAACCATATTGGTTTCAAGCTATGTTCACTAGCTTTGCTCTGTACCAGGATAGGCTGCTATTGTGCTTTTTGTACAGTCCCTTTCAGCACTACCTGATCCCCTGCATTCCTCCCTACCTTAGATTATCTTCCCAAGAGACCATCCCTCACAGTTCTGAATGTGTTTAAGTCTGATGCTTTTTCTTTTTTTTTTAAGTCCACTGTCCTCGTTCTCCTGGACTCTTGCCCTTCTTCTGCTATCTTATGATCACTTTCATCTGCATTGATTTCCACCTTTCAGTCATTAACAGTTTCTCCTTACTGGAATCAAATCTAAATTCCCACTACTTACCATAAGCTGAGGTTACCTCAGCTTTTATAACAAAGACTCATCAACATCACAAAGAACTTAGACTCTGTTTCATACTGTGCTGTTTTCAGTAACCAATATCCTCCGGAGAAGGTGATATTTCTGCTATTTACCCAGAAAAGACTCATCCACTTGCTTCTCTCTGGATAATTTGCTTCTTCCCACTTTTTCTCAAGCAAGAGATCTGGAATAGAACCTGACATTTCTCCTGTTTCTGAGCTTCAAGCGAGCATTGCTGCCACGAAGTGCAGCGCCCCTTCCCTTTTTCTATTGTTATTCCCTTGAATACGTGCATTTATAGCTTTCCCCCTATTTTTTTTCCTGTGTTCTTATTTCTGATAACATAATTTGAAGAATGGAAAAGCTCCAAAGTTAGAGATCTAGTAAGTAAAATCAGAATAGGAACCTTTATAATCTCAACCAGAAATTGGTTTTTCCTTCACAGTGGGCTTTGAGCTACTGTGAAACATCTCTACTCATTAGTGGGATCTGATACAAAAGCTGGTAAACTAAAGCTGGTCTATTATAGCTTTGCTTTAAACGCTGTCTGCCTCTCTCCTTAATGAGCTGCATCACAGGATGTATTTACTGTGTCATTTGCGGCCTCTCCTCTGATACTATTTACAAATGATAGGACGAGAAGAAGTGGCCTTATGTTGCACAGGTGAAGTTTAGATTGGATATTAGGAAAGATTTCTTCACAGAAAGGGTGTGGAGCACTGGAACAGGGTGCCCAGGAAAGTAGTTCACTAGCTTTGAGATATTTGGAAGACATGTAGATGTGGTGCTTAGGGATGTGGTTTGGTGGTGGACTTGACAGTGTTAGTTTTACAGTTGGATTTGTTCTTAAAGGTATTTTCCAGCCTAAATGATTTTGTGCTTCTACTCATTTCTTCAGAGCAGAGGTACTTGGTCAGCTAATGCCAGGAATCAAGGACCACATCAATTCTCATTTGTCCGTCCCTCACAGGACCTGCAGTCTGGCCTCTCACGGCTTTCTGTGAAAATAGTCAGTCTTTTTCCTAGAGAAAGTTAATTTGCAAGCTTGGCTGGTCTCTGGTGACATGGGTGCCACTGATTTAATAGCAGGAACAGGTAAATGTGGATGTGAAAGGGGACAAGCATTTTCAGTAGAACTGATGAATAGTTAAATGAAGAAACACTACAGATGCAGAACAATAGTTTTTATTGTATTTTATCAAATACTGAGGAGGCTTATACCTAAGTGCTATCCACCGTCACTGGACCTGTTAGCTTGATCCCATTACTTTTGAAAGCCACTTTTTTCATTTTTTCTTTTTGAATTCTTAGGCTGGAAGTATTAACTCATTATATCAGATGCTGCTGCAGTCTTGCTGACTTAGGATGGTTTCCAAGGGGTTGTTTGCCTAAAGTGAGAAAGAGAAATGATTCCATTATAACAAGCTTAAGAGATCATTTGCCTTTCATGTGAGTTGATTGACTCAGCTAGTGCATATCACAGATGGGCAAATGATTTGCCTATCAGCTGAGCTGGGGTAGGAGTGGTAAGTTCAAGCTTCTATTCTGCTATAGAGTTAATCCATTGCCAAAATCAGAGGTGTTCAGAAGCCTAAGTCTGAAGAGGGGTTAGAGATGCAAGTGTTTGATTCAAGTATCACAGTCTCTGAAGTCACCTCTTGCTGAAGGCACATGTAAATACCTTTCTCTTGTGTCTGGAGGCTGGAAACTTTAAAGGTTCTTTAGTAATAAATGGCTGGGACACAGTTCGTCTAGAGAAGTAAACTCATGTGAGGTACAGGTTATCTACTAATGGAATAAATTGGCCTCCAAAGCTCATGCGAATGCCCTCATTCAGACATAATGTGGCCTTGGGTTAGAGAAACGAGTGGCAGGGCTTTAAAACTTCCAGGACAATGATGTCCATTTGGGAATGTAAGGTACTTTAATTTATGTGTGCTGCTTCCATGCCACTTGCTAATCTACTTCATCTATTCTGAGCATTCTCATGGCAAAATGACCCACAATTAAGTCTCTCAGTCAATTATGCGAGCATAATCCTTAGGCCAGGGTTTCTTTCACAAACACTGATGGCAACAAATGCAAAACCTGTTCTCCACAACTGTAACTGCTGTCAATATTTCCCTCTCTGGCAGCATTCCTGCCTGAAGTCTTGTTTCCTCCAGCTGTGTTACTCAACTATCTGTGCCAAGTTTCAAAGAATTCTTTGCATCCTGCCATATCTGTATGTCTTTTCCACATAGACATGTTTTGAGGCTCAGGCCCTGTCTCACAGGGGCACCCCAGTGGTTCTGCATACCAAGGCAGACAGCTACAGCAGTGGGTTGTGCTAAGATGTTGAGCTGAAGAGCAAAGCATGTATATTGAACTGTTCCCAGAGAAAAAATAGCAGCGTGTTGGTCTTCATATTGCCTTTTGCACCTTGGTAATTTTTCACCTACACGTGAACAGGCAAATCAGCATTGAGCTCTGGAGGAAATAATTTGTTGCCTTAACAGGTGATTATTGGGGAACCCTGTATCATCACATGAAATACAAGCCTGCTTCTGTGTGCAACAGGATAACCATCTGTCTCGGGGTCTTTAACCTCTAGACCTGACAGCACAAGGACAAAACCAGAAAAGTCTTCCTGTTGGAGCACAGGGATCAGAGGAGGCCTGTGTAATTACCAGCCATTAAATAAAGTATGCCCCTAAGTCTTCAAATGCCAAGGCACATGTGTAATTAGCTGATAAATTGCAAATGAATAATTAGCCAGAAGCAAAAGCCAGAGGAGCAGAGGGATGCTGTTCACCTTCCCTTTCTTGCAGGGAAGAGCACTATGTCGATTGCTTACCTTAGTGAAAAGTTGGTTATTGGGTTAAAAGGCCTGAGGACTATCAAAACTAGGAGACAGCACTTCACAGGATGCCTGGCCCCAGAATTTGCTGTCTTATGAACCACTGGTGATAGTTATACCGTTTGGAGATGAATGTCGGTTGTACACTCCTGTTACTTCCTGTGGGTTGTGTTTGCACACAGTCTGAGGGATGTGGAACAGGAGCAGCTGCTAAGTACCTGGCAGTCATTCCACCTATGGCATTTATCAGCCTGGGTTGTTTGTAGGACTGGATTTTTGGGTGCAAATCTGTAGGATGGAGGCTAGATTTTCAGCTGCCTGGTGCTGGTACGATGCTGATGATACAAGGATTGCTCCAACATCATGACTTACACCCCTTGTAATGATGGCAAGGAATGGACCCTCATTCAGGTCACTGTGCTGAGCTACTGCGCATCAGCTGAGCTGCAGTGACTGTCCTTGACTGCTGGGTAAAAAAAAAAAAAAAAGGCAATTCATTTTAATCTTCTTTTTTTGCAGTCTAAACTGTGCTAGATAATCTCACCCATTTTGTGATGCGTTTCCATGGATGTTTACAGTACTTCTGAAATGTCATCAATCAGATGCCTATATGAGCTTCTCCTATTTTCATAATTACTGAATCTTTAAAAATAGTTTCCCTATAAACACATCAATATTTCTAGATTTGACAAAAATTGGAATGAAACAAATAGAATCAGATTTAAAAGCTGAGATCAGATTTCTTTCAACTAACTCCCCAAATTAGGAATTTTCATGTCAAGGGCGTATTGAAAGGTGTATTGATTGTTCTGAGTGCTTGAAAACGTCACAATATTTAGTAATATAACTGTGTCTAACAATATGAAGCAGACTTATTGCACTGTGTTCCAGAAATGGGCTGTTGAATGGAATTACTTGTTTGCTTGCAGTATGTTACTCAGCCTTTAGATGTCTCCTGCTGCTGAGAGCAGTTTGGAAAGGGCACTCCGTGGCTATCAAGGAAAAGGGAATGTAAGTTTTGCTGAAGCCTCTTTCTATTATCTTTAATGGGTGACTTTATATGTGACACTCTTTTTGAGAAAATATCTAATTCCATACACCATGGCAGCTAACAAGGGTGGGTAGTGATGCTTATAGTTCCCAAATCAGTTTATGCATTTCTTCCCAAAGCAGCTTTTTTGAACTCTGAAGCTTATGATTAAGTCTAAATATAACATTTCAAGCAAAGTATATATGTATTTCTAAAGTTTCAACACATAGAAATTAATTCGTGATCATAGAACAGCAGAGATTTTTTCAACATTAGATTAATATACGAAGAAATAGCATTGGCATGCTGGAAGTGACTTTAGAAATACTCTTTTATAAGTACATACATAAAAATTATTTCATATGCATAAGCTTTTCCTCTCAAATAATCCTGCAGCATTTTGCAGATGGATGTACTAACTATAGCCAGTGAAAAATCAAACATTAAAATGCAACCTGAGTAGTGTTAAGATTCAGAAAAATTTGCAGATTTTGAGAAAATGGAAGGGTTGCTCCAGAAATTGTTTTTAAATGCTGAGTTTTATTTTTCTGTCTCTCTAGTTTGTGTAAAACTGTGCCCACCAAAAATACATTTTTTTCCCTACAAAAATTTATTGAGACTCTGTTGTGTTTAGAATGCTTTTTCCTTTCTTCTTCCCCCAGAATACACCCAGCATGAGCTGATGTAAATCTGATGGTGTTGAATATGGCAGTGACTCCACACAGCTTTAACTTTGGGAGTCAAGGGTATGAAATAGGAACTCAAAATCAGAGGCAACTTAGGAGAGCTGTGGCTCAGAGGGTTAAAATCTGTTTGGGAGAAGAAGGCTTATACCCTGCTTCTTTCAATCAGTGCACTGCTGTTTTGATTATCAGGACTAATGATCTTGACTTTTGGCTCTCAATCAAAGAACTATGTCTCCAGTGCAATTCATTTCTCCTACTGAATAGTTGGTTTAGGAGCCATTAAATTACCTTCAGAATCTCCAGTGTGGCTAAAAGCAGCTGTGATTGAAGCTGTGGATAGTTTCTGGTTGGGGTTGATTAGGTAGTTTCTTCATCGCACTGCAGTTCTGGAAAATTCAAAAGCTTTCTGTGTTGAGAACTTTCTGGATATATTGGTGTTGGAACCAGTGGAACCTGGTGGAAGGAGTTGTGTGAAATAGCCAGGCAACAAAGCTACCCCTTGCAAATCACTGCAGAGTATTTGACCAGAGTCTGGGAGGCTCTGAAGAAAACTTGTTTTAAGATGCCAGCCTTCTCTAGAAGTATAAGAAGTTGGAAATCTTACAGGAAAAATAGTTCTTTAAAGAACACTGATCTAACTTTTCACTCCATAAGCTTTGGAAGCAGACCTGTTTCTGAACCATTTGAAAGACATGATTTTTATCACCCTTAAGAAAAACTAAGATCTATTTGAATTGGTTTAGATCAAAGTGGTCAGTCCTGAGGGTATAGAAATAGATTGGACGAGGTCATTTGCTAACTTTATATTTTGTAATTCTTTGAGTATATCTCATTTCATACTGTCTCCTGGGATGTGAAAGTATTGGAATATTTGGAACTTCTCTTCAATGATTTTTTGCTCACTTGTGTGATGGCAACGTTTGTACCCAGAGGCTGGACCATGTTTTGTTGAGGTGTTAATGAACTGACCTCTACAGAACACACGATACGTGGTACATTGCACTGTTGAAATTATGCCAAATTTTTAATTTGTATGATTTATCAGGGCTTAATTTTAGACCAATCTAAAGATGCTAAATCTAAATTATAATTTTTAATTGCAGAGGCAGAGATGAAAATGCTTATATATTTAAAGAGCAGCTGAGTTAACTCATCATACTTCTTAAAGCGGTTTGATTTTTTTGTCAGCTAATATTGTCTTCCTAGTAGATTTGACTATGCTGGAAAACTGTTATTGTTTCATTTCCTGAGAAGAGCTTTGCACAATATGTGTGGAGAGAGGGAAGACTTCATGCTCAGAAAACCTGTGTTTGAAAAAAATCACGGTTTTATTTACTCCTAAAGATTTCCAGGCCAGCATTCTTAGCTCAAGGCTCCTGTGATCATGGAATATAAGACATCTTCCATAATTACAAAGAATCAGGGAGTTAAAAGTGAAATTGGGACTGTATTATTCTCTGAAGTCATAAAAATTAGAAGCCCAAGGGTTCTTTTATGATTTCATGCTGAGATCATGACACCAAATGATTGCATAAATGAAATGACAGGGCAACCAGGCGCTTGATGGATACTGTGAGCTCCATCAGGCCAACAGGGTTGTTCCTTCGTTGCTGCCATGTAGGAGTGAGAGCAAGTGTAAATGGTTTTGCCACTGGTTTTCTCTATGATGCTTGACTAGCTGCCTAAGCTTTCCTTCTGTAATCTCCTAGCATGCTGAGAATTAAAATCATTCGTGTCTCAGATCTTTGGATAGAAATCAGAGGTTTGGGCCCTTCGTGGCCTCACCTCCAGGGAGGAACAAACAGGACAGAAAAGTACTGCACCAAGAGCTACTAGACAGAGCCCAAAGTTCTAGCAGCCAGAAAGAGAAGGTTGCTTATCTTTGCATTGCAGTGAATGAATCTCTCTGCAGAGATTTGCATTCCAAGAAAAGCTCTGGGAAAGAGTAAGTCTCAGTGGCTTCAAAAACCAGGCTTCCATGGAGCTCCTTACATTGCTTGCAAAGCAAGCTGTCTTAGACTATTTCATGGGTGCTCATCAGCCCAGAGGAAGCTTCTGGAGATAGATTTCTGCCCAAATTGCTGCCTTTGCTAGACTTTTAGCTGCAAAAGTCTTGTAAGAATGTCCTTGGAAGACCTTTCTGGAGACAAAGAGGTTTACAATCGCCAAGAAAATGTAGACATTTGTAAATGAAAAAAACTACAGTAGACTTTAGATAGTTGATGTGATTGGACCCTACAAATATGCTTTATATCAAGCCCCTGTTATGACAACAGTCCAACACTTATTTCCCTTCATGGTTTTCTGAGGCTGTTCTGGAGCTTGGTGAGAACCCATCTGGTGTTTGGATCTCTTAGAGTGCAGTGACTTGTTTTGTGTTCACAGACCTCTGGCTGTTACTAATGGCCAAACAGCAGGGAGGTAAGAGCAGAACGATGAGGAGGGTGCAGAGGAAAGGTCTTTCACCCCGTGTTCCTGAGGTTGTCGTAATTAAGGCATAAAGGGCAAGCAGGGTTTTTTTTCCTCTTATGCACATTGAAAACAACTGCCTGTATGTGTCAAAAAACATTTAATTCCCTTCATGGCCTTCTCTGTGTATTGATTTACTCAATTAGTAGTGCATGGCATGTTTTTTTAACAAAACGGTGTGGGACTTTTGACATTTAAAGGATTGGACAATGCACAGGAAACACACAAGCTGTTTGAAGCAGTCTTTGGTACAGGGATCCAATACTTACAGCTTCTACAAAGCACAAAGTACTCCACCTTTCCTGTCTTTGCAAAGTATTTGTGTCAATAGAAACATACTTTGTTACCTGTAATTGTTGAGACCCTTATAATGTCACTGACTGCAAGAAAAATAGTGAATTATAGAAAGAAAGAAACCAAATTCAAACAACTTTAGTTGTTTTGTTTCTGAAGTGTTGACATCAAATACCAGACATCAAATGGAGTGAAACAAAGTCCCTAATGACTTGGTTTTTTTGAAAAGATATAATGATCTCTCCCTCTCTGACAGACAGTTTATTTTTGGTCATGTTTAAAGCTCTGTTTCCTTTACACCTGGTAATGGGAGGATGTGCTCCTGAAATGTGTGGAACAAGGTTGGATTTAGAACCAAATGTTTTAAGAAGGATAATCAAATATTTGTGCTGCTGTGTTCTTCCCACTCTGCCAGATGTGAGCCAGAGACTCTGCTTGATCAGAGCACAGAGGCTGAGGCCTCCTTGCTGACCTACTGATGGCACAGACACATTGACTCAACTGTACTATCACTTTGTGCCTCTCTTTTATCTTGTAACGTTGGATTGCAATTGGCCACTTCTTCAGCCAGATTCCAGAGGAGCTTTCTGGGCTCCTGTGTTTCATTTACACTGCTCAGAGCTTGAGGTTTTATAGAATTAATATGGCTTCTAACTGGAATGGGCAAAACATTTAAAGAAGCTATAAAACCTGTTGGTAATTCATTTTCCTTGTTTCCTATGTTTCCTTGCTGTATAGGTTGCTCAGCTGGGACCTGGTATTGGTGGAGGAATGGAGCATGGGTATTTCTGCTTGGAAATGGAGGGGTCTCTGTCAGACTAAAGCAAACCTGAAAGGAGCTCTTGGCAATATAGGAGCGTTGGAATATTGCTGGCTGTAGGAAACTGTGCTGACACTTGTCAGCTTGGCATAACTCAATAAGGCTGGCCATGTGCAGTTAAAAGTCTATGTAACTCGCTAAGCAAATTTTGCCTCAAGGTTAAAATGCCAAATTCCAGTAGAATTTAAATATATCTTCGTTGGCATTTTAGAAAATCCCATCTTCAGTGACCTGCTGGGTAGCTTCCTTTTATTGTACATTGTTTTACTTGCCTTTTCGCTTTAATTTTTTGAAATGAAGTGGGCTGATGCTCATCAGGAATTAAATGTCCCATTTCTTGACAGAGACATTATGATCAGTGATTTAAACATTTTCTCTGAAAGAGCTGGGGGAAAATTCCATTTTAAAATTTCATAAAAACAAAAATACATGTGTTATGAAGGTTTATCTAGGCCAATATAAGTCCTGTAAGTCTCATAAGGTGCTTATTTATTTAACTTTGGTCTGTATGTAGATTGCTAGTTCCTGATTTTTGCAAATACTGACTGTTTAGTCAGTATCTGTGGCCTTAAAAATTGTTTAGGTTAGGTGAAGAAAGTGCTGGTGGAACTAAACGCTTTCCTGATATAATTATATTCATGCAGTGACTGTAGGCAAGCCTTTCTTTCAGTCAGTCTGCCCCAAAAGTCCCTTTCTTTTGAAATACATACTCACTTGTAGAACCTCCCATGCATGGGTAAACAGTCAGTCTAGTTTGAGAGTCATGATTTCATTATCTTTCACTAAAAGGGAAGTTTCATTGTTCCCTCATTGTACCCAAAAGGAAGAAGGCTACCAAACCAGTCCCCTGGAAAGTAGTGAGCACTTACAAATCAGAACAAGATAGCAGTGAGACAGAGGATCTTAAATACAGCCCTATTTAGACTAGGCAAGTAGAAAATGAATTTATTTCTAAGGCTTCTTGTTTAGGCAGCATATAACCAACATTTTTTCTCTTCACACTCAAAATACTCTTTGTCTCATACATTTTTTTTCTGTACCCTTGCTTTTTGCCACAGTGTGCTGAATAATGTGGTCCCCAGAAGAACATGGGACAGACTTCTGTTGTCATATGAGCTCTGAAGGACCCTAGAGATTGAATTATACAGTTAGAGCTGTTGCTGACAGCTCATTGATTTCTGACAGCTTTGCTCAGGAGAGGAATAAATTTATTGAGACGTATTAAACTCTTCATCCCTACCTAGAAAAGGGGGTCCTCTTATGGCTGCAGAAAGACAGTGCTGAAATGAGTGTACAGTGTCTGGGAGAGATAGCTGCCCATCTGATAGTAGCAGAGCTGCCTTGGCTGGGTTTCCTTGTTCTGCTCAAGGGAGTTTCCTTGTGAAGTTGAGTGCCTGCAGCCATCAGTTTGAAGAAGGGCAGAAGTCCTCTACCTGCTCCTGCTGGCGTGCTCACAGCAGGACCCTGCTCTGTGTGCAGGGTTAAGGTGGCCTCGGGCAGCTTACAAGGGGCATATCCTGGACAGCTGTAACTTTTTGAGGGTCTCTGGGTCTGTCTGATGTATGACATGAAGATACAGCCTGTTCATCTGAGGGCATTTGTAGCCTGGTGAGTATTGCAAACCTGGTAAGTTCCTGCAGAAGCCTGTGAACTTCTTCACGAGAACAAGTTCTGCTCTAAAAACAAGACTGTCCCCACTTTAACTGGCAGATCTGATATTACACAATGACCCTGGTGCTCTTGGGAAGCTTCACTCAATCTTCTGCTAAAGGCGACTGTTCATTCACTCTGCAGCATAATTGCCCTATTTCAAGGCTAGAGCCACCTTCCCTTGGGACAGGTTTCACCTTTGCTCAGCTGAGCATGTGTAGGAGTGATCCACAGGAGCACATGGAAAGCAATTTAAAGCAGCAAATTCCCTGCTGCTTTCGGAAGCTGTTAAATCAGGTAGCTCTGGAGTGAAGAGAGGGTACAATGCAAGAAATTCTCCCATTCTGAATAGGCTTTCTGTTGTGAGTTGACATGGCTATTTTCCTCCAATGTTAAATTCTTCCAGTATAAATTTTTCAACAAGGATTTTCTTTTTTTCTTAACAGCAGTGGAAGGGAAAAAAACAAGATGAATGTGGGAATTTTGATGAATATGCTATGTATTTGTAGTCTGGCATTTCCTCTAACTCAATAGATCTATAATAAAAAAATAAAAAAGATGTTTGGATACAGACAACTTATATTTTTACCACTTGTTTGTCACTGATTGATGGAAAGACTATGTCTGACTGTTTTGTCTTGAATGACAGAAATAGGTCATGAGACTGAGTGAAGTTAATAAATGATAAAGGGTACTGGTCCAGATTCTGTATGTCTCCTACAGAGCAAGAGTTTTAATTCAGGCAATATACATCTCGGTCTGATTTGCCTTTGCAGTGGGCTGTGCTGGTGTGTGATCTACAGAAAAAGGCAGTTCATGCTATAGAAATGAAGGTCTTCGTTCAGGTGTCTCCAGGAATGTCCAGTAGAAGTGGTCCTTAGACACTGCTATGGTGCACTCTTTCCATCACTTCCAAGTGATTAAATGTTTCTTCGTTAGTTGAAGGCTTCAGCATCTGTCAGTTTGGGATGGTTTGGTTGAGATTCTGCTTGCCCTTAATCCTTCATGATGTCAAGTTGACCAGACCTGGCTAAAACACCTTCAGTTAAAGCACTTGGCTTCCTCAGCCTTGTTTTGCTACTTACCACACATGCAGTGAAGCCATGGAGCTGATTTTATGGCTGGCCTGGTGGGGTTGATTGGTTCGATTTTCTGGGGACCTTGAAATACTTTCACCAACATGAGCTAGCTCTTTCTGATATGTGTAACTGTTTTCTGTTGTGTTTAGGAGAAACACCACAAATAATTTCAGAACTGCCATTCATGGAGGAACAGTTTAGGACTGGTTTTTATTGTTCATTTGTGATTAATGGATAGACAAAATTTGCAAGTGAGTAAACAGTGTGCTACTTCTAAGAAGTCTGTAGAAATTATCTGCTGGATTTCCTGTTTGACCTATTTTACGTAAAATTCCTGGGCAGTGTAACAGATATTAAACCAATAAAGATATGTGCAAATAGAATACCATAAATTCCTCCCAACTTTAATGAAAAAGAGAATACTCTTTCAGATTTTTAATTTTATATTTTGCTAGCTGATAACACTTATTAAGGAGGTCTCTCTGCTCTAAAATTGGACAGAAAGATATTTTCTTTCAATTTAGTCATGCTTTAAGTTTCCATTTGTAAACAGTTCATTAACAATTTTTTTAAACTAAATTGTTATTAAAATGTTATCTTCCTCTCCATCAGATCAATAGGACTTTCTCCAGAGGTGTGTGTAGCCAGTTGTAACATATAACATATTTATATGGGCCTGTGCTCTTCATAGCTCATTTATGGTTTGCTAGTGGTTAAAGTCCACAGCAAAGATATTAAAAAAAAAGTGACTTCTCTCTTGTGCCTGACCAGTCTGTCAGCGTCCTGACTCCACTGGACTCCACTGACCACTCCACTGCATCTGAGGGTGACTCAACTAACTTGTTCAGGGACGCATGCCAATGGTGTAAGAGTAGAATCCTTTATTATAATTTAGGAAGAGACCCCCTCCTGGATCTCCCTGCTTTTAGATGAGTGTGTCATCTGCTGCTGGCAATGGCATTTAAACTGAATTTAAAGCAATACACAGCCAAACTCAAATCACCCATGAAACTTGCTCGAGATAATCATCCTGCATGCACCGAATATGATTCTCACCCAGTAGGAGTCCCTCTGGGGGAGAAGACAGTTTCAGCCTGCTGACTGATCCCAGAAGTTACAATGGAGTCTTCCGTGACTTCTCCCCATCCTTAATTCACTGTTATACTATTTCTTGCCATTTAGGTGGAGCCTGAGTGTCTCCAGTTGTACATACCTTTGTTACTGATTGCTGCAAAATTCTCTTGCTTTGCTCTTAAAAATACAGTTAACAAGCTATAGAGCACGTAATACCTTGGAGGCAGGTAACTTTGGGATGGAGGTGTGTGTGAGCCAAGCTCAGCTGAGGAGAGCTATTTTGCCCCAGTTGCTGGTTCAGCAGCAAGACATCTCCTGTCTGCTTCGGTTGACAGCTGCTGTGTGATTTATCAGCTACATGGCACCATCGGCTTCCCATCAATGCAAGGACTACAGCAGAGCCTGGCTGCCATGTCTCCACCTGCTCCCACCTTCCTTTTACCCCTCTTAGTTTGTACAGAAGGTTGCAGGCTGCGTTGTGTGGGGAATCATTGTGGAATAGATTTTGTACATGCCAACTGCGTTCTATCCTATAATTTCTGCATTATCTTCTGCTGGAATGTGAATATAACTTCCCCGTTTTCTCTGATTTTACCCACAGTCATCATCCCACACAGGGATAATTGTACTAATTAACTCTTTTTAATATAAAGAAAACATTAGTTGAGAACTAAGGATTGTTATAATAAATTTCCTGGAACATTAAGAAATTTGTTTCTCATGGAGCTGTTTCTCTCTGTACTTCGCCTAGTTTCAATCATTATATACTCAAGTCCATCAGCATCTTGCAATATAGCAGAGGGATTAGCTTGAAAACTCGTAACCTGTCAGTGGAAAGACAGGGACAATATTTAATTTAAGCTCTTCAGTAGCTTATCATTCATCATTGTTTTGATTTTAGATGCCACACTAGAACTCCAAGATCTTTTCAGTGCTGGAGGGAGTCCTATGAACCAGGCCTACGTGACCTGTTTACAGAAAGCCCATGTTACAGCAAGGAGGACAAACTTGATCTCTCAAGTCCCTGACCGATGGGCTAACAACTGAGACCCTGCACCCATTTGTGTCAGCAAACAGCTTTGGTTCCTGTTTTCTGTCTTATGGATAAGAAAGAGAGATTGACAAAGGAGAAGTAATTGCCCCAAAACAACAGCAGTGGCAGAGCTGGCACCAGCTGCAAGCTACAGAGAGCTTTTGATGCAAGATGTTACCTTTCTGTTTTTAAACATGTTCAATTAAAACTGTTCTGAGCTTTGTGCACCTTTCTCTTTTGTCTCAATTATGTGCAGCTTTCCACTGTTACCTGCTATACAAATTGCCAGCCTATCCCAGAAGCTGCTTTAGGTGGAAGATGAAGTTTTTAAAACAAAACTAAACAAAACAACCCACCACCACCACACCATCTACAACAAACCCAGCACCCCAAAACCAAAACAACCCCAACATCCCAAACTGTAAATTCATGTCTGCAATGCCCTTGGAAACAATACTGCAATGATAGCTGCCCACTTGCCTTCCAAACTTACAAACCAAGTAGCTTGTGAGAAGCCCAAGTGTGTTTTTGTATGTCCTCATTCCTCTGTGTACTCAAACCTCAGTCTGAAGTTACACCTTTGCAATCACTATCTCAGAAGTTCTCTTAACTTTCAATAAGTTGTACCAGGAGCATCAAAGTGTATGAAAACTGCTTTCCAGCATGGCTACTGACTCTTTTTCTGTCTCTTCCATCCATAAGACTGGGGCCAGGCAGAGAAAGGGCTGAATTTTCTGGTGTCTAATCGAAAAACCTTTCCCGGGAAGAGACATAAATTTGAGGGTCTCTTTTCTATCTGATTATTTGTACTGAAACTCTTTTGAGGAAGTTCATGTCTCTGAAGCCTCCTCTGGTTCATGAAACTCGTTTGAAAATGACCAGTTAATTCAAAAGAAATAGAGTGGGTGGAAGGAGCAGCTGGCCAGGCACTCCCTAAGGAATGTCCAAATTGAAATGAGCATGTCAGAGGGCATATAGATCTGTGAATTAATACCATTAACCTGCACTGCCCGGAGTAAGATTTGATGCAGAGATTACTTTCAGAAATCAGAAATTTTCTTCTGCAGATATATAGATATTGGGCTGTGCACTGAGAGTGGAGATACTGAGCTTTCCTGTAGCTACTTTTTCTTGATGTTTGGGTTGCTGCAATGCATTTTCTGCAGAGGTGGTAGAATAAATTAAACTGAATTCCTCAGGGGCTGTGCTTGCTGGGCTGACATGAAAGTCAACCCTGGCTGTTGTCCCAGGAGACGTATGTGGGAGCAGATTTGTCTGTATGATTTTACCGGTTTACTTTGAATTAAGCACTCAAACTCAGTTCACTTTGCTAAAAGCAGAATGTGTTGCAGCACTGCTATAACTTGAGAGTTAAAAAACAGGCAAGCTCTCAATACTGATTGATTGAGAGGTCCCTTCTCTGCCAGAGGGGTCCTAACTGGACTGTTGGACTGACCTTCTTCCCTTGTAGTAATGCACCAAACAGCAATGAGTTTGCTTTTGAAATCAGTTTTGCTTGAAATGGTGGAAAGCTAGGAGATGGAATGGACTCAGTGGAAATATGTTACTGACATGATTACTCCCCTTAAAAAGAGGGCTTTGTCATGGTCAAAATAGTTCATCAAATAAGGCACCGTGTACATGACAAGAGCATGGACTTTGGTGGTGTTTATAGACTGCTTCCGGTGTTTGGTGGTTGCAATGAAAGTGAGGGCCAGCATCTTCTGAAAATTTGGCCCTGACAGTCTTTTAAGAGGTGCTTGTGCTACAGCACCAGATGTCATTAAAAGAATTTTATTCATCCCTATATATTTAGTTTAGAGCTGCCACCCAAGATGGAACAGGGTGTGCATGTAATCAACTCATGGATTTTGAAGAGTTACTAAAAAAAAGAAAAAAGAAGTCAATGTTTGGTTCTTGGGGATCTTATATAGGGGAAGAAAGAGATTTCTCACTTGTCTTATTCTGAGAACTCTTTCCCCAAATTCTCAGAGTACTTTTCCATTTCCTGCTCACCCAAGTGGGGCATGAGTTAAATTTGTGTTAACAAGTCATCATTTTCAAAAATCTTTTTCTCTTCATCTGTGTTATTTTAATGAGGAGACTTTCAATTGTTTCATCATTGCTTTGTAGTGATACAGCTGTTAATCAGGTGTTAACCAGGGGAACTAGCTCATCACTTTCCTCACGTATCTTTATGCTTGCAGGCTAAACAGCCTGGTTTGGGTTCTCTGATTGCTCCAAATTTCCTATAGCACACTTCACCTCCAGCCAATTTTTTTCTGTTTTTACCTATGTGACTGCTTTTCTTCTTTATTAAATTTTGTGTTTAATGGGAATTCTTTTATTAGCAGCACTGAGAATTGGGCTGCTTTACCCTTGGGTTAGGGACAGCAGTCATTAAAAATAAAAAAATTTAAAAAAAATCATCCAAGCAGAAGCAAAGCAACATGTTCACACTCAAAGAGCAGAGACAGTTGGCTAACTGGTTTTGCTTGGCACATGGAGTTCTTCTGCCTGCCACCAGTCTGTACTCTGCCTAGAAATAACATTCTCACTCATGTTGCACCCTGATTTGGCTCTGTGGCTCTATTTGGTAAAGGTACTGCTGGAATATCTGACACCACTCTTGAGCCTGGGACATAACACTCCTGTGTGAATTGGCTCTTATTCCCAACTCTTGCTGGTCCTGGTCTTTGCTGCCAGGCTACATGTTTGTATTGCAACTTGCCACTAACATCTGGTAATAAATATAGAACTTTCTGCTTATTGCCCTTCATATCTAATTATATTCTGAACTGTTTTTCTTCAATGCACCTCATAGTGTCATGCTATAAAAGATGAGGAGGGCAAGTTTTAACAATTCCCTGACTTAAAAGGCGATACGGTGGCAAACAATCCTGACTGTGAAGTTGGTCCTATTACACTTCCTGCTGTGTACCCAATGGGTAATGAGGACCACTGCTCAATGACCAAAGATGAAACTTTTATGATCACTCCCTAGAGATTTTATACTTTTCATTTTCCCATAAAGAATGATGTCTTTTTTTGTGTGCTAAGCACGTGTAGCTTCTTATGCCTTCAGAACAGTGGATTTTAATGAGATATTTAAGCAGCTGAGTGTGTCCAGCCAGAGGAGCAGGAGCCACTGTAACAATGGGTTTTGCTGGAGCTGGGCACAACACACGGAGGGCAATGGTTCTTCAGATAAGGAGTGGAAACTTGTCAGGATGAAAAAGCTACCAAGCATCCTGCAAGCAATGAGGTGAGTCTATACCTGTAGCCACTGCAACGTGGATGGATCTGCCAGGAAGGTCAGCTGCAATTATATGACATTAAAGAAATCAATGTGACCTTGACAAGTGCATGGCCTGGTCAGACAATATTGATTCACTAATGACATGCGGTTGCATAATCTTCTCCTATTTGGGTCTGATGGTTTCTAGGCGTGATTGATTTCAATGTTTGCAAAGAAGTACATAAGAAACAAAGAGCATAAATTATTCTGTGAAAGTTGGTTCTTGAAAGTAAAAGTGTTTTGGACAGCAGAGGCGAATTCTGGAGCAGGCTGGCAGATTTGTGTATCCTTTTCTCTCTTACCATCATACTTTGAGTCTTAATGCTAACTTCTCATAGAGTCACAGAAATGTTTGGGTTGGAAAGGACCTTAAAGCCTTCTCTTCAGCAGGCTGAATAGTCTCAGCTCTATGTGTCTTCACAGGGGAGGTGCTCCAGCCCTCTGATAATTTTTGTGGTCCTTCTCTGGACTTGCTCCAACGTGTCCAAACTGAGTGCTCCAGAGCTGGACACAGTACTCCAGGAGGGGTCTCAGCAGAAATAAAGTCGCAGAATCACCTTCCTCTTGTGGTCTTCAAGGATGACAAAAGATCCACTCTTCCTTTCTACCACGCATCCCCATAGAGTCCAGTTCATTGTCATAGACTTGCCATACTAAATACCCAGTTTATTTGTATGGCAAAGTACCAGAGAGCACAGAAGACCTCAAGGTCTTTGCTAAAACTCTGTATCCATTCAAAAATTGAAAGTAGTCAAAGAGCTTCAGAATGAGGACATCATCTTTAGTGGGGATTCTTTCTGGCAAGGACCTGAGGAAAGAATAGAAAATGTGAGAGCTGAAGACTCTAAATGGCACAGACTTCCTTTTTGTCTACTTCAGCAGTCTCTTAGAAGTTTCTATCTGGATTATTTCAAACATTCTGTACAGCTTGACCTGACTTAGCAGTTCTTCTCCTGCTTTATTGCCTTGTACAGTTTGAGGAACATCAACTCGATCCATTTTCTAGGGTATATTTTTCATTCCCAAACTACCTGTCAATTTGTTAGTTTTGGATTGTGTTTTCAAGGAAACTCCTAATTCAGACTTGTGCAGCCATTCATCAGGTAATGGACATGGATGAAAAATCTATATAGAAAATAGCTTAATGTCTTCTAGCTGCCTCCTTCCTTTCAGGCACTGCAATAAGTCTCCAGTTCTCATTCAGATATGCTCTGCACCACTGAATTGCTCAGATTTGTTTCAGGATATGCTGAGAATTTTGGGAAGATGGAAAGCAGCTAGTAAGGGAATATAAAAAGGAAGTATGTTTATAATTTAGTGTTTTGAGTTTAACCAGAAGTTCAAAAGTCATCCCATGCATTCAGTGCAGAATCAGCCTGTACCTATAAAAACTGAAGAGCCATTGGTTTCTCAGCTCAAGTCCCAGCCGGGGCATTTTTTAACTGAATGAAACTCCTCAAATCAAATAGGAATAGAAACATTACATCTTGGCTTAAAAAATTAATTCAAAATGGTTTTCTATTTGTAAAATATTTAAACATTTGCCTGCAGTCTCTGGAATACAAGCAAAATTGTGCTACTGCATGAAAATCTTATGAACTAGCACAAGAATGGAAGCCTAGATGCAACTGCAGTTTAGTAGATGACTTGTGTACATAAGTGTAAATTATTCTCCAGAAGAATTACTTATTGAGAAACGCTTTCTTTTATGACAATTCTGTAATGGGCACATAGGAAAGAAAGATAAACCTCTATACACATGTATACATAACTTTATCATATGAAATATTCCACAGCAGATTTTTGAACCTGCCAAAATCAGACCAGGGCTCTGCTTTCATGGAACCTCTTTGTGCTCTTCCATCCTCTTGACTGTCTCTTCATCTTTCTTTCTATCTCTGCTCCTTTGACCAGGACTGTGGTTTGCTACAGACCGTGCTTTTGCAATGCATAAAACTTAGTGTCTCTGTGCTGCCAGCAAGCAAAGACAGTTTGTGTTCAGGAAATTGTTCTCAAAGTAGTGCCTACATGAACGCCTTTGCAAAAGTTTCTTTTTTACTTGACTGGGTTTTTCCAGCTTCTTGCTTGTTTGCTACCTAAATATGAACACAAGGGAGCACCAGAGGGTTTTTTTTATGTTTTGTTTTTGTTTGTTTGTTTTTCTTAGGAACAGAAGAAAAAATAAGAGTGAGTGGGTTAGTTCAGGTATGATCTGGATGGGATCTGTGGCTGAGGTAGACAGATAAAAACTATTCTTCATTATTCTTCATGGCCAGACCTCTTCAGAGGACTGGACTGTGTTACTTCCCCCCCCAATGGCCTCATCACCCCCTGAGGGACATCTTCAGCTGTCACCACCTCCCATGTTGGCCCCATGTAGTTTATTACTGGCCCAGAGCACATTTGGAGTGTTGTGAGGCTGTTGTCCTGGTGCCTGTGCACAGCTGCAGGTGCGGGGGCACGGAGGAAACCCTTCCCACCAAGGTGTGTGCACACCCTTGCAGCCGAGAGAAGAGGCTGCTGTGGAGCTCTGCAGGGCACAGAGCTGGGTGCATTAACATATTTATGTTGTTCTACAGCCCAAAGAAGCAAAACTATGATGTGTTAAAGCTACTTATCTGTTGCTCATGACTACTGCACTACTTCTGTGTAATCAGCCAGAAAACTATCTTAGGAAGCCCTATTTTGCTTCTTTTGATGTCAAGGAGAAAAATCCCATTTACAGCAGTGGTACAGAAACAGGAAGGAGCAGATGCTGGAAAAAAATTCATTTGAAAATTATCTCGAAGAGGGAGAGAATGTGTAGAAGGGACTGTAGAATAAATTTACCACATTTGATTAGGTATGTGACACAAAAATATCAGAAAATGAAGAAGCCTTTAAAAAGGGGTTCTAATAGGGCTGTAAACACTGAAGACTAATTTCTGAGGGCTGGAGGCGACATTAAGTAGAAATTTGAAATGTGATGAATCTGGGTCCTCTAGCATATGCTGCTGGGAATCTGGTGACTCTTCAGTAATGCTTTTCCATATGAAGGTACCACAGGGCTTAACGTAATTTTCTCCCAACACGTGCAGGATTCCTGTGTGTTAAGTGGCCAGCAAGCTCCACTAAGCATTATGGCAGAGTGTTTCAACTTCATCTGCTGCAGCTTTGGACAAAAGGTTTTGGGAGAGAGGCAGCACAGTGCACAGCTCTTGGGGATGAGCATGCAGTTATTTTCCATTTGTCTCATAGCAAAATTAAAGGCTTGATTTGGGTGCTCTGGTTTGGCTGGGATGGTGCAAGGCTGGGAGTCCGCTGCATCCTTCTTCTGCCATGCAATCTCTTGTGCTGTCTGCAGGCTTCCACTCCCAGCCTACTCCTCCCAGCTTTCTTGTTCAGCATGCTGCCATACGACCCGGAATATCCCTTTGGCCATCTGGGGTCAGCTGTCTTGGTTGTGTCCCCTCCCAGCTTCTTGTGCATCCCCAGCCCCTCTGGCCAAGAAGCTGAAAAGTCCTTGACTTAGTGTAAGTGCTGCTTAGCAACAGCTAAAACATCAGCTGTGTTACCAACATCATTCTCATCCTAAATCCAAAACACAGCACTGTACCAGCTAATAGGAAGAAAATTAACTCTATCCCAGCTGAAACCAGGATAAACGCTGCCAAAGGCACTGGTAAGTGCAGAATTAAGTGACTGCTCTTAGCCAGTTTAGAGCAGCTCACACAGCATGCTGGGCTCATAATTACACTCTGGTCTGCTGCAAGCTTGAGAGAGGCATTAACTTTCCAGATCTCTTTTAACTGTGAGTGTTGTGCCCTTTTCTCATCTGTCTGCTCCTGGGAGCAAGGGGCAGCCCAACTGCATTTCTTCCCTGTCTATATTGACTTACCGTTACCATTTCTCAAAGCTTTTTAAATACAAGTAAAAAACTCCTGACCCCTTTGGGAATACATCTGAATTTTTAGGTTTTATCTTTATCATTGATCCCTTTCCAGTTACTTCAGCCAAGGGTGAAGAAGTGATGTGTGAATGATGGGGCCTCTCTTTTCATAACTAGGCTCTATGTAAGGGTCAACTGTTAAGCTGAGATTCTTAGAGAAATCCCAGAAATAGGTACTTTCTTGCTTTTGTGCAGCCAAGACAATTACACCAGGGAGAACACTCTACAATGCACTGAATTCTCATTTTTGCTCTTATACTTTTTTCTATTCCCCTCTTGATCCCCAGAGGGTACACTGGACAAAGACTACATAAGAGATGTATCCTGTGAGGTCAAACCCATTCCAGACATTTAGTGTGGCCTCTGCAGGAAGAATTGCTCAACTCCAGTAGCAAGAAAGTGTCGAGAAATGATTCCTGTACAGGGTTTACTTTTAAAAGCATTTGAAATTGGTTCTGAGCTGACTTGAAGAAGAGTATAGAATAGGAGAATAACTGACCTGTAGTTTCATCTGATAAGGGTCTTCAGGTCATCATGACATAGCAAATGGGCCTATATTTAAGTGGTGAACACTAACAGAACAGAGAAAGCTTCCTATCCTTAGTTGTAAGTGATGCTCTAGCATTGCTTGTAGTTATCCTGTTTCTCTATTAGATAGCTGTAAATTGGGCTGATAAAAGCACAGTATTTTGGTGGACCAATTGGTGGGAGAAAATGCATCTTTCATGGTGCAGGCCAAAGACGAAATGAAAGTATTTCCAGAAGTTTGCAAGAAATATTTCCATGACATTACAGTGCCATCTGGCATAATGTACTTCCTAATTCAGAGAAAGGAAGCACACATATATGTGCAAGAAGGTTACAGTTCAGTGGTAAGTTTCAGTTTGGTTTCTTTTGTTAACCAGGTGCCACACTGGATAATGTTTTGCATACAACCATCATTTCAAACCTCGGAAACACAGCTGCTGGACTTCTGAGCATGAGAGAGAAGAGCATGTGCTTTTCCATTGCCCTTTATGCAGTAGTTATTACTGTGGGTGCTATGTGGTCATCTGCCTTGTAAAATATTCTCTGATACGGGTATGACGGCATAGTCAAACAGAATGATGTTTGAGAATTTTAAGCAGTTTGTGGTGCTGGTCCATTGTCTTGAACACCAAAGAAGCCAGGTGATGGGATTTCTGACCCTTTTTCCCCTGACAAAAGGGACATTTTAAATAGGGATAATTTACTTTTCCAGTTTGCAGGAGAACTCTACAAACAGCCTTATTAGCAGGCCTGAGAAGAAGGTGAACAAACTGGAAGAGGTAGAATTGGTGGGAGAAAGAGAGGAACATTTTAAGCCAGCATCAATGCCGAAGATGTGATGCTGCATCCCAGTATCTCCACAGAGTTTGTGGAGAGACATAGATGCTTCAAGAGATGCTTTAATTCAGAGCCTTCAGCAGATACCAGTAGAATGTCAGCCCAAATGAGTCTCTGACTCATTCCTGGTTTGTCAGTCTGTGCCTGGTTCTCTAGGTGCCCTTTAGCTTGACTGTGCTTGAAGATGTAATTTGATTGCCAGGGCCACCTCCAATCCCTCCTTTCTCCTTTGTGTGTGTGGAGTTCTTCCACCCTGATTTGTTCCTCCCACCCACCCTTTGTATAGAGCAACCTCCAACACAAAGTGCCCAAAAAAGGATTGTGCAGTTGTGATGTTCTTGTCACCATTACACCTCGTCACAGCAGGGAGGTGACTCAGCTGCCACCCTACATGGCTGGGATGTGTCACCAAGCGAACGATGACATTTTTAAATGTGGTGAGGTTTGGAAGTGGAGTAGAGGAGAGAGGAGGAGTTGGGCTATGAAAGGACATTGGGGAACATCAATGTTTCCAATAATCTGAAGCTTTTAGTTTAAGAAATATGCAGTTTAGAGAAGTATAATGTTGTCACCTGAGCACATTGTGATATGTTCATTCTTTTTTTTTACAGTAAAAGGAAGACTAGTCTAGTAGTTAGAAGCTTTGCATATGATCCGAGTAATTTAAATTCAACACTCTATTCTGCAACAAATTTCTTTGACTTCTTTTACCCCAGCTCTAAAACAAAGTTGAAAATAGTGCTCCACTGGTGAGACCATGGGGAGATTTCAGTCACAGTCTATATACATTGTTGTCATGGAGTAGATCTATTTGATAGACTCCCCTGGTGCATCAGTTTGTGCAGCATTGGGAGCTCTTTTGATGGAGAAAACCATGAAAGTGCAAAACTTTATTTTAGTTGTTATGGAAGACAAAATGCATTCACTACTTGTGGTGGCATAGCTTGGACTAAAAATAAATCCACTGTTTTTAAGTGGTACATAGACAAATAGATGTCAAAGCTGTCATGGAAATTAACGTATGGAGGCAGCTTTTCCTGAAAGGACAGGCTACTTGCCTGCTTCAGATAATAGAAATGGCGTAATAGCAGTTGTTGAAACCCAAGAAGTTAATCTGGGGTTTGGGGGAGAGAAACTTTATAAGCACAGGATGTTTCTGCTTCCATGGATAAACTTCATATTTATACTTTGCGGCAATGGTCGGCTCCATGAACAGCTAAAGGAGGAGCAAGAGGGATATAAACAGGGATTCAATCCACCACAGACTTCCTTTGCTGTTGTGTGGAAGTTACTTAGGTACAGTGAACCTTGGTTTATCTGTTAATTGGGAAATACATCCTTATCCTGCCTCACAGTGGTCCTTGGTCCTAGTCCTAATTTATCAATTTTTTAATAGACCATTTATGGATATAGCCTAAAACAAACTTCCCTGTTGCTTCAGAGATATTATGGGACCAGTTGGAGGTGTTAGACATGAAGTCCTGGCCAGAGTCCAAGTTTGGTGTAGTTCCAGCCTGTTTACCAGAGAATCTCCTTTGTGTGTTCAGGAGGACATGCTCCTGTCTGTTATGTGTGTCTATTGTGGGCTGTTAAAACAGCTGACACGTACCACCCCAGAGGAGCTGAATGCTATAATTGGTAAATCTCTGTTTACAGTAAACCAGTGCATGGCATTTAAGTGTTTTGAGATTCCTTTAGGGAGAAGGAAACTTACATAACAGGATAAAGGAGCATTCTGTTTAGATGGGAAGAGCCTAGGTATGTTGTTTCTTTGGTAGAGCTGTAATTCCATATCCAGTACTTAATGAACAGGTGACAATGATAAATGTTGGAAGAAAATTGTTGTTGAACAAATTTTATGAGCCAGCAGATGGAAACATGGATTCATTTAGTCCTTAGGAGTTCAGAAACATGAAAGAAAATTTGTGGAATGAATCTTCTGCGTGTCAAGAAGTCCAGGTCTGTTCTGTCAAAGGCATAACTGTTTCACTAACTGATTAAACTTACTTTAAAATAAGCTAGGAATCGCTGTTACCAAAAAGTTGTTTGATAGTCCAACACTTGTGATTAGAAATCATTGTATATTCCCCAGCTAAAATTTCAGTGCAAGTTAATTCTTTTCTCCGTGATAATTACTGAAGATTTATATGGAGAATGATCACATTCATTTTCCTTTTCGCTTTTACAGTATAGGTTCCACTTGTGGGATGTTTTTTTCTCTTCCTGATCATACTGTTAGCCCTATGTCGTACCACTTCTGATCTTAGTAGCTCTTTGTGACTGTAGGTGTCAGAGCTACTTTATCCCAGCAGAGTTCTTGTAATGGTCTAACAACTCTCTTACTGGAAAGAAGACACCTCATGTATTACAAAGCTGTTTTTTTCCTCCCATTCCTGCATTTGGTTGGTGTCATCTGCTGAACAACTAACAGAACTTGCTCTGTCTTTTCCTTTGATTACATCCTGCCTTAAAGCCACAATTCTTATTAGTCTTTAACTGCATGCTTTGACTGTGATCCTTCAGTGCATTCACTATGATTCCTTCATTCTTGCCTTTGGCCAATTTCTGTCACTTTTTAAGTTTAATTTTGTAAGTGGAAAGACGAAGCAAGACTGGTCCTTACGGGAATTTACTAGTCAATTCCCAAGGCAATGCTGGTTTCATTTTTCAGTGGGAAAAGAAAGCAGTTTCAGTTGTGGGGGGGGAAAAAAGCATAAAAATTTATACTGGTAATTGTTGAGTAAGATTGACATTGCAGTGCGATAATATAGCTCCCAATGTATAACGTGCAATAATGTAGCCCCCACTACGCCTTGTAGAATAAAAAAACTTCTTAAGGTGTGCATGTATTGTCAAATTGCCTCAACACCCAACCTGAGCTTTTAGCTATATGCGACACAGTAACAGAGATGTGTCTGGGGGAGGATCTTGGGTCCTTTTGAGTTAATATAGATCCAAGTCCACACAGCATCCTGACTGTCAGACTTCAGTGGCTGCTAGTCAAAGTTCTCTGAAGTAAAACTTTCTGCTGAATGGTTATTTACTTCAAATTTGCTTGTGAAATTTTTAGTTGCTTCTGAAAAGCATAAACACAATGCAGCTTTTCATAAAAGCTTTTTAAGTAAGTTCTCATTATCTTATGAAAAATATGTTCTTTTAAACCTTCTGACAGGGCTGGGAGGAGTGAGCAACTTCCATACTTTTCCAAGTCTTTGCATAAATAGGCACAGACAGCAAGAAGTGGGGGGAAAAATGGAAGTGCTCAGAATAACTTGTAAAATAATTGCCATTATTGAACATGCATAGTTTAGTTTTGAATCTTCTTTGTGGGAAAAACAAACTGCCTGCTGATTGTTACAAATTTGAAGTGAAAATATGCATTTTATTTAAAATTTTGAAAATTCTTTTTCCTCAAACTAGCTCTATTTTTCACCAAAATTTCATGGATAAAAGTGAAAATGTGGCAATCTAACTTCTGCAAGTAACAACACAGTGTGAGTTAGCAGGAGGCATGAAGTACAGAGAGCCCTGAGCTGCAGCTACCAGAGCCTGCTTGGGAAGATGAAAAGCCATGATAGAGCCTGAAATCAGAGTAGTCTCCCAGATGGGGTAAGGGAAATGGTGCTTGTAGAGTCTCCTGCCTTCTGTTGCTGTCCCAGCTCTGTCTGGCTGTGGCTTTGTGGCAGCTGTGATGGAGAGATGCTTGCAGCATGGGAATCTTTGGAGCTGGAGGAGGCTGGCTTGCACAGAGGAAATTGTGTGCATTTACCCTTGACTTGATCCCCAACCAGTTTTAAATTGTATGACAAGGAATTGTCAGCAAATCTAATAGCAATTTTAATTAAAGTTATTAATAATTACATAAAGTATTAGTTTTTCTCCTTTGGACTTCTCAGCAGGCTGTAATTCTGATCCTTAACCCCAGAAAAGGGAGAGAAATTACTTAAGTCCTGGTCCTAGAGTCTCTGCTTTCCTTGTAAATCTACCACCTCTCCAGCTTTTGGTGATGCCTGACAGCAAGCCACAGTGGTGCATGCTTATAGCAGATGCCTGCTAACATCTGGGAAGGGAAGGCAGCTGGAGCCTTGGAGTTACCATTTTGTATCAGAGTCATAGGCAGTAATCCTCTGCCTTTGAACATGTGAGTAGGCTGACTTGGTTCTTGTCATATTCCCTTTCCCTCCTTTCTAGGGAGGTTTTAGCATCCTCCTATGATGCAGTTTCTGAAAATGCTATTACAGAAATAGTTCTTATGGTGGAAAGCCAGCCCAGCATCCCCATCCTGCTGCTGCTAGAATCTGCCTCCCCTGCTACCACAAACACTGGGAGCTGCTGACTTAGACTTGACGTGGAGATGCAAAGCTCCTCACATACCCTGCCTTTCCAGCGTGTGCTGCTCAGTTTGCCTGATTGCTCTGATCGTGCTCCAGGGATCACTGTCAAGGGGTCGACCTGAGGAGTGTGATCCTCCCACCACAATCCTGACTGTTGAAGTCGGATCAGAAATCAGTCTGTAAGAGCTGAGTATTTAAGACTGGAGTTTCATGTTTGGGTGCCTGGGAATTCATCTCTCTGGTCTGAGGAAAGAGGTTAATTCTTGTTCTGTGTGGTCTAGTAGCAGATATATGGGCTAATGGAAAGAAGCATTGCTGACCCTGACTTTGGTGTTGGGGAATGTTATGGAGCAGTGCCATCCCACAGCACATATGGGACAGCCAGGGGTGAAGCCCAGCCAGCACAGGTTTGGGAAACACAGGTCCTGCTTGACCAGCCTGTTCTCCTGTTACAAGATGATCTGCCTGCTGGATGATGGAAAGGCTGTGGATGTGTCTGCCTGCAGTTTAGTGAGGCATTTGACACTCCCACAGCTGTCTCCTGGAGAAACTGCAGATGGGTTGGACAGGAATATGTTTCACTGGGTAAAAAACTGTCTGTGTGGCAGGGCCCAGGGTGCCATGGTGAATGACACTGCACACAGTGGGCAGCCAGACACTACTGGTGCTCTCCAGGGCTCAGGACTGGGCCAGTCCTGTTAATATCCTTATCAATGATCTGGATGAGGGGATTGAGTGCACTTTTATCAAGTCTACAGACAACACTAAGTTGAGCAGGAGTGTTGATCTGCTGGGGAGTAGTGAGGCAGAGGGACCTGGACCATGAAATGCCAAGGTTATGAGGTTCAGTAAGGTGAGCTGCCAGGTCCTGTGCTTCAGTCACAACAACCTCACACAGCACGACAGACTGGGGGGCAGAGTGGGTGGAAAGTTGTCTGATGGTAAAGAGCCTGAAGGTGTTGGCCAACAGTGTGCCCAGGAGGCCAAGAAGGCCAACGACTTCCTGGCTGTATCAGCAGTAGTGTGGCCAGCAGGACCAGGGACAATGATCATATCCCTGTAGTCAGCACTGGTGGGGCTGCACCTCAGATCCTGCCTTAAGTTTTGGGTCCTTTACAGGAAGGAAGACATTGAGGTGCTGGAACGTGTCCAGAGAAGGGCAATGAAGCTGGTGAAGGGTCTGCAGCACAAGTCTTACGAGAAGACTCTGAGGGTCTGAGATCTAGCCTGGAGAAAATGACTCTCAGGGGTGACCCTATCACTACAACTTCCTGAAAGGAGGGTGTAGTGAGGTGGGTATCAATCTCTTCTACCAGGTAACAAATGACAGGATAAAAGGAAACAGCCTGAAGTTGCACCAGGAGGGTTTAGATTGGATATTAGGAAAAATTTCTTCACTGAAAGGGTGGCCAAGCATTGGAACAGTCTCCCAAAGGAAGTTATTGAATCACCATCCCCGCAGGTATTTAAAAGACATGGAGATGTGCCCCTTAAGGAGATGGTTTAGTGATGAATTTGGCAATGCTTGATTAATGGTTGGACTCAAATGATTGCAAAAGTCCTTTCCAACCTAAATGATTCTGTGAAGACTGTAATGTGTAGTGCTTATTCTCACTTTGATGTGCTGGTTCATGTGTTGTGCTAATAGGGAGCTCTTTAAGCATGGATGCATGAGACAGGCTCTCAGGTAGTTTGCACTCTGATACCTGCTGCTCCTGCTGTGCACAATATAAAAATTGCATTTGCTCTCTAGCTCTTTCAAGACAGTGCTGGTTTGGTGGCTAAAAATTATTCATTTCTCTTCCTACCCTTTGTACTGTCTGCTGAGTATGAAGACAGTTTTTGGCAGTGACAGTCTCTGCATCACATCCAATATCAGAGAGTCACAGGTGTGATGAGATCTTCAAGTGCATTTGCAGTACCTCTGTGAGGAGCTCTTGCCAGAGTACTAAACCAAATCCTGTTGATGGGGGTGCATTTGTATTACAAGGGAGTTCTCCCTCTTCTCTCTCAACTTGGTTTCCTATTTCCCAAACCCAGCACTGACATCAGGTACATGGTATCTCATCACATGGACAATGGCTCCTTCTCTAAGATGAACTATTCCTGTCTCAAAAGAATGGAGAATTTTGTGACTTACCCTAGGGCACTGCGGTGTAGCTGGCAGCGATAAAAAAAAGCTACAGCACGGAATGAAGGAAGGTCTTTTCTAGATGATTTTAAGTTCAGGATGTACTCACAATTGAGCTTTTGTTTGCTGTTGTTCTTTTTAAATAACTAAAAATTCAGGGATTGTATTGGGGGAAGCCACTTCGGTATGTTGGGTGCTCATCTGTCCCGGAGGATGTGGTGTGAACAGGGTGGACAGTTTCCTTCTCTGCGCAGAACAGAGCGAGGATTGTCTTAGTATGAGAAAGGCAAAGCAGTGATCCTTCAGACCATGGCCTTGTTACTCTGTGCTTTTATGTTTGAAATCAGGAGATTCTTTAGCTCAGCAATTTGTACTGTGCTGTAAGACAAAATGAATGAAAAGTGCAGTCTAGGGAAAAGACTGAGGCTTTCTTGGGTTTGCACTGAGGTTGCCCCTTTGATATCTTTGTTTTTTTATTTTTCCTGAGATTTACCATTTCTGTCAAAATATGTAGGCAGATCTGGGACTTTGTTTTCAGAACTTGGGAGAGACTGGGATTTGAAGTAATACATGCCATCACTCTTTATGTACATAATTATACATTATATATATTACAAAGCTGAATTTTTCACCTTTTGGCATCGTGTATGGTTTGATTTTTACCACTGTGACACTATTCTTCCACTTCAGAATGATGCACCACTTTAGAGCTTTGGTGGAGGAGGGAATGTGTTTTCCTATGATGTTGCTGACTCCAGCCTTTACTTGGGGGCAAAACAGTGAGTAGAAGTCCTGGGTAGCTCGATCTCATTTGTCAGACTCCAAACTCCACTGATGTCAATGAAAGAAGACGTGGAACTAGATAACACCCCCAAATTATGTTGTCTATGTGCCTGTATTCATCAGTCCAGTGAGCAATCTCTCTCCCTCACACCTGAGGGTTACACTGCACTGCTGCTGTGGTGAGGTCCCACATCTCCACAAGCTGTCCACCTCTGCAGCATCTCTCCTCAGGTTTGTGTAGCTGAGGTGTGTTCCTGGCTGGTAGCTCTGCCTCAGGCCCTTCTTGTACTCTGTTCAAATGAGACAAGAAAGGACAGTGGAATTATTCCAGCCTCCTCCTGACTCTGTGGGGATTTTTAAAGATACACTGTTTTACTTTTTTCTTCTAGAAGACTCCATGCATGTTTTTCCTGTTTTCAAGGGCTTTGGATTGCTAAGCCAGTTCCCTTGCAGGTGGGCACACCTTTTCCTGTTTGAAACACAAGCTGCAGGATACATATTCTATTTGTTTCACCACCTTTGTAAACCTCATTTCAGGAAGATGAGCTGTGGAGCTGGTGCTGGATGAGGAGTAAATGTGATGAATGGTATTTCCTACCCTCATGTTCACGCAAACATTCAGGTTTGTTTCATTTGCATGGAAGTAGAAGGGTATGAACAGCAACTTGAGTGCTGCTTTCTCTTCATTATTCACCTAGTTATGCCCCTCTTTTGCTGTATTTGCTTTTCCTGTAATCACATATGTTCCTCTTACCTTCACATGCATTGGATGTGCCTTGATAGATTCAGGTCCTGGTGTAAATTTTGAGTAACTGCCTTGAGTTTAGTGGAGCTGGTTTTAGCTACAACTGTCTCACAGGCCATGAAGTTAGGGCAATATAAGCCTGAAATGAATCAGTAGCAGTCTTCTGGTAGCTCTTGACCTCCCAGGGACCGATGCTGCTCCTATTGCCTTTCTTGTGTTACTGGCTTAAAGTTGCTCTCTTTTACTCCCCCATACTACAGAGCTCAGAGCCTGACTGCTGCCTCTCGCCCAGGGCTGATCCGATGCCTCAGGAAGGTAAAAGAGGAGAGGCACACCCTGGAAAAACACTGCAAGTCTCCCCGGCATTAAACTTTGAGTTTTTACCCATCTTTCTTATGTGACTTTTAATTTGGCCACAGCCAGTCACATTAAAGGTGAGGCCATGCCCTGCATATTACACACATGAGTTCAGAAGTGACAGATCTTCCTAGGGAGCTTCCAGCAGCAGCAAACACAGAGCAACTAGAGGCGAATGAGTGGATGAATGTTTTATTGTCGGGCTGTGTAATGCTATTATTGTGGCACAGGACAAGAATATTTGATGTTTTGCTGGTCACTAATTCATGTGTGAAGTCTCAAGCATTGATCTGTGTAGATTAAATGCATGCTGGAGATGTTTTCTCTGCTGTGCCACTTCAAATTCTCTCTTGTGATTCAACACATTCAAAGCAAATAATTTTCTGTTTCCCATTTGCCAGTGAATGTGTGCCATTTAGTTTGTAATTGGAACACAGTATACTGCGTGTGTCTCTGCTAAATCATGAAAAGTGGTCCATTTTCTAAATTGCACAAGTATTTGTCACCTTTGTTCTAAAATGAGAGCCATAAATTTTATGGGGCATGTGAATATATGTATTAGTTTTCCCACACAGGTGAATAAGTCATACTGTGATCTGACATGGACTTTATGATCCTGCTCAGGTTATGTTCTGTACTAAATTTTGTCTGTTGATTCTATATTTAGAATTAAGCTTTGAATTTTTTTAAGGAAACAGAAATATGGAAAAAGTAGGCATATCAAAAGGGCTGTACTTCTATGTGTTTTTCATAAGCCAGGAGATGCAATGAGCTGTGCCAATTTGGCATGCTGGAGGTGCTTGACAGTCCATTGCGTATTAAATATGGTACATTTAAAAACTTTGATTTTACACAACTGCGGATCCATTTGATTAATGTGTTTTCTAGGGAGTTTTTAAATACTTGTATTGGCTGAGCAAAGTCCACTAATGTTTAATGGGGCATGACAGTGGCCTCAGCCTAGCTGTGATGTGGAATGTCAGCTGACAGGGGAGACAGAAAGGGTTATGTTCCTAATCTTATGGGGGATGAAATGCAAATGAATTAATGGAACAGAATTCCTTCACACTTCTGGAAATACAATATTTTTTCAGGTCAGCAAACATTATGAAAACCTTAACATCCCTGCCTCTGAAAAAACATGTGCCCTTCAAAAAGTGAGAATGAAACTTCTCTAATTTTTTTCTTTACTGATACCACCATTTTTTCTTGAATATGTGGGATGTTCTTAGATTTTTTTGGTGGAGAGGCTGAGGGAGGGAAATGGGAGCAATTTGCAAACAACGTGACTTAACACGATAGGAGTTAATTAGAGTTCCTGTGCCAAGCCAGCATTAGTCAATAAAAGCACTGCTGCTCTTTCTGAAAGAATAAACATCTTTGTGCTCTTCAGCTGTCTCTGTATTTTGGTGCGGGGAGAAAAAAGGCTCAAAGAAATGGTGTAGGATTCCTGTCTGCCTATTATTTGTAATGTACAGGGCATCTGTAGTGCAAAGGGGATGGCAAAGTGTAGTGCAGAGAAAAGTGCTGATACAGAGTTGGACTGGGGTTATCTGATATGACTAAAAGAGCTTTTGGGAAATTTTTTTCAGAGTTGCTCAAAGAAATTGAATTTAGGCCACTGCCAAGAACTGTTGAAAACCCCATTTTGGGCTAAGTTCCCTTTTCTGAGGTTAACTCAACAGAAGCTTTGCGAATTTGTGATGCAGGATTGAAACCAATGAGGAAACAGGAAATAAGAGGAAATCTGGAAATGCTCAGGGTAGTTAATGGGTGTGGTGGGGTTGGGAGAGTGACTGCACAGGGACAAACCTCTCTTTTCAGTGCATTGGTCTGAGGGGTGCTAAGCTGGGGGATGGGCTGCTTTGCAGGAACAATGTGAATTTTGTCTGGAATAAGTATGAATACTACAGAGAGATTGACCTTGAGCTTAATTAACTTTTGCTCTCGAGGACTGAGCATATGGGTAGTGGGATCTTATCCTCAAGTGAAATCGTTGGCCTATTTAAAACATGTCTCTGTGCTTACTGCTCTGGGTTTTAATGGTCTTTCCTCAATATTGTCATTTATCAGTAAGAAACAAAATTGACTGGAGATATGGATGCAGTATACACTCTAACATGGACAGCCTTTAGATCAGGATTGTATCATGTGAAAGTTAGGTTTATGTTACACTTAATAAAATATTGTCAGCATCTTGTTTTGCCCACACCAGTACATTTTCTAAGATTCAGAGACAAATTCTGTCCTGTTCTATCTCTTCTCATCATCAATAGCTAGATTTTCACAAGAGAGTCACTCAGCAGGTCTTATTTTCACACAGACCAGTCTCCTGTTCATTGTTTAGGGTATCATAGGGTGATTGTAATTTATGTCCATACTAAGGAGGCTTTACAGGGGATTTAAGCAGATTTAACATAGACAGGACCAGACAAAACTCTGATTTGGCTTCCATTTTTCCAATTACACAACATGAGAAGGATATTTTGAGCCAGGTGCCCAAGGATTGGTGAAACCTTCTCTCCCTTATAAACTGAGGAGTTGCTTCAGAGCACACAGGTCTCATCAGAGCTGGAAATTCAATGCCTTGATCTATCATAAATGTTTTAAGATTAATATGGAGGAAGCTAGCTTTTTTTTAGTACTTCACAATTTTATTTTAGCCTAGATATTATTTCCCAATGGAGAAAGAGTTGTTTACTTTGGAAATATTATAAGTGGTGGAATATTGAGAAATGAGCAGTCATTTTTGATGCTTACACACAGACGTAACCAAGATGCAGGGATATTTACAAGATGGAATGTTCAGGTAGAGTCACCAAGAGAAGTGGTTTGATTAAACCTCAGTAACTAAAGGAAGTTGAGTGCAAACCTAGCAGTTACTATGAGTGCATAATGAAGGAGGCATCCTAACTTTTGCCTTTGAAATGTATTATATGATTCAGAGATACTAGAGTGTATAAAGTTATACCACCTTTGTTAACTTAAAAACTATATCTTCTTGATTCAATTCTATGTGTTTCCAGTGCTGATTAAAGCACATCCTCTGACTCCTGGAGAGTTTCTTTGAAGTGGTGCAGCTTAGAACAAGCTGTGGTTCTGAATTTCTTTCATTCTCATTTGCTTATATTGACAACCAATATAAATCTGAAGGCAAAAAGCAAATTTGTTCTCCCTTTAATAGGACCACTCATGCAAAGGCTCTGGGATTAGATTTTAAATTGGCACTTTTTAAACCTTTGATACAGTTACAGACTCAGTGAGCCATGTTTGCCTTTCCCACAGCTAGACCTAGCTGGAAATTAGTTTCCTCCTTTGTCAAAATGTTTTCTAATAAACATTTAGCCTTTCTGCTAAAAACAGTGCAAAACACTCAACAACTAGTATAGTTTAGCCGAAAGTATACAGTTTTATTTTCTCTTCTAGAGAAACGAAAGAGGCAAACAAAAAATAGCTAGAAAAAAGTAGACAGCATTTGGGAATGCTGTTTAAAAGAGAATCTTGGGGAGGGGAAAGAAGAGGAAAGAAGCACCAAATGATCAGTTTTATGCTTCTGATCACCAGTATAGACATACCTCCTCTTTGCATCTCCTTCTTCATCTTCCTCAGGTTCCCCTGCATTATCTTTTCTCTGTTAGAAAGAAAACAGTTGAAGTCAGGTGGCAGACATATGCCTGCTGTTGTGGCTGTGAGAGAACTGCTCTTACCTTGTGACTCTTGTGGTGACAATTAAATGGGGGGACCAGGGCAGGTGCCCGGCTGGGTTTATCAGGGGTTTGCATGTCTGTATGTGTTGCCTCTGGAAGAGGTAAGTGGACTTCTCTCCATGAAAAAGGAGCTGGAGGTGGCTTTGTGTGGCAGGGAGCTGTGCAATGGCTTGATTTTCACACTCTACCCTGGGTGTTTGAGCCTTCAGTGTCTCCAGGTTAGGAGTGGAACTTGTATTTAAACAGCAGTGCTCAGGTATTTAAAAATGATGCTTCCAGAATGAGACCCTTTAGTTAGTGAGAGTATTGTAGCAATCTAGGCTTTAATATTGCTTCTCTTGGGATATATTGGCAAGGAATTGCTGATTGTACTTTTGCTGAGTACACCGTTATAATCATTGCTATGCAAACCAGCATAAATGCTACTCCTGCAGGCACCTGTGTCCTTCAGTCTCAGCAAGAATAGATCAATGCACCATGCAAGATGAGGAGGGTTGTGGAAAGCCAATATGCAGGTCTGGGACAGAATAAGACTCTGAGGCAGTAGAATTGGGAAAGGAAGCATACAAATAAGGAGAAACTCCCCTTAGAGGTGAAGTGCAGTCTCTGTCAAAAATAAGTAAGTTTTAGACCTCTGCTTAGAGCAGTGAGTGAAATCAATTTAAGGTGCAGAAAACCTGACCAGAAGGCAGAACAGCATCAAGATTTCTGAGCTCTTTAGCTGATTTTGCCACTGATGCTATCACAGTTGCCCAGCTGAGCCTGTTTTAACTTTACAACCTTTAAATCTTTAAAAAAATCAGTGCATAACCTGCATTCCCTTTCAAGACTTATACAGTTTGCAAAGCCCTCTGGGGTCTGCTGGAAGACGGGGACAAGAATGCCATACACATTTTGCTGGTTCCTCTTGTGGCAGGGTATATTCAGAGCAGATGGGGTTGCTAACTCACTGGTTCATTGTGGAGGTATTTGTTCAGTAATGAATGAAGTGGAGGAACAGACTGAGAATTCTGCACTCTGATACCCCACTGAGTCTGCTCAAATGGTAATGTGAAATGTCTGTTCTCTTCAGGGATGTAAAGCACACCATCTCAATGCAGGAAAACAGGCCTTTTAGAAAACGGTGCCTCTAGATACAAGAAAAATGGAGAAATGAAAAATTAAATGAATCCAGTTTGGCTTTTTTCCCCCCCTCAAATGAAGAGCGATCTCTCTTCGCAAATGATAAGAAGTCTGAAAGATAATGCACCAGCTGGGGACTTCTGTATGGGTTTAACTGGAAAGAGGACAACTAGCAGCATCCCAGCTAGAAGGTTGCTAATAATCACATCCCTACATCCATCATGAGCAGTAGAAAATAGGGAAATAAGGAAGGAGAAAAGAATCTTCCTTACATCTAATGAAGTCCTCTTGGATGTGTCATTTCTGCCGGGCTCTTCTAATGTATCCAGGTTCATTCTTGGTGCTGCATCTGTTACAGGTCATTATTGCTCTGGTGTGCAAAGACAATGCCTAAGTTGGGTTCATAGTGTGAGGACTGCAAAGAAATACAGTAAATAATCACATCCTCCAAAACCGCTTTTGAAAAAGGTAGAACAAAACTATCTTTCTCTCCAGAACTTACCTGACACTGCTGATGTTAGAAAAAGAAGGAAAACCTAGAATAATAGGCCAGACTGTCAGTGCCTACTCCATCCTTTATAGAAACATGTGCTGAAATAAAATTATGTTCTCTTTTTGGCCATAGTCTGGCAAATGAGCAAACACTTAATCTTGGTGTCTGCTCAGTTGACTTAGAGGTGATTCGATCAAAATCTTCATTTAATTATGTCAGCTGCCTCCAGGGCTCCCTGACCTCATGTGTGTCATGTGGAAACAGGTGATGAGAGCTGCCGAGGGCTATGGCTGTAGATTCTCACTTTAGTGAATTCATTTTAGATGCCTGTAAGAATTTGTTTTGGCTTCTCAGGCACTGCTTCATTTTTAATGAGGATTGTGAACTTGGGTTAAAGCAGCAGTTTCAAATATTTTTATTTTGGTGCTGAAAAACTGGACATCAGAAGGTAATGTGTGCTTGCAGCCCAGAAAACTAGCCTGCATAAAAAGAAACACGGCCAGCAGGTCGAGGGAGGTGATTCTGCCCCTCAAATTCTGCTCTCTGAGATCCCTCCTGGAGTACTGTGTCCAGCTCTGGAGCACTCAGCCCCTGAAAAGTATGGACCTCTTGGTGCGAGTCCAGAGAAGGGCCACAAAAGTGATCAGAGGTCTGGAGAACCTCTCCTATGAGGAAGGGCTGAAACAGTTGGGGTCATTCATCCTGGAGAAATCTCCAGGAAGGCCTTATTGCAGCCTTTCAGTATATAAAGAATATATATATATATATTCCTATATATATAGGAAAGGAAAGACTTGTTATCCAGACCTGTAATGACAGGGCAAAGGGCATCAGTTTTAAGCTGAAAGAGGATATTTTGTATTGAGCATAAAGAATAATTTTTTTATGATGAAGATGGTGAGACACTGTCAAGGTTCCCCAGGGAAGCTGTGGATGCCTCGTAATTACAAGTGTTCCAGGCCAGGTTGGATGGAACTCTGGGCAACCTGGTCTAGTGAAAAGTGTCCCTGCCCATGGCAGGTGGGTTGGAATTAGATGACCTTCAAAGGTGTCTCCCCATCCAAATCATTTTATGATTCTATGAAACATTCCTGTGAAGGGCAATGGGAAAGGGAGACAAAATAAGGGGGATGAAATCTGTAGCAGAAAGGAGCATAAAGGGTAAATGAGCATTACCTTCAAGAGCTTTGTCTTGGTGCCTGCACAAATCAAAAATCTTCTGAAGAGAAGAAAGTCCTGCTCCCTGTTCCCCAGGAGATGTCTTTTGCTGTACCCGTGGACTTCCAGCTTAGGCAGAATAGGAGGAGGCTAAAGAAGAGAAACTCCTAGGGCTTTCTTTGTGAGGTCTAGCAAGGAGAAAGAAGTAGACAAGTAAGAGCAAACATAAAAGGCAGCTGAAGGTTCAGGCAGGAGTACTAAGAGCAGTGTTACATTGCAGGTGTGTGTGCAGCCACATCTGCAGCTGGCAAATCCGGTGAGCAATGATTTCATCCCTCTAGTCTCAGCCAACACTGCTACAGCTTTTTCATTTTCTGGTATGCAGAGGGCACATATCCGTTGTTTTGCTACCTAAAAATGGAGACTTATATTCTAGCAGGTGTGGAAATTTAAGTCCAAGACCTAAAGGAGCCCTGAATTGAGAATTAGAGGTATTAAATCACTTCATCTCCTGCAGGGAGACATGTAACCTCAGTGCGAATGGGGTTGCTTGAGCTCCCTCCTGTGTCTACTTGTGTGATAAAGGTGGGCTCAGTGAGAGACCCAAGCAGGAAAGACTCTTTTAGTTGCCAGTTTAAAATACTCTGAATCTCTTGTGTTGGTAATGCTGTGATGAAAAGAGTGTAGGGGAAAGTCTAGCAGGAGGAATAAGAAGTATTTTGTCCAGTCTGGGATGGGAAAAGTTAATCGCAACATAAAAATGCTACTATGGTAGTAATGAGAAATCCACTTGTGGAAAGCAAAGTGTCAGGCTGAACCTCCTATTCCTAAAATGTACACAATAATTCAGGGCTTCATTTAATAAAAAACTTTGTTTAAAAATTCTGTTAAAAATCTCAAAGATTTAAAGAGACTATTATCTCTGTTGAGGTATTTGTGATTTTTTTTTTTTGTCTCTCTGTTATCTGATTTTCACTGAGACCAGAAATCTCAGTATTTCAGAATTTCAGATCAGTGGTCTTTGAAGATGATATTTTAACCCCGTTTTGTCCTTTTATCCCTTCAGTATCTTGTAGAATACTGGAATGAATAACTTCCAGCTGATTTCTTGTTCTGTTTCTGTGTTACTTTCATTGTTTCTTTTGCCACATTGTGAAGCTTCCAGGGTTGAAAAAGTATTGAAGAGGTGCAGTGTGAGGAAAGGGAAAACACACACACTCTACAATGTAAAAGAACAAAGCAAACCAAAATCTTTAGTTTCTCTGCGTTAAACTGCAAAATGTAGAAAGGAGGAAAGAGGAGAAGAACCTTTCCTTCCCTCAGAATAAGAAAATTGAACATGTGATGCTGTGTGGCCGAATGAAGGGCTTGTGTGCCTTTAAGGTTCTCTTCTTCCTCAAGGTATCTTGCAAGATCTCCAAGAAGCTGCCGTTCCCTTCCAACAAACCTTGCTTTCAGGGATCAACTGCTTGTAACTTTGAAATGATTTTTGAAAAGGGGGAAAAAAACCAACCCAAAAAGCCAACCATGTGAATGGAGAGCGTATTCTATCTTGGGGTAAATTTGGGTCCAGATGCTCCCAAACTGTTTTTTTTTTCATCCAGATCTGATTCAGCGTTGTTCTGTTGGCAGCCAGAGGGCGAGTGAGTGGGGTCAATAACAAGGTGTGGTCATCACTCCTGTAACTGGCCTGAGAGAAATCCCTGGGGTACTGAACTTATGTTTCCCAATTCCTTAAAAAGAACACCCCTCAAAAAAGGAGCAATAGTTTCAGCAGAGCCACTGTGAGGAGCAGGAGAGTGGATGCTTTCTGTGGAATGTGTATCTGTGTAAAAAGGTAGGAGGTGTGGGATGGGCAAAACCCTGTTCAGAACTTTGCCTTTGAAATGGTGAGGCAACTTCAGATCTATTTTACAAATGGGAAACCCGGAAGGAGGTTTTAAATTCCAGGGGAAGGGAAATCAGTGCTGGTTTGACCACTAGAACTATCGCCTTTCTCTCTGTTTGGACTTACAGTCAACCCCTTCCAGATTAATAACCATAATAGAGCCTTTCAGCTTTTATCAGACCATCTGATCTGATCTAACCCGTGGATGTGAAGATAAAAGGTTAATCCCCAGGGCCATCTGCTTTCCTTTACCTTTTCTGTCTGAATGCATTGTTTCTTTGTCCTGCCTGCCCACTTTTGGCATGTCTCTTGCTGTCTCGTAACACTAATGCTGGTTTACATCTGACTCTGTGCAGAGGATGCAGCCTCTTTGAGCAGCAGCTGCCTATTCAGAGATGCTGCAAGTTTCCTTTAGTATTTCCTCTCCTCTCCTGGCAACTCCTCTCAGTATGATTTATGAATTGCAAGCATAGCTGGGGGTGATGCAAAGTATCAACACCTCTGAATTCCAGTGAATAGGAGCTGGGTAATTAATAATAACAAACCAGGAGTGTTTGCTTTGCATGGAGATCACGTAGCAGAGAAGTGTTGTTCTGTATTCTTTGGGAATGGGGGAAGTGAGTCCTAACCCTTCCCTGTGGTGTTAAATCTGCATGTCGTTTTCCTTAGATAATTAAGTAATTCCAGGCTTTCAAGGAGAGAGACTCCCTCCATTTCCCCTGTTAGCTTGCAGATGTAGTACATGTACCTTGTGGCAAATCAATGCTAACGATATTACTGTGTGTTACTGCAATAATGGAGTAGAGGAAGCCCAAAGAAAAATGTTCAGCCCTTGCCGATTACATTGTGAGCATGAGGATCTTTTATGTAGCAGACTTATTAATTGCATTTTCATTTGTGTCCCTGAATTTTAACCCTTTTGGGATTGTTCTCCTGCTTGTGGGTACCACTAAAATTGTCCAGTGTTAGACAGATTTGAAAAAGGGAGAAAAGGCATGAGTGGTCTCTGCAGTACTGCACTGGAAACTGGACATCTGCAACAAAGCTAAGGAATAGATTTAAACCACCAAAGAAAGAAGGAAGCTGTTAAATCACTTGGTAGAACACAGAATAAATATTCTCTGTGTTGGAGTAACAAATGTTGTGGTCAGGTAGTCTTTCAAGGGAAGAGGCTCCCTTGAACCTTCCCAAACCCTTCAAGTTATTGCCCTCTCCACCCTTTGCCTGTGACAGATTTTGCATTGCAAAAAAACTGCTGTGCAGGTTTTTCCTCCTCCTTCCCCAGATGAACTCCCTGATTTGCCCCAGTATATTTTTATTTTATGAAGATCAGTCTCCTTAACTGTTCTCATTTGCAGTCTGAAGGCAGTGGACTTTTGTGTTGTCTTCAAGTCATAACCTAAACTTCAGAGAGGGGATTATCTCTTTGCTGCATTTTAAGGCCTTTCTCTGGAGCCTGACAGGAACTCTAGGCATTTCTAAAGTTTGAATTATTATTAATTTAGAAACTGGCATTTTTATAGTGGAAGTACATACAACTGTGATGCCTGGCCTTTGCCAGCCAGAATTCATTACACTGTGTGCAGGTTCCATGTTATTCTCTTCATGGGGCAGTATTATCTTCCCTAATTTCCTTTAGTGGTGTTAAACTTCAGCTGGTCCCCCATGAGTAGAAGCTCTCGGCCAAGAGAGTCTAGCAAAGGCTGTAAAAGCTGCCTCTGAAATCTGTCCCACTTCTTGTCTTAGAGGTGTTGGGAGCACACATTTGCCTGAGACTCCCCCCTTCAGAATGTTTCAAATTCTGTTTATATGATCTTTGATTTAACCTGACTCTTTTTAGGAGTTAGTTATTGCTGATTCAGTGCACAGGAGAACTGGGGACTGCCAGGACTGGCTTGGTAAGAAACACCTGCCTACAGCCAGCTGCCTACTCCTGTAGTTTTGTGTCATTTTTCTTTATTTCCTTTTTGGTTTGTTCTTCCACGCTAAGTATACAACCCTCCCTTCATGTTGACTAGTATAAAGTCTTTCCTCAGTGCTGTAGTTCAATTTCTGTCTTGTTTGGGGTTCTTCTTAAAAGAAGGGAAGGAAATAGCCATAGGTGAGAATCTTAAAAGGTGGTGTTTGTTGTGAGAGAGAAAACAGCACCAAGCTGTTACAGGTTGAACATCCTCCTGTGAAGTCCTACCATCAAAGCTGGGGTTGCTGCCAGACTTGTTTCTCTCTAGCTTGCTAAGAAAATTCTGCCTTTGTGCAGTCACACACAGAGAAATCACTTTGGATTTAGCTTGAATAGAGAAGAAACAACACCAGTTCCTTCCCCTCCTAGGTCTATCTCAAATTTAGGGGAAGGGAAGAGTGAAAGAGGGAAAGATATGTCTGGAAGAGGATAAAAAATAGAAAAAGGTACCAGGGGAGAGAACAGAGTCTTAGAGAGAGAGAACTGTTGCTGTGTCACTGACCACATCAGCCTCATTCTTCCAGTATGTGCTCTGTGGGGTGGGAAAATGTGCTTTATGTAATTTTTCTGTCTTGTTTCTGCACGAATGGAACAAGCACAGGGAAGGCTTCATGTTCACAAGGCTGTCTTTTCACAGCAAGGCAGTATTTGTGCTCTGCCTTTTAGTGGCTATAAAGACAATCCTAAATGGTCTTAGACATGAGACTTCAGTAACAACCAGAAATTAAAAGCTGATGAGAGGTGCACGAAATTTTTAACAGTAAAGAGGATTCCTTTACGTCACGGAACCTGCAAGACTGAGGTACACCTTGGAACAGGAAGCGAGGTCATTTAGTCTTTCTGAATCAATGATCATATGAATATTAGCCACATTTCTGGTTTTAATCAGATTTCCTGCAAATGCGGTACTCACAGAGTATTCTCAGATATTTTTAAGCCAGATTTTTAAGCCATGATTTTGTCTCTCTTCATTATATGTGGCATAGTTGGACCCAATTTTTAGATGAGCTCATTGAATTCAGAAGACAAAGAGGGTCTGAAGGTTTAAATGTCCTCATTCAGAGCTCTCTAAGTGTATATTTTCAAAAACTTGGCAAATGTTTCTGAAAATCTAGTATCTTACTGTGGTCCTGGATGATTTGAAATCTGGGAGAGAGGGGATCCTGTATTCTGACTGGGGTCTCCAAGATAAAAAATATATGCAACCTTCAATATACAGTGAATTCCATACAGTGAACTTGTGTGCTGCATGACTTATCTTTGTATATGCTGCAAATCTGTGCACTCATTCCATTCTGATAAGCTCTTTGGCATTCCCGATGATGCTGATTATCAGCAGAAGGGGATTTTCTTATCTTGGCTTTAAGACGAACAACAGAACCCGACATTAACTAGAAACATGATTTAAAACCCGCCGAATTTCTCCAGATAATTGCAAACACCTCTGCCTGCTCTGTGCCTCGCCAAGTCTCTTGCCTGCACTGTGCAGGTTGTGCACCTTTTGGGCAGCCTTAGCAGTGGGAGAAGATAGTGCAGCTGTCTGAGCATCCCCAAATGAAAGGGGCTCTTCTGTCTCCCACAGATATAGTGTTCAGATAGATAAAATCAGAAGGAGGGATGCAGTCAGGTTGATCACCAAAGCTGGCATCACATCTGCTCATGCTGGTGGAGTTCTGAGCCTGAGGTGAGGTTCTCAGAAGCAGTTCTTCACTCTGCTAAGCCTCTCCCTGCTGCAGTCCCATGTGGGCTGTGGGTCCCTCTCCTGCTCTGGGGCACTGTGTCGATGGCGTTGATCAAGGAGGTAGTGGTGCTGTGACGCAGTGGGGAGTGCTTTGTGAGGACCCCGTTCCAAGATCAGCTGAGATCAGGCAGTCCCACCATTGTCCCATGACCCAGGCTGTGTAAAACACCTCCCCTGGTGTGCTGCTGTGTGGTACCTCTGTTTCTCGCTGGTGTGCTGGGCTGCTGGACTCCCACTTCATCATTCAGTGCAGCAGCCAGATTTCCTCTTGCAGCATCTGCAGAGTGTTTTCTGCAGCCCCTGCTCAGGAGCTTTGCAGCAAGTCTGGCAGTGCCACGGGCCTGCTGTGCTTCAGTCAGACTGTCTGCTGCACACCCTGGCTGGCTGTGCTCAGAGAAAACCTGTCCCTTAATGGGGGTAGTACTGTACCAGCAAAAATGGTGGAGGCCCTGCCTGCAGGTGATGTTTATCTAAGGGTATAGCGACACTTCAGCTTTTAATGATTTTTGTTTAGGTAGATTCAGGCTTTTCCTTGGTAAACAAGACAGCATTATCACAAAGCTGCTTTGTTTTCCAATGACTGGTCTCACACATAATAAATAGGTTAAAGTTAACTGGAGAAAGCATTGATTATTCTTTTAGTTCGTGTGGGATTTCCTCCTTTGGGAGGGTTTGAGTAGTGCAAGAGGCCTTCAGGGGAGGATATGTGTGTGTGAAGACAGTGCAGTGTAGCTGGGACATTAATTTCTTTCCCCCCTCCCTAAATTTTCCTCTTGTGATCTCTTTCCTAACTCTCCCTCTTTTCTTTCATGTTCCAGCTCCCACTCAGAAATTTGCTGGGGTGATTGTGACTGTAAGACACACTCTGGGCCTCCAGGGAAGTCTGGGTGTGTGCACTCCTGCAGGAGGAGAGGGACACAGAGAAATGATAGGCAGAGTTGGGCAAAACAGAAGGGTTGGGGATACTGGGGAGCAGGGGAGGCAGTGATGGTGAAGTTATTGATATGTGTGATAGGAATTAACACTTCATTTTTGTTTTTTCCAAATGAAAGTCACAGAATAGGAAGAAAGAAAAAAAAAAAGACAACCCCAAATAATCAATGCTGCTTTGGAAGGCATTGGCGATTGCAGGCTCTATTTGCTTCTTTCTTTAGATAGTGTCATTAGTCTTCTTCCATCCAAATCATCCCCTCCAAACAAACATAACTCCCCCAATTGCTTTTCTCTCCTTAACTGAACTCAGCACCCCCTTGGTTATAGGCATGTTCTGCTACTTTATATTTGTGCCACAATTTGCCTTCCGGAACATTTACTTACTTGCTTACTTAGAAATCCTCTGCATTGCCTGGTGCTAGGGCAGATGGTTGTCTTACATCAATTAAAAATCAACATGGTCCAACAGAATATAACACCAACCCCTGCTTCTTTGAATGGATGTTTGCAGCTGGGTGGGGATTAAAGCAGATCATAATGGATTAGATCAGGGATTAAAACAGCCTGTAATGGATACTGTGTTGAACCATTCAATTTCTATTCTTGGATATAGACTGTGCAAATCTAGGGTTGTCAGATGACATCCTCTCAGTCACCCTGTCATGCAAGGGGCCAGGTTTTGAAGCAAATCTGTTATTCCTGCACCAAGGATGGTAACATACTGGAATAGCCCCTTTCTCCGTGTGCTGGTGATGGGCACGCAGTTCGCGAATCGTGCAGGAGATGGGGGTGTTGCTCACATTACCTTTGTTTCCTAGAGAAGGAAAGATCTTAGAGAGCACTGCTGCTGCTCTCTTTGGCACAGAGGAGAGGGAGATGCAGAGCGGGGAGATTTTAGTACGCAGTCCCACATCATCTGTGGGACTGCCCCAGCTGTGCATCCTAAAATTGAACAGTAATAAGCAGGCACTGATGAAGGCATTTTAGAATTTGCTTTAGAAGCACTCTGGGTGTCTGTCTGAGAAATTAGGGTTTGGGGCAATCTCACTGACATCGTCCGCACTGAATGGCTGGGATTATGCCTGAGTGTGGGTGTGGGTGAAATTCACAGAGGGTTATTGCAGGTAATGGCTCTTCGGTCTGCAGAGTAGAAAACACCAGCTATTGGGGTGGTGAAACTACTGTCCTAGATAAAGTGTCAGGCTTCATGCAAATGTTCACCATCATATTCTGTGCCATGTCCAGCACAGCTGAGCTCTTGTGGTGACAAAGCTCAGAAAGAAAATGCCCTGTGCTGGCAGGATTTGTGAAATGAGATGTGTCAAGTCCTGGCTTGGTGTGGGTGAGCTTTGGCCATGAAGTCAAGGGTGCTGCTGCACAAAGGAGTGGCTGATCAGGATCTGGAAAAGGACTAGGTCTTAAGCAGTGTCCAGCAAGGCTGGGAAGACAAATGGGACTGGGTGGACTGCACTGCTGGAGACTGGCTAAGTAGTGGCAATTGCTAGCACCACAGTAGATTTTACTCTGTGGTGACTGCAGTTCTGGATGTGCAGAGATCTTCAGGAGCTGCAGTGAGCTGCTGCTGGGTCCAGAGGGACTGCAGAAACTTTGATTATAATTTAAGAACCTGTTCTGCCTAGCACAGCTGCAGCCTCACTGCTAGAGGATGGCATTAGGTGGGCAGTGCCTCCCCTCAGTGCACAGCAATGACAAGACACGGGAGCGGCACGTGTGCTGCTAATGCCGCATACCTGGGGCCTCTGTTCCTGCAGCAGTCAAGTTAGGGGGGCAGTGGGGCCTTTCCTGTTCCCCACACCCTGCTGTTCGCTTACAAGCAACAGCAGAGTGCAGCCTCGGGGCTGGCGTGTCCCTACGCACGCAGGGTGGCACCTGCCACGAGTGTGTGCAACTTGTAAAATCCCCTTGCCTGAGGTTTTATGGAGCAGCTCTGGCTCAGGCCCACGTCACTGCTCCCACACAAATAAAATGTCATCTAAACATTTTGGCAGCACAGTACAAAAGGGAGCCGATTCCAAGCCAGGAATACCATCCGTTGCGTTGGGAGTGGGTGATGCGCTTCCCCTACCCCCACCTCCCACTTTCCCTCTCTGCGTCGGGAATTGTGGCTAATAAAGGGCCGTGTCCGTGGGTAGGGCCCCCACCGCCTTCCCAAATCTGTCAGCGCTGTTCTGTGCGCACCGGCTGCCACCGCGGCCCCTCTTCCCACTCCTGCAGGACAGCCCTTTAGCGACCGCTCCCCCCGTTTGCAACAGGCGGCCATGTGTGCAGCCCCTCTTCCCTGCTCCGGCTCTCTCCTCGCTCTCCCGGCGGCAGCCGGGCTGCACGGACCCCTCCATCCCGAGCCGGGCGCTCTGCAGCAGGCGCTGACCAAGCGCCGGGCAGCAGCTGCCCAGAAACCTCCCCGCTCCCCAGCGCGGGCAGTGCCAGCTCCGGTCCTGCCTCTGTCCTCCGCTCCCTGCCGGGCTGGGAGACCCGCGATGGGCGGGAGAAACTGTTGAGCCGCCCCCGCACCGGGCCTGGCGGTGGGGAGGGGGGAGACCGCGGGCACAGCCGTGTAGTTGGTGGATCCGTCCTTGGACGGCAAAGAATGGCTGATGCGGGAAGTGGGAGGGTGGGACGATTAAAAGAATCGCTAATTATCGACAGTTTTCAAAGGGAGGAGGAGAACGGGAGAAGGTCGACGGTGGGTTTGATCCGGAGAGAAAGTGCCGACGTGTTGCTGCAGTGAATCTGTCCGGAGGGACGTGGCACTGGCACAGATGACGATGACAAGGGTGACCCACGGGGACGCCCCGCAGCCGCGGGAGGCGACAGCCTCCCTCTCCCCTTCGCACCCTGCCATTACTCACACCTTGTCCGGGGGCTGAAGCTGCAAAAGCTTCTTGAGCTTTGCCAGCAGAAAACAGGTGTCCTGGCCAGGGGAAATGTATCCGTGCGGTGGGAGCGGGAGCGCTGCACTGCCGCGACCTAAAGAAATACATCCCCCTCGCTCCTTCTCCCGACACAGTCCCGAGATGCTGCTGCAGGGAGCTGCCTGCAGATACTGCCCTCTCTTCGTTATTGGCCCCACACAAATCCTGCTAGTCTCCCTTCTTGGACGGTGGCAAGGTTGCCGGGATTCCCACGCACACGCGTGAGTTCCCACGGCTGGGAGGCTGCGCTTGGGACGGGCACATCCACACGCACGGAGCCGGCTCTGGAGGGATGCTGCTGGATGGCCGGGTCCGTGGGTACGCTGTTACACACGGGAGGCACCCAAGAGCCGCTCATCCCAGCTGCGTTCCCTCGTGCCCCTTACTCGTGGCTGACATCCAGCCTTTGTGCGTACATGTACACGTACACACACACAGACGGCGAGGAGTACCCACACCGCTGTAAATACGAGCAGATGTACATACACATCAGGAGAAAGGGGGAATGACGGCTGCTTTATCTCGGCCAGGAGCACACATACCAAATCAGGAGAAAAGGCTGGGTGATGCTCCAGCTGATTCGGTGCAGCGCGGTGTCCCGCTCCCGCCCCCGGCCCCGCTCCCGGCCCCCGGCGGCGCGGCGCGGCGCGGCGGGTGACTCGGCGGTGTATTTCAGCGGCGGCGGCGGCTTGGCAAGGCTCGGGGCTCCTCCCCCCGTGTGGTGGTACCCTCTCACTTGATCAAATCCTTGAACGTGAACAGTTTCACTGAAAAGCACTTTTGAAAAAAAAAAAAAAATCCAGCAACAGTAAGGAACAGAATCCAACTACCGGGGAGAGTTTTTTCCTTTTTTTTCCTTCTTTCCCTTTTTCCCTTTTTTTTTTTTTTTTTTCCCCTGGTCGTCGTCTCAGAGGCTGAGAGAGAAAAGGGAAGAAGAAGAGAAAGAAGAAGAGCAAGAGAAAGAGGAGCCTTTTGCAAATAATAAATATTATAATTAGAATCCGGCCCTTTTCTTCCTAAAAAAAAAGAAAGCCCTAAACGCAGCGCCTCATCCCCCCTCCCTCTGCAAGCCCCCCGACTCGCCGACTCGCTCCGCAAAGGCATGGAGAAGGGGACCAACTGCTTTCCGACCTGCCACACCATTTTTCTCGCCTGGACATGGTTCTTACTTCTCTCTTGGTGTTGCACCGGCGCCGAAATAACTTGCAGATCCTGCTTATCTCCATCGCCCTCCTGGCCGTCCTCCTCGTCTCGCCTTAGGCAGGAGCAGCGACAGCCGCCGCCGCCGCCGCCGCGAGGATTACGGAGCTGGCCGGGCGGCCGGGCGCGGGGCTCGCTCGGGGCGGCGGCCGCCGCGGAGCCGCTGCCGGGCGCGGAGCCGGGGGGCCGAGCGGGGCCGCGGGGAGCGGCGCTCCGTGCGGCGGGGGCGGGAGGCGGCGCGCCCGGGGGCCGGGGCCCGGCGGCGCAGCGGACCCGCCGGAGCGCCGAGGGGCGCCGGGCGCTGCCCGCGGCCGAGGGGCAGCGCGGCGGCCGCGCTCAGCCCCGCGGGCCCCCCGAGGATGGGAGAGCGGCGCGGCTGCGAGGGGCCGAGGAGCCGAGGCTGAGCAGCACCACCTTCGCGCTCACCGGGGATGCGGCGCACAACCAAGCCATGGTGCACTGGTCCGGCCACAACAGCAGCGTGAGTACCGCCCCGCAGACCCGACCCGACGCGACCCGACCCGACCCGGTCCGGCGGCACTTGACGGGACGGGAGCCGGGACAGCGGCGGGACGGTGCCGAGGCTGCCGCTGCGGCCGGGGGTGCGGGGAGGAGGGCGCGCTGGGCGGGCACCGTGCCCTGATCGCCAGCGGGAGTGGGACACGGAGCGATGGCCGCAGGAGAAAAGTTTTCCTGGGGAAAGGTGAAGGCCAGTGGGAGCACCGTTCTGCCCCCGCCCCGGAGGCAGAGCTGCGATCCCCGGGCAGCGCGGAGGCAGCGCCCCGAAGGGCCGGGCTGGCCCGAGCCCTCTGCGCTGCGCTCCGGCGTGTCCCGTGTGCCGCTCCCTTGGGGACCCTCACTCTCAGTGTCTCCATATGTAATAAACACCTTGGCACGCTTCGCTGCCTCCGTGCCTGGGATGAATGATGCACAGGGGTGGTGGAAAAGCCTTCCAGTGCCCCGCTGTGAGTGCTAGAGGCAAGAGAGATCCCATTAATTCATTAAGGCGTGGGAAGCCCCACAGCACGTCAGGGGGCTTTGAGTGGAGGCACGTAGTACAAGCACAGTGAAAAGTTTGTAAAAAATCCATGGCATCTCACGCGTTTTTCCCGAAGTCAGTCATAACGAGTCACTGAGGTGTCCCTGAGAGCTTATGGGATTGTGTGTGTGCGTGTGTAGGGGGCATGTCCCAAAAGCCCACACGTTGTAGTGCCATGATAGCGCAGGGCCCTCCCTCACACCCGCTTTGCAATGCCCGGCAGTTGGCTGTGGACAAAACTTCAAGTTTCTTTTGACTTGGTATCAGAAATACCATTTCTAGTCTCATGTACTCTGCGATCAGACGTAATTTAAACAGCTCAGGGAAATCTTTATGTCTGGTGACAATATTCCCATTATTCTGATTATTATAGCTTGTCACTGCCTTGAAAATGCCTCTTTTATTGTTTTGCCACTATTGGAAATGAGTATAAAGCAATTAACAGCATAAAACAGATTGGCTGCTTTTTCAGATACATTCTTCATGGAACTTACTAGCCATGAAAAAGCAAATTGTCTACCTACTTATCTATCTGTCTATTTGTGCATCAGCTATAGATTCTAATGTGCAATTCAACCATCTCTTTATTTTTTTTTCCTGGAAGTTTTTTTGTCTATTTATTAATACTTAGGCAATAATTCTGACAGGCATGTAGATGTTACTTCGATTTAACCAATATTTAAAGGCAGTTGTGTTTGCCAGACATGAATTCCACTCTCATTAAAGATGAAAGCAAACATTCAAGAGAAAACAGCTGCATGGTATATTTCAGCACTACACTTGTCTCTAGCATTATTTATTTTTAATATAACATGTCATGTAATGAAGAAAACAACCTATATACCCTCTGTTTTGTTTCATTTTGATGCTGGATCAAGGGGTGTTGAGCAAAAGGAGCTAAAATGCCTCCCTCATGCCTTCCCAGCATGGATTTCCAATAATTTTGAGTATTTCTGCTTAAAGTAGCAAAGAAAACTCATTCTGTAGGCATTTGCAGGAGAAAGAAAGGTTATTTTTTTTCTAAAGCACAGCTCAGAAAGTGATTTTCACAAAATTCTCCCTCCTTCCTTGGTTTCTTTCATAGAAGCATGCTTTTTAAATAACTAGTTACCTTATTCTTTAACTTGTTCATGGCATGCCACTAGGATTTTGCACCTCAGGATACCATGCATTGAAAGCTTCCAAGCCAAAAGCACAAGCTAAAGCAAAAGAGTGGTGTTTATTGCCAGTGTGGTGTTTGTAGGAAGGAGAAGCAAGCATGTTAATAAATACTAACATTATCTTTTCATGATTCTTCTAATATGAGGTCTAGCATTCTGAGACTTTTTCTCTCCTGTCTTTTGCAGAAAACATACTGCATTTAGTAATTAATTGGATATTTTTTTTAACGGTGTAGAGGAAAAGTTATATGCTTGAACCTGGGTTCTTTCATTTATTAACAGATAAGGCTGAATCCAATGCCTGTTTTTCTGCTGCAGCTCAGTTTTTACCAAATTTTGCTGTTGGGGTGTCTGTGGCACAGGAACATGAAGCAATCTGCCCAAGGTCACTCAGGCAAACAGTGTGGCTTCTTTTGCCAGCCACGTTGGTTCCCAGCCCCACATCACAAAGCATATATTTTCTTAGGTCACAGGAGATGCAAAGCAGCAGGAAGGTGCCTTGAAAATGGACAATAGATATTAACTCGTGTCATGATTATGCCAGTTGACCTAGGAGAGTTTGTAGGATGTGCCTGTACGTTATTGTATTCAGTGATGAGACAAACAGCTTGCTTTTACCAATTCCCTATTAGCTGAACAGACTTCGAAACCTAAGTTTTTGTCACTTATGTGTAATTAAATGTGTGATCAATCAGGTGTCATGCATTAGGGGTGGGGTATTCCTAAAAGCTGGATGGATTTGCAAAGAAGACAAAGGTAATAAAAAATTGGGGTTTTACTAGGACGTATAGATCTGCAGATACTCCACAAAAGGGAGGTCTTTGCAGCTGCTGGATGTGTTGTTACCTAGAAAGTTAAAACCCTTTTAAAATTATTATTACTTTACAAGCAAGTTTCCAGTTATCTCCTATCCCCCTTTTCTCGCATGTCCCTCAAATCTCAATTTAACTTATTAAAACATAATCCCTTCCAGGCAACAAACTTTTGTTTTCTTCATTTGCAGATAGTGAGGTCAGGATTATGATAGAGGTAAAAGGCTGGTGAGATCAGGGAATTTGGGTTCTCTGCTTTGTCCTGCCCAGAGGCTTTTTCTGTGACCTTAGGAAAGACAATTAACCTCTCTGGATCTCCTCTTCCATGTTAAATGAGGATAGTACTACTTAGCTACCACAAAGTGGTGGTGTGGAGCAGAATTCATTTCTGCTTTGTACAATACCTGAGGATCTTCAAGTGAAAATCGTTAGGAAAATACAAAAGTACTATTTTGTGTAGAAGTGAGGTCTGTGTTCTGTGTGCTCTTGTGAAGGGAACTTGGCTTAATTCAGTGGGTCTGACATAACAAAAATCAGACTTCTATTTGGGCTTCAAGTATCAATCTGCCCTAATAGAAGCATTGGTCATGAGCAAAGTCATGAAGCTCTTGAGGCACCTTGTAGAGATCAGATAAAATATTTTCTTGCCAAGGCTTTTCTGGAAAAAAAGAGAATTTTAAGTGAAAACTACTATTCCCAAAAGATCTGCAAGCTATTCTTTTTCCAAAACCATTCCTCTCTGAACACATATGCTGTGTACAAATGTGCCATTCAGTGAGCAGTTGTACCCTCTACACTTGTTTTCCCTCTCTAGATGTTTATGTTAGTGCATGAAATTTTTCCTTGTTCTGCTCACCAGATGCTCTCTCTGGTGAACCTTCCTGTGACGATGATCTGATTCTTCATATTATCTTTTCTTCCTTCCTCTCTCTGTGATTTCTACGATAAGGAGATGCAAAAAAAGGTAGCAGCACCTTTAACGTACTTACAGTTTTAAATCTCACTATCCCATTTCTTGACAGTAGGTTTTCCAAGAGATTTCAACAAGCTCCAGTGAATAAAACACACTTAGTAGGATTTCTCTCCTGGTATGCACTGGTGGAATGGTAAATGGGAACCATTGTTACGTTTCAGAGTTGTCCCTCTGATGAATGTAGATGTTTATAGGAAGTACTTAATTCTGTCCTTGCTTTTTCTGTGATGGAATTACTGTGGTGTTGTGGGTGGGATTTTTTTTCAATATGAGAAGCAAAGATGCACATTTCTAGCTTTCTCTGGAAGACATTTTCAATCCACTATCTATAGAGATGCTGCAGCTAATGATTACTGTGTGCTTTAGCTATCTCATGTATACATGCCTTTGCCTTTCTAGTAACCAGAGGCAGGCTCCACAGAATCACAGAAGGTTAATGGTTAGAAGGACTCTTAAACATCATCTAGTCCCAATCCCCGCCACCATGGGCAAGGACATCACCCAAATTCTGGCACAAATTCTCCCAAACTTCTGGCATGAAGATGAGAAATGCACTATAATACCCCAGTAAGAGCAGGAGAGGGCATATGTCTAAGGCATGTATAGTATTGCAAGTTCCTGCAGCCAGGCCAAATTCCTATATGATCCCAGGGGCTGGATTTTTCATAGTATCTGAAAAATGTCAGCAGTGCATTTTTTAAATCTCATTGTAGTAGAGCAGCACAGAAGATAAACCTGTAGAAGTCTGGCGTGCTTAAATGATGCAGCTACTACTTGTGTAGACCATGCAATTGCATTGCTGCTTTCAGCATGACCCAGGCCCTGAAAACCGGGGAAGGCAGGATGGGAGCTGGTGAGACACTGGACTGGGGCCTTCTTTTATCTTGACAGCCATGCTGCACTGTTTTGTCCAGTCAACTGTGACTGTCATTTCTAGAGTTAATAGGGTTTCAAGATGAACTCCAAGACTTGGAATATGAGATGCCTTTGGGATAAGATGGTAAAGAGGAGGTGAATAGTGCTGCAGTAACTTACTAACATTGGAAGTAGAGTTAGAGAGAGGATGCAGCTTAGCTTATTGGTTGAAGAGAATTGTTAACAGCCCCAATATGTCATATCGGACATTAGGAAGAGTTTCTTCTCAAAGAAAGTGATACAGCAAGGTACCAAAAAGTCTTTGCAGATTTTCAAGACTTGTGTAAAGATGATCTGACGGGAACTGCTCTGCTCTGAATGGGTTTTCTCCATCTCCTACTACCACCTATCCAGTTTCTTTACCCTGTGTGAGCTCTGGGGGCTGGCAGTGACAAGCAGGTTGTGCAAGTTCTCACAGTGAAGCCTGTCTCTTCCGGGAATGATTCCTCTGAATGCTGTTGGCAGGGTTCTGGTGTGATCTGCTAATGTACTGGTGGTTGGATGCTGAGACATTACTCACTCCCATGGAGAATTACAAGCTGGGGAGGCCAATGGGATTGCTCTGTGCCAGGTAGTTTTTCATTAAGATGCCTTGCAATGCAGTGTGTGATGGGCAATATTTGCAATTCCAAATAGACTGCTATGCTTGGAAGGGAGGAAGGGGAATCTTTAGGCAGGCAAAGCTGCATTTAGCTGTCAGCCGCAGGTAACTGCTCCAAAAGTCCAGCTGGATTTCAGTATAAAATGTTTGCTCCTAGAGTGCAAAAATGGTGATAGAGCATCCATATTAATTGTACTGCTTTGGGTAGATATTTTAATTTCTATTCTAGCTGTTTCTTTTTCAAATAGCTTTAGACTAGGTTATGGTCTCATTGCCATTGAAGGTAGGCCAACTCTGGTGAAATGTCTTGATGCATTTCCACTTTTCCTCCACCTTTAGTAATAAGGTTTGCCACTAAAGTCCTCCAGGACTTTGCCAATCCATTTTTAATTAATATTCAATTAGAAGATTGGAAATAAAAATGAAACTCTGGCATGGCTTCTTCTTCCAGAAGAAGGCATCTGGAAAATAGTTTATTTTTCTCCAGACTGGTTTCATTGCAAAGTCAGTTTGATTTCCAGTGGATGGGCCTAGGTATTGTTTGTGGATCCCATGAAACTGTCAGGTTCCGTGGGCCATTTCCCTGCCTGGCACAGCAAACTGTTGATGTTGTAGTTCCAAGCTCAGTAACAGAACTGCTCCTGTCCTAGGTGTCTCTCATCAGTTTCTCTTTAGACCTCAGTACCCAGACTTTGTCATGGTCAGGGAGGAGGCCTAGGACTTGTGGCTAAACTTTCACAGTGGATTAAATGCAAATAGAAACCGCTCCATGATTCTTTAATTTTTTTTTCGTGGAAAACTTTCATACAATTAGATGATGAAGTATTTTGATAATGGGTTTAGCAGATAATTTGTGTTAGGCAGGAGAGATTTTTCTCAAAAGGGAGGTGAGATGAAACTAATATTTTCTTGAAGGCAAGACAGTAGGAAGATGAAATTTTCTGAGAGTTTCCAAATTCATAGCTGCATTTGTCGTAGAGATTTTAGAAATGATAGGAGAACGGTGTTGTCTAATGGGAAAAGCAGAGGTTAAGGGCAAAGATCTTTAGTGTTACTTGCACTAAAGGATACTGGAAACCAGTCTTGCAAATAGTCAAGAATTTATTTATGTCATACCACAGTGTCATGCTCCTCGAGCTCCTTGGCTGTCTGTAGGTAGAATAGAGGCGGGCAGTACATGCTTTCCTCGGTCAGCACTCTCGCACAATTCCAGATTCATATCAGAATTGAGGGCCAAGCCTGAGCTCATGGTCGAGGCTGGTTTGAGGACATTGCAGGGGACCTGTCTGTTATGGAGTTAAGGCTTGGGTTTGGCTGGGCCTTGATCAAGTTTATCTTCCAGTGAGACTGTGGATTTGAATCCAACCTGCCTCAATCAAGAGAGTAAATTAAATGACATGTTCCTTGTGAACCACTGAATGCTGTAATTGCAGAAATTCCCCAAAGCAGCAAAGTATTTGGATTCTCAGCTGAAACTGATGTAGGATTGATCTAGGCTAGTTTACTGTAGTTGAGAATTCAACCTGCCGGACCCTGCAGCATTGGAAAATAAGACTGAGAAATGAGTATGGAGGTGAGGAAACATGGAGCAGTATAGCAAGGAGACCTATGGGCCCTTAACCTTTTCTGAATTACTGCCACAGGACTGTGAGCAGGTGAGTTTCCTTCTCTCTTTTGCACAGCTCTTTAGTGTCTCTTGCTTGGCTCTGAAAGTTTTTCACTCTGTGGAAGTTTGATCCACACTGTAAGCCTTGTTGGAGACTGATCTGGTGATGGAGTTGGTGGAGATCCACAGGAATTGTAAAATGAAATATTCCTCAGCTGGAATATCCTTGCTGCAGTCACACCTTTGCAATTAAGTTTCCTGGTTTGCTTAAACTCTGTGTAGGAATCCAAGGTAAACAAATTCCCAAATCCTAAATCCCCCTTAATATTTAGGGGGAATTGCATCATTGTTGTTAATATTTCCTCCATGCAAAAAGGAGAGCCTGGAAGTATTTCCTTTCCTGCCTTTATGGGGTGTTATGAGACTGAGGGAACAGAAGAAAATTTGCTGCATGTTTGTAGAACGTGGCTGCGTGGGTGTAAACATATTTGATAAATAATCTGCCATGGAAATGTTAGGGTCAATTTCCATCCCTCATCACCAGTGGAGTCCCGGCACGCAATAAAAGTAAGAAAAGATTGATGCTGAGTGATCAAATCTCTTTTGTTCCTCTGTCTCAGTGCTGAAGGAGACCTGATTGCTCTCCCTCTGGAACGAGTGGCAAAGCCCTGACACTGAGGCTGTCACGGTGTTTTTTCCTGTTCGTATTCCAACATGCGACACAATCGCCAGGCAGGCAGCTCTGCAGAGCACTACAGGGCCTGCGTGCCCCAAATAGCATCAGTTTTGATTAGCTCCAGCGTGGCGTGGATCCCTGGGGCGCAGGCTGAGGGAAGGGTGCGGGTTGCGGGGTGAGGGAAGCGGAGCCGGGCGCTAGAGGGAGCGTGGGCATCTGAGAAAGGCAGCGGTGCTGCTGGAGGGAGCCTGGGACTGCGTGCTGGGAAGGTAGAGGCTGCTGAAATATTGATATGGAAAGCCGCTCGGAGTCATTGACTCTGGGAAACCCCCGCTGTCTGGGGTTGCCTCTGCGAGAGAGGAGGAGAGTCCTGCCAGGCACTCGGGGGTGGTAAAGCATTTTGCCATCCCGTGCAGCTGATGCTGTCTCCCTTTGTGCTGTCTCTAATCACTGCCAGGCTTTTTCCTGAAGATGGGATTCCCGGTGCTGGGGTGTCTCATCTGCTCCGTCCCCTCCAGCTGAGTCATGTGCCTGTAAAGCCTCCAGCGGTCCCCTGCAGCTGCCGGCGGTGCTGCTGGTGTGGGACAGGGGTGGTGTTTGACCTGTGTGGCGAGGGAAGCAGGGATGTGGGTCCTGGCTGCACCTCCATCTCCTCCACTGCCCTGCCCCGTTGTGTCCGGGCCAGCCCCCGAGGGTGGCTGCTGACAGAGCCACCTCGCTGTGATCTGCTCCCTGTCCTGCACCACCGACAGCAGCAGGGGCGGGCAGGAGACCTGGGATCCGTCACCTCTCTCCCTGTGCCTGATCTGCAGAAGATGCTCTTGCCCTGACAGGTCCCTGCTGCTTGGCACTCTAATATTTTGATCAAGTTGAAGGTGTTGCACAAATCTTAGCATTTGTATTCCTCCTTTCCTTTCTTGTGGATGTGGAGGAACAGAAAGAATTGGAATTTTTACCAGGCGCTGCATTGTGGGACAAAGAAACTTTTGCTGGGAAATGTGGTTGCACTTACTGATCTCTTTGGAACTAAATGTGTGTTTGGGATTAAAAAAAGTGTAGAACTGAGCAAATCACCCTGGTCAATGATGGGCTGAAGAACTTGGGATGCTGGAAGCAGCTGCTTTTGACACTGCTTCAGCCTGTAATGTGTGGGTACTGCTGGTGCATCTTCAGTGGTGCTGCTGGTAGGCTCCTGAAATGGGTTGAGCCTCTCGTGGGGATTTGGTAGAGGACCCCAGTGAGGAGTTAGTGGAGCAGAAGACTTGGCACAGAGCTCCTAGTGACTTTCAAGGCAGAGAAAAATGTGTGGGTTGAGTTCAGATGTGCTTCCTCGGGTGCCAGAGGAGAGCAGGCTGTACATGTATGTTGTCTTTGTGATTCATGCTCTTGCCATTGTGCCTAAAAGTTTTTGTGTTGCCCCATGTCTTGGCTTCCTGATCTACAAGGAGGTGTTAACTCACATGAAGGGCTGCTGCAGAGGCTTGGAATGGATGGACAATTGCAAAAGCTCTTGGATGGAAGAGATTGTGTAAAACATGATTATCTTGCTCTGGCCAAAATGCTTTAGGACCTCATGGGTGCAGGGAGGATGGAGTGGGAGCTTTAATTGGCCGTTAGTCTTTCCCTGCAGTTTGGGCCTAATTGAAAAATCCCCCCCAGCAGTGGGCAATAATATGCAGTGCAGGCAGATTTGGCTGGTCTGTGGTCTAATTTGCCTCTGCTAGAAAACTTGGAGGTGAATGCTTTCTTGTATAAGTCAGTGGAGTAGATGGCTGGTACATGGGGACATTTCTCTGATCCAAACTTCCTGTCCTCTACTACCAAATCCTGCCAATTTTGTGCTTGCAGAATGACAGACATGGCTATACTTAAAAAGGTCTTCTGCTGCCTTCTTCAGCTGGATATTCCAAAGGTCATTAAGAGGAAGGTCAGTAGTATAAGCCTTTTTTTTCTTCTTTTTAGGAAATTGAGGCATGCAAGAAAGGAGGGATCTATTCTGGGCTATGCTGCTGATCAGTATTGATGTGGCTAGTTAATAACAAAGGATTCATTTCATGTCATCTGCCATAGCCTAGATACTGTGTATATTTTTTTATAAGAAATTGTATGAAAGAAAGGAAAAATAAGTGAGGAGTTAAGAGGGGAAAGAGCAAGGCTCTCAATAGTAGAAAAGTAGAATATGCTCAGCTAAAATCATTAACAGATTGATCAAGCTAAAGCATTACAAAGTTCTGTCTGAAAGTGTTTTGAGACCATCATTGTCTGCTGTTCCAACCCCCTTACTTGGCTTCACAGATGAAGCCATTACAAATTGCAGCTCCTTTTGAGCTGGATGAGAATCAATATGATGAGACCGTGGGAGCCATGAATTTGGGCTTTCATTGGAAATGCAGATAGGAGAGGAATCACATCTGTCTGATGAGGTGAGTGGGAGCTGACTCTGAAGTATGTGGATTGTTTGGAATGAGTTGGAATAATTTAGGATGATAGCACCTGTAGGTTTGCATGCCTGTTTGTGCAATCTTACACAGGATAATGTAGTAGGACGCAAAATTAAAGGATCTTGTAAGCTTCTGGGATCATTAAGGTGGCTTCCCCACCCTTTATGTTCCACTCACATCCCAAGGGGAAAAGTCTTTGCCCAACACCAGGCCCAGATGCAGTACTCCTGAGTGAGACAGCGCAAATGAATCTTCCTTCTGCCCTCTTGGTGGGGCCTAGTTGGGTTTCCTCATGTCAGTCTTCTGTCAGGTGAAGGACTGAGCCACCATGTGAGGGGTAATGTCCTTGTTCTGCCACCCACAGCGTCTTTCTAGTTTTATTCCCAACCTGTGAAATGTTGTTAGTACTTGCCACTGCAGTGGGAGCATGGATGGGGGTGCAGATGGGTGTCTGGGGCTGGGGCCTGGCACTTGCAGACAGAGCTGCTCTCTGAACTTGTATGAACCTTATGTTTGCAGTGGGACAAGGTTTTGCTTCTGTTTGGCCAAAAGCCTGGTGCAAGACACAAGACTGGTGAGCCTGCATGTGAAGGAACACTGTCACCTTGTGCTCACAGTGTGTGCTGGGAGAGGCAGACAGGCAGAGCTACCTACTGGCCTGGGGGGCTCTGAAAAACACATTTCTATGTGACCTGAAAGAAGGTTTGCCTGTGAGACAGTGAGATTGTAAACCACTGTGATAGCCATGGCACTTGAGAGAACTGGCATTTCAGAAGAAAGAATCTTTATTCAGGTGTACTTTGGCAACTATTGGAGCAACATCAGGACAAAGCTCCATCCAGACAAAGTGTCCATATCAGGTGTCGCAGTATAATAGAGATTGTTCAGACTTTATGTGTAGCCGAGCCTGTAACAGAAGGGCTTTCAGAAATGTGTGGGATATGGAATACAGCAGAAAAAGGTCTGGCCAGGGCAGCCCACCAGACAATGATTTCTGCTGCATGTTTTTGAGGCCCTGCCCCAATAACCATGCTGAACACTTTGGTATGTGGCCTGTGAGAGCTGTCTGCTCTCTGAAGGACCAGGCGATGGGTAAAATGCTTGGCCATTTTGTCAAGCAACAGAAGTTTGCAATCACTTAACTGTGTGCCTTCCAGGACTCTTCTCTCTCAGTTGTTATCACCTCTGTCATGGTCCCTCATTCTGCTGCCTGTTTGGAGGGGTGAAGAGTGACACAAGGGGTGCTTGGCTGAGCATTATGGGTATGCTGGAGAGCTGGCTGTGGTTCCTGCATCAATCAACTATGGAAGTGGACACTGGGTGACCTATGGTTCAGGCCCGATATTGTTTTCGGGCCTGCCTCTTCACTCAGCTGAACTTACAGGAATTCTGCGCCTCTGTGACCTTTTATCCCCTGTTGAATTCAGTTCAAATTGGTCAAAAGATTCAACGGTAACCCTCCAATGCTAACTCACATTTACCATGGTGTGTTGATCCAAAGCAGAAACTTTTTCCAGACACCTAAACCACAGCTACAGCATCAGCACTGAGGGATGCTTCACCTTCTTCATTAAGTGGTCATGTTGGTTTTTGCTACCCTGCCTGGAAACTCTCTTGCTTTAATCAAAAGGCAGCATTGCTGATAGTGTGGCCTTCTCAGTTTGCTTATACAGCACCTCTTTGTGGCAGGTTCAATGCTATCCGCCTTTCCCTTTAATTAATTTCAGATTATCTGTATTACTTGTTCCTCCTCATATACTGCAAATAACAAAGCCTGCTTTTTTGAGTTGCACTGAGGTTTCATTCTTATGGCTCTCAGCTTTCTTTGGCTTTTTAAAAAAATTATTTATTTGTGCTTTCTGTAGTGCTACCGGAAGGAGGCAATAAACTGGATTGGGGAGATGGAGAAATGACTCACAGTAAGGGGAAATAGGCAGGTTTAACTCTGCAGAATGAGATCAAATGTAGATGATAAAATATTCAATCACTTGAGAATGCTACATCTTTGTAAAAAAAAGGAGATTCTTATTTGCTTTCCCAAAGTTTAACCATCATGAAAGTCACTGATTAGTGGATGCTGTTCTCAGGCTGAAGCCGGAATGAGCCAAAGTTCTCTTCATGTGCTCATCCTGGAGGAGACAAGGGTGAGAGGCCAGAGCTGATCCATGGAATGTGTGAGGACACAGGAGTGAGTTGATATGTGTGTGAAAGTGCTCAGTCCTGTTGTTTCTGTTTCACAGCTCGTGGGGAAACTCTTGTCTAGCGCTGTGCATTCTTACCTAAGAGATTTGGCTGTAACATTTATTGCCCTTGGTACCTAACAGGTTTAACAGAACAAAGCTTGCTATACCTATGTTTATCAAAATGGGCTGCATAGAAGCACCTGGGAGTAGCATGGGAGGGGACAGAGTGGAGCTTACTGGGGTTTTTTTACATCTTTTAAAATGCCATTTTAGCCACTACGTGCTTAAGAAAGAAAAAGTGTTTTGGAAATGTAGAGGATATTATGCCTGTTTTTACATGTGTGTAAGGATATGTTACCTGATAACCATAGAACTAGGTATAAAACTATTTAATTAGAAAAATCCTAAGAATCAAGTAACCAGGGATGATTTGGGGCCATAGTCTGATTCTTCCCGCTTTTCCTCTGTTCCGTCCCTACACCCTTCTGCTGTAACTCGTGGCCTCTGATGCTGTTACTGCGTATAACAGTACTTCTCTTTCTTTTGCTGTGGCCTTTGCATGGCAGTAACTTGTACAGGCTCTGGTATGAGCCAGAGGGAAGGATTTTCTGTGCCTGTCATGGTTGGATTTGACAACCCTCAGTTACACATCAGGTTCCTTGGGCTGAATGTAGTTGTTGGTGTGCTGAATTTGGAGTTCTCCTACAGCAGGTAGCCTCTCTGGGTTTGGTTCTGCTCTGCTCTCATCTGCAGATCTCACTGATCAGGAAATGGGAGGGAATGGTAGCAAGGTGGAAAAGAGCTGGCAATTAATTGGGGTCTGTCCTTGCAACCTTTTCAGTCCTGAGCTGAATTTTTTTTTTTTTTTTTTTGAAAATGCCTGTGGAGTTGCAGGGTTTTAAGAGAGAATAGAAAACTATGTTTAATGATAAACACTTGGAACAGGAGAGACTTCCTGTCCCCACCTCCCAGCTGTATGTGCAGCACCTTGTCCAAATTTTGTGTTTATATAACGGTGGTATTTACAATACAGATGGCAGAACCTTGCCCTTTGTTTTCACCTGCATATATGGAATTTGAATTCCCTGAAGAGAAGACAGTGTGAGCATTCCCTGCCAGCTTGTTTCTACAGACACCACAGAGTATCAGTTGTGATGGGGCAGATGTGGCCTCTTTGGTTGTTTCTGACTTTTTGCCACCAGCCTGTGCTAGTGCCTGGGGTGGCACACTGGTCAGTTTTGTGCTCGCTTTCTCCCTCCTGAATGTGGGGCCGGAAGGTGTTTTGCTCCTGTGATAGTCCCCTGTGGTGAATTTTTGTTGACAGACAGTGCTGGCTAGAGGGAATCTGGTAGCTTTTCCAGGTCCATTCTTTATTTAAATATTCTGCCTCCAGAGGCACGCTTGTGCTTGACTTGTCCTGATGCATTTTCCTTGGGCATCTTTCTGCTATGGCAGCTGCTGCCCAGGGCATGGACAGAGAATGAACCTAATAGATGGAATTAGCACCAGAGGAAAAAAAAGTCCCCTGAGCAAGGCATGCACAGCTACTGGGAATTTAAATAGTGTTTTGATGATGTACTGCTTTGTGCCTGAGTCCTGCTGGGAGAGAAGGGAGGAAAGTGACTATTTGGAGTCAGGGGATCTGACTCCCAGGAGTGTGGGACATGGTCAGTTCAGGTTAGACATGTCATGGCTGAATGATAGTTGGAGCTGTCTCAGACAAGAACTGGGCAGAGAAATGCTGTCAGGAGGCTTTTCTCCTTCTTGTTTAGGCTGAATGGGTCATTCTCACCTGCCAGGGTGCATAAATTGCTGTCATGAAAGCTAAAGCTTTAGACCACTGGCTAAATGGTCTGTCCTGCCATTAACTGAGGGAAGAGGAAGGATGTCAGTAAATACATATTAGCCTTTCAAGGGGTACTGTCCAGCTGATGTTAGTGTTCCAAAATCCACTCTGGTTTATGGTGATTCTATGCTAGTGTTGCTTCAGTAGAGCTTGATTTATGCTAGTGTGGGCAGGACCCTCATGTGAATATTTCTTTGTGCAGCCTTAGTTTTGCCAGTATGGGTCTTTGGGTATCCTTATGTATCTGCTTTAATTTGTGCCCTTCTTTTTTTTTTTTTTATTTTTCATTTGCCTTGTATTTTCTTTTCTTTTGTCCTGAGCTTGGGACAGTCAAAATGAGTTGTCTGATTGTGGGAACGTGACTAAGTCTGTGACTTAAGGGAGGAAGACTCAAGTATTGCCATAGTGAGGGCAAGTATCTTTCTCCCTTCTTTGCAGTGATGGGAAACTTGGATATTCAAGTGCATTAGTGTGTGCTTTAGCAGTGCAAACAGTGATGTTAACTGTTTACCTGAGATCTGGACACTTCAGGGTGAGAATGGCTGAGCTGGACTTGCCAAGTCTGTGTCCTCTTGCAATATTTAGAATAAAAATCTCAGTGATAAACTGTATCCTAAATCCTAGTGGGCTTGTTCTGGGAGAAGATGGGCGTCCCTTCCTTGTGCACGTGGTGTCTCTCAAACTCTTGCGGGCAACTGTGGGCTCTCAGTTCACTGCTTAGCTAAATATCTTCTCTGCTTTTGGGGGGTTACTGTTTTGAGATGTCACAAGCACCTGCCTGAGTGGAAAGTTTAAAAGAATTGGAGGGAGGGAACCATTTGTAATAAGCTAGCAAAGCAGACTTTTAAACATTGTGCTATGCTGTAGCCTTGAGCTGGGGGTGCCAGGCTCTTCTGTGCTTTTTGTAGAAACAGCCTTTTTTTTTTTGGCTGGGTAGATAAATAGTACACAGACTTGGCCAGACAGACCAAATGCTGTGAGTGATCCTTTTGCCAGACTGGAAATGGTGTTCTGGATCCCTCACTTCTGCTTGGAATCACTTGTCACTGGAGCCCTTTGGTTTGTCTGTTGCTCTCTCTCTTTAATAAAATTGCTGTGCTTGGTTTAAATCCTTGATATTGCAATAAAATCTTGCCTCAATAAGGACCTTAGCTAGATGAAGCAGTAGCTCCTGTCAGAGCAGCATGTTTTATTTCAAGGGCGTATTTTTCATCTTCCTGATGCTGAATAGGGCAACAGTAATACTTTCAGAGTCAGTGCTGATACACTGATGAAATGTCAGTAAGATGAGAATTAGACCCTTCCCCTTCTCTGGCAGCTGGCGGGCTTGGAGAAGATGGAATTTGAAAGCCTCTTCCATCTGCAAGGCTGTGCTTCTACCTGTGTTTCATAACAGACAGCATTAACTCAGTGATAAATTACCAAGTGTCAGAAGCCATCGAGCTGCGTGGTGAAGCAGAGGTGTCTCTTGGAGGGGTTGAGCAGTCCTGGAATGCAGTCCTTTAGAAGTAGCTTTGAGTGATGATGAGGGCTTCTCTTGCAAAGTTCCACGAAGCAGTGTCCAAACAGCGTATCAAACAAAAATGAGGCTTCCTTACTTCCTTGGTAGAGACCACCCTGGCTCGTGATGTGGTGTGTTCTCTTGCTGCTTTGCTCATTGCCTGAGCTCTGAATCAGTTTCCCGAGTTCCATTGTTGGTTGTGACCTCTCTAGCCATGCTTTGCTGGTCCTTCAATGGTCCTGGGTTTAGGTTCTCCTCTAGCTCAGGTCCTGCTGCCTCATCTGACTGGTGCAGCAGTGCTTTATAGGGTCTTGATGAAAGCTCAGAGACATCATCTGGATTTTAGCTCAGGAGTTAAGGCTCCTTAGCACTTGAGGATGAATGACTTAAAGCACAAACAGTGTGGTAAAGGTGGTGTATTTATTAGAGCAAGTTCCCATTAACTCTTCTCCTTGACAGGTTAAATATCTCTAGCTGTTCTTGTCCACTGTCATATAAGGTCTGACTCAAAGCCAGCGAATTCTTTGCATTTCTATTGAGTTTGATGGGGTTTGGACATGTGCCCAGGATCATAAGATCAGATGTGCTGAATGAGACCAAAAGTCCATCTATTCCCAATGTCACATTGCTCAGTAGCACAGCTGTGTCTGGCAGTGAATTGTATCTGGCATCTCTCTGGAACCAAGAATATGTAGTACAGAGAGCTCTGTAAATAAGTGACTGCTCACCTTGGTGTTTTCCAGTGTGTGTGGGCTGGCTGACAGAAGGGAAATAATTTGGGCTTAATCCCTAACCCCCATCACCATCCTGACAGATCTCCCCAGGTTTTGACTCAGACCAAGAACAAAAACCAAACACCACCACAATCAACCAACTAAAAATTACATCTCCTTAAATTTTAAGGAATTCTTTAAAAGATTTTTTTTTTTTTGTATGGAAAAGCTGCTACTTTTAAAACAAAATGTTAAAATATTTCTTACAGAGTTATGAAAGTAAATTCAGCACAATTTAGGCAATACAAAATATGCTGGCCTTATTAAGTTGCTATTTTACTGTAGAAAGTCATGCTTGAAGATGCTGCTCCCTGTGATTTTCTGTGTTATGCTGTCTTGGTATAAAGTCAGTGATAAAAAGGTTGCAGTGTTTATGTACTCTTGTTGGAGGAAAGCAGTGAGCTCCATGGGTAAAAATAGAGATTATAGAGTCGGATGCAGGGCCTGATTGTAAGGTCATGTTGTTTTGTTTTAATTACAGGAATTACCTTGCTGACGTAAGTTTGTAAGTCAGCAGGGTGGATGCTCACACACTGTTCTGGAGGTGGCCAGAAAATGACAGGTAGTTTAGAGAGTGATTTTTTGGTTTTGTTTGTTAGTTTTTTTGTTTTTTGGGTTTTTAGAAGTTTTTAAACTGAAAACTTCAAACTGAGAAACACATGTGTGATTTTTGTTTGGTTATTTGTTTGGGGTTGTTTAGTTTTGGTTTGTCACTTATTTAATTTTGAATATGAGTTTCTTAGCAATTTTTTGCTAACAATACCGGTTGACAGAAACTAAAATCAAACTCCTTCTTCTTCATCCTGATTTAGAAACTAACCAATTTTATGGCTGGGTGGGTTGGCTGTATTTGAGAGTGGAGGGGGAGTCGCACTTCAGATCTAAATTACTTGGTCCTGTTCCTGAGATACAAGAAGAAACTTTAGGGGAAAAAAAAGGAGCATTTTCCAACATAAAGGTGCAACTGAAATGGAGTCATGAGTGCCTTTGGGGGCAATAGGGAAGAACTTTCATGTGCATCACTTGTTCAGGATGGAGAAATACGTAGGAACTCAGCCTTTGGGCTTTACATTAACCACTGACAAGTTGTTTCCCTCCGTGCCTCAGTTTCCCCACCTGTAAGAGGCAACTGACCTCCTTTGCAAAGCCTGTGGGGAGTGAGTGCTGGGAAGCCCTGGATAAGCACTGTCATCTATCGCTGTTGGCAGCTGAGGGTTGGACCAATATGCCTTTTTTTTCTCCTTCCCGCAGGGGATCAGACGTTGGCCACAGTTCAAGGCAGGCAATAAATGCAAACAGTTCTACTGTATTTTTTCCATCTTAATTTTCCTGGGTGGCAAAAACAGGATAACAAAATTATGAGACCTGTGGCCTGTTTGAATGTGATCCCATCTGTCTGCGTGTCTGCAGTGGGTTGTAGGCTAAGAGCTGCTGTGTAGATGTTCCAGTTGAATTCAATTTGTGGTTTGCTTTTTGAAACATAATTTCATTTCTAAGTGTGGAAAGTGTACAGTGCCGAGATTTGTCCTGGTGCTGGGAGGAGAGTCCTAGTCTGATTATTTAAAATGAATTAGTTCTGATGAAATATTTAGCCTTTAAACAACACACTTAATGCAGTGAATTGCATTTTATTTATTAATGGCTGTTGCAATGAGATTTGGAGAGAAATTCTGCTAAAACACACTGTTGTGATATTGCCAAATATAGTAATGACTATAATATTTTGTTGAATTATTAATATCCACTGTGCCTACAGAGCTACATAAGCATCAGATTTCAAAATTGCTTTTATCTGAAGACTGATATGTGGGCATTGTTTTGCTTTTCTTCTGGTGTTTTTTCCAAACAATTAAAAAAAAATTCTAATTAAAATTACAAAAAGAAAGCAGGAAGGCCAGTCAGGTGTTGCCACTGTTTAACTCTTTTTTTCACTATCAAAGCACCCCCAGGAAATGCGTCAAAAATTATTTCTTTCTGCTAGCACCGGGTCTGTTTGCAAAGAGAGATTTCTTGTATGGAAAGACCACAGTGCAAAGGAAAGGTGTGTGTGAAAGCCACACTGAGGGACATCACTGCTGCTTTAGCAAAACACTCTTGTCCCACTTGCACCTCCCCTGCTGCCCAGGGCTGATCTGTGCATGTCACTCATCCCTCGGAGATTATTGACAGAGAAAGATGGGCAGAGCACTTTTAATCTCTGTGGATCAGATTTTCTGCCTCTAGGACAGACACTAATCTGTCAGAGGTTGGACTTCCAGCCAGGGCCTCTTCTCCATTAAATTAGTGGTGCTGGCCCCATGAACGATGGCAAATTCTGCCTGTGGGACCCCAGTGCTCACCTCAGGAGGGATGTGCCTTACCTGTTTCATTTCATGTGGTGTCCAGGATGTTCCCAGATGTTCACTGCTCCTGGACTCTTGGCCTAATGTGAGAGTGTCATGGTTTGGTCATTGGTGTATCCTCTGCGTGGCTGTGTCCCATGCCAAGGAACGTTTTCAGATGAACTCAAACCTGGTTTAGGTTATTTGGTAGCCCAAGAATATTTGCTTTTGGCACCTTGTCTTGGGGAGAAAGAAAGTTCATACAGATGGAGGCGGACCCTGATGTGCCAAGCAGCCTCTGGACCAACAAATGGGACCTGACCTGTCTTATTTTCTAATATGGCCATAACAAAAGAAGAGCAAAAGTGGCATGAAGGTAACTCTTTCTAAACAATTGTTTTTCTGCTGTTCCCTTTGAATTGAATACAAGTTGTCTGAAGTCTCCCTGGATTTTATTTGGGGCCTGTAATACCAGTACAGGATGGTGAAGATGTGGGAACATACCAAAGATTTCCCTTATCGACCTAAAGCTATTGCTCTGGAAGCATCCAGTTAAACCACTTGTCCAATTGCCCCTTGCTCTCTTGTGTGACTTTTTTGGTTGCCAAGGAGCTGAGAAAAGCTTGCAAGACATGCTTGTTTATTATCAGCAACCGGTGTGTTTTCCTCCTCTTCCCAGCATCTTTCCTAGTTTATTTTATTTTCCAGTTGAAGATGTCTATCCAAAAGAAGACACTCTGAATATTTGAGTGTATCCTGAGGTACATTGGAGTATCTACTTTGTGAGTCTGCAGCCAGAGTTGTTGTATTGGGTCTGGCTGGGGTGGAGTTAACTTTTCCCAAAGGCCAATAGGCTGGGGGGGGTGAGAGGTTCAGAGGGCAGTTGCATCCCATAACTCCTGCCATCTATATGTCCTTTTTTATCCGGGCTCCTACTCTGTCCCTGCTGTGCTGTCTGTAGCCATTGGCTGGGGAACTGCCGTGAGTGAAAATGGCAGGCTTTACTCCAAGGATGGCTCCTGGGAGCTTCCCCAGGGCTTTCTTGTGCCTGGTTAGTGGATCAGCCTCAAAGCAGTGTCTAGGGAACAGTCAGTGCACTCAGCTGGGCTCCCTGGCTGCTGGGGCAAGGGTGCCCTGCACCGCTGGGGGATTGGAGTGGGGCTGGTGGAATGCTGCAGGGGTGAGAGGAGCAGGTTCTTTAGAGGGTTGCCTGGTGGTTCAGACAGCTTTGAACAGTCCTACCTCAGAACTATGCACAGGGGAGGAAAGTGCTGAGGGCTAGAGCTGGCTTCAGACTCCTTCGGGTATTTAGTCCAGAAGGAAAGGAGTTTCCTGCCTGTCCTAATGATCTCTAGCAATTATCTGCCACCTTCTGGTGAGACGAGGGGAGATGTAACGAGAAAAGGGAGAGGAAAGTGGAGTCTTGGTAGTGGTTGGTGGTTCGGGGAGCTGGAACACTTGGGAGCCAAGCTGGAGGAGGGGAGTAGGGAGGCTAAGTGACAATGAGGAGAGTCAAGCAGTGCTACAGAAAGTAGTGCCCAGATCAAGACTCCCCATGTCAGCAATTTTTGGGCCACTATCTTTCCCAAAGAGTTTTCATGTTTGAGGGAGGAATGTGGTTCTGCCTTTGGTCTGCATGGCTAAAGGTTCCTGCATGGTGAGGCCATGGTCTTCTCAGTCTGCTGGGTCCCAAGCTCCCATTAACTACATTGGCAGTGAGGCATCAAAATCCACTCCAGAGCCGGAGTACAGAACTCCTTACACTATGAATTATCATGGGAGAAATCTTGAAAGTCATGCCCTGTTTAACCTCAGAAGTTTCTCCAATGGTATCGGACATATGCCACAGTGACTGCACAGAGGAACAGCACAGGTATTTGGATTTGTCTCACTGGCATTGCAGAGTGTAATAATCTATTATGAGGAAGAAAACCATTTCAGCTCAAAGGGGCAAAGCTTTGTAGTAAACAAACTTTCACTTCTGCGCAGGGGGTTGTCAGAGAGAACTGATGGTAATAAATTGATTAATTAGGTTTCATAGAAACATAGTAATTGTATGTAATCTGTCTTGAATATAAATAGAGGGATCAAAGCAGATGATGTGCTGAGTGAACATACCATCCTTGACTCCTAGAATGGCTCCAGAGAGCAAAAGCTTCCCTCTTGCTTGTTTGCACACTTGTTTCTGGTGCTTGTTGCTTACATTTTGCCACCAGACATTGGCAGCCTGCTTCCCCATGCTAGAAGACAGATTTTGCTTATCACTGCAAGAGACTGTGATGTAATTGTGACCACCCAGGGCTTGGTCTGAAGCCTTGCTGCCTGAAAAAATAAACATGAGCTGACTTATCTTTCTTTAGCTGTCACTTGTGTTGTAGTCTTAGGCTGTGAAATGCATTTATGTGGTGATTGTCTCTGCAAAGATATCACCCATTTTTTCTGAATTTCCAGACAATGTCTTGTTTGTTTTACATATTGATATGCATGTTACTGTGAATGTGACCGAAACAAAGTGATTCCTGCTTGCTAGTTTTCTCTGCTTAGACTGTAATGGTAGGAATGTGGAGAGAAAATGATCTGCTTGCAGGCATGAATTTCTTGGGAAGAGGGGAAAGCACCAGCCCCTTCTTTGTGTGTATCCCGCTGGATCTGATCTGGATCAGGTGCTGGGGGATGGCTCTGTCTCCTCATGTGTGATAGAGCTGCAGCAAGCCTTAATGCAGAGTATAAAAAAATACTGGGGGACTGCATTGTGACCTGTGCTGCTATTCCCCTCTAAGTTAAGCATTCTCTTTCAGTGGTGTTATCCTGCTATTAGTTCAATAAATACTAATGGAGTGCAGTCTGTAGAGAGTTTGAAGAATACAGCCTGCTGTCTCTGTTTTGTTTCAGGCAAGAGGGCCCTGGGTGAGCTTCAGCTTCCTTGGTCATATTCTAGTGATTACTGCTGTTGATGCTCATAGGAAGTAAACTGCAGTAAGGAGTGTTAATATTTTGTCAGGAAACTATGTATTAAAAATATATACTAAAGTATTTTCCCCAAATTCACTTGTACTCTTTTTGCAGCTGGAAGAAGAAGACAATATAGAGGAAAGCCGAATGAAACACTTTCAAAATGCTTTATTATCTAAAGTCACTTTGATTTCAATAGAATATTTTTTTTCATGTTTAAGTGATGTCATTGACAAATGTTAGCCCTGCTAAAAATTTTTAATATTTCACATTGCTGTTTACTAGTTTTATGACAAATGTTAAATTGAGTAAGAATTTTTACTTAAAGATTTCAACTGCATGCACTTCTACTTTTAAAGTGAGAATTAAATCAATATCATGAGTCTCTGTAAGACACATTGGAGAGGAGAGTGATTACAGAATTACTATTGACATGGTTTTCAATCAATTCTCCAAGAAAATTGAAAATTTCTCAAAGTTTCAGCTTTAATCGAAGGACTTTATGCCAGAGTACTCTATGAAAATTTTTAGGAAATTGCTTTAATTAGGAAATTGCTTTTATTGTTTTTTGTTTGTTCAGTGGTAGGAAAAAAGTTTTAAATATTTTGAGCAACTTTAAAAATTGTGTGATAAATGTTTACAAAAATGGAGAAAATGGTGAGACTTGAAATAGGAGGACAGATACTTTCCAGTCAACTGCAGTCATAGATAAATCTGTCAACATTTATAATCTGAACTAGGAAGTTTAAATATCAAGTATCATGTGCTGAATGCTTATATTGAACTGCCTACAATCAATCCATAGGGTCAACTTTTAAAATGTCAGAGGTTTAAATAGTACGTGTTGACAGGAAGCTGAGATTTGCTCAGAACGCTCTCATGCAGCCCAAGATGCCATTTTTCTAAAGGATGGTACTCATGGCCAGTCAGTCTTGCTGGCAACATTTCTGAAGCAATTTGGACTGCCTTTAAAGACTTCTAGTGTGGTTGGGTTATGGGGCATTGGAGCTGGTTCTCTGTTTTGTTTCATCTGGAGCTTTGCCCTTGGTACTTTTGGCTCTAACAAATGTTTTTTTTCTCCTTTTTTTAAAATGCAGCTGCAAGAGTGGAAATGACTTGCAGAATCAGGTGAATTAACAATTATTTCAAAGGAAGATCGGTCTGTTCTTGAAAATCAAGAAAGAATTTAGCATGTGTTTTCAGAGCAAGGCTGCACAAATGGATGAGGAGAGACAAAGTGTGATCAGGGTTTGTGCTAGTGCAGACGGTGTCACCACAGCCCATACAAACTCACCACTTCTGCAGCATTGGGCATTTGAAAATGTCCCCTCATAAATAAGCAGCCATCTGATAAAGTCCTTTAGTGGAGCTGAGAGTGCAGTCCACTGATCAGTGAGCTGTCATCTGGCATCAGGATTTGCTGCCATCTACTTGTTTTTGGGCTTGTTGTTACTGTAAATCTCAGAGGCTCCTCGCAAGGACTGAGACACACTGATCTTTTGGGAATTATGTCCACAGGTTAATGCTTACTGTGAGGCTGAGATCAGGCGTGTTTGGGTCTGGCAATGAAACATTATTCACTGAAAGAGAAAACTGAAAGCTTTATGGTGAAAGGAGATAAAAAGGAGAGGACAAAATAATGCAGTAAAGGTTTACCCAGCTTTTCTGGTTATTTCAGTATTATCATTTACTACATGAGTAGTTTAAAACTCTGACTTTGGGTCCAGTCCTCTCTACTTGACTTCTTATAGTGCTAATGATTTCTGCTCAGGGAACCTTCAGTTTCAAGCTCAGCATCCTGTGAATGAGAAGAGATCCCCCAGGCCCTGACCACCAGCTCTCCCTACTGCTGTGCAAGATGTGATGTCCTGGGAGATGCCAGAAGAGCTGCCACCCAGATATTGCTCAGTGTGTTGTGGGCTGTGCACTGGAGGAGTTGGACTCCTCTCCTCTGAGTCTCTCAATGTTTAAGAACACACTGATTAGGAGCAGGTAAAAATAGCAGTGTAGGAGGTTGCTCACTAAAAGGCTCCCTTAAGTAGGAGGAGAAAATAGAAACTTTGCTGATTATCTACATATATACACACACACACAGCCCCTGCTAGGAAACTCTGCAGGGTGTTGGAAGTGCAGCAGCTTCTTGTGATCTGGAAGTAACTGGTTGAATTTTCCATGATGTGTGCTTTGTTACTTCATTCATGAGCTGCAACATGTTTGTCACTGTCTTCAGGATTTTTTACCTCATCTGCCTAAACTCCCAGAACTGTTTTCCTGTCCCTAAAACATTTGCTTCAGGAAATTGTCTTCCAAGAAGTTCTTTCTTGTTTGGTCTGTGCAAGTAGCATGTCCTGTGCTAGCCTCATCCCAGTCCTTGCCTATATGTGAGTCTTGTGCGCTCACACCAGCAAGTGTGGTGGCCTTTTCAAACAGTGCTGAATGATGCGTGGGGCAGAAAAATCCAAACATTTCAAGATGTGTGTTCTTGAGGAAGAGATATGTCTGGGCTTCTTAGGACTTTGGCACACCCCCAACTTTTCAGAACCTTGGATGTATTAAATTTTGTGGTGATGCCCCTACTTGTCGTCTGGGGGTAACTCAATCTCTGCATGGATCTCTAGCAGTTACTTTTGCTCCCTTGTGTGTGACAGATCAAAGTATTAAACTACAAAAATAGTTGGCAGAAATTGTGGGCTGCAAAGCATGGTCCTCCCTCCATGTCCAGCTCCTTCCTCTAATCCCTCCACCCTCAGTGGAGTGTAACCACCACAGTTTCTGTAACATCTGGCTCTTGTTTGTTAGTCTCTCCCTTATTTTTAATGTGGAACAGCTACTCTCGCCTTGATGGATTTTGGACTTGGAGTCTTCATGGGAACTCTCGGGTGTTTAAAAGGATTCTCTCAGAATGGGTGTTCATGAATTTGGCTGGCCAGGGAGCTGTTTAGACAGAGGCAGTTTAAGAGTTAACTGTGTTCTATGCAGTTGTGCTGTTTCCATGTGTCTCCTTCAAGCCTTTAACTCCATAGCAACCACATGTGCATCTCTGCCTCTTCCCTGGCTCTCGTCACAGCCTGATTAATGTGCGCCAAAGGCGGGATGTTATTGAGTGATAAATTCTGTAGAGTTGGTTCTTCTCATGTTTTGCTGTGACCCATTTACCCTCCTGGGATTAGAGCTGACCCTCAAATAATGCAAATCCAGTATTTCTGAGGATGTTTCCCCCTGCTCCTAGCTCATCTTGTAGCCAAGTCTACTGTCATTGTTTTGTAGTTGTTTCCCTCAGTAATGTGATTTTTTTCTCCCAGGTAACTTACTGCAAGCAAGAAAAGTTATAAGTCTATTTTGACATAAAACCAAAGGTTTTCGTATGCTCAATTTCTCTGTTTTTGAAAGAAAATGCATAGTTCAAGGTATGCTTCTGAATTAACTACCTGAAGGAAGAACAAGTAGCAAGTAAATCTTTTTTTCCCTGTTTTTTAAATCCTTGTTTCCCAAGTTTTTCCCTGCTGCATTTTTTCCTCTGTGTTTTTACTTAAATAGCAAGGCCTTCGCTGCTGTTTTGAATGAAACTGGTTTTGTTTGTGGAATTGTTTGCTGAGGTGGGGCTAAGTAACTCTGACAAATTCTGAAGGTTTCACCATGCAGGTGACTAGGCAACTTGTGTGTATCTTCTTAAAACACAGATAAAAGCTGATGCTCTGAGCTGTGCTAGCTAACTGTGCTTGTTCTTTTACTCCCTTGCAAACAGGTTGCAAAATGTGTTGCAACAAAATTCAAGTTAAACCAATTTTCTTGGCCTTGGGACTAGGCTGTGAGTGTGCATATGGCCAATTACCTCTGCTCATCTGAGAAACAGTAATTTCTTACGTGTGGTAACTTAATTGTTCATAATTGGCCTGTCTGTACCCTGTGATTTCAAAGCACCAGATAGATGGAAAAGCTCAAATGGATCTTTAAACAGATGTGATGCAGACAGCCAGCAGTGCTTTTTGCAGATAGATGGCATGCCAGATCTATGCAGATGTACAATGTTTTTTCATTATCTGGTTTGGACAGGATGGGGACAGAGAACAGCAACTCTTGTAAGACTGCAAGACTCCGCCTTACCTGCTGGAGACCTTGTGGTCCTTTAGGGCCTGCACAAAGGGCCAAGGACACCTCACGGCATTTTTGATCTTGAAAATAAAACCACTGCATGTTGAAACTCTGTGAGTTTTTGTTCATCTGTAGTAAATTGTCATGCTGGTCTTTTGTAGCTTCAGTCACAAGAAAAAATTCAAAGAATGCATTTAGATGAAAATGTTACCAGATACTGTGAGAATATTAGGGTTAATGCTATGGATACTTATCTTGACCTCATTCTGCCTTAGGTGTCGGAAGTGGCCACTGTGGCAAAGAAGGATTGTGGGTTAAATGGACCCTTGTTCTGATTTAGAGTGGCCTCCCTTATGTTTCTGTGGGACTGTCACCAAACCATGGGAAAAACAAAAGCTCTCCAATGACATTTTTAGTATTAGAGAATCGAGGCATTACTTTATTCTGGCCAAGATGTTGTTCTGGCCAGGATATAGAACAGGGATAATTTCATCCACACATTTCCTGGGTTGTGCAGAGAAAATTGCTCCATGACATATGAATTTTACTAGATTTTTCAGATACTTATACAGTCAAAACCCATAGGACTTCATTGATTCAGTGTTAATTGGTTCCAAGTTACAGAGTTCTTAGTATCTGGTTTCCTGTTGGTTATCAATCCCTTCACCTTCAATATTAATTACGTTCTCATTCTTAATTCTCTTATCTCTCTTTTCCCAGACCAGGTGTCTCTGACTAGGGTGATGTTTAGAGCTGATGTTTGTTAATGGTCTTGATGGTTGTTATCTTTTGTGTATCTTCTGAGCTACTCTGTTGAGATGTTAAATACATCAGGCCTCGAGTGGTGAAACAGTCCTTTGAAAAGAAACTTCAATTCCCCTCCCCCTGGGCAAAGACGAACAAAACTCCTAAGTTATATTAAAAAATTAAACTTCGTACAATTTCCAGCAGAACTAGTGATATAATTTAAAACAGCTGACATTCAGTGAATCAACTTCCTTCCTTTAAACAAGCATCCTTGTGAGAGGCTCATTATTTATCCTCAGCCCAGTCTTTTGCCTTAGTGGAATTAATACTCTGAGCAGGATCTGGACTTTTATATCCTAAGATCTGAACAGGGTAGCAGGCCAAGAGCAAGGTACAGTGCAGGCACATTGGAGAATAACACCTGCGTGTTGGTGGCTTGCTGGCTGGCCTGGCTGCTGTGCTTGGTGGGAGAATGCTGGAATGCCAGGGAAGGCTTTTCTGAGAACAGGATCTCTCAAAAGAGGATGCAGACAGGTTGGAGAGGTTTCATAACTGATGGCTCTCATCTTCTGGATATTGGGACAGCATCAAGGTCTGACAGTTGGAGCAAAAATTGTCAGTCAGCTTTTGGTTCAAAACTAACTTCCAGCTAAGAAAAGTTGTTGTGTGGAGCAGTGTAGAGCCCTCCATTCAGTACACTCTCAGTGCCACTCCAGCCTCTGGTATGACAGTGCCTCCTCTCTCTTGATAAGCCATAACCAAGTGCAGAGCTGCCCAAAAACTGGCAAATCTGAAGGCTAGCACAGGGAGAGAATGGGCAGGTGCCCCAGCCTCCACCAGAACAGGAAGTGCTGAGACCCAGACAAGCAGAAAGTAAAAAATGAAACAAAACTAAAATCTCAAACCAGTCAGATTTTATGAAGAACACTCCTTTCTCTGCTGGTAGCAGGGGGTTTATGACATTAATGTTGTCGCAGATTGGTGACTGCCTACAGTTGTCTTGCATTTCTCTGTGACTGTATTCTATTGTAGCCAGAGGGATCAAAGAGCTGCAAGAAGAGAAGACACTTAGCATGAAAGAGTCTCAGAGATACTAGTTTAAACAGTTCTGATTTCCTCTACTCTAGAAGATAGTGGTATAGTTATGTTCTTGCTGATTCATTGTCATATTTCCTCAGAGGAAGACAATTTTCCCAATCTCTGATTTAGCAAGGGGTTTGGTTACTGAACATTGAGTCTTCCAGGGTTATTAGATGTGCTCTGACAATGAGATTTGAATGATTTAAAGAGTTACTGTCCCTCAGCAGAGTCAAGGTAAAGGATTTTTGCTGGAGCAACCCTGCCTTAACTCAGCCTGAAGTCAAACAGGTTCTTGTGCTGGCTAATTAACACCTATGTAACGTTTAGCCAACTTTCCTTTGTGTTTTCCAAACTGATCTGCCAAACACTGATGGTCTCCGAAGTACGGCAATTGCTCATGGAAACCTGATGATCACTTAAATGAGTCTGTCAGTTTGATGTGGCTGCTTCTTGGTAACTGAGGGTATGGCAGAGTTGAGAATGGTCCTTTGACTTCAAGTTTGGAAAGGGGTTTATTAGCTGATCCTTAGGTGTGGGGAAAAAATCCTGAGAGTGCTGTTCCCTCTGGAATGTGACAGCTGGTGCAGTAGTGTCCTGTACTGCCTCTTCCTAGGGACTACAACCTAAAACATGTTTGCAGTAAAATGAGAAATGAAGAAATTTGTTTTGTTTGGGGAGTTTAGTGACTGGGAATCCTAAAAGCTGGATTTTATTGTCTGCTTTTATTACTGTTAAACTAACTGATGCTTTGAGGGAAGTTAGAAAAACTTAGTGTTTTAGGAAGTGCTCTGTTGCCGTCTTGGGAGTGTTCGATATTTCGTCTTTTTTTTTTTTTTTTTTGGCTGTGAAGTTGTCTGCATAAGAATGAGATCTTGCTTATGTGTCTACCTACTCGCTCCAACTATGGCCAGCGTAATCTCGGATCTAAACAGCCTGAAGACTTGATTCTTCAGGCTTTGTGAGAATAAACATGATTAACAAAGAGGGGATAAACATGAGATTAAAAAAGCTTTCCAGGGACTGCTCTGATACCCTTTATGGTGCTGTTAATACTAATTTTATAAAAGGGATATTTCTGCATTACTGCGTGAAAGTCTGAGCTCGGGGGAAAACCCTGCCTGGTAGCTGCATGAGGACTTGCAGCACCTTCACTTCCCAGGTTACACTGGGTTAGAGGTTGCACAGAGTTGCTGATGTGACTCTCGAATGGTCTGAACATGCTTGGGTTTTGCAAAGTTAATGGAGATCCTGCCTGGAGAGCTGTGCATGTTGGAAGCCTTAATCGTTCGATCTCGGAAGGCTCAGCTGCATCAGGCACTTTGCATTGTGCCATATGACAGTTGATTTCTCCTGGCAGCTGGCCGAGCACTGGGAGCATGGCTTACGTTTTAGCAGAAGGCTCACTGAATGAATGTGCTTCTGCAAAACATGTTCAGTTGGTGTCTTTTCTGGGGGAAATCTGTCAGAAACTTCTGAGCAGCTGTAGTTGCAGCTTGCACGTAGGGTAGGGATTGCCTGGTGGTAGGAGTGGGTGAAAAGGAGGCAATCACATCTTATCTCTTGCATCTTTTGATAATTGTGGTGGTTGATTCTCTAAGTATCGAATTCCTCTGTGCCAAACCATTGATATTGACAGAGGCCTTGTTAACCTTGACACATGGAGGAATTAATGATTTGTAGAAACTTAATGAGATGATTATTTGATGATTATTCAGTGCTGTAGATTGCTGTAGATTGCAGTGATTCTACTGACTGCTGCAGCCAGCAGGTTGCTGCTTGGCTGCTGTGTCCCAGCACATCTGATTCCCCTTGGCTTGCGCCAGTGCCCTTAGGAGTGAGTGTGCTTTACTCAGCATTAAGTGCTAAGACTGTCATCCTATGGCCTTTTTGTTTCCTAAAGGTGACCCATCTTGTCCGTATTCCCTAAAATTCACGCTCATCCCAGCTGTAATAAACTACAGATGCTTTATTCTGATGAGCTGTTAACAAGAGGTATCACTGACGTAAAGATGGTCAATAGCAACAAGAGATGGAAAATGGAGATGAAAATAAAATGTTTTCAGGGAGCTCTTAGCAATTCCCTTGTGATCCTAAGTGTTGATCTTGACTGCACAGAAATGACACCATGTACTGAGACACCTTTTGCTACGGGGGGAGATGTAGAAATGACCTGTCTTCAGGGTGAATCATGGAGGAAGGTCTGAATCCTGTGAGTGATTACCTTTCTGCCAGATGGGGAGATTGTTTCCCCCAGAAAATTTGGTAAGGTCTTGCAGGTTCTGACTCTCCACATGGTATCCAAAGCTTTGAGGGAATGGATGGTTCCATTGTTGTGGATAGTGTTGTATGATGCCTGATGCACTGAACCTGGAATGGGAGCAGCCAGGGACCCAAACTATTCTGTGAGGGTTTGTGAGCCTTTGTTTCTCTTGCTGTTGTGCAGACAGGAGCAGGTCTCGCTACTTCCTACACAGCATTCCCCATTGGGAAAAGAATAAATGCAAGTGGATTTTGTATTCCTTGCTGCTCAGGGAAGTTGAGTGTTTTGGTGATGAGACATCAGCCATGTAAGATCTTGGGACTTCTGATTTTAAAGCTGTATCATATCAAAAAAACAAAGACACCTGTGGGAAGCTTTATGATTTGCAAACCTACTTACTGTTAGGAGCTTTTTTCCTCTTAGTACTCTCCTGCAGTTTATTTTTGAGCCAGGTAGGGAGGATTTCCTGTTAAGTTTTTTTTTTTTTTTGCTTTTTGGTGTTTTTTGTTTGTTTGTTTGTTTGTTTTTCTTATTAAAAAGAAGCTCTTTTCCTGCAGGGCAGGAGGGACTTTAAAAGACTGGATTGGTAAATATACATTAATTTCGCCAACCAGTCATTATCCCCATAGGTTTGAGTTTTTATCTGCTTCTTTCTTCTTTTTCTTAAATCCTTTGACCAATTCTACTCAAATTATTTTGGGGAAAAAAGTGTGAAGAAGTGAAGGTTTCTTTGAAATGCCATAGTTTTTCTAGTCTTTTTTTTTGTGTGTGTTCTTTTTTTTTCTTTTTGTGTGTGTCTTATTTTGTGTGTGTTTTCTTAAAAATAATATTTAACAGAGGTGTTCTTTTGTATTCAGTTGTGGGGAACCACTTTAGTTTTTCAGATCTGGAATGAGAACAAAATGTTTAGATCAAAAGGGCAAAGAAATGCTTGCATTTGGTCAAAGGAATATGCTATTAGAAAGATGTTTGGAAGGAAAATTATTGACAAAGCTCTAATATTTAGGTACTGGAATGTTTCTAAGTGCTTCCTGTGGTTTATAACTCCTCCTGTTTATTGATCACTTGAACTTTCTCTACACTTAGCTCTTCCAGCAGCTTGTCTGGCCATGCATTGCATGCTGAATCCCTTTCAGAAATCCTTTGCATTTAGCTTAGGTTTGGGCAAATATATTTGTGAAGCATTACAGCAAAGAACCTGAAAGAAGAATGAATAATGCTATCCCATTGTCACTCCATTATATTTGGCAGTGTCTCCAAGTCATGTATTTACTAAACTTCAGCAAAACTTAGATTATTTGTATCCAGTTTTTATCTGGGAGTTTTTTGTTGTGGCCTGGATTTTTGTTCTGTTAGTTACAAGGTGGTAACGTGACAGTAACAGCATTTCCATCCTGCAGAATAGTGCATTCAGGAATATTTTGAACAATTTCGTAGAAGGCTCCATGACAGGAACATTTCTTAAATGGTGAAGTTAAAAGATGGTAGCCACACTGTGATTCCATCTGACTGTCTGTTTATGTGCTGCCAGCAGAGGCTGTTGTGTTTGGCTGTGCTGCAGCCTGTTCCCATGGCTTCCCCTGGGCCAGCACTGCCAAGGAGCTGATCCATCAGGCGGGCGACTCAAAGGCTCCAAGCTTGTCTGTGCAGTTTTCAGCTATCTTTTCCTCCCCCAGAATTCATCACCCATTTTATCAGGGCTGGCACAAGGCTTGCTGTGGGAATGAACAGCTGGGGGTGGTCAAGTGGCATATGACTACTGTTTCTGGCAGCAGCTTGGGTCTGTGCTGCATCAGAGTGGTTGCATAACCAGCCCTTGGTTTATTTCTGCACTGACCAGCCATTTGGGCTGTTTAGTTAGGTTGTACTTACATTTCAAAGCTTATTCTCCCTGTCTCCTTTACAGATCTATATAACCTATAGATCTAATGCGTTTTCTACCAAAGCATCTGTGGGTGAGATTGCCCTGGTGTTCCCCACTGACAGGATGCATGCTATGTCTCAAAATGTAGCCTTCTTCTAATGCTAGGTAGCCAAGAGTGGATGGGAATGGGGAAGGAAGCAGTGGAAAAAAAAAAAAAAAAGAGGAAAAGGAAACCATTTCTGACACTTCAGGTCTCATTGGAGGTTGGAAGGATAGAAGGCTTTCAGGCTAAGATGCTGCCGCATTGTGTTATGTGTTTATTTGAAGTTTAGAGCACTCATGAAAACTTACAAGTAATTTTAAGGTCATTACTTGAATTTCTGGTCACCATGGGTATTTTTCTATATTGCTCAGCCTGCCCATCATGATCTGGCACAGACTGTAAGGAAAACTAGTGGAGCACTGGGGAGTTTGAGGGTAACAATTTAGCAGCTGTGCTTCTCTTGCAGCCTGGGTCAGAGGTGGTTAAGTGCAAATCAGCTCTTTAGTTTTCACGAAGTGTTGCTTTGGGTTTACACGACTGCTTGGTGGCTGCAGATTTGCTTTTGCTTCTATTTTTCAATGTGTGTGATAGGGCTGATGAGTTTCCTTTGGTTTTTTTAATGCATTTCAGGTATTTTTTGGCTTTCCCAGCCCCATGAGGATCTACTTCTAGACCTTTCTTGGGCAGGAGGGGTATATGACTACTGTTATTTTTGCTGGACTTCGAACTGACTCCTAGTCCTACTTAGGGCTGTATGGCTATCAGGTGGGAAAGTTTGAGCATCTGGTCCAAAAAGGTATAAATACTCTTCCCTCCTGTGTGTCAATAATCATAAAGTCCTTTCCAGACTGACTAAATGTTCTGCATTTCAAGCAGTGCTGTGGAAACTGATCCATTTGGCATTATGCATTAGTTGGTCTGTTAACAGAAGTAGGATATTGAATGCTGAGTACATTTCCTACCAGTGAATCATGGCAGCCTTTAGCTCTCTGCTTTGTTACTCATTTGGGATTTAAGGGTTGGTTATAAATATGGGGTCCAATACTAGATGGATTGGTGAGTCTCCTAGGAGATGGGTGCCAGTGCTGGCATGCAGAGAGAGATTACTTGCAAAGCTTTATTTTTCTTTCATCCTGCAGAGAGATGTTGCCCTGGCTCTGATGTGGCTGCAGGAGTCATAAAACCTATGTGTTTTATCCTGAGACAGATAATATTCTTGGCAGAACTGGGGTCAGTGACTGGAAGCTTTAGGAAGTTAGTTAATTAAAACAGTTCCTTTGCAAACTGTTTCACTGCAGACTGACTACCAATGAATGAACTGTGTAGCAGTAAACATGACTAAAAATTAAAGAAAAAAACTGTACCATCCTGCACATACAACCATCCCTATACATACAGGTTGATAAAAACCATACAAGAAAATAGAGGTAGCAAGGGCACGTTTGGAAGTCAGGCCAAATTTTGTTCAGCTGTATAAACAAAACCTGTTGTAATAATGTATTTCATGATTTGGGTTTGTGTTTCTTTTAAGAAGACTTGGGTTAGGCAGGATTAGGTATAAAAAGGCTCAGAAACATGGAATGTTAAAATGCTTCCAGCAGCAAAGCTGTTTTAGGAGATTCCTGTGCTTTTTGAAATCCCCATCTCTGGTGTTCCTCTCGGTTGTGTTAATGTTGCTGTTTATGGGACTGTAGTTGCCATGAAGATGACAATCAAAAGATCAAAAGCAAAACTTAAAAGGAGGGGGAGGGTGAGTGGAACCTGAATCTAAACTTTGTCCCAGGAATGTCTTTGGGGACGGGAAGTTACCTTAGAGAGGCTGGGAGAGAACACAGTGGGAATCTCTTGAGTGGGATTTGCAGCCAGAGAGATTGCAAGGTGTAATTGTGCCCTTTTGTATCCCCAAAACATTAGAGCTGCAGAGGGCTTGGTTTTATTGTGTGACCTACAAGAAGGAGGAGAGAAATAGCAAATGTCTGCCGAATTGTAGAAGTCGCCTGTCTTTGTTGAACCAATATATTGTGTTTGCACCTTCATAAATATTGCTCCCTGCTCTGAGGGAAGTGTTTGGGGAGGTTTTGAGTTCAGGTAGGTAGGAGGCTGCAGGTTTAATATGAGGACTGCAGGAGCCTCTGGCTTTTCTCCGCTGCTGGTACTTGCCTCTGGTGAGGCAAATGGAGGGATGTGGGCTTAAGGAACAGATCAAAGTGTATGAACAAAGGATTTTCTTAAATAGGCAGGAGAAAAATTGATTTTATTTCTTTTTCTCTGTGGAAAGGTGTTGGGGCTCATCTCCCCTAATCATTAGGGAGAGACTGGGGATATATGGGGTATTTCAGCAGCTGTAGGAGCAAAGTAAATATTGGCTATGTTCTCTGAGCTGACCAAGTCCTTAGGCTTTCCCATCTCCTTTCTGACTTAACAGTGAGTTTGAGGACAGTGGCCAATAGGAATCAGCAGTTCTGTTTTTCCCATGGTGTGGAGTTCTAGGAGGGATATGGATCAGTGTGAGTTTTCCCTGAGAGGCCTGCAGTGAGGCTGGGACCTAGGAGTGCTCAGGGAAGTGTCCTCTGTTGTTGAAGCTAAAGCAGCTTCATTTTTGTGGCATTAGATTTCTTTCTGGTATATCTTTCTGTATATCTCCAGAGTGTGTTGTTGATATACATTGCAGTAACTCTCATTAAAGTCAGAGACACCTTTAATAGAGATTCAAATTGCTCAACTGTGACATATAAACTGCAACAGCAGCCCACAATAGATATGTTTATGTGACTAGAGCCATCTGACTAATTCATAGCAATTAACTTATTTTGTAAATTGAACATGTTTTTCTACTTGCATATTGTTCATTGGCAATTTGGGATTTTTTTTCAGGTTTACTCATTCTTCAAAATTATCTCCTATGTACCTCCTATGACTCATTCTTTGTCCATGGCTGACTCATGAACTCCTTCATACAAGCATTTGATGTGCTAGTTAATTCGAATTAGCTTCATAGGTCATTTGGCATTGGTTTGGTGTCCAATTGGAAAAGTCCAAATGTTGGGTTTGAAGTCCTTGGGCAGAGGTCAGATCAGTTGGACAGAACTGTGCTCCAATATTCACATAAATTTGCTCTTTCTGTGAACTTTTAGACAGAAGTGTGCTCATTCAAAGTGTTTTAAGAAAGATTACATCTAAAGATGCTGGAGTAAGACCAGGGCCAGATTGTAGGTTGTCTGGGGAGATGGGATAATACTGCTGAAGTAAATCTTTTGCAGTCTGTTGTGGTAAGTTTTCTGATGGCTCATCAAGATTGGTAAAAACTGTTCTTCAGCAACAGCTTATTCAACCTTCCCTTTTGCTGCCTGAGCAAGTCTGACTGTAGGCACAGCCATGGAAAGGGATGCTGTCAAGTTATGCTGCTGTTTTTACCTGGTCCCTCTCATCTGAGTCTTCAGTGCTGGATGATGGGCATCGTCTTTGTGTGCTGTTGCTGAACTCTGGAGAGACAAGAACCAGTGTTAGCCAGAGCCAGGAGCTTCTGTCATCCTTCCTTCAGTGTGGGTTATGCCTGTAGCAGAGCAGGAGTGGAAGTGTGTCATCCTGTCATTTGCTCCTCTCTCAGGCTGTCAGTGCTCTCTGAAGGAGATGTGGCAGGTATGCTGTCATCTGCAAATCCAGCCCTGGTTGGGTTTCACATCTTGGCACGTAAATTAACAATTATTTCAATCTATAGATGTGTCTGTGGCACTCAGGAACGCTCTTTATTTTTGCTGTAATGAGCACGTCCTCTGGCAGCGGGGCGGAACAAGCAGCTCAGAGAAGGGAATGTGTAAGAGCTGCAGGAATTGTTCCAGCTCTTCTCTCAGTGCCCCTTTACTCATTTGTGGTCTGTTTAACTGCTGAATAAACTGGCTGTAGGACAGGTCACCCACACCTCAGCAATTACAGCATCCCAGCTAAAGAGCCTTTAGTCAATACATTTGATTCTATTTGTGTCTGGTGTTGGCAGAAATGTTTCTTGGCCTCTGACCCTGCTGAAGGTTCCTGCTGGTCTTGCATGGGTTGTGCCATGTCATGGCCCTGCCTAGCAGAGCCTCACTGATAGACGTTTGGAAGGAATTGTGTCTTGTGAAGAGGAAGGTGGCTGATAATGGCTAAATTAACAAACTTAACTAACTAAACTAATTGTGTTAGTGAAAATGAAATCCCCCCTGCTTGCAAGCAGATCTGAAATACTTTCAGTGTAGTCTGGAATTGTAAGAGCAAGCCCATTTCCAAAATGACAGGCAGTGCAGATGGCTTAGCATGGAGAAAAGGCTCATCCTTACCCTGTGTTACAGGCTGAGCTTGCCTAGATCTGCAAGTTGCTGTTGGTGGCTTGCATGTTTTCCCCTCCATCAGTCTCGTCTGTCATGGTTTCCCAATGCTGTGGGAGCAGTATGACAGGCAGAGGTTGGTTAAGCTGTGTCAGAACTTTTTATTATTGAAAGCACATTCAGTCTGTGGATGTTAGTCTAAGGTAAATTAGAATGCAATTGATATATGCATATGACATGCATATTAATTTTAAATGTGTTTGTTGCAATTAGTACTATTACAATGAATGCCAGAGGAAACAGGGAATGATTAACCTCACATAAGCTTTGTTGTAATTTGTTTAAAAAGTTCAAATTTAAAATGAGACAATCAAAATGTTGCTGGTTGATAAGCAGGGAATACATAGGGGGATGTGTTTGGGTGTAGTTTCCTGATGAGAGTTCAAATGGAGCCTTTGCCACTCTCCTGTGATTTACCTGGGTCACTCCTGCCATCTCTCTTGTTCCTGATTAGAGCTTTAGGTCTGGATCTGAAAGATATGTGGTGCAGAAGCTCCTCTCCTCCTTTGTGATAGTCTTTGTCATTTTCTCAGTCTGTTGTCTCTGTTTCGGAGGGTCTGTGTGGGGCTGGAGGGAGAAGCATCAGGAGTGTCCCACCAAGCAGGGCCTTGTGCTCAGAAGAACCCCAGAGGATGAAGTCCTCCCCTGGTGATATATAGAATTAGGATCTCCCCAGGCAATACATGGCTGTGATCTCCTGTAGCAGGGCAAAAGGAGGGGAATGTTTGAAGCTTTCTAGTAGACTGTGTCTACTAAAAGTGTTGATTGAAGTGAGAGAGTCACATCTGGTATCCCAGTAATTCCATACCCAGACTTTGTGTTGCTTGTGTTTAAAACTTTGTTTTCTCTCATGCAACCAATGCTCCCCAGTGGGTGCTGGTCCAGGAAAATTGATATGTGATGCTTCCAGAGATGCGGTGAGCAGAGGCTTAGCCAATGGGTGAAATCCTGGAGGAGGACCAGGAGACACTGGGTTGATTTCTGTGCCTGGGAATCTATTTGGACTGTGATGTTAACTGTGTCTTCTGTAAGTGCCAAAAGGGGCTGTTTCATCCCTTCTTTAGGGCATGTGGTCTTGCCTAACCCTAGGGATTAGCAAAGAAAAGCCAAAAGCCGATGTAGAGATGTAGCAGAAACTTGCCTCAGACAAGTGCTGTGGGTGACTCACTGTATCCCTCCTCCTCTCTGCCAGCCTCTGCTGCCTACAGAGATTCCGTTCTGCTGATGTATCCTCATCCTGGTAAACTGCATTCACGGTGGAGGTTGTTCTAGTCCACCTGGTTGATAATAAATACACTAATAAAGCTCATCACCACTTCAGCATTGTTATGTAAGTATAAATCTGCAAGTAGATCAAGCTTTGTTCCATGAACAAAGAACAGATATGAGAGTAGAAATTAAACAGACTGCATATTAGAGAGCCTTGGCTGCTATGCAAAAGTAGGGTTGCAGTACAGCTGTGGTCCCTACTATTTAAGTGACATAACTTTGATCTTTCCTCCTCCTTTTATCAAGAGCTTCTTCTGGTTTCTGTGAAGGCTGACTCTGTTGTGTGCACTGTTTCTGGGTGTGCATGTCCTGTGCAGAGACCTAGTTATGGGGGAATTGGGAGCTGCCTGGCTAGGCTGATGCTATTGTAGAGACTTCATAGTGAAGTGATATGGAAAAGAATTTTTTTCGCAGATACACAGCTGAGCTATGGCAGACAAAGTGATTTTGGTACCTGAGCTTCTGACTCTGCAAAGTGCATGTGTGGGCTGGCAGGAAGTCAGCTGTAGGGATTTCTCTGCTATACCCTTTCAGATGATGCAGCCACACCCCAAATGTAAGGACCAGGCCTGTCCTCTTTCTGCTTCTCACCTCCACAAAAGCTGTGCCAATCTCTTTGCAACTCTAAAGAAATGATGGGTAAGCATCTGCTTGCTTTTTTCTACTTAATTCTCCTGTCTGAAGGATGACTGAAAGACAGCTCAGAAAAAGGGCGTATTTTCTCTCATGTGCCTGTTTGTTTTCATAAATAGAATATAGCCTTTCAAAAATGATGGCAAAGTAATGAATAAATTGAGAGAAGCCCTAAAAAACCATCTGTGGTTGTATCTTGGGTAAAGGGCCTTGGAATCCCATCCTGCAGTTTAATTAATCCAAGATCTTGGTGTTTGGTGTTGGAGTTTCAGAAATGCTCTTTGTCTTCTCTACAGCCTGTTGAAAGGGTTGATGTGTTCGGAAAAGAAATGTTTCAACTAGCCTGTCTTGAGATTTCAAAGGTAAAGATGTTCTTCAGGGTTGTCCAACCTGATATCCTCTGGGATTGAGGCCAGAGGTTTACTCTGATTTCTCTCTCTGTTGCAGCATGGTTAGGCTTTATTTGTAGTCTAAAAGCAGTGACAGTATGTGGCTTCATTAGGGCCTGCTGTTCTTGATTACATGGCGGCATGTCTCTGTCTCGGTCCCATGTTGTGATACCTTTGGGTTTGCTGGGAGGCAGCTCATTGGGAATACATTTTGCTTCCAGGACAGTGTAAACAGTTTTTTGGCCAGCACTGCGGCTGTATGAACTTAATGACTGTCCTAGTTTTGGAAGACATGGGTGTGTAATGGCCAGCCTTCCAGACATCAGCTACTAATAACTACCCATGTAGGAAAAACCAATATGTAGGAAATCCATTTGATAATGGCTGCATGATGCTGTTGCAAAACAGCATTTTCCCAAATAACATTTGTCTGTTTGTTATCCATCATTTTCCTTCAGCATCCCTGGAGAGCTTTTTTTATCCTGGGGCTTGCTTGGCATATTCAGTGTCCAGGGGAAAACAGAGGTCATTCAATACAGGACCCTTGAACCAATTTTTCCCAGTCTGCTGAGGACACTGCTATGAGTCATGGATAAGCAGTGGTAAATCTGCTGGCTTTTTGAGATTTTTGGGGTATAGGCAGCTGGGAAGAGGCAGTTGTAGGTGTGTGCTGTTCCTTTGCTTCATTAAGCTGCCTCAGCAGCTGTGGCTGCAGCTGTGGCACTCAGACCTGTGTAAATAGATGCATGTGTCCTGTTTTGAGACCTGTGTTCTGGTGCTTGAGGTTTAGGCTCTGACAGAGTTTTGACTGATTTAACTGGCAAGGCAATCCTATATGTGCTTCAAAATGGTAAATGGCTGGGTCAGGGCAGGACCTATTGTCCACAGGCTCTGAGTGCTACACAGAAGCCAGGGAAGGATCTGCTGTTTTCTGAGCATTAGCCTGTGTCTGCCACTTTCCCAGGGAGATAACTTATGTTTATGCTTATAAGGTATCCTAATCCTTTTTGCTACTTCTATTTTTATTTTTTTTTAAATTTTGTCTAAATGCACATAAGCTGATTCCAGCCATATTTTACAAAAAGTTAGAGGCCTTGATGTTAGAAAGCCTTTTAAATTTCTATTTCTATGATGGCCAGAGAAGGGAGAGACACCTTTGAACTGGGATGGCAGCTACTGTCATGCTGAGGGAATCCACATGGGCACCTCAGTGACTGGGGAACCACTGGAGTAACAGTGGACAGTATGGACCAGATGTTTGCCCTGCCCTTGCCTTCTTCCTTAACACCTGGGGGTTAGTTCTTCATGCTTACAACTGGATGGTGGGAGCTGGTTATATTGGGAGCCTGAAGCTTGCAGATCTCTGCCTCATTCACAGGAATATTTTACAAGTCTGGATAGAAAAGGACCCAAGGCTGTGGGTGGAAAGCAGGCAAAACACAGCTTTGTGCTCAGGCAGTGACTGGCACAGGGCAGAAGGTGGGTGGTGAGAATCCCAAAGAAGGGTCTTCCAAGGAGCGGGGAGTGATGGCCCTGACACACTCGCTGTGTGTTGTGGGTTAAGTCTGTAATGGAGGTGTTAAAAGTGGTGTGCCTGCAGTGAGAGAATTCCTGCTGTTCGGGAGGTAGAGTGGCACAGCAGAGGGTGGAAGTGTTGGCTGCAGCCCCAGGAAGTGTCCATTGCTGGATTACAGATATCTTGGAATAGAGGACAAGATGGTGAAGTGGGAGCTCTGTGCTTTGAAGAACAACACACATCAACTTCCAGCCAGCTGTGGGTTTATCTCACCCATGACTCACTGTGCTGCTAAAGAGGAGCTTGTAGTTTTAATCTTGGAAACAGTGGCAGTGTGTTGTGTGGTTCCTAATGACCAGTGCTGAACCTCAAAGTAAGTCCTGTGATTTGCTTTGGCCAGATTCTTCTAGTGGCATGGCTGGTAACTAGCTCAGAATTACTGTTGGGATGGCAGGGAAACGAGAAGGATAATGATGTAAAATCCAGATTCACTAAGGCTGGCTGTTTTTGTAGCCATCCAGACAACACAACAGTTGTTAACATTCATGTTGAATATACAAACCCTGTCTTTTGTGGTTTAAAAGGGATATTGCCAACTATTTATTTATTGCTTTTAATTTCTTTCTTCCTCTTTGCAATATACCCCAGAGGTTCTTGAATTACATTTCTTTCCCCACCAATTTTTAGTCCTATTCTATTTCACAAAAGACAGCAGAAATTTTTCTCCCTCATCTTTTTCTTTCTTTTTTTCTTTTGCCCTTTTTATCAGGTCTCATGTATAGTTTCTGTTGTGGCAATTTAGCCACTTCATTGTGCTGCCGCTGAGGTAGCTGCATAGGAAATAAATTATGACTAACTGAAAGGAACTATAAGAGAATATAATATTTTCTGAATGAAAATGTACTGGAAACTTCTGTATCCTTGAAAGCTTCAGTGCATCAAGTCCTGTGTATCTTTAATAAGATGGTCTATAGGTAAAAGAAAAATACCCTGCAATTTGGTCTGAAATTGTGTATTTAGCAAACAATGCCCTATATGATCTAAATAAGCAAGTGCTATGCAGTGGACTTAAAAATGCAGACTCTCCCTTATTTTGTGATTTTCATCAGTTATCAAAAGCATCAGTCCACATTGTGAGCTTGCTGCTGGGTTCCTGTAATGAGAGTTGAGTATGAGCTATAGAAATGTAAATGGAGCAATCTGAACTTGAATCTTTGCTTTTCCTACTTCTGCAACTTCTGTAATGGGACTGAATGGAAATAAATCAGCTTTAAAAAACCTTACCAAACATCCCATTTAATTGCTTTTCTGAAAGCTTATATGCTGGATTTTGGTAAAAACTAATTTTTCCACCAAATTTTAAACCCTTGGCAAGGATGAAGATGAGGCTTTGCAGTGGAAACAGGAGTAAGGGATCCTTATCTGTGGCAGTGCTGATGGATGCTGTTATCATTCTAGATGGTGGGAGCAAATAATACATTGTTTTGAATATTTTATACCTAAAGTCTTGAAGACTTTTCCCAAAGAAAAAGACTTGAAGAGGGAAAGGTGAGAAGGAGACACAGATTGAAATGCAGATGTGTTCATTGAGGGACATAAAAAATTGCATTCAGCACTGAACAGCCCTCTAACCTTTATGGATTTGCTTTCCTAGGCCTGGCATTGGACCTGCAGACAGGACACAGCAGGAGAAGCTGAGTGTGTTAGGATGGAGCTTCTTGGTGATGGCTGGACTCTAGGGCTGTCACTCTTCAGTTTTTATGTTAGTCATGTGTTTCTTTGGAAAAGGGGTAAAGAGACCCATATGTAATACTAAAGCTTCTTGTTGCAAGCAGAGTATGCTGGATGGCAGAGAGGTGGCCATGGTGACAGTATCTCCTTCCTCCTGATCAGGGGCAAAGATGCAGATTGATACACTGCTCCTTAGCATGCAAAGCTGAGACTGAAGCCAGCCTTGTGAGCACATCTTCTAATTGAATAAGGGCGGCCTGTAACAAACCCAGCTCCTTATTGATAGGGAGAAGCTTTCAGTCTCTTTAAACTTCATTAAACTCTCTGTAGTAATTAACCACTGTGCTAGGTAATGTTCTCTGCAGTGCAGTTAGCACTGCCTGGCCATGCCTTATTGATTAATCTAGCCCTAAAGTTAGGCTGCTGGAGAGAACTGACTTGGAGAGAACATTCTCCTTTCTCTCTTGTTGGGAGGGGACCAGGTAATTTGTTTTTAAGGGAGGAGTGTCTGGTTGTAAGAGTTTCTTCCATGTTTTGCTTCTTGTCGTGCCAGGAGACTGAAGTCAAGGTGCTTTTCATGCTGCCATGAGTGACCAGGGCTGAATGTGACAATGGCTGTTTGGGACCAGCCTAAAGACTGTCTAATTTAGCATTATGACTGTAGGGGTGATGAATAAACAAGAGACAAGTGAAAAAAGTGGGGCAAATTGGATTCTTTAGTTGGCTTTTGGCCTTGTATTAATTTTTGTCGTGGAGTCCATTTCTGTTCAAAAGACCTGACTATTAAAAATGAGCGCAGTCTAGGGAAGGAAAGGCTAATAGAGGCACAGGAAGGACAGTGATGGGACTGAAGGGTATTTAGCCCAATTACCTTGGTTCTTAGATGCCTTCTCCATTGGTATACGTTAAATTTTGCTTTCCACCTATCTTTAGCATAGCTTGTCCATTGCAGAACACTTAAGTGTGCACAGCACCCTCTAATTCTGCAGATCCACCTTTCCAGTTGTGCCCTTGAGTCTCTTTCTTCCGATGTGACAATGCGCCGTTTGCTCCCGCGAGCTCTGCAGAGCTAATATAGCTGTCGGAAGAAGATGGATTCTGCTCACCTCATCTATCACCGGCAGCGTTGTCACCCGGCTGCGTTTGTGTCGCTGAGCCCTTTATTGCACGTATGGCTGGGAGAAAGCCGTTCCCTGCCTGGGGAGCATACACCGCTGGTGCCCTCTCCTGGAGGCAAAGCCGCGCTCTGCTAATCCTTGCCAGAGCATCCCCTGTCTCCTTTTAGTGATTCATGGCTTGGAGGCTGAGGCATCACGATGGGGGACTGTGGTGGGGCATCAGAAGAGCGAAGTGTGCAGTCCCGTACCTTGTGACAAATACCAGATGCTTCAGAAAATGCTTGGCATCGGTGTGATAATACACGCTGCAGGGAAGTTTCTTCTTTATCCTGGATTGTTTACAGGCCCAGGAGTATGATGCTTTAGATCTGTATGTCATGCTATAACCTGCCAGTGGCATTTTAATGCGGTGATAAAGGTTTGTATGGCTGTCTGCGGTTGTGCTGTGCCAGGAGATAGTCGATGTAGGATGTGAGCTATGCTCTGTGCTTTGGGGGTCAGGAGCTTGGGACCTGTAGAGCTGAGGCGTTGTTTGCTTTTTTTGTTCTCAGCAGCCAGAAGGATGGTGGGCATTTGGCTGCCAAAAATCCTCAAAGTCAAATTACACCATTGAAAGGTGAAACTGAGGGATAGTCTCCCCCCTTTAGGAGAATACACTGAGGAAACACAACCTGAGTGTGGAAGTGACTACCTTAGACCGCAAGCCTGTATTCTTGCTTTCATGGCTCCTTTTAAAAGGCCCCTTTTGCACTATCTGCAAAGTCTTAACAAACCCAAGGACGCTTAGCTTAAGGCAGTACATGCTGCCACACATTGCCTCCTTGGCAGATAAATGCAGTGCATATGTTTGTGAAGAGGGTATGGCAGCATTTCCAAGTTTCTCCTGGTGCTGTAGGAAAGGCTGTGTGAGAGGCAAGTAAGGTGTTACTGAGTGCTTAAGAAAGAACCAGTGGTGCATCATGGAAAACTCAAAAAACGTGGCAGGCTGAGTGAAGCCATCAGCCACCTGGCAAGGCCAACATTCATTTAGTCTGTTGGGATGCTGAATTTTTAAAACTTAAAAACCCCCCATAATGCTGAGTCTCCGTATTGCCAGCCAGCTGGCTGGGATACTCTCCTTATTTGCAAGAAAACAGTGAGTTTCCAGGATCTGCTGAACTTTGATATATGAGCAGAGACCAAAGAAGTTTTGCTAGAGTGGGCTTTGTGATGGACCTGGGGCAATTTGACTATTGCACTTCAAATTCTGCAGATCCCTTGTCAAATACTTAGTTTTGTTAAAAAATTAACTCCTTTCCCCCATTGGTTTTAATTTTTTTCCTTATTTATACTAATTTTTTTAAACCCCCTTTTTATCATCTGGAATTAGAACCTTGATTTTTAACATGTATATTTGTAAGGGAATCTTGGATATCTTCTGTTTCAGAATAAATTTTATTCTCATCCTTTTGCTTTCAGGAATGTCTGGAAAAGGAGAGCAAGTGGGAGGGACAGGACTTCGAGGCATATTTTGTTTAAAATCACTGATTTCTAGAGAGATTTCCCCTGTCTTAAACTATGTTGGTGGAAAGTCATAGCAATAATTTAGTCTTGGAGAAACCTCACTCTTGGGACAAATCTCTGGAGTGCATCTGAGCTTCCTATATATTGAGTTCACCTTGCAGAATATTGATACGGTTTTTTGGGTTACAAAAGAGAGATTTGGGCTTACATGTTACATTTGTCTTTTATTAAATTTTCTTAGTTAGGGCTGTATTTCATTTGTTCCTGAAGGAACTGAGGAACCTTAATTTGAGTTGTGCAATCATTACAGCACTCAGAGAAACAGGTTTTTCACTCATTTGGACCAGGTTGTTGGAACTGGAGTGTCCAAGATGGGAAGCAAACACAGTCTGCTCTGGCAATGGGGCAAAGCAATGCCTGGAAAGGCCCACACTTGCGCTGGAGCTCAGCATCTCCCAGAGGCCTCTGATATGTCGAGCATGGCTCAGATATGCAGCTGTGGTTGAACTACTGTAGTATTCAATTCGGCTTCTGGCTTGCTTCCAGAAGAAAACCAGGATGCAGGCATGTGACTTTGTTTGAGGTCTGGTCCAACCCTTCCTCTTGTCACGAGAGACAATCCTGCCTGAGGAGTCAAGGTGGTTTCTTGTATTATGATGTGTGTGTGCATGGGGAAGGAAATAACTTACATTACCATCACTGGTTTTGATCATTTGTTTTCCTATTTAGTGGTCTGTAGCCTGACTAATAAAGCACTTTCATGGCTTGGCCAGTCCAGTGCTGCTGTCAGTGTCTGCTTTCCAGCCTTATTTGAGCACCCTCCTGGCATTATGTAATCCCCAGCACAGGTAAGGAGGTATCTTCACTGCTCTTGAATGCTTGAGCAAGTCTGTTCCCTTTTGCAAAACTAACCCCTGTCAATAATTTATAAGCACTAGGAAGATCTCATCTAGAAAATGATGTATAATTCTTGTCAGCCGTGTTCAAGGAAGAAGAACTGAAAATGAAACAAGACAGGCAGAGATGGGCTGGTAAGATGACTGGGGAAAAGAGATCCGCTCTCACGAGTGGAGACTAAAAGCTCGTAAAGCTGGTGGAAAGCATGACAGAGATGGGAAGTGCCTGTTCTCTCTAAATGCATTAAGGTCACAAATACTTGGGAGGGAGAAGAGCTAATGAAAACAGAGGGCAGTGTTGGTTCAGGAACAATCAGCTGTTAACTCAGTGAATGAGCTGAAGGTAAAATGGAAAAAAAGCTTCTGTGCAGAGCAAGGAGGCTGGGTAATGGCCTTCTCAGAGGTACCAGGAAGGAAATGGAGCATTTTATTAATGAGAGGTAGTTGCTGATGATACTTTTGGAAGGTTTTGACACACAGGAGGTGCCTGCCATTTGTGTGTTTCTAGACAGAAGATGTGGGACATTTTATTGCTTTTTGGGCACCATATTTTTCTAAGATGAACTTACCTGGCAATTGTCCAGTCTTCCAACAGTTTTCAGCTGATCACACTGCTGCTGTGTGTAAACAACAGCTGCATTTCACTCCAGAACAGGTTGTATTTTAAGCTGCGGAAGGTGTAAGTGGTGCTTTTGGATAATTCCATACATCAGCTTTGAAGGTGGTTTTGGGTGAACAGCATTCCTGGAAACTTAAGGAACCGGTGCTTGCTTCAGGAGATGGTGATGAAAATTGAAATAGCCCTACTTGAGGCAGAAGAGAATGATAACTGTGAAAACTTTCTTGGACAACCAGTAGATGATCTGGGACACTTACCTCTTAAGCCCACCTCTCTCTGGAAGAACCTTCAACTTGTCTTTCAATGAAGCACTGGCTTTGAATGGGAGCGCAGGTATGCTTTTCTTCTTTTCTTTGCAAAGAGCAGGTGGAAGATGACAAGTAAATGATGACATTATTACGCTTGCACTTTAATAGTTTCCAAGGAACTTGCAAGTAAGCGAAGGCAACACATGAAATATTCATGGTTTCTCTTTGCTCTCATACAAAAGGTTGAAAGCTTCCAGAGCTGGAGTTCAGGGTACATGAAGCATATGGAAATAACACCTGCAGCTTTGCCTGAAGGGCTAACACTGACCTTTTTTTGAGTGATAAATAAAATTTGGTTTTTGTTTTTTTTCTCTTTTATCTCAAATGGAAAAAAGAGATCTGGTTTCCACACACAAGATTCAGTCCCTTTGTCTATAGCAGGCTTCCCTGTAGACTCCTAACTTCTCTCCTCTGTGGCTGCCCCCTTGTTTGAGGGCAAAATTAGTTTTTGAAACAAAATATTTCCCTAGTGCATCCTTTTCCCCTGCCCCAGTTTATAAAAGGACTACAAATAAAAGCAGTTTTCTATAAATGAATGGAAGAAAATGAGCACGGCAACATCAGTGTGCCTTATCCACATAATAGTATATCCACCTGTGATAATACCTTATTTGCAGAGATAATGCTGACTGTCCAGTTCTTGGTGACCCCAATCTCTTGGCATTAATAATGCTCTCTAAGGGATTCAACCATCCACCTATCCCCACACTCTGGTGGGTTAAAGGAGATAATTTTGAAAATTTAACATTTGGAGGTAAAATTAAGGGTTAGAATAGAATGAATAGAAGAGAAGGTGGTCAGACAGTAAGAACATTCAGTCAGAACAGTATAGGAGAGAAGTGTCAAGAGAGAAGCAATGACACAGAAACCCTCTACATCTGTGCAGTTTTGCTTCTTTGTGTCTTGTGCTTTTCCTGTGTTGGAGAAGAGAACGGTGACAGTGACGAGCCCCAGCAGATGAGCTGCTACTGGTGAATGTGTCAAGGAAATTGTCATAGCCAGGAGTTGCAGAGGTTTGCAGATATTCCTCAGCACTTCAGATGTCAGCAGTTCTGGCATTCTATAATCCCACCTCCTTTATTAATCTTTGCTGCAAGTGATTGATTTTTTTTCCTTGTGTGACTCTCTAGTAATGCTCCATCACACCTGCCCCGCCATCCAGGGCTGCCCAGCCTTGGAGATGACATTTGCAAAGTGTCAGCAATCCAGCAGCTTGGAAAGGCTGCTCTGCTCTGTGGAGTGTGGATCTCGGTGCTCAAACACTACTGCTGGAGCTTGCCCTGGAAGCCTGGCCTCAGAAGGGTTCCTTGAACCCTGACAAAAGATAAGCCAAAGGAGAGGAATTCATCTGTAGACTTTTTGTAGCACGTGGAATCTGAAGCAAAGAGAAACCAACAGTGTTCTGAATAATGTGGGTCAACAGAAGGCAGCTTCCAAATGACAATTACTTTTATTTTATTCATCTATATGCTACAACAGTCAAACCAGAAAGTTGAATTAAGCGTTTCAACAGGGGAGGGAGGGACGAAAATGCATTTTTATCAGAATGTTTTGTGGTGGCAGTTTCAGTTTTGAAAACAACTTCTATTTCTGATAATTATTTAGAAAACAAATCCATTTAAAAAGTGAGCAGAGTATGCAGCAATTAGAAAATAATTTAGCTTGCTTTCACTTCTCATGAGCAAAAAAAAAATTAATAGGCTCTGGAAACCTAATGAAAAATATTTTCGTAGTGAAATTGAATGTTAATTTCATTAAAGTTTTTTTCCCCTCCTCCCCTGCCTTCTCACCTCCCACTAAACTAAAGGCATTTGAAGGATCTGTCAGGTAGTACTGGCAAGACCTTTCCAGCTGTGATTCCAATACAGTTTTTCAGGACTGTGATCCCAGTGAACTTTGTTCCCTAAAGCTTTTGAAGCCACTAGAATGAAGCTTGCTGGTTCTCTTCTTGACCTTTATGCAGGCTAGTTCTTCTGTGGTTTTGTTTATGCCATTAGATTTTGTTCTGGAGCCTGGAATTTTGTGTAGTTTGGAGAATGATTAGAAGAGATGGTGTAGTTTAGCTGAGATGGATGCCTCCCAACCTAGAGTTCTGGTTGGTTTCTCTAATTTCATGCAATAATGAAAAAATAAATAATTATCATGTCTGCTTGCACCACAGGTTGATAAAAAATGCAGTTCTATCAACATCATTTCATTCCTATAACCTGTAATTGTCCAGATATGTGAATAATCCTCTGACAATATGGCAGTCATTTCACCTATGCATTTTGTTCTCTGATTTACCACCTATAAAACAAAATACCTCTGCTTATTAATTTTGATATCAATACTTAAGGTGAGAAAAGCTTCATAAACATTGGATGTGAACAATATCAGGCTCAATGCATCAGAATAATTGAGTGTGCTGAAGGATGAGGAAGTGCCAAACCCCAGCTGCCATTCTCCTTGGTGAGAAGGAGCAGGAGGAATGGATGCTGAGGGACACCTAACAAGCTGCAGTGCATGGTACAAGAGGGAGCACAGCAAAAATGAGATGGATGGTAGGTCTAGCTACAAAGTTTTAGAATGAGCTGGTGAACTTGTCCTATCCAAAGCTGCTCGACTGAGTTCTTCCCCTTTTTGACTTTGAACAATCTTAAGAGACTCATCTAAAGGTGGGACAGGAGATGAGAAGCTGGAGGATGAAGTGCTTCAAGCTGTGCTCTAAGAGACCACAGAAGGACCCTGGACCTCCTGCTTATCCCAGGCTTGTGAGTGAGCTGGCTCCTGTTGTTGTACCTTGGTGTCCTGCCTTCCTGCCGCCCCTTCTGGAGTTCTCATGGGAAATCACAGAGGCATCTGCTTTCTGCCCTCTTGCTGTACTGCTGGGTGGTAGATGGACAGGAGTGACCTGATCCCTTCAGCACTCAGGGTCTACAGCATTTGCTGTATTTCTGTAACAGACTGAGGTGGGTCCGTGGCACATTGGTGGTTGAGGGAACTGTCCAGCAGCTGAAAGGTGTCTCTGCCTCAGCAGCGCAAGGAATCCTTTCAATGGGCACTGCTGAGTGTTAGGGCTTTTATAAGCTGAGAATTTAGAGTTGCAGCTGTAGTTCAACGCCTTGCTGTTTAGAGCTTTTATCACAGGGAAGGCATTAGGAGAACTGGGGTCTCAGTTTAGGACAGCCTGGCCTTTCCTGAGAAGAGGTGCCACTCGCACAGATTTCTGGTATGAAAACAGCTGGTTCTTTCAGTAAAGGAAATATCTTCTGTGTCTAATCCTTCTGGTTGATTCAGTTTTGGTCTGTGTACAAAGGGCCAACTAGAACCTGCTGGTGGTACTGAGAGTTTTTCCACTTGCGGATTTCTATCTACATTTTCTTATCACCAAAGGTAAGTGCTCCAAGAAAGCCCTATGACCGCTATTTCTGTGGCTGATAAGCTCATACTGAAAATTCATCATCCCCTCCATCCATCCCTTTTTTTATGCATCTAAATATTTTTCCAGGGGCAGAATGAATTTATCATCTTTATTAAGCAATATAATCTTAATTCAGACTCATGCCCTGAAGTGTTTTCTTGACGTAATTGAAAGTGCTCTGAGCTATGAATGCATGGCTGTTTCTCTGTGGATACTAGCAGGTTGTGTGTGGTGAAGATTGGAGGGTGGAGGAGGTTGTGCAACGAGTGAGTGTGGTTGTCTTGATGGCAGTGAGCAAACAGAATCAGAATGCCTTTATTAAGATGGGAGGAACCTCATGCTGCTGTTTTTTGTAGTCTGTCATGCCAGCTGATTTAACTGCAGTGTTTTTTTCTCCTCCCCACCTGTTCAAACTTCCTTTTCTTATATTGTTCCCAGGGAAATGAGCAGCACAACACCCATGTGCCCTGGCAGTGTGGTCATAGTGAAAGGGTGACAGTTTATTACTCTTGTGAGCATTACACAAATCTAGAAGCTTCTTGATGTGTGTGTTTTTCTGCCTTGTGGTTGCACAGTCCTTTGGTCATCCCATGGTGGGCTTTCACCCTTCCACTGGACCAGTGGGGTCATGAATGGATATCTGTGTTTTACCAGGAAGCATGTCATGTTTAGTGACTGTCTGGGGTCAGACTGAGAGTTTGGTTTGGAACTGAAAACTGGTCTCTCAAAAAAAAATGGACTGAGAATCATTCATTATTGTCCTCATATTCATGTCTAAACTTGCTTGAAAATAACTGTCAATGTCTCTATTACCCCAGTAGCACTAAAAATATTGTAGCCTGACTTCTGCCCTAAGCCTTCTATCTCTCTGCAGGTGTCCAAAACCAGCTGTTTTGTGTCGTGCTCACTGGGTTATAGATGAGGAGACTCTGTGACAAAAATACTGTGTGTCATATTGGTGTTTGCACAGATCAGTAAAAAATCAGAAGTGGGGTGAGCTGCCAGGTTTCCTGATCTTAAAACTATAGAAAAGAGCATCTGGGGAGCTGAAGTATGGCCAATTATCTTCAAATTCTCCTAGGTTAACATCTCTAGCATTCTCTTAGGTTCTTCTAAAGGTGTGTGTTTTGTTGCAGGGAGAATTGTGTCAGTAACAGACCAGCTCTGTGCATGGGGACATTTTCATGATGTCTCACTTAAGGGGTTTGGCACAGGCTGTTTTATCTTGGTTGCTGCTTTAAGCTTGATGAGACAACAAAGAGCATCCTGGGCTTGTCCTCTTAGCTATGTTGAAACCTGTCCTCTGCTCTTTCTGCAGCTGGAATCAGACTTTCCCCATAGCATATTTGTCACTAATTAACATGATACCAGGACAGCACAGGGTCCCTTCATTGTGGCAAACCAGCTGATTATGCATGACAGCTGTCTAATGTAGCCTGAGCTGACTTTGTGCCCATGAAGAAGGTTCCACTTGTGTTTATTAGCAAGAGTTATTTGACTCCCTTGCTGCAGTGCGCAAGCAGTCCACAAACGAGCAATCCTTACGAGTCTTGCAAGGCAGAGCAAGTATTTCAAAGTTTACAAATATCTTGGCAAATTAAACTAGGAATATTGTACCAGATTGTGTCTCTTTTACAGGTGCAGGGAAGAGGGATGTGTACAGTCTTGGCTGAACTGTGCTGGAGCTCGAGGCTGGCAATGAGTGAGGACAGAAAGTCCTGGGGGAGGAGCCCTGACTGAGCTGTGTCAGGAGCTGACCCAGAGAACAGCAGAGGGCAACACACAGCTTCAGGAGGGCGGGGATGCTTCTTCTGCTGTCCCTGTCTTTTGGCGACTGCTGTTAGTTTTCCAATGTACTAAATTATTTACTCAACTACTTTCCCCCCCTCTTTTCTTTTTTTTTTTTTTAAGAACCAATTAATTGCTTAATTTCCCTTTGCCTGGCTCTTCTGTTGCATTGGGGCACAGCAGGGAAGCTGGAAATGCCTGTCTATTGGCTATTCCTAGGGAATTAAGGACCTGAACAGCAGCTAATCAGTGTTTTAGCTGTAGTTTTCAATATTCTCTCAGTGTTAATGTTGATAATAGATAGCTGGCCCAATTAAAACAAAAAATTATCAAAGTGTGTTTGAAGTGCCCTTAGGTAATTCTGCATGCGTTTGTTGGAGAGTAGCTAGGAAAACAAAATTTGACCTTGTGCAGAACAAAATCTTGTTACAGAGAAGGATGGAGACAGTGGGAGAGTAGCAAGTAAAAGTTGATGTTAATAAGGTGTGGCAGAGATTTGGCTGTACTGGATTGTTTTACCTGTTAAATGCACTATCCTGCTTATGGCACTGAGCAATAAATGGGTGTATGTTTGAATCATATAATCCTCTATGGTAGTTCTTCAGTGATATCCAGAGGCAAGGAAGTAGATATCTTTCTGACCCTGAAGGCAGTTAACTCGTGTTCTGAAGCATGGGATTTGATTACTGTTATCTTAGCTGCTGCAATTATTGACAGTAAAATTAACCAGCTCTTTTTAAAGCCTAGACTTGTTCTGAATATACTGACCATTTAATGGGGTCAGTTTTCACTGGTGTATAATGTATGTTTGCTGCAGGTACATGAGCAAAACTGGCTGATTGCATATGACAGAAGACCATCAGACAAAAACATTTGCTCAAAAACATTTGCTTGCACACTTGGTGGGGTACTGACTTGCCTACGGGTGGTAAAGTTGCTTTGTAAAATCAAGCCCTCCCAATTTAGCATAGAAGTATGGATATCAAAGTTGAGAAGTTCCTGCTTTGATTCTGTGTATTACGCTGGGTTAAGGCTAATTATTTTCTAAGATGATGCAGAGGAAGTGATAGATTAAGCCAGGAGAAAGCGGTGGCGATTAGGAGAGGGAGACTTCAGTTTTGAAGTTAGTAGTGTTTTGATGCTGAAGGTTTCCTCTTTTGAATCCATTGTCGAGACTGTGGTTTTGCTGTGGTCTTAACACACAAATATTTCTGGTCCTTAACACACCTGAAAGCCTGGGTGTTATGAGGAGCCCTGTGCTTACTGTGTGTGTCTTGTGGCACTTATGTCCCATTGGGTATTCTTTCAAATTCCAAATAAGAGGGCTAACTGTTACTTGGATAGGCTTAATGTCATGTCAGCAGACATGAAATGTGCTGTGGTTGTTAGTGGGTTCTTGGTACTGGTCAGACTTCAACATGGACAATTATTTGTGCCACATCAATCCAAAAAAACAAGCCTCAGTTGGTTGGCATAGTCATCAAACTCTATCAAGCTTTTAGACAGAAAAGACATGTAAAACTGCACCTTTCCACCTCAAGAGAAGGAGAAATAGGAGACAAAGAGATTCCTGATCTTAAATGGATGAGGTTAAATATTATGTCATGTTGTGTACAGAGTGGGTCAGTTTGAGTTTGCTGAAGTTTGCTGAGGACTGTAAAGTCTGTGTTGTTGGGGTGCTTTTGGAGTATAACACTAGTACCAGATATCAGAATAACCTGCTTGTCTGCTCAGAATTGTTATAAATGATAAGAGCTGCTCAGTCTAAGTGTATTATTTGGAGAGGAACTGCAATACAAGTGATAAAGAGAGGGATCAACTTTTTATTGGGTTTCAGGACTGGTTTCATTAAGGAGAGATAAGGAAGATTTTCCCCTAAAACCTGGTTTTGCCAAGACTTCCTCTGTGCCACAGAGCAAGACAGTAGGCTCACACCTTCAGGGGGAAGATTTAGGTGCCTGATGCGAGCTTAATTTCAGTGGCTGCCAAGTGCTTGAGTAGGAGTTGGAACTGTGTGAGCTTCATGTCAGTCCCCAGGAAAGTTGCTTAAAGCAGAAGTGGCTTGCAAAGAAGCTGCAATTATTCGTGAAAACACCCTTGTTGAACACAGTGATTCCAGAATAAGCTTTTGTCCTTTGGGGTGTTGCCACACTTCTTTAAGCTTGAATTTCATGCACTGGCTTTCCCTTGCAGAGTCTGTGGTCCCTCGTAAGCTTATTTCTCAACTTGCAAAATAGAGATTGTCCATAATTTTTTTCAGGTTGTAGGATCTTCTGGAGGCAGTGTTTGGCAATGTTCTTAACAAAAGGCCTGACAATCTGGAAGTTTTATCTTACCTGGGTCTTGAAGTGCTATTTCTGTGAGCAATTGCTTACCAAGATACAGCCCAGAATCCGTGCTCTTGAGCTCAGCTGCTTAGCTCTGATCACACAAGGGGGGCCAATTGCTCCAAAGCACTTTCCTCCACTCTTGCTGTGTTCTGGAGCATCAGGCTGTATGCTTGGTGTAGGCAAATCCAGCGCTCAGAAATAAATGAAATGGCCTAGATACTGTGAGACTCTTTAAACTTAATATCCAAAAGGGAGTTGAAAGTCAGTCTCTCAAAACCCTTTGTAGCTAACTTTCTAGATCTTCTGTTCCTTAGCAAAAATGCTGCAGATTGAACTGCCAATACCAGCAAGTATTTTTCCTTGCATTAGCTTCTCTTGGGGGAATGGCTTGCTGGACTCTATTAAAGCTGGCACTGGAGACTCCAGAGCAGCTGAGGTTTGCAAGTCTTGGATTCTGAACTGTCTTCTGTCTTCAGAGGCAGCATTATTGTTTAGGGTATAGAACATTAAAATGCATAGTGGAGATGTAATGCTGCTGGACAAATCTGAGCTGCAGCTGATGTATTGGCTGTTAGTAGATGCTTACTCTGCTAGCAGAGTGCTTGAGGCCATATTTGTGGCATTGCGACAAAAGTCTGTGAACATTATTAATGGGCAAAGTTTCTGAGGAGAGAAGTGAACAAATGCCTTCTGCAGAGAGCTGGGAAACACTCAGCACCTGCTTGGCAGCTTGCAGAGTTGGATCCTGGATTTAGAGGAGGTTCTGCTCGGAAAATATTCTCCCTGTTAATAAAGAAAAAAGATAATTTGACAATTCATAGCACGGAAATACATCTTTCACCTTAATCAGGGGGCCTGGCACAGTCTGTGCTGGCTGCTGGCACCAGCAAGGGTCAATAGAATTAACTACAGTGGATGCACCTGGGAAGCAGAAGAGCTTGATGATTTGGAGATGTGTGTTGATGAGGTACTGAGGGATATGGGGTGAAACCCAGTGAGTCCAAAAACCTGGCAACTACATTTGAGAAGTATTCAGCAGTTATCCTGCAGGATGCAAGAGATGTGAGTTCAGGTCCTGGCTTGGCTGCTGACTTCCCATGTGATTTCAGGGCAGGAGTTCAAAAGGGACTTGGTATTTACAGAACAGAGTAGCAGGAAGCAATTTCAGCCCTCTCAGGCTCTATCTTGTGGGTTTCTGAATACTTCACCTCCTCACTGTAAACCAGGAATGAACAAACTTCATGGGATGCATGGAAAAGTTGAGAACAAGTGTATTTATTTGTAGAAGAAATCCAGATACGATGACGGTGGAAAGTCATGAAGTGCCCAAATCAGTGTCCTCAGACAGTTCAGGCATTCCTCCCTCAGTCAGAGTAGGAATAAGTGGTGTTTCAGGTACTGGATACCAACTTTACAGAAGGCAGATGTCAAACAGATGTGCATATGCATGGGTAAACAAACCTAGCTTGAGCAGTCACTTATCTGCACAAGTGGGTCTAGTTTTGCACTAATAAACTCATTATACTGCTAAAGAAGGCAACTCCCAGTTATCTTTCTTCTGGGCTTTAAATGATTTTTATATCATCTGGAATGGATCAGATTTGTAGGACATCCTATTAGCATTTGGTTATTTTCATGCTCTCATCTCTTTCATTTCAGTGGTTTGAAACCACTTAACAATAATAAAAAACCCTTTGAAAATGTTTTAATCTTTCAAATCCATGCATTGTCTCACGTTTTGTCTACCAGCACCCCACCTCTGCCCCTCCATTGACAAATCTGTGTTTAGACATGGCATGAGGTACTTTTGTGGATGGGTGAGCAGACGACTCTGGGCTGGAGGAGATTTTTAGATTAGCGCTTAAAATGATATATTAGAACATTCTAGAAAAACCCCAAACAAATCCAAACACAAATCCCACTTCTGAAGTATGACCTGTATAATCTATTGGTGGCTCCACATTTGAGAAAGCTGTTGTTCACCTTGGTGGTACAGAAATAATGTCCTAAAGATCTATTGTCCTTGAAGGCTGCAGATATTAGAGTTTCTTTTGGTGAGTGGATGACTTAGAGACAAGCTCCCATCACAACAAGAACAAAAAAAGACAGACTTTGTTTCTTCTGTTGTCTTTCCACTGAGCCCAAAGATGAATTTAGTCTGGGATAATAGATTTAGGTCTGCATTTTGTCGGCTTTGTATAATCCCCTCTCCTTGTGCCTGATGGTGTTTAAAGTATTCCTTTGGCTCATCCCAAATCTGATTATTATAATTTTTAATTATTGATGAAGGAATTATTATCATAGAGTAATTTATTTTGGTCTTTTTGTAGCCCATCTCTCCAAGGTAGCAGAGTTTGTGTTCCTTCTATGTTGTAAGAAGTAAGAACTTACTCCCTCCAGCTGGAGAAATAGCTGCCCCTGGGTTGGAACACAGTGACTGTTATGTACCCCCACCACTGAACAGCCATTCACAGGGTCTGGAGAGCCCAGAAAAAGTTTTAACTCTTTGCATTTTGATTAGATCCAGTGAAACTTCCCATTTTGAGGATATGAACCCTATCTACAGAGTCAAACAGCCTCATTTGCTATCTTTCACTACAGACTTTGCAGTGACTTTGTGACTTAGTTCCCTTCCAGTAACTAGAAGGGCAAAGGTATCTAGAGACTGTGCTGAAGCTCTCTTGAGAATAGCTGGCATCTTTTTCTGACAGGATTTATTGTTCCAGTAAATGGGATGAAGCTGATGTTGTAGACCAACAAAAGCATGCTTTCTGCAGGCTGTGGATGTCCGAGGTTTTTTGCAAGGGGTCATACAAAGAGTATAGTTTCCAGAGCTGTTCTGTCTCGCCCCTGCTGACCTGCTGCCACATTGAATCAGTGCTGCTGTTCAGTGGGCACCAGCCTCTGCTTTATGGTGGTCACTGGAAGGCAAAAATGTAAACAATCATAAGCCCTGTGCTGTTATAATCCGTGTTTTATAACCATGCTGAAGACCACTTTATAGTTTTCATCACAGCAGAATCAAGGCCCTAATTCTCCCCTGGAGCAAAAGTAAACAACTTTAGGCCTCATGAGCATTAAATGTCTTTTGGACAGATGAGCTAATTTTTGCTGTGGCAGAGCAGTGTGTGACCCAGTTTCAAGGGATGTAAATTGTTCATGTCTCCTGACACTAGCGAATAATGCAGAGTTGGACCTCTTCTTGGGCTGGCTTTCTGATATTAATGAGCCCTATTGGTTTTTCCCAAGTGGGAATGGAATGAGAACACATGCCTTAATTGTGTCTAGGTGTGAAAGATGCTACCTTGTTCTTTTAAAAGGATGAAATAAGTAAATCCCTTCCAGTCTTCTTAGTGAAGACACCAAGCAGGAGCCAACATGGAAACTTGTTGAGTTTTTGAAGTCAGTGTTGGACAAGTGTCTCCTATGGCACTGATCTTCCACAGCAATCTTTCCTCTGGGACTGGGTGCATAGATGGTTTTAGCAGAGATATGTGGGTGGAAGAAACAGCTTTTAGCAGTGCCTCCTGCTCATTGTGGAAAAAAGGATCTGGGTCTAAGAGTACCTAATTTAGGGTATTGAAGCGTGGTGTGGCACAACATTGACAAGAGGAAGAAGTCCCTCCTTAGGGTCTTTCTTAGGGCTGAAGTTTTGTTCACTGAGACTTTCAGGGAAAATAAGCCTCTGTTTTGGTTAATATTAGTCCCTCCTCTGGTTGCCAGCAGTGAGGGCTGTGAAGTCAGGACAGAGCACTCTTCATTCTGGTTGTGCATTTTATACCCCTTCTTGCAGTAAAGGCAAATTGAGCAAACTGAGCCTGCTGCCTCAGGCCCTGTTTTGGGGCTGCAGGGACATGTGTCACTTCCATAGTCACAGTCATCTTGGGCTTGCAATTCTGTTGGTAATGTGGGCTTACCAATTGCATGTTCCTTCAGCCCAGCAAAATGTAGATTGGCTGGCACAGATCTCTGTTAACCAGCTGTATCTGGTTGTTTTTTTTGCTGAAGTAACACTGGCTTATATGAATGGACAGGTGACTGTAGTTGGGATGAAGGTTTGCTGGAGCAGCTGCTGCATTTACATGTGTGTGTGAAACTCCAGTATTGTCACCCTTGAGGAGTGAAGTGGTTAAGAGTCCTAACCTTGTCCCCTCATGAGGGGGTCTTGCATTTACGGAGCTCTTCTTGCACTTGAAGTGTTTACTGGGAACTTCTACATCCTTCTACTTCTCCACTGGGTACACACACCCACTCTTGACCTAGACAAGAGCATGTTCAGGAACAGCAAGTTCCTTCTATGAAAAGGAGAAATGAATAGTGCAGTAAGTGAGTCACCTTATTGTTAGGATAGTGAATTATTTAACTCCATGCACATCATTAACATATCATTGACCACAGCAGAGTTTGACAGGTATATTAACCTCATTCTGTTTGCTTGTAAGAGAACAGATCGGGGTTGGTCAGCTTCATACGGCAGGATGAAGGGCCTCAGAAACTCAGTAAGACATGAAACATTAAGGAGAATTGGACATTAAGGTAGAGTTCAGGCTGAGTTTTCTTACAAGTAGAAGTAATAAAATATACTTTTATTATTTTAATGACCATGGCATGGCTTGAATTGCAAAGGTCACTCTGAGATCTAGAGGAAGAAAGAAAAGAATATGATCAAGGGAACAACTATTTTTATCTTCTTTGCCATTATCTACAACCAAGGTTACATTCTTCTTGTGCCAAATGGTTATAGCACCAGGCAGGTCTGCAGTATGATTTAGCTGTATTATTTTGTATGTACCTATGATTTTGTTTGTGAGACAGTTAAAAGTGCACTAAAAATTCTGGTTTTTGGGGTGGTGAGCATCCACAGTTCCACCGGGCAACAGTGGAGGACAACTAACAGATCTAGTGAGGACACTCCCATGCATGAAGAGACTTTGTGTACTCTGGTTTAGGGTAGCGTCTCTCCTTGCTGTTGTGCAGAAGGATTAGGAGCCACTAGTCTTTCCATAATGTTTGCATCCTACTTGTGGTGTCAGGAACACCTACGAATAACCGTGGCATCCCCCTGCTTTAGAACTGCTTTGTACTCTTTTCTGACCATTGTATCCCAATGTTTTGTGTTCCTTGACACACAGGATGGTATTTCACCCCCCTTGCACAGGTTGAAGTACTAGAAAAAGTGGGGATGACATCCAGTGCTGCAGGTAGATCCAGGTCTCTTTGGGGTATCCTGCACGATCTGAGATACATCTTTAAAGTCATCCTTGGCAATGTGGTTGAAGAACAGCTGGGAACTGGACTTTTCCATTTTTTCACCAGCTCCCAAGGCCCGTAGTGTGTTAATAGCTGGAGCAATGCTGTTTTGGCATAGGGGGCGTGAACTGCTGAGATTAGAGCAGGTTAGGAATTTGCTGATGGGCTTTGTGTCGAATGCTATTTCCAGTGCCTGGTCTGTTCATTCCTTCTGGGTTTTCAATCTACCTGTCAACTCCTTATTCATTATTTGTAGCTTTCTGTTCTCCAAATGGTGACCTTTTGTAAAAGAAGAGTGTAGGAAGAGAGCTGGCTCCCCTAAGAAGTGAATTGAACAAAGGGAACTAAAATACTGTAAGGAAGAAAGAAAGAGAGAATGGGGGGAAAAAAAAGGGCAGAAATCCATTTTTGATCATGATATTGGGACAAGTCAGGCAGCAGTGCTGCAAGCCTAGATTAAGTGAGAAACCAGCCCATATTGTGCTTACAGAAGGCAAATACTAAGGTTATTACATTAGTTAAACTGGCAAGAGAGCTTCCCTTGTTATTAACCTAATATTGCAGTGGCTGGAATTCAGGTAATTGTGCCTGTGGCAGGTACTTCTAGAAGTTCATGCCTGAGTAATACTTTTGGGGGACAAAGCCTGACAAGAAATGCATTACCTTAGATACAGTGTTCACTTGATAGTCAAGGTCCTCTACATCCATCATTTGACACAAAACTTGTGTTCCTGAATCTGAGTGTGTGCTTGAGCTCTTTCTCATTTTATATGCATTTTTATTCACTTGCCCACATACAAAAATATACATCTTCTAGCCTTTATGATTATACAGAAAATGTCAGAATGTGAACTGAAGCATTAGCAGTCTCCCCAGGAGTTCAGGCAGCCAGAATGAATAATTTTCAGGGGTTTGAACAAGCTTGTTCATTAAGTGCGGTGTTAACCCTGAAATTTGCAGATGGCCAATTAAGGACCCGTAATGACTCACAAGTGACGGTTTTAGCAAAAACACCCAGATAATTTGTTGAGCCATGAACTCATCCTGTTGGAAGCCCTGTGTAGCACAGGATAGAAATATTTGGCTACTTCTTGCTCATCTATACATGTAGCTTTACTACAGCAAACACAGAATTTTTAGGGGAAAAATAAAGCCCATGCAGAACATTCTGTGAATACAAGTAATGATGATAATTCATGATCTTAATTTTTGTAGTTAGAAAGAATATGGATTAATTGGATAATATGTGACAGAGTCCAGGGTTTTTTTCACAGTGTTGGTCTGTCTTGCTCTAGGATTTGAAATAAAGTATTGCATGGAAACCTCTGCTCTGAATTGCCCATCTGTTGATAGACTTGCCTTGATTACATGTGTGTGGTTGAGAGTGAATAAGCCTTGTCCCTTTCCCCCACCTCTGTTGTAATTAACACTGGACCACAACAACAAAAGTCTAACTCAGGCCTGGCTGCACTAGAAAGATTTACTGTCTTATGGTCTGTTGTCTGAAAGGTTTGTGGCTTCATATACAGAGCGAAATGTTAGTGGGTGACTACCACCTCATGTGGTGGTGGTAAACTCTTGACTGATGTATGAGAACCTCATAGTACCATCAAAGGCCAATCAGAGAGAGCCTCCTGATGGCACCCAAGATCCACATTAGGGCAAGAGTTTGCAAATTCCACTTTTGTAGGACTGGAAAGTATTTCCAAACACTGAGAATGGAAGATACTGCAAGGAAATTTTAAGTGCCTGGAAGAAAGTATAGCTCTGAATCTGTCATAAAACTGAAAGTCTGGTGCAGATCATGGGAGTTAGGGAGGGCAGAAACAACCAGGAACTTGTGTGGCTGTGAGTCAAATTTACTGATAATCCCCTCCTTAGTCTAGGTGTGCTTTTAAAGTACTGACCCAAGGCATCAGGTGTCTTGGACACAGCGGAACATTTTAGCCAAGGAAGTAACTCTTTAAATCTGTTTTGATGGAATGTGTTTATCCTTTTGTACAGGGATGGAGAGGATTTACTCCAGTGGAGTGCTGTAAGTAGGGATTTGAAAGAGGAATTTTCTTTTTCCTCTCTGTGTTTGGAGGCAAAAGGGAACAGAACATTTAAATGAAGATTGACACACCCACTAGCCAAGAACTGGTAGTCCATTATATCGAAAAGGTAGGAAAAATCAGTCCAGGAGAAAATTCTGGATCCAGGATTAATATCAAAGCTCTGAACAGAGATAAACAGTGAAGAGAATCCTACGCCTGGAAATATCCAGTTTATCTCTTCTATTGCAAGCACATCTGGTTGAGCAAGGATGGCCAAAGACAGTGTCACCTTGCATTCCTGGCCTTCTGCAGTCAGAAGTTTGTCCTGGTTGTTAACAGGACCAGATGACACCAAGTGTTGGTGTGGAGGGCTGAGGAACTTTTTTCACCCCCACAGTAGGCAGCTAAGCAATACTTGTTCTTCAGTTGTTATTAGAAACTGGACTGGTGAAGCTGATATACTTAATATATCACAGGCCAGACTCAGCTTTGGTCAAGGAGGACCCATTTTCTGCTAAAATTAATTAATGACAATCAAGGTAAAATTAAATTATCTGGAAGCAGTCAGAGAAATTAGTTCAGCAATGAACGCTTTCTTTGGCTTGTTGGAAGGCACAGGTTGTGCATGTGTGTGACATAGGTCCATGTAACACCTGACACTGCTGTGGTGCAGGAGATAGACTTGTCCCTTACTCAGTTGAACAAACCATGGGTCACACCTGCACTTTCTTTTCAGTTGTAATTGCACAGCTACAGCCACTCACAGTGCCAGGGCTTGCAAAAAAATTGGTTATAAAGCTCCTGTAACAGCAGCAGCTTCCATTGCCTGTTACCTGTTATTAGCAGAAAATATCAACACAAAAATCTCTGACATGTTTCTACTTATTTTGTGGCAGTGCAGTGTTCCTCCTGACTTTTTTCCCCCCATCTTCTCATTCAGTTAAGAAGTAATTTATGGGATATTAATTTTTGCTCAAAAGATAGTAAAAAGGGAAACTGAGAAGGTGGCTGTTATCTCAAGGGCTTTGCAGCCTAGATTTAATAGAAACAGCACCAGCTAGGAAAATACAGGGAAAAGAATGTCACAGTTAATTCTTAGGAGATCCAGGGGTTTACTGCAACCCTTTCTATTGTAAGGTGTTTCAGGGACCTCATGGTAAAGGGTGAGTGTAGAAGAAACTTAAAGGAATATGTTGTGTCAGAGCTCACAGGAGTTTCTTTCAAAGTGTAAAGGAGTGATACTAAGGGGAAGGGTTTCTGCAACTGATGTGTGAGCAGAGGTAGCAGGTGGTCAAGGACAAGTGACAGAAAAGATAAGAAAAAAAGAAAAAGAATTCCTGAGGTTGTTAATGTAATTAAGGAAGAAAACAGTCAGGGAGAAATGGAAAAGTGGAGAGTAACTAGAAAGGAGCTGTGAAAAGACAGGTAGGATTGCAGGGTAGGGAAGCCTGAAGAGAGCATGCATTTGGAAGCAGCAGATGTAGAGAGTAAGGAAAACCAGGCACTATTGGCAAAGAAAAGGAGGGCAAAAGAGCTGAGTGTGCTCACAGGGAAGCTGCAGGACTTCACACAGCCTGGCACTGGCTGTTGCATGGTACCTGTTGTCTTGCTGCCTGTTGCCCACCAGCCTGTTGTCATTCTGAAAACATGCTCTCAGCAGCGTTTGGGGGAACTCAGACAGCTAAATGTGGTGTGATTTGTCCCTTTCCATAGTATGAAGCAAAGAAGTGTATAAAGAAGCAGGAAAGTTTAGATTAAGTCCCTCTATTATAAGCAGCCAGGACATCAAATAAATGCTGCGTCTACACTGAATTTAATGCACCAGTGGAGTCACCAACCTCAGGGTTTTGAGCAGCCTGATCTATTAGTAAGTCTGTTCTGCATGCTCCATGCAAAGTCAGGTGTTAAAAATGAGAACTTCAGTAACTGTTTTGGGTCCCCTATTTACTGTGGCCTTTTGCTGCTCAGAGATTGCAATTTCCTTTTGCTTGAAGCCACATACAGGGAAAATTGGAGTTTATCCCCAATGCTTTCAGATGTGATTGCCTTCTTTGTGGGTTAAAATTCAGCCTGCTGGTAAAGCAGGGGCTTTTGCGAAATCATCAGCTATGCTATTACATGCCTTTGGGAAAGTTGCAGCACAGGGCAAAAGAGGAGAGTGCAAGAAGTATCCTATGGAATTACACTCTTAAATATGTATTGAGAATCAGTTACAATGATACCATTTTTCAGGCTTGTTACCATTACAGATTTATGTGATGCCATTTTCTAGTTTCATTATATATTTTATCGAAAGAAAAAAACAGCCAACCAACCTAAAACACCCTCTGCCAAAAAAAACCCCAACAAACCAAAACCAACCCATACACCACCAAAACCTGTGTTGGAATTTTAACTTCATAAAAACTGGAAAAACATAGCTATGATCTCTTCCTTCAGATTCTGCTCTTATATTGCTTTCCTTTTCCCTCCTAAGTCTTCTAATATGGCTTCTTTTTTTTTTTTAATGAACAGCCTTGTTTGGTGGATACATAAGTAAATACATTTTCAAAACAACAATAAAAACTGTTATGCAGTTGTATATACCCTAGGATTTCCCACCAGATGGGTGTATATTTGTAAAGCTATAACAAAAACATTCATTTTATAATCAAGTACTTTAAAAAGCCCTGATATGTGCATGGAAATCAAAGCATAAGTTAAGACTTCTTGTCTACCTCTCCTGTTGAGAGATTTCATCTCTCCTTGTGTCTGTCTTGTGTGTCCTGCGTAACTGCACCCTGGGGGCTGAAAGAGTGGACAGAGCATCCATGTGGAAAGGGAAAAAACAAACCAGCTTTGGATGTTTGCTGATGAAACAAAGTTTTTGTGGAAACGGAAATAAGGGAGTGTCTCAGATCAGCTGATAAGCATAGTTTGAGTTTCCCAGTGGACAGACATCCATGTGACAGAACCTAGCAGCACAGCTGGTAAAAACATGTGGTGTCAACAGGGAGGCTGACCCTGAATGGTCATGCAAAACTGATTTGTGCTCTTACTCTTGGAGATGGGTCCCCCTGAGCCAAGGCTGATGCACACTGGCAGCGAGTGATGCATAGGCAACTTGTTCTGTACTGCATATCTGTTGTGACAGAAAATAAATGACTTGTTCCCCACTCTTGTCAGGCTAATGCTTTTCGTGGGCACCAGAGAGAAGGAAAAAAGAAAAGGAGAACCACAATTAAAAAAAATGTGGCCAGATATATGTCATTTCTGACACTGTCACAATAAGGTTAGTGTCTGAGTAGCTTAAGCTACTTAGAAATGAAAAGTCAGGTACAGAAACTTGAGCTAAATTTATCGCCAGAAGTGACGGTAAGAACCAGAACCTGTCTAGCAACTTACACTGTCTCCTTCTTTTATGGGGATAAATTAACTGCATTATAGGCCACATAAATTGCATTTATACCACACAGATTTGTAAGGGCTGTATATCAGGAAGAACTGTCTTCTCTGCTAATGACAAAGTTGCTTTGGTCTTTCCAGAGCTTGACATATTGAAGCATAATCCAGCTACTTCTTTGTTCTTTCTCCAGCTTTGTCATCTTGTCCTTATTATTTTGTTTGCCCAGTGGCTGTTTTCCTGTTGCATCCTGTCTTCTTGCTTCCTTTCTAAGTGATGACAGAATGACAGTGAGTCTTGATGCGTGGCATATTTGACAGGGGTTCTTTTAATCCCATTGCTGAAATATCTGTACAGCTATGTAGCACTGAATTTGGTCACTAGAATATTTCATAAAGGACTGAAAGGGAGTCAGGTTGGTCTGGAGGAGGGAGAGGAGGAAGGTAAGACTAGACTGGGCTCTCATTTGCTTGCATGTAAACCTGTAAACTTCTCGCTGTGTCCTCTGGATTTTCTTTTGGGCCACTTAGACCAGCAGACTTCATTATGTCATCTTTTACTTCTGAAACAAAGGTCAGACACTAATCCAGGCTCACTGTACTAGAAAGGGGTATCAGAATTTGATCCCCATACCCTATTTGATAACCATGCTAAGAAGTGGGCTTCCTGTTTTGAGCCTGTGGGTCAGGTCCTTTTGCATTGTGCGTGCAGTGTATTTGACTCTTGTTTTCCTTAGGGCACTGTCTCATGATAGACAGTATTTAAATACTTGTTCCTCCCATGTGCTTAGGGCACAAACCCAGAATGGATTTGATTCTCACTTAAGCTGTTTGACTACTCTTGTCTTGCTTCAACCTCTCACCTTTTACTAAGCTGGTTCTATTCTTTGTCCCATCCCAGAGGTGTGCTCATCTTTTCTTCTAAGGGAAGCCATTATCTCCTAAAAGTCACTTTCCCTCCTCACAACATTCCTGACAATATTACCTTCTTTGGCCTGCCAGAAAATACACAGACATTTACTTCAACTTTCCCCCTGCCCTAACTTGTTCTCACTCTTGTCGATCTCTCCTTCAGAAACTCAACTCCACAGTACACTGAGGATAGATCTTGCAGAGTTTCCAGGAAGCAAATCCTCTGCTGCTCCAGTGAGCAGGATTATATGTAGCCTGCAAGATACACCAAGTAATCCTTTCAGTGCACTCAGTGCAAGTAAGGCCTCAGCATTAGCTCTGTGGCCAGTCTAACTTCACTCAAAGAAAGATAAAGATCATTTTAAGAGACTCTTTCAGAGAAAAATGAAGATACTCAAACACAGGGTAACCTGTCTTACAAGGAAAGCTTGAATGGATGGGAATGCTTCAGCTAAAGAAGAGGAAACTGAAGAGGGATGATAAAATGAATGTAAAAACTAGTTGTTAAAGGTAAATAACATTTTAATTTTATCTGTGAAGCATTGGATGAGCAACTGTATGCTTAAAATGCAGCAAGACAGAGAAAGTTAGTTCATATGAAAAAGTTTATAGTGAGTAAAGCCTGGTATAGCTCCTTTGGAGGTGTCCCTTCTTGCATTAGAGATCATTAAAAACAGAGTAGGCAAATATCTCTTGGGAGTGATTCAGAGAAACTACATCCTGCCTGGGGAATGGAGGTTGATTAGACAACATCTCCAGAGCTCACTAATTCATTTGTTCTACGCTTCCAAACCTGAATGAGCCTCTAGGTTTGTCACTTGTTGCAGCAGAGGCAGCAGGTTTTGGTTCTAGTTTCATCTCTCTGTGAGTGGCAATAAAATCTTGATTTGCAAGACTCATTGTGCGGCTTGACCTCTCCTTCAGTCCTCTTAAATAACAAGAACTCTGATACAACTGCATGCAGGCTTTTGAGACAGAAATACTATATAATTCTGTCAGATAAGGCCTGGTATCATTTTCACGGGTTTTCTTTAAGGAAACATCCAAGTACTTTCTGATTGCTATACATATAGGTACAAGTTTTCATTCTTTTCCTGGAAAATAGGAAGCGCTTCAAAACTGCGCTCAGGTCCCTCTGAGCCACTGTATCTAAAGCAAGTAATTGTATTTTTGCACTTTTCCCTGTGCAAAAGTAATTTCTGTAGGATAACACTGCAGCTATGGTGATTACATCTTTACCTCAGACCATGAGAAGACTGATAAGATAAACCAGCATAAGAAGGCTGTGCAGGAAAAGCTGCAGTGAGGATTGGACTAAGCTATATATGGCAGGGGAGAAATGGAGACTGCTCTTGTGTGGTAGTAAGAGGCAACAAGGCCTGTGAGGAGGCAGGGGCAAGACTGAATTTCCAGCTGGGGAGGAGAGCTGAGCTGTGTCAGCACAGAAAGAGGTGGGAGAGCGGTGAGCGACTTCAGCCAGCCTGGAGATGGAGTCAGATGGGGCTCTAATTTCAGTCTTCCCAATGGTGCTTGCTTGTGTTCAGTGTAGGGTAGTTCCAAGATGTCCCCTGGGTCTCCTGGTACTTCTGTTTTATTGGGAGAGCAGTATCCTAGTCCAGGCTTGCAGGTTAACTCATTTTACCACCATGTAGCTGGGGCAAGTAAAATGTACTTAGCTTGTCTGAACTGTACCAGTTTGTGGCTGTTGCAGGTAACTCTCTAAGCTGCTTAACTCAGTTCTGCTCAGGCGTCTCTTGCCGAAGTTTATTCCTGATAGTCAAATGCAATGAAGCTGTAACAGTGACAGTGCACTGTGAAATTCTCCCTTCTTTGTAAATTCTGCTCGTTTTTGGCATACTCTGGCATCTCTCCTCCATCTAAGGCTGTAGTTCCACAATGTCCAGGTTGTGTTACTGCTCTCTGATGTTGCTGTGAAGTCAGCCAGTGCCTGCAGCCCCCGTGGGCTGGGCACCCAATGACTTTGTGCAGGATGGCATTACTAGCTGGCAAGAGACTGGGGCTGCTCCTCAGGTATTCATTTAAAAGGCGACTGGAAACATCTGTGTAAGAAATCAGATATGGGCAAGACAGAGGGGACTTCACACTCCCCTTCTAGTAGCAGCTTTTAGAAACTGTGTTAAACTGTCAATGCACCATATTGTCTTTATATTTATTTTTGAAATATTCAGACTCTGCATCTTTAGGTGCTACATTCCTTAGGGGCAGCCCCAGAATAATCTTAAATTGTGCACATCTTGATGACTTTTAAGCACACAGTGGCAAAGAAAGCCTAATCTGACTTTAAAGCAAACTCACCCTGTTGAATCCGAACACAGAACTCTCTCCTGACAGTTCCTGCATTAGGGAGTCATTTCATGGGCTCTGTAAATGCAAGGCACACAGACAAATCTGTGTGGTCTCCAGATCGCAGGACTTCCATAGAGGGGGCAGAGTTGCCATAGAGGGAATGTGGAACCACTTCTATGTTCTAAAGAGGCAGTTTGTTGTATCCAATATGTTTTGACAGGTAAGTGCTATCTCAGCCAGTCCTGGATGTTGCCAGGAGACACTTCAGGTATAATTAGGAGTGTAGGCTGCAGTTCAAAGCTGGCTATTGTTCATTTGTTCTGCTGCTGTGGCAGATGGACTTTGAGTCACAAAGACATTGCCAAGGTCTGGACTGTGTGTCCATAGATCTCTGTAAAACATTGCTTATCTGACCATGAAGCTGGCAATGGTTGGACATCCATCTACCTACCTCCAAGGCTGGTTCTTGCCACATGATCCATGACTATTGCTCAGTCAATAGAGAATAATATTATGGCCGAGTAATGAACAAGATGCTTGTATTTAAGAATGCCCTGAGGTGATAGATCTTTTCCTCACCTTAATCGAGCAACAGGTGAACTTTACTTTCTATGCATGATGCAAAAAACACTTGTGTAGCAGGGAAAGAATGATGGTCTTGTGGGTGGAAACATTTTTGATTCACAGTCTGGCTAAATTTGTTGTCTGGCAGATTGGTTGCCAATAAACTGGTGAAAACATGGCCTTGAAATCAGTAAGGATGGGCCTTTTGTCTTACACACATCTCTCAGTGAATCATCCCTGTGCACAGATGTCCAGATAGTCCCACTTACTCAACAAATGCACTCTGCAAAGCCTCATTTATTACACACCTCTAGCAGATTGAATTCCAGCAGCCTTTGAACGCTGTAGTATTGAATGGGATATGGGCCAGCAGGGAGAGAGGCACATACTATATGTGATAAGAGATTGTGTTTCCAAGGGTTTCTTTTCCCATGCTTTTAAAAAATTTGTTTGTTTACAGGGAAACAAATTGAGTGATCTGAAATGAAATTTGCATCAGCTTGATGGAATGAGGAAACTGCTTTATTTATGTTTTCCAGATTAAGTTAAGTGAAAGGGTGTTTTTGTTTGCTTTGCTTTTTATTTTTCAAAGACATGTTCATGTTTAAATTTAGGTGAACTTGTTTCCGAAATATAGTTTTCAAATAGAAAATTCAAGCTCTATAAGAAACCACTGTGGAGGCCAGATAGCCTTATCAAGTGCTCTTTAGCTCTGACCTTATCAAACCAGTCTTGAAGCAGTCTTGCCCCCAGCCTTTCCAACAGGAGAGTTTATTAGGTTGGGCTGAAAAAAGAACAATTTCTGTACCAGACCTAGGAAGAACATCAGAATCTGAGGGTTTGGGGTACAGTGCAGAATTTCTGCTGCATCTGTCTTTGCAGAGGAAAGGTTCTCAGCACAACCTTGGCTGCTTAGGATGGTACTGGTGGGATGGTGCTGCCCTGCTCTGTGGGGTTGCTGTGTCTGGAGAGGATGTGTAGAGGTGGCTCCACATGGAGCTCTCTGGGATCTGACAGTTCTTTTGCATCTGCCCCAAGCTGTTTTATGATCCACTAGACTGTCCCCAAAAGGGGGTTTCCATAAACGGACTGTACATTTTGGTTTACTATGACTTTTTTTTCTTTTTATACTACGAATGGGGGCAGAAAATTTTTTTATAGTGATGATGAATTTCCAGCAAGTTAGGAACGTGTGTTGTGTGACAGACATAGGATCCTCTGTGTGCTACTCATGTTGATCAATGGTGTTTCTGTCTGAAGGGAGCAGAACTCATTAAGCTGTAGAGTGGTTTAGGTTGGATTTGGTGGGGTTGGGGGGACTCTCAGGTCTTTTGGACCAGCTTCTGCTCAGATCAGCTTCAAAGCTAGTTGAAGCAGTGATAGATAAAGCTGCTCAGAGCTTTGTCCAGTCAAGTTCTGAATTCCTCCAAGAACAGAGATACCCCAACATCCCTGGGTCCTTGATGTAACAGTGAGTCAGCTTAATTGTGAAGGACTTTTTCTTCTCCTTTATACCTCCCTGGAAATTCCTTGGTGCAGCTTGTATGCCATTTCCTGCCAAGAAGGTTGGTCCTTGTTTGAAAGGCTTGATACCCATTTTTGTGATGATGACTCATAAGTACAGGGAGATCACAGATAAAGAAAGTAAAATAATGCATCCCTGAGCTATTACTGTTGCTGAACAGGGCCAGCAGCTTCCAGTTTGAAGGCTGCACAGTGAAAGTAAGATTAATTTTCTGCTCATCTCCCTGTTTCATTAAATTCCTGGTCCCAGCAACAGATTCATTTTGGACTATTTTCTGTTCTTGTTGCCATCTTTGTCATTGGAATGGGATATCAGCATGTTAATGCCTCATATAACCTGTGAATGATGGTAGAGCACGGTCGCTCTTTGACATTTTCAATGCCCTGTAATTTCATTATCTGGCCATTCTTCCTTTCCCCCGCAGTGCAGTGTGTCTGACATGGTGATTGCCACTTCTAATGTCTTTTTCTGGTACTACTTCCAAAGATTTTCCTCTGTCATTATGGGTGGTTCACCTTTCTTAAAAGGAAGGTAATTCTTTGGGTAAAAAAGAGCTTTATCTTGCATTCTTAAACTATATTTTTTTCTTGAGGCAGAAATAATAAATCGCTGCTTTGCAATTTTCATCCTGAAGGATTTTATAGAACCACGTCAGATACATAAGCATCACTCTTCACTGTAACATTCACTTTTCTGAATGGAATAGGGGAGGTCTGTGTTTAAAAAGTGTCTCCTCATTCAGCTATGGAGCAGAGAGAGGTTGTGTATCTGACATGCTCTTGGTGTTCCACTTCAGACAATCATCTTGGCATTTCTCAGATCCCTTATTAATGCATGGATGGAGGACAGTGGCAGTGCCCTTGACTTTTCCTGTCTTCCTATGTTATATTAAATAATTTTTTGTGGGATACTGCTTTGTTTTGACTTTTGTGGTTAAGGTCTGAAGTTTGTTCAGAGGAGTTGAGAAGTGTCTTGGGATCTGCATGATTTGGGGACACATAATGTTCTGTGGATTGCTCTAGACAAAAATCTTGTCCCTTACAGTTCCACCTTCTTATGTAATGAGCTCATGGAGTGAGTGTAAGCAGGTTGAAATCCTGCTTGTTAGTATCTCTGTATATCAAAGATAGAGATTAGGATTTGTTTTAGGAAAGAGGTTAGGGTACTCATGAAATGCTTAAACTAAGCAAGAAGAAGGTGACCACATTAGCAATGCCTCAGTTAATAGCAGAGAACTTTGTAATGTGTAACAGTGGGCTCTCAGTCATGGACATGTTACTTTTTACTAGAGGTTTTGGAAAAGTGTTAGAAGGAACCTCTCAAAGAAATAAAGTTAGAGATGCAAAACCCAAGTGATTTTATTTGTGCATGTTCTTTTGCATTGTCCTTGGCATGGAAAACTTCTCAAAGCTTTTATCGGGGTCATTACCCATTTGCTGGTAACTGTTGTTTAGAGATTGCAGAGGCTTTTTCTGGAATGTTTGGGTATTAAAAAACGCCTTCTCCTGAGTTCCAGCTCTGTTTTTTCATGTAGTGTAATTTCACCTTCTTACTGCTTCTTTTTAAAAAATCAGTTGTTAAAAATAATCCGATGACCTAACATGTATAGGCTGAAGACTTTTGGTTTCATCACTCCGGATCCATTGAAGATTTAATTAGTGCTAAATGCTGCTGTTTCCACCTTTTCACACAGATTTCTCATGATGACGTTACTGACTCTCCTGAGCATGAAGCAAGATGCTTTTGTGTTAGTTGTGGCCAGGCTTTGGATTTAGCCTGGACTGTGGTAGGCTTGCTGTGATTCCTGCATCTGCAAATCTTGTAATTCCTTCCTTGCCTCCCTCCCAGATACATCTGAGCTCTTCTGATACACATATTAATTCTCTGCTAATTCTGGACTTTCTAAGGGGCTGAAGCAGTGCATGGAGACTGACTGAGTAGTGGAAATACAGCTTGGTGTGGGGAGCAAGGACTGGCACTTCTTGCAATGACATTTACCTGGACCCACCCTTGTGCCAGAGCCCCTGCTCTAGCACAGGACACAGTGAGGTTCTGTGTCTGGCACTAGAATTGCCAGTCCCTGTGCCAGGGGTGTTGCCACATGTCCCTGTTGAGAGCTGACACAGAGGAGGTGGCTGGAAGGAGATCTGTTTTTGAAGGCTGCTGGCCGGGGTAGGTCAGTCTTCCTACTCTCCCCTCTCCTTATTCACTGGAAGGGAATCCAAAGGAGACTAAGCTCCTTGGACTAGCTTTAAATCTTTTAAAAGAGGAAACATTTAAATTTAATGTCTAGAAAAAGCTTTATGGAACTGACTTCTCAGCCATGCTGAGTAATCTTGCTAAAGAGTCTACCTTGTTATACAGCTTTAAATCAACTTTGGACAGAGTGTTAGCAATTATCCCATAGGGAGCAATCCTGGTTTTTCTGGATGAGCTAATAGGCTTCTTGCATCTCTAATTTCTATTGCGCTGCAAAGATGTGGATGATTGTTATTAAAGGCTGTGAGAAGCAATTGGTCAGCTCATTGCCAAACTGCTATAATCCATGGGTGTTGTACATGGGCCGCAGTTTGCTTAACATTGCAATCCACATATTCTAAATTGTTTTCATAGAGCTTGGCCAATAAAATTACAGGTTTATTATGTTCGTGCAGATCTCTTGTTTAATCAAGAATGCCTCATGTGCTGCGAATGCAAAGCCATTGCTTGAAAAATGCCTCTTGATGTCAAAGTATGTGAACGAAATTGGTTTTATTTTCCTTTATGTTTGAATGTAAATACAGTATTCTTGAAGGAAGAGGGCTCAAGGCATCTGCAAGTTCTCGCAATAGCTGTTCAAGAGTGCTCTGTGCTATTCTAGCTGCGGCATTGCTAATCTGAGGCATCTAAAACAGCCTGGGATAATTTATTTTCTTTTTTCTTGGCAGGGAGAGGAGGGGAAGTAATACGATGGAGTTAACAATCATTATGTATATCTATACATTATATTATGCATGTGTTATGTATGCATATATACATGCGTGTAAAGAAAAAATAAGAGAATATGAGGTTTTGTTGCTTTGTTTTATGGCATTGCTGGCCTCTAAGAGCTAGGGCTTGGAGAAGACAAAAATGCAACAATCCATGAGAGAGAACTTGAGCTCTGTGATGCAGTGGAGGACTCTGGTGCTCTGACAGCTTGGTTTAAAGCTGAGCCCCCAGTGCCTGTTTTAGTGCATCAATTTTGTAATGAGAGTTGCTCTGGCTGCAGGAGTGTGGTGAGGTATCTGTGGAGCTGTTGGAATCAGTCTTGTGCTAGTGCAGTTACCAGAGACATCTGTATCAATTGCCATTTGAAAGGCTGGATTGGGGACTATCTTCATTCTTCTTTGTTGAATATGTGAATTCACAACAGGTTACACTGTTCCAATAACAAGGTTTACTGAACATTATCTTTGGAGCTCTTGCTGTCAGTCCTGCTGTTAAAAGGGCTCAGAGAAATATTTCTGTTTTGGGAGGTGTTCTATAGGAAGTGGTTTGTAGATGATCATCTTTGTGAAAGGGCAGCCATAAAACATCAAAGTCAAAATGGGTCTTTGAATTTGCTCTTTAGTTTGTCACAGGTACTTAAAAGATGTGCTGCTCCCCTTTGCCTACCTGTGCATCCTGCAAGGTAAGACAAAGGATCCGTAGGGAGTTAAAACACTGGCACCATCTTCTTGAATCAGCCCTCTGGTCCCCATGTTTCAGCCCCTGGTGATGTTCAGAGCTCTCAGCTTTTGCCAGCTCAATGCTTTCTCATGAAAATTTATTGCACCTGTGACTTCATGGTATTGATAAAGACAGGACCTTGTGGTGTGACTGGTGAGGGAGAGGAGAAGAGATTCTTCCAGTGGTAATCCAGGGCTCTTGAGACAGTAAAGAGGAGAAGAAAGCTCTCACAGAGTCATAGTGGCCATTATAGACCATGTTTGGTCAATTTGCATTCTTACTTTGTTGTACTGCGCAGCCATTCCCTCTTATGTTCCTCAAGGGGCATAAAGATTTTTGGAAGCTTTGAGAAATTTCTGGTGCACCACTTAAAACATTCCAATGCAGGAATACTCAGTGGCACTGTTAATGTTCTTTAGAGCCCTTCTTCAGTGGTGGCTGGTTTTGATAGCTCAGTGCAAGATGCAAGACAACCCTATAACCCACAGCTGTGAAATCCCTGAAGGTCATCTCGAGACCCTGCAGAGCTACAGAGGATTTTCAGAGAACATGAGACTCGCTCTCTTCCCCCTTTTCTACCTGCACAATTTGGGTCCCAGATGTTTTTCTAATGTTGAAAAGAGCCAATGCAGGTGCTGGAAGAGCAAAGTCTTCCTTTGTCATGCACGAGTGTAAAGGATCTATCTCTTGGAGTTTAGCATCCTAAATCCTGATCTTAAAAGCAGTCCCAGTTTAAATGTCAGTCAGCAGTCTCAGTTGTCATAACCATGATTCTTGTAAGAGATACAGACTGTGGCTTGATGTGAAGAGTGTGCTTCAATTTCTCTGTCTGCGAGAGGGCAAGAGTCAGGTCCATAGAAATATTTTTTTAGATCCCTAAGTAAGAAAACGAGAGAGATCTCACAAAGTCAAACCTTCTGAAAGTTTTCTGTGGAAGTGAGGGGTGCAGAATGGAGCCAATAGGTGTTTGACCAACTGTTCCTGGGCCCCAACCGGCTGTAAAAGGATTCCAAAAGTTAATAGAGCTTTGCATTTCTGCGATGGTGATTTCCCACTTTTGTCTTGTACAATCCATATGCATAATGTGGAGTCTGTACTTCTGAGTTTCCTACTTCTACAGCTTGAAATTCTCAACCATAATGTTGCATTAAAGGAGATTGGAATTCAAGTTCATCTATTTTTCTCAGCTTCTTTTTTTTTTTTTTTTTTGTAAGTAACAGAGCTCTTAAGTCTGTAAGAAAAATTGCCCTTGACAGCTTCAGCTGTGCTGTTCCACATCTCCCCATGTAGACATTTGCACAAGGTATTTTTGAAGTAGGAAAAACCCATTTTCTTTCTTAGTAAGGTCAAAACCAGATGAATGGATTTTTTTTCTTAATTTCCCCCTCCAAATTACACTATTGGGCTGATATTAAAAATAACAATTTTATTGTGGATCCTCAAAGATTCCTTCATTATCCCCCACCCCACCACGAGTTGATGCCAGTCTTTCAGAGGACAATGGTTGTTTTTGGGGGGGGCAAGGGGGAAATGTATTTGAAGTTTTAGTTCTGAGACAAAAGAGGATGTTATGTCTGGCTGGCTCAATGTGGTGGATATACACAAAGGAATCGTTCCCACCTCAGTTTTTGGAAATACCTAGTGAGAGAGATTTCATGTAAGCCTGTTTGATTAGGCCCTCCAAAAGAGATAACATCCTGACTCCAGGGGTTCTTGGCATGAGCAAGAGCTGCTCTGCATAGGAGCAAAGAAAGGAAATTGCCTAGACAGAGTGTGTTTTCACAGCAACATACGAAAGTTCACAGATGAAAATAATTTTGCTTTACTCCTTAATGATACAAGACAAATAATAATAATAAAAATCTGCTTATGGTACAAGTAGTTCAGCCATTGTAATGATGATGGCATGTGTGCACATGATGAATACAGAATAAAAATAAATATAAATATAATAAAGCTGATTAAAATCAAGAGTAAAGATTATTTCAAAGTAATATGAGTAGGAAAAGGAGCTGCTAGGGCAGAGTTTGACCTTACCACAGTTGAGCCACTGAGTTTTAAAGTAGATTTTGTCACCTGCAAATGAGAACTGCATAAACAGAAGTTCAAGGTCAGAAGAGTGCAGTTAATTGGACCACATTTTTATTACCTTAATATATAAGATAATCAGCTCATTTAATTTTTTTTTTTAATCTATAATACTGCAAAAATATGTTAATTGGCTACTTAGCACTCAAACTCTTGCTTCTGACCTTTTGTGTGTCAAGAGCCCTGACTCGTGCTTTTCTCTTACCTCGGGCACTTTCCTATTCTATGTGTCCTGCTCAGCCTCACTGACCCCAGTTGCCTGTGAGAGTTACTCATATAATCTAAATGATCACTTTTATTTTTATCTTGCTCTTCCTGCGATGATTCTCATATTTCACCTTCTCTACCATTTCATTGTAAGTACTCTATGTATGCATATTTAAGACATTATGATTACATCATGAATTTGTGCAATGATGTTACAGTTGTTTTAGGTAGGGTATCAAATGTGGTGGAAAATCCAATTATTGGATGTTGATGGTTGCAGAACCATAACTTGAACAATTTGTGCATTTTGCCCTTTTTCCCTCTGTGCTACACTTGTCACTTGGCAAACTGCAACAATCCTTATTTCCGTGGGCTGTTGTGAGGAAGGGAACAAGCCAAAGTTCAAGGTACTTGGATTTGTAGTTAATAAGGATCCAGGAGTAGAAAGTCTTTTAACTGGCCATTAACAAAAGATTCAGAGGTTTATCTCCCAATAGGCACATTATTTTTTTCCCTGGTAACATCTGTAAAACTCCAACATTTGGACTGGTTCCCTTGGACGGAGAGGATATTTTCTCAGAGTGGTATTAAAAATGTAATAATATTGTAAGATATTGAGACAATAATAATATTGAAGTACATGAAGTAAACCTTTGTACTATAAACATGAGGCTGGAATGGACTTTAACAGGATATCTAGTCCATCTCCTGTCCCTGGGGAGAGAGAGAATCTCTTGCCCATGCACTGATCAATAGGACATGTTTAAGTTGCTAATTGGAATCCGAAGAAGATCTCTAATATTTATATATGTATATGTACATATGCAGCGGAGAGGTGAGAGACAGAATGTGTGTGTGAGAAGAGTGAGTTCCTGAATACAACCTGGAGTCTGCAATGGAAGAACAATAAGCAGCCTGAATTTTCTTGAAAAATCACCTTTATGGGAACCTTTTTTCCCTCTTCCTTTCAGAAATGGCTCAGACATGAAATTTCCTACGTATTTTAGTTTCCTTTATAGAACTAGACAGTCTTGCCTTCAAGAAAAACCCTGTCCTATCCTGGCAGTTTATAGGATCTCAAAGGGCTGTGCTCTCTTACCTTTTTTTTAATTGAAAACTGTCCTGTGAAGGTAGTGTATCCACATTTGGAGTTCAAGTCATTCCTTCTTTTCAGGTCTCCCCATGTCAGAAGATTTAAATGGCCCTTCAGCAGAAATGTGACTGACTCCACAGAGATAAATTGCTGCACAAAATCTGCTGGTTTGCAGATGGTAACAGGAGATAATTGGAATAAGAACTGAGCCAGCAAAGAATCTGGGGCCTTTTTTCATTTTCTTCTTGAACTTAGAGGTGTGCTCACAGCAGCTTTAAAAGAAAGACTGTGAAGAGAAAAAAGATAAAATTAAAGTTTCCAGGGCTTTGGAGGGGGCTTCTTAGCAAGGGGGAAGAACTGGGAGATATGATCCGGTGTGGGCTGCTGAATCAATAGAAATAAATTATGAGTTCTTTGCTATCACCTCTTATAAGGTATGATAGGGGACCCTTAAATCATATCACTACCTGACAGGAAAGATTATATTTGTGTTTAACTGAGTTACACAGAGATAGAGCTCAGGCTTCTGTTATTTTAAGCAATCTAGATGTCTTTTCAGGTGGGAATGTGTGTCTATGTGCAGAAAAACCATCCTGAAGAGCTGGGAAAAAATCTGTGGAGCACAACTGTGCCTTGTTGGGGGGTGGATCAGATAATCTGGGGAGTATTTTCTATCTCTGACTGCTCTGACTAATGCTGCTCACAAGCTGCTGATAGTGTTGGAGTGTCCACCCTCTGTTCCGGTGTGTTTATTCCTAATCACCACACCTTTTCCAGACACTCTCTGCTAATGCCGTGTGCCTCATAATTGCTTTTATATTACACATACACAGACACACGCACATGAGTGTGTGCAGTCTCCTGCAGCCTCTGGGACAGAATCGAGCTGCTCTTTAAGGACTGATAACCTTGCTGTAGGCATCTCATTTATTTCTTTATTAAGGAAGTTTTGCACAATTGCACAGTTCCGATTATGGCTGGAATTTTTGTGCGTGTGTGTTCACTAAGGGTAAACATACAGGCATGCAGGAGATATAATTCATGAAACTGAGGCAGGATTTACCAATATTTTTTTTGTATTTTCTTGGAAAAAATGTTGCGTGAGAGACATTGCCCAGTTTTTAATGTGTAGTGGAGATGAAAGCCTCGTGGCTGACTTGCAGCCCCTATACAGCCAGTGGCTATGAATACCCTTCCTTTGGTTGGTAATTGGAATGTGTGCCTTGGGAGGAGGAAAATCAGACTTCTTTTCCCACATTGTTGTAAAGCATTATAGTCTGATTCCTCTTCTGAGTCCTGGAGTCATTAGTCACTGCTTTGCTGATGGTGTTATTCACTGCATTCACTACCACGGCAAGGATTTCTACATTCAAGGCATCTCTGAACATATCCTAAATTACAGTCCCTGCACTGAAATGCCTAAAACCAAAAGCATGAGAGACCCTGTCAGATTCAATTAAAAATCCTTTCTAGATTTGTGAGAGCCCAGAAAGGTAAATCCATGACTCTGGAAGAGGTGTCCCTCTCAGCATTGATGCCGATGGGTGATGTTTCTTTGACAGACTGGGCTTGCCCTTGGATAGCCAAAGCAGACAACCAGCGTAAAAAATTCCTGCCCTGCTTTTGCTGGTGAAGGAACAGGAGGACAGAGCCGGGCTTTCCAGATCTGGTTCTTTCTGCAAGGCACTGTAGTGGTTTTAGTTCTGGGGCTTTTTTTTTGCACCCTCAGATTCTGTTCCTTCAGTGCAAGTCCTGTAAATGGGAATTTCAAACGGCTGCTTACATCTGGAAGGTGCTTTTGTGAAGATAATGTGATCTGTCTCCAGCTGTGCCAGGGGAATCCGTGGAGAGACTTCTGCTCTGGCTGCAGCCCATTGTTCTCCCTGATTTATATTGAAAGGGAGGAGGACAGGGGACAGAAGGAGCCTGCTGTGGCAGTTTTCACACTGGGAAGTGATAAGCAACACAGGCAAAGGAGGATTAAAGGCGAATATCCTCCTTTCAGTTACTGGTTCTTGTTTTGAGGACAAATTTGACAGTCTCAGCTGTTTGGAGATCACAAGTTCACTGGAACATGTTTTGTTTCTGTGTGTGATCTTGGGAGTTGTCTCTTTCAATTTCAGAGGGACTCTTTTGCCTGCACTGCCTGAAGCCACCTACAGATCATTTTTATCTCTCCAGAGATGAAAAAAAAAAAAAAAGAAAAAGGAAAAAAGGAAAAGTCTTTTGCTGCAGGTTAAGTTGGCAAAGATTCACTCTTACACAAGTGTTACTCTGATTTCCAAGGGCAGGATTTGGCCTGTGTTTGTTGTTAGTACCTCTGCTGTTTTCTTGTAGTGTCTTAGGATGTGCTATTCATTAACTCCTATTATCTGGAGATAAGTTTTCTCCAGCTATGCTCACTAGGCGGGGAAAAAAGGGTAGATTGGTATTAAGGTGTATGTGTTCCTTTTTAGGTAATCATTCTCTTACTCTGGGTGAACTCAGATTGGTGTTTTATCTTCCAGATGATGCCTCTTACCTTAAATTATCTAAATGTGCTGAATTGGATTATTTCAGCTATGCTAAATTCCTCAATGGAGACTTTTTTTCAGAATAAAGTGGTCTTTAATTTGATTTTTCATATGTATTCACAAAGTGGATTGAACCAAACCCTTAAAAGTCGATTTGGATTCTTCTTTCTGAGTGTTTCTATGTAGAGAAACACTTAAACTTTCACTTAATCTCTCTCTGCCTCCTCATCAGTAAAACAAAGATGGCATTACTTGCCTTGTTTCATAGTGGTGATGCTTGTAGAATCTGTTAACACCTGTGGAATTTAAATTCCTCTCCTGGGAGCTTTGTAATAATTCTATATGCTTCCCACAACTGGAGATGGCACTCTTGGGTATTGGCAACTGCACTCAGACCTCCAGTGTAAATGAGGATGGTGATGTTGGATAGTGGGATCACTCACATGCTCGCATACATTTTTGAGGCTGTATTTGTGTGAAGGGATTTTGGTGAGACCAGGATTATGTAGTGATTGTTTTTGAGACTCACTTGTACCTTGACCTAGGAAAATGCTTGCACTGGAATAATTTTCTTCAGAGCAGCCTGTGCTGTGCTGTGTTTTGAATTCTTGGTTAAAGCAGGGCTGGTAACACATCACAGTGTTTTAGGTGTAGCTGAACAGAGCTTCACAGTGTCAGGTCTTCTGTTTCTCACTCTGCCCACCCAAGGAGGAGGCCAGAAAGGTGTTGTGCTCCATACAACATCTTCTCAGCAGCCATAACTGTGTTCTGAGACTGGTTCTGTATTGGTCTGCTGGGGGGGCAGGGGGGGAGACAGTCAGTGACTGCTTTTATATCACTTGCTTGTTTATTTGTTGTTTCTTCTCTTTTCTTGACAAATGAAAATGTCTTTTTCAGGCATTACAAGTTTTCCTCACTTTTTTCTCTTCTGGTTCTCTCCCCTATCACCCTGGGGTGGGACAGGGTGGGTGTCTGGATTGGTTCTTAGTTACTGGTGGGGTTCAACCCACTATACGTTTAAGCACAAATGTGTATTGAACATGTAGATGGCCCTTTCCCCACCTTTTGAGTGTTTATGTGGAGAAAATTAGCCTGATATTCGTGGCTTTTGACAGAATTAGCTTTGAATGCAGAGATTGTATGAAAGAGTGCCTTAGCAAATTCATGATCATGTATGATCATGTCCATGTGCTTGTCAATCAGTCCATCTTCAGTTAATAATCTCATGCTTCGAAAATCACCCACCACAAAAAAGAAACCCAAAGCAAACAAATGAATCTCCAAAAAAATCTCAAAGCAGCAAACACTAGGGATCTACATAGAGTAGTGCTGCTGGGTTTTAGGTTCCAGAGCATTTTAAGCCAGTTTGTCTCAGCTGTGAGCACTTTTCTGACTCTGGTTCTCAGTATCCTGTGGTTGCTCACATTTGAAATTTACTTCTTGGGTGCTGTTGCTCTCATATGGATTGGGGAATGGCAGATGGAGATTGCAGACAAGCTTCCTGTGGCTGGCTTGGAGGGTAGAAAATCTTGCAAGCATCATGGAAATATGTCTGTGGGCAGGAGATAGAGACTCCAGCGTGCCAGAGCAAGTGAGTGGAGAGCTCTCATTTTTCACATGTAAATTTGCGTGCCCTCCTTTTGCCATGCCCTGTGCTGCCTCGTGCTCATCCCTGCACTCGTTATTAATTACACTTGGCAAATATGTGCACAGGGCTACTGATGAGTTGTGTTAATCTCTGTGCTGATAGAGCAGGATCACTTAGAGAAGAGATGAGTCTCATGAAGTGAATCAGAGCTGGCCTTTCAGATGTCTATCTGAAATGATCACCTACTTTCTGTGGCTGCTCTGCCCTTCCCTCTTGTGTCTCTGAGTGTCCCCTTACACAGGAGCACGACAGCCTTTGGTGTGGTGCTTTTCATTTATTCAGAAGTTCATTGTCAACCTGCCGAAGGAACTGCAGTGCCTTTGCACTCTAATTTGTGGGAAACAGGCATTATATATTCCACTGTGGGGTATATGCAAAGCACCTAGCCAGTTTAGAATTGGCAAGATCTGGAGGTGGGTTTAATGAACTGAAGTAATTTTCCTTCATAGTAAAATTTTATTGGCATGGAAGATTGTTATGCCACCAAATACTCTGAAGAGCTTCTGAGTCCTTTCGTGATTTGTGGGCTTGGAGATTCCTGATAATTGCCTGAACAATAGGGATCGCTTCAAGGATGTGTTCTTGAGATGGAATGAAACGTGGGCTAATATTTCTGGTTGTATTTTTTCTGCTTTCATGCCAGCCAAGTTGTGTCAAGACTCAAGGCTGCTGAATTGGACAGTTTTGGATACTTGCTGGCCTTATTTTAGAGAAGTGGTCCATCATATTAAATCTGGATTTAGTGGTTTAGTATGCTATAGAGCATTGTGTCAGGTTTCCTCAGTGCCAGAGGCTCTTAATCTGTAGTGAGGTATAGACCATTGAAGGTAAATGATTGACAGGTGTTGACTTTTTTTATATAAGCCTTAAAGCAGGGTATTCAGTAGACAGAGAAAAAAGCCCCAATCTAGATGTACTGTAGAGATGCATGTATGAAAAACAAAGTACGTAAGAAAATTCTTGTAGGACTGGAACATCACTTCTTTCCAAAGAAAATATATTTTTTCTGATTATCCTTTCTCCATTCCCATTTCTGTCTACAAAACGAAAACAGTTTGTTAAATTATTCAGGTCATTAAGTTTTGTGTAAGCTCAGCTTGAAATTGCATTTTCCGGAGGGATTGTATTGCCTTAAGGGAGCTGTAATTCAGCCTCCCTATTTCCACACTCTGTCCTGCGGACTCTTTCCCTTTTTTTCACTCTCAACCAGCTAAGCTTCTTGGTGTCCCAAGGGATGCCTGCCCCTGGGGTGTCCTGGGAAGCACAGTGTAACGTGGGGAGCCTGGCCTGCAGGAGATGAGGAAATTTCATATCTGAGCTGTGTTCCCTGAAGCGAGCAGTATGATTCCAGAGAAAAATGCAGTTTAACATTTAGCTGACTTGGAATTAATTTTGGAAAGATTGGTTTGATGAATAGAAACAGTTTAATTTGGCACTATAACAGTGTTTTCTTTTATTTTGATTAAATAATGCCTAAGTGTAAGTTTTTGCTGTTTCTGAATTGCTTGGAACTTTATTAATTTGTATTTCTTTTCCCCAGAGAAAATGTTTTAATTTAGGTTGCGGAGTGGGTATTTTCCATGGGGTGACAATTCCAGATTTCTTTCAGTTCAGGGGAAGAAAATGTTTTTGTTTTGAAATAATGCATTAATTGTAAAATCTCTAATTTTCAACAGAATTCAGCTTCCAAAATGAAAACCATCAAGATTTTCATGCAAAATTACTCTGGCATGGAAAAAACTCAGGGTTGTTTGCTAGTGTTGACAAAAAAAAAGTTGAGCTTCTTCAACTACAAAGCAGAAATTGGAATCAAATGTCTCTGCCTGAGTCAACAAAGATTTTTCCCTTTTTCATTTTTTTTTTTTCTCCAGTCAGAATTAAGTTTTGGAAAGCATGTCCAATTTTTCTTATGTTTTGTTCCACTCTTTTTCAACTAAAGCATTCAAACAACAAGATGTCTTAGAAAATCTGGTACTTTCCCTCAATTGCCCCTGCTTCTAGTTTCTTTTTAATAAAGCTGGGGCAGCCTGATGGGGCCTCAGAATATCCTCTTGAAAGGGTCTGAAGTTTCCTCTGAGGTGCTGTGTCGAGCACACCCCATGAGAACAGCTCAGGAACCAGCCCTGCCTCTCAGGCTCAACCCCGAGATGGTTCCTGAGCAGTTGTGTGTGCTCTGTGGTCTCACAAGGCAGCATGTGGGGGAAAAGTGCTTTTGCAGCTTTTCTTGGGAAGGCTGTGTGTTCAGACTCTCAGATCCTCTCTGGTTTTCAAGCTCCCAAACCATTACAAGAGCTGTCTGTATTGAATCTGAGGTGTTTTCCTCAAAAGCAAGTGGCAGCAGAGCGGAAGCCACCTGGAGCTGTGGTGTGGGAATGTTACCAGGGCTGGGCTCACGTGGTGAGTGATTTTGGGGACAGGTTGCTGTCGGTGTTACCACTGCCTCAGGCAACTGCTGCTATTTTCTGGGACGTTTTGTGTGATACTGCAAAGGGATGCTTATGCTTACGCTTTCCATGCACCACCAGCACGCAGAGAGGGATGTTAGTCAGTCATCCCAGGCGAAAATCCAGAAAAGTCACGCTAAAACAACATGCTTTTACTATGAATTTCTACCCAGGAGCTGAGTAGCATTCAGCCCACTTCTGTAAAGCTGTTGTTATCCTGAGATTTGCAGGGTTGTAATAGATAAGTGACATCTTCAAAAATATAGGGCATAGGAGATCTGGGGAAAGACACACAAGGAGCTGGGAGAGTATGGGTGCTGCCTTTAGTTGTAATTGCAATTTAAGGTAGAAATAAGGAAGAATCTCTTGAACTTTGAGCAAAACATGGAGATTTTATTTACTATGTTTAGGGATAGATCCAGGATCCACTGAACTCATCTGTCTTCAATGTGAGTAGACTCTGAAACTTGAAAACCAGCTTTGTGAAACCTCACCACAGTTGTGAGCAGTACAAAGGGTGCAATTTCAGGCAGGACAGGGCTTGTTCTGTAGTGCATGGCTTCAGAGAGACTCTTGAGAGGAGTCCTGTCGGAGTGCCTGTGGGAATTTAGGGAACATCCCAAAAATGTTATTCTGGTAGGGTTTTAGCTGAGAGAAGGCTGCCCTGCTTTGGTGTAAGGAGGAGGCACACAAGCCATTCAAACCTTGGTTGCTGCAGCTTGCAGCTGGCTCTTCCCCCTTTGTATGGGAAGGTGTGTGCAGGGTTTAGGCTGCGCTAAAAAGGATATTAGCCTTATTTCCCTATAGCATAGCATTGGTTTAGGCTGACATGGACTTGCATATGCTGACTCAAATCTGCCTGGCAGGTTTCTTTTCACACCCTGCTGGAAGCAGCTTGGCTATTATCTTCTTCGTAAAGGTCTCTGCATGGGGAAATAAAAGGAAAAAATGCAATAGGGGATGGTGAAAGTGAATCCAGCAGAGGGAGAAATGCTTGGAGCATCTATTCTCAAGGCATTAAGTTGGGCACTGGCTGCATAGTCACGTACCAAAGTCCCTTACAATTTGAACAGGTTTTTTCCTGGTATTATGCTGACAGTAAACGAGTGCTGCAGCAGCTGTGATATTGATTAATCCTCTGTTATTTTTCTGCAAAGCTTTAAACTTTGCACCCATCAGCCTTTCAGCTGGGAAAGCCCAGTGAAAGGTGTGGCTGGTTCCACTGCTGTGGGAAGAGGAAGAGGTAGGGAAGCTTGGCTTTTCTACTAGCAAAGATCCTTGTTGTATAGGAGAGCATTAATGAAACCAGCTATTTGAGCCACATCTCTCACTTGGACCCACCTTTTAGGCAAACTGTGAAGTAACTGCTCATTTCCCTAGATGCTCTTATACCTCGAGCAGATGTAAGGGAAACTGGCCTGTGCTTGAATCCTGCAAGGAGGAAATGAGGCTGAAACATTAAAATGTTGCAAAACAAAAATGAAGAGATGCCCTGGAGCTCTTCCTTGAGGCTGGTCCTGTTGAATCCAAGGGAATGAACTGTATGACATTAGTTATGCTAAAAAGGCAAGCAGCAGATGCTCAAATGTTCTTAACTTCCACTCAGAAACCTCTATTCTTTCCGCACAAGTTCCCATCCCATGTGAGCCTGGGAGCTTGCACAGAGGCTCCCAAGCTATCAGGATGCATAATTACCTCTCTGGAGAGAAGGGTGTTGCGCAATGTAGCTTGTAACTAGGAGGATTACATTTACCTGTGAAATCTGAGGTCAGAGTGCCAGGTATATCAGAGGGAAATTATATTCCTCTGTGGTCCCCCCTGAACTGCTCAAGTCCCCTCTCTCCCAACCTCAGGTTTGCAGGGTCATGACTCAAGAGTGTTCTCTCCAAAAAGTCAGTGAGTCTTGGAGCCTTGGACTCTCCTTGAGCACTAAAGATACAGATGAAGTTTTATCTTGCTCGGTGCATAAGCAGAATGTCACACTCCGTGTCCCTCTTACCACTGCAGAAAGGTGAGGGCATGTAGGAATTCCCATGCTCTGCAGTCAGTGACAGCAGATAGAGAAAACAAAGCTGATTCTAGGCAAAATGAACTGTTTTGCTGGATGGGGATCTACATAAACAAACTTGCCAGTTTTTTCCATGGAGACTCAATAATTAGTGACGGCATGTTGAGAGACAAAAGAAGTTGACTGTAATTTTAGACTGAGCTATTGAATTAACAAGGGCGCATTTGATTCCATCCCTGACTTTGAATAATCATAGCTGCAGAGAGGTCAGCTCATAAAGTCTGATTAATTCCTGGTGGCATGTTTTATTTCAAATGCAAAACATTTTGGGATTAAAATGAGTGCTACTGGTTATACAATGCACTAAGCTAATGATTTCCCATTTTATTTCTTAAACCTGCTTTATCCTATAATACTGCAACTTTAATGGATAAATGCTAAGCTTTCCTTTGGGTGGTTTCAGATGCCTTGTGTATTGTTGCAAAATCTAACAACAACTTTCTTTTTCTCCTCTTTTCCTTTTCTCTGTCCCTCCCCCCCTTTCCCGTCTCCAGGTGATTCTGATTCTGACAAAGCTCTACGACTTCAACCTCGGGAGTGTTACGGAGAGCTCTCTGTGGAGGTATGTGGACTGTGGAAATCACAGCAACTGGCATGGAGGGGTTGCACCGCGTCTCTTGTAAAACTGGGGGCTGGCCAGGGCTGTGGGCATGGGGCAGTGTCTGAGTTCATCAGAGGAGGAGCTGGGAGAGAATCTGAGACAACTGGAGTTGCTTTCTGGAAAAGGGATACGTGGTGAAGACATATTCCTTTAGTGAAGTGGAGTCTGCAAATGAGAGGGTTTCATGACATGATGGCACTTCCCTGGTACATGGAGAAACTTGGTTTCATTCTCACCTTTGGGCATCCTCAGACAAGTTTCTTCCTTCCTCTCTCTACTGTGAGGCTGGCAATGAGAACAGGCTCTACAGATGGGTACACACTTGCTAGAACCGTGTCTGAGAAGGTATAAAACACAGTGCGTGATACAATCTTAGCTGATCTTAGCCTTGCTCCTCACCCCTGTGAGCTGAGATGGTCATCTTGGTAGTGACTCTGTGCTGGGCTCTAAGGAGAACAGCTGCTGAAGGGCTAGAGATGCCACAGTGGGCTGCTGGTGTCTTCTCCGTTGTGGATATACTTGGATGGCGTCTTGTAGCTGCCCCGTTCCTAGTCTGGCGTGGGAGCTAGACTATCCTGGCCTGGAGAAACATGCTTCTGGCCAGAGTGTATGTTTGGAGCATGTGTCTGCATTTGAAATAAAGAAATAACTTCAAATCCCCTCAGCCCCCAAACTCACCCCTATAAACAGGTCAGTTCCTTGACGTTTGAAACTGCCAAATTGTTTTATCCTGCCTGTGGTGTGGAAAGGGTATGCCTTTAACAGAATTGTTATCTGGTGTTTTTACCCTAAAGACATTGTAAAAAAAAAAAATTAAAAAAAAAAAAGGCAGCCAGGGGCTGGTGAGACCAAGTGCCTTGTTTCAGATTTACCTGGTGTATTACAGCTGTTGTGGAACCTGCTCAAAGTGTAGTCAGTGGAACTGTCAGTGCATTGTAGCCACTGCTTGGGTGTGAGCCCTTCCTGGCAGATGGTCTCTTGTAGTTCTTTCTTCACAGGTAATTTAAAAGCCCCTGTTTGGAGCAGGCTTTGGCCATTTGCTGCAGGTTTATTCTTGTAAAGGTATTTAAGGGTTAATTATTCAGTAGAGCTCTTCAAACTTCTCAATTTGAACAGTACTTAAGAAGCCTAATTGCACTGCACCATGGTAATCTGCAAAAGTATAAATAACCATGCAACTAATAAGAGAGAACAGTCATTTCCACTTATCCTGGTCCTTTTCAAGGTATTAATGCTTTAAAAAACTTTTGCCTCTTTACGTAGCAAGTACAAATGGCACTGTGATTGTACTTTAAATGTAATTGCCGAACAATCTGCTCTGCATAAATAATGTAACAAACGGGCAAACCTTGTCTTAATTCTGAACCTGCAGCATCACCGGAGCTCTGCAGAAAGGTAATAGCAGTACCCCTTTTGGAGGTTTCCCAAAGTGATGGAAATGTGATTTGTCATCAATACAATTGAAAGCATCCAGTACTTGGTCAGCAGGGAAAACACACTGCTTTGTGGGAATGTTTCAGTGTGTTCTGGAACACTTCTGCATCTTGTCTCTGGTGAAATAAGAGTCTGTGGGGGGCCTGGAGACTCAGACAGGTTGAGAAGTTAGAATTCCCAGGTTCTTTTCCTAGGTCTGTGGGGAAAGCTCAGGGTGAGAGCTAGTAGGTAGAACTCCTGGACTCTAATCCTTACTTTCCATTGAAAAATTCAGGAATGAGCCACGTTGTACTTGACAGGGAAGTGTGGAATCTTAGAGAGCAGTTATGAGTTTCTCTGCAAAGGACATTATAGAAATGCAAATAGATACTAAGTGTAAGAAATAAGCCAAAGAAATACTCTTTTTCTCAGGATTTCCCGTTCTATTTGCACATTTAGGCCCCTAAATCTTTGCATTATTTAAATTGGTGTTTTTCAATATTTTCTTTTCATTTTTGAGACCCTGAAAATTTTGAAAGGAGGATTTGTCTTTGCAGAATGAATGTAAGCCTCCTGGCAATAGGTTTGCTTTCCTCAGTTACTTTTTGTAGACTCTTTGAGCCCCCAGATGTGACACAAACCGAATGCAACCTCAAGTAATTATCAGAAGAAGATCAGTACATTTCCAAGGGGTTTGTTTTTTCCCCCTGCTTTCTGGAAATACGACTAATCCTTTCTGCTAGCCAGGAGCCCTGCCCCTCTGAGCAGTGGTGCTGTGTGTTATCTATCCTGACCACTTGGCAAATACAGCTGCTTCCACAAGAGAGGAGTGTGGCTTTTGTGGCAGAGAGCAATGAATGCATGGCAGAGGATGCTGAGATAGAGCAGAGTGCAACGCAATCTCCAAATACCATCTTGCCTCCACCTGGTCATGCATCAAAATCTCCTTCTCAGTTCCCCCTGGGTTATAGCATGAGAGGCTTCTTTTAATGGAAAACTGAATTGCCACATAAAAAGAATTTCTAATCCCTGCATCTAAATACAAAAACAAGTAAATCAATAAGAAAACATCCTGAATGTAATTAAGAAAGGGAGTGAGAGCAACAGAGGAAGAGAGGAGAATTAGAAGTTACATTGGAAACTGCTCCTATATCAGGTTGTTATGAGCTGAGGCAGGGAAGATGCTAGTCAGCATTTGAATGCAGGAACACAGACATTGCTCTAATATCCAGATTCATGCTTCTGTGGTTCAAACAATCACAGAAAAGGTCTCTATTGCTACTGAAGCAGCCAGCCTTGAAGCAGCTGGCTTCAAGGAAAAAACACACACCCACACACCCCCTCTTCCTTGTGAATGCCACCTCTCTTCTTCGTCACAGGAGATACCTGTCAGTTGTGGTTTAGATTTTTGTTTTTCCCCACTGCATTGAGTGGAGGTGATAATTTTCCTCCTGTGAAAGGAAGCTACTTTATTACTACTTTACTATATGTGTGATGGTGTGAGTCGTTTATGAATTTGTGGAGAGAAGTCTTTTTCATAGGTCAACAAATACAACTGTAAAAATTATTTAAGCTTTTAGACATATCAACCTATCATCATTTCATATTGCCTAGCAGATTATCTAACTGTGTACTTAAGAAGACAGCCTGCTTTAAATAAAAAATGGATTAAGGGATGGACATAGGCTAATACCTCTTCTCCATCAACAAAAGGAAAACAATTTTCCCTCTAAATCTGTAAGCTGATGTGGTTTTGATTTGAAGTGCTGTTGGAGCACGTCTAATTCCCAAACTCTCTGTAGGCCAGGATCCCTGCATCAAACTTCATTGTCCATGAGGAACTGTAAGCATACAGGAGTGATTTGTCATGAAATAGGAACTCTCTCCCTATAGAGCAGGTGCCAGGCTGCTCCACAGGAATTGTTTAAACTGTACAGTATTGAGGTAGGGTTGTATGTACATAACATTCTGGATAACTATTTAAATTTGATATTTTAATATTTAAAATGTTTTCAACTGTTTCAACCAGTGCATATTGAGCAGTTTCTTTCTTGCTCAGATAACGGGAGTAAAAGTTTTTCCATTTTTGCCTTTTTTTAGTACTCAGGAATGTATTCATTTATTTTATTTATTTGGATTGCAGTAGCTAAAAAGACAGCTTCCATCTCAAGGGAGATCTCAATCTCAGGTGAAGACAGAGAGACTGCAGGGTGATCCAGAAGACAGGAGAAACAGAAGTGAGCAGGATGCTATTTATGATCAATGCCACAGCCATGACTGCAACACATCAGCAAATTGGGCAGTGGGGAGCAGTTTAGATTTTCTTCCAAAGTGCAAGCACTTGCATGTGTCAGCTCTGAGTCCCTGCTACCATTTTACCCACCTCAGATGGGTCCCCTGGAGTTTCCCTCCTCTGGCTGTGGTCCCAGCTAAATTATCTGATTGTACACAATACTGGCCCATGAATTAACCCACAATTGTGACTAACTCCTTCTGTTTAAGAGGCTAAAATGCTGATGAAGCAATTTATAGATATATATTCCTTCTTGTTTTCTTGTTTATTAACCAAGAAATTATGTTTCCATGACAGCAGTCAAAAAATCTCCAAGCATTTTTTTACTCTTGTGGCTGCTGTGCCTAAAGAGGTTGGTCTGTTGTCTCAGTCTCTTTGATGAGTTAGAAAAAAAAAACCCCTTTCAACTTTTTAATAGAGACAGCTGCAAAATGCAGCAGCTGCAACCCTAGTTTGGAGCAGAGAGGAGTAAAACCCCTCAGCTTGGTTGCAAGCTGTCTTATATCATGCATTACTGTTTCATTCAGTTCTCTCTGAATTACCAAAGGGCTTCACATTGTTTCCTCCCATGGACTTGCCTCTTAAACCTCCCACAGTCCCCAGAGAACCCTCAGCATGTGTCAGTGTACCTCTAGCATTTGTTGCCTTTGCAAAAGTTCCCCAGCTCACACTGATTTCTGTGCCCTAGGTTTGTGTGTGGCACACAGAGCTGGCTTCAATAGGGCTGCTCTAGGTGGGAAAGGGTGAACGTGGTGGGGAGTGCCCTTTGGGAACTGGGGCTTGGTCTGCTGGCTCCAAATGCAACAGCCTCTAAGACTGGTGAGTTACGAGTCAGGGATCAGGAGATTCAAAAAGCCTGACTCAAATTTCCATATCATCCTCTGTGAAACAAGCTAAACCTGAAATAGGTCATGGCACAGCCCGAGCTTTCTTAGGAGTGTTTCTATCCCAGTGCCAATACATTATTTAGACTGTGTTGTGAATGGCAAATTCTGTTTTGTGCCACAACCTTTTGCTTAGTACTGGTTTGGCTCCACTGGGGCTTTGTAGTTTCCTGGAGTTTGCTGTATTGAAATGCAGTCTCTATGACCAGCAGCTGACATCTCCTCTCAGTATTGTCAAATTTGATTACATTTATAATTTCCCACTTTTATGCTGATGACATGCATCTTTGATATGTGCTATTTTCTGGATGATTGTATTCAGGCGTAAAATTAATGGAGCTGATTTTCAAAGTAGTAATGCTTCCCATTATTGCATCTTCTTTGAAACTTTTTAGTAATGCTGCAAAGTGCAGAAATCCTGTGCTGATGAGGAGAAGAGTTTCTTGTATCTGCAGTCAGCTATCAGGGCATGGAGGGACAGAGCCAGCTGTGTGTGCAAGCACATCCCTGACCTCTCTTGGATTTGAAAACCAGGGTAACCAAACGTTTGCCATCTCTACTGTTGCTGTTTGTTAGAATGCATAAATAGCCTACCTTATGATGGCTAGTTTTTTAAGGCTATGGGAGCCACCTATGAAAATCTTTGTGGCTGGGAGCTGTTAGGTGCAGACTATGTTTGCTGAAGAACCAAGGGAATGGCAAACCTCAGCAGATGACCACAGTGTGAGATGAGAGTCGTGCCTGGAGGCTCCCAACACCCTGAGCTGTAATCAGTGCATACCTTCAGCAACATCCCAGAATAATACAGTTCTTAACATCCAATATTCTTGATGATTAGTCATCTCCCCACAGAGGGTGGTCCAGTTTACCCTGGTTCAGTACAGCCTGGCTGCCAGTCATAGATGCCATAGATGTCTCCTTGACCTGGGAGCCACCCTGGAACTCTTCGGGAGATGCACAGTAGCTGCATGTTGGCCCACTCCTGAGCTAGCTGCTGCCAAATGAAGATGATGGCCATTTGTTTAATAGTGTGATCCAAACAAATACTTCATTGTGAATGTCAGCAAATATACTGAAGGGAGTGCTCAGATTTGCTTGGGCTGTGTATGGCTGAATGGGAAGATTCATAGTAATTTAAAAAAGTAAATATAACATATATAATATATATATGAAACATAAATATAAATACATATACATACATACATACATACATACACACACACACACACATATATATATATGTATATATACTTTCTGTTCAAGGAGTTGAACAGAATGAACCTTAGGTTTAGTCCTCCTCAAATGTGCCAGCATCCCAGGTAATGTAAAGAGCATACATTCTTTGCAGTTCAAACCAGAAGGAGATGCTGTCATTGCAAAAGGATAGTGTGAGTTAAAACGGTTTTAAATGTCTGTTTTGGGAACCAATAATAAAAATTAATAGGCTTATCTTAAATTCAGGGCTATGCTTTATAGTTATCTAAAATCAGTAATGGTAATAAAGATAAGAATTCATTTTTAATATTTTAATTCATTCTTGAAGTATAAGACTAACTTCTGTAGAGAAGTTTCATTTGTCTCCTTCCTGGTGTTTGCCAAGTCCTGTTTATTCCACAGGATTTTCCAAAAAGGGGATAGTAAAGTTCACACCTTTGCTTTCTGGCAGTTCCTTGCTTTAATCACATTAATATTGCTTCAGAGATGGTGGAGACCAAGGGGGAAAATGCAAAATCATGTGAAAAGCCCGGCAAGTAAATCTAAAAGCCTTTGTACGTGTCTTGGGGTGGCACATGGATTGAAGTCCCACCTTTGCTTATTAAGATCTCTTAGTTCTCTTGTTTCATGAAGCTCATTTGTCTTTTGTGAACTGGCCTGCTGGCTGGTCCAGTTGTTGTATCTCTTAATTGCTTCATCAGTGACCTTTCTGTGGGGGTGGGGATGTCATCAGACAGGGGGCCTTTTGAATTTTTTATTTTTTTGTTTGCCAAGTAAACTATGAGACTAATTGCCAAGACTTCCCAGAAGATATTAGTTTACAAATTTTAATGACACTTATGATTTATTAATGTGCTTCCTGCTGCATCTGCTCATCCCTATTCCTTGGTGGAATTCCTACTGAATTGGAGAGAATTAATAAAAACAGAACTGCAGATTGTAATGGTGTTTTAGATAGTCTGCTAATTAAAAAAAAAATCGCACGCTTATAGTGCTTTATTTATATCTGTCACTCTGAAGACAGAGGTAAATCTTGGCTTTGGCTGCGTTCTGCCCCAGAGCCTCATTTTGGTGTTGCGTGGTGGGGGCACAGATGTTCACATTTTCGTGTGCAGGTAACTCCTGTCCAACCTGTGCTACACATCCCCACTCTGTGCCCTATTCACAGCTTGAAAGTGGGGCTGCTTTGCTGAAGTTAATGTTCAGTTGTGTGGCTGTGGGAGGACTGGGCTGGTCACTGGCAGTGGATGCTGCAGATATGTTTGGGTGAGGAATGTGCCCACTGAATATGTCTAGAGAGGTCATGTGTTGATCTCACAGATATTGGGATGCTCCCATTAATAAGTAGACCTGGGAGCTTTTGGATACGCCTTGTTCGCTTGCTGGATACAGGGAAGCAAGAAGAGAAGGCAAATTATCAAATTCCTAACTTTTTGAGGGAATGTTCTCAGGACAAAAGTGGGATTCCAAACAAAATGTAGAGAGGAAAAAAACATGCTGTGTTTTGTTTTAATTTTCTATGATTCAGGTAAGAGCCCCAGCCATCCCTCTTGAATTATTTATACTCTACAAAAGAGCTGCAACAGGAGAGACTGAGAATCTCTCCAGGGAGAGACTCACTCTAATCTTATGTGTGGAAGATCCAAGTTCAAGCCCTTGCTCTGAATAAGTATAAAGGGAAGTGCTTTTTTATTCCTCAAGTAATTACATTGTGTAACTCATCGCTACAGGATGTTGTGAGGCAGAAATAATAAAAGTGTAAATGGATTTCAAAAGGGGATTCAGTGAATTAATGGAGGATATTTCTGCTGCTGGCTGAATAACGTGGTAGTGTGGCAGTAGCCTATGGCTTGCATTAATTATTTTATAACATTGAAGGAACTGACAAGTCTACAACTTTTGGATCAGAGTTGCAGAAACATAATCTTTTTTTTTATATCTATTTGTCAGCAATAAGCTACTCATGCTCTAAGTATTCTAATGAATAGCTGGGATTGTGCTGGAGATGTGATATTCCACAGTATTTTAGTGGTTTTGGGATTTGGAGATCTCTAAGTCAAGAGAACTGGGCAAGAGACTAGGGAAGAAATCATGCTGTATTCTATTTCTTTGATGTACTTTTCCCAGAATATTCTGTGGCAGATCAACAGGTAAAACAAGTATTTGGTGTGTCTACTGTGGCTGTCTTATTCAAACAAGGAATTTGAATCTTCTGCATCACAGGTGGGCTCTCCATTAGTTGGTGTCTGTCTTGGATGCTACCACATTTTGTAAGTAAAGGTATTTCATTGGTCTAGAAGTGCTAATTGAAATTGTAGCTTAGAAAAAAAACACCCACAAAAAACCCACACCAAACCAAAACAAACCAACAAAAAAATCTGCCATAATTTAATTTTTGAGCCAGTCCTCTTAGGCACTGAGCTGGGTCAATGGAAACTTAAACTTGTTCAGATCTCTAGTCATTCCATTCCAGAAAACTAGATGATAAAATGGAAAATTTAGGGAATTTAATGCCGAAAGATATTTCTGGTGTAGATTTATAAGCATGAGGGTCTCAGTGTGAACTAATGAAATTTGTTGTGGAAAAAAATAAAGTGTGCTAGGAAGCTGGGAGAATATGCTCTTCCCTGTGTTCTCAGCTAATATATGCTATATTTATTAGAGTTTTTCTTGGTGAATTTCTTTGATTACGGTTTCTCATGAAAGGAGACATCCTATCTCACCAGAAATTAATTTTGAGATCTGGTCATGTTCCCAGGTACTTAGTTCTAGAGTTTTTGTGGAGAAGGTCAGAGGAAGCTTTGCCAAGAGCAAATGTGCTTTTGAAGCCTCACTGTCCCTATGAAGTCATCTTGCCAGGGCTGGCAGGTAAAGTGTGTTTGTAGTGCTTTGCCTTCTTGTTTAGAAGCAGCAAGGCAGCGCTCAGGAGGGAGTTTGTCGCCAAGAAGCTGCTGGTGCAGATCCTGTGGGTGTTGTGACTGTTGCTGCATCAGCAGAGCCGCACCTGTTTGCAGGAATTGGCTACTCCATCTCTGCTTTTATCATTTGGAGCAGCAATTCCATTGCTCTCGTTAAAGAGCTGCTCCTTTTGTTGAGTTATCTAATCTTACATTCTAATGAGATTTGGATGTCAACTGCAAAACTTTTTGGAGGAAGCCACACTTGAAGATGAATTTGTTTTGACCTTACTAATGTCTTTTTCTGATCACTCTTTGCTGTGCAGAGGAGTTTCGTTGGCACAGATTAGTAGCGGATGCATTCAATGGGAATCTGTGCCAGTAGTAATGAAAACCACACATTAAATTCTCTTATAAATATGCAAATAGATAAGTGAAAAATAAAACTTTCTTAATAAATTACATAAGAACTTCCGTACTAGATCTTATCTACTAGGATTGGGAAAACATGAAAAGAGGTGCCCAGAAAAGAGTATGATAAAAATCTTACAAAATTATGTGGTATGGACAGGGTCTTGCTAAAGCAACTGGGTGGAACATCTCTCATATGAGGAGAGGCTGAGAGAGCTCTTTAGTCTGGAGAAGGGAAGGCTGGAGTGGGACTGGTGGATTGCATCAGTGTGTGCAAATTCCTCAGAGCAGGGGCAAAGAAGATGCAGCCACACTCTTTTAAGTGTCTGCCCAGCGACAGGAAAAGAGACAATTCATGGACACAAAGTGAAACTCAGGATGTTCCCTCTGAATATGATGGAAAGCATTTTTTACTGTGTGAGTGACTGAACACTGGCTGAGGTTGTCTGAGGAGGTTGTGGTGTGTCCATCCTTGGAGATATGCAAAAGCCATCTGCACTGATCCTGGGCAAATGTCTTCTAGGTGGCCCTGCTTGAGCAGGAGGTTGGATCAGATCAGCTCCAAAGATTCCTTCCAACCTCAGCAATTCTTTGGTTCCAAGAAGAATCAAGAAGTATTGGCCAAAGGCTCAGTGCAAGTAGAAGAATTTGGTTCTTAGGAAAATATGTAGTTAATCTGTATATCTCCCTGCTGGAGCATGTTTTTACCCATGTGAAGTTTAGATGAGTTCCTAGAGTCAGACTCAAAATCTGTCAAGGCTTACAGTATGTGTGAAGACTTAATCTGTGGCTCAGTTCCCTGGCCTCTGATCAATCAGATAGAAATAGGTATTGCCATGTCCTCTCCAGCCAGTCAGGCCTGGATAAGGAGACACCAGGTTCTTGCACAGAACATTTTCTGTGTTGGTGCCATGCCCCATCCACATTAAAACTAAGTTTTGCATTGCCTTACAAGGTTTGTTTCTCTTTGACCAAGATGTTCTTTTCCTTTCCCTTCCCAGCTCTTTCCTCCCTTGACTTTTCTGTTCTTTGCAATTAGGCTTCAGACCAAGCTATAAATCTTGGATGCTTTGTACAGTTACTTGTAGAATTTAGTACTTTAACATGGGTTGTGTCTGTTTCTATTGATGTTTTATTATGTTGTGGTGTTTTTGTAGTTTATTTTTTTCCCCAAATGTACTGCCATTTTATAATGGCTATAAATAATCTGAAGGATGAAGAAAATCTGTTAAAAAACATGCAAGAAATCCTTCCACCTTTCTTTTAGTCTGGTCTATCTCTCTCATTATGTCCATGGTAGATTCGTTAGGCTTCTAATGAAGTTAAAAGTGCCTGTATGAAGTGGTCATTTCTCCAAATAGTATTTACAAAGGGCTACATTCCCCCAGCCTGGAAGGCAGCCTTTGATTTGTTTACTTACCACGTGGGCTTCATCTGTAAGATCTGTCAGCCAGTTCTTTTACAGTATATGCCTGACCAAGTGAAAATGAAAGCTCCTGTAAATGACTAGATCATGGGAAGCTAGTGCATTTTTGCATGTAGGATTTCTGCCTCTGAATAAAAACTGTAAAATGTTAATGAGTCCTTTCAGTAATCAGACTGTAAACCCTCATTTCTGGGTCTTTGAAGGCCAGTTACTGTAGAAAACTGACACCATAAATATTAGTAGTCACTTATATCCAGTTATCCCGGAAATATGCTGTGAGATGCCTAAATCTAGCAGCAGGCTATCTGCAGGAGCTGGGCATTCAGCACCCTGCAGGTCTAGTCAGGCATGCAAATGTGGTGTTGTATTGGAATGGTTGAAGGACACTATCCCATGATAAATCTAAGAATATCCTTTGGCATCTGTAACAGGACTGTTACATGTTATTTTCTGGATCTTGTAGTCTAGCTCAGGAAGAAGCTCTGTAAGGAAGGTGATAATAGGAGACTGATAACAGGAAGATGGCTGGGCTGTTAACACAGCTGTTACTGCCAAGCCTTACTCCAAAGTCAAGTCGTTTGTCCAGGGTTGAGAGATGCACCTTGAACTGACCTGGGTGAGTTCTGGTGCATTTAAAGTGTAACAATCTCCAGCTATCTGTAACTACTGCCAGGAGTGCAGTGCATTCTTTTGCACAAAGTCTTCGAAGTTCCAAAGCCATACAGGGAGAAGTACGTAGAAAGAAAGAGGAACCCATCACTGGCACCTGGGTTCTGGCCTTGGGGGAGTCTGAGCTCACAAGGCAAAGTCAGCCTCATGGAAAGAGAAATGTACATCGCTCCTCTTATATCTCTTTCTCTGAAATGTTAGAAATTGCAGAAGTAATTTGCTTTAAGAAGGAAGCCTGGTTGCTGATTGCTGATCCTGGAGGGGAGGACAAGTAAGCAGCAGGTTCAGAGCAGAAGTCAAGAGCAGCTTGGAAATGAGTAGTTCACACACAGGTAATACCTGCCAGGTCTTGGTGTGGAAACAGGAGGATCACACAACATCCAGCAGCACAAAGGAGTGTATGAGTTCCCTTGAGAACTCATCAAGTATGATCCCTCTGTGGGTCTTATGTAATTACTTCAGGGATCACAGGAAAACTAGACCTTGACGTGCCCCAGATGCAAGTCTCTGTAAAGCCACTGTGTGGGAGACCATGTTCTTTCTTTGGATTACTTGCAGCTGTAAGTGTGGCTGAGGAAAGCCAAGGCAGCAAGATAATCTGTTCAAATGTAAGGCTTCAGATGTAATGCTATATTGCCATGGAGTAGTTAAGCTACAGAGTAAGCAGTGGACCATACTACATCATTCAGTGAGCCTCTAGCAAAGCAGAGAGTAAATGTCCCCTGGAAGATTAAAATCCCATTGGTTCCATTATGTGTAACCAATAAAGATAAAAGGGATGTCTTTGAGGAATACAGAGTTTAGCGCAGCACATTTAGATTTGTACCCCCAAGTGTGCATTTTCTATTTTGTACAAGACATGGAGGACAGAGGAAGAAGAGCTTTGGGGTTTCTTTTCTGGAAGAGTATATGGTGGGGGGACTGTAGTGGACCATTTGCCTCTCTGAGGGCTGGAGAGTGGTTTGCACCAACACTACCTGATTGTAGGGGCTGAGGGGTTTTACTCACATCACCTGAAAAGTTTGTATATGTTTGTTGACCTATGGCTTTTTAACAGTAATGGGCACAAGAACACAGCCCTGTTACAGTGGTGGGAGATTTATAAGAAACCCATATTTCCTTTTTGGAAGTGTTCCTTTTAAATAGTGACAGTAGGCTGTGTTCTAACTTAGTTGTTTAGCTAAATCTGATCCAAGCAGGGTGCGTGATGTGGTTTGTCATGAAATGTCCTCTGCTGCAAAACACATCAGAAGAATCAGAGTTGTGACTGCGCAGACATGGGAATGGTGCCTTTCCTTGGTATGGAATAACAAACTTGTTCTTGTGTGCATCTGGTTCCAGAGCATCACTGGGCGTGGCACTTTGCAATGCCCCTCTGGCAAATCTGGAATTGGTTTGGTGCTTGCACTGCTAGGAAGCTTTAGAGGCATGTTTGGCAGTGGCGTTGTTAAGGAGGTATGGTCTTGTGGAAGAGTGGGTTCTTGAATTCCTTAGCACAGATGTTCCAGTTTTCTATTATTAAAGTCCCTGTATCACTTGCAAAAGTAAAGGCAGAGTCCTTTGTTTCCAGGGCTCCTTTCTTGTGTTTTATCTCAGCTTCCTTGGTCACTATGCTCCTTCTCATCCTGTGTGACAAAAACCATTGCAAATGCTGCAGTAGGCTGTGTTGCAAACTGTTATCTTCAAAAATGACATTCATAAAGGTTAATAATTGGAATGAGCTCTGGCAGTTACTAATTAGCACCATTACACAATCAGCTCACATTCTGGCAGCATTAGGCATACTTAATCAGTCAATTATCATTGATCTTGGAAAGTGGTGCTCTAAAGTTAGCATAAGGTGCCTTTGTGAGTGGAGAGAAGGAATCTGACGCTGCCACAGTGGTCCGGCTGCTGGGAACATGTGGTTTGAGGGGCCAGCGTGGTGTACCTGATTGTGATGGATGGATTGGAATTAAAAATCAGATAGTATAGACTCACCTTCAAACAGGCATAAAGAGGTCCTATCACTGTCCCTCTTTGCCATTTCAAAGAGTTGGGGGTGTTCAGGGAGAGCTCTGGCTTTGGGGAAAAATGGATTTAATGACTTCAGTGAATTTCAGTTAACGTGTGATGACTTACAAGCTTTTCAAAGAACAGCTGGAGCATAAGGTACTATTTTCCTTGGTTTTATTTTTCTTCATGTGAATTATCGTTCTCAGGGTAAGGAAGTTGTAAACAAGATGGGGAGGCACCAAAGGATTCTAAATTCTAAAGGATTTCCCTTCAGAAGTATAGCATAAAGTGACCTTAATCTTATGAATTTAAATGTTATGATCGCTCTGTGCTCACTCAGACACTCAGAGGTGCAGAGCCTTTGCTGCTTCTGCTGGCTCAGAGTGTAGAGCCAGCAGGGCTGGTTCTGCACACAATGGCCGTGGTTTTCTAGCCACTGTTTGGCTCTCCCCAACCTGAGTGTATCAATATGCATCTCTTCTAAATACATGTGTTATTTTTGCCTGGTCAGGACGGTGTGCAGTGATGTGTGGCCCACGCAAGCAAGGATGGTGGCTACAGGCCAGCGTGTGAAGGAGACTTTCCAGGTCTCTGTATGGGAAATGAATGTGTGGAGGGATCAAGGCTGACATGCTGGTTTCTGCTCTTTCTTGCTTCCCTTTTATAATTCTTTGTTTTGACTGTTTAAGATATGGTCTGCAATGTTTGCAAATTCACAAGGGATAGAATGGGCAAGTTGTCAACAACATGTTGGAATGTAAGGGGAGTCCAGGATACTGTGAAAGTAAAGCAACTTGTGTAGGTGAAAGGACCAGCAAAAACATGACTTGTACTTGACTTCCCTTGGAGTTCGGCCCAGGGCTTCAGCCTGTTTAGCAGAAGGGAAGATGCATTGTTGTGATTATTTTGGAATGCATTTGTAATCGATCTCTCTCTCCTGCTGCTTATTCTCTGAGAGTTTTCATTTTGAGGAAATGATCCAGAAAAAAATGTGGTTAGAATCTTACAGGCTGGATGTTTCCTTAAAACCATTTTGTGTAGCAGAAATCTGAGAATACACTTAAGGGCTGACTGAAGTCTGAACAACACTGATTTTTTTTCTCTACATCTGAAAGTTCACCTTTGCTCCTGGCAAAAATCTGCAAGGGGTCTTCAGAGTAGGGACAAGGAGAAAACATGTCAGAAGTTCAACTCTGGCTCCAGGTTTTGCAAAAAGTTAGCCTAATGCAAAGGGATTTGTTTAAAAAGTATTTGATCATACATCTGATTCCAGAAGTAGTAGAAAGTGAGCGCAAGAACAAACAATCCAGACCCCCAAAATTTCCTTGCCTGCTATCTGAGATGCAAATTCTTCTCAGAAGTGTAAAGGAACCTTGGTAGAAGAAGAAATATTAAAAATCTGAGCATGGCCATGGATTTTACAATCGTAATTTAATCTGGAGAGAGGAAATATGCACAGGAACCTATTTTAGATGTAGGTCACTTATGTAGTATCCAAATTTGGAGGAGGTTTGACTAGCTGACCTTTAAAGGTCACTTCCAACCCAAACTATTCTATGATTCTGAACTCAGAGTGTTTCCAGGCACTTTTCCAGACTTTGGGTCAGGTCTTGTAAAAGTAATGAAGAGAAACATGTCTTCATACATCAGGTACTTAGCCTGAGAAAGTTCTCTGGGGCAGCCCTGTGGGAATCTTGTGCCTCAAGAGAAGCTGGCAAGAGCTGCTGCCTGGGCTGGGTATCAGGGCAGAGCTTTGGCTCCTGGGTGCAGATCTGTGCTGCAGAGCTCGGGCAGGACTTCCCCTCAGAGCCTCCAATAATGCACAGCCTGTCTAGGTACTTCTGGAGGTGATAGATGTTTTTTAAGAAATGTGCAAGGCTCAGGGCTCAGAACTGGTAAACAGCTCTGGCGTTCTGCTGTATGACAAATGACATCACCTATGAAGTGTGCCTTGTATGGCAACAAATACTATGGCAACATCTGTAAGTGGAGCTAATTTTAGAAAGGAGGTGCCAGGCTACAGTAGCTCAGTTAAGGAAAAACAGTTGGACACTTTGTTCTTACAGCAGTCCTGTAAGTATGCAAATATATACAGCATAATCATTCCCTCCCCCGCCTGGCCTCCCGATATCTATTCTCCAGTTACTGAGTGTTTTGCAGCAGTGCAGAGGCAGGTTTTAGGAAAGATATCCTTAAAGCCGAGCATTGATTTCTTGGGAAGGTGAGAAGTGTCCATTTAAAAAGACTTAAGGTTCATGTTAGCCATCTGATGTAGATGTCTGCTTCATTCCTTTGGGAGGGAGAGTGTGCTTTGGTGGCTTTTTCTCAATCCTGTCCCTGTAGTCCAGTGATACGAGAGCCTCTCACCCATATCCCTTGGGAAAAGCAGCACAACAGGCTTCATATTAGAAGCTGACTATGAAAGGAGCTGAGAGGCTGAATAATTTTTCCTTGAGAGCATTTAGCACACTTTTGACCTATCAGCATCTTCTGACATATCCTACCTTGTCTTGAAATGTCCCCATTAGAATATTATGTAAATGGCTTAGTGAAGCCAGCATGGAAATTGGACAATATGCAATAAAAAGTGTTAACTTGACACTGAGGCCGTGCTCTCTGCAGTGCATCTGATCCGATTTAGATACTCTCAACAGGCAAAATATTGCAGTGTGGATGTGAAGTTTGATAGGATGCTTGAGTGATGGCTAGAGAACATGAAAAATTCCCATCTCACCTCTTTGATCCCTCTCCAACAGATTACAGTGGAGAAATAGGTGGCAAAAATCATCTGGCTGATGTTGGAGCAATGCTGGAAACATGGGAGTGCTGTCAAAGCAGCTGTGTTCAAGCCAACAGCACTGGCTGAATGGCTGGTGGAAGAGCAAAAGGATGTGTTTGAAATGTGAGGGATCCTGAGCACCTCAGAATCTCACTTCTTTTTCTTAAATAGACATGAATCTGTGGCAAAATGCTGTTGTGTTTGTAGAGCTAGGCAGTGGATGATTTTTAGATATAATACTGGGGAAAATGGTGAATATGGCAAGGACCCCTTGATAGTGATTTTTTTTTTTTTAGGTAATGATGGTAGGGTAGGAGAGATTCTAATGTAAAGAAAGCCTTATGACCTTGTTCACTGGAACAGATTGTTGCATTGCTTTCTAAGATTCACACTGCTTCATGGAGTAAAATTACCAAATGATTAGTTACTTGTATGCAGAGTGGGATTTCATCATGGGAAGATAGATTTTAGAGAAGGAATCTTTTGACACTAGAGTCTTCCTCAGAGCAGATACTTTCTGGAAATACTAGGTTACACTCTTGTTGTAATCCTAAATAAAATGAAAAAATTGTCTAGGAGCAACTGTGGGGATAAACTGTGAAGTAATAACTGTGTCACTGGTGACTCATGGATGTGTAACTATTAAAAATATTCCTAGGTTATAAAGGCAGAAGGAACATTGTACTCAGACACTGTGCAAGATCATGCAGGAGAAGAAAATCAGTCACAGACACTAAGCCAAGATTAATTCCTCATCTAACATCTGCTTGATCAAGAGCAAAACTCTTGGGACAACATGCTATCTTGATTGTAAAATTAGCAGTAATGAATTTACCTTATCCATTAGTACAGTCTGCTGGAACAGCTGCCCTTCCTGTTTTTAAAAGAACCCTATCAAAAATAGAACAAAATGCCTTCTTACCCATACTTGTCTAACTTTATCAGGTTTTAGCTCTTTGTGCTTTTGTGGGTGGAATGGAAAGGTCCTCTTCCCCAAGCAGGTACTCACATCCTGTTTAAAGACCTGTTGTTTTTCATAATGCAGCAGGTTTTTCTACTCTAATGATTCCTGTTTGGGTGATGCTTCTCTTTACAAATGGCAACAAATCCAATGTCCTCAAATTTCTCATCTTCTAGTTTATAATGCGGGAAGAGAATTCTCAGAAAGGCGCTCTTTGTAGAAGTGCAGCTCTGCACATCCTCAGATTCATAGATTTAAAGCACAGAGAAGAAATAATGATAATAATCTAACCGTATAGTACTGTCCAGAGAATCTTACTCAATAATTTCTACATTGAATCTCCAGTGTAGTCTGACGTATTGCTGCTTGGCTGGAAACATACTCAGTCTTTTCTAATACTTATAGTCTTTCAGTTATGTGATCTGATTTGCATTGCTGCTAGAACTGCATTTCATTTTTGATGCTGCAGCAAATGGACTCTGGGCTGAGTTGGCCAAATTCAGTGGTGCTGAAAGACAGGCTGGTTTGCTATATATCTGAGAGCCTCAGCACCTGTGAAATTTCAAATTGCAGCCATGATTTCTTGATGATGAAAACTAAGCCTTGGAGCTCTTTGTTCCTCACTTTCCCTTTCATGGCATTATAATTATTTGCAAAAAGAGCTGAGGGCATAAAATTCAGGGGGATGAAATAAAGCACTGGCTCATTCATGTGGATCACTCTTTTTTTTCATGAGATGCTTTTGTTTTTATCTTTAAAAGACCCTTGAAAACAGAGACTTTTTCTTCTTGAGACTGAGGATTGAGAAGGTTTTTCTTCCTTTTCTACTCTGCCAAGGGCTTCATGGCTGATGAGTGTGTCCCTGGAGGGGTGCAGACAGAAACTCAAGTTCTCTGTGGATCTTGGATCTGGCTGGTGCCTGAGGGAAAGGAGAATCGTTACATGAGCTTGGTGCAGCTGTAAGATAGATTATTAAGATTCCATCTTGCAGCAAATAGTGCTGAGTGGCCCCAGCTCCTCACCACCAGCTGGGAATGAAGATGCTCAGTACATTGCATGGCTGGTGCAATAAGAAGACCCCTGCAGACGAAGGTCCTGTGTGCCTTGGCTGGAATTAGAGCAGCTGTGGGGTTAAAGGCCCTGTGCTCTCATGAAAATTGGGTGAGGTGCCCAGCTCCTTCCTGATTGTTTCCCCTGCAGAAGTTCCTCTTGGCTTTAAAAAAAAAAAAAAAAAAGAAAATTCCACGGCTTTGTTCTTCTGAAATAGGAAGGTGTGAACAGCAGATTCATGTTGGAGGATTTTATTTGCTGTGCCTATAAGATCAGGAGGGTACAGATAAAGCATGCAGCTTTTCTACTGCAGGAACTGATACAGTATTTTCTAAAGATATGGTCTTGGCTAGTCTGACTGCTCTGGTACAAAAAAAGTGGCTCCACATTTTGGAACAATTGGCTTGTGTTTCTTCACGTTATTAGTTACCTGAAAATAGGTCTTTTCTTTTTACATGTGTTTTAATTTATCTTCCTAGACCAGGATATTTTATTTTAGGCTTGAAACTGTAGTGCTTACTTCTCTCATGTATTTTCAGATGCAATGGAAAGATGCACACTGCACAAAATAAAACACGGTTTCTATTTGTATTAGACTGCCAATCCTCCTGCATTAAGGAGAAAAAGAGGTCTTTGATTCCCTGACATTAAATACTTGTTATGTTGTTTATGGGGTTTTAAAATTAAAACCTCATCTGGTCATTTCAGCATTTGTCACCTTCTACCTTTCTGCCTCAATAGAGCATTTACAAGTGTTTCTATTGGCTTTTTCTGCCTAGCAACATTTGTTGCAAGTAGTTTAGGAAAAAAATGGTTTTCCATCATAAATCCAAAGCTCCAGCAGGACTTAACAACCTTTAGTTATCTTTCCTCAGAGTTCTCTTTAGAAAGAAAGAGCTATCTGATGTGATAAAAATGAAGACTTGGTGCTATGAAATCTCTGTTTACATTCTGCAAACATGACTTTTTTCCATCAGAGTCTGGTTTTATGAAGAAAATTGTGAGATGCTCCTCACTTGCATTCTCTTTACTGAAATAACACAATGGTGCTGGGGTGTTTGTGGCTGATTGCTGTGGCATGGAAGCGAATTCTGGGACTGATGTCTCTGGTACTGTGTGCTAAGGGAGGGTCCAAATGAAAGGCCAGTTTAACAAATTACTCTGCAGAGAACAACCTCTTCCCTGCAAGTCAGTGCTCTCTTTCTGCTGCACACGTCTGACGTGTTTTATGTTTTGTTGTGTTTAAGCAGTGACATTTCTGTCACTTTGTTTGGCACCCAGTTCCATGTCTTAAGTGCCAGAGCTGTCCCAAACTTGAATTTTCTATCTGACAAGACAGAGATGTTTCAATTTCTTAGCCCATCTAGACATTGTGATGAACTATCTCCAACAGGCACTACTGGTGATTCTGCAAGTTACAAGATTTTAGTGACATTTGGCCTAATATTTCCTTTTTTTAGTTTAAATTTTTGCATCCATTTTGAAAAGGTAAATAGGATTATCTGGCTGAATCCAACAGAAATTGGATCAAGTCTCTGGACCTTTCAAATTCTGCTGATTACTAATAGCTCCCTGCTCTTGCTTTGCCAAATTGTATGCCTAATTATTTTAATCTCACCCACAAAGTGTATGCTTCACTGTGGAACACTTAATTATATTTACTCTGTGAATTTTGCCCAAATTCTTCTTATTCAGTTCACAATGTGATTAAAAATTGATTTTGAATTGAGAATAAATCTGCTGGATTCATTGGAGATCCCTAACACAGCATAACTAAGATCTGACTCAGATTTATTTGTCTAAATATGGTTTTTCCAGTGCTATATATAGATGGATTTTAGGAAGAAAATATTTTAATAGTTTCTTCCTTAAAAGCCATTGGTTATACAACAGTCAGGGTGATGGTATAGGCTGATGAGACTCTTCAGGCAGGAGCAAAGTTCAGGAATAAAACTGAGATTTCTGTATTTTTCACATTGGCAATAAGGAGATGGTCATGCTCATTTACCTGAGGAATGTGTAACATTGCATTCAGATTATTGTGGAAATGGAAATTGTTGCATTATTAGTATAAACATCATAGGAATCTTAAGGGTAATGCTTATCTGTACCTGTATCTTTTTCTGTAGAAAGTCAAACATGGACTTATCAAAAGCATTTGTTGTAAAATGCCTGCCAGAGCCTCACCTCTGTATCCAAACCCCAGGCTGGGTGCATGAAAGCCCTGTTTTTCAGATAATGTCTGCAAGGATTTGATGCTGTCACACTCCGCTGACTGACAGTTTTCAAAGGACAGGCTCTGTTTCTTTCACAGGTTGTCAGCAGTAAAAACCTTTTGCCTGTTTGGTGTTCAGTGTTTATTGCTCAAGTTGGTTGGTTGGTTGGTTGGGGGTTCACATGCAAGATCAGTGGGTTGCAGGGAAGGTGCTGCTGAGAAAATTAATCTCTCAGGGACAAAGTAAAATGGATTTTTAGAAGGAAGATATTTCAGAAGATGTAGGAAAATTTAGTATGTTTTGATTGAGGCCGTCAATGCTGCATACTTAAGCTGAAGATCAACTCTCATTAAGTTTAATTGGACATCTGTATTAGGTAGGTGGCTTTGAAAAATCTTTCCCTTTATACATTCCTCTTTCTCTGCACAGACAATATTATCCACAGAAATTCATCTGGCCTCCAAATTGTAAAGATTTTTTTCCACTAAGGGAGAAGTTAGATGAATATTTTGTTTATGGGATGAAGTAGCTATTTTTCCTGTTCAGCTACTAATAGTATTTGTATGAATCAGTTAATAAAATGAACATTGTTGTTATGATATTCTCATTGGGACTCAGTATGTATTTTCAAATGGGAATATTTTATTAATGCCAGTACCTCCCATCCAAGCATTCATCCTTGCATCTTTCAAGCACCTGAAAAATGACAGGTGGAAATGGAATGCATGTTTGGAAAATAGTAATAAAACATACACTGAACAGTTGTTCTTATCTTTGGAGACTGACAGTTTCTCTAGGAGATCTGTTGTGGCCTGGGACCACAGTCAGTAACAAGGTGGGTTTCTGCATCTTGTTTTACTGCTGGAGAGCCTTCTCTGGATTCTAGCCCATCTGTTTGGCAGCCTGGTGCAGTCAGCATGAGCCAGGGCAACATGGTTCTGTGAAAACCCCACATGGCAAAATTCTCAAGGAGTATCCATGGAGAGAGGAGAGACAGGGCATAGCTAGCTTTGGGTGACACATGGTGAGGGAAGAGCTTGGTGCTGTGCTTCAGGAGCTGGGCTGGCAGGGCTTTATGGTGGGGGTCACCCGTGAGCTGTCCCTTGGCTGAGCGGATAGGGGACGGCTGGTGCCGTGTGGGAACTGTTGGGATGTGGTGAGGGGTTCCTTTGCTGCTTTCCTCCACTCCACAGACACTGCAGAGAGCATCTTGAGAAAACCCTACCTGGCAGTGTGCCCTCTTTTGCTTCTGCATCCAGAAACAATTTTTTTTTGGACCAAGTGTAAGCTGACATCAAAGATGTTTTCACTTCTCTCAAAGGTTATTATTTTAAAGGGCAAATAATGCCCAGAGCAGAATTTTACCGTTCCCTCTGTATTTTTTTTTCTGGTGACAAGCTGATTACTTTTCCTGCTGTTTTATTTTCCTGTTTTTGCTTTTCCCCAAACTTCCAACTGCCATGAAAATTCCCAAGTGGTTTTTGCCCAAATGCATGCAGGTGAGCTTTTAAATGTGAATTGCTCAGTAGATAAATGAGGATCAGTTGCTATATTTAATTATGCAGTCTTCTGTAATGTGTCTCCAACAAGCATTCATCTTATGGATAGTAATTATTCTTAGCATGCCCATCTGAGCAAGATTATGCTTTGGTAATTGGTTTTGAATCCTATATCCATTTTATTTTAAGCAGCACTCACTTTAATCCTTTCTATCAATGTTTGGGGATTGAAAGTGAGGTGAACATGTGGCAGGAGCAAGGGAAGGGATTTCTCTTTTTTTTTGTTAGGATGCTGCCAAGCTGACATGGTAGAAGTGGAGGGTGGTTGGTGGTGAGCACAGATGATGACAAACTGGCTGCTGGCTTGTTTGTGCTCACACTGAAACTCTGCACGTTGAGGCAGCTTGTGTAGACCCTCCTGCTATTGCTGGTCTTGGAGTGGCAGTGAAAGTGTGAGACACTTCTGTCTGGGGATGCAGGGCCATGTTGATACCAGGGTTCCTCACCTGCAATGGAAGTGTGATGGTTTCTCTTTGTGGCTCATGTATGGACCAATGTCCTGGCAACCTTGAGCAGCAGGTGGTTAAATAGCTCTTCATGCTTTTAAAATGAAAGTTCTGATTCTTCAGCTAAGTGGTGTAGTAGACAGAATTGAATGTAACCTAGGGAAGTGGCTCTATTTTCTTTTTCTATGCTTATTTGGTCTTGTTGGTCACATTAGTTATTTTGTATATGCAAATAAGCTCAGACAATGCTTTCTGCAAAGATGAATTGGATAGCTCCATGCTCATCTCTTCAGTGGGAAATTGAAGCAGAGAAGTTGACAAGATATTTTCATGATCCTAGTGCATGCTTCCAGCCAGAGGTAATAACTCTTAATGCAGAGGGGAAAAGAAAAAGGGTAAATGCTCATGGCCGGGTTTATGGCTGCTGACAAAACCACACATGGAAGCTCTTTTTATTACCCTGATGTTTTAATAGATCCCCTCAAACTCAGCACAGTGTAGCCCTTTGCCATGGATTGTCTCCAATATATCTGGATGCCTCCAGAAATCTCTCCTTTGAAAGCCTGTCTGGTAACCTGCTTATTCTTCCCCACTCAGCACAATCCATCTGCGGAGCTGTGCAGAAGGACAGGGCGCAGAGAGCCTTTCATTCTCCCAAGCTCCTTTCCCTCTGACCTGTGCAGCATTTATGTGGCCCTGGACTTGAAGAGTTCTTGTGCCAGGGAAACATGGCATCCTCTGATAGGTCATTCCCTCAAGCAAAGGCCATTGTGTTTACACGGCACAGGCAATAATCACAGCTTTTGGGAGCAGCTGAAATCTCTGTTCAAAGGCTAGTTGCTAAAATCCTCAACTCTGCATGAAAAAAACAATCTGGTGTACAGGAATAACCCCTTAATTCTCTGGAGGCAGAAGAGCTGCTTGCAGAGTACCCACACCACTTACTACTTCCCTTTGCACTCTGCTTATGTCTGCTATCAGTAACTAGGATGTGTTCAGTCCAGGACAGGTGTACCCTGAGCTAATTTAGCCAAATACAGATCCAAGTGACTAGTTTGACATCCCTAGTTCCACTTGAAATTTAAAAAAAAAAAGGCAGCTGTCACATGTTACTACAGATGAGTGCTATGGTGGTGTTAATTTTGACTGACATGATGCATCTAGCTCCTGCTGGGAAATAAATAGCATTGTGACAGTGAACTTTGCCATCCATGAAAGGCTATTCTTACAAGGATTGATATTCCCTTTGCAGAAAGGGATTTATAATTATGTTTGCTCATACATAAGTAACAACAATACTCCTACAAAAGGAGGGAAAAGGGAGATTTAGAATTCATGTTTTCTACTTGGGAGAGGCAAGATGGATACATACTTGAAAACATGGGTTTGGCTATTTGCCCACTGTAAAAAATGAAGTCAGGAAACCAGTAGGAAACTTTCATCCTGGCATTCCTACCTGTCCCATCTTTGGGACTTGACAAAAGTTGGATGGGCTTAAGGAGTTATTTCTCACTGAGGTCTGTCCTCCATCTAACTTAAAAAACAAACAAACAAAGAACAAAAGCCATTCTCCTTCCATCCTTTTTATTCTTGTTCTTTGCGGGTAAAACAAACTCCACAAGATGGAAGATGAGTTTGGGATGCTGCTAACAAGGAGGGAGGTAAATTTCTCATGCAAGTGATCTCCACTGAGGGCTGAACACTTGGTGAATGTAGATGCTAGCATTAGGAATAATTATTAACATCCTGGGGAGGTAAGGATGGGCAAACCAGCATGCACTGCCTTGTCAAACCAGCATGTCATCAGCACTAGAGCCAGACAATCTTTCATTTTTATTATATTTGTGACATCTCTAATTTCTTTGGCATAATGCACTTAATCCATAATTATAAAATATGCAACCAGTCCTTGGCTTTGCTCTGTTCTCGTAACATGAGAGTGATTCTGTGTTTTTATTAATTTAACTTTCTATAAGCTAACAGATTGCCATAAAAACCCCCCAGAATTTCTCAACCGGTACAGCTAATAGCTGTATTTCAGCAAAGGTCCCATGGTACATGTTGAACAATAACTACTACTTCTGTGCCACTTGCAGTTTTTAATTGAATTTCTATCCCATGGATATCATGTCAGAGCCATTCATCTGCTCCAATAAGTCTTCTGATATTAAACAAGTTCTCACAAGTTATTATTGTAGTACAAATACTGCTCGATGGTTGATTTGCATTGCATATACATTGGTCTGGGGAAGGTAATGCAGTGCAGAAAACCTTAGCTTGTGTAGGCACAAGCAAAGCAATTATTTTGCTGAAATTCTTGTACTATAGCTTTCCACTTCTTTTCGCGTTGGAATGATAAGATCTCCTCTTTCTATCCTGCTTAGAGTGAGATGCTGACATTGGAAAAAAAAATTGCTGCTCTTTAGTCTGAGGCAAATCACTCCTTGTTTCTGAGATGGTGCTCTTGCTTAGAGGCTCTGACTCTTGGAGCTGACTGCACTGGCATGAACTGGGACCAGACTGTCACGTGGTGGGGTCTAAACAGCTCCAGAATAATAAACTCTGACACTGCTGAAACTGTATTCTTGGGCTCAGTGTGTGGAACTAAGGGGATCCATGGTGCAGACTTTGCTGTTACCTTAACTCCGCCTTTTTCTTTAATTTTCTAACGTTTTTCAGAAGGTGAACCGAATCTTCATGTTTCATGGAAAGATATGATTTCACCCCACTATTCCCTCTGCCAGATTCAGAGACTTCTTGCATCTGACAGTGTGTTTATGATACTGAGGCATTACAGTCCATGATTAATGCCTCATTTTTGGGTTCTTACTGAATGATGTCTTTGTCTGATAGTACAGAGTAAACAAAAACAGGGTGAGGTTTCCAACAAAACTGGGGAGATGATCTGCATCACTAGACCGTTCAGGAGGGAGGATGTGAACTGTGTTGGCTGGCCATCAGTAAGAAGAGAGCAGAGGGACTGTCTTCATTGCTAAACTAGAAATGAAACACTGTCTGGCAAAGTTCCTGATGGGAGTTTTCTCCGGGCTTGCAAGAAGCAGTGCAATTGTTTCATGCTAAGTATTAATTACATGGACATTACAATGTGCAAAATTAATGGTAATGTCCCAGCATGATTTTTCCTCTCCTCTGTTTTCTGTTGATTAATATACTAAAATTTATGTGGGAACCAGTAATTCAGTCATGTGAGAAGTCATAGTGACCACAAACATCTGACCTTTGGAGTTGCTACCTTTCAGCTGAAGTTCAGTCTGACAATCTCAAGCCTGTCTCCCTCTCTGTTTAAATCTGAAGGACATGCTTGGATGCTCTTAGGAGGGTGTAGAGAGTCACTCGAGTAACTGGCCTGTTCTTGGTTTGATGTGCCAATCCATCTTGGTTGTCAGTGTTTGCCCTTCAGCATGCTCACAGGAAGTTCTCAGGAAACTGCTCATCTGCAGATTTCTGGTGTGACTCTGGTCTTCGTGGGGTGCAGGTTGTGTCAAGGCCCCCAAGCTGCCCATATGTGAAGAGAAGTTGCTCAGTTCTCCAGCCACAGGTTTCAACTAGGAGGCATTCAATTTTTTATTTTTAAAAAGCATTTTGGAGAATAAATTCTCTTAATGGTGTGTGTGTTGTGATGACAAAATCTGACCTGCACTGTAGCATAGGGACCAAAAGTCACCCGGGTACTGCTGAATGGGCATCACTGAAATCTGTTTGATGCATGAAGAAGCAGCTGCCTGAGGATATCCTGATGTCCAAAGGTGTAAGGACACCATTTGCTGTATTTATTTACATCCTGCTTTCTGGATCCAGCATCATTCTGGGAAGTTCATGGGACAAGTCTTGGTTTAGTACTCCCTTGTCTGGATTCAACCTGTTTTCAGTTCTCACTGAGCTATCCAGGAGGCATTTCAAAGCATGCAGCAAAATCCCATTTAGAGCCTGTCTAGAAACCTCGGTGTGAAACACTCTGCCTCTTTATCTTCCTTGTAAGGTTGCAACTATGATATTAGCTTGTGACAGCAATTATTGATGGTGTCATTAAGGATGAGATAGAATTCCTGGAAATGCATTTAATATTTTCCCCTTTTTTGCTGCGGGGACACTGATAAGTGGTGGCAGAATGAGATGTAAAAAAAATAAAAAGAGACAGAGAGAAGGTGGGGGTTAAAGAGACCCATGTTTATTGTTTGCGTTCATCCATGAGGAAGGGAGATTAATTAATGAAAAACTTTATGTACTACAGCTATTAAAGTGCAGTCTTTGCAAAATAATCACTTGTAGCAAAAAACCATCGTTATTTATTTTCTCTATTTTCAGCATCAGTTGTGTAAAGTATGGACAAAGAAATAACCCCTTTAGAAAGCACTCCCAATGTGCTGTTACAGTTGGCTTGAAAAGACAGCTGCTATTTCACCACACTGCTGTGATTATTACAACACATTGTTTTAAAGCTTAGCAGCTGTGTAATAGTACATGATGCATATGTACATGGTGTTATATCTCTTTTTGCGTTCCCTCTTTCAGTAATCACTGCACTTAAGGCTCAATATGAACTTTATTGATCCATGATTGTAGCTCATTAACACGGACCTATTCTCTTGCATCTGAGTCAAGGACAAATAAATATTTGTGTCTAAAATGGACTCTGGGGGAAGGTTTGTTTGTCTGCATGGACTGTGATTAATACAGGCGCATACCAGAGGGGTTCAAGAGGTTTTGGGAGCGGGAGGGATGGGGTGAAATGAATTGGGGGAAGCTTGGTTAAGCTCAGCAGATTTCCTGTAGTGGGAGATCCTCTCACTGGTTTCTATTTTCAGCTGGCTAAGTGATGCAGGTTCACTGTGGTTCTTGTTTAAAAGTGAGTGATGGGGGATGTTCTGAGGAACATGCTGTGCTGTATTGAGGCTTCCAGTTTTGGATGTGATGAGTAGTTGCTTTTGGACATATAATAGCTGAGGGCCTAATGTTAGAACATGAGCAATCTGTAGCATATTTAAGGCAGTGCTGTGAATCCAGCAGGTTTCCTGTCCAGATGCCCTCCCAGGGACCTTTTGAAGGAACAAAGGTGGGGGAAGAAAATTCATCTGTTCTTAGCCACTGGCCATTGATCACTGTCCTGATTCTTTGGAATAAGCTGCAGAGATGCATCACTTTTCCTACAGGAAACACTTTTCCTGAATGTTCAGGGTGTCCATGCACTGCTCACTGACGTATCAGTCATGACTAAATACTTATTCTAGAAATCATGGCAACATGAGAACCTTCCTCTTTTGTACCCATATTTCATTTTCTCCACTGTCCTCAGAGTAAATAAAACCTGCAGAGATGTGCACAGGCGAGTCTGCAGAACTGCCCCTGCACCAAGGGGTTGATCAGATCCCTGTTCACTGCAGGGGGTTTATTTTCAGAGCATTCCTATTCAGTCTGCAGGAAGATTCATTTCCAGAGTGTTAAAGCTGATGTTAAAACAAACCACGTGCCTTCTGGTAAGCCAGCTAAAAAAGGATAAGGAAATAGCCAATGATGAGTTGCCACTATTTCCTAAGTAATCACAGGCTATTGCAATTTACCTGCTAGAAGATGGGCAACCCTTTATGCTGACATTATCCTTGGGGGATTTAATGGTACCCTCCAGGAGTGTAGTATCATGTTTCATTTTGTCATGGGCTTTTTAAGTATCAGGTTGAATAGAATGAATTAAAAAAAGCCATTTCTTTCTTGGTCTAAATAATATCACTGGAAGAACTGATGTGCCACTGCTTTAAAACCTTCCGGGGCTTTGAATGAGTCGTGCTGGGTTAGAGCACAATTAAAGATACACTTCACAGTTTATTGAATTTGGGTCTAATTTTTTGGTTTTTTTAGGTGTGAATCCATAGACAATCCAAAGACATAAAGAAAATCCATGGTGTGTTTAGGAAAAGGACTTTAGCATCTTGGATCATGGACAGCTTTCTCCTTTCATTTGCCTTGATAATATGCAGGGTACTTAGCTCTTCATAAAATTCATTTAGATAAAAGTCAAGACTTCATGAATAAGAACCTTTCCAGCGCACTACTTAGGAGCAAAGGCTTAGGGATATTTATCCTTGTGTTTTGGCTTCTAAACAAAAATATTCCTCCTCTATCACCTAGAGGCAATACCTGCTGTGTAGTACTGGAGCCAATTCTCAGTTTGAACAAGTTTGAATTGGATCTTTCTGACTATTTCTTGAGTCAGCCTATCAAACTGGAAAGATGACTGGTGCTTCCTTTTCCTTCCTTGTGTCTCAGCCACAGATATCCTCCCTTTTGAGTTTGAAGGGGATGTGCATTTCCTTGTGCTCCAATTACTATTCCTTCGTTAAAAAGACAATCACCCAGCTCTCTCCTGGGGGACTTGCTGATGCTGATTGACTTTTCAAGCTGTTCCCACTTTATTGATCTTCTGTCTGAAAACATTCCAACAGGTTTATTCTCCCAAAGGCAAAGTGTTTTGTGTTAGATGAGCTTCTGAGGGCTGAGTGCAAAAGATGACAGGAAAAGGAGGCTTTTCTGGGGTGAAATTATGCCTGAACCAACGTGGTGGTTTGAAAGATATTAGGCTGTGAGCTCTGAGGGCATGATAGAATGAGAGTGATCAGCTGTGTGCTTTCTGAGCTGCCCCCAACTGGCAAATGTTTGCAGGGGAAGAGGGGGACCCCTGCCCTATGGATCACAGTAACTTATTAAACTTAATGATAAACTGCAAGCTCACCTTCTGGGAGAGTCTGTATCCATGCAAGCTTAGGCCCCAGTGTCTGCATTTTGAAAACATGGTAACTGGAGTCAAGGCTGTTAATCCTCGTGCTCAGGGAATGAATAAGCTCACCCTCAATCACTGCTGCTGTGAAATACCTCCCTGCAGTGTAGCACTGGATTTAGGAGAGCTGTAATCCAGCTGCTGATCTGACTATTGCCCAAGCCAAGAAATGGGCTGACAGCTGTCTTTGATTTTTGCACTTCTATCCCTTACACTTCTTCTATGTCCTTACACTTCTCAACCAAAATTCTTCACTCAGAGGAACTAGGAGAGGATACAGTGCCATAGTCTGACTGTCTGGATGAGAAGGGACTAGAGTCCTTTGGGAGCATTCAGAACAACCCCAGCTGATTGCCTGGGGACCCAGTTGTATAACCAAGTCACCCTGCAAAGTGAGTGGTGCTGCCTACAATAGAGCTTTGTCAGCTGTGCAATCTGGCCTGGGAGCTCCTTCTGTCTGGAGAATTATGATGTCTCTGTTATGTGGTGCTCAAAAATGTTACTTCAAAAGGCTGGGAGGGTTTGCAGAACCTGTCATGGATATTTCAGTGGTAATTGGAATGGATAAGCATCGAAGGATTCAGGAATGTGCTGATTTTATGTTTTATTTATTTATTTCTCATACTGAAAGGCAATTTGTGCTGAAGTCTGTTCTGGTGGGAATATGAACATCACAAAATACCTGTTGAGAGCAATATTAGCCTGTGACTTGTGTTCTTTTATGGCTCCAAATTCTGTTTTCTTCTTTAGAAAACTAAATTTGCGCTATTGCTTTGTCTTGTATATTCAAGTTTAAACTTTGAAGATTTTCAGGAATGCAGAATTCTCACAAATGCAAATTTGGGAAATGCATGCAAAATTCATTGCTTCCTCTTGTTATTGCTGTTATTAGTCTTTATGTGTATAGATATACACAGATATAGTGGGTCCTGACCTTTATTATGTACATTGGTGTAACTGCCAATATTACTCATTCACTTGTATGTGATAGGGCCATATTGATTTTAACTAATTGGAGATCTGGCGCTGTCTTATTAGTTTTGGAAAAGTAGCACGTAGAGGCTCTCAATCATGTTGTGACTAGAGGTAAAGATGTGTTCCTAAGTCTAGAAGGTTCTTCCTGCACTGCCAGTCCTCAGCTGTCTCAGGTGGCTGCGTTTCATGAGCTTTGGATTTTTTATTTTTGGGAACAGTAAGAGTCAGTTTTCCCCCAGGAATCTAAGTTAACTAAATGTGAAACTGAGTGCTGAGGAGCCTTGCCTGAGGTCAGGCAGGATTCTGTGGTATTTCTGTTCAGATTGTGTGGGTGTGCTGCTGGGGGGCCTTTGTGGGTCACAAGTAGGGGTAGACATAAGGCTTGTGGGAGAGGGGTCAGCTGAGGTAGGGACTGGAAGGAGCTGCAGGCAGACTGTAAAAGTTGGTTTGGGAATTGTCTGCAATTTTTAATATCTGTGTCTAAGGAACTGGACTAAACTATCTTTATCACTGCCCTCTTTTTTAATTACATCAGTTTTGCAAAGATTTGCTGATGGTTTGAAAAATTTAACATGCCTTGTGTTATTTTAGAGATGACTCAGGTTCATCTAAATGTCCCCACAGTACTGCCTACCACTGATGCCAAAATAGGGAGACAGTGTAAAAGGCAAGTTTTGGGTAAATCACCTTCGCAGGGGCATGAGTGGACACATGTTTGCATCCCCAGCTGGGAAACTGAGATTCGAGTCACCTGTCCCCCTCTTTTAGAAGGATATGGTGAGCTCCTGTCAGGGTAGTTTTTATAACCCAGAGTGTGCTTATCCTCTGACTGGTTGGAAGGAATTCTTTGTCATCCACATCTGCCACAAAAATATAGAGTTGAGCGAGGGGGCAGTTCCATAGTCTCCCCTTGACATTTTGTTCAAGGCACATTTAAGAGGAGTTCCAGTTTAAATATGTACGGAATAGTGCAGATGTTAAATTGAACTTCTAGAACTGCTTCACAAAATCCTACATTCAAAGCACTTCCTTTTGCCATAAAATAATGCAAATTAAAATGATTAGCTACTTCAGAGAATCGTTAGAGAAGCATTTTTAGCTATAGTAATAAAAGTAGAAAAGGGCCTGGGAAGGGCCTTGTTTCTAATTAATTATCTAATTAATATCTGATTAATTAATGAGCCTTTGTCATCAAAGCTGTCTTTTATGTTTGAGGCTATTAAAGTGTCCTCTAGACCAAATTTCTTGAATATGTGATGATAAGGCCATCTTTGCTGAGTCAGTCAAGTGCTTGGAATCAAATCAATATGCTGCCTTATCAGGGATGCATAGAACACCTCTTTGGAAAATTAGAATACATCAGAATCAAGAACACGATAAATATGTCAGATCTTTTAGACAGTACAAATGGAAAATGAGTAATGGTGAAGTGTAGTTCTTCAGAGCTGTAAAAAAGTAATGTTTTTACATCGACTTTACAGTAGTGAAATGACCAGAGCAGAAGTGGAGGCCCTTATGAAGTTAGGCTGACTGAGCTCCAGGCTGCCCCTGTTTCACGGTGGCTGAACTCTGTCTTGGGTCGTGTTTGCAGGGATGTGTCTGCATCTCACGTGATGAGGTTCTGTGAGGTACCGTTTCTACTAGTGGACATCAACATTTCCTGGCCACAACAAGGATCCCCAAGCATGCAATGAAGGGATGGGCTTACCCCAGCTTTCGAGGAGAAGCCATTTCACATTTTATCAGGTCTCTGTTTATATTCTTTGTGCTGCCAACAACTGTTGGGAAATCCATATCATACTTCTCTGCTTATCTCTGCTCTCTTCATTTTGTAATGCTATAAATTGTGTAAGTCACAGTGGAGTCCTGATACCATTTGGCACCTGCTTCTAGTAGTAATTCTCACACATATCCAGAATAGTAACATTTAAAATGTAGAGCACTGGAACATTATAATAAATCATGAACTTTTGATCTCAGCCAGGATGGCTGAGGACCTTCCCCTTCATTTGTACTGCCAGCTCAGTGCATGAAATTTTCGAACCCATTTAGGGTGAGATACACCTTGCTTTGTGCTGCTGGTGTGTTGGTTGCTTCGGTCTCTTTTTACCCTGAAGGGTGGAAGACACCTTAAGAGAGCAATATATCCTCATCTATTTTGGGGTGAATAAGTCATCCTCTGAGTTTACAGTCTTTGTGTATAGGTAGAAAAAAAAATGCGGACACGCTTGCGAGCTAGAGCTACCTACTTTGTAGGTGGTTAAATTTCAGATTAAATAAGTGGCCATGGCAGAAAGAAGATGGAATTTTACAAATGGAGAAGCTGAATTATTTCAATCTCACAGTAGGAGGCACCAATCTTTGTTGCTTTTGTACCTGCTTATTGTGGGCTATTCAGCAGCAGAGTATAAAGTGAAGCTTAGTAACCACTGCGCCTGCTGCCTGCTTGCCCTGATCAGATTCCCAGATTCTCTGAAAGGATACCTTACTATAGGCTTTTACAGCATAGGCTGTCTGCCATCAGGTGTTAGGATCCATCTGTTCGGTTTCTTTTATTTCTGCTTCAGAGCAGAGAGTTTGCCATCTTTTGGTGGAAGAAAAATGCTGAGACAGCTTCAGAGCTGCCTTCAGCCAAATCTGTGTCCCACAGTGGTTAGTGCCTCTAAAAGTCCTAGAGCAGGGAGTGCCACTCTGGTGCTCAAGGTGGTTTTTTGTTTGATCTGGTGACTCCTAGTTCTGCTTCGCCAAGCATCCCTCACTTCTTCTGCTATTCTACCCATATCCTGCAATTACCTTGCCCTCTCTCTTCGTGTGTCAAAAGAGGCTCTTGCTTGTTTGGGTGGTTCTGCAGAGTATTTTAGACCTTAAATTACTTCTGCCTTTCCATAGAAATGGTGTACCTGGAGGTAAGGGTGCAGAAGAGAGAGAGACTGGAGAAGGACACCCAATTTTCTGAAGGTGAATGCTATTTAGGCACCCTGTGGCATGTTCTGGGTATCAGAGGCTGCTGGGGATATCCAAAGCATCACTGTGTTCCTACACAAGCACCATGCTTACATATGGCTTTCAAGTTAGTCCCCACCATCCCTGCAAGACAAATACACAAAAACTGCATCTCCACAGACTATTCATGCCTATCTGAGCAGTCATCTCTATTAGGGAAAGACTTGTGTGGACAGTCCCCCTGCCCTGTGTGATGGAGCTCAAATGAAATGCTGATGAGCAATCAGCCACTAGAAGCGTGACTGGTATTCTCAGCTCTTGTGTTTTATTGGCCATAAATCCAGAGGTGGAATATTCTGTATCCTTTTGTTCAACCTCTGAGACATCCAGTGTCCCCCCAAAAGCTCATATTGAATAAAAAAGAGATTTCCCGTAAAAAAAAAAAAAAGAGAAGAATCTGAAAAAAAAGAAAAAAAAAAAGAAGAGGAACCCCATGTTCCTAGTTATCTTCTCTCATCTTCATTTTGAACGGTGAATCACAATGACTAGTGCATCATAGCAGCTCATTTTGCCTTGCCAGTCTCCACTGCACGTTGTAGATGGAAATTTATCAACAAAGATCGTCTTCAAGTCTTTCAGATATTTGGTGATGGGAATCACCATTAATCAAAAAATAAACGAGGTGGAGGAAGGGTATCATAATAGTAATTTAGGTGGATATTCTGCTGTTAACATGACATGCAAACTAAAAGGAATAAAAAGATTTTTTTTTCCAAGAGCTATTACCAAAACTGTGATCAGCTTAAACTCCTTTTTCCCCAGTGGGATCTCTGGTTTTAGATACTTTTGAAACTTTATGGAGCTGAAAGTCCACTAGAACTGATGGGTTATGGTTCCAGAAGTACTGAGAATGTAAAACCTTGTGTATGACAGCAGAAAATGGTTTTATTTAGATTGTATTAAATACCCTGGGTTTATGCTGATATACTTGCATATATCAGCATCAGTTGGTGTTTTTTTTTTTTTTTGCAGAAAGATCTTTCTGTTAAAGATTGTCCCCTGAGGCATCCATGACAAAAGATGTAATTGGACTAGTAAAACTAGTCCTAGCATGATCAGAGGCGTGAATAGCTTGTACAAGGAGTGGCTGAATAAACAAGGAGTCTTGAGACTGGAAAAAAAGAGATCTGTGGAGAATATGACAACAGTCAGTGAAACCACAAATGGCAGCACGGGGCTCCATGGTTTTGTACTTATTAAATGGTAGCAGTTAAGACAAAAGGGAGCCTCTCTTCATACAGCACAGAGTTGTGGAGTTTACTACCACGTGATAGCGAAATTGCCAAAAGTTTCCCTGTGGGACTAGACAGATCTATGGAACTAAAAGCCCACTGATGGCACTTGCATGCAAAGGCATCATCTTCAATTTAGGAAGTCTGTGATATTGCTGTAGGCTGGGACATTTCACCAGGAAGCAGCACCACATGCTTGCTTGATTTCTGTTCACTTCCCCAGACTTTCACTGTGGCACTTAGTTTCCTTTAGTTGGATGGAGACAAAGGGAGGCAGTTCCTGCTCGCAATTGTAAAGTATTCTGGTTTTATATTTATTACAGTCACTAAACTAATGGTTGGGTAAAAATAAGCTCTCAGCAAATGTTAAGTGGCAGATTCAGACTACACATACTGGAACTTCCTTGGTTGGTGAGCAGGATTAGCTCCACAGGGCTTCTGTGAATACTTCTGTTGTAAAATGTCCATTTTTGGTGCTATCAGATAACTATTAACGGTTCTGGCTGTGGGGTTAGAAGGTCCTTTGCCCTGATCTAACTGAACAGGGTTGGTTTTTTTTGTCTGTTGTTTTTCGTTTTGTTTGGACTTCTAAAAGTTTTGCGGTTTTGTTTTACCTTTATTTTTTTAATTTTTTTTTTTTTAATTTTTTTTTGTTTGGGGTTTTTTTTTTTTTGTTTTTTTTTGTTTTGTTTTGTTTTTTTATTTTCTGTTGTCACCAAAAGTGTCTGTGTGACTGGCTCAACCAGACAGCCTTGCAGTGGTAATGGTGGATCTTTCTGGACACTGCCTCACTGGACTATGACTCAGGAGGGGTCTTTTCTCAGTATGTCATAGCTTCACAAAGGCCTTTATCTTGGGGAGGTTAATTTGACAGGGAGGAAGGGGAAGGGAATGAAGGAAACATGTTGTTTCACAAGGGATGGAAGACTGGCTGCCTGAGTTCCTGTGTTGTGCAGTTGAGTTCTTTGTAGTGTATTAATATGTGAGCTGTGTTTGAATGCTTTCCTGCAGCTGGATGTTCAGAGAGATGTGCCTGCTCTCATGTTTCATGGGATTTGGTTTTATGCTGCGGCTTCTCTCAGAGCCCTCATAATTGCTCTCCTTTTGCTGGCTCTTGGTTTTCATGAAACTTGTAGAAAGTTTGTTCCTCTTGGGTTTTTGTTTCTCTGCCAAACCGGGAGGAAATTGGCCAATGAGTGAAAACAAGAAGTTGTTTGGGGGGACTTGGAGAGACAAGCATGCTGCAGGCAGACAGTTTGCAGGCCCATGAGAAGTGAAGCAAATATTAATCTGGTGTCTTCCTGTTGCTCTCTGAAGTGCACAGAGAGTTGGGATATTCTTCTGCTCATTTAAGCAGAGCTCTGCCTCCACACAGTTCTCAGTGTGGGGCTGCAGGTATGTGTAGGGGGACTCTGGTCTGGAGATGAATGCATCAGCTTTAGAAAAAGCTTAGAAAATGGCTGAAAATCTAAAATCAAAAACATGATGGCTCCTTCTTCACACACACACACAGAGTCACAGGCACAGAGGAGAAACCCCCTGACAGGAGAGTTGGTGGAGGAGGTTGACTTGATCATGCCAGTCATTCAGTGCCAGTATTTGCAGCTCTTTTTCTCCTGAGAGACTGATACGTGTTTTATAGCCTATCTCCATAGCTGAATAGCCGAGACTTCAAACAAACAAACCTGCCTTTGTCTGTCAGAGCCCTGAGATGGAAACCGTCACAGAGGAGAGCTCCTCTAAAAGCTATTCACATGGCATTCTTTCTGCCTCTCCACACGTCTGCTTCATCTCTGTGACTGAGCAAGTCTTATCACAATATGAAGTCTGCTAGCTCAGGCCAGTTTGTTGAATTCACAGAGAAGCTCAGGCTCAGATTTAGAGGAGCAAGATGGATTTGGTTAGCTTGTGGTGCATTGAGTTATGACGAGGTTTTGTACAGAGAAGCTTCTTTGCCTGGGTGTATCCCTGGCACCTTGGCCAGACTGTGGGACGTTGCAGCAATGGTTTAAACACATGTGGGGAGAAGACGTGTACACATAATTTTTACAGGATTTTTGTATATGGCCAGACTCCACTATCCTGCTAGGTGGTCTGTTCCACTGCGTAATCAGCCCTTCTGTGAAGAAATTCTTCCTGATGCCCAACCCGAACCTCCCATGACACAGCTTGAGGCCATGTCCTCTTGTCCTGTCACTTGTTACCTGGGAGAAGAGGCTGAGCCCCAGCGCACTACACCCTCCTTTCAGGCAATTCTAGAGAGCAGTAAGGTCACCCCTGAGCCTCCTTTTCTCCAGGCTGAATAATCCCAGTTCCCTCAGCCTCTTCTCACAGGTCTTGTGCTCCAGACCCTTCCCCAGCTCTGTTGCCCTTCTCTGGACATGCTCCAGGACCTAAATGACCTTCTTGTAGTGATGGATTCAGAACTGGACTCGAGGTGTGGCCTCACCAGTGCTGAGTGCAGGGGAAGAATCACTAACACTCCTAATCCTGCATTGTAAGAGTTTCTGTGCTACCAGCAGTGTATTGAGGTGCATTTTATGAAAGCATTGTTAAAAACACTTTTAACAACTTTAAAATGTTAAAAACCATACACATGTGTGTGGTTAGAGGCAATATGCAAATATCAGCTTGAGAATGAAGGCAGTAACCACCTTCCAAGATGATGAGATTCCAGGAATGGCTTCAATGGAGCAACCCAGAGGAGAACCAGGTAGGCAGGATCAGTTTGCCATTAAAGGCCCAACCAAAGATAAAGCAGATGTTTGGAGTGTGACTCGTGGAAACGCTTTTTATATCCCTGAGTCTTTAGTCATTTTGATAGAACTACAACATTTCTTCCCCTCCACTACTTTAGCTATGTGCTTTGAAGGGGATCATATTGTGACCAGAGGAATGGGAGAGAATATGATATCTAGTCTGCCTGTAGTGTCAAACAACTGTAAGGATATATGGGCAAGTTAATTTGGAATTAGAAGTAATTAGCAAAGGAGAAGGGTTCAAGTTAAGATTGAAAGCTGAGTCAAAAGTTTTCTGTTCCTCCTGTGGGTCACATCTCTTTAAATGTTCAGGCTTGGGTAGCTAAAATTAGCTGCCAGCTTTTATTTTTTTAAGTTTTTTTTTTTTAAATGTTTTAAAAAATTTTAAAATGTTTTGAAATTAGGCAGTTTGGTGGTTGGGGTTGAGCTCTACACTAGATGATTGCACAAGCTGAAATGGCTAATTGTAGATGCCTGCTTTGAAAAATGAAGCATTACCTATGCAAGCTTTCAGTTTCTTCATCTCTTGAATAGACATAATATTTCCCAGTATGGTTTTTGGGGACTTTGTTAGTTTGAATGGGTTAGCATGAGACAAAAGCTTTGGAGTTTTTGGCTAGGAAAGTGCTATGGAAATACAGTATATTATTGAGATATTCTTTGAGACATTTCTGTGAAGCCAGTGGTGACTGTCATCATAATAAAGCCTCAGAGAAGCTAACGAAATAATGATCCTACTTCCTTTCTAGCTATCCTTTGAAAGGGCAAATGCAATGAGTGATAATGGTTTAATGAGAAAGAGTCATTAGGGCATCCAGCCTGCATCTTTAGAGTGCAAAGCTTTTGGGAGATCTTAAATTACTCAGAGAAAAAAACCAAAGTAGCTCTGTCAGAATATTAAACTCTTATTTGTATTCCCTTTTAATGCTGATTGAAACCAGTGATCTCTTCCACTGCTGGTGGCTGGTACATGTGTAGTTACAAAAGTGGCTTGTTCACAGCTGCAGTGCTGTTGAAGGGTGAGATCAAGGAAGTACCTCTGCTTGCCCTCTGGACTGTCATCCTCTGCCTAGAGCTTAGTGTCACTTGAGGATTCCTGACCTGTTGAATTTGCATTTATAGGAGGCCTCATGTACTGAATTAATTGTCCTGGATTATTGAGTTTCATTAATAAAGGTGTTTCAGTTTCAAGCTTGGCTGGAGAGGGAAGGCGGCTTTTTTTTTTTTTTTTTTTTTTGGTATTGATACCTAGTGAGACAAGAGCTTCAAACGTTTTGGATGGGAAGATGCTATGAAAAATCAGTACATTATGGTCATATTCTTTGGGGTATCTGTGTGAAGCTCATCAGGTGATAGTACTATGGATTAGTACAGAAGGGTATTAAGTGCAAATGGAGCAAGTATTAACTCTATTTTTATACTAAAGAGTTACCCAAAGCACAAGGAAGTTAAAACTTGAAGCACCCCAACTGCTGACTGTTCAAAGGAGGAAGGTTGGCTCAACCCATTTAAGGAAAGAACGACTTTACACAGTATTTAGGAATATTCTTTAAAGGATGCACTGAAGAAAATATGTTGGAGCCACATCAATGACAAAGCAAGCTTTTGACTTCATGACTTCTACTACTTGGAACCCTGAAAGTAGCTGGCTGGTTTTGTGGCTTGGCCCTTTTGGTGTCGCTCTGGACTCCGCTCGTAGCAAGGGAAGCAGCAGAGCTGGGTGCAGGCTCTGGCATTGCTCAGTTTCTGTACCACGTGAGGGGGTGCCTGGAGCCTCTGGGCACAGTGTCACTGTCCATTGTGATCCAGAAGTGGCTTGGCATTTCTTTGCCGGACAGGCAAAGAGCAGAGCACTGGTCTCAGGCAGAACCATAAAGCTGCAAATGCTAGAGGCTTTGTTGAACTTAGGAAACCAAATTTACTGGAGCTAGTTACTAGGAGAGGCACTGAATTACTCCATATTCTCTGATTAACTGTCTAATAAAAAGTGTGATTAGAGAGGAGGGCAGGGGCCATGGATTCTCATCCTAATGAAACTGTAGGTATGTCCAGATAGGCTTTTTGTGAGGGCCTTTCCTTGTCCATCTGCAGAGGATTGTGTGTGCTCTGTCCTTATGGCAGAAGCTGTGTAGGGTTGGGAGCCAGGCTCTCCCCACTGTTTGCATGAGGTGGGTGGGTTTTCATGCAGGGTCTGACACCCCTCCCTCCTAAACTGAGCTGGTGCTGAGCACTCTTCAGGTGTGGGATTCTGTACGATGTAGCTGTTGGGTTGTTCTGGTAGGAAGAGTACTGTTTGTTAGGAAAACAAAGTATGAAAACAGTAGCGAAACAAGCAGGGCAAAGTGAGGTTTCAAACATGCCCACAAATGAGGAGGAGGACACTACAGAAAACCCTCTGTGACGAAGCAGCCCTTTTCCCCAGTCACGAATGGGTAATACCACCCCCAGATCATCTGCTCCTCTGGGTGGGATTTGCTAGTGTAGGGGCCTGAATCTGTCTCTGGAACTCAGAAAAATTAAATGCCTGGCACAAAGTAGGATGGGGGTGACTGAGGACTCAAGATGCCATTTTAGGCACATTTTTATCTAGACATGAGTTCAGCTGTTACAATTCTGATCCACATTTGGATCCCGATCTTCAAGTCAAAAATCATCCTACCTAAATAAAACTGTTGTTGATGGGTTTAATTTGTATTCTTACGTTGAATTTGTCTGAAAAGAGAATTTGTGCTAAGGGTGCTTCTGATATCAGAATCCTCTTACGTGTAGATATTATTTATATTGCAATCCCACACTGACACATGAAGGCAGAGCCTGCCCCCAAATTCCACCTTCATGGGTGCACCACAGCTCCCCAGGTGCACAGGATCAATGAGTGCAGACAGACCCTACCCCAAAGGACACAAGTTTTCTCTTTTCTGCTGGTCACCGTGAATGAAACAAAAAATCTTGTTTAAGGACAGTAATGCTCAAGCTGTAACTTTGAGCATCTGTTCACACAGTCATTCCCTTCCCCTGAGCTCTAATAACCACATAAACTCTTTTTGTCTCCTCTTTTCTCCAGGTCAACAGACTATGGCACTACCTATGAAAAGCTAAATGACAAAGTAGGCCTGAAGACTGTGCTGAGCTACCTATATGTCAGTCCCACTAACAAGAGGAAGGTAAGGGAGAGCTATTGCACTGGTAGCTATAGAAACAAAATTACAGCATTCTGAGAGGAATTATGATCCTAAAGTGAAATTTGTTGGTAATTCATGAGAGCTTGAATTTGCCGTCTAAGTTGCACTGGTGCAATTCCATGGAATCCCGTAGAACTGATCCTCTTTTACCTGCGATGGTGATGAAGCGCTTAATTCCCTGCTGAATGTGCTAGGGAAATAAAAACATTGCTTTTATTTGCTTGTGACTGCTACAACTTTAAAGAACTCACACAAATGTTTCCGGGTTTCTTGCTTACACCAGCTTTGGCTATTACACGTTTCCCTGCCTTCCATCTCCTTATTTTTAGAAATACTGAGTAAAAGGCATTTATTTCCGCATTTGTCTCTTTTTTCCCACATTTGGAGGCAAAGATGTAAATGACATTTTCTTTGGTTGCATCACGTAAGGGGGCTGAAAGCAGAATATGCCTGTGAGAGTGGGTGGAAGACCTACAATTTGATTTGGCTGTGTAGGAGAGAAGATGAGGTCACAGCTTTCCAGCCCCCTGCTCACTCTTCCCACGTGATGCAATTAGGGCTGCAGCTGGCTCACATTGCACAGCCCAGGAGCTCCTCAGTGCCTTTTTCGTTTAAAATTATTGCCTGTGTTGATTCAGGGGAGGTAGTGGGACAAAGATGCTTTCAGCACCCACAGAAATCAGTGTGGGAGGCTGCAGCACGAAGCTAATTGCTGACAGTGAAGATGTGTTTGGACAGTGTAGAGGCCCAGTGCAACATTTTTGGCTCTATCATTCCCAAACTATCCGCACCCTGCTTCCATCAACAGGTTTCCAAACTAGCAATTTGCTGCTCATACTGTTGTTATTATTACTGTTGTGTTTTCCATCACCGGTCAGTCTGCAGTGTTTTGGGATTGATGTTTATTTCAGTGTATGCAGCTGTAAGGCAGACATGGCTCTGATTACTATGTATGTTTGGATGCATAGGGAAGAGGAAGAATGCAGTGGCCAGAGTTCAGCTTATATTTTTCCTGATGCAGAAGCTGAACTATTGTGACAACTATCTCGACTTTGTTGTTGTTGTTTGTTTGGTTTTTGTTGTTGTTTTTGTTTGTTTTGTTTGGTTTTTGTTGTTGTTTTTGTTTGTTTTGTTTGTTTTGGTTTTTTTTTTATCTGAGCAAAATAGATTAAGGTATTTTGTAGTGAGTTTTCCTGCCATTCACACCCCTCCTATATCCAATATGGGGGTCACTGAAGAGTTAATTCTTCTTCATTCTGTTTCCAAAGCAACTCTGCCCACCCGAAAGCAGAGGCAATATGCTCAGTTACAAATCCTACGTCACTGGTGTAAAGACTCCCTCACAAATCAGAGTACGAGGATATATTATTATCTTCTAGCAATTTCTCAGGCTACTGAGCTTTACAGATTAACAGTCCTCTTTTGTTTTTAATTAAAACCACCTACATTTCATTATATAGTGGCATGTGGATCTATCTTTACCTGCTATTTACTTATTTGAGGTTACAATTTAAAAGAAATTTTTTTTATCTTCTGTTTTGAGGATGTGATTTCTGGACCTATCTGTTCCTTCTCATCCCTTTTGGAAAGTTTTATAAAATGTAGAGGCAAGCTGTAAGGAAAACCCATAGGACACCAGCTTTAGTGCTGGCTGCTGTGGGAACAACTTGTTTCCCTTCTTTCTACCTGTGTTAAATATGTGAGCACTGTTACTGTGATTGCTTAAACAGCTGGTCTGTCTGAACTCTGCTTTGTTCACCATCAAAGCAGTTCCAAACATTCATGTAGCATTTGAAAAATGTCTGGACAAGGTGTCACTCCATCAGAGCATGTGAAATTTTTCCAGTTCAGTTTTGGGTTTATTGTCCACCCACTCCTCTTAGGGATTCTTGAGGTTATGCACTGCAAAGAAGGCACATAGGTTGTAGTCTTCTCCCAGTCTCTCTGGGTGAATATTGTTCCCGTGGCATGGGGAGTAAGCAGAATGCTTTTGCTGAGCTCCTGAGTACAACTGCCAATATTGAATCAAAAGGCAACAGGTGAATCAGTTGCATCCCAGCAGAAAAAGCCCAGGTCCCTTGTGTTTCACCCCCGGCAGCGGAAGTGCTGCCTTATTGAGCACGGTGCAGTGATCTCTTGTGAGCTGCAAAGAGCTCTTTGCTTGAGGCAATAAGTGGGGAGGGAGACACCAACAGTAACACACGCACAGAGCCTGTGTGCACACATGAACCGTGCAGACCTTTCCAGGCAAGGTCTGTTCTGCTGAGACACTCACTCCCAGGTCCTGACTGGGGCCTGCACGCCTGGCAGCTCCTGTCGATTTCTGATGGGTTTGCGCATTGTTGCTGGCCCTGTCTACTCATTAGCGCTTAGAGGATTAGTGCTTACTTGGAGGAGGAGAAAAGCTTTCCATACATTCATTCCTAATTGATTTACTAGTGAGAAGGATAATTACTTCTCAGCTACCCTGCAGAACTACAGTGGGAATTACCTGTCAGATTTCTTTGAAGACTCAAAATGCCTCTTTTCAGCTGTTAAATAGGAATTATGCATTCAGCCAAATGCCAGTTATATAAACATAATTTACCTGAATTGTGGTATAACCCTGGACTCAATTATGAGGCAAGGGGATTTAAACGCTGGCATTTTGCTTTCTTCTTTTAAAAGAAAAGCCTTTTGTTTCTGATTTCTTTTTTTGGAAAAACTTCAGCGTGTTTTTTGTTTTTTTTTTTTTTTTTTAGCAACCTTTGCTTTATTTCTTGGAGGTCAGATTTAGTTTATAGCTGTTCCTGGCTGTTACATGCTGCCACTGGGTGATGTCCGCCCTCCTCATGCACAGAATTAACCAAGGTGCAGAGCAAAGACTGAGCTGAAGTGGCTTTGGCTGTGTCCCCAAGTGATGCAGAGCTGGGTCCCAGAGCTCTTGGCTGCTCTCAGCTGCTACCCAGCCTGCTGATGGCTGCTGTTGGAGCCGAGATGGAGGGTGTCCATTTCCTAGAAAGCACAGAAAGTATTGGGAAAATGCACTTTACCTTTGTGCAATTTGACATTTGCTGTTATGATAAAATCAATAGAACAACACGTAGCAAAGGAAGTTGCTGGGAACTGTTCCCAGCTATGATTCCTCCTGCCTCTCAGGTATCATTCCTAGTGGTCAGGGCTGGCTTGGTGACCTGAGACCACCCTGGGTGCCGACATAAGGGAACAGCCAAGCGTTCCGCAGCCCACTGTGAGTCTGCAGGCTCGGGCTGCATCGTAGTCAAAACATTCCCTGCCGTGAGCCAGGACTACTTCATCTTCCCGTGGAGCTGTCATCCTGCTAATTCCCTTCCCCTAAGAACTAACAAGTTCAGGGTTTCACAACACTTTGCAGGTGTACAGAAAACCTCTGCTGCTGGGAGCTGAAACTGCCAGGCTTGGATCTGCTCTCCTGCAGGTGGTTGGGCTGTTTCTCCTTTCACTTGCACAATAGGCACTTGTGTTTGTATCAGGAAAATCTGCATTGAGCTCTCCTTAATGCTATGAAATTCTAGGTGATCATTACCCTTAGCAGTCAGAGAGCGCTGAAATCCTGGGGACGTTCGCTTTCATGAGAGCTCCTGTTTTGTGCACTGGTGAGAAGCCAAGTTCCTGCAGTGTTGACACTTCCAACCCCATGAAGATGTTCTAATAGGCAGAGTGTATTCCAGGGCTCATTTTCCCCTTCAGTGCATCTGCCCACCCAGTTGTTGGCCTGAGAGAAAGACCACATGTGAAGTGTCTGCTTTGTCCAGTTGCCAAATAGGTTGCAACGAGCAGGTGATTCGTGCTGAACTTCACAATGGAGAAATTTTCGTATTTGTTTAGCAGCACCCCTTCCTTACAGATGAATGGGATTTAACAGCAGATGTTTGAGTGATCTGAAAAGCTGAAATTAGCAAAATGCTTAGCTTTGGCTTTTCTACCCTGTAGCCTGTTTTCTGTCTTTGGGGATATGACAAAAAGCTGCTTACTCTCTGCTGGGCAGAGATCTCGGTTCCCTGCTGACCTTTAATTTAATGCTATATTTTGGGCGTTAGTTACATTTTACTAGAGGCAGATTTTCACAGTGGTCTGGGAATTAGAATTGTTTATTTCTTCCAAAACGCTAAGGGAGAAAGTCTCTTCTGTTTGAATGAGAACATTTATCTTGACTTCTAAAATTTAGAGTTTCTTTTTGTCCCAATCCTCTTTTTTTCTTTATGATTGCTGAAAAAATTCTGTTAGAAAATGGAATAATTTCCACAAAAAATTAAGCTTGTGATTCTTTGCTCAACTGGCTGCACTTCAAAATGTCACTGCTTGGAGCTGAAGTGCTGTGATTCCCTATCTTCTAGCATGAATTGGTCTGCTGGGTAAGATCCCCTATTGTGAGAACACTTGCTTTCTCCTTGGTTGTCAATACAGGGTTCATTTCAAAATTGATGTCTCACGGAGGGATGTAAAGCCCTTCCAAAGGGTGCAGAAAGAAGATGAGAGTTGAAGTCCCATATATCTGAAGCACTGCTCCTTTCAGGCATGGAGGTGCCACTTTGAATCTCAAGGAATTGTTGTTGAACCATAGATTTTAGGTATTACTTTTTCCCATGAAATATTCTGTGAAGAGTGCATATTCTTGGTGAAGATGTTGTTTAACTGAAAACCTGGTTCTCACTACGAAACTTTTATCTCTACCCTTGGGAATACTGTGGAGGTGGAGACGATGGAGTTAAAAAGAATTTAAAAGAAAGAGATGAAAACCGAAGAGAATAACAACTCTGACAAATCAACCCCAAACCCACTTTCCTGTATATAGGATTGCTCAGATAAGGTGGATAAACTGGACGTCCTGATTGCATTTAAGATCTGAGGTGACAGTTCTGATACCTTAGAAATACCTTCCTTCATGAATTTGCTTTGCAGTTGAGGTGGCTGCAGTTGTTTTTAGCTTTTCCCCTGAGCTATTACAATCATTGTTGCAGGTGATGACTTGAAGAATTAAAAGGTCTGTAGCCTTTTATGCTGACTGTCTGAACAGAAACATCACCCAGGTGCAGTGAATGAAATGAGGACTCCCCCCATTTTTCCCTTATACCAGAACTGAAGCATTATAGGTTTTATTTATAGGTAGACCTTCCAGCTAAGCGAATTGAACAGTAGTTGCAAACAGAATAAAGCAGAAATAAAGTTATGGTGCTCAGTTAAAGAGCTTTGAGAAAATGGTTTTTCAGACTAGTTTCTTAGTTGTCACAGAATCAAAATGGAGAGGCAGTACAAATCACTGAAGCTATAAAAGCCAAAGTCATGCTGCAGCTCTCATTCCTCATCATGCTTCTGAACTTGGTCCATCAGAAGGAGAAATGTTTAGAGGTATTTAGAGAGTAAGAAGCTCTGAAAGATAAATCTAATTAGATTTGTTTGTTTCTGTGCAATTTCTTGGGGGTGAAGTGCAGCAACTGTTTATGAGCTGGCAGAGAGCAATGCTGTGTTGCTGTTCAGGTTAATGAAGAAAGAAATTAATTGCCTGTAATATTGTAATTGCAGAGGAATGCATCTACCTGCGTGGTGAGTAGCTAGAACATTGGGAGTGACACCTCCCCTTACAGAAACTGGAGATCACAAAATGAGCACAAGTCATTTTGATCTCCTCTTTATTTCTTCTTGCTCACTTGGAGAGTAACTGAGAGCAAACCCTGTCCTGGCCTTATGTATCTCCAAAGGGAATTCCTCAGCTGTGATTGGAGCCTCAGGGCAGAACCATGGTTCAAATTAATTTTGGTTTTGCCTTCATTTCTTAGTACACATGATCCCAAAGGGGGTTCAACAGCATTTTGTTTTCTCCTCACTCATCAAATGTGTGAGTGGTTGGTGAGGCAGAGATTCCAGCATGCACCTGATCCTTGCTAGCCCAGCCTGAACTGAGCTGCCATGCTTAGCCACAGCTCCCATTAATCATCTGCTGCTTTTTCCTAAGGTTCCATCCCAAGCTTTTGGTGACGAACTGAGCTCTGGCATATCCTAAAGCCATTTGGGCTTTAGGAAGATGGAACGTTTCTTTCTCCCCTTTTTCCTCACTGTTCTGGCACTGTGATTGAGAGCCTGTACTGCAAACTGGCGCTTGCTGATGTGATCTCAGAGAATGTATTTGTAACTCAGAGGCAACGGGGCTGAGTTAGAGCCATGGGGCAGGAGTGATGGAAATAGTTGTTTCTACTGTCTTTTATCCCTAATCTTTTCATTCAGCCTAATGGAATACAGGCACTAAATAGCTCTTGGTTTTGCTGCTGCCATTAACAGGGACTAAATTACCTGAGCTGCAAATGCAGCTCTAAAATCTCTGTGTGCCCCCCTTCTCTGGACCCATTGAGCTGTGTATGATGTTCGTGTGTTTCTCAGAGCTCCAAAATCCGTGCCACCCAGTCCAGAGCTGATGTGGGCAGCTAGGAAAGCTGTGACACACAGTGCCTGTCTTACCTGAGCACAGATTTACCTGCTCTGGTTATACCAGTGGATTGTACAAATAGGACTGTGATTGGGGTAACATCACAGTGTATCCATCTCAGAAATACACTCCAGGGGCAGTCACTGTCAGTCCCCAGAACTAAAAATTTAAATAGAGGAATAAAATGTGAATGAAGAAGTAATATTTTTCTTCACTTACTGGTGTTGCGAAGATGATTTTCTCAAGGTCACCCGCAACTTCTATGGAAAAGTGAGAGGATATGTAACATGATGTATTTTATCTACAAGGTGCAGACTTGTGAGCTGTTGTACGTGGGATTCTCTCTACTTGTCCAATTAATTCAGCTTGACTTTGGCACGTGAGAAAAGAGATCGTTTTTGTAAATGTTTGCAAAACTGTGACCTGCAACTGTGTGAAAGAAATCCTGAGTTGGAAACATTTTGTAGATTTGAGAAAAGGGTTTTAGAAATTTCTCCCTCTGTATGCATGAATATGAAAACTCAGGATTCCTGGCTGTTTTTTCAGTTAGTTTTCTGAAGAAGTATATACATTAAAAAAACAAACAGGAAAAAAAACCCAAACCCAGTCGCACTGAACCACACCCACTGTTTATCAGCTGTTTCTAAAAATAAATGCAATTGAGATAATTAACAAAATACTCCCATATGGCGTTATTTAATGGGGCTGAAGTGAGAGAGTTAGAAGAGAGATAGTTATGAAAAGAAATGGATAGACATTTACACCAAAAGCCATCCTTTCAGTGTTTGTGAAGAAAAAAAAGTTCATCTGTAGTCCATCCAGAGCTGGAGTTGCCTTTGTATGGCTTTATGCATCTGCATTTTGCATCCTTGTGCCTCTGTATTCCAAATTGCAAACGATTTTTGGAGCTGATGGAAAGTTATCAGGTAAGAGTGATAAGTTTGGCAGGATAATGGTGCATATTTATTACAGGGCTGCTTTGTCTGGCTTCCCAAATTTCAGTCCCTCTGCCCTGTTGCACTCTCAGCCTGCTTCACCTTGTATTGCTACAGTCAGGGCCCTACAGAGCCCTAGGGATGTTACAAGCTTGTTAAGGTGAGAGATGGGGTAAAACTGCAGAGGTCCCACCCACATTCAGATGTAGACTTCCCACAGCTGGCTGTCAGAAAAACAGAGGTAGCTTGCTCTGATTTAGCCAGTGAGTGTTAAAGGACAGATCAGAAGTTGTGACATCAACTAAAATAAAGCTGCAATTTTGTCACTTACCATGACCATTGCTTTTATGAAGGGGGCAGAGTGGACCTGTGTGAGCTTTCAGAGTGCCTTGCCTTGGTTAGAGGGAAGAGAGTCTGTCAGGATGCATCACCTTGTACAGGGCTGCCTGTATTTACCATACAGCCTGTCAGCAGGGTGAACACAGCTGCAGGCTCTGATATAGGGCAGTTTTATGAGACTTTTTTCCCTTCTCCATCCTCCTTACCACTCTCTGAAACATGGCCATCTCATTTACTGCTGCAGCTCCAATAATATATTAATTTATGAAGTATGAAAAATGAGGTAGTTTTGAATTAATGAGGAGGGGCATGGTGCTTCACAGACAGGAGGATAATCAATCAATAATAGTGAGTCACTATATCCTGTTATTAAAAAGGAGGGAAAAATAATAGAATGGGTGGAGAGCAGCTCTTGGAAAAGGGGCAGGTGGGTCCTTTTGAAGACCATATAATGCTCTGACCTTGATCTTTAGTGATAAGAGCTGGTTCACCAAGACTTATTTATTTCTCTTTGAGGAAAATCCTCCCCCCATACCCTGCCAACCCCAAAACCAATAATAAGTGGCAAAATATATTTTTATTTCATTCTTTTACAAAGTGAAGAATAGAGAAGCTCAGCATTACTGAGTGAATTTTCATTTTAATAGCCTTGATTAGCAGAGTCTGCAGGGCATGTGCTGGCCACAGTCTCAGTTTCTGCTGCATACACACATCTGCCTCTTACAGTGTAAGTCTCATGTCAGCTCTGGTGTCATCAGCTCTGTGTAAAATATTTTATCCCAAGCAGCATTGTGAAACCTGGAAGCCATTTTGTGACTGTGTTTGAGTTTTCTACAGCATGGAGCTTGACTGGGCTAGATCTTAGGTATCTCAGTATGTTGTGGAGTGTTTGAGGCTTCTGTTTGCATTAGTGGGAGTTCATTGCCCTTCATCTTCTTGGTTCTAAGATGTCTTTTTTTCATTGTATACAGACAGATGTCGCTGGACTCCAAAAGTAATGACATGGGTTTTCTAAGTGGTGTGCAGATGCATTTAAGGAAAATCCAAGCTGCAGTTTTCTTATAAATCTAGGGAATCAATACGTACACCAGCCCTTCTACCTCTGAGGAGAGGTTGGTGCTGCCTTTTACAGTGGGCCCTGTAATATTTTAATTCTCTGTTGCTGACAGAAAAAGCTCATCTGAAATCTTTTGTCTCCCTTGGAACCTTCCCATGGCAGACCAACATGATCCTTAAAAATGTCCTCAAGAAATCAACAAAACTCCTGAAGCAGCTGAGCTCAGAGATGTGAGAGGCAATGGAGTGCACGCAAGGAATGCAGTGCTCAGGGCCTGGAAATAGATGTAAAGATGGAGTAAGCTCGGCAATTTTCTGACTTTTGCCAATGGATTCTTAAACTAAAGTGTCAGGGTTGTGTTGGAGATAAAACCCTTTCCCCCTCTTCCAATTCTGTCTCCTCTTACACTTGTTCTTCAGGACGCTGCAGTGACCTGAGCTCATGTGTGTACATGAAGGGATGCAGAAAGGAAAGTACATGGTTTTCCCCAGCCCGTGAAGTATCAGTGACCCTGTCAGAATAAGATGTAGTGGTTCACAGTCACTGGGGCAGTCTCTCACCTGCTCAGTGTGTAATTGCAGAGAAGACCACCACTGTAAACCTGCAAGGAATGTTTAATTGGGAGCTAATTATTAAATGTAATGGGAAACATCAAAGCCAGTGTCCTTCTAGCTGTGAATACTGCTTCTAGGTCCTAAACCTTCCCATATCTGGCGCCTGAATCTCTGGCACCTGCGTTAGCATGCAGAGCTTCCAACCTCAGTGGATAGCTTAGAGCTGAGTGCTACCATGCAGAGCACTGCAATGCTATCATGTTTTCTAACTTTAATTTTTGGAGGCCTTGGCCTTGCTTCCAGAAAATGGATAGACCTTCTCCTATCATCTTAACTTCACCCACTGGGAGGATGGTAGGAAGTACATTAGGGACAGTGAGGGACATGAGTAATAGATGCCAACTAAGTAAATTGAGATAGATCATAAGCATCTGGATGGGAACAGTGATAAAGCTGACTGTTGTCTATGTTCACTCTGCAATCTGACTGAAAAAGCAGAAAAATAAAGTGGGTAAGCAAAGGAGAAGCAATGATGCATTTAAAATTGTATTCAGATTTAATGGCCTCAAGGGAGATACATAACACGATTTTTATTTTTCTATAGAGTCATGAAACACTCTAGTGTCCTCAAATGAAATAGACTGCTGAATACAGGCTGCAAAAGTTTACCCTCATGAGTAACTATCCATGCACATCCTTTTGTTTTCTGTAATGGGGCAACTACTGTGAGTAAACTTATACCCACATGTAAAGTGTTCTCCCAAGTGAGCCCTGTAATCGGAGGAGTGTTTTTATATAAATGGTGCTCTCAGTTCCAGCAGCTGTGGTGCACACAGCCTCTCCTTACTGATAACATTATTTTCTGTAACTATTTTTGCTTACATGGGAAGTTACCATAATGGTGAAAATTACTTTGTAGTTCTATGGAGAATAGCACAACCATGCATTTACTCAAATAACATATAATTATAACAGTGAATGCTGCTTTTCTCTTTCTGTGAACACAGTTTGGGATCAGAGCTGTTCCTTGTCACTAGAAAAAAGCTGGTGACCGCAAAACAATGTGTCAGATGTTGTAACAACTGGGGCTTTCCTGTGCGGAGTCCAGAAGAGCAAAAAGGCATCATGCAGAAATATGCTATGCAGAAATACCAGACTCTAGATCAACATGATAATATGATCAGAAGCTTTGCGTTTGTGTGGGAGCAGATTGGTGCCTAAGCTCATCAGTCGAGGTTCCTTCTACTTCTGCTCCAGGCCCAGTCATAGAAGTGCTGGTCAGACTGGATATACAAAACCAGTGGTGATGCTTGTGACCCAGCTGGCAGTGTGTGGAGGAGAACTCTGCATGAGCATGCTGTGACACAGAAAAGCCCTTGGCATATTGGCTGAACAGCACTGAAGTGGCCTCAGGAAGGTGGGAACACTGTGGCAGAGGACTTTGTTCCCATGGTCTGTGGGGAGCTGGAGAATTTGCGGCTGTAACAACAATATAATGGGCTGGAGTAACCTTGGATAAAGACTGCCTTGCTGTGACAATGAAAAGGTTTTACAACCCAAGCATGTGGCTGTTGCCAGTCAGTCACTCTTTGCCAGGTCAAACACATGCTTTTTGGATGGCTTCCATCCCCACTGGCACCTGAAATTTAACAAGCAAATGCTCGCTGTGCCTTGTAATTAAAAGTGAAAAGTACATGCGTCCAGTGCCAAAAAGACGAGAGAAAGAGGGGAGACATGTTGTTCTGACCTGCTCAGTAGCAAAACAAAAATAAGATGTTCTGCTTTGTTGGGTCTATTACGATGGCTTATCCCACTTCTGTGCATGCAAATTGGATCCAGCCTGGGATTTGGCATTGTGGGCAAGTTTAGATGGCAGCCTTAGAGTATCTGTGTTCTTTTCCCAGCTCTGATTTTGTCTAAGTCTTACATCCATGATATATTTTCATTTCCCACCTGCCAGTGAGGATGGCAGAATGGTTTTCCTTGAAGAGCTCTTGCTTTATATGCAATTTAGCCTTAATTTGCTCCTGATCCTCATGGCTCTTGCATGGTGCATCTGTGCTCTTGTGCACGTGCTGGGGGTGGTGATTAAATGGAATGCCCTCTCCATAGGAAAGGGAGTGCCTCAGCTTAGAATTCTGTGAAGTGTTTTTTTTTTGGTATGGCAATTTATGGCAGGTATGGCTGCAGAGCCAACAGCCTCTTGCAGTTTTGTACGAATCTGAACAATTAATTGTAATTTTAGTCTGGGTATAATTGGATATGAGAGACAATAGAAGTCAACAAAAGATTAACCAGGGTCATTGCCTGTAAACAAGTGTGGTGGGCTGATGTGTGTCTCCTCAGAGAAGGCCAGGTAGTGCTGGTCCTCATTTGATGCAGTCCACTGATGCTCACTTTTGTTTTGAAACCCCTGCTGTTTTATGTTAAAAAAATTTTCATTTTATGGTTTCTTACTTTCTTTCTGGTAATGGCTCTCTTCTTTCATGTACCCTCTACAAAAGGCAAAATATTCTACAGAGACAATAAACCTGCATGCCACCTGAATGGGATGATGTACTCTGATCATTCTCTCTTGATGCTGCAAAGATCTCACACACTATGAGGTTGCTGTCTTCTCAAACCAATTTGGTGGATTAGAGAGCTGTTAGACTGTGGCACAACTGGAGGAGTCTATGGATGAGGTCCTTCAGAGGGGTTAAATGCTTGCAGGAACAGCTGTTCACATCTCAAAAGTTCGGTGGCAAGCAATGGGATTCTGCAGAGTAGAGGTTGTTTTGTAATTACAAAGAATTCCTGATGGGAAGGAAGTTCTGGAGGGAGGTTGACATAAATTGTCTGAAAAGTCTTGAGAGAGCTATTTGGTTCTTTGGTCATGGTACATATAATGCAGACCCAATGCAAAAGTCTCAGGAAACTCTTATTTCATTGCTCACTTTCTATGGGTGTCTGAGTAATTTTTCATTATCCAATAATAAATACAGTAGTGAAAGTCACCTTTAACACTTAAAGATTGCATGGGTTTTATGAGATTGTATTGAAGTGAGTGCCAGGGTATAAAAGCCTTATGGTTGAGGTACTTTTATAACACATGCTTCATAAACCCTTATAAAGTGAGTGCAGTGCACTTCATCCTTTAAGATTACAGCACTATGGTTCTGAGAGTTGGTGATCTGGTGCTATATTCATTAATTAAATCTGCCATTAATGTTAAATTTCAGGCAATAAGAAGTGAAGTTACAAGAAGTTGAAACGGGGTAGGTCCAGACAATTTATCTCTCAAGAAAGCTCAGTGCACCTTTACTGCTTGACTGATGCCCACAGGTTATCTTTAACATTAAGGAAGTTTTTGAGCTGTGTGGGGGAAGAAGGAGTCCCAAATCTAGGTTACTCTGTAACACAAGGTTTGCAATGAGCATTTTCCTTTTGGGACAAAAATTAATAAATTATATGAAAACTGTTGCCCTCTTCATGGATGTCTTCTTTGGCTTCCCTGAGAGCAGATGTCCCTCTTGTCACAGCTGCTGATCCCTAAATAATGGAGTGAATTTCTTCACTTGTATGTAAATACATAGGTTTTATCTTTAGAGAAGATTTTTATCACTGATGTCCCATTTTTTCTTGTCTGGCTGATACGTTTGGTGACTAGAAAACAGAGGTTGCTTTCATTTCCCCCTGATTATTGCAGAGGTCAATATATCTATAGGGCAGTGAACAGGTATTTAGCCATCTCTCAACATCTGTGGTAGTTTGTATAAAGTTAAGGTGTGCTTTCAAACCAGTCAAATTCACCTTTAGCTTAGCTGATTTATATGGGTGTTACTTTTGCTGGTAAGTAGACAGTTACTTGTGGTACCAGCACTTTTTTATCTCAGAAAAAAATGGGCTGATTTAATTAAATGGAAGCTTTTTAGTTGAAATTACATGTAGTGAGGAAATAAGGGGAATAAAAGGATGAGATTTGCTTTGCAATGAGTTGCACCTGTCCTCCATGGGAATGGCAGGGAAGGGCTTCAGATATACAGAGTAGCTGTGTTCTGAGAGATTTGGGTTTTGTTCAGACCTCTGAGGGCATCTTTTAACCTGCAGGGCAAGTAATTGCAGTAATGATGTTGGAAAGAGAAAGAATGGGAGGGGAATGAATAACCAAGTATTTGCCAGTGGGAAATTTCAGATGGTCAAACATGTAATCTAAAATGCTTCCGTGTAGAAAATTGCTGTGCCCATAAGAGATTTCTGAACTGTTTGTTTTTAACATACTTGTGATGGACTGATGTTTTGAAGGAAGAAAACGATTTTTGTATCTTTAAGCCTTTAAATGTCACTGGATTTTGATTTCTATTTCAAAAGGAGGAAAGGACATAAAAAATCCAAACAAAGCAAAAATCCTCCATTAGCATTGACATTTCAGCATAAATTGTTGAAACTTTTTGGCTTTTTAAACTCAAAGCTACTATGGAACTTTGTGGGAAGGAGACATGGGACCATACAACCCATTAAATGTTTTAAATCAAATTGGAAAAGAAAGAAAGATAAAAGCTTTTTTCTTTTTTAAAATCTGATTTGTTTTCGCACTGATTATGTAGATCTGGCCTGGCTTTAGGAAAGATCTAAAGTGTTTCTGAGTGTTTAATGGGAGGAGGCCAAAAAAACCCCAAAAAAGCCTTTTCACTTTTAAGCCAAGCACATTCAATATGAAAATCCCCATGAACCAGTAAATATGAAACTTCAAGTTTGTGTCTTTGCAGCGTTTGTTTGTTTGTTAGAACTGCCTTTCAGTTGCAGGAGAGGATAATGCAGTGCTACATAGCAAATTCTAATACTTTGCTAAGGAACTGGGTTTCTTTTGTAGCAGTGGAGGCTTGCATGATTTATAGGTGTTTTGTTGTTATTTATTTTTTAAACTCTTTTTTTTTCATTTTTTTAAAAATAGCAATTTACATAGGTGAATGAAAACGTGACTGGGACCTCTTAAAAGGACCGCTTATGAAAAGTGCATTAAAATGAAGAGGAGAATCAGTAGGCAGTACACAGTGGTTTAGTGCTCCCTATCTATTTCTCAGAACAAAAGACATTTATTTGAACCTGTCTTCTTTATTCATTTGACAGCTCTCTGGTGCTCCTTTGCTAATGTAGCTCAGTGGTACTATTGCTACAGATTATTACACCTATAAAACTGGTCTGTGCTGATTTAGGGAGATGCGCTTTGGTAATTTACAGTGAAAATTTATGTTCGTTGAGAAAAATAAAAGGATTCATTGAAAGCTAATATTAATAAAAATGCCATTTATGTGGCATGTTGTTTTGGTTTTTTGTCTAGTGGTGGTTTATTAACTAATTCAGCTGCGTACAAAACAGATTTCTGTTGTGATCTCTGTGCTGAAACTACCTGTATCTCCATGCCAGTAGACTCTGGGCATGTTGTAGCATTGTGCCTCTGAGAAGTGCGCTGGTTCATTTCTGTACAGTTCAGTATTCCACATCAAGGCTACCTGGGAGCAGAGGAAGAGGAATGTGTCATCATCTTAACTCATCCACCTGCACATAACCCATGGGAAAGCAGTACCAAGGAAGGTGTTTGCATTAACCCAGTGATATACCTGGAATTTTTATCTGGCTAGCAGGAACTCAGATTCTTAGTTACAAATCCCACTCCAGTTTTTATTATATTAGTCCCATCAGAGGGCATGAGTTTTTAGTGGATTTGTGCTGTAATATGGTGTCACTTTCCTCCTTCCTACTTCTGCATTTGAGCTCCTTTAAGGGCCCTACACACTCTCCAACAAATCTGAGTGACTCTTATCTACTGCTGTGGTTTGTGTACCAAATCCATCATGGCAGGCATAGGTAGGACATCTCCTCCCCTTTGTTCTTTCTGCCTGCAGCTTGTGCTGTTTATTCCCTGGGATAAATCCCCTTGAAGTGTTCAGAGCTGGATATGTTTCCTGCTCACGTACTGAAGATCTCAGTCCATATATTGTAGTTAATGTTCTTGCAAGGTGGCCTCTCCATATCATCTTCTTTCTATGTGCTTCCCCTCTGGTGTTCTGCCCACCTGGAGTTCATTCAGAACAGCTCTGTGTGTGTCATCACTGTCCCCAAAGCTCCTGCTTTAGAGGAGATGCACCATGTCCCAGACAGCTCTCTTCCTCTGCAGCCATTCCTAAGGAACTCCCTGAAGTTCAGTCTGATTTTCAAACTGATTCTCTTGGTCTGGTGCTTGCTATTCATTGCTTATTGAATTTTGGAGGTCAGGAAAAGTTATGTAGCATAAACAAACTCATCTCAAGTATGTTTTCAAGGACTTATCATTGGCAATGACCAATCCTGCCTCCCTTTCCCTTCTCCATTTAAACTAGAGAAAAAAGCAACTGGAAAGAATATTTATGCATGCTTGTATATAGAAATAATCTAGAATGTAGAAAGACAAAATGTAATTTCCTTTTAAATAAAGTCTGCCATTTAATTTAATTTTATAGAAAATGATTAGATCTTGAACCCCTATAAATTACATTTGACAACTCTCTGGTGCTCCTTTGCTATGGAATTATAAATGGCAACAGAGGATGCTAGCAGAAATGCTCATTCTGACTGGAGTTTGTTTATTGTCTCTTAATGAAAAGTGATTAATCTAAATCACAACTGGGGTAGATCCTTTGTCCTGGTCCCATAATGAGAAGTAGTGGTTTCAGGCCTTTGACAAATGTCCTGCTATTTCCCCTGCCAAAAGTTCCCTCCCTCTGTAGCTTCCAGGAGAAAAAGTAGAAACAATAAAAAAAGCCCAGAGTCTCTCACTTTTCTTTTTCTGTATGCTGTGACACATGATGCAAACGTGTGCCAGTCTGAGCTGAGTGGCTTGTGGTGGGCTTTTATTTTTCACTCTGATTGAGCCTCCTGCTTTTTCCAGCCTGCTCTGTGTAGGATCAGCCTTTCCTGGGAGGATGGATGAGAGCAGAGATGTTGGGGGTGCTCATTCCTCCACTTGAAGAATGGGGAGTGTCTGTGGGCACAGGGTGAAAGCACAGGGCACGACTTATGTCATGTCACCTCTAGGTATGACTCTTGTTAGGTTCTTCCATGTTTCTTATCTTGGTGGGTTTATTGTCTGGTCTTGCAACCACTGTTATGCATCCAGAGGAGCAAATTGGCCAGATTTGTGAGCCATCTGGTGGAAATATTGCCTTTCCTGTCTCATATTACTATTTCTTGAACTATCTACTGAAGTGTGCTGCAGATTGTGTGTGAAAGGGTGGAGGGCATGTTTTGTGTGTGTGCCACTTCAGGTCTATGCCACTGTTAGCTGTCTTGTGCTCCTCATTTGAGGATAGAACTCCAAGAGTGACCTTTTAATATACAGCATTATTTACTTTGTAATCTTCTATGGCATCAGGTGGAAAATATTTTTATTCCTGAAATATCCTTTATTTTAAATAAAAGATCTCTCTGAATTATCTTGTTAAATGGGCAGGCTTATATCCTTCTTCCACTCTACATAAGCAAGTGATTTTTACTGAACTATGTCATAGTTCTCTGGCACAGGCAATTTGCTGTAGGTGAACAGGGTTATACTTGGGGGACAAAATGTCTTTGCAGTCTAAGTCATTGGTGACAGAAAAAATACCTTCAAATAGTTATGAAATCATTATTGTTTGGAGAAAAATGAAATCTATATTTTGATCTGATAAGAAAGAAGAAAAGTACCAAAGCTTCCTTCTAGGTGGAGACCTTTGAGAGCTCTTCTCAGTCTAATTCTCAGGGAGTCAGTTACCTGTGGGAGCAATTCTCATTCCCCAGACCATGCACCAGAGCACAATGCAAGTGCACTTCTTCAAGACTTTTGGTGTGGCTTCCTGTGGGAATGGCTGGGGACTGATTTTGGGGCTGGTAAGTGGTGTGTGTGAGGGATGTTGAAGGTTCTTTGACATCAGGCTGAATTCATACAGATGGCCTCACCCTGGGAAAACATTCACTTCTAGTTCAGCTTTTCATTTCTTAATGGAAAGGATCAGAAGCCATTTATGTTATATTCACTTTCCCTTGGTGACTTCATGGAGTTAATGAGGTGCTTAAGATTAAACAAGCACTGAAATTTTTTGCTTGATGAAGGTCTAACTTACCAAGGGTTTTACCATTCCTTGTAACTGATTTTTGCTGTCAAAATTAATGTATTTCCATATTGTAGTCTTGAAGCCGGAGCTCTGTGAAGCTGGATAAGAGAAGTTAGTGTGGTCAAAAAACAAAACTGCAGTGGATCTCAGCTAGTTGATCATTCTGCAGTGAGCTAAAAAAGGCCATTCCTAGATCTGTTTTCCTGCTGAAAGACAGTTTCTATATTTGATTCAGCTGCTGTATCAACAACCTGCTGTGTTTAGAACAGCTCTAATTTATTTCCTACTGTTTGCCTTTATTTTATAGTACTGGTATTTGCTTTAATGTGAAGTCGTTTTCTCCAGATGTTAATAAGATGTGTTAATGTTTCCACAACATTTTTCTTGATAACGTTTATGTAGAGCTTGCCATCTGATAGTGCAGAATCAACCCATTTTAAAATATCAGTAATAATTTTCTAATTAAAATTAGAGGCTCAGAAGTGTTTTCCTCCCTTTACAAACTGAGGTCATACACTTTCCTGTGCTTGGGGATAATTATGTTTTCACTGACTGAATGAATGTCTCTTACTGTACAAATTGGAAGTGTGATCTATGGGATCCTGTCAGTGTTTGCACATGGGCACGTGGGCTATCCCTAGACACCAGCAGCTGATCCAGGAAGGCATTCCGTGTTTCCAGTGAGCTCATGCTCTCATTCATAGCACTGCAAGCTGTCAAATAATGAGTCCTAAATCTCAGGAATGCTCTGTTGTTTACTTTTGGAGAGAGGATTCCATGTTGGGTGAGAGAGGTGGTAGACAGGAAAGGATCCAGAAAAGCCTGGTGTGGCTGCCTGATGCTCCTATATCCAACAGAAATTAACTTTGATACCAACATAGAATTTTTCATTCTTGCTGGGTTTTCTGAATTTATCCAGATAAAATGAAGAAAGGGAATTGCCAAATAAATCAGTGAATGAATTGCCAAATAAAATGAAACTGAAATGCTAAAAACCCACCCTAATTCTATGGGCTGTTACACTCTTGAGTGATGTTCTGAATACATCTAATAGGAGTCAGCGCTGCATGACCTCACTCTTAAATGATGTTCAGTTTCATTTTTCCATTAACACTCTTTTCTCTCCATTTTTCTATTTAGATCATGCTTCTTAGTGATCCAGAGATTGAGAGCAGCATCCTCATCAGCTCTGATGAAGGGGCCACCTACCAGAAGTACCGTTTGAACTTCTATATCCAGAGCTTGCTCTTCCACCCCAAGCAGGAGGAGTGGATCTTGGCCTACAGTCTGGATCAAAAGGTGAGCAATTGATTTAATGTTTCAATGATTATGAGCCAGGAGTTGAAGGCGATATTGTCTAGAATTTATGGTGTGGTTTGCTGCTCTCACTTTGCAGGTTTAAATGTGCTCAAAACCCATGCAGTGGCTCCAAAGCCAGTTTGCTAAAAGGAGCTGAGCGTTACAGTGATCATGATGGGTGTGGAAACTTCAGCAGTGGTGATACTATGAAAGATGAAAAGAATTAGAGATTTGACATGACATATGGAGCTGCTCTAAAAATCTATTGATCTGTAGGCGCTGATTTCTGAGCTGTCTCTGAGGGTGGAGCACTCAGGCTGAGCTGGTCTGTAACAGCTGTCTGTTGAGCATTGAGGGGTGCTCATTCTGCTTGCAAACTGAGAATCAGGGAGCAGCAACAGATGACAAACTCCTCTGTGCCATTTTTAAGCCACTTTCCAGTGCCTTCTGTGAGTGAGACATCTCCAGTCTGTTACTTTGTCCTTAGCAAGTTTGCTCTCAGGTAGCACTCCTCTGTCTTGAAAGGTGCTGAGCAGAGCAGGTGCAAGGCGACAGGAAAGTGCTGTGGCTGAGTACATGTGTGCTTCAGTTCTGGAGCAGCAGTCCCCACTACATCCAAACAGGATGATCAAGTTACAAATTCTACAAAGTTTAACCCTTGCCAAACTTCTGTCTTTCCTGACTTTTATTTCTGTCATTCCTGGGCTCAGGAAAGCAAAAATATGCTGAGTAGCCACTCAACTTTCCTCCTTGTGGTGGGTTGATGCTGGCTAGATGCCAGGTGTCCACCAAAGCCACTCTGTCACTCCCGTCCTCAGCAGGACAGGGGGAAGAAAATAAAATGAAAGGCCAGTGAGCTGAGATAAGGGCAGGGAGAGATAACTCAGCAATTACCATAATGGGAAAACCACATTCCACTGGGGAAATTAATTGAATTTATTACCTACCAATACTCTACTGTACTCCACTTTATCTTACTCTATCAAATCAGAGTACAGTAACGAGAAATAAAAACTAAATCTTAAAACATCTTTCCATCACCCCTCCCTTCTTTCTGGGCTCAACTTCAGTTACAATTTCCTTTCTGTCCTGCATCCCAGCAGCAGAGGGGGACTGGACATGGGGGCTGAGGTCAGTTCATCACATTTTGTCTCTGCCTCTTCTTCCTCCTCAGGGGGAGGACTTCTCACATTCTTTCCCTGCTTCAGCATGGTGCCCCTCCCACAGGAGACAATTCTCCACAAATTTTTTCCAATGGGAATCCTTTCCACAGGCTGAAGTTCTTCATGAATTGAACCAGTGTGAATCTTTCCCATGGGATGCAGGCTTCAGGAACAGACTCTTCCAATGTGGGTTCCCCACAGGCTCACCTGTCCTGCCAGTCCAGACCCGTCCATGGGTCAAGGGGTCAGCCTGCCTCACCATGGTCTTCACCGTGGGCTGCAGGGGAATCTCTGCTCCAGTGGCTGGAGCACCTCCACCCCTCCTTCACTGAACTTGCTGTCTCCAGTGCTTGTTTCTCACATATTCTCACTCTTCTCTCACTGAGGTTTTCGATTGTTTTTTTTTCCTCCCTTTTTGGACATGTTATCCCAGAGGTGCTACCACTGTCACTGATGAGTTTGACCTGGGTCAGCATTGGGTCCATGTTGGAGCTGGCTGGTGTTTGCTCTTTTGGACAGCTTTTTATGGAAGCCACCCCTGCCTGCTATGAAAACGTTGCCACACAAGCCAGACACATGCGTTAACCTGTCAGGTGTGGGGGTGTGTTCTGGGTGGGATTTTCAGTTTCTGCAGTTATTGTTCAATACTTCTAAATTAGTCAGTCTCACGTCCCAGTTATAAGAACAATATAGCTAAAATGCCTCTGTATTAGAGAATTTCCTTTGAAGGACTAGTGCAAGTTTCTATCAAATCAGTTACTGAGAATATAATCAAATAATTTCCTATTGCTCTGCTTCCCACTTGTTAACAGAATGCTATGGCAGGCACCAGGTGTTTTGCTGCCATGCTGCTGATGATTCTTGAGTGACATTTGCAAGAACAAAGCTATTGTAAATACACTCCTTTCGCAGTATCAAGTCCTTACTGTACGAAGGAGTTAGTCAAATGTCAAATAGTTTTCTGCACTCAGAGGTTCAGTGTAAAGGGGATTTTGAGGCAGGCTGGAAAGACCAATCTATTTATTTGATGTCACAAAATGGCTTGATGCCACTTTTAAACTGCAGGTAAAGAGTTTGCATGATCCTGGTGTTTGTACAGACAGGCTTGGAAAAAACAGGCATCTGATGAGGTACTCCTGTATGTGAGGAGCCATACGTGACATCCTGAGTGTGCATTTGCAAAGAGATCCTTCTGCAGTGAGTGCAGAACATCTGCTCTTGGGTTGAAGTGCTGTACTTCTACTTGCAGTGCTTCGTAATCTTTTTTTGATGTTAGCCACTGGAAGGAGAAAACAAAATACAAGGTAGGCACATTTAATCGGCTGTGAGGTGGCGTTTATGCTTCTGCTGCTTCAAACTACTGCATCTGTGTGCTCATCTTAGCTGCTCTCTTCTGCCTAGCAGAAACACAAGAATAATGGACTGAGATAAACACCCTGAAGCTGCTTGCATTTTATCCCAGAAACTGAATAAAATTGTTCACAGCGTAAGAGCAAAGATGAGGTGGTCTGCAGCTTCTTGGTCAAATGGAAATGGAGCAATGCCAAGTCCAGGCTCTTCCTTTACGCCTGCATTTGCATTCAAGGCCACTCATGATGGTTTCCTTTGCTGGTCAGAAGGGTGGCCTGAAGTGCTGGTTGATCATTGGTCCTAGATTGGGACCATGGAGCAGTACTTTTTCCAGTTGAAATGTTTGCTTAACATAACTGAGGTACAGATTGAGCCACATCTTGGGTTAGTAAGAGTTGTGAAAGAGCTGTCACTCTGACTCAGGATCATGCAGCTTCACTGCAGCTACAGCTGATACTGAGATAATGGGCAGTGCTGGTAGAGCGTGACAGCAGTGCCATGTGAAATCCCCACATGAAGTGTTCTGAGAGGCCAGTGTGACACATTCCTGCATGTCTGGAAACAGGTGTACTGCCACAGTCCAGTGGGGACCAGGGGTCAGCCTTGTCATTCTCTTAGGTTAGGCCAATGCAAGAATAAAATGTCTTTTAGGCTTTAAGTCCCATATACTTAAGGATATTTATCATGTCTTTTTCACCTTCATAAAATTGTTGTGGTTGTTCTTTCTTTTTCTCTAGAAGCCAGGTCTGGATCTCACACCTTCCCTTCTACTGTGCCATGCCTGCTCTCCTAGGTGTGGTTATGGGATCATGACAATGGCAATGACCATTTGATCTCTCTCCTGCTCATGAGAAAAGAGATATCAAGAGTTTCTAAAAGAAGTGGCTGGAGAGGCTGCAGTAGGGCACTCAGTTTTGAGGAGGCTATCCAAAGGGATGTGATGCTGTCAGGGGCTAATTGTCCAACTGCAGCCTAGTTCTTCTCTGTCCTTTGTTTTTGTGCCCATTTTCCTGTGAGGCAGCAGAAGCTGCCTTGCACAAAATAGGTAGAGCTGGATCGAATAGTGCTTGCTTTCTCAGTTCATATGTCCGTTTTTTGGGATAAAACTTTGGAATAAAAGTTTGGCCCGGGCCACAAGCTGCCATTTGGCCTAGAGTTAGGTTTGAGGGAGGGAAAGAGCCTCGAGCTCCGGGAGCACTGAGGCTGGAAAGGGCCTGCCAAGGCCATCGCAGCAGTGCCCTAACATTGCTGCTCCTCCATCTTTCTGATAGGGAAAAGCCAGGTACAGGGCTGGGGTAATTAACTAGGGCTAGAGTTGGGGTTACGCCTAGGGTTTGGGTTGAAAGATCTAAAGGGCCTTGAGCTCCACGATCACTGGCACTGGAAAGGGCCTGTGAAAAAGAACTGCTCTGGGACACTTCTGATTTGATGCATGAGAGTGCAATAAAATAGGAAGTTTATCATTAGCCTGTAACCTGCTGGTGATATTCAACCACAGATTCTGTGACAAGGAACAAGATTTGCCTTGCTCTTGCTCTGCAGTGCAGCCACTGCTACAGTGGGACACCATATTCTTCCACCTAAGTTTTTGAAGTGTGTTTGACCCTTAAATTCTATTTCAATGACTCCTTTAGAGGCAGGTTTAAAAATGCAAGTAACTCTGAAAACAAATCAGGTACATACAATTTGACTCCCAGCAGCAGAAACCATTAGGGGAAGATCTAATCCATCCTCTTATAATGGTGAATGTCTAAACAACTTGGAAAAATTAATTTCATATATTATATTAAAAGATATATTTCAGATTAATATTTATTTTATTAGTTTTATTTCAATTTAAAATAATAATAATGTGGAGTTTTAAGCAAGCTGTGGTCAACTTGGAAATTAATGAGAATTATGAATCTGAAAATCCATTTTTCTTAGTATGTCATTCCACACGGTAAAATGAAATACCAACAGTTTGTGTTCTACAAATAATGGATTTGCTAACTGCCTAGATCACAAGATTTTAAGATTGTTTTATGTATAAAAATAGAAAACAACATTTATGTTTTGTTATGAAATAAAATAGTCAGTGTTTAGTATATTCCCATTAACAAGTTTTCATTTAAGGTCTTCCGACCTACAGTTCCATGGCTGTGATTCAAGTCTCTTTTTTAATGACTATTTTATCCTAAACATCCCTCCTTCTTTTTAGCTAACTTCTACACATTTGACAACAATATTAAGGTATTTCTCTAGTTGATTAGAAGAACAACCAGCCAACTAAAAAACCCAACCCATTTTGAATGTCTTCTTAACAGAATTATTGTCACTTCCAAGGTGGTGTTTTAGAAAGTCTATTCCATATTCTAAGACTTTCTTCTTTATGAGGAGTAGCCCATCTCTTCTCAACAGAACCTCTCCTTGAAATATGGCTTCATACCGAGAAAGCCAAAGACTTTGTGATGTTACCTCTTCCATCAACTGAAACAGTCGAACACAAAACCAGTTCAGCCTCCAAATCTTTTACTACCGTTCCCACACAGGTATAGTCCTGCTTTTTCCTGCTTAGGGCAATGCCCAGGAGAAGATTCAGTGAGAGGGAGCTCAGCAGGCTTTCTGAAAGATATATCCCTGTATGGCTGCTGGTTACTTTCTTGATTTAAGGACAAATTGCGGTTATACCATTTGTTTTCTCTTTGTGATATCCCCAGAGTTATTGAGGATACTTCCTCGGCGTGAGTCAACACAGCATATCGTTCCTGTTCTTAATTTTTATAGCCAATTAGGACCCTCCTCTGCCTGCTAACTCTCCTGTATCATCAAATAAATGCAGGATGGCTGAGCCAAGAAATCTGTGTGTGTGGGCATGAACATGTAGCAAGTTCATAGACCCTGATGTCTTCTCACAGCGTATAAAGCGTAGAGAAGAGGAATTTTTACAGGGCTTTAAGCAAGCATGGGTGGGTTTACTATTTCCCCCTGAGCAGCCGTGTGACGTTGTGCAACTTTCAGGTCCTGGGAGATTAAATGCATCTTGTGAGTTGCAAATCTTGGGCCATTTCCCAGTAGCTTTGTGTGTGTGTGTAATGTGTGTCTACTTTATTGATAAAATAGCACAATCTGAAGTGTGCACGTGTTGTTTCTGTGAGCGGCCCCCTAAGTGGCCTTTGACAGAAGGTGGACATTGTGTAAATATTACAGACAATTTCCTGCAGGTCAGCCTGGGTCTCACTGGGAGTGTCCATATTGACACTTGGATATATCACCCAGTCCAGAGGGAAAAATGGGCCTTCAGCCTCCAGTTTTCATGGGTATTTGCAGAAAATACATAACAAGCCATTTTAAACAATCCTTATATCAAAATGTGGTGGGAAGAGGAATATATGAAAAAGGTGCAATATTGTCTGCTGGGAAGTGTGGGGAAGTGCTCTGTGGAATGCTGTGACAGCTCAGAGTCACCCAGCACAAGCTTACAGTACAGATTTCATTGCTGCCATTCACAGTGACTGGGGAGGAATATCTTGAGTTGATCTTACATTTCTGATGCTAATATGTTGAGTGTCTGATTATTTGTCTCATTTATCCAAGGAACCAACTAATTCTCAGTAGGCAAAACTTTCCACACCCCAATACCTCTCTGGGGAATGGATCAGTCTGGAGGTAGAAATGGAAGGAAGTTTCCAACTCCATGAAGTTTCTCACAGAATGACGTTGAAACTTTGAGACTAACATGGACAACTGTCTTGCATGAATATTTGTTAAAAGGATAATGAAAAAAAGATAATTTGTTTAAAAGAGAAAATATTAGTGAATAGGGAGAGAGATATTTAAAATATTTCCAATCACCATTTTTAAGAGAAAAAACCCCAGGTATGCAAGGAGGTACAATTCCACCTCATCCTTAGAGACCAAACTGTGATATGGAACCTGCTGGGAATAGGTAAGAGACAGAATAATTCAGTAATACACCAATTTAGATTCCCCAGCTACACCATTACAAATTTAAGAACACTGGATAAACAAGAAGTTTGGCAATCAGTGGCTTCTCCCTCCATAGGGCTTAATCTTCAGCAGAACAAAGTGAACAAAAGAAAGTGGGTGACTCATTATCTCTTTGAAAGAGGTGATAAATAAAAGGTGCAAGATAACATTCTGCTGTATCACCAAGTTGCACCTGGCAGACAGCATCGAGTCTGACTGGGGAGATTTCTTTGGTGTGGGAGATGTGGCAAGTTATCATCTGAAAATTGAATGCAGTGCATGTCACTGCCTTGACTATCTTGACTAGACACTGCTGGATTTATTAAAAAAAAAATCACAGATAACTCTTGGACAAAGTGAGAAAGTTTGTTTGGTTTTGTTGCGGTTTTTTTTGCTGTTGTTTGTTTGGGGTGTTTTTTTGTTTGTTTGGTTTTTTTTGTTTGTGTTTTTTTTGTTTGTTTGTTTGTTTTTTTTTTGTTTTTTTTTTTTTTTAATATCCTAGACCCACAGAACCAGAGCCATGAAGGCAGAGCCTCTGCTCCAGGTAAAATTCTCCACTGGAATTTAGGTCCAGTCTCCCAGTATGACACAGGCAGTAAGGCAGCTAAGGCTGGGGTTGTTTGGTTGGGGGTTTTTTGATAATGTCCGGCTGGGCAGGGTGCTGCCAGAGAAATCCAGGGGGAGATGCTTCTGGAAATATAGGCACCTCATTCCAAGAGTCCATTCATCTTTGGGATTCTTTGTGATGAGCTATTTTCATAGACATATGGAACAATCCAAGTTGGAAGGGATCTCAAAAGATCATCTAGTCCAACCTTTCATGGGAAGGGGAGCCTAGATGTGATTTTCCAGCACCCAATCCAGTCCTGTCTTGAATACCTCCAGTAAGTGCTCCTTGGTCTCAGATTTTTCTGTGTCCCTTAAGGAAACTTAGACACATGGGGCCTTCAGGGTTGTGTAGAGATGAGGCTATTGTACTTTGAATTGGACTTCCTGATGTTGGAAATGTGATTCCAGGATAGCAACTGTCTCTGCAGATACGCTGAAAGTAAGTAGAGTTGCTGCATGTCTGAAGTGAGACGTGACTCTGGCCCAGGCCTGTAGGTTTTCTTTCCTTAGGAACGGAGGTATGGGGCTGATAAGGAGAGGCAGGTTGGTGGCTGCCTCACATCTCATTTTGTTATAAACCAGCAGGCACCCAGACCTGTTACGTGCTCCTCAGCAGCGCTCCTGGTCCTGGAATTTAAATGTAATTGTAGTTGTCGGAAGTTGTCAGAAGTGTGAGTAACTACTCCTTTTATCAACATCAGCTCGAGACTGCACCTCTTGAGTAAAACTCAGCTTTTCTTAGCAAGATGTGAATATTATTTTTAACAAGGAAAAAGAGCTCTTTCTGCTCCTGCATGGATCCTCATGGTAGAATCACCATTTCATTGTATGACGTGAGAGAACACGCTGGGGCTAATTTCTCATCATGGTTCGTTGATATCTGAAGAGCACAATGACTCTGGTTCCAGTCCTGTGCATACAATGCTCGGCTTTCAGATTTATCTTGCACCAATCACTTTCCATTTGAGCACCCCACAGAGTGAAGCTGGAGGCACACCTACTGCATTCCTTTCTTCACTCTAAAGGGAAAGAGATGGAGGAAGCTGCCATAATAACAATTAGTCCTACAGGCCTACCATACTGAGGCAGGAAATAAAGTAAGTCTGTTTCCCAGCTGTAAGGGAACATGTGGTGTTTCATGTTTAAATACGAGCCATATTATAGTAACTGCTCATAGAAATCCCTACCATACTGACTGGTCCATTGTGTTGCACATTCATAGTAAGAAGCAATCCCTGCCTGAGAGTGCTTGCAATTAAACGTGAGGCTGACAGACAAAGTGTTGTCCCCTGAGTATCTCTAGTGTATTCAGGCACAGGTCATTAAAGTGTTTCACTGCCTAACTACCACTGAGGACTACAACAAAGTCAGAAACTGAACGCAGATAGAGTCCTGTTCCCATGACTTAACCACAAATAAGCCTTTCATCTCTTTGCCTTTTGAACACTCTTCTGAGGACATCAGGTTCTACAGACATATAATGTGTCTGTTGCTGGACAAGCCACCTGCCAGCAGCTCTCCCAGGCAGGCAGGGCTTCATCAAACAGATAAACTGAAATGTTAGTAAAGTTAGAAAAACACAAACCAAACAAAAAGAACCAAAACCCACACCAAACCTTTGAGATTGGGAATATTTAAAGACAATTTACAGAAGTCTCTTCTTCAATATGATAATGAACTGAAATCACTTAACTTCATTTACAAATCATGAATATGTATCAGTGCCTTTAAATGAAAGGACGACTAAAACAGATATAGTGTTTGTTCAATTCATTAAAAGGAGGACAATTTATCAGGAGGTTTTTTCCACTCTTAAACTAAAGCTATATGCAAATGTCAGTAAATCAAGACCTTGCGTTAATTCTGCAGCATGATGAATATTTTTATAATCCTAATTAGAACCAGTCATTTAGTTCAGCAATTTCCCCCAATCTAGCCAATTTGAAATTAAAATAGATGCCTTGATTACAAAACTCATTAGCAAAGAAGCACCCTTTTCGCTAACCAGTTCATTTGGAATGCACAAGCTGAATGAAGTGAGGAGCACTTGTGTTGTCAATTGCCGTAAGTGAAGTGAGCCTTAATTGTTGGCATTGTGAAATATTTGTATTGCTGCATGTTTCATTGCAGTATAATATATCATTCATTAAATGTAACAAAAGCAGTTTTAAAATGATTTAATTAAGTGGTGTTGGTGCACCAGGTAATTTTTATAAAGTCAGATGTCACAATTGTTTGCATTTGAAGTATTGATGGGCATTACTGTCGAAAAGAAGACGTATGACTCTACATTTATCATCCTGATTATGGTAGGCCTGGCAGTTTTAATAGGAGATGAGAAATTAAATTATGCAACCCTGGCTCTACTTCAGAAATGCCCAATGAATTTTGTCCTGGCAAAATACTGAACTTTGGGCTTGTGATGATTTGTGGTGGCAAAGAGAAAATAACGGCTTGTGAAACTTGATTTAGCCAGAACAGACTTTCCTATTGCTTGTTATTTATGTTATAGATACTTCATGAGCAGGTTTTACTTTGAAAAGGGAAATATAGAGATAAATGGAGCGAGACACATTTGATGCTTAAATATGCTCTTCTGCAGGAGCAACCTAGTTTATTGTGGAACAGAACAAGGATCCTGTGGTTTATTCCTGGGCCATGCTAAATCATGGCTGTATATTGATTTTATCTGGAGCCTAAGTGGGGTGAAGAGTGGTTATAAATATAGCAGATGGGAATAAAAATGAAGGAATGAAGAAGACTGAAGAGTAAGAACACCAGGGGCATGATTTGTTTTGCCTGACTGTAGAGATCTAAACTGTTGCAATGTACGCCTACCTTGGGTGTCAAGGCTTCACATTGCACTTGGTGGTGAGCTACTGAGTGGTGTTGATTGATTTCTGGAAGCAAATGTAGGTGACTCTTTCAGGATGAGGTAAATTGTACCTTGGACTCATTTGTATTGACTAGGCCTCCACTGACTGTCAAGGAAGTAATTTCCTTTGCTGAGATGTAACTATTTGCTATATTACCTGAGATTAGGGGACTTGAAACCAACCCTGCTGTCTGGATGCATGCAAAATGGATTACATGGGATGTGATTCCAATATGATCAAAACAGCAAAAAGCATTAAGTTTCCTAGTTCTTGTTATCATGCCTACAGATTCTAATGACCCTCACTCTGGAGGAGAGAGCAAACATGATGTGCAAGCAAAGAAGGAGTTCCCAACCTTTTGTTTTTCTTTTCCATGAGGCAGCTGGATGGATGATGCAGAGGGGTGAGGGTACAGTCCTTTCCCCCTCCTTCCCCCAAGCAATCACCTGTGCATGCCAATTTGTTACATCACCAGCCACCTAGAACAGGGACAGTCAGTGAAGCTGCTTTCTGAGGAGTGCATTTCTGGGTTCTGGACTGGCAGCTTGCAGTCAGGAGTAGGAATGGCAGGCCTGCAAAGAGCAGGTTGGCCCTTGCTCTCAGCTCTGCCCCTAAGGCAGGGGTGTTTCAGCTTCCCGAAATTAATGTCTTTTTATACAGTTGAGAGATGCATATCCGAGAACCAAAGAAAGAGAGCAAGCAGCAGGAAGGGGCTGATATTTCCTGGCAGAACTTCCAGTGTGGTTGGGGTGGGGACCCTGTGTGAGAATTTCTCATCAGCAGGTGCTGTAGTAGCAAATGTGCCACAAGGCAGAGAGGGTCCTTCTCTTATATTGTAGCACAGCGGTCTATTAAAAAGCTCATACATTTAATTTCGAATCGCTTTGTGTCTATTGTGTGGAACAGGTTTATGTAATACCAGAAGCTTGTATATTTTTTCTCAGATTGCCCTTTACAAAAAGGCTTCTCTCTGTCACTCTTGCCTCCCCTTTTTGGGTCACAAGAAACCATCCCTGTCTCCAGTGCTTGTTTTCAGTGGGGAAAGGGACCATGTTCTGATCTGATAGCATACCTGGAGTGCTTTACAAAAGATGTGTGCAGTCACACATGTAGCAGCTGATATTCAGTGTGAGTCCATTGATTTTAGCAGGGAAATGCTGTTTACCATCACTGGAGGATCTGCTCTGAAAACATGTACAGTTTCCTTTTCTTACATAAAACAAGATAGATGTACTTTATGCCTCCCAGTGCACAGGGTTCTTTTCCCCCTAAAATCTGCCTGCTGAGAGATGCAGAGTCCCTGGGCAGAGAGTCTGTGTGCAGGCTTACTTGTGTTAAGGCAACTACTTATTTCTGTTCTTCAACCTTGACATATGAGAATTCACCTATCTTTTTAAAAAAAATTTCTCTTTTTTTCTCCTTTTCTGCTTCTGATAGAAACTTCATGTAGTCAATTATTCTGGGGAATGCAGGTGCCAGAGGAACAGCTGTAACTCCTCTGTCCCCTCAGTAGGCACAGATGATTCAAATATCTCATATGCTCAATGGTGATCCAGTGAATGTATCAGCTTTTCATGCTTATTGTGTCAGTGGTGAAAAAGAAGGCCAGTTCTGGGATTTTTGGTCTAGCACCTCAGGAACTCCAATCCCAAGTGTTTCGAAATAATGAATTGGTCCTTTGAAAGTAATGAGTTTGGCGGAGAAAAAATCAGGAAGGTGCTTGAATAATTTCAGTTGTCCTCTCTTATATGTCTCTTGATGCTTCTGTGACTGAGGAAATGTTGAAAATTATGCTTTCCAAATTTTTCCTCACAGTTAATAGAATTAGACATTTTACCAATAAAAAGGAAACCCCCCAAGGTTTTCATGTCCTGATTCCAACACTGTTCTTCTACAGGGCATTTATGCTTTTAAGAAATATGTCTTTGTTAATTGTTGCAAATGCTGCTTATCTTCAGTTGTGTTTTGGTGCAGATTTCAGCTGGGTATCCATATTGATTGTCTGGGGGAAGACTGGTGACCTGTTTGTATGGGGTGTGTGTACATCTGGGTGCCCGCTTGAATTTTTGCAGTAGAAACCCCACAGCAGTTTTGTGACAGTTACAAGAAGTTCTTCCAGAGTAATAAAATTCTCCAGTTTTGTATTCAATTGATTTTTATAGGACTATGGGTGGCTATAAAGTGAAAGTTAGGGCATGATGCAGTAAAATTCTGGTGCATTGAAAGTATTGTGGGTATGATAAAAGGAGGAGCTGAGGTACCAAAATGAAGGGTGATATTTTTGAGAGGACAATTGATCAAAGAAACAACAAAGCTTAAAGCTTTATAGAAAATCCTTGTGATTCTGTAGTGTAAAAGGAGGAAAACCGGATCCTTCCCACAGCCTCCTACCTTGGGCATCTCATTTCTGTCACAGGCTCAGTGATCATAAACTGTCTGAATATAGATTTTGTAGCATTTTATACTTGCAGTGTTCAAGAGATAACAGCACGTACAAATAATATGTTAGCAGAATATACTGGACCCAAGGGGACTTTTCCTGCCACATAGTAAGAGAACAATAATGTCATCAAAAGTTTTGCTGCCAAAACAGGACTCTAGTTTTGTCCTCTAACATAGCACTTGCTTCAGGCCAGTTGATTTTCTCAGATCTTGGTGCAAGTCCACAAGAGTTATGCATACATACCCAGCAGCACAAATGTGACGAGTCTGAAAGTTCTGCTCTAAAATTGAGTCTGGTATTCCCTAGCTAGATGAGTTGTACTTTTTCTCTAGTGACAGCATGGAAAAGGCTGCTTTACTTTTCCTTTGCAGCCTTCCGTTATGAGTTATGCTGTACCATCACTGTAAAGGTAGATTAATTTCAGGAATTAAAGTTACATTATATCCAGTTTGGTGAGTTGTTGTTGACTGTAGTTGTTGTCTTGCATCAAGTTTGTTTATTCTTGGGGCTTTGTATGGGCTTTTTTCTTCACCCTTCTTTATAAGATGGATTGAAGTACCTAGAGCCTCAATTAAATGGGATAAGTAGTTTAAATGTAGATACCATAGAATATTTACAAACCTAGAGAGCTGCTGAGAGAGGTTAGATAAGAGCTTCCTTTTTCTTACATGATCTGCAATTGCAGATTCATTTATTCCAAAGGTACACAGTTTGATTGTAGGAATGGGATGATGGATGAATCAAAGATGACAGTGTAAATGGTGTCTGCCCAGAAGCCCGAAGGGAGCCCTGGAACATGCGAGTTTCTCATTTGGTGATTTTTCTGGCACTGATGCCTCAGTGCAGTGACAATTTCTGCTCCGACTGTCAAGCTGAATTGTTCCTGATGGTGGTTGGTATTTACAATGATGCTGTTCATTTGGGTTCCTCCTGTAAACAGTCTCCCTTGCATGTTTGGATCGGGATGAACTGAATCATTGTGAAGTGCAGGGAGGAATCTCTGGTATTCCATGAGCCTTCTTACTCTTCCCTTCCTGCATGTGATCTCTGGCTCGGCTGTGTAAGTGTGGAGATGAGTGCCTGTAGAATCAGGCTCTGCTTTTCCCTTCAGCTGCTGCCTATTGTCAATGCATGGATTGCCAGAGAATCGGATCAAAAAGAAATTTGGCTAGCTAGAGATGAACCGAATTGCTCCATGGGATTTTAAGTGTGATAATAGGGGCAGTACTAGAGAACATCTTCAAGGTAGCAGAGCCCTTTGTGAAGACCAGAGTTGGCTGTTGAGGAGAGTGAGGCTGAAAGGAATCTAACTTTCCTTATTATATGCTCAAGCTTGCAGGAGCCTCTTGATTCATTATAGGACAGGATATTATAACTATGTGGTAATGAAGATGGCCTAAAAAAATGAAATGTACAAGATGGTACAAAACCTGGGATGTTTGAGCAGGAGATAATTTTGCTGAAGCTGCATCTTCAATGCTATCAGAAATTGAAGTTTTCTACTTTGTTTTTATATCTTTTTGCTCATAGAATTTATTCCACGGTAAGAGTTGTCCAATAAGCAGCTTTTGAGTTCTCTTTTTGGGGACATAAGACTCCCCTTAACTAAGGTGGGCCTTTCTCTGGGCTGGTTTGGTCCAGGATCTGCCCTGATCATAGGCTGCGTGTGGACCAGAATTGTCCAGAGAGGGATTTCTCCCAGTGCAGAAGGTGTACTCTTCCTAAGCAGTATCTGTTCTGTAGTTCTGTAGTTTCTAAATGACTTTCAAGATGGCATTGGGGGCATATCCATGACCAAAAGAGATGGATGTAGAACATGTGTGGTGGCAGCCTATAAATGTCTGCTCTGCATCACAAATCCCTGACAGGACCCATGGCCTCAGGCTGAGGGGCACAGTGCCCTCATGGGCTGAATGGAGTAGGAGAGTATAGACATTTTGTGAGACAGCTCTGACTTTGTGAAGAAATACAACACTGAGAAGTGGGGTGCAGGTCCTCAGCACCTGTGAGGTTTGCTGCTCTTCAGCTGCTGAGATGAGAAGTGGATGAAGGGAGTGGACACCTGCCCTCTGCCAGGGCTGACCCCAAGTGAGAACAGCATTTTCACCTGTGTGAGGTGAGCTCAGGTGTGTGTCTGCTCAGTGTCTGAGGGTGATGGGTCCCACAGCTGGGGAACTGTTTTGAGTAACCACTGCTGTCAGTGAAAATGCTGATGAATGGAAAATTGCATTGGGTGGCAGGTGTGTGTGTGTTATTTAACATACAATTTAAACTGGGGCAGAATACATTGCTTTAATTTTGCCTAAATGACACATATTGCTTGAGACCAGACTAATATTTCCTTCAAGCTGCGTGAAATTTTTTACATGAACAATGACTGCATCTCAGAAAAAAATGCTGTTCTCAATTGAGTTTCAAAACCTATTCGTTAATGCCCACATACACATTTTCAGAAATATTTTTTTCCACATAAAGAAATAAATCAGAAAAATTTTGCATGAATTTGGAAGGTGGTTTGGTGGTGTGAAATCTATTTCTTCCACTAACCTGAAAAAGCCCTCTGCCATTAAATCTTGATCTGTATAATACAGAGGTTAACCTACAGATAGTGCCACAGGGCTTGTAAGGGAAGGAGGAGAGGAACAGCCAAGCATGTGATTGTAACTTTATGTCCCACTTTGGTTAATGTCTCAGCCTCTCCTGCTTTGTCCCTCGTAGTCTTATGCTCAATAAACATGAAAGATTGGTCTGTAATAGCAACAAATGTACCCAGATGCTTGCACTGTAATTAAAGGCATATATCACACAATAAAGCACATTTGAATGAAAAATCTTCCCATTAGACATGTGGTTCACATTTATTTCCCCTTATTGTTAAACATCTGCAGTATAACCATTGATGGAGCGTAAGGAGGGACTTCTAAAGGGCTGCGATGTGGAGCCCCCAGGGGCAAAGACAGTTTTCCTCTTGGGCTGGGAGAGCTCAGAGTTCCTCAGTGCAGGCTGACCTGTACAGCAGCATTGACTTCCACCATTGGTTGGTGGATCCAGTTAGCACAGACCTCCCATTCAATACTGCCCAATGATTTTTAAGCTGAAGAAACTGGACAAAAGGATCAGCCTAGCTTGGAGACAGAAAAATTAGCAGCCTTTAGAGCTGATTCAGTCTTTTGTGACTGTTAAAGAGCTGATCCTAGAGAAAAAGGAGTGAAACAGCATCTGTGGACAACAGGAGCAACCTGAAACCCTCCTCTGCCTCTGGCTGAGCCAGTGGAATGCCGGTGGCTCAGTCACTTCAGGTGCCAGTGGAAGAAATGCTGGTAAAGACAACTCCTGGAGCTCCTTGTAGCCTCTGGTAGCAGGAGGCAGCTCTGCCATCTCCATCCCAATCTGATCTCTTCATCATCCCAGTATTGTTCCCGCATTCCTGTTCTCTACTTTAGTTCTCCCCCATACTCTGTAGCTGATTTTGGAATGGTTAAAATGTCATGGAGAACGGCATAAATAAGCAATCAGAAAAGTTAGCCTTCCCTCAAAATGGCATTTCTATTTATAGTGCCTTTTGCAAGTTGCTAAAGCTAAATTCTTTAGGAATGATTGAAATGTGTTTTGATTGACCAAATTGAACATATTTTTTTCTCCAGATTTTCAGTTTAAGAAAAAAAAAATGGAAGTAATAATTTTCATTTTGTTTCTGCACCACTCCAGCATTTCTGGGGGTGGGATAAAAGCAAAAAAAAAAAGGAGAGGCTGTGTTTCATCCAGAGCTGAAACACACCTTAAGCTCTTTGTGACACTCATTTATGACACTGCTCCTGTTGCAGCTGTATCTGGGTTTCTTGTTCCACTAGAAACCAGTCATGGAGTAGAAAAGCAAAAGGTGCTCTGCTCTCAGCAGAAATACCAAATTTTTGGCTGAATGTGCTTGGTGCTAATAAGGCTTAAGAGAAATTGAATTGTGAAGGTCTTTGAATGGGCTTTTTTTCACCAGTTTAAGCCTCTTCCGTCTTGGAGGTGTAGTGGCAAAGCAGAGATAGGCAAATCTTGCTTTCAACATCAGGTTTAAAGTGGACCCATTGAGTGAAAGCACTTTTTTAACTATGAAACCGTGAAATGTGACATCACTGCATTGTCAACCTGCCTGGCTTCGTTAGAAACCAGGTCTGGATTGAGCTGTACAAATACAACCTGAAGTCAGACATTTCCAAAGCATTTGGGTGCAGAAGATCCCTGACCCATGTCCTACTGTGGTGGGATGGAGACTGAGTTTCTTTTGCATGAAGACCTAATTTTAGTGACAAGCATGTGAAATATTTTTCTTGAAATGAAAAAAACCCAAAACTTCCCAGCTTCTGAAACCTTTACTTTTTTCCCCCTCTCTGTATGAGATAGAGGATGGAAATTTAGTATTTAATTTCTGTCTTGGTAAGTCCTCATCAAAATAGCCTCTTTCCAGTGTCCCATCTAGTACATAACATCTGTAGGGAACAGAGCAGCTCTGGCGATTCTCAGAGATGCATCAGCGTGGGCATGTTCTCTTTCCTTGCTGAAGACAATCTGGCTGTACAGTGCCAGAGAAGAACCTTGGGCTGCAAGGAGGCCTCTTGATGTAGCTTTTAATCACCTGGAAAGGAAATCAAAGTAAGGAGATAAACCGGTCCATTTGTTTTCATTACAATTACTAGTTTTTACTACTCTGTGTAAACAAAGACCATAAATTTGGTGCTGGTAGGCTTCTTTCTCCTAAGTTCAGCCCCACCAGCTGTTGCACAAATCTTCTGGCTCAAGAAGTAGGATTTATTTTTAGCTTCTTTAATGTGGATCTGTCAAGGGTGCCTTACCTGAAAGGTGGTTTCCAGGCAGCTTGTGACAAGAGAAGGATAAGCTCTTTTTCCCATTATTTAAGGGTCCAGAAGCACTTCCAAGCTTCAGATCTTGGTACCACTGGAGCCCCACCTTGCAAGGTGGCAAGGATAGGTATTTCCCTTGGAGGAGTTGGAAAGAACAAGCACAGATTCTTGAGTTGGTTGTGTTAGACCTGAATCCTGTACCGACAATGTTGGAAGTAACATGTCCTGCCTCCCAGGAGAACCTGGGAAAAGGGTTTGCACAGACCCCAGAGTTTAAACATGACACTGATGCTGTGAAAGTGAGAGGTATCCATCTGTCCTTGTGATGGGATGGCAGATGTGCTAAAGAAGTAGGGTGTGTTTCTGGGGTGCCAATAGCTGTATCCATGGCTATACTGAACCTATCCTGTGTTCAACTGGCAGTTGTCAGACATGGCTTATCTGTTCTGTACTCTAGAGACTGAAAGGTGGTGTGAATTTTTCCTTCAGTTCATTTTCCTTCTAGGAATGATCTTTCTGAAATATTAATGATGACACCCTTCTTCTTTTGTAGCTTCATCTGTAACACAGAAGTATTGAGAAAAGATATACCTTGCAATTTTCTGAGAGTTTGCAACTTTTTCAGAGCCTTTATTTTTTTTTCTAGTGATTGTGGTCATTTTCCTTCTGTAGAGAAAATTTAAGACCCTGAAAAAGACTTTCTTTTCTGAGACATTCTCTGCAGATCACTTGTACGCAGTCCAATTTCCTTCAGAAATGTTGACCTAATTTTATTTTTCTTCTGCCCCAGTATGAGATTTTGGCAGGAACCCTCCACACATCTTGTAGATTTTTCCCACCAGCTCTGGCTGAGAAGGTGTTAGTTTGCTTTGTGCTTTTCTGGGATCAGAGCCATCTTTTCATGTAAGCAATCTGAGCTACTGCTTGGGACTGTGCTCTTCTGAGGCCACAGCAGGCCAGGCTAATCGGACCCTCCTCTTCCATCACGTGTCAGCTGCTGCCAAGTTATTACCACTAGACCCACTCTCACCCTGATGAATTTATTTTGAATGCATCTTTCCATCATCAGCTGGATGTATTGTCTGGAGGAAGTATATTTTTTTGTGTAATAAATGAATTGTTCCTCTAGTCTAGCATATAGTCCAGCTGCTCTTCCATACTTTATCTGGCATCATTGTTTGAACTTTTGGTTGGCTGGCAGACAGGAAAGTATTGAGATTTTTCAGGCTGATAGACCTGATTTCATAGCAACAAATAGTATTGGATGTTATTTGCTTATAAGCTTTTATGTATGTTCCTGATGCCCTTTTTCTTATGTGTGTAGACATGAAAGTCTATAAATATCAAAGCTCTCTGAATTTCTTTAGTCTGTTGTTCATTGCTTTTCAGTCTACAAGTGGTATCAGGCTATTGTACGCTTGGTCTTTCTTGAGCTTGCCTTCAGTCTTTGTTGTCCTGTGCGTTTCCCCCATGAAGACCAACCACGTCAACCTGGGAACAGGGAAAAGATCATGAAATGCGTCTCAGCTGGATCATGTGTCTCTGGTGGGGTCATCTCCTGCACTTGTCACTGTGAGCTTTTTTCAGTGTTTGTCTAGAGAGGTGGAGGATTCTAAGGCTTGAATAACAAGCAATTTTAGAAGTTTCTTGCCTGTCTAAAAATGAGCCTTGGTGACTAGCTCGGACACGGATGACTAACGTCAGGGGGTTGAGTCTTTTCCTGGGGTGTCCGTGTGTTTCCTTCTTTGCTTGTTCTCCCCCCTCTCCATAAGTGGAATTGAAGCAGACCAGTTTCTCATGATGTTCCAGTTTTGAGAAGCTTTACTTTTTCAGGATTTTTTTTTTTTTTTTGCTAGCTCTTATTGGTAAAATAATCAAAAATCCCAAACCAAATTAGCCACAATCCTGAACAAGATCTTCCAAACCAGCCAACGTGATGTGTCACTCTGAGAGTTTGTACTGGAGAATTGCAACAGCATTTTTCATAGGCAACACTGTGCATGCATGTATGTATAGCTCCTTTCTTTACAGTTCTCTAATTCTGAATGTGTTTCTGGCACGTTGCTTGTGTTTGTGGCACAGAATCTGACACCAGGGATAAAGCTCCTTCTTTAAGGGATTTGCCAATTTACTTGGAAACAGTGATGGTGTGAAATAAAATGTTGCAAGTGTTCTTAGAGTTTGAAGATGGAGCGTTCTGCCTGTGGTACGAAATATCCTTATGATTCAGATTTGTGCTGAGCAAAACAAGCAGGAGTTAAGGTCTGGCCTGTGGTGAAACAAAGTTGTGTATCGCTGGGGCTGCCAGCGTCTTTCCTCGCACAGATTGTGTTCCTGGTAGATGCAGAGCTGTGTTGGTGGATGTGATATGTTTGGTGCTACAATCCTGGAGTGGGGAGTATCGCGATGCTGTTTGGATAAATATTTGCTATTTACCTTCTTGATGGTGCTGCCTTTCCTATTTTAAATGGTAGGTCTGACTAGGCTCCTGAGTAGAGGCAGTGAAATCCTCTGCATGCCACTCTTTAGCTGAATCAAAGGACAAGACCAGCCCATACAAACATTAATTTTTCAGTCATGGGAGTAAATAAAATAACAGAAGGAGGTTGCAAAAAGGCCATACTCTCACATTACACCCTCATGGTGTGCTGGAGTCCGCCCCTCTTGAACCAATGGGTTGGAGTGCTCTGAGAGGTGGAAATGCCAGAGATTACTTGTCACTACAGAGCCAGAACAGAGCTTTAAAATGGGAAAATCTTGGCACCATACCTACATAATTTCTTTTCTTTGCTTAGTGTTCAGCCTTAGGACAAATTAATTTCTATTGAAATCTGCTGTCCTTGCCACTAAATTTGTTGTCTTTCTAAAAGCATATCTTCTCCCATGAAGGGAGATAAACAGAGAGTGTATGTATATATTCAATTTTAATGCATACTAGAAATCACTTTATTGTATGTTTTATTTATTTATTCAACATTAACCTTTGCATTTGCATCTGTAAATAATACTATAAAAGTGAAGTGGGCCGGAGAGGCCTTTTAGGGATTTGTTCTGTCAAACAGCTTTAAGACTCAGTCGTCTGGTTAAAATTTGAAGTGGATGCCTAGAATAAGTAGGTGAATAATAAATAAAAGTTATTGAAATGCATAATATCCTCTTTATCTCTTTATCTTAAATCACATAAAGGCTGCAAGTTCAGTTTAATCCTTCTGACATCAGTGAGTCTGAGCTGGAACAGAGAAAAGGAAGGAATAAAAAGCAAACCAGTAGCTGGTCTCTGGTTTTTAACTTGGTATACAGCAGGATGCTCCCTGAAAGAGACACTGGGAGACATGAGTAGCTAGAAAGAGATTGTGCTTCATGTCACTGAGATTTCTGTAGCTACTGCTGTTATGCTGCTGCAAAAGAAAAGGAAATGCCAGGGGCAAAAGATAAAAGTGAATGGAAGGAAATGGATGGATTTTGCTAATCCTTTCCTCTCATGGTGAGAATGTTTAATCCGTTGCAGAATACAATCAGGATGTTAGACCCACTTGGACTTGCTTGTGAGCATGACTTAACTGGGACTAAGCTGCCTGAAGCTTGGCTACCTTGCACCTGTAGTCAGGAAATATAGAGGATAACCAAGCTGTTTGATGTAACTCAGTCTGTGTGCTGAGGTCCTTGGATTTGTAAACCGTGTCCAATGGCTCAAGGAATATTCCTGGCAGGCACTGTGATAAAGTCAGGGCAGAGCTGCAGCACTGTAGAATTTTGACTTTGGAGTGTGGGTTTTCAGTTTCTGTTTCTAAAATCCTGTGTGTTCCAAGGTAGTTAATATTGATGCTGACTTCATAAGTGCAATCTCAAATTTGGACAAGGAATTTTCTTTTCCTGGGTCCTTTAATGAAAAAAGTCAAGCAATCCTTTGTTGCTTTGTTTTGCATCTACATGGAATTCCTCTTGGGGCAGAAGACTCTATCATGTTTTTTTAGACAATCACCTGAAAAGCAGAGCAAGTCTAGCTATTGTGTGCTTTTAGTACAGTATGTTACCCTATCTAGAGACAGTGCTAAAGAAATATGGCCAAATTAGGATATTCAGATCATGTCTGATCTCCTGAAGAACACAGGGCAGAAGATATTTCCTAATATTTCTTACCACAAGCTCAGTGATGTTGGCTGGAGTGAAGTCTGCATAATTGGAATCCTTTTTGGCATGAAGATTGAAGGATGCCTGCCTCCATCTCTTTCCCCCTTCTGTGTTTTACTGGCAACTTGAGCTGTTATTGGCCAAACTGGCGTTCCTGTTGGTGTGAATGCAAAGGACTGATTCTTTTGTCTTCACACATATCAGTTGCATTAAACATTTGATGGGGTCTGAATTTCAGTTTATGAATTTACTTTTGCTGGCTATACAGTGATTTGGTTGTGTAGTTGAGTACAAACACAGCAGGAATTAATTAACTGCCTCAGGCTTTGGACACTGCTCAAACAACCCTTTCCAATCATCTTTCCAATTTGGTCTGTGGTCCAGCTCTGATGTGGCTGCTGCATCTCTGCTGTCAAAGATACTGCCCATTCAAGAAACTTTAATATTCAGTGTGAGCACATGTAGTTTATCTTCTCAGTCACACTTAGCCATCCATCACGGCGGTGCCACAGGACACATCACCGGGTTATGAACCCTTCCAATCGGAACATGGACCTGCCTCCAATTTACAAATCCGGTTACTCAAATCAAATACAATTCAGAGCCTGTGTTCAAATGATATAGTTTTTCCATTAAGGACTTAAATTTGGCTATTACAAGCATTTAAGTATTTCAGTTCTCTTATCTACCTCCTTAGACAGCAATCGACCCTTGTTATGTTAAGCCAGAATTTATATCAGATGAAATTTATTTGAAATCCAGTTCAAAATGCTTCCTGATATTTATTTCTCTTAGATATAGCAGTAAAGCATAGTAGTTAGTTCTCAAAGCTTATTTTTTTCTCTGAAGAACCAAACTTGCACAAAGTTGGAGAAAAGGAAATTATATATATTTTGGTTGTGAGAAGGTGCATTGTTGGCAAGAAAATGATTATATGGAGAATGGTGTTTTTAGTATTAAGTAGCGTATGTATGAAGAAAACACGTCTCTGAAACTTATTATGGAGTTACACGGGAATTTGGTTGTATTACATCTCTGTCATCTGTTAACCAGAAAGACAAAAATATCATTATATTGAAAATTTGGCTTCAGAAGAAGAGTCACATCACTATCTTTGGTGTTTAACTAATGAGCAGGTTGATTTCTCATTTATCTAAATATTTAGACCTCATTCTGAATATTAGAAAATGTAAGTTAGGAGCAATTTAATTTTCTTTTCAATACATGAGAGATCTGATTCACTCCACAAAAACAAATCACAGCATGACCCTGAGTACAGAGTCACTACCACCTCAGTCATGTTGACTAATCTGATTTGTCTCTCATTCTATTTGATGTTAGGAATTCATATATCACCTGCTTCCTGTTAAGCAGAAAAAGCCAGGGGGATGTCCAGCTTTGTTATATGGCAGTCAAAGTGAATGTGCTGTCAGCTGAAATTGGGAAGCACATTGTTGTTTGACGAGGTTTGGGAAGATACAACCTGCTTTTGATTCTCAGGAGCTCAGTCTGGTTTAAGAGTGAAGGGAGGACATTTCCTTGTTAGCCTCCCCTGGTAGTGAGAGTGATCAATAAGTGTGTACAATTGTTGTGAACAATCCATTCATGTTCCTTAATGTGAGCTGGTTTTAATACTTTATCTAACAATAGTCCTTCTGCCTCAAAGTTAAAACTTTCTCTCTCTCTCTCTGTGTCTTTCAGCTGTACAGCTCCATGGACTTTGGAAGAAAATGGCAGCTCATGCACGAGCGGGTCACTCCAAACAGGTTTTACTGGTGAGTTATGGCACTGGCTTGGCTTGCTTTGGGCAGGTCTTGAAGGATTGGCTGCTTTACCTGAAGTGTAGCCTTGGTTTTGTTCATCATCAATGCTGTAAACTCAGCCCACAGTACATCCCTTGCAGTGCAATAATCTCCATATTTGTACCTCTTGTCTCCTCTGGTGTTTTTTACAGAGAAATACAAGGATTTGGGTAATAGCAAAACTCCTGCTTCTTTGTTATACACCTACTTACAGTAACACAGAGGAACTGCCCAGTGCTTCAGTGACAAACCTGTGATCATTAGACCTCCTGTTTTTCAGCCCTTCAGAGAGAAGCCTGGAACACAGTCTTTGTGCAGAGCAAGCCACTCTGATCGGTCTCCTTATGCAATCTTCGTGAGAAGGGATGATTCAGACTCTGCTTTAAATCACTCTCTGAAGAGCCAGTTTCATTATAGTGACTAGTGAAAGCCCAAGATCTGCAGTTTGTTAAAATTCTGCTTTGTGACTCAATTCCTTTGCATTTCCCGAGTGTCAGCCTCTCAAATTGGAAGTGTCTTAAAATCAGATGATGAAACAAATTTAGTTCCTATCTCCGGGCTCAGCCATCTCAGATGCCTCTTTTCCAAACTTCTCTGCACCATGCGAAGGCTCAAGAGTTGACTTGTAGAGAGAAAAATGTAGTTGAATTTAGGATTTGGGGCTTGAATCAGGTTCTTAGTGCTGTACTTATTATATGCCAGATGATGGGGTGTGTGTGAAATTGTAGAAGTGCTGATTTACAGAATCTGTGCATAGCTGAAAGAAGTGTCTGGTCCTTAAGACCAAAAAAGATCATAATATTGAGGAACCATATTCCTCTTCATAATATTAAGGAACCACAGGACATTTTGGGTGGTTAAAAAGGACTTGGAAAACACTCACATAGAAATTTTTACACCTTATTGAATGCACCTGGAATCCAGGCCCAAAATAGCTATAGATTCTGTTTGCAGTATTTCCACACCTTGCAGTGGAGGTAGACTCCTCATTTTAAAATATCTACATCGTTCTGCAAATCTTTCTAAACACCTTTAGACTCCAACATTTAAAACATGGCTTTTTGGCACCAAGCCTAGAGATCTCCCTTAGTGTGCCTGAGGAATTTGGACAGTGTGAGAAGGCTTTGAACACTGAGGAATGGAAGTTTTAAGGCTCCTAAGTCACACAGACCTGCAAAATATATCAAAGATCCAGGACCTTGTCTGTCCATGTTCCACAATTGCTGCTCCACAATTCCATAATGTAGGAAAGGAAGCTGTTTTTTTCTCCTGGCTCTGGTGGCAGGTGGATGATTGAGCTAACTATCAAAAATCCTTTGATCTCACTATTCATGCTGGGTGCACATGATAAAGGCGAGTGTAGATCCTCTCCAGGTGTATCCTTCTGTAGAGCAGAATAGCTGGTCCTTGAAATAATTTTACCCTGTCCTTCAAATAACACAAGTGAGCTTAGGGGAGAAGCTTTCTTGGAGGATAAAATGCAAGGGCTAAGCTGACTTGGGAACAAAGCAGAATCTCTTTTTAAGGAACAGGTTGTGATGTTGTGCCTTATTTTCTGCTGTCATATAATAATGGTTAATGGAAATCCTGTTTGTCTATTTGACACCGAAAGGTGTGTTGTTTTCCATGGTCTACCTCATTTTTCATAGTCTTTTGGCTGCACAGTTGGAACACTGTTTTTTAACAGTGCATTATGTAAGGGCTCTGTTTCAGGTGTGTTTTTTCTCTTAGGAAATGTACAAGTCTTCTATAGTTAAAACTCATAAGACATAGACTTAGAAATCTTTATTCCACTCAGAAACAGCAGAGTCCCACTGAGCATAAGCTTCCCAAGAGAGTGAATTAGCTTTTTCCCAGAGTGGGAGGGATTTGAACCAATTCATAGTGCAGGGATCAGAGGTATTGAAATTGTGGAACATAATAACTCTCCTTAGCTGATTTATTTCTCTTTTTCCTTTCTTTCCTTTTAAAGCTGAAAAGTGTGATGGCTTGCAAGCTCTGGCTTGTAAGATCTGTACAGAAAAAAATGCAAAAAAGAACATTTTAGCCTCAGAAATGTGTTGATTTCTTTTTATTGGGCTATGAAAGAGAGAGTAAAGTGGGTACAGCTGTAAGTTTCAGAGGGATAGGAGCCACTACTCTGTGAAGCTTATAGAATCATAGAATGGTATGGCTTGAAAAGGACCCTAAAGATCACCTAATTCCAACCCCCCTGCCAGGGCCAGGGGTACCTTCCACTAGAACAGGTAGCTCAAAGCTCCATCCAACCTGGCCTTGAGCACTTCCAGAACTGGGACATCCACAACTTCTCTGATGTTCAGTTGTCTCATCAGCCTCACAGTAAAAAAATTTTCCCATTATCTATTCTAAACCTACCATCTTTCAACGGAAAGCCACTCCTCTTGTCCTATTACTACAAGTCCTTGTAAAAACTCCCTCTCTTTAGCTAGTGAAAGGTGCTGTGAGTGCTCCCAGAGCCATGAGGTTCACACAGACCTCTCAAGTCTGTCAGTCTCCCTCTGATGGCATCCCTTCCCTCGGGCATGTCGACTGCAGTGCTCAGTTTGGTGTCGTTGGCAAGCTTGCCTTTCCATGTCACCAGCCTGTCATTGTCCGTGTCATCAGTCTATCAAATACGAAATTAGTGAACCTCTTAATTCAAACTTCCATGAAAGTAGAAATAGTAATGAGAGGGAGATGCCAAAATCAGATGTAAGCTGCTCTTTTGTGCTACTCTGCATTCTTCATTAGCAGAGGCTCAGGTATGCATCCTTCATGAAATGGGACAGTCTCCATCTGATTGGAATGCAGCTGGCTTTATCTGGGACAAGCTTTGCTGAATGTGTTTGCCTTCCAAATATGATTTTCATCTCTCAGGCTGCTTTGAATGGGCTTGTGAAGACTACAAACTTCACCTAGTTCATGGGATCAGTCAGCCTGACAGGGAGAGGTCTTATTTTTCTCTCTGATAGCTTTCTGAATAATTATACCTTCCCTGAGAGACCTCACATACAGAGACTTTAGGCCAGGAAAAAATTATGATTGCTTCAGAGCTTGTGAGACTGGGATGTGAATTTTTGCTCAGCAGAGTAAGCACAACTTCTCCGTTACTCACGGACACCCAAGTCACTCTGTGCATTTTTTGGTGTAGCTCTAGTAGGCAGCATCTGTAATGGCTCTCCTCTGGCCAAAAACAAAGCCCTAAGCTCCACTCCCAGTTTGTGGCATTGTGTCCTGGCTCTTGCTTTCACTTGCTTTCCTTAGTCATAGATGTTGGTACTACTCACTGGTTTGTAGTTTTGTGTTCTCATCCCATATGGATGTCACGTGTCCCACTGTTTATGGGACATCTCTCATCAGTTCCTGATCCTGCTCAAAGTTTGTGCATAAGCTGAGATTCACCCCTGGGCCACTCATAGTTATAAAAAACTAGGATTTGAGTTCTCTACTTTGGTAGTAGTGATTCATTTGTTAACTACACCCACTGATGGCAGTGGCAGAGCTTGAACAGAATGTGTTACTTGATGTGAGTACAGGCATCCAAATTTGGCTCCCACGTGCCTTGGCCTCAGAGATTTTAATAACTTAGGATCCTGTAAGACTGGAAATAGGAGTTTACGCTAATGTGATAAATTCCAAGATCACTCACGATAACTGGAACCAGCATGGGTGCAAAGTTTGTTAAAAACCTACTCAATGTTCTTTTCTTTCAGCACACATTTCTGCAGCTCCCTCTGGGCCCTGTTCATTTTGTATCACTGTAACTTAGACACCTGTGCTGCCATGTGGAGGATATAAAAAAAAATTTCCGTATTTTGTACTGTAGAAACGTTGGGGAATCTTCCTCGCCTGTAAAGCACATGGTGTGTTCTGCTGACTAAATACTGTTGCTCTTCTGATAAAAACTCATAGGACTTGAATTGTCCTTAAGTTTTTTACTACCTCTGCCTTTTCCTGTAGCGGCACAATGGGACTAAGCAGGTGGGCAGGGCAGTTTGGTTACTGGAGCATTAATTAACTAAGCACTTTGATGGAGGACAGCTTTTCCCTGTCAGCTAGAGTGACTCCAGCTGACTTTGCCTTGTTACCTTCTAGGTGAGACTGCAGTAGGAGAGCACCTTGATGACTGTAGTAGGTGAAGTACTCAAATATTGCAATAAGAAGTACTACAGCAGTAGGCTAAGAGCACTGGAGGGTACAAGAGAATGAAAAGATGTTCTAGTGGCATACGAAGTCCTTTTATCATCTTATGGCTTAATTCTTTAAAATACAGAGTTTCTCAAGGGGCCCTGTGTTTTCTGTCCAGTCAGCTGGATGCCTGTGACTGCCATCCCCTGTCCATCTGTCTTTGGAGGCCCTGCCTATGTTTGCTGAGCAGACATGAGCATCACCATCCTGAGCAGAGGACAGGGCTGTATTCTTTGCCCTGATACAGCTAGACTTTTCCCTTTTTTTTTTTTTTTTGCCTGTTACAGCTAGACTTTTCCCTTCTCTCAGTTATTTTTTTTACTCGTACTCTCTGGGGCTGTGGGTGATTCTGTCAAAGCCTGGGAGCAGAAAAGTGGGGAATACCTTGTGTGGAAGAGAGGGAGAAATCTGCACAGCATTTCTAATGCCTATGGGGATATTTGGAGCCCTGAAGTCACCGTGCAGCATGAGCCTAATCAGTAAAAGCCACTGAAATACACGCTAGTGATGAAAGTTGGACAGAAAACATTAACAAGGCAGGAAAGGAGAGACGGGGGGGTGGAAAATAGGACATACACTAGTGTGGCTTCAAGGACCGGTGTTTGTATTTGCGAGAAGAAAAATTGAGTGTATCAAGCCAGTCTCAAATGCTCTACTGATTCCCTTAACAAGTCTCCCCAGAATTTTATCTTTTCCCCTTTTTCCCATGATAATCAACCAGATTTCTGTTTGTTTTGGGGTTTTTTTGTATCTATGAATGCCAGCCACAATCATGTTGGTCTCTGAGGATTAAAAACTGGGAGAAGGGAGCAGGCTGTACTTTCACTGAGAGAAGGAAAAAGGTTGTGTATCCACTAACTTAGGCTCTGCTTTGGAGTTAAAGCATTTCTGTCACAGTTGTTTGAGGAATGAGACAACAAATTTTGTCTCTCGAGGGCAAGGTTTTTAGTCTTTTTTGTGATTTTGGATAGGAACAGGAAATAAAATGTAACCAGTGTATTTCTTTTTATTTGCAGCCTGAATTTCATGACAACTATGGTGGAGGCTGGTTTGGATATCTGAGAGTAATGTAGCAGAAGTTAAGGGGTTTACCTCAGTGTTTTTAAAGGTTATTATCTGGGTTTTTATCTGCCTTCACACAGATGTTTGTGTCTGTTTTTATTTCTTCATCTTACTGACAGCACTGATATTTCCTAATTTCAGTGCCAATTTTGGTCCATGCAGACTGTTTCAGCAGCAGTTCCAGTAGTGACCTTTGGATGCAGCCAACATTAACTTCACTTGCCTAGTTTGTCAGCAAAGAAGTGGTTAGTCAAATAATGTGCCTGCCTCCCCTGTAAATCCCACTAATCATTAACTACCAGATGGTGTCATTGCACAGTGCTGGGGAAACATCGCCTGATTTTTTACAGCCAAGTTTAGTGTTAGGAAAACATAGTCTTGTAAATGTCAAATTGACTCTTAAATAATCCTACATTTGGGTTTTTCAGTATTAAAACCATACCATACATGGAGCTGTGGATAAAAGGAGTAATGCCAATTTGGCAGCCGTGGACGACACCCACGAGCATCACCCAGGCATGTACCCAGTGTCTATTACTGGAGCCTCCCTTGGGCTAATGACTCATTTGGCTCTGGTAAGGGACTTGCTTCCCATGCCCTGTGGGCAAGAGCACATGGGGAAGGTTTTTCTCCTGGAGAGTAAAGCTAACATAAATCTGGAATGTGTTACTCAAGCCACCGTGACCACGATCTGCACTAGGCTGAGGACAGCATTATCAAACTCTAGCCTCAAGCTCTGTAATAAGAGTTTAGGAGAGATGAGACTTTCTCATAAATTCTTGGCATATATTGGAAGATTTCCTTGCAAGGTCACTTTAGTTAATTAAAGACCACAACACCATGGTGATAATAAACCCAATTTTATTTTCCTTTTTACTTAAAAAAAGGGCAAAGTGAAACTCTGAGGCTAGGGATTTTATTTCATTTTGTGTGCCTACAATTAATGCCATTGGCAATATAGATATTTAGTGTTTCCAAATGTTAGGTTGTAGGTAACTAGCTTGTGATTTCACAGTAACTCAGTGACAGAGATATAAATGGGACCCAGGTACAGAGGTGGACACTTTTTATTGACTGAAATAGTGTTTATTTTTGTTGAAAACATTTCAAGTCAATAAAGGCACTTTAGAATTCACAACAGTATCAAAATGTTTCTCTCAAAAATTAAACAAAGGAATATTGTGAAATGTTTGGCAGTTTTTGGATGGTCTTTTAAAGTAATTTTAAAGTTTGAATAAAACTTCATTTTGCAATATATGATTTTATAAAAAAAAAATTAAGTAGGGAAAGGGTGCAGTCTGAAACTAAGTGTGTGATTTTTTTTCTTCCTAAACTCAATCCTATCCTGGTTTCCAACTACAGATTGGTAAATGTTCTTCCAGAGATGTTGTGATAGATTTTATGGATATCTAAGAGTATAAAAACTTAAATGACCCTAGGAACAGGAAAATCCTTCCCTTTCTGTCTCTGGGAAATGCTGCAGGGCTGTTTTATAGAGACTGCACAGACCCCACGAGTTCCATTAGTGCCTATGGTCAGTGTAATATTCAGACTACTATTCTCATTTTTGAGCACAGTCCATGTTCTTTTTTGAACTAATTTATAAGTGATTGACAGAAATAGTTGGATCTGGGAAGCATCTTTGTAGGAGATAGAAAAAACCTACGTACTAGTTTCTAGTCAACCTGGGACTAAAACCAAAGGTATTTGGGGTTTTGGTGTATCTTTATGCTGACTAATGACTATATCTTATGAAGGAATTTTGGTAGAACTTTGTGCTATGAATGTAAGCTCTAAGTAGTAGCTGATGCTTTACTATTGTGTGGTGCTCCTCTCCTTACTGCCTGCCTTCCTAGGAAAATAAGTGTTTGGCTTCGTAAAAAAGTCCTGTGGATGCCATACTAATCAGGCTGCCTGGGCTCAAAGCTCTTCTAACAAGAAAAAAATAACAAAACAAAACAAGAAAAGCATACTGAAAACGTTCTGGCTAGAAGGATTGTGTGTGATTGTGTGATTATGAAGAAAAAAAAATTTAAATACTTTAAATTCTCCTTTAAAACCCATGAAGTACATAATAAATGAACCATAAGAAAAGCGCCACATGATAAAGTGTCACAATACATATACCCCTCTGTAATTCTGGCTCCTATAACAGCGAGAATGAGTTCTTGTTCTATCCTTTGGAAGGGCAATTTTGGAACAAGTTGTCTTTGAGGGACTTTACTTTCTAACCTCCTTCTTTTTCTCTCTAACCTCTTTTTGCTTGAGAAATGCAATGTATCTTGCAGAAGGAAGGATTATCCCTTCTCCACTAATGTAACTGTGGATGTCCTTACATAAATACTGTCTGGCTTTTAGAAGTTGTGATTTGTTGTGATTTTAGTACAATTTATGATGTTTGCCACATTTATGTCTTTAATGTTCTGTGGCTGGCAGTTATTTTTTTCCTTAAGGCCTCAAAAAGCAAGGGCTGAAATATTTCTGTTCATTTGGTTTAAATCTAACGCCTACCACTGTATGTCACCTATTGTACCGCAGTTAGTGCTTTCAGCCATCAAAAAGCCTTTTGCTTTGGTCTCTCACCCATCAAGTTTCTTTATATCCTGGGGTTAGTCTCTTATCTCTCCCATTGCTAATCTTGGATCATTTTGTAACCCCCACCTCCCCCACACTTTGACTAAGTGTCTGAGACTGAAGCAGACTAGATGAACCACTAGTAAGAAAGACCTAGGGAAGAACTTGTTGAATATTTCTCCCAGTTTGTATTGATCCCTGGACTGGGTCCCAACGCCATGTCTGTCTGAACAGCATATGGTGGGAGGATCTCTGTTCATCTCATGCCAGCAGGTAACAAATAAGATGTCCAAACCCCATCACTGTGTTTCAGAGGCCAGTGTTGGAAGCTTAAATGCTGTACTGCTGACTCCTGTAGTCTGCCTGGCCTGACTTCATCCTGGCTCTCCTGATGCACGTGAACTCAGACACAAATTAATTTCAGCCTGTCAGGAACAGTCCCAGAGTAATTCTTTGTGATATTTTGTAGGAAGCAATAATGAAAGCCAGCCCTCTAATTAATATATTGAATAATGCATCTCTCTGAGGCATATGGGGATCTCCCATACTGTCATAGCTTGGCAAAGCTAATCAAAAGCCAGACTGCCAGGCTGAAAGTAGCATCATATTTTGTGCATTCTGGCTTGCAAGGAATAGTCTCCCACATTTTTTTAATTTTTTTTTTTTTAGTGGGGAATTTCGGTTAGGTTCTGACCTTTGTTCTATATCATACTAATCTCTCTTTCTGGGAAAATGGGTGAATTTTCAGTGTGTCTTGTTTTTAGATGACTGAAAGATAAACATTTGGAAATACTTTGAAAATCGCTACTGTTCTGAGAAGTTTAGGAATGACCTTTTCACATACTCTGATTACAGACATAATTTTCTGGCCATTTCATCCAGTGGCAAAACACCTATGGGCATCAGGAGTGAGCTTCTTTTCTGGATCCATCCTCCCTTTGCCCCAGACCTCATCCCAGATGCCCACTCGATTTCAAGAAATGCACCTTTACAGCTCTTGTTTCCTTACAGCAACTGGGGCTGGAAGCATTCTTGCACTGGAGGAAGTTGCAATCTGATGGACGATTTATCCTCAACGAGTACATCAACACTATCAGGGATAGTCTTTACTTGAAACTAGATTTTCAGTCATACCTCAAAATTCTTCAGGTAGATTTTCTCAAGAAGAATCAGGAAGGACCCATGTAAATTCCAGTTCATTTCCCTGTACTGACTACAGCTGCTGAACCTTTGGAACTTTGCTTGGCATTAAGTTGAACAGACACAGTTGTTTTATTTAACACAAGAAGTTGAGCCCATGCTGTGCAGAAACAACAGTCTTATCATGGCAAAACAGACAAGATGTTTCTGCATTAATTTGAATGTGAACCATTTGTGTTGCTCAATAACATCCATTAAAGATAAGAAGGTCCGTTTTTATGCCTTCTGCTTGTTGTAAATTAACAAACTCTCTTAAAACGACAATTCATCAGCGGTTATATGAGGGAGAATTCATTCTCGGCAAGAGAAGAAAATGAAACTCCCATCCTTTCATTCCCTGGTATTCCCCTGAGTCTCTTCTGTAGAATGAGATGAGTTTAATTTTGCTATTGTTAAGCACAGTGAGCATGAAGCTACATCAGAATGTAAGAGCAGGAAGGAGTATCTTATTAGCTGCACTACAGGTTCTTTTAAATAATGTTGATTCAGTAACTTGTGTCTTGCTGATCATATAGAGAACAAGGATGAGAAGCCAGTGAGTGATGCTGTTTCACTTGCGTATTTGTAGTCAGTTAATTGGAATAGGACATAGCAGTGGTTATCATAGCTCTGTAATTATCTTGCAGATAATTGTTCTCCATTGGGCAGAAGACAATAAAAATGGGATGTAGACACATTTCCATGTTTAGTGGGATATTAGGCATTCTGTAGCTAAATTTGAGAGAAAAACATCCTCACCTGTGTCTGCCAGCAAGCAGTTAGGAAATAATAAATAATACCTGTAGACTTCAGAGCTGACATCAGTAGATCTGGGTTTTCTCACATAGAAGAAAATCCTGCTTTTTAGTGGGGAAAAAAAAAAAAAGAAAACCAAGCCAAAAACTCCGTCAGATTTTTGGCCAAAGGATACAGACAGATTCTTGGGTTTTGTTCACAGTAGTTTTGGTTTTCAGGTTTTGATTGAAAATCTTTGAGGGAAGGAGACATGTTTCATTACAATATTGATTTTACGGGCAATGTGTAATAGTGACTCCCTAAAGCCATTTCTAGATCTGCAGTAGTTTCTCCAGAATTCTTTTTTTTCTTTCTACAAATCATTAGATTTGAACAGTGTGCTGGCACTTTGGAATTTGCCTTGAGGATAGAAACCAGCAGACTATTACTTTTCATTTGGCCTTGTACTTCCCTTTCCTTTTATTGCTCCTCTATAACAACAGATTAAGAGCCCAATGAAGAGAAGCTCTTGATTTACCTACAGCTTGACCATACAGCATTGCTTCTTGACATGACTCCCACTGCAGCATTCTGCCTTGAGCATCCTCACTGGAACAGGGTAATGCTTTGGGGATGAGGATGCTTTGGGATGCTGCTGTTGTGGAGCTGGGAGTGTGTCTAGTGCTCAGCCCCCTGGGCAGCCTTGTCTCCTTATTCTTTGTTCACCTTCCTACCGTAATGCAAAGGACCCCCAAAAGGTCTGTGGTTTCTCTGCTCTCTCTTGCTCCAGTGTCGCTCTGTCACTGACACAGACCTGCAAGTGACTGTGTCTGTTTCATTCATCTCTCCATTCTGCCTGTGAGGATGCTTCTGTTCTGACCTGTCTTGTCATGAGACACTTGGTGATCTGCTGACCTCATGTCACTGTTGCTTTTACAAATCGCAGCCACACAGACTTGCTGTTTCTACAGACAGAGCCTGTCTTTGCATGTCTGTCTGCTGCCAGAATCCCTTTTGTTTCCTGCTTCTTTGTCTTTTACTCTATGGGACAAATGAACATCTCACTCTCAGCAGCTAATTGAGTGTGATTTTTTGGGGGCAAAGAGACATGCTGATGCATTTATGCTTGCTGGTCCAGAACAGAGTAGTTTATTCTGCTCTGTATTTCTCCTCCTTACCCTTGTTCTTCTTTCTTTCTCTCCTCCTTTTCTGGCTGATGGCTAAAAGTCAAAGAATGAAATAAGCCGTTTGTTCTCTTCAGGTTAGCGTCTGAAATGCAGAGAAACAACTGTCACAAAAGGTTTGTGACACAAATCTATTTTTTCATATTGTTTTTCCCCAAAATGCATGAAATGAACCACAAATTCATTTCCAGAATGTTAGATGTTATCCCAGGGTGATTCTTCACAATATCCTGCAACAGGGAATGCAGAGACTCATTCTTCCTTAATTAATACAATGTACAATGCCCATAGGCATGTGGGGCTCATCAGCAAATCCTATACATATTGTCTGTGCCAAGTTTCCCCTGGCATCCCCTCTTTGGACAATTTAAGCTTTATTTTTATCCATCTACTGCTGCATTCATTTATTAAATGATGCTTTCACTCTGAGGCTTTTCAGAGGCACTTTATTCGGCCTAGGCCTCAGTCAATAGCTGAATCACTGAGCCTTAGCATTTTGGCCATGTCATATTTACAGCTGGAAAATGTTTGTACAGATGAGGGCAATTAAACACAGAGTGAACTGATAATCCTTATTTTTGTGTAAAACATTTCTTGAATGTGTCATGTTAGATTCTTCTGCTAGGAAACAAATTCAGAAGAATATTGCAAGTCTTACAAAAATATTTCCTTTGAGGGAGAGGAGTAACTGCAGTGAAATCTTTGGCTACCAGACTGCCAGGCTGAGCTGAAGGGTCTTTGAGCATGTACTTTGCTTTTCTAAAGTGATCTGAAATAGGGCTGATTCGTATTTCCTGAAAAAGCAAAGCAATAATCCATAACAATTCCCCATGTATGCAACTTTCAAAAGAGGGTAGCCAAGCACTGAGAAAACATTAATTAACTGGGCTTCATAATACAGCAGGCAATAAACTAATTTTAAGCAAATGCAAAAATCCAAAAATATACTTTTATTCTTGTTTCCTAAAGGGACTTGAAATTTAGAATATTAAAAGTGACCTGCAAAAAAGTGTCCCTTCCAGAAGAAGGCAAAACAGAATCAAAACAGAATCCTTGTTTTGGAATGTGCTTAAAAATTTGCAGACCTCTAAAGCCCAGGTAAATCCCCTCTCTAGAAATGCCCTCTCCAGAGCAGCACCGTTGGTGTTGGATGTACATGGCATGGAGAGCTGATGATGTGTTGTGCACTCAGGCTTTGAGATGTCTTCAAGACAGTAACATCTTCACTTGATCATCTGATGCTTCATTACTTCCACTACATCCTGATGCTGGTGCTGCTAGGACCTGGCAAAAAAAAAAAAAAAAAAAAAAAGAAAAAAAAAAAAAAAAGAAAAAAAAAAAAAAAGAAAAGGGGTTTCTTACTCAATAAAGGGTAAGCTCTCAGGATTGCCTTTGCACAGCCTGGATCAGCTAAGATGCCATTTCCAGCACATGCCTTGTCTGCAGTGCTGGCCCTTTCAAACTTCAACAGGGCTGTGAATTAGGATCTTTGGCCTTCTACCCACACAATTTTTCGAGTCTATTTCGCAAAAATGTGGTTGTATTTGTTGGAGCTTGTGGCATAGGTTGGGGAAAAAATGCCACAGGACTTTAAAGGACTTGGACCTATTTAACTGGATGAGAACTAGACACAGATTTATTTGTGCATAGGTTTTGGAGTTAGCATACAGGGAAAAGAAAAAGTATTAAGTAACAGAAGTTTTTCTGTTGCTAAATATACCTTAAAGTTATTCCCTGTTAATTTCTGTGATATAGGATACCTTCTTTTATGTACTGAGAAGAGAAAGAAATTTCTGTGTGCAGCAGAGCCTGCTGCCTTGCTTGGGCTCTCTGGTGGTGATTGGCATGGCTGAGCCTAAATGTCAGTTTTCCCCTTAAGGAGAGGATTGATTTGGACCTCATTCCTCTTCTTCGTCTGCTGTATCCGTGAAAGAGCTGTGTGTAGCAACTTTGAAGTTCAGGGGCCTGTGGTCTACAGAGTTTGCAGGTAGGGCACATCTTTAGACATTCAGTGTTGGTGGGGATGAGGTGCAGGGGGGCAGATGCTTTTATGTTCATATGGAAACACATGCAGATGCCATGAACACCTTAAGTTTTGTTTTCTTTGAGATACCAGGCAGAACACCTCCTTAAAATTCATTGGGACCTTTTCAAAAAGGATTGGCTTTGCTGGAAAAAAATTAGCAGAGGATAAACACTTGGCAATTTTTTCCCCTTTATCTTGCAAGCTAAGTCTCACTACAATTACTTCTGCCGATGTCCAGAATTGTAGCATCACAGAAATTAGCACTGGAAAATATGCAGAAAGCTCCAGGGACCTGGCTAAGACAGCTCCTTACGGTATCTTCCTGCCCAGCTTTTTTCCCAAGCTTCATTTGAAATATGCTGTGCAAGGAGGTTTTGTTCATAACTCTTCAGAGACCTCCTCACATCCTAACACATCCAGCAGCTATCCCCTGGCTCAGCCACAGAGAATGATACTGTATTTATGTGTTTAATAAACACATTCTTTCCCCCAGCAGCTCAACATTTGTATCTGTTGTTAACTATGGTAGTTTAGGGTGGGTGGTTGGACTGGGGTGAGTGCAGGTTGTGTGCATGTGGGCTGTGCCTAGAGTTCATATGTGATGGAGCTGATTTTAGATCAATTAATACATAAATCCCCTTGACCACCTAAAGCCAACTGCAGTTATTGATACAAAAGTGATGCAATATCAGAGGAGAAGCCTGTTGGAAAGGTGTGTGTCATTTAGCAGGGGTGCCACGTGAAAAGCTCCAGGTCAGGTGAGTAGGAATTGAATGGATTTGCTTCCATATGCCCATACAGGCTTGGCCCTTGTGTTGCTTGGGTGACTTAGTCCCATGCACGGCTTGCCTGGTACCACACAAAAATGTTTATTCACTTCTGGAGCAGGATAGAATTAAAATTACAGCAGACTAATTGGCAACATCCACTAATTTGATTGCACCTGCCTGCAGCAAGAGGATGATGTTTTCCTCTTTACATATTATTGCACAATAAATGTGCATTGTCTCTTGCTGTTTCTAGCCCTTATTTACTGCACAATATCCTGCTAGGTAGTGTCCATCTGTTTCCTCTGTCTCTTTACACAGACACTGGCAATTGCCTTCAGTCTGACATCTTAACCTGCAAAAATGAGTTTCCAAGTCAGCATCTTGGGAAAGTCTCTGTTTGTTGTAAAAATTTTGATTTTGTTTTCAAACCTGGTGAATGCCACTTTGACTGGTCAGAAACAAGGCACACCCCTGGCAAAAAGCTCAGTCCTGGAGGTTCCAGATCAAGTTTGAAAGGTTGGCTCCTGTGACCTGAATTTTTTCTTTTGCCGTGTTGTAAATCCCTAACACAAATGTTGCTCATGTTCAGTGATACTCACTCAAACCTCCCAAATTGTTGGGTCCAGGAGATGGAGGAACGGAGCATCTCTTACTCTCAGTTGATGGTTTAGGGACCAAGGATCAATAGCAGGCAATTGGAATTGCTCAGCTGTTTTGATCTAAGGTGCTAGAGAAGCCAGATCTCAGTGCTCCTTTCCACCTCTAAATGCCTGAGGTCTGGAAAATGGGTAGGAAAAAAGGCAAAAACTTTTTATTCCATGGGAAGGCGGTAGAGTTGGTAGGAAAAGTGAGCTGAGGTATGCAGTAGGCAGGTAGCCTGGACAGTCTCTTTTTTCTTTTTTCCTTCCTTTGCATGTGTTGGCATTTTTTATCTTGAGGTATATAGCATCTTATATGGAAACATTTCAAGAATAGTTAGTTACAGTGCAGAATACTGTGTTTTCCTTGCCCTTCTCACTTTCTCTCCTTCCCAGTCAGAGATGAAATATTAGCAGGGTGGCCTAGTAAATGTGCATCCACGCACAATGCTTTTCCCTCAGGATAGAGATAAGGATCTTACCAGGATCATGTCCATCCTTCAGCTTTCAAGAACAGACAACCCTCTTGTGAAAAGAGGGGAGGAAAGATCTTGTGAAAATCAAGAGCTACCATGAGAACAGAAAGGAAAAGCAGCAGCAGAAGATAGGAAAAAAAGTAACAATTGCTTCCTTCTAATGGAATTCAGAGGTAGTTTGAATTCTTAATTGGAAAATTATCCTATGCCTGCTGCAAGTCTGGCTGCAGGCTCCACATTTTGAAAACTGCTTTTGCAGCAGTTGGGGAACGTGTCAGCAGGAAAAACTGACCTTTCCTGTCACTACTGCTTGTATCCTCTCAGCATTTTCTCATGCAAGGGGTGATTAATGAATAGGGATGCTGGAGGATGTTGATTTATCTTAGTTCCTCGCAGTGAGGGTGCCTTTTTTTTCACTCCCTACGGCCATCCAAGACAGCAGCACACACGGGTGCATTTTGTGAACCTTGGTTTAAATTTTGCTGTCTGGAGTTTATGTACACAGAGAACACAGAGCTGAGCTGTGCACAGAGCCTGAGGTGTGACCGTGTGTCAGGACCTCAGGCCTCCGAGTGTTAAATACTTTTGTCTTTGCAAGCCTTTGAACAGAGCTGTCAGCTAGAGCACCATGAAAGCCTTTCCCAGCCACTCCACTCTGGGGACTACACTTGGTTGTATAAGTCAGGACATGCTGACATCTCTCCTCAACATGCTTTAGTTGCTTAAATAATATTGAGCAGTGCATCCTCCAAGTGTTCTTTAGAGAGATCATGTGTAAGAAAATACAAGGCTGTGAAAGTGTCTCTTCTTGTTTTGTTTCTGTTCCTCTATTGCTAGACCTGAGAGGTTGTTGTAGTGAGTCCTCAAGGCTAGAGAATTACAACAGGATAAAGGGATAAAGGAATGGCTTTACAGTCTGCATGTGTTTTTGCAGCTGTGCTTCAGGATCTGCATTTACATCTTGCTTTTTCCACTGCTGACTTTTTTGCATTCTTCATGTAAAGTTCCTCCAGACGAATGATGAGAGACCATTTGCTAAAAATACCTGAATCCAAGAGTCAGAGCAATGCAAAGCAAAGCTCTGTTCTTTGCCAGTGGGAACAGATGAGAGGTGAGGCATGAAGAAACGGCATTGATTGGGGATCTGTTCTGCAATCAGTCTCTGCTATAAGAGAGAAACTTGGTTTGAGCGGAGGAAGGATGGCCAATGCATCACTTTTCAGGCTTGTTATCTGCCTGCAGATAAAGGAGCCTGTCTTGCTGCTGGGTTGCAGAAGATCACTTTGTGAGCTTTTCAACTTGCAGTGCAGTGTTTGGTGAGCAGAGGAGTACTAGGGGTGTGCTGTGTGCTAGTCCTTTATTGTCATCATTGTTATTCTGAAAAGAACCATTAGGCTTGTCAAAACTAATTAAGGGAACAAGTAGATGGCACTGAAAAGGAACTTCAAGCTAGAATGACATGTTTCAGGAGACTCCTCTCAATCCCTGGTGCACACTTAATAGGCATTATGAGTAGATCTACAGAGCCTGTATATGCAAATACACAATGGTAATGAGTATTCTGGATTTTGTTGGGATATACTTAGGTTTTTTAATTACAATCCCTTTTAAAATGAATAATACTGTGGCAGACTGATGTCTCTTACTGCCTGGGCCAAGTTTGCCCCATTGCTGCATGGGGAGATACAGTGCCCTCTCAGTCTGGAGGGGAGTGACCCAGAGGGTGTCAGGGGACCAGGTGAGGCCACCTGATACTGTGGTGTCAGGACACAGCAAATGGCTCTGAGTAGAAGTCTGGTGTGTCTGGCTTCCAAAAGGATGGATGCCAGGATAGCACATTTAAGGCTGAATTTAAGTAGGAAACCTGTTGGGAAGGGCTGCAGGACAAGTCCCTAAAGTGTTCCCAAGCGTTAGCTCAAAGTGCTGGAATTACCACTCCCTTTCATAAAGTTGTAGTTAATAGATATGGTGGTAGGCATGTACCTCTGTCCCTATTGACATGTCCCAGGCAAGGGTGATGAAATTACAGCAATTAGTGCCACTCATTTGAAAAAGGCAGAAAACTTCTGCTATGAACTAGAAAGATTGCTTTCTACATATACTGGGAACTCATACTACAGCACACTGTAATGTTTTTCACTGACATTTAAAGGGATTTCTATATATCCTACTGTCACTTTTATCTGTGTCCATATATTGGGAAGATTTGACCCCAATAATTCCATGATCACAGGAACTCAGGCTCATTCTGGTGTCCTGACCAATAACAAGCAGCACTTTCTTCCTTGTGGGATCACCCTGAAACTGATGGTAGCGATTAAGGAGCAGATTGTTTCTCACTGTGAGTGGAATGACAAAAGCCCTGCCTGTGCTGCTTTGTTTTGTTGTGTTGGTATCTTTTGGCCACAATTCAGTGTGTTGTGAATGGACTCACTATCGATGTGGTGCTCTCGTTAACAAGCAGTGCCAGTTTCGGTTACCTACACAGTGGGTCATAATGTAGTTGTTTTGACATTTGCAGCACTGGCTGATCTTAGCTGAACTCCAGCACATTTCTATGTTTGTCATTGCTTCAGTTGCTATGTTTTTTTTGTGGGACTTGCAAAAATGTCTCAGAGTATCTGTATTTTTTTATTATTATTTTTTAATGTTTCTGCTGTTGATGCCCCAAGGATGAAAACAGTGAAAGAATGTGATAAAAATGTTTTCAGAACATTAGGGAATTGTGAACGTTGACTGGCTCAGAGGGAATCTATTATTTACAATCTACTGTATCAAATTCAACTCCCACCAAATTAGAAACTGATTTTTGTCATTGTCCCTTTTTAATCTAACCCTTTGGTTAACTCAGGAGAAGCAGCTCCATAAATCACGTGGACATCTATGGATTTCTTTTTCCCCTGCCAGCCATTGCTAGGACTAAATGTTCATCTTTCAGTGATTCTTATCAGCCAGGACACTAATAATAACATTTCTGTTCTGTGCTTGACTTTCCCTCTTCCAAGAGGAAAAGAATCTTTTTAATGTGCCTTGAAAAATATTTTTAGGGAATAAATAACAGTGCACAGGAAGATTTGACTTGAGGTGCTTGAGTTTCAGCTAGTGAGATTAGAGAAACTCCCCATGCCTTGTTTCATAATTATCAAGGACCATGGATGGCATGGGGTCATGGTGTGAATAATGAATACTTTCTCACCTTTTTAAAATCCGAAATTCACCGTATGTGCATCACTATTTTTCTTTTGAAGATGGGGAAAAGGAAGTAAACAGTAACAAGATTGCCCAGCAAACCAGGGGCAAACCAGGAAACTTAGTCTTTCATGTCTCTAATCAGCCAAATAAAACCTCCTTTTAATTCGCTTTCTGTAAGCATGAGGCTGCTGTGGCCTTGTCTTTCCTTCAGCATTAAAACAGCGCCCTGATTTTGCTGGGTCTTGGGACCAGCTCTCTTTGCCATGACAAGAACAATCACAGTAGTCTTGATCTTGTAGACAAGGGACAGGCAGTCTCAGTCACCTCTGCCTGGTAATGTTGGTGTAGGACCCCTGAGCGTGGTCTGTGTGGAAATACAAAGGAGACAAGTTGTTGAAAGGTGGAAATCTGCATAAGAGGTGCCCCAAGGTAGGTTGGAACTGGTTTTGCATTCCCTCATCATCTCTGTCTGATTGCAGCCTTTCAGCTAACTGGCTGTGTTCTTTCTCTCTCTCTCTCTCCTCCCAGGTCAGTGACTGGTTTGGATAAAGAACCTGACCTTGTGCACATGGAAGCCCGGACAGCTGATGGACGTGAGTGCCAATGCTAAAAACTGAGCTTTGAGCCAAGAATGGAGTGGGAATGACAATTCACTTTACCTGTTTTACCTCCCTGTGTACATTTTAGTTGGTAGGAAAGATGTGGGCCATGGGGTTTGACGGGATGCTCTTATCCTGAGCCTGTAGGGGAAAGTCACGGGCTGCAGGGCTTGTGTCTGTGGACAAGCACAATCTGTTGGGCTAAGGAGTCATCTATTCCCTTCCCTATTTAGCTGTTTCAGCATCATGTAGTTTATATTAATCATAAAGAGCTGGGCTACCAGCAATGTGCCATGGAACCTCTGTGCATTTCCAGAGGTGCTCAAAACAGCTGGGTGGTACCTGGGAATTTGAGAAATTATCTGCTGTCAGATGTGTCCTCTGGCCAGGATGTCCTTATGCCCTTTTGTCTTGTATTGAAAATATTTCTTAGTTTTGCTCATAATGTATGAATAGGTGTTCCATACTAAAATGTTACAGGCCTTGAAAAAGTGTCTGTATCTGAACTAGGAAATAATAAAAAAAAAGCTTTATCCCTCACTGAAATCAATCTAGTCACATTTGCAGTAGAATAGATTCCTGTGTAGTTAATCTCCAGCAAAGACAATGGTATTAAGAAGTGAGTTGACTTTCTCCAGGGTGTTTTAGATATTTCTCACAGGAACTGCAGCATAGTAATGCATCTGCTTCTGGTGTGGAACTTCACTCCAGTGTGAGGAAATGGGAGCAATGGGACAAGAGTCCCGTTTCAGTGCAGGGACAGTGTAGAAAAACAGCATAGGATTGAAGAGTTACAGGATTTCTGGGAGAAAAATAGCCTTATTTTTGTTGGTTGCGAACTTTTCTCTCAGTCAAGAGCTGCGTAGGCCAGATGTGTGAACAAGCTCCTGTCTATCAAGATGGCTTCTTTGAGTTTGTGGATCTTCTAATATCATTCATTGGCCTCCCACTGCTATTTAGTGATGGCAGCTGAATAAATAACCAGGCAATAAAAGCTCAGGGGTGACAGCTGTTTGTTGAATATGTGGAAAAAGCAAAACAGGCCGACAGGTGGGTGGACAAGGTAGGGAGGCATCTTCAGTGCCTCTGCTGCTGTATGTACTTGCAGGTATGTATGGGAGAGGTGGTCAAAAGCAAATTAAAAAACCCCAAGCAAGTAAGCAAACAAACTGCTGATGGAGTCTGTTTCCAAACTAAGTTTAAACTTGCTCACCCAGCTATTTGAATATTGGATTATGTCAAGGATGTAAATGTTTGAAAGATGTATCCCCAGCTTACAGAGAGCTCCCTTCCTTCAGGTCTTGTTTGCTCAGGGGTTTGCTGTTTGTTCATGTTTTAATGTATAAATTCAGCATTCTGCAATTGGCAGCTAATGGTGTTGGGGGTTTCACGGAGAGTCAGGCTGGGCCAGTAATGTCAGCAAAACAGCCCCGCTGCAGCCGCTGTCCCAGACCCGTGGGGCTGTGCTGGCGTGTGCCAAATGCCTCCTCCCCCAGCCAAGCACAGCACAGAGCAGTGGTGCTCCAGTTAGAGGTCTGAAGGCTTAGAAATGTATTAGTTTGTGTTACAAAGCAAGGGCAACCTCACAGCTACAGCCTCCCCTGGTGTGATATCCTACAGCTCCAGGTGCTCAGGAATGGGGTGCTGAACTTTTCTCCCTGTTAGTTCTGTAACCAAATTGGGCCTTCATGCACTCAGTGAAATGGCTGAGGCACTTACACCTGCTGGAAAATGGGGCCCTGCAGTTACTTCCTCTTGAACAGAAAGTTTCTAATGAAAGTTTTCCTCAGTAGTGTGGAGAAAGAAGGAGAGGCTTCCCTAATGCCTCTTTTAGGTAGGTCTGATGGCTCTGTCACTTATTTGATGCATTAACAGACATGAATTTAAGTATTCCCACTGCTTAGCTCAATTCAGGTAGAAGAATCCATGCCTTCAATGTCACTGGCTACTTGAAAAATACATAATTCTTCTAGATTGGGCATTTTTCTTTCCTCTTCTGCTCTTTTCCTCCATGCTTTTAATTAAAAAAAAAAAATAAAAGTAAAGAGAAAAAGCAGTGGGGAAGGGAAGTGGTATTTAGCATTAGATTCCTGAATCTGATGATTTTTTAAATTACTGTTATTTTAATTTTTTTTTCTTTCAACATTAATGGGACTGTAGAACCTATCTTATACCAATTCAGAAACTGGAGCCTAAAAAGTGCTCTGGAGCTGGGAACAGGTGGCGGAGCATTCTAGAGTCTCATTCAACCATAAATGAGATAGGGCTATCAATATGTTTATGGATCTGGGAGCTGGAAGTCCTGTTCACCCCTCTGGTGTCTGTCCTTCAAGACATTTTGCCCCATGGTTTTGTCTGTCCAGTCATTAGAAATGGTTGTGTCTCTGAAAAACCCATCTGCCCCTGTGTCTAGTCTCCTTAAATATTTGCAAGATGCTGATAACTCCAGTGCCTATCTCATCTCAAGCTGTTCCCATCTTCTGTAGCAGATGAAGTTTTTCACATTTTTTCGACATCTTGGCAGAGCCATTGTAGCAGAATAATAATCGAGGCTTGCATTTTTAAATTATAAAAACATGTAGGAGCCTTGGGCATTGTGCCTTCTGCCAGGGTGTAATAGGCAGCAGCAAGGACAGGGTTGGATGCAAGGGAACTATTATGAATACTCTGACACAAGCACCCACCAGCATTCCTGGGAAGGATATATTGAACTTTCTGATGTTCAGAGAGCTAATCTTTGCCCCACTCACAGATACAGTGCAATAAACAGGATTTGAATTGCAGGAAAAAGGACAAAAAAAGCTAACCAGAAAGATAAAACAGGGTAACTAATTCCTGGAGAGCCTACCTGTCTTTTTCTTTGGGGGAAAATTTTTTGAGGCCAGTGAGGTTTTCCTCCCTCCCATGGAAACCTTCATGATGTTACAATTTTAAACCTTGCGTGACATCAGGACCTGATTTAAGCTGAGCCAATCTGCCAAAGCCACTTGTTTCTATCAGCTGCCATTTTCCCTATGCTGGCCAGCCATCCCTGCATTCAGCTGCCTTATTAATGCTGCCAGGAAGGAGCAGGACTTGTGTCCTTGCTGTCCTGTGTCTCTGTGCGTCACAGTCACCTGCACGCAGGTTGGTGCCTTTGCAGCCTTCAGCACAGTGACACAGCAGGTTTGGGTGTTTCACTGCCTCCCTTCAGGGATCCACATCTTTGGGGAGAGAGCCTCTTGTGCTCCTGCTTCCTGCCAAAGCTGGCATGGCTGGCAGGCAAAGAGGAGACTTGGTAGCTTGGCTTATCTCACCACTTTGTCCCTTCCAATTTCAAGAAATTGTTTCCGTTTTGTCACTTCAAAAAGGGTAAAAATACACTCCAAAATCTCAAGATGGAAGACTGTGTTAAATAGCAATGAGGAGGCGGTTCAAGCTCCTCAACTGGAAAATGGCTGCACATCTGTGAAAGCCATTCCCTAATCCTAAGCGAGGTGGGGAGGGTTTGTGCGGAGGCATGGGTGCTGGGATTTGAGCTGCAGCAAGCCCTCCAGGCTGCTTGATGTCCATATTGCCACATTCACAGATGAACTGAGGAAGTGGCTGATGGTGGTTGTAAGCATGAGAAGTTTTTAATGCTGTCTGGAAAGTAGGGAGCTCTTCTCATCTCCTTTTGCAGTGGAACATAATAAAAAATCCCAAAAGTAACAAAAAATCCAACTCTCTAAAAAACCCCTGAAAACCAAAACACCCAAATACTTTAATTCTGGTGTTGTATAGGACAATATATAAATTGGAAGTAATCCCCAGATAGAAACAACCTCCCTTAAGAAATAAATCTCCCAGTGAAAGGTAAGCAAGGCTTTGGAGACATGGCTTAGTCTCATGTCACCTGGGTGAATGTCCTTTTACCTCGTGGCTGTGCAAAAGAGGGGTGCAAAATTACCTCATTTTGGAGGAGAGGGAGATAATGGCTTGGAAGCTTGGATGGCTTCTTCTCTCTTAATGGAGATTTTTGTTGAGAGACCCTGTACTTTCTATGGGAGAAGATGTGCTCTGTGAATGGCATCCTTTAAGAAGCTTGAGCAGGGACTTGAGATTGTTTTTCGCTTTGAGTTGCACACAAATGGTAACTGAACTGGGTGCCATTGTATTTTTTACCTGTTTTTTAATGCATTTTAAAGGGAATTATTTTTAATTTTCTTCGGCGAAGAAGGAAAAAAGCTAGACTAAACTTTTTTTGGTGTCCTAAAGCAGACATGTTTAAAGATTTTTTTTGTGTCTGTGTTTGGTTTTTTTTTCAATAGGCTTGTATTGTACAATATATGAAAATAAATAAAACAAGAGACTGAATGGAAAATGGGTAGTGAGCCACCCCCCTTCTCTACCACCATCTCCTTGTGAATATTAATCAGGTGCCATTCTTTGGGTATATTTGATTGCTGGTGTAACACACTCAAAATGACACATTTCCCAATAGGCAGGAAGCTCGTTGTCATGTCAACACTTGTGATTTATCTGCATTTATTTGTGACAGGTTTTTATTCCTCTTCCCATTCTGTCACTCAGCAGCAGCAAATTATCCCCTTTTTGGAAGGATAAGAATATCCAGGCGACTGTGTGGGAGAATGTACTGGAGGGAACGAGCTTCTAAAAATATGACTCCTGACCTCTCCTCCTTGTTCTGCCTAATTTTAGAGCTACCTCAAAGAGCGAGTCACCGCTGTTGATCTCTTTGGATAGCATGGCAGCACATAAGACCCTCTTATTTTCTGAGCAGTTGCTTTTATCCACTTCAAGGTTGTCTTAGGTTCCACTACGAGGAGCTAAACAGCAGCTCTGGGCCAAGTGTGTGTTTATCAGTTGATGAAGAACTTTAATTTATGCCAGCTGAAAGTCTGACCTCTCTGCTGCTGCTGCTGCTGGTATTTTATGCTGGGAGAAAGCCCAGCTCCGACCCTCTGGTTATTTGGCACTGCCTCTAGGTCAGGTGTTTGTCACCACACACTTTAATCACCGCCAGGTACTCAGAGCTGGCACAGCAACATTTTCTGCTGCTTTAGCATTCTCAGTGGGACTGCGATTTCATTGCTGCACCAGACCTGTGTGGCTGCTCTGACTCAGCCAGGCAGCCCTTATTAACCTGGAATCCCTGGAGCATCAACCCAGAGCCAGGTCTGCAGCCTTTAAACAGGGGTCTTCAGTCATTGGGTGGTTGGGCGTGAACCTTGATCAGATTAAAGCTTGGTTGTAGTTTGTGACTTTTTTAGACAAAATATTTTTAAAATTATTTTTCTAATTATTAATGCCTCGGCTTGCATTCTTTTTGCATTTTTAAGAGTGTTGGTGGGATAAGACTATGAAAGAGGAAACTATCAGTCTGTGGATCTTGTTTTAGAATCTGGGAAGGCAGTTAGTTGGGTCTCAGAGGATTTCAATCGTGCCCCCCAGAGATTTCTACTGCCCCACATTTTGCTGTCACTGAAAGGACACAGATTAAGGACAAGGCAGATTTTTTGGGATAGAGAATCCTGTAAGCAGCTTTGCTAGGCTAGTTACTGTCTTTTTAAACTTCTCTTTTATCATTTTAGGCTCAATTTGACAAGATCCATGTTAGAAGGCTCTTTTGTGAACTAAAATCTCCACACCAGGCTCACCCCAGCCCTTATAAACTTGCTGTTTACTTCATTGATGGTCTGTCCTCACTCTTTGTAGAAAAGCAAACAAACATTTGAATCTAGGAAGCCTGAAGAAGTGCCACAGTGCAAAAGATACGGCCCTTTTATCATTCCAGCTGTCATCTTAGTAGTATTTTAGTTTTCTCCATAATTTGCAGTTTTCAGAAGAGTAGTTGAAAAGCAGAGATGGCATATTTAGATTACACACAGAGACACAGTGCCTTCACTGTTCTGTTTCATGAGGCCCTTTTCTTAGCCTGAGTGAAATAATGCTTAATCCCCTATAACCTCATCAGCTTGCTGGAGGTGAGCACGTCTCTTCTTGTTCTACCTTTCTGTACGTCTGCCTTTTCTCTCTGTTGTCTTCATGTTCTCCTTCTAGTTCTGTTCCTCCTCTCGAGCAATGCCAAGACATGACAAGATTCTGTTAGTTTGATGGTCTTCTCATCTTCTCTCCAGACAGAAGCATTTGGTGCTTTTTGCAGTGCATATAACTACTGTTGAGACTCTTCAGCTACTCATGCTTTTTCATGCCCATGGCATTTTTATTCCTAGCCTATGTTGGCAATAACGATTTAATTTTGGGAGATGATTGTCATTTTCACAGCAAAATAAGTTAAACTTAATAGTTAGGTTTGGGCTTTTTTTTCTTCTTTTGTTTTACTACCATGATTAAGATGAATCAACAAGGCTAGGGTGTTTCAGAGGGAAGACAGAGATATGTTTCCCAGCAGGGTATTGGAATTGGTAAATTCTACCTGGGTGGCTTCTATTCTATATCTGCTTCTGCTCTATATGGTCTCATCATCAGCTTTCTGATGCATTTATGGTTGGTACCCTCCATTTATGGTTTGAACTTCAGTCTCCTGAGAGATGTGTGCACAATAGGGAAGGGAATGGTGAATGTTGAAATGTGATGAGTTCCTAACTTCAGAGAGCAGTTACAGTGTCAAAGGCTGGAGGCAGATCATGAAATGACATCTACCTAGTTGGAGATGAGACCTTCTTTTGAGTTGCTGTTGGTGTTTACAGACAAGTGGCTCCTCCCTGGGCATTGCTGATGTGTCCATATTCTCCCGTTGCAGACACCCACTATTTGACCTGTCGGATCCAGGAGTGCTCCGAGACCAAAAGGAGTGGGCCCTTTTCGCGCTCCATCGATGTCAGCTCCCTCGTTGTTCAGGATGAATACATCTTCATCCAGGTACGTTGGCTTCATACAAATGGGACATGAGCTCTGCCTGCAAAAGGTATTTTTTCTGTACAAGAGAGGAAGCATATTCTTAGGGTAAGCCAATGGGATCGCAGTTTGTAAGAGCTGGGAGTCCATCCTGATGGCTCTGCAATCTGGGACAAAACATTTGATCTCTCTGCTCATCGCTTGTCTTGAATCTTCTATATTTAAAATTTGTTCGTCAAGGGTCCATGGATTTCATAACTTGCTATTTGTGTGGCTACTTATAAAATACAAAGGTGCTACTGATGAATTGGAGAGAACGGAGAAGAACAAAGCAAAGGTGTGAATGATTTTTTTAACAACTGGAAAGGTTTATGCTGAGTTGAGAGTCAATTAATGCTACTAGGGTGAACCAAAATTTGCAGTAGGAGGTAAAATAGCAGAAAGATTGAGGAAAGATGTTACAGGGCAACTTCAAAGTGAAAGATGGCTGTAAATTTGTCAGTTGGCGATGATTTTGGAGATGAGGAGAAAGTGACAGAAATTGAATTAGGAGCTATGTGTTTTTGAGATTTTTGGAGAATATATGGGCTGGATGGAACAGGGCCATCTCTCTAAATTTCATATCTGTGGAAGCCTGCGAATGAATAGTACCGTCTGGAAGAACACTTCCTGAAGATGTACCATTTGGTTAAAAACTGAGAGCCAGGCTGTGGTGATTCCAGATTGTAGGAAACTCAGGAGACACAGAGATTACAGACATGGTGATGTTAGCTGCTTGTCACCAATGCTGAAGCAGGGGGAAGAAAATGAGATGAGGACTGGATTCAGGTGGTACAAAAAAGACACACACTTCCCTTTTTGAGTGAGACTGGGTCACATTTAGCTCCTGTTTTATTTCCTTGAGGGAGCATTTTTCCTGGCTGTATCCAAATTATGAGAAAGTTTTGCTGTGTTTATTGTAAGACTTTCTTATAAATGGGAAGATGGATAATTCTGTGCTGGGATTAGGTGGAAGACTGGATCCCTATGGCCTGGGAGGGCTGCAGTATGAAAACTGCATGCATTTGAGTAACATTGGCAGACTTCTGAGAACAGGGGGGTCTGCTGCTCTGGAGATAACCTACTGCAATGGGAGCCACAGCTCCCCTCAATCCCTGGTGAAACCCAGCCTGCTGCTGCTTCCTTTGGCATCAGTGGAGACCCATTGCTAGAAAACACTGGGAATGCAGTTTTTGCAACTTAGTGAGTCATGATTTGACTAAAGGCAATGGCTTTCCAATCGATAAATGCTCTGGTCTCCAAGGAGTATTTTAGAGTGACTCTCTTAATGTGGTGGTTTATGTCTGTGGCTAAGGGTGTTGTGGAACATCCAATTCTTTAAGCATGAGGTCTTACAGATATTTCTCACACCTGTGTCAAAACAAGGCCACTCTGTTTAGAATCTTGATCTCACAGCAAGGACATGGGCCTGGTGTGTGTGTTCCTCTGCTTCAAATTAACAGTGAGCAGCTCAGGCTATTAGCTGCTAAATGCTTCAAGTTAAAAAAAAATGGGTGTGTGTGTGTGTGTATACAAACACATGCATGTGTGTATATGTAACACTCAAGTGCCTTGACTATTTTTAGCAAGGTTTTATTATAGCTTAATGCGTGTTTGAATTGAAAATCACATCCCCACGCTTTAAAAAACTGTTAAATACACACAGAGAGAACTGCTGCTTTGGGCAGGAGACTGTGCATTCACAGGCTGTCTATCCCTCTCCCTGTTTTTTGTACCACACTGGCAGGGTTTCTGCCTGTCCAGCATCCTGCTGTAAGTGGCTGCAGGTGCTGGGCATGGATTGAGTCCATGCAGTTCTCGAGTGACACACAGGTACTTCAGATTCACAGCACACTCGGAGCTGAAGGTGTGTTAAATCCACCGTGTCCAGCACATGCTCAATGGTCTATGCAGAGTGTTTGCTTGGTACATATGTAGGAGTGCTGATACATCCTGGATGTATTAGTCTCACAAACTGTGTGATGTTGCTGCCTATTATGGGATGTGTCAGATTGACTCTGTTTGCAATATTTCATGCGTATTGTTTAGTCTGGATAATCATGGACAGAAGTGTAGCAGCCAGGTCTTTAGAATTTTAAATATTAGATAGAGATGAATAAATAAATATCAAATTAAATGTTAAGCACCTGGCGAGGTTTAATAGCTGCAATAAAAGATTGGTGCATGAGTTCTGATCTGTCTGTTCTGGAACAAATCAGAGCTGATGTCTTCGGGTGGAGAGGAACTTTTTTCTTTTAACTTCTATCATGAAACCAGTAGATTTTTAGTCTAAACCTGTAGTCAGTGCTCCTCTAAAGTGAGTGGAGAGATCAAAACCTTCAGCGGCAATTTATCTCCTATTTCAACATGAGACAGGTCTCTCTTTGAATATGCCTTTCTCATTAATATTGGAAGGAACCTAAACAGAGCTTAGTGAAAACCCCAAAATTTTTGACTGCCAAAATTAGGGAAGATGAATCCCAGCTATTGATACCAATGTTTTAGATTATCTGCGTACAGTTATTTACTAGTGAATATCCATTCTAACCAAGTTGATGAACAGGCCTGTAGTGTAAGATTTCTGGGAAGATTAACCTGTGTAACTGTGCACTCGAAGCCAATGTGATACTGGGATGCATAATAGATAGGGGAAAGAAGAATGCAGAAGATATTATAATGCCATTATAAATCAATGATTCCTGTTGTGCAGCACTCCTGAAAGGATCTTGCAGAATTGCGGTACAAAGGAAGAAAATGAGAATCATCTTATGCTTGAAAATTTCTTGTCTGTTGAAGAGAGTTTGAAAAGACTGGCACTGGTTACCAGGCAAAAGAGATAAATAACATAGCCCATGAGGAAAGGTATAAAAGGTAATGTGGAAGGAAGAAAGAAATAGTTACTAAGAGAGAGTAGGAAGAATTCTTATGAATAAAACAGTAGGTGATCACTCTGAATTTATTGACTGACTTTCTATTTGATTGATCAGTAGTTATTTAAGGATGCCTAGCATGTCACTAAGATAGGATTGGATAATGCTGCATAAATTGATACATTAAGAGAAAATCTTACCCTCTCTTGCATGTATAAGTTTTCATTCAGTTCACAGTATTGCTCTGGTGTAACCAGGAGCCAATATCATCATCTTCTTTCATGATTAATACTTAAAATTCCTACAACTTGCAAAGCACGTAATTTATTTGTGAGAAAACTTTGCAATATGTCTGGACTTACTTAATTTGATGATTGGTTTTTCCATTTAATGTCTGTGTCAGTGGTGTTCAATTACATAGCTGTGCTCTAGTGAGCACTTGCTACTGAAACAGTATCTTTTCCTAAACTTAGGGGCAGGCAAAACCTGCAACTGCCTAAAAGATGTGATTTCCCTACAATTACCTGAACTGCTACGGTATTCTCATCTGCAGAGTCTACATTATAAGACACAGGGATCAGAAATAGTCTTTTTGTTTATGTATGAGTCTAGAGCACTGATACTTTGGAGAATTTGTATGTTAAAAAATAAATCACAGAGGGAATTCTGGGAAAGGTATTTTTAAGGCAAGTCTTGTATCAGGGCTTCTAATTGAATCGTTCAAGTTGCTGAAAAGTGTTGAAAATGATATAAGCTTTAATGAAAATTGTGATTATTTTTCAGGAAATTCTATTTTGAGCGAGACAGCATTGTTTGGAGAAAACCTTTTTATTTTCCTATAAGTAAACAACTAACATCAATGCTAATTAGTTCTTTAAAGAGAAGAGCAGCAATGATCTGTGTACATTTCTTTGCCAACAGATGAAAATTTTCCACTAAAAATGCAAGAAAGCATGAGCAAATGTCACCACTTATTCCAGGGAGTGAGGAGAGTCTGGGCCACAAAAGTCCCAGTACAGTGTCACTTGTTTGTGGTGGTCTGAGCAGTCCTGAGGGGCATGAATAGGAAAGGAATCAGCTTTGCTCTGGGACAGTGCTTTTTCAGAGAGCAGCATTCCTGTGGACAGACCTAGAGCTGCCATGGAGAGCTAATTATTGCTAAGTTAAAGTAGCTGCTCCTGGTTACCCAAGGCTGTGTGCAAACATCTCAGGTGCAATAGCTCAAGGGTTCTTCTGGATGGCTGGAGTGCCACACTGGACGAGCCTGGCCACTGGTGGAGAGGGATGACATTCCCAATGAAGAGCTGTGTGAGGACTGTTTTCACACAGAAATCTAGGTATCAGCAGAGGGTCAGTAATATTGATGGAACTATTCAGAATGTGACATGAAGGCTGCTGGCACTACTGCCGTTAGAGTGCTGGTGACCTAAGGATGGCAGTGGGACAGCATTTACAGGGAGATGCACTATTTTTTATGAGTTGGAACTGATGGAGTTAGAAAAGGGACAGATAAGATTTTGGGCATACTCACGAGATCCTAAGGGACTTGAGGAAGGATTTGGTCTCTGAAAATTGTTCTTTCTCCTTTTCTCCCCAGCTGTAGATGTAAATCTCATAAGTATGTTTCCATCCCCCTATTAATCATGTTGTGTTGTGTAAACCCTTCAGTGTGTGGCTTCCCCCCAGAGATTGTACCAGTCTAGTCCAGTGTGCAGTTATCACTGTCCCCATTCCTCTCTTGTGCTTCTGTCTCTGTCAGCACTTGGAGACCCTCAGGGTTACTTTGGCCTTTTTGATTTGAGCTGGCAGTAAGTCAGTGCACAGATGTGTGGATGGGTGATCAATACCTGTCTTGGTTGTTTTTTATGTCTTTATTTTTCTCTGGGATGCTGCAGACTCTGCTATCCCAGCAGAGAGCGGCTGAAGTTGAGCTGAATTGTAGCTCAGACTTTCAGCACTTTCCATAACAGTGACAGAGCTACTGGCTATAGGAACTCCTCACTTTTAGCAGCTGATACCTGGTTTGGGCTTGGGGGTGATGCAGGCCAGAAAAATGCTTTTGAAGATGAATCCTCTCAGATCTGTCTTTGACTGGTGGTCTCGTAAGGACAAGGAATGATCCCTGCAAACTTTGATTGAGAAGCATTGGCCTTTTGCTTCAGAACCTTTCCATTTCCCATTTAAAAGGAGGTCCTTTTCACCATTTAGCAGAGAGGCATGCTGAGAGGCAGCACCTTATCACTTCCCAAGGCCTTTAAAGAGTGGGAACATGGCTGCCACTTCCCCTTTCCATCCCACGGCATAATTTATTGAGGTGTTTAACTGCAGGCTGAAACTCAAGAGTCTCTTGTGTCTCACTTGGCCCAGGCTTCTACTTCTCCTGGGAAGCTTTCTTGTCTTCTTTCTATGCCATTTCATTTGTGATTCAGTCTCCTGGGAACTGCACATCTTTCTCTTGGCCCCACATTCCTTCAGGTCAGGTTGTCCTGGGGCCTATGATGATCTTACATCTATGTCCATTTAGGAGCAAGGGATGGTGGTTGCTCACAGCTTGCACATGCAGCAGTGTAGAAGCAGCTGCAGTTCTTGTAGGAATTGTAGGAATTACATGTGAAAAGTGAAAAGTTTAAGTCAAAATGCTCTTCTTTGATACTCATAATTTGTCTGGCCCTTCTTCACCTTCTGAAGTAATTTTGAACTTGGAAGACTTTTGCCTAATTCAGGGAGTTGCACAGCAGGGCAGCACCTCAGCCGGCTCACTGGCATGAGTGAGAATGAGCAAACCCAGAATTTCTCCAGAGGCTGTTGGGTGCTGCAGCTGAGTGGGGCTCTTACAGTGCACATCTGAATAATTCCTCTGGCTCAGAGGAGCAAACACTTCTGCCAAAAGCTGTTGAACCAATTCAGTCTTCTTTTGCATCAGAAAAGTTTCTTTAAAACATATGCAGATGTCAATATTCACTCACAATTGCTGATAACTTCTTACAAAACCTATGGATAATATCTCCTTTTTCAGATGTCTGGTGTCTCATCAGAGTGTGTCCAAAAATTTCAGCTGAAGCAATTTGATGCAAAATGGCATTTACAGGCATTCTTTTTATCTGAATCAAATTCTGGTTTTGTCAAGGTGGATATATTTATGATAACATTTTTCCCCAGTCTCAGTAAAAAGAAAAATACTTATTATAATTTATAATATTAGAATTGGGGTGAGGGGACATTTCTCTTAGAGGTGTTGTAGAGGTGGGAAAAAACTTCCTTATTCTAGAAGCTATATATATATAAGCTGAGGTCAGAGAAGTAGTTTAATACCATTACTGGTTGTAACTACGGTTGTTTAGGAACACTTGGAAGTGCTTATGTTTTGTAGGACTTGAATGTATGTCTCAAATTTATTGAGTATTTAAAGATAGGCTAAATGAGCATATTTGCTGAATTGAAGTAGTTTATCAGGTGAGTAGACTTCAACCAGCAGCCACAGTGAGCTTATGTTAATTCATAGGGACTCCTGACCTCAGTTATCAAGTTATCAATTAAAAAACTTAAATAAGTGGTAAATTTCCCCAGTAATAAAGAGAGGATTTTTATTTTATTTTTTTTTAAATTTTTTTAAATTATTTTTTATTAATGCAAGTCTACTCAGCAGTGAAACAAGATAGAGGGGAGAAATTAAATGTTCATTTCCCAGTATAGAACCTTCTCTTTATTTTCATAGAAACTAAATACACCATGTTCAAATATAAATTTCTTTCCTCCATTTTTTCCTCCATTAACTAGGAGCCAAAGGTCTTAACAGAAATCAATCCATGCAATTTATTTTTAACTTCACCCTGCTTAGCTACGATTGATTTTTATCTTTGCGATCGATGGTAGAGAAAACGGTTTGGAGGGACAATGGAGCACTCTCCAGCTTGTAGGGGTTGGTCTTTGAGTCTTTTATTGAAGGAATCATTAAAAGCTTATTATGAAACTAATAGGATGAAGACGTTTAAATGATGAACACGATTACACCTGTTTTAGTGGTGAATAATGCCTGCTACAGCTGATCTCCTCTCGCTCCTATTTAAAATGCTGGACAGCACTGCAGTGGGGGAAATTAATCCATATAGATGAAAGAAAGTGCATCCCACGTGCTAGTTAAAAGCTCTTCTTAAAGCAAGACAGGCAGTAAGTAGTTAGCTACTTTCCTATTCACTGCTGGGTGCTTTTCATCCATTTCTAGCACAGTTTCATCTTTTCTGTGCCAAATATCACATTTGGAACTTGAGCCTAAACATCTCTTGATAAAAAAAATTATTAACATTTTCCTTTATTTATTTATTTTTTATTGATTTTCTTTCTAGGGCTTTTTGTGCTGTACTTTCTTTTATCACTCTCTCCCCTCCCCTCACGTTGTCTGATTGATCAGCTGAAGATGTAAAGTATTGCCTTGGCAAACTCATATGTTTCCTCTGAAATCAAAAGGAAATTCAATTTGTACAATTATGCTCTTCTCATAAGTTGGTTTCTGTGTGGGTAATGAGCATCTGCAGCTCTGGCGTGGCTTGTGTTTTGGTGTAACATTTTCTGCAGGATTTGCTTTCAAAATAAATGCAGTATTTTCACTCAAGATTACTCTGTCTTTTACCTGTGCCATCATTGCTCTGAGGGCAGAGGGAGGTGAACAGGGACTGGGCCACTACAATAAATGCTCCTTTGTCATCGCAAATTTTCTCTAATGGGTGTGATTCTCTAAAAAATGACATGTTTTCCAAGCCTGCCAAATTTACCAGGCAACTTGAGGGTGCTTCATGCACACAAACCCCACAGCACGCTCAAGTATTTGCTCTCTGTTCAATGACTGTGCAGAAGGCATGATATTAATGAAAACCACAGGGAGATAATTCAGACTGGATGGTACCTATCATGATGGGATTTATGCTGGGGCAGTGGAAAACCTCACTACACAGAAATATCTGCAAGATTGCTATTCCTGGCCATGGTGGTTAATCAAGAAGGAAGAACTTTTCACTAGGTTCATGTTCTTTCCATCTTCTGGACCTCTCATGACTGGAATTGTGGTTAGACTTGGGAGAGGAGGCACAATTTTCAATCCTCATATGGCACACCTGTGCAAGGTGTAGGCAGGGCTGTCTCTGAAGAACCCCAAAATCCCTTGTTAAGGGTGTCAGTGGAGCAGCCTGCCTATGATTTAATCCATGATTGGATTTGGGGGATTTTATGCCCACAAGAAGGAGAAAGGGAACCTAGAGTTAAAGCAATGATGAGGGATGACAGGGCTCCCTGTGGAGCTGGAGAGCACAGATCTAGGATGCTGCTACAACAGTGATAGTGTGTTTCTGAACTTTTGACTCCTACCAATTCATTTTGTGTTACTGGAAAGGAGGGGAACTCTACAAGCAGAGGAAATCACTGCAGAAAACAAGTGAGGTGTTCATTGAAAAGAGCATCCACTATTTACTATTAACTATTTACTGTCAACAAGAAGTTCAAAATTTCGTTCTGTGAGCTTTCTGCTCACTTTTCTGTAGGTTCTTTGAGCAGCAGGAGGCAGATGGGGTTCTTCTTAGCCTGGGGGCATTTCAGAGATTTAGTAATTTCATGTTTGTTACATCAGTACCTGCCTTACATTGGAAATTATGAGTTCCAGCATCAGCCAGCCAGGAAGATGATAATGAAGCCTGATACACAGTGATCTACAGTTCCTGACATCATCTAGGGTGTCTTTGTTGTCTGGGACCTCTTAACTCATTCTGCTTGCCTTCCAAACTCTTCTAGGTAACACAGGTGTTTTTGCTTAAGAGGAACTTCAGTTAAAAAAAAAAAAAAAAAAAAAGGAAGCAAAACCTGCCCTTAAAGAATTATCTTCAATCATTAGCATGAGAAATGGCTTAGTGTGTTCCTAGACATGTCACAGAAATTATGGTGTTAAATAGATTCCATGACAAATTTTCTATAATTCTCTGCAGTCTTGTGAACATATTTGTTTTCTTCTCTGTTTGATGCACTCTGTCTCATTACAGGTCAGGAGGGGGAATGACCCAACACACTCAGGCTTTCAGGGCTTTTGAAGTGAAATTTCTCATGTTTCTCTTCCTAAGTGACAGCTGATGTAAGTTAGATGAGACTTTTGTCCTGATACAAAATATGGAAGTATTAAAGAAAAGTAGCAGATCACAAGTGGAGGGAGGAAGAAAGAATATAGGTTAGGAAAGACAGATGTGTTTAATGACAAACACATTTGTCCATAGGAATCATTTCCACTGGCCAGAAGCCCAATTAAACACATAAACTAGAAATCCAGAAAAACAGATTAATGATCCGGTCATTAGCGATGGAGAAGGAAAAAGACAAACCCAGCTAATTCTGTACTGAGCATGACAGATGAGCTCACAGCAAATAATTGGGTGACATTCATCAAATGTGAACTGAAAGGAGGCATTGGAGGGCAAAGCACTGCCATAATCTCTGGGATTTACAGTGTTGGAGCATTTGCTCACAGGAAAAGGAAAAGTTCATCAAAATAAATTAAGTTGGGCCTTCCAAAATTCATTCTGTACCATAGCACTTGCCAAAACTTTATTGGAGGCTTGATCATTTTTTTGGAACTGTTATAACTGTGCATGTAAATCATGCGAAGATGAGATCCTGGCTGGGAAAAGCTTCACACAACTCCTGCCAACAGAATTGTGGGTGGCTTCATATTAACTGGCTCAGGAAGACCACAAACCTCAAAGATTTCTATTTCTAAACCTTTGTCAAGGTGACCTAGTCCAGGTAGAAGCCTGAAAGGGAGTTTAACTAATGCATAGTGAACTTTGACAGTGTTTAAATCCTAGCTTTCTGCATTAAAAAAGCAGACCAATAAATATAAACAATAAATATAAAAAACCAAACAATAAATATAAACAAACCCCCTCCAGGTACCAGTTTTCAGCAGGATAAAGCAAAAAATACTGTGCAAAACCTTTTGAGTGTGGCAGACTTGTAGTAGATCCTGTTGTGGTACAGAAAGTGGAATTTGATCACCCCTTGATATTTTTGCTACTCTACGTTCGCTGGATTAACTGGAAGATTGTTGGACTGTTCCCAATCTTAATTGGTCATCACAGCAATTACAAAGTACGTAAATATTCATGTCCTCATCTACAAGTTGAAGACTATGTCTCAGCCCATCAGAAGAAGTAGATATTGAACCTAGAGTCCTTACCAAGCAGTCACTGGACACATTTGGTTCATGTGATGGTTCAAAATTTGGATTTTCCAATGGAGGTCATAAATATTTAAAGAAAAGGGGTATATTTAAATATTCCCTGTGCTATTTAGACAATATGACCTAGAAGTGTGTGATCCTTTGAGCAATGCTTGCTGGACTGAGAGAGGTAAAATTACTGCAAACATGAATTTTTGCCTTTGAGCTGGACTCAGTATGAATCAACTACACAATCTGTTCTCTCCTGTGAAAACTTTATTTTGATGTGGAAGTATTAGATGGGAAATATATCCCTCAGAAATAACACTCAGTGACCTTTTTCAGCCTGCAGAAGAGAAGGCTGTGGGGAGACATTAGGGCACCTTCCAATACCTGAAGTGGCTACAAGAGAGCTGGAGAGGGACTTTGGACAAGGGCATGAAGTGACAGCACAAGGGAGAATGGCTTTGAACTGAAAGAGGGTAGATTTAGATTAGATACAAGGAAGAACTGGATGATCTTTAAGGTCTCAACCCAGATCATTGTGTGATTCTATGATCCTTATAGCTGTTCGCTCCCTGTCCCTTCCACTGGCTTATTTTGGGCCTGTAGGCAAGTTGCTTTAGATTTTCATGTTTGTTCTTGCCCTTGGCTTTAGCTAAATGTTATCTGTTTAGAGTTTATTTGCTGTGATATAGGTCATTCTTATGACCTTATGCTTTGCATGCTGCAATAGTGGTTATTTTTGTGGTTTTTTCTCTTGTGGGTGCTAAATACAGTTATGATGACATTACAAGTAAAAATGGGAACAAATCAGATGGGGAAGTCTTAGTGTAGAGGATGGTCCTATTTCTAACCCTTCCTTTCTTTCCAGTTTTTCAAACTATCAGTGGAAAAGCCTTGAGTTGATTAGATATCAAATTTCATGACCAATAATAGCATGTCCTTCAAATGACAGCTCCTCTAGGGAAGAAAGCCACTATCTAGAGGTGATATCATTGCTGAGAATACAATTGATGCTGTAGCAATATTCTATGCAAGCTCATTCTCAAATATCACTGTCAGATAAAGGAAGTATATCTAGGAGAGAATCTAGGACCTCTCTGTTAGCTTTATTGGAAACTCAAGAAGCCAACAAGTGACATTCCATATAATAGACAAGTGCTTTGTGCATTGTTTTATCTTAAGACCTGCAAGACTGCCAAACCAGCAGAATATAGGAAATTCACTGATGCAAGCCTTGTTTTAGCCAGGTCTGAGATGGTGCCAGAAAGAACACCTAAAGCGAGAGTAAGTGACTCTTGACAGGTTTTAAATCCCATATTTTACAAATTATCGGTGCTAGATCTCATTGACATACGGCATTTTTGCATAGCCTTTAGTTCATTCAGTCCATAAAACTGCAGATTTGGATGTCTATCAGCTCCCCACACACATCCTTTTCCAGAGAGTATGATTTCAGAGAAACCAGTTTCATAGTGACAGAGGGTATCCAAGAGTTTAGCTCCAGCTTTCCCAGAGCACATTCACTGTTAGCATTAAATAGTGCTAGTGTGGATCTCTGCTCTTAGTCACTGTAAAAGGCTGTTGAAAGACAATTCTGGCCTCAAGGGACTTACAGTGCAGACAAGGCTGAGAAGCAGCAGAGAAAAGAGGAATTATCTCCTACTTAAAGGGGAGGATGAGAAGCACAGAGATTTTAAATTGCTTGCCCAACGTAGTTGAGCAGGACCATGTAATGAAACCAGACCCTCCTCTTCCTCCCACTCAGCACCCTTTTTCCTGAGATATTAAAATCACGCTGGATTTGAATCATTAGAGACAAAATGGAAAGTTCAATGGCACAGCTTAAATAAATAAATCTCCATCTCTCTCTAGTTTGTAATTTCTTGGGAGTTACCCAGATGCTTTTAGGGACAGATGTGCCTGTCATAGAAAACATACCTGAAAGAAAGTTTGTCAAGCGTTTTTAGAGGTGTGATCACAGAGTGTCTCAGAAGGGTCACCTCTCACTTTCTTTGATGTTTCCATAGGTGACAACTGGTGGAAGAGCAACTTACTATGTGTCATACAGACGGGAGCCTTTTGCACAGATTAAATTACCCAAATACTCTCTTCCTAAGGTGAGTCCACCATTTTTGAACATAGGTATGTAATATCTTGGGAAGCCAACCATGTGAGGTTCAATAAAACGAAGTGCCAGGTCTTTCACTTAGGTCACAATAACCCCACACAGTGCTACAAGGCTGAGTTAGAGTGGCTGGAAAGTGGCCCAGAGGAAAAGGACCTGGTGGTGCTGATCAACAGCAGCTGAACATGAGCCAGCAGTTGCCCAGGTGGCCAAGAAGAGAAATGGTGTCTTTGTCTCTATCAAAAATATTGCTGCCACCAGGACTAGGAAAATGACCTGTTATAATACAGATTTGTTGGTGGTCCTGATTTAGAATTGGTTCATAGTATAAAATTTGAATACTTTTGTAATTTAAAAATCAGAGGTACTTTAAAGCTAGGTGTCATGGAAAAGTCTTTGAGCCATGTAGAGGAGGCTTGTTTATGCTGCCCTTAGTCACTAGAATATTTTTGCTGTACAGTAATAACTATCCTGTCATCTGCAGATTAATGAACTCTGCTGGAGTTGTACGTATGTGAGGCTGGCACCAGAGTAATGCAATATTTCCACTGCAACTGGTCAAAACAGATTGAAGTCATTGGGCGTTTTGCTTTATTCTCACACTGTTGGAATAGGTTGGGTACCTCCTTAATCTTTAAGGAATTATAGCTGCTGGGCAAGAACAAACCTCTTGATTTAGTCTCCCTTCATTGAGGGAAATGGCAAATCTCCCACTGATTGTACTCACTGGGATAGAATTAGGCCCTCAAATGGTTTTTCTCCCCATCCCATGCTGATAGGATATGTTAGGTCTATTAGAAATAGCCCCATTTAATCAATCCAAACTTTTAATCTAGATACCTCACACAAAAGATTAAGATGCCTCCTAGGCAGGCTGAGGATATTGAGCTGATCTTCCCCCAGATAGTCTTTCCTGAAATCAGGTCACTCCATCCTTTGGGAGACTTCCAGAATTATGATTTCTTGATACAGAAACAGTGCAAGGAATTAATCAAGGCCCCTTGGCACTCTAGGGAAAGTTTAAATAGATACAAATAGATAAATGGAGTCTCATATAACCACAGTCATTTTGCTTCTAGCTGAACCTGTGTCAGCTTGTTCAACAATGGTAGCAAGGATGAAGTGCTTCAAAACTCATCACCACCGTGAAAGTAATTTCCATGAAACTGTTTTAAAATAATACTGAGAGAATGCACTATCAAATCTCTTTGATATTAAAACTAAATGGGGAAACCCATGCTGGACTTTTTGTATCTTGGTCAGCAGCAGAAATCCAATGAACGTTAGTGGATGGATTATTTGATAGCCTGAATATTGTGGGACAGTTGATCTCAGATATAACTCTCAATGGGAGAGTGTTATTAAAAATCACTATCAGCAGTAGCTCAAACTGATACCTATACCTCACCTTCAAATAAATGTGAACTCCAAGGTTTTTTGAAACCATCCTTTGCCAGTTGGAAGCACAAGCCCATTAGTTCAGCATGTGAATGAAAATTATCACTGCTTTAAGCCTGGTACCATACGATGCTTAGTGACTATGAAGACTCCAGGCTCCAAGGCTGTGAATCTTCCGTGAGTGATAAAACTGACTTTCAAATTTATAAATAAAAAATGAAACTGGATGAAATTCCTTGAAGGTACCAAAAATGAAGAAAGCGAAAACCCTTTGCCTGGCTGGTGGTTATTAAAAAAATGAAATGCAGAAAAGTCACAATGCTGGTAATTTATTGGCTTGTTCTAACAGAAAGTTGTTAAACATACCTATAATTCATGCTCCATCTCCATTCTTTCATAATTCATGGTAATTACTACATGTCCCGAAGGGCAAAGAAATACAGAGATCCTCGGTAACAGGCCTTTTGTCTTCTTTTAACAGGACATGCATATTATCAGCACAGACGAGAATCAGGTCTTTGCAGCTGTTCAAGAGTGGAACCAGAACGATACATATAACCTGTACATCTCGGACACCCGAGGGGTCTACTTCACCCTGGCCTTGGAAAATGTGAAAAGCAGTAGAGGACTGGAGGGGAACATTGTCATTGACCTTTATGAGGTATGTAGTAAAGGTCACCCTACAAAGAGCAGCAACTGCCTGCTAGTTCAAGCAAGTGTAAATCTCTTACCAACCTCCCAGGATTTTCATTTGTTTTAGGATCAGCCCTGAGGTATTTCCTGGATTTGATGCTGAGTTGATTCGTCTGGAAATAGATGTTGTGCATTCTGCTATGGGTGCGACAACTGGTTGGGTTCAAGACAATATCTGGTCAGCTATGTGTCATTTCCAAAAAGGAAAACCATTTCTTGTTGTAAAGTGGATCTCTACAGAAGAACTCAAAATACTGTTTTTTCCCCTTGGACATCTAGAGACACCTGCTCACAGGCAGGGAATCTGGACTGCACCTTTGTGAGCACTGAACAGTTTGTGAACTATAACCAAAAGTTTGTAGGTGCCACTTGCCCAGACATGACAGATGGATAACTTCTAGCCCAAATTATTTCCCATTCTCATGCTTCTGCCAGACCTGACAGCCTTGGCCAACAGCAGTCCATTCAGAGCAGTTCCAGTTCCTGGTTTCTTCAGAGCATTCTGGTTTTGGTGTGTTATTCTTGTTGGATGGAAAATCTGTTGAGATCCAGGGCTCAGTGCTTTGCCAGCAGCAAACAACTAATCATTAATACAAATAGAAATGGTTGCAGGCTGATTTCTACTGTTACACAGAGAAATGTTCTTGCAGCTACAAGCAGAAGTTAGGACTATACACTCACTTATTTCAGCCAGAATAGTGCTCATTTAACAAAATAATCAATTTGTTTATAAAAACTCAGGTAGTTTAAGTCAATGAAGGAAAATTCACAAATAACACATTGATCAGTATGAAGGACAGGGTTTACATTTTCTTCGCCTGGTTAAACATATTTTCCTGCCTCTGAAAAAGTTTATTTCTTTGCTGTGATGAATCGGCTAAAATAAACATGCGTGGTCTCCCATTCCTGGGCAAACTTGTGAATTCCCCAATGGTATATCATAGACTTTCCACTGTTAAATGCTAATAGATTTTTACAGGGTCATTTAAAGTGTAGTATCACTCCAGGGGCTTTAGAGTAGAAGAATTTGTATCCTGACAGTTGCCAGGAAGTTGCAGATTTGCAGCAAGTTCCTTCTTCCTGTCTCACTTTGGTCTCTGTTGCACAGCTGTGAGACTCAACACGAAATCTTCTTGGGAATATTTTGACAGGACCATATTCTGCTGGAATGGGTTCTGCTGACAAAAATCAAAACATTTGAAACAACTGGGTTGATTTTGTCAGAATTTGGGTGTGGAAGGAAAGTGAAGAAATCAAATTAGCAAAACATTAGTGTCGCAGCATATTCAGGATTCCCATCTTTGGTGTTGATTTTGTTTTCTGCTCCACAAAAGGATCCCACGCTGCTTCTGACATGACCTGCTGTCTCCTGTTTTGACAATCTGTGGAAGGAGTGGGGCAGACCCCATCCTCAAGCTCACAGAACTCATGTGTGACCTGGTGCATGCTGCACCTTCAGGCGCATCATCAGCCTGTCTGCAAGAACTCAATGAAATCCAAAAGTGGGCTATTTCCTGGGGATTTGCTCTGTCACCATCCTTGTCTTTTTCTTCCAAAGAGAGAAACCATGCAAAACCTTTCAGCTTTGCAACCATCATCAATATATACCTTTAGTGCCATTCAGTGTTCTAAGATTTGATTGAGATGGCTTCATTGCTTTTACAGAGACCTTCCAGGCCTGAGAGTGCTCAGAGGGACATTGCTTTTGGCCTGTTCTTCCGATGTATTTTTTTCATCTCTCTCCCTTTTTCCTAGGTAGCAGGGATCAAAGGCATATTCCTGGCGAACAGGAAGATAGATGACCAAATCAAGACTTTCATTACCTACAACAAAGGCAGAGACTGGCGTTTGCTACAGGCACCAGACACTGATCTAAGAGGGGATCCTGTACTTTGCCAGCTGGTGAGTGGCAGAACTTTTCCAAGGCATAATTGACTCCTTCAGAGCTGCTTATTTTAGCTACTAGGTTAACAAAACTCTCCCTGTGTTTTTTTTCTCTTGACCTTCTGTGCATTAAATGAATTAAGTAAATTTCTTTATCAATAGCTTCATAGCTTTTAAGGGAAAATTCTGACCCTCTTTCTTGATGTATTTAATAGAATTCAAGTCAGAATAAGAAGGTTTCTGGGGAAAAGTGCTCTAAGTGAGATTGTTTTTAAAACAAGGGCAGACGTGCTTGTTTGTAGTGCAGAGTTCCTGCTTCTCTTGCTCTCATCTACTTTTAAGGTGCTTATCCTGCAAAGGAGCATATGACCTATTAGTGCTAAGAGCAGAGGGGTCATTTTCAGAAGGATCAGAGCGTCTGTGTGCAGTCACCAAGGGTTCCTCTGATATTTAACTTGTTGCATATTAAAGCTTCTGCCTTTTGTTTGTTTTTTGTCAACAGCCCTTTTGCTCATTGCACTTGCGCCTGCAGCTCTCTGAGAATCCATACACTTCAGGGAGCATTTCCAGCAAAGAGACAGCTCCCGGGCTGCTGGTAGCAACAGGTAACAACACAAGTGCTTCTCACCACTCACCCATGCTTCCCTGGGTGCCTGGGAGTATGTGAGGTGTCCCCATGGGTGTAAAAGCTTTCATCTCTGTTTCAGCAAGTGCTGAGATAATTCATGTTAACTCTCATTTGCTGTGGGCTAGGAGAAGGCGTATGGCCCCAAGTTCAAAAAAGGTGTTGGGTGTTTGTTGCTCTACAGTAACCCAAAGGCAGGTCTCAGCCCACACTTTGAAGGTACCATTGCCCAGTGGCATTACTAGGTCCTCTCATGCTGTTACTAGCACTGATGGACATGTCTGCCTGTTTGCTGCAGGGGCCATGGGTGAGGAGAGTACCTGGGGCCACACTCCAAGGAGGTGTCAGTGCACGCCACCTTTTGAGCAGCAAGCACAGAGTTGCCACAAAGTCTGTCAGGTGAAGCCTGGGCTTCACAAGTGCCTGTCTTGTGCATGGCACCTGCTTTCAACTCTGTATTGGTGCAAGACCAGCAGCACTTCATCAACACTGCACGGGCTGTTGGTATTGTGGGGTGTCCTGCAAAACAGGGCTTTGGCAGGTTGTGTTGTTTTAATGGCAGCCTTCATGGTGGCAGTGGCTGACCCACTGTAATTAATCTGCAGGATGGAGATTAGCTCCGTGGGAGCTGCTGGGTGGACAAAGTGCTTCCTGAATGGCTGCTGCTGTTGAAAGCTGGCCTCTGAGCCATGGAGGCACTTCTGCCATTTCAGAGGGAGGCACTTACATAGGCTAAATATGTCCAAATAGCTTAACTGTACTTTCTAAGGCTCAGTTTATCTCCTTGGTCCTGTTCAGCATAGCAGTGGCCTGCAAGTGTGCCATGTTAGCATATTGTCTGCATGAATTTACACTATTTCTTCCAACCATTTTCATTCTCATGTCCTTCTGTGCTTCTATGTGTTTGCCAGACTAAGCCAGAACCTGAGACAGGTTCTCTTCATGACATTTATATCTCAACAAGGGAGACACCATGTGATTTCCAGTTCACTGATCCAGGCCAAATGAAGTGAGATAATTTGGTTTAAACCTCCAGATATCCCTGTATATTGCCAAGTGGAGTCATCACTCCTGGCAGGTTGCACTTGCTAGATGGATGCTTAGGAACAAGCCCTACTCATGATGCTGTAATTGCAAAGGCTTTTTTTTTTTTTTTTTTAACCTTTTAGGAAGCAAATAGAGGCAGCAGGACAGTGAGATTCTAGGCATTGATCTAAATTGTTGGTAAATTAGGTTTTTTTCAAGCTGCCAGTACATGGGATGAATGCTTTCCCAGTCTAACAATTAACCTTTAAAAGGCAGAATATAATTTCTGCCTTACTGCTTTGTAGATTAAAAAGCCATACCTGTTGGGAATATACACATCTGTTTCCACTAACCAGTTTCACAACAACAGGAGCATCTCACCATGTTGGTGAGTGTATTCAAGGATAAGCTTTGCAATTTATTTTCACAAGTGTTGGCTGCTTAAACACTTGATTTACAGTGGGACATTTCCGGCAATGATTGGAAACTTGGACTCTTTGTGTAGAATAGAGGTTAGATTCTTGCAAATGGAAGAATATGTTTTAGTATCTAATTGTATGGCTGCTAAATTCTCTTGACTTGTTTGGGAGCTACATTTTGTGAGGTTTGAATGCATGCAGCTGAGGGAAACTAGAGGGAGAGCATGAAGGAAATAATGGAATAGCGTTGCATAGAAAGACAAAACGAAGTGATATGAACCAAATTCTTGCCTTTTTACTCCCTTTCCTTGCCTCCATTTGTAAATCCCTGGCTGAAAATTTGGAGTTTCCATTTTGGTGTTTAAAATATGATGATGCAAAATGTACACTGCTGCCTTTAAATCAGTTTCTAATTATTGAAGCATTCCACTCCTGATAAGACACTGGGCTAAGAAGACCTTTGAACTGACACAGATTTATCCTCTTGAAGCTGGGTGTCCCTAGCTGACCTTCTATGTGGTTGCCCATATCAGGTTTTCCTTACAGCCTCATCTAAAATAGTTGGTCACTCTTGCTGGTGTCAGGGAAGAAAATTAGGTAGATGGACAGTATGACATTTCCTAGATCCTGAGCACTGATGAAAACACCCTTCATCAGTTGTGCTGCCTCCTAGGGTCAGAACTTTTTTGAAATAGCATTGACACAATAATGTGGTTAGTTGAATTCCGTGATGGTAACAGAAGAGTGTCAACCTATTTAAATTTCTAATTTTCCAGCATTAAATGTCAGAAATTTAATTAACATTTTCATTAGTGTGTTCATCCCTACAAGAACATCTGACACTTGTGTTGCAGGCAATATTGGCTCTGAACTTTCCTACACGGATGTTGGCGTGTTCATCTCTTCTGATGGTGGCAATTCCTGGAGACAGGTATGTTTTGCACAGCAAAGGGAAGCACAGAGTCCTTTGCTATTCTTCTTCTGATTCTTTTCTTCCCAGTGGAGTGGAGCACTCATGCAGTGCCTCATTTGTTTGCAGATCTTCGAGGAGGAATACAACATATGGTTTCTGGACTGGGGAGGGGCACTAGTGGCCATGAAGCACACGTCAGTGCCCATCCGGCACATGTGGTAAGGAAGCTTAATACTTTCAGGGTGCCTATAAAGTTAGAAGATGAAGTAGTTCTTGTCCGGTTTTTACCATCATTTTGGTTTTATTGATGAATATAATGATTATTCTACCATTTTATAAATACAGTGGCTCTATACATAATTGCATACATGTATGAACTACTCTTTGTACCAGTAATGTACTATGAGCCTCCAGATGGGGTTTCTTTCCGACAGACACAGATATACTAAGTCATCCTTTGGGATTCAGCTATTTCTGAGAGGATGTGTCTCTTGTTTCTACTTTTTGTTGACAGAATTTGACATTAATCTGGTAAGGCAGATAAAGGGAGGGAGAGGAGAGGGCAGTAGGTGTAGATAAAGACAACAGAGATATGTTGCTAACATCTCTGTCTCCTTTAGTATTTGACTATCATTTTCCAGAGGTACTGTGGTGGCAACTGATTAGAATTGGAGGTGCAATAGGGCAAAATGATTTCTCAGTTGAAGACACTGTTTTGCTGTAAATGTGTTATAACAGTCTAAGCACTAAAGATACTGCTCAAAATTATTGTCTTCTTAGCTCTTGCCCCTCTGACTCCTGCACCAGTTAACCATTCTGAAATTCAGAACTAACACTGTTTACAGAAAATGGGTGTGTTAGCATCACCTTCAATTTTGGGGCTTGACTGAAAGAGGGGCATGCCTAATGAACTGACCTACCCAGCTTCTAATGTTGTTTAGAAATGAATTAGTTAGAAATAGCTTTCAGAGACAAGATGTGTTCCTGTCTACAATATGGAGTTTTCTCTCAGCTTGACAGTGCTAAGCACATGTCTATTACTTTTCATGCAGAACAGGAAATGTGGTCTTCAGTCAAACAGAAAAAGAAAGCAATGGTGTTTGGCAGCAGTGATGAGGTGTTAAGGTCTCCTCTACCTGAGTCGTTATTCTACAAAATCCTCCAGTGAAATTGCAGTCACTCCAAATCTGGACAACTCAAGACAGGCTGACTTCACCCATTTACAAGCTCACATTCCAGAGATGTGCTTTGTGAACATTAACAGCTACTTTTTCAATGTAAAAAGCTTCTAGACTTTATATTTCTGGCATGACAGATAGCTCTGGGATGACTGCAACATAAATTTCTATAAAAGTTTGAATATCTTCATTTGAGCACGTTTCTTTGCTACCTGAAGTAAAAAAATGACTGCTTTAGTCATGGTGTGATAGTGGACTGTTAACTGTGGGATGTATTGGCTCCATAACTGGACGTACAGAGGAGAGGTAGTAACAGGGCAGATACCTAATGAGGAGCTGCAGACTCCAGTCTGTGGTTAGAATGTGTTGGGGTGAGACTGAAAGCCTTTGATAGGTAACTAAGTTGTCATGGCCAACACTAAAGTGCCCTCAGGAAAGAGGACATCAGGAACATGTCCCAGTCTTTAGAACAAACCCAGTATGAATCAAGGCAGAAGTGTGTGTTAGCCAAGGGCGGGGGTCACCAGCAGTGGGTGCATCAGATTATGGCAAGTTGAGCTCCAAGAGAGTGAAAAGTGAGCCACTTACTGAAAAAGCTGCAAGACACATATTAACCATTTTTCACTGTATTATTCAAGCCAGCTGTAACTGTTTTAATTGTGTCTTTAATTGTGAAGGCTCTTTGGACATAAAAAGCACCTTAATACAAGTGCCTATACTTACATATTGAAAAAGATTTGGTCACAGTTTGACTTCTCCTAGGAGCTGAGAGCTCACCTAATTTCAGATGCTCTCCTTTTTACATTAAGTCTCCTGAAATGGCATGTGCAGTACTATGAGTGCCCCACCCACTCATTTAATAGAGTAGTGATTTAGATCTGTTATCAATAAACTCCAACAGATTTCCTCCAAAATTGTACCCTTAGGGGCTTTGGAATTTGCTTCATATTGCCTCAGTAGGCACCCGTTTTATGGGCAGGAGTGGAATAGATTAAAGGGTACATGTAAATCTATTAGTTCTCGGGCTGAGACATTGTACAATAAGTTTCATGCTGCAGAAAAGAGGGGCGGATAATTGAAAAGCTGAGAGAACTTTAGCTAAACTAATGAAGCATGCTGTTCCCCAGAAGTTGAAATGCTATTCAGAGAGATAAGCATGCAAGCAGAACGCATACAAATGCACAGGTGTATGGGAAGATACATACATTTAAATAAATAGATTTAGGGCAGATAATCTTTCTGTATGCTGTTGTACTCCCAGCATTCTGTCTTTGGTTTAAAGTCAACTTTCTATTCTGGCACAGGTGCGTTCTGAGTCAGGTGAAGGTGTCTTGCAGGGTGATGTGCGGAGCCAAGGGTTAGGGAACGGTGATCGCCAGCCTTGGATTTCTGCACCAGGGATCTGAGATTGGTGTAATCTGTGATTTGTAATACATCCTACAGTGGCCTCCTGGTGCTTTGGTTGCATGTCAGATAGTGTCCTACCTACTTGGAGTGGGGAGGATTCAGTGTCCACCAAGAGCCTCCCAGACAGATCCAGATGCTCAATGCATGTGGGCAGACACACATTCAACACGCCTCACTCCCACAAATAAGGCAAATTTGCTTTTAAGTACTAACAGGCCTAGAGATATTGTAGCTAATGCCATATGGCATTGTTCCATGGATGGGTCAAATTGTCCTTTGGTGGTGAAAGCAATTTTCATGCATTCAGGCCGGGGCTGCTTATGTTCTGAGTGGTGCTTCATGCCAGGTGCTGTTCCAGACCCAGAAACAGGTCTTGGCAAAGCCTCTTGATCCCTTGAGGTCTGATGTACAGCTGCATCAAGTATACCCATGTCCTTATTGCCACTGTTTATGCTTTCTAAAGCTTTGATCTTTCAAAGTGCATCAAGAGCATGAATTTAGTGGGCTGGGAAATGGCAGAGTTTGGTGCTTGTCTGTAAATCCAGCTGCTGGAGCTTGCAGACCTTAGCCAATATTTAATTGCTGCAGTTGCTCTAGAGTAAGCCTTTTTATGTGTGTAAATGTTGTCTGCTTCTATCCCAGGGTGAGTTTTGATGAGGGAAGATCCTGGACTAAATACAGTTTCACATCAACACCACTTTTTGTGGATGGATCCCTTGTAGACCCTGGCATAGAGACACAGATAATGACGTAAGTATAGCAGCTCCTATTTTAAGTTGTTTTGGCAGAAGGGGTGCATGGAGATCCCCAAGTGCATGGCAACCTCCTGATGTGCAGTGCAGCATTGTGTAGCTACACATGCAGTGTTGCATGAAGGTGTGCTGCTGTTTTGTGAGTTTTACTGATGGCCACAGGCATGGCTGACATGTCCTTGCGTCATGTGGCAAATAGATGGTGAAGCCAAACCCTTTCCAGGGGTGACAGGGGTTGTAACAAGGAGAGATGGTCCCAAGCTGTAGCTTTGGAGGTCACACAGAGGAGTAGATAAATCTCCTTCCCTGGAGAGAGGTGCAGCCCTGGTCAGGTTCCATCTAGTGACAACCAGAGGTCCTTTCTCATAATTACTGCTGAGACTTCATTCCTTGGATCTGTTGGCCCAGGGACTGCAGTGCTCTTCAGAAGGTAGAGATCTGTGTGGTTGTACCTAATGCCAGTTCTGTGCTTGCTCCATGTGCAGCATGACTGTCTTTTGAGATTGCTGGTGGGTATGAATATCCCCCAGCCTTGTTGCTTGCTATCTGCACTGTGGGCTGTACATCTGGTTTTTGCTGAAGCTAAAAATGTTCTCATTGTGCATAAGCAGAGCTGAGCTCAGAATAACCTTCCTGCTCTGGGGTGTAGTTCACCCAGCCCATGGAAGGAGGAGCCTGGGCTGGCACTGAAGGTGCCTGGACCTTCCTCCTTCCAGGACTGCTGAGGCACTGGGTAAGGCTGGTGGAACTGGTGGAGTAATCTTGACCCAAGAACAGGCCAGGATTTGAGTTTAACAACCAGGAGAGGGAAGTTTTAAGTTCAAAGGCATCTTTAAGTAGTCATCTGACCTCTTGCACAAAGCAGATCAGAGCACTCTGCTCTGGGATTCTGAACAAAGCAAGGACAAAGGTGCACTGTCTTCATTGCTTTCAGAAATGCCTTCTTACCTCTGCTTGCTTGAACTGGCTGAAACAGCTTTCTGCAAAGCATCAAAAAGCAAGGTGGCTAAGATGCCATAGGCTGAGGCACACCTGTGAAGCATGTCTACAGTGGCATGAAGAAGTGCCTTTGGTTAATCACATCAGACACTGCTGCATCACTCCAGTTCAGGGACAGGAGATAGATTATAAATTTCATCTTGCAGTCAGTTTGCTTTTCCTGCTTTTCTGCACCTGCACCTGAGGTTTCTGCACATTTTCACTGCTTGTGAGAGAAAAGAGGTTCAGGTCAAGTTTATTTTCTCCTAGGCTTCAGTCCATCTGCATACTTATACGGCATAAATGCATAGGTGGAGCTCATTGCTGGTGTCGCAGGTAGTGAGAAACTGAGAGTAGACTTCTGGGTATGCTTGTCATCAGGTTCTGAGGAAGTCTGGACAGGGTAATAGTTGTGTGTCTTGGACATTTCTGCTACTGGTTTAAATGTATTCCAACTGTGTTGCATGATTTACATGGTTATGCCTTTCAAAACACAGATGTACATGACCTTTACACAAACAGATGTGATCATGTGTTGAGGAGCAGTCTGTACTTGAAGTTGAGCTCAGCTGCAAGAAAGGAGCTGGGGAAAAGTCCTCTTTAACTCTTCTCTCAAATGATCATTTGAACTGGCATCTGTGCCTTGACAGAAGAAAGTTTTGGCACTATAGCCTTGGGGGGCTCAGGGAGGCGTAGCCAACTCCTCTATAGCATATCCATATCTCCTGTCATAAAGTGTCTTAGGAAGGACAGGCTAAGTGATTATGGTTATGCTTTACACAGCAGCACTCCTATGCTTTATTCCCAAACAGTGCTGGAGCAAAACAAGACAGCCTCTGTGTCTCTCTCAGACAGCTATTGAGATTTTATCGGAGTAGAGGTGGTGTCAATTCTGGTAGCACTGCTTTTCCTTTATTCCAAAACGATGCCTTGGCTTTAGCTTTTTTCCCAAAAAAGCAGAGCCCTTATTTGTGTAGAAGAATATATCTGTGCATCTGTTGCCTTTATCTATCTGCAAACATTGCCCTGTTTTTGCAAAGGGCAAAACTTAACAACATATAATATACCAGTGAGCCTTTTCAGAAGACTGCTGTGAGCATCCTGTTGGGAAAATATATATGCCAATTCCCAGCTAAAGATTAGAACCTGCAATTCTGTTCACTCCGTGTGTTTTTTTCTCCAAATGCAATGATAATGTGTCCTTTGTGTTGCTTAATATGGTGTTTTTCTGTGAAAACACATGTGCAGACACATGCACACATGTGCAGGGAGATCTGAACTCACATGAATCTGCATGTCAGCACCTTCATTGAAATCAATGGAGCTAATCAGTTGCAACTAGCTGTGGATTTAGGCCATTTACTTTACAAATGAATGCAGTTTTCTTTTGAGATGAAAAATGCATTATAAATCTAAGGTTATTGTTATTTATATCTCTGTAGTCTTCTGGTGGAGAATGTAGGAAGTGAGTTATCTTCCTGAATATTGTGTATTAGTTTTCTTGAGAACTTCTTCTTTTGAAGTCTTTGCAGGCATATTACCATTATTATTGCCATTGCTATTGTTATTGGTATTGTCTTTATTATTACTGTCGTCATTAGCAGTTTTTAAAACCATTCTTAATAGTCTGTAAAAGCCATACAAAGAAATTTCATGTGACACTTGCAATGAATGTTTAGAGAAATTCCTATCCACAACATTAAAGGAACTGAGGAGCAAAGAACCCATCTATAAAACAGTATGCAAACCATTTCTATATAGAGCATTTAGGTGTTTCTGCCAATGAGAATTTTAGTGAACTCATCTATAAAGGGCAGTGTTGGATCATGCTGAGCTTGTGCAAGATTTGACTGAGAAAAAATCAATGCCTTTCTCTTGCAACTTGCCATCCTCTGAATCAAGATAACACATGGTGGTTTGGAGGTACATGGAATTCATGCTTGTGGGTAGAAATCCCAAAGATTTCAAGAAGCTGATGAGAGGAGCACAGCAGTTTGGGATTAGGAAGTCAGGGGGAAGTCTTAGATTTGAAGCAGCGCTGAGGTAGAGAGACCAAGGCTGTGGTCACATTTGTGTACTGCCAAACCGGGTAGGTTTCTGGCTTTTAAAGGTTTGTCTTTTGTCCTGGAAAATGCAAAATACTTCATCTAGTGGTCTCAGCTGATTTCTGTTAGGGAAAATTTCTTCCACAGATTTGCGTCAAAGTGGCCTGTGTTCGCCACTTTCAAAAAACTAATATTCTGTGGGGAATGTGTATTACATAGTGATTATACTCCAACTATTATTAAAATATTGCATTATTAACAATATTTTCATAATACTATCTTATTAAAATCAGTATATCAGTAGAATGACTTTCCCAGCCTTCATTTTGTGCCGCATGCTGTGAGGGGCTCTCTGGGCTGTAGAAAGCAGTAACCATTTTAGCACACAATTTCATGCCACTTATAGCTATTAAGTGAGCAGTTTCCATATTTGTCTTTACTGTATGAGTATCCTAGGTTTTTTTGATCCTCTGTGCTTTGTGCTGTGTCTACTTGTCCTACACAGTCCTAAAGAACTTGTCAGTATGGTAATATCTCTACATTTCCATGAAGGGGCTTCATATGAGTCTGAATATCTCAGAGTACTTTGAATTGGGAGCTGCTTTTAGTGAGGGGTTGGACAAGATGTCTTGCAGAGGTCTGTTCCAAAATAAATTATTGTATAATTTTGTAACTTTGTATGGCTATAATGCTTCAAGAATGAATTATTTCCTTACCAGTTTGGTGGGCTCTGTTAAGACTGTAGTTTTGTGATGCATAGTGAAGTACCATGAGACTGTGTGAGCTGGTCTGCCCTGGAACTGCTGCCTAAACAAAGTGAATCCACTACCCTTCCTCCAGTCCTGGCTGATCATATTCTTCTGCAGTTCCTTTCACTGCTGTTTGGACTCTTCTCTCGTCTGACAAGATGATCAGTTCAGCTTTAGTGTGTAGCTTTGTCCCAAGGCACGTTGCAGTGCTTGGTGCAGGTGTGGGGAAAGCAGCTGTAGAAAACACAGGGAAATAGGAAAATAGGAGCACTAAACACTAGGAAAATAACTCAAATGAATAAGGGAAGTGGGTTAGACATGTTCTCAGATGATGCAATGAATGCCTAGAATGCACCAGCCTTTTTGAAATCTACAGGGTTCTAAGGTCTCTGCTGTATCCCTCACTGTCAACTAGTGTATCTTTTAATGATGTCATGTTTTGATGGGTCGGATTTAACATTTCTGTATTGACAAGCCATAGGCACAGCATGTTACTTGTCTGAGGTATCCGACAGGGGAATTACACTGTATTCCCCTTCTAGTCAATTGTGATATATCCAAACTAGTTTGTACTGTTCATGTCAGAGACAGGATGTTTTTGTGGGTCCAGAGAAGGGCTTTATGTTGTTCCAGCTCTGACTCGTAGTTATTACCCCTGCCACTTCATCTCCTGCGCTAAGCATCACTCCAAACCTATATTAAGAGAAATAACCTTTTTGCTTCACAGCTCTGTATCATTTCAGTGGATTCATTATGTGTGTATATGTGCAGACACTCATTTACGGATGAGGATCATTAAGTTTCTCTGTACTGAAAAATAAATATTTATGCAGAGACACCCACATGTGTGTACATAAATTTCTATGTAGTTCTACGTATGTGAACTTAATGATCTCTCTATATGTGTGTATGCATAGTTGAGCATTAGTATTTTCAGTGATCTGAAAGTTGGTCTGTCAACACTGCTGTGACTGCTGCCCTTGGCTGTGCATTTTAGAAAATGTTCCTGGTTGTAAATGCATAGGTTATGGGTCCTGGCCCTTTCTAACACCTTCTTGTTTGTGTGGCCATGCAGCTTTACCAGAGATGAAGTGGGAGTAGATTTTTTTCCCAGGAGACCCATAAAATTACTGGTGATCCATCACTGGGTGGCAGAAGAGTGAGACAGAATGAATAAGTATTTGAGAGATGTTGGAAAAAGTGAGATGAGTGCCAGGGGAGGTTGGAGGTGAGAAAGACCGTATTAAGAGCACAGGCCATATTGTGTCAGACCAGAGGTCCCTCTATTTCAGTTCCATGTTCCAACAATGGCAAGTAGAGGATGTTAAAAATATACGTATTATACTAAATTATACTAAAAGTATGATTACCTTATATACTTCTCACATTTATAGGGATTTTCAAATAAGGGACTTTCTTGGCTCAACATGGTGCTCTTTGTATTTCTAAGATATTAATGAGTTCTTCTATTTTTGAGGGTTTTACCCCTAAATACTTTGGAAAAGTTTTTAGCAGTCACCTTGGGAGTTCATTTCTCTGTCCTCACTTAGGGGACTGTGCAGACTGTAGTGCACAAACCTATACAAGGACTCTTCAGGATAGAATCCATGAAATTAAAACGAATCTGTGAAAATAATGACTGCACACAGAAAGAAAAGTAAAATTTGGAACTTGATCTGAGAACAAAAACTGCAAATATGATTATTAGGTAAGGAAACAAAAATGATTGAGAGGATATTGGCATTTGCCATAGTGAGCAGCATTCCTGTGTTGTATGATCTAATTTCAAAACCTTCTGGAAGTAATGAATAGCTTGGACTTTGTGAGAAAATGATCAATCTGCTAATGGCATCAAGTGACTTTACAATGGACAAGAAAATGTGTGTTATAGGAATTCCCATTTTATCCCAGCAGATGATCAGTTTCTACCCTGGAGTAAGACAGTTGATTACCCGTATCATTATCTTTGTTTGCCAGACTTAAAAACATTATGAACGACCACAGATTAATCAGTGTCACTTCCTCCTCCCATCTCCCTCTCTGCCAGAGGAGTAGTCTGTTTTTTAGCCTTTGGATCTCTGCATGAATTCACCTGAACAGTCCACAAGAGGCACAATACTGATTGTGCTGTTAATACTTGCAGTATGAGCCGAGGTCTTTCTGTGGCACCTGAAAAGACAAATCAGGTGATGAGAACATCTACTTAGAGTAATCTTTCTCAGACAGCACCGTGTGATTTATTTGGCTTTAGGAAAAGGATGTCTGTGACCCAAGATCAGTTCCCAGCAGTTGCACCATGTACTCGGAAGATTCCTGGCAGAAGCCGTAGCACATGAAGAAGGCGCTGTCTATCTTTGACTTTCTGGGACAAACTTTACTGTCATTGGAGTTAGGTGCTATTTATGGACAGTAGGTCAAATATTATGCTAGAAAAGTCAACATCATTAGTTGTTTTGTGCCTGTAGGGAAATTGAGGGACAACAAAGGGTATGCCCACGGTCAGTCACTCAGCAGGCTGTCACTGGGAGAGCTTGGCAGTAATGCAGGTCTTCTGAGTCCCAGATGGGTGTCCCACTGTGCAGACTTTTCCCATTCCTTCAGGGAAGGAGATGCTGAGTCATGTCTGCAATGCTTAGACAAGGGGGATGGAGAGGTGAGCATGTGCAGGGAGGAGGACTAGAGAAAGGTGTGTTCACTCGAGGCTGGAATTTGCTGAAGTGAATAAAAGAAAGAAGCCTTTGCAGAAGGAGCCAGAATGGGCAGCAGGCTGATAGATGGATAGATGATTTCCCTAGGTAAAAGGACAAGTTTTTCCTGATGGCAGTATAATTCAGGTAGTCTCATCCAGGGGCTAAAGTGCTTTGTTTCTTTCCCTGCTACGTAAGGTCAGATGGATCTTGGTCCTGTGCTGTCCTCCTGCCAGTGGATGGGTTGGGCTGTGTGAAGCACTCAGGCCTGATGGGGGTGCGGAGAAAGGGGCAGGATGCTGTGCATGCATGCATTCCTGAGTCTTTCACCTTTTTGATAGAGCAAGACATGTAATATTCTGGTGCCCTGATCCCCTCAGGGACTGAGAAACTGTATGGCCTTAGCACCTTTCCAGCTCAATCTCTCACTGATGCTGCGCAGGGGAGAGGGTGGCACAGCACACCAGCTTTTCTGGGAGCTTGAAGGCTCAGTGTTGGGCTGCCTGCAGAGTTCAGTCTAACAGAGTGAACAATTTTGATCCTTGAACTGAATGAATGATGGAAAGCAGTTCTGCAGAGCCTCCCTCTTCTGAGCCTGCTTCTCTGATATCCAGGCAAAGCTCATCACCATGCTTCACCTGTCACATGTGCTTGGGGCTTTCATGTTCTGAGGAATGGCTTCCACATTTGTATTGGACAGCTGTGGCTGGAAATCTGCTGACTCACAGGATGAGAGGTTGAAATGACAGAATGTGCTGTGTTATCCAGCTTCTGGCAAAGCAGCAGCACCTGCCTCTGCTGAGACCACAGGCCTGTAAGAGGATAAAATACTCAGATTGCTGATACCTGCTTCTTTGCTAGAAGAGAGTGGCAGCATCTTCAGGTTTCAAAGCTGTCAGAAACTGGTTGTCTTTCGTGAGTGCTTCAAAGAAGAGAAAGAATACTTCTGAAAAACAGCATTAAAAATTAATATGCTTTCCCATCCCCCTTCCTAGGTGTCTCATACTCTCTTTCATGTTGCTGAGATTTCTTTTGAAGCAATTGTCATGTAAAGTGGTTTGAGAACATTGGTAATAAATCTTTTAGGGACCAAATTTCAAAAGGTTTGGTTTGTCATTCAGTAAGTTCTTATTTTGATCGTGCTTTCTATTTGAAAAAATAATAACAAAACCCCTATCTCCCCTATTGCCTTATGCAGTGTTTGTGCAGCTAAAGGAGAAATTGAGTCCAAACTGCAGGACTGCTCTGTAATTATATGTTGTGCAGATTACTTACTAATTGCACTTGGCATTACTTGCTAACTGAAAGATCATTCTGTACCGTGTCATTTGCAGTGGTTTTCCTCTTCTGCTGGCACTTTAAAGGAAGTGCCCATTGAACTGATGAATAGTACCAGGACTGTTTTCTATAGCTGAGGGAAAGGATCTGCCATGATTGCATTGCAGGATTCTTATTGCAAGGTTCTGGTTTTGATCTGTATTCACAGAAACTTTTTGCCTGCCCCATCTCGTCTTTCCCTCCTGACCTGAAATCTGGCAGTGGTGCAGCTTTTCATTGCCATATGTATTGCCGGTGGCCAACACTTTGAATTTCGGTCTTGGGGGAAACCTCGACGTCATGGCATTCAGGTTCAGTGGAAATAAACCACATCCCTCAGATTTAATCTGCATGCGAAATTCTATGAAATTCTTGTTTGACCTTTCTTCTTGGGAAATACAATACAGACCAAGATTTTCTTGAACAAATTTGTCCTCATGTAGGCTGCTGTCTGATGTTGGTACATTCTTGGTCGCTTCACTGCTGTTGTTTTTTCTCCCTCTGAATAGTATCAATGGAAGGCCTTATATCTGAGAGGGTCTATTTAGATGGTCTAAATTAAACTAATTTGCACCAGCTGAAAATCTAGATCCAAATGGATTGTATATTCTCTTTGGAATAAAATGTATCTCTTCTTTCTAGAAGAAAAAAGCAGCTGTTTTTCTTACTTTTTTTGGTCCACAGACAGAAGTACAGCAGCCCTGAATTATCACCCATTGCCCTCAGGCTACAGTTCCTAGTTCACAGGTCAGCCAAAAGCAACTGAATTAAAAGCTCCAAAGCGGCTCTTAGAAACCATATTTATTGTTTAGGAAAAAAATTAGACAGTGTTTTTTGTTGGCAATTGCCTGCCTTTCCAGTGTCATCTTTCATTTTTTATGTTTCCTTTGTTTCCAGTCTCTTACTCCCTGCATCATCTCTTGCCAGGCGTGAGACAGTATAACTCTCTCTCTCCCACTCTCCCTAATTGCTGATTTGTGTCTCTTTCAATTAAGTTCTACTTTTTTGTCTCAGTCCCTTTCTATCCAATTTCCTTGTAACTAGTGACCTCCTTTAACACTAATTCCATCTAAATCCTAATAAAAAAAAATTGGGAGATTACACAGCCCATTTGGTTTTCTCCAAAGTCATGATTTATGTTTAATTCATGGAGAAATAGCTTGTCTGCCACTACCTATTCATAAAATCTGGCCCCACCAGCACAAATTGCAACTGTTCCATTGCTGCTCATGTGGTTTTGGCCCAGACAGCCCAGCCTGCACATAGGAGTTTGCCTTACTGTACTGCTACTTCCTTATAAAGAGATGGATTCAGATCTGGATTTCATAACAGGCCCTCTTCTTTTTGTGAAATTGTCAGCATTTTCTTTTATTGACTCCGAAGCTATGAATGTCAACAAGTGATGGAGGTACATCTATGTACCAAGACGTTCTCTAAGTGTTCACTGAGCCAACAACTCTAACATAGGCTCACCACTTTCCCAGGGGAGTGTGGCACCAAGGAAACCTGGCTTGTTGGGAAAAAAACCCAAACAAATCAAGGCAATTATTAATGTGAAAGAACCTTGTACAGGGACACAATCAGTTCTCAGCTAGGGCTAGGAAGTTTGGCTGAATCTCGACTGTTTCTTCCAGGCCATCCTCTTACCTCAGGTCCATGTTACCCAGCTCTGTGGATCAGAGGAAATAGCAACAACTGCTTTGTGTTGCCTCCATAGATGCAGGTCATGCTAATTCTGAGCTAATCAGTTCCCTCGGAACATGGAGCACTGGCATATAAAGTGCAATAGCCAACAGCAAACCCCAACTCTGTCCTAGCAAGGCTTCTTATGTGCACCTCAGTGCTGGTTGTGTGTCAGAACAGGTCTTGCAAAGGAATTGCATTGCCCAGGCTTTCCAAGGGCCACAGGAGTGGGAATACAGAGCTTAGACATGTGCAGGCTTTGCCTGGCAGCCACTCAGATCCGTGTCTACGCAGAGTGCCCAAAATGTTAAATGCCTTTAGAGTTCATGAGAGCAGAGCAGCCAAATTTGAATAGCTCTGGTTATTGTCTTGTGCACTGATTGGTCCAAGCTGATGCTTCATGGACCTACCTTGGATGACTCTGAGTGAACCCATTCAAGGCCTGTCAGAACTGTTCGGAGAGAGGAAGTCTCTAATCTGTGCTATGCTGCTGTGTTGAGGTGGCTTTGACCAAACACTGCTCATGAAACAGCACTGGTGATATTTGCCTGGAAGATATGGCCTTCTTGGATATCTGGCAATCTGTTAAAATTGCAGCAGTAGCAAAGTGTGCTTCTCTTTTCTGGACAGCAGAAAGAGAATGAGCACCTTCAATTGTGGTGAATTAATGACTCACTGCTCCAGATCTGGGACTCCCTCTGGTTTCAGTGAGACAAGATCATCCTCTCCAGGGACTAGGAGAAAACAAACAAACAAACAAACCAGAACCCAAAACAGCACATGCTTGTTTCCTTGCCAGGAGGTGATTCTTCCAGATTGTGTTTCATAGCACTTCTTGGGTTTGCCTGTTAAATATCTACTTCTGGCACTTCCTGTTAGATGCACAGATGTAAATAAAGAGGGATTTTAACTGAAATCAGATGGTGATATTACTTGACTTTCTTCCTTTCTACATTCCCACAACAGAAGCACAGATTCAGGTCAGTGGAAGCATTCACTAATTTGGGTGATTTTATGATTGGGGCTTTTTTTGCTTGCTAAGACACTTCCTCTGCAAGCGTTTTTCTTTTACAATAAAAGGAAATAAAAATCAAGGTTGGTTTCAGGCTTTTCTAAATTAAGCAGTGTATTTATGATGACACTGCAATTAGCTTTTCTCTCAGTATTATCAATTAAAGTATATGTTTGGCTCTCTTTTTGTAGTTCTGGCTTTACTTTTCTGTTGATCCATCCATCAGGTTGTATAGTTCATCTCAAAAGATACTCTTGATTAATTATATTATATTTTTGCTTTTATTTTATTTTTAGATATTAAAAATGCTTACAGTGTATTCTGTGGGGTCTAGTCTTGTTAAAATCTGGCTTCAGAGGTCCCCAAGGTACTTTGAGAGAGGAAAAAAAAATCCCAATCTTTTCATGTTTCTCACCTCGTTGATGTCCAGTGAAGGAAAAATGCTTCACAAAAGAGGATACTTTTGATGTCTTGCGTAGTGAAGATTACCTTATCAGCTTCTTCCTTCCTTGGCATCTTCAGTCCTCTGTCTCAGTGCTGGGCACACCTGAGGTGTTACACACACAGGAGCTGGGATGACTGGGAAGGGGAAAAGTCTTCCATCTATATCCAGAGCCAGGTAAAGGCAGTTTCAGTGCTTGCTTGCTCCGTACGATGTCCTACCAGTTTAATTCAGAAATAGAAGAGGACTGGATTTAGGCATGAGAATTTATGTTTTCCTGCCTGGGCAGCTCATCTGAAACTGCCAGCAGGGATAGATCCAGATGGATACAGCTGATGCCTTTCCTGTGACCAATGTAGGAGCTACTTCTTGAGAAGATCTGTTTCTCATACCATGGGCAGGGACAGGGCTTGAATCTATGGACCAGAGGCAGATGAGTTGTTATCTCGTGGCCCTCAATTCATTCCATTGACCTGGCAAGAATGAGCACTATTGAATTACATAAAAAGCACAACTATCTGCAATACAAGGAATGATGAGGCAAAAGCAATGCAATTTGAGAGTACTGTATAAATGTAAAAAGCCTTTTAAAGAGCTCTGTACAAGGTTATCCAGGCAGTATATACCACATTTGTAAGTTACTGTGTATTTAAAAAACTAATGAAAGATATCATTACAGCAACTTTACTGATGATCATTTCTAAAATGACTTCATCATGAAACTGTAAGCATTTCAGAATTGATTTCCCTGTTTCTAATAATTTTCAGCAAATTAATGACATTCAGCCCTGGCATAAAAGCCTTGCCTTCCTTCTCCAAAGAAGGGCTTGGGAAGCATTTTCTGTTTTCTTAGCAATGATTTCACTGTGACCTATGGCTAAAGCCAGTTGAGAAGATGCTGTCCTATTAGCTAAGATTTTATGTGTAGTTTTAACTGCTTACTCAGAGGGATAGAACAAAATCTATGCAGTCTAAAGCCAGTAAATTATCATTCTATGTCTTAGGTTGGAGAACCTTTGTTGAGTTGAGCTTAGTCAGAAAACTAACTCTATCTAAATACCATCTGGACTCTTGTAATTATTGCTTCTCAAGGACTTCCAGATCAGACTGCTTATATGGGAAAATCAAAATATAACTGCTTTGTTGGCTTCTCAAAGCTGGACCTTGAAAACCCAGCTCTCTTGTTTTCTACCCTTTCAACAAGCAGTTAAGAGCTTTCAGTTAGACCATGGTAGACAAAATTATTGAGGCGAAATTTATAGTACTTTATTTCCTTTTCCCCTGTATTGTCTTGATAGTTTAGCCATGTTTATTTAAAAAATCCACCTCCCTTATTTAGTGACCAGACAAAGTAAATTAGAAACAAAGCCACATGAGAATTGGATAAGGGGAATGAGACAGTGCCTTCAAAGCAATGTGAGGACTCACCAGTTGAGTAGGGAAAAATAAAGTCCCACTAATCCCTTATTGCATCTCTTTCCTTGGGACTTGTTTTGTTTCTTTGCACTGGATATGGAAACAAACATGTACAAACTGGAGCACTTAGTGCCAAGCCCTTATTGATAGCTGGACATTATCAGTTTTAAAATATTGCAGCTCTTTGCTGTCTGCCCAATGCTTTATTGGACCTCACCACCTCAAAAGATGCAGTGGCAGAGGTCAGGTGCATGCACCTTGGCCACTATGGAAAAACATCCAGTGATGTCGTTTACCAAACTGATCCTAGCGCTGTTCACCTGCAATACCTGGTTTTGCTCAGTGAGGGTTTGTGCCCTGTGTTTGTTTAGCTCATTTTTAATTTCACAAACAATGAAGGTTTCCATCCGTTTCCAAGGAAAGCTGTTTGATACACCCTTGGAACCCCACAGATCGCTTAGGACTCTTCTCCATTCCATGTATTTGCTTAGAGAAACTGATAGAAGTTTCAAATGCACAGCAAAGTCATCTTGAACTGCAGCATGACCTTCATGCCATTGGTCAATGAAGCCATCTGAGGGTGGCATTTGGTATTGGTGAGCAGTGCTCACAGGGTGCAGGTGCTGTTGGCTTCTCTGCAGCTCTTAGCTCTGAAGCCTCTTCCACAGTGATTGATTAGCCTTAAGGACCTTTTTATTAGCAAGGGGAGGGTGGGGAAGTTACTACTTTAGGAATCAGGTGACCTAGAACCATCTCTGCAGTGTGGAGAAAAATATCCCTCTCTGTGCACACTCCTCTAATTACATTTAGTGTAGTATTGTTTCCATCTAAATTATAGCAATTATACACAAAGATCTTCTTTGAAATCATTTAATTAAAGAGTAGCTAATATTCTGTGCTTTTGGAATGCTAATATGTTGCCTTCCGCTTAGAAAACCTTGGGTTTTTTTCATTAATTATCATGGAAGAATTTCAATGTCAGAAGGAATTCTTTTTATGCTTTTAAAAATAGACTTAAAAATCAAGTAATTCTGGTGATTTTTGTAAAACACAAAGAAACCTTTTACTCCCCTAATGGACAGTTAGCTAAGGGACCATCTGAGAAGTAAGATTTTTCCTTTTAGATGCATTGACTGCCAAAGTGTTGGTTTTCTCCAACCCTGTCATCTTCTGGGTTTAGGCCAATGTTTGTGTTTGATCATGTTCTCTCTTCCTTTTGCTGTGTTTTCCATGCAATAAGCACCCAGATCAAATCCTAAACTGGTATAAATCTGCTGGACTAAATGATTTCTGCCTGCTGCATTACTGCTTTGCAGGGACTGACATTTCAGTCATGTAGCACAAACAAGATTGTATGTGCTGAAAGCAGCGGTAATGTAAGATCTGATGGCGTGGGCCCAGTGCCAAGGAAAAGTGGGGAGGGGAACTGCAGTGCGAATTCCTATTCAGTACAGTTTTGGAGGCCCTCTGCATCCCCCCACCATGCTCCTTCCCCTTCCTCCCTTCTCCCTCCTGCTCTGGCACCCCATACTGCTTTTGTTTTCATTTTCTGAATTATGGTCAGTGTGGGGAAGTCTTGTGCTCTGCTTCTCTTTTGATTTCATAAGGAAATTTATAAATATTGTCTTTCTCCCTCTTTCTTTGTTAGTCTAGAATAATTAAAACAAAAATTTTAATCTTAAAAGGGGCATGGGTAAAAATGTAGATTAGTGAAAGATTTGGAATAATGAATCTGCCCTCTAAATCTCACAATAAGGGTGATTAGACTTGGGTTCCATTTTGCTGGGTGCTAGAGTCAGGGGAAGACCTTCCAACACAGGTGTCAGGAAAAGGCTAAAAATCCTGGGATGTTGTAAGAACAGGAAAATATTATTCATAACTGAATGCCATTTCTGGCATCAAGCTCCAAGACTGTGTATTGGTTTCTGCAGCTGAGACTCATGAGGCATTATTTGCTGAATGGAAGCACGAGTCTGGCTGACTCTGGCTCTTTCTTTTGTCTCCCACGCTCAGAGTTTTTGGGCACTTCAGTCTCCGTTCTGAGTGGCAGCTGGTCAAGGTGGACTACAAGTCTCTCTTCAGCCGCAGGTGTACCAAAGACGACTACCAAACCTGGCATCTGCACAATCAGGTATCCCCACTCTGGAGGAGGGCAGTGGTGGGGGTTGCTTTTCCCCTACTCTTGTGTTGCTGGGAATGCAGTTTTTCTTTACAGCAAAGCCTATGGATTATTTTTGCTTCCTTGCAGAATGCGCATGAATAAACATGGGGCCAGGCATATATGGGCAAGTTCAGGAGATTACCTTCTATTTGTATGAAAATAATCCATTGCACCAGCTGGATCTTTTTGGCCTCAATGCTTAGGGCAATGTAAAACCTCACCTTATGATTGAATTGTAGAAGACATTGAACTCCTTGTAGCTCTGTCAGGGACTCATGAAAATAATTTTGTTTCAGTTTGCCTCTTTTTTCCCTACTCAAAAATGAAAATAAAAACATTTATTCATCTTGCAGGTCCTGCAGGTATCTGTAAAACTCTTGAATATCTGTAAAACCCTTGAATCTGAAAAGCTCTTGAATAAGAGACACCAGAGAAAACCAAATTATTTCGTTCTGCTCAAGGACACATGCTTTGCTTTTCATACACTCTGGCTTATTTTCATGCTAAATATATTTAAGTCCTGAAGCAACTGTAACTGAGAGGTCAATAACCTTTGCAGATTACTTATGGGTTACTGGCCACCAGTAGGATGTCCCACACCCTGCAGGGCAACATAACTAGAGCCAGAACCATTGGCACTGTGACATTGCTGAATGAAATCCATGAATGAGAAATGAACATTAATTTGGCAAGGATCAGATAACTGAAGTCATAGAATTGAATAAATGAAAATAATTTAAATGAAAGAAAAGGGAAGACGTATGTGTAACCATGCAGCAATCTTGGGAATCACTGTTAATGGGAAAGAGAAGCATTTCAATTAGATATTGTCTTTTTTCTTACTTCTACGCAAACAAATTATTTCTGCATTGTAGAAAATTCTGTTTATAGCAACTCACCTAAATATCAAATGTTTCTTTTAGATTAGCTACTCCCAGTAGTGTTCTTGGAAACCTTTGCATTTAAAAAACCCTGTGAAATACACCATCAGAATTGTCTTTAACAAAGCAAGGACTATCACAGAAAGAGCAAGGGAGTTGAGTTCTGTGTTCCACACCTGGATTTTGTCCCCTGCCCTGGGATTCAGGCCTGGGCACTTGCTTCTGCAGTAGATTTTATCTGACATAGGGAAGAAACCCTGGCATACATCCACATTGTCTTTTCAGGATAATTCATAGGACTAGATATTGGTGGATGCCTCCTGGAACGTGATGCAAGTGGGTGTGATGGCTTGGGCATTCAGGCATTTTTGGGCACATTGTTGTTAGCATCCCAATTCAGTGCTGAACACACTGTGCTCATGAGTCCTCCCAAAGAGACTTTTGATTTTGCAAAGCCACAAAAGAAGCTGCACTCTAACTCCCCACCCTGCCAGTGGTAAATGCTTGTTTTCATTGCCTTTTGTGTCGTTTGAAAAAGTGCTCCATTTAAGACCCAGCTGCCTCTACAACTGTGTTTCTCCTCTTGTTCCTTGGCTAATGAAGGGGGAGCCCTGTGTCATGGGAGAGAGGAAGATCTATAAAAAACGCAAGCCTGGAGCCCAGTGTTCCCTGGGTCGGGACTATTCCCAAACTGTGGTGTCTGAACTGTGTGTCTGTGGCCAAGGAGACTTTGAGTGGTGAGTATGTGACTCCTGGCACTTGTGCACAGGCTGTATTTTTATCCCAAAATACTCCCCAGATGGAAAACCTTGCAGAGGAGCTGGGTCTGTCTCTTTGTGGCTCTGATCATACCATATAGCAGAGGTCTGACCCCCAAACCTGCTGAGTGAGGGAGGCTTCCCCTTCATCTGCAGGAGAGATTTGTTAATCTCCGTGAGAAATCCAAGCCTGAAATTCAAAAGCAAAATAATTGCAAGTACTGATTGATATTTTTTGTCTGTCATTCCAGAATAGTGACAATCAGGACTTCTCTGGTCCAAAACATGTTCTTTTCAGAAGAAAGAGGGAATTTCTCTGTCGTCACTCCCAAGGTCATTGAGGGGTGTTGCTCCCCAGGGAGCAATCCAGCAAAACATGCATGTTTTTATCATGATTCCTTTGAACTGCTGGGAACAATTTGTTGCTTTTAAATAATGTTTTATTGAGAAATTTCTGAAAGGGCTCTGTGACATGACTGTACAGCCCACCCTTGTCAGATATAACTACTTCTTTTGCATAAATATTGGTGTTTCTAACTTAATGGGACCATAATTTTCAAATTGCTTTAAGGTCACTTTGAAAGCAGTTTAAAAATAAAGCAGGGGAAAAAATGAGACACTGCTTGCTATTGCTTGGCAATCAGAGATAGGAGGTGGGAGAATGCATAAGTCAGGATCTCTGCACAAGGAATTCCTACATGGCACCTGTGATAGCAAATATTTCTAAGAATTAAGACTGTCAATATCTGTGATGTTTGAGCTTAAATGATCAGAATGTCATTTAAATGGAATTCAAAATACCCTGCAAGTTGATCACCTGAGAAAACATTTTAATCTTTATAGTAGGTTATCAGGATCAGTGTCTGACTTGATACTGGTGTTATTCCTGAAAACTTCACTTACCTTCTAATACTTTCTGAAGAGGTGTGAGGCATGAGATCTGCACATTTATTTGGACTTAGGCCAGATGAGACTCACAGTTCTGTTTTAGAGCACAGATATACTGAAATGCAGCAAAATGAAAAAAAATATAGACCAGAGTATTTTCTTGAATATCATAGTACTTTGTCTTTAAGAGACAGTGTTTATAAGAGAGGGATATAAGAGAGAACCGAGATTTTCATCTTATCTGGATGGGTGTTTAATTTGTTCCTAATGCCAAGATTACATCTGAGACTCCATAGCTTGACTCATGAGATCCTTCCCCTTTGCTCTCATGATGGGAACTTGCAGGACAAGCTATCTTGCCTTGCAATATCTGCCCTTGGCATTGGCATAGGCCTCTGTGCTGAATCCAGCACCAGTCTCCAGAGATGCTTATGACTTTGTCTGGGGTTTGTTTTCTTTTCCTTACACTGTCTTTTATTTCACCAGCTTTATATTTTCACAGTGAAGTTTGCCTTTTCCAAGCTGTAAGTAGAAGACTGTGGTAGCTAAATTGGCCTTAAGTGCTGTTCTGCCTTGAAAGGGGTTTGCATCAGAATGCACCTTTTCAATCGCTTGATGGGTTCCTTGCATGCATTCAGTATCATCTTTGCTTGCCTTTCCCACTAACATGAGAGAATATTGCTGTTAACCTTGTCAGTCCTGCAGAGGAAATGCAATTAGAGGACAACAAGCTGGCTTTTGTTTCAGACCCTGCACTGCCAACAGAATTGTTAACTGGCTTCCAGTTGCAAAATTGTTGCAGCAAACAGAATCAGAAGAAACTTTACAGTGAATTTTGATGCTACTCAGCAGGGCTGACTGGAAGAATGCGTGGGGCAGTCAGTTTGAGGAAAATACTGGCAGTGCTGGAAATGGGGCACCAGCGTGGTTGTTTTAAAAGTGGTTTTCAGAGAGGAAGGGTGGACTCATCTGCCCTGATTGGTGACTTCTAAGGATAAGACAGTTGCTTAATCAGTGGCAAGAAAGAGATTATTCCAGAATATATTTTAGATTCATCTGCCTTCTTTGGGATGTCAGTATGAGAAGGAGAGGTGCTGAGAAGTGCCTTTCCTCTGCTGACTAAAAGGTGGACAGGGCAGGTGAAAAGACAGCTCCCACTCTTTCACTTGATGCTGTTTCACGAAAAATGGTTCGTTTTCAAGGAAAAATGTCCATTCAGCCTTTTCTGGCTGTGTTCACAGTTTCCAGGTGTTAAAAGCACTGACTGGTGGGTCCCTTGGGTTGAACAGAGCAGGTCCTGTGGGGTGTCAGGGAAAGGAGGAGGGTCAGCAGCCAGGACTGTGTGAGTACAGTGACCACCAAATCGCAGCAGACAGGCCCTCTTCTTCCCCAGTGAGGAGGTTTGGAGCTGGTTCTGGGCTTGGAGCATTCCGTGCCATTGCTGTGATGCCACCTGCCTTTGAGAGCTGTGGGGGTAGGACAAGGGACTGCAGGAGACCCTCAGCACACGCTGTGAGAGCTGTGCTCCCTCCCATTTGGTCACAGTGCCCTTGCCCCGTCTGCATCATGGTTGCAGTGCTGTTCTCTGCAGTTAGATAAAAGGTTGATCTAAAATTTGGGGGCATAAATCGTGATTATGCCCCAGTTCAAAAATTGCTCATGAGTCAGGAGGATCAGGGGTGACTCCTGCCAACTCTTGCAGTCATTTCCAAAAGCAAATCCTGGCTTTTTTGTAACAGAGAGGATGGCAGAAGGATCTCATAAGTGTTATTAAAGTGCTCGCTGAGCTTTCTTTTCCCTCCTCCTGCTTCTTTATTTACTCTGTCAAGATAGCTTTCCTGAGAAAGACAGCACAGCGGCTGGACTTGATTATTTCCTTAACTTATGCAAACCCTGGGGCTTATGAGAAGGAAGGTGGGCAGCATGTGAGGTTTTAATATACATTTACCAGAAGTTAATGAACAAGCACGGAACCTTGAGGGCACACAGCAATGTTGTCTTTAATTTTATTAAATATTTATGCAGCTCTTTTCTTCTTTGGGGCAAAGTACAGCTCCTCCTGAATATTTTTAATTACAAAGTCCCTGCTAGGCATTTTCGACTGTGCAGGTCGGACCCACTGAGAATGATTAAATTGAATGTTGAGAGAAAGAGCATTAGGGAATCTCCAAACCTTTTAAAGTAGCTTACAGAATTTTTGCCCTCCAAAAAAAGAGCAGTAGCAGCCTGGGTCATTGGGGACATAGCACAATTTTTTCTCACCAAAGCTCTTCCTAGAGACTTTCTGTTGGCAGTTCAGGCTCTGAACAGGGGAAGGATAAAACTCAAAGTGTCCTAAAGGGCACAGAATGCTTTCAAGACAGTGGCTTCTGTAGTGTCTGTGTTTTCACAGAGGTTTAGCTTGTTGGCATTTGTTAAGTTGCTGCAGGCAAAAATCCAGAATCTTTTTTTATTTGTCCTTTGAATCCAGCCTGTCAATAAAGGCTATGCATAGAAACCTGATCCAGAGCCTATTAAAACTTATGGAAAGCTTTGGATTAATCCTATTGCTTCATCATTGTATTGGCACACAAAGGCAGCTGTAAAGAGAAGTTTTGGATCTGGTTGTGTACACTTCCACTCTTAGGTGGTCCAATGAAGCATCAATACCCTGGATTGCCTTCCCTATGTGACACAATACCGTGTAATCCTCAGACTACGAAGTTGGCTGTGTTTTATTTTAGTGTTGGAAAAACATCAGCTGTGTTTTCCTCTCAGGTGAGTCAGAGCTCAGTCAGGGAGCAGGGAGCCCATTAACATAGGTAAATATACATACTGTGGCTACTTGCTCAGGAAGTGCTCCTGGTGTTTTATTTCCTAGCCACTGTTGGGAAAAAGTGACATTAGATCTTGGAATTAGTCTGGTTTGTTCTAAAAGCAAGGACTGCAAAAAGCAAACAAACCAAAAGAACCCAAAAAGTGAAATTTAAGTTAGAGATTAACAGGAAAAGAGCAATACAATAGTCTTTCTGAATTTCTGTCCACGTTTTGTTGCTAAATGAAGCACAAGTCCTCCAGTGCTCTGCAAGGTTGGTCATTCTGGTGTCGTCAGGGATCAAATGCCTTCAGTGAATTGTGTTCCTGCCTCTCAAACTAGTCCCACACTTTGTCTCTGGATGAGCCCAACCCACGATGTTGTGCCATCTCAGCACAGAACCTGCTTTGGGGACATCACCTAAAATGCTGAGCTAAATCTGGTGGAGGTTACAGTGCTGGACTCACGGCTTGTCTCCACAGTGACTATGGATATGAGCGGCACAGCAACAACCAGTGTATCCCAGCCTTCTGGTTCAGCCCATCCTCGCTGTCCAAGGACTGCAACGTTGGTCAGAACTACTGGAACAGCACTGGGTAAGTGCGTCTCTCAATCTGTTTGGTTGTGGTGACTTTGCAGTAAGTAGACAAGAGAACCTGGATGGTTCTTTTTTTTCTCTTCTTCCATCCCTTATTCATGAGGGAATGTTTGCAGCAGCATCTGTATGGAACGTTGCCTTGTTCCTCAGAGACAAGAGAACCTGGATGGTTCTTTTTTTCCTCTTCATCCCATCAGGCTCTTTTTCAGCCTTATTCATGAGGTGATGTTTGCAGCAGCATCTGTATGGAACATTGCTTTGCTCCTCAGAGACGGGGAGAAGCACATTAACATAAGTGACATGTAGATATTGCATTGCTATCAAGTGATGTGTGATCCCTGGAGCCTAGACTTGGAGCTCCCCTTTGTTACAAAATTAAAACACAAATCAAAAAGGTCTATCTGAGAGACAGCTGAACATTTAAAAGGACAGGTTTGAGGTATTTCACACTGTATTTTATTGAACCTCTTACTGTCTTACAGCTCCTATTTATATCAGCTTCTAGGAAGGCTCAGATGAGCAATTTTTAGCCCCTTTTGTATTTTTTTCCTCTGCCATTTTCACTTTGTATGTACAATGCCTTGCATTTCAGACAAGCTTCATGTGCTGATTTCTCCTGGTCTAACCCAGAACAGAGGGCAAGTATTGGTTTATTATGGCAGCATCACCTTGCAAATGCTCTAATATCATGCAGGAAATGCTGTGAGGTTTGGGTTTCACTGGCTGGTGCAAAATTGCAATGTTCCTTCTAGGACAGGGCAGGCCCTGCAAATTTTGCAGGACTGGTTCTGGGACATGGGTCCTGCCTGCTCTATGGCTATGGCAGGAACCAGCCCTGCTCCTGGGTGGTTGGTGCAGGTGTCTGGATGACGTGAGGCTGCTGGGAGGCTGGAGGCATTTGACCTCAGAGACCTCCTTTCAGCTGAAAAGTTGCTTTAAATATGGGATGTAATTACAGGAGCTCTGGCCAGTATGACCACTTGTAGCCTTCTTGACAGAGAGCAACAAGAAAATAGTTGGGGTTGGTATGAAATCAACAGAAAGGGTTAACCCCTCTTATAACACTGGGAATAGCCAAGTGTCTTGCTCTTTAGCCAACCTCTTCCAAGAATAGCTCAGAGAAAAACCTCTTCCTCGAATCATTTTAAAATTGAACTGGGCAAAGCTCTTGGCATATTTTTTCAGCTGCCCTCTAGCCCAAGAGAGGCAGATAAAACCTAATAAAAGGCATAGTTTAAATCTGGGATGCAGTCCTGCAGGCACTGGGGAGTTGGAGGAATTCTCTACCTTTTAGCAGGGCAGAGTAATTCGCCTCCACTATGTGTCTCTTCTCAGTGATACTGCTAAGAATCCTTGGAGAAGGTTGGATTGTGATTGCTTGGCTTTCTCCCTTTAATGCAGCGTTGCATTTCTTTGATTCTTCCTTTCAGTGCGGGGACCATGGTGGCAGTTAGCCTTTGAAAAAACACATGCAATAACGTGGGGAGACAAAGCAAAAACAAAATAAAGGAGCTCTTCCGCCCACTGCGTGAGCTCAATGTCCTTTTGTTGCTGTTCCCCAGGTACCGAAGGATTGTGTCTAACAACTGCACAGATGGCTTGCGAGAGAAGTACATGGCCAAGATGGAGAAATGCCCTGGAAAAGCACCTCGGGGATTGCACATCCTCACCTCCGATGGGAAGCTGGTCATGGAGCAGGGACACAACGCCACCTTCATCATCCTTATGGAAGAGGTATGTTAGTGGTCTCAGAAAACTTTTCTCTGTGTTGCCGATCTGGCATTCTTTTCCTTCACTTCTCAGGCTGCTGAGAGGGAAATAGCAATCAAGTGGGATCATGAAATGGTGAATGGTCATGAGATTTATGAGAATTAATAAAAAGGAGCTGTAGTGACACATAGCAGGTGTCCTAAGTGACAGGTCATATTGGGTTACACAAATGGTGTTTGGTTATTTTGTCTATCAGTAATGATGAAGTTAATGCTGAAAAAATATATATCAGGTCAAAAATTTATTTTCCCATTCACTTCTTGCTGCCTCCAGTGAACTGGGGTTTATGGAGTTTGTGAGGCAGAAGTGGTGTTTCTGTAATCAACAATTCAGTGTCTCAGATGCAAAGCTTTAACTGCAGCTTTGCTGGGAGAGGTTAAGAACAGTGGTGAACACATTCAGACTCATGGGGAGCAGTGAGGGGCATTGCTGTTTTGCAGTAGGAATTGAGTCTCCTCAAAGCCCCTCTGAGCTCCCCAGCCCATATCTATTGTATTTATCTGTTGGTACAGTTCCCTCTGTAGCCAACAGTAGTGTAAGTGTCACCAGGCCATGCTGCTGCCAAAAGCATCAAAATGTTGAGGCTCTTCTGGCCAGAGACTGAGGTGGTGCTGCAGAAGCACAGCTGTTTTTCATCACATTTTCTGTCCTGTGTGCATCATTTGGGGCAGTAGCTGGAGACAGCTGAGGCAGACCACCCACAGGCAGACACACTCTCACACTAAATTAAATTCTTATATAGTAGCTAAGTATTTCACTGGGACCACACTAATCTGACAGGGCCTCTTTACTATTCCTCAGAGGTTCATGCATGCCCTGCTTTTATAGAAGGGGGATTTCTTGTCTACTTACTGCTTCTTTTCTCTTCCGCAGACTTGACATGGTAAGACAATTTGTATAGACACTGTGAGTGGGAGTTCAGAAAAGAACAGATATAATCTAAAAATTAGGAATCAACTAGTAATTTATTAAGGAACCCAAGCGGAACCGCGGCGCACAAAGAATGATAAACAGATGGGGAATAAGGCAGCAGTCAAGGTAGCTGAAGAGTGGAATCTTTGCAAGGCTTTAGAGATTGAAGAGGCAGCTGAATAAATATGTGAGGGCGTTCACTCTCATGTCCGTTGTTGAAAAATAATGATAGTTAGAACAACATTTCATTGAAACAACTTTTTTTTCCCCCAAGGGAAGAGGATCTTCAAGGACATGTCTCTGTAGGTGAACAGCTTATTCCACAGAAAAATGTGTGTTGAGTTTGTTTCTTAAAAGAATAGACATTTCAAGAAGAAAAGAAAAGGAACACTGAGATTTTGGACAAAAGTAGTCTAGTCTCTTAATGTGAACCTGAGAAGAAATGGGGTCAAAGAATTCCTTGTTAGTTGGAAGAAATAATTTCTGTAGATGTCTTAATTATTACTTACCTTGCTGCGATACAGATTAAGAAGTTTTTAAGACTTATTTTTTTTTTTTTTTAATCTGAGTTTGGGTTTGATCACAAGACAATGATAGACTGCCGAACAGTTGTTGTGGAGTTGTGATCTTGACCACGTCTGTTCACTAATTTCCGTACTCAGAGGTCCAATCTTTGTGACAGCCTGTAGCTCCTTCCCTTTCATTCATTTATGGGGCTTAAAGCAACAAAATATGCCTTTTGAATATATTTGGATAGCAATGATTTTTTTTCTTTTGAAATGCCTCCACTTCCTTTCTATTTTAATTTATATTCATAAACTCCAGAATATCTGACATCTTTGAGTGGGACTAACATGCTTGTTTTAGTATTTTATATACTGGATACAAAGGTATGGAAAGGAGAAAGAAAACATGATTAGTATCATGGGCAGGCTTTGCACTGAAGACCCACCTCATAATTGGGTGAAAAGATCATCTGCTACTGTTTAGTTACGAAAAATCTGTTCCTGCTTCTCTACTTGAAACCTTCTCATTTCAGAGAGAATCATATTGGAGAAGCAAGAAGGAAATAGAAAAGAGAATTGCAAGGCAAGGGAGATGAGCTGCCCTGATTGGTGCAAGAGATTTCAGCCTGAGGTCATCAGCGATGAATCCAGCCCAGATCAAATTTTTATCCTCTGTTCAGTATCTTCTGTGTGAGATGAACTTGTGGTCTTAGTTCATTCCCTTGAGAAGTGGTTTTGAAAGGTTTAACAAGCTGTGGGAGCCTTTCTATCAAATAACTGAATATCCCAAGAGTGTAATTTTGCTCCTGCTAGAGAATTTTTTAGAGTGACTTTAAAAACTCTCTGTCTAAAGGATGTTATTGACTACTCAATATTATAGGTACGTTTTAGAGTCACTACCACTTTAGTCCTTTCCGATTGCTCTTTGGTTTATACTGAATTTTTAATGTCCTAGTAGGGCAGAGGTGAAAATGCTGTCCTGGGCAATTCCATAGTCAAAACTCCCCTGACTCCCATGGAATAAGAATGATGGAGCAAGGAAGGAGAGAGATCTAACACATATAACCAAATACCCATATTTCAGAAACTACATGCAATAATCCTGATTATATGAATATCTGAAGACCCCAAGTATATACTCAAAGCAAATTCACATCTGAAAAATACCCTTCCTACACTCTTATTTCTTCACGAAGGTATAGTCTGTGAGGAAGATAAAGTCTGTGGGGGCTGCTGAGGTCCTGATTGTCTACACAGGGGACCTGCTTCATTGTGGTCTGGCTTCTTGTGTGTGTTTCCTGTGCATTGACAACTCCAATGGGGTTTATGAGATGACTGTGAAATATTTCTGAATTTCCCATTAAAAAAAAGTAAATTTATGAGCAGGAATTTTTCATTTTTTTTTTTTTTTTAAACTTTCAAATCACATCCTCAGTATATCTAGGGATTGACTTCAGTTTGAGGTTAGAAACATCTCAAAAATGTTGTGGCATCTTCTTCACCCACAGTGAATTCAGTCCAGATCTTTCATGAAAGGAAATTTCTTGGCACAACAAAGCTAAAGCTGCAGAGATTTAATCTGAGTTGTAGTATTATTTCAGTTTAGTGAAAGCACTGCAGTGGGCTTTAGCTTTGTTTAAATTAGCCTTGTTTTGTGTTATGTTAGTCAGCTGGGGGCAAATATAAAATAAGGCTCCAAGAAACTGAAATAACAGACACTTCTACAGTTCTACTACAGTAGTTTAAAGCATGATTTAAACTAAAATAGTGCAACTTCTGTCTCTAGACAATACCTGTGGTACTGGAATCTCTTTCTTGTCTGTTGTTCCCTCCTTCATTTAATAACTCTCATTGACAGTAATCCTAGAAGAGGTTTCCTCATCATCTGCTTCATTCTCCTGTGTATGCAGGCCCTGTCTCTGTCTTAACTGACATTACACAAAAAAAATCTGTCGGTCCTCAACGTGGGACTCAACCTGTATAAATTCAGCCATCCTGAAGTTACACGTCTAGCTGAAACTAGTATTCTAAACTGTCTCTCATTGGGGTGGATATTTGCAAGAGATAATTCATGTCACCTGTTTCAGTTACCTTAAGATGGGCTGTTGGTCTTTTGCTGTCTGTGTCTCATCCTTTGGGGAATGACAAAACAAAGCTCAGCTTTTTTTTGAAAAGTTACACCTTTGTGTCCATGCTAATGAAATAGAACTAAGTGGGATGGAGGGTAACATAAATCCTTTTTTATCACCCCAGTTTCCTAATCCGGCCTTCTCCGCTGCAGGGTGATCTCCAAAGGACAAACATCCAGCTTGATTTTGGAGATGGCATCGCAGTATCCTACGCTAATTTCAGCCCTGTGGAGGATGGCATCCGGCATGTGTACAAGAGCGCCGGGATCTTCCAGGTGACGGCGTACGCGGAGAACAGCCTGGGCTCGGACACTGCTGTCCTCTTCCTGCATGTGGTCTGTGAGTACTCCCACCTGCCACATTCCTTGGGACAAATCTGACCTCACTGAGAGTCCCTGCAGTTTCAGTGGAGCCTAAGAATAGATGCAAACCCACATACACCTGCAGCTCACGCTCTTCCAAAGGCTTGGGCTTCTAGACTCCTCTAATTTATTAAGCGGACTTTATTGAAAGAAGGGAAAGGGAAGGGGTTTTTTAAACAGAAGTCTATTTGTAGTCCTCAGAGTTACGGAGAAAAGTTTAAAAAGTGTCTGCTGGGCTTTGTGAAAGGGTCAGAGACCAAGTAGCATATGAAACAAAGTCCAAAGTCCAAACAAAGTCCATTTTCAATACATGTCTCATTCCAAGACGTTTAGATAAAACTGCTAAATTTTGAGTCACTTATTCAGGTTTTCAGAGTTTACCAGGGTAATTTAATGAAATAAAAACATGCTGAGCATGCTTCCTGAGATTTGTATGTCCTGAGTGCTAATGTGTTCTTTTCACATTTCACATGTTTGACATGCATCCCTGATGTTCCTGTCCTGTTTGGTAGATCAATGCAATTTCTCTCCACTTGACACATGAGCAAACTCAAATATAGAGCTCTCAGTTAACTTCTCAAAGCCACAGGAGAGAGCAGAGAGTGTGGAATGCAGGATGAGACCAAAAAGAGCCCAGTGCTTTGATCTACTCTCAGACTATTAGATCTTCTGTTCTCAGTTGTACCCCGTCAATTTTGCCCCTGATGGTGATCGTAGCCATGTCTGCCTTCCCTCTTTACCTGTGAGAATGCCTTACATCCTGTCTTTTACTTGAGCTTTTCTGCTGAAAGGAAGCACATAAGAAATTTCCAAAACTCAAGAACTTTTTTCTCCATTTTAATTTCCAGCTCCCTGTGTGAAGGAATAAATGTTCCTTGAAGCTTTTATTATGCTCATAATTCCCTCAAAGTCAATCATGGCTGCACTTAACAACCTGTTATTAGAGCATTAACTGTTTTTCCTTTCACCTTGGGCCATTAGCTGACAAAAGTGATGGTTACCTGGTAATAACAACCAGATTTGTATGGATTATCTGATTTTTCTCAAAGGAACTACTTTTTCACGGTGAGGATTTTAAAGCAGAATGCAAGAAGGGACAGTTCCTTGGCCTGGTTTTGCTGCTCCACCCTTTTCTTCATCAACCTTTCAGATCTCTCCTTTGACTTTTATAGCATTCTTAGGTGGCCAATTTATTATCATTATCTCTAGGGAAATATTTTGCAAGCACTTACATTCATGCTAATGCTGAAATAAGATGATACCTCAGTACTTGAATTTTAATATATTTGGATGTACTAGTCAATATAGGAGATTTGACCTTGAAGCTCAAATGTACAGACAAAAATGCCTGCGAATCATTCTTATTATACAATCTGTCTGGGACTGGAATCCTGTGCTGAAAAAAAAGAAAAGAGAGAGAAAAAGGCTCTTTGGCCTCAAGCAACATTAATTTTCTACCCTGCAGCTTTATTAGCAACCAGTCAGCTTTTCAGCTTTCTGGAACCTGCTATCAAGCTGCTTATCTAGATATTTGAAGGAAGCAAAGATATTAGTGTTTTTCTCTTACATGCACAGTCACAAAATATTTGTGGGAGCCTGCTATTCTTGCAAACCCAGAGTACTTCCTGTGGTCAGAGCTCAGGAGTGACTTGCTGGTAGAGACATCTTGGGAAGAGGCCAAAAAAAAGATCAAGTTTAAAGGAGCCAAAAGCAAGAATAGGCTCCTTTTGTGCTTGGAGCTCTATGTTCCAGTGGTAAAAGAACAGCTCTTGCTCTCCACAATCTTTGTAATCCAAGTAGATGGAAAACTGATTAATGTCCCCATTTCATGCTTGAAGAGCTGAGAGGTAACACAAGATGATTGTCTCAGTTAAAATCACCAAATTTCCTGCTTCCCAGAATGAATGTCTTATATAAAAAATAAAAAAACCGGAATCTGACTTTTCTTATTATGTCCTTTCTGTCTCACAGGGATAATCTGTCAGTTTGCTGTTTTAAAGGTACTACCCAGAAAGTAACACTGTCTGATGGGCAGCAGTTACTAGCTGAAATTCAGTGCCAGCAAAAACAAAAGATTAAACAAGAGGAAAAACAATGGAGATAGTAGAAGCTTTAAACAAGCTACTAAAAAAACCCCTCAGTATTTTTTACACTTTTTTTCTAGAGAGTAACAGCCTTCTGAATTCAGGACTTCATGCCTTGGACTTATTCTGGGTGTTTGCATTTATTAGATACAATTTTGCATTGGTACATTGTTATTTTTTAAGTCTTTCAGAGTCAAGTGCTTCTGGCAGTTACATGCTTTGGTCTGCCAATGCACACATCTTCCAAGTGGTTCCCGATGTTTTACTAGGGGTAACTGACTCCCCGAAGACTTCCCAAGGCCAGGCCTAAGTCAAAAAGATACCAAGGATTTTCAAAATCATGAGTTCTTTATTTTGGAGACCTTTTAAAAAACTGTCAGGGGTATTTAATCAAGCCATAAATGCCTCTTATATAACCAGATTTAAGCCTTCTTGGCTAAAATGATTTTCCCACAAATCTTAGTAGCTCAGTGGCTATATTTTCAAGGAAAAGCCTTCTTTCTGTCTTGTGTCCTATCCCCCTAGCTTTCAATAGCATCTTCCCCATATAATGCCAAGTCAGTTCACTGTTCTTCTTCAAAACTCATTTAAAAAATTCTTCTAAACACAGTGCTGACCCTGTCTGAAAATTAGCACTGTGGAAAATGTGCATTTCTGGCTCCCATAAAATTAAGAAGGGGGGGAAATTTATGTTTTTAAATATTATATCTTTTTCTGCTGTCTTTTGACTGCTGAAATTCTCTTTTGTTTCTAAACTAGACTCTCAGTGCTGACATAGGACTTTTGATTTATTTAAAGGAAAGATCCTCACTGTTCACAACAGTGCAGGGAGGATTTAACTCAAAGCCTCTAATAATGAACTGTCTTCCCACAGGTCCAGTGGAGCACGTCCATCTGAGTGTCCCCTTTGTTGCCATCAGAAATAAGGATGTCAACATCACTGCAGTAGTTTGGCCCAGCCAGGCAGGCACACTTACCTACTTCTGGTGGTTTGGCAACAGCACCAAGGTACAGACACCCTTTGGTTCATTTTTTCTTCCTAAGCTTGTCACAACAGACAGGGAACTCTCTCAGCCCTAATAAAAACTCCTTGCCTTTGCCTTTTTTGTGTTTTAGTTTTTTTCCTTGTCTGAAAAGAGTTGTCATTATCTGAACTTTGACCTTTGTGAATTTATTTGCTTCTGGCTTGTGCTGTCCTTAGAAGTCATTACTTTCTACATCTGGTTGTTATCAGCCCTACTGAGTTTTGAAGACCACTGTTATTACCAGCGTTCCCTTGCAACTTAACTGAGCTATGTCTGGAATAATGCTGGCTTTCAACACAGTGTTTAAAAACTGCTGGTGTTCAAATAACCAAGGGGGTTTTCATTATGTACCAGTATGCAGTACATAATGCTGCATTCCAGCACGGTACTTTAAAGCTCTTGGTGCTCAAATAAACAGTTGTATCTAGAATTTCAAGCTGAAGAGTCTGGCTGTATTAGAGAGGGAGATGAGATTTTTTTGTGGTGAATCTTTAAATGATGTGTATTGTTACTGTATGTATTATAAAGAGCTTTTTTATCAATAGTTAAAGTAAATGAAGCTACAAGTTACTGTCATGCTTTCCAAATGGAGAAAGCAGGATTGCTGATTAGCTACAGTTTTTATTGTAGGCTTTCAGAGTGAGACAGGCACTATTCTCCATTCTTACAGTTGTGAAATGTACAGCTGTTAATTTTGCAATGTAGTTTCTGCTGTTATTTACAAAAGCAGTTTAAGTCACATCATTGTGTACATTTGCTATTGAAGGTGTGCACGAGGTGAGATCACAGCAGAAAAAAATGAGGATTTTATATGAAATATGGAACTTGAGATAAAAAATAGGCACAGAAGTGTTTTGTTTTCTCTTTGACAAAGCTGCTTAGTTTTAACCTCTTGCCCTAGCTACCAACAATATCAGGAGAGGCAAAATAAAAGCAGTAAGTGCTGCATCTACTGGGATTTTACATCCAGTTAGGAAGCTCACTATAAGAACTTGTTTATTTTTGTGGAAGCATAATTGAGGTACAGGAAGGGCTCAGGAGCAAAAACCATTTACTGTAACTTGGCAAGTTGCTGTACCTTAGCTGAACTATGGCAACCACCCACATATACACGTCCAGTCCATTGCAAGTACCAGGTAATTCCACATAGTTTATACTGCACTGAAACACAGGGATGCAAAATCACATTACAGCTCTTTTTGGCTCAGTGCTCACACATGGGCAGCCATTAACGTGCAACTGAGACAATTTAGGTACTGGTAACTTGATCATCTGCTTAAGCCCTCCAGTGTAGGGTTTTTCTGCCATTGTTTTTGTCCTTACTAGAGAAGTTGATGGTCAACAGGGCCTTTAGAAAGATTTTTTTAAAATAGAAAGTAATCTAGAAAATGTAGAGCAAGGTAGTGGTGTTTGCTGCAGATTTTTGTGCAGTTCTCACGGTGCTTGCTTCTGTATTGGAAATATGGTCTGTTTCATCTTCTAGGTTAAATTTCGGACCCCTAGGCAGCAGAGTACAAGCAGATATGGATGTGTTTGGGATGGATATTTTGGACACAGCTGCACATGGAGCAGCTGATCCTTTGACACCTTGGCAGGATTGTACACATTGCTGACATATGGAAGAGTAAACATGGTGCCACTTACCTGTGTCTGAATCTCAGACCCAGAGCACTTTTCGTTCTTTGTAAAGCATTATCTCCAGCTACCTCATGGAATGTACCTTAACTCTGACAGAAGTATGGCAAAGGATATAGACATAACTGTATCAGCCACCTTTTATCAGAGCAGCAGTCTGCATCACATCAAAATTCCTCCTGGGATGTTTAATGTATATGTCAGATCCTTCTCTGTGCCCACTGTTGAGTAACCCATGGTGTTCTGGGTAGAGGTGGAAGATGGGGACACTGAATTAAAGGATGAGGTGTGTAATATTGTAGCTGGTATTATTAGATGATGTATTTTAGTTCCATGTGGAGGCATTGCAGTTTCTTTTCCTGCTCAGCCCATAGCCATCCCAGGCACACCCAGATGTGTCTTGTGTCACTGTGGAGTCACTCTCTGCACAGGAGAATGTTGCCTTAACTCAAACGACCTGGCTGCGACTCTTCTACGGCTCTCCCCACCCTGCTGAAACTCCTGTACTGAATTTCTACTGTACTGATTTTTGCAGTATGCCCAAAGGCCAATTTGCCTGGATTAACACAGGTCCAGTTTAATAAATGTATCCAGCTGTCTAATAGGTTTGAGCAAATGAACCTTAAACTACTTGATTTAATTTAGAGTTAGTTTCCAGGTCTTGGTTCTTGAATTAAAATTAAGGAGTTGGCTGAATGTTTTAACTCCATGATGGAGGTGAAATCATCCATGATAATGGAATGTCCAGCATGCACACATACAAAAAGAAAAGAAATGTAATTTTAAAGGCCAGATTGCATCCTCTTATCTGCCTTTTCACAGAACCACAACCTGTAACCTCCAGGAGGATTGCTGATATCACTGCAGTTTGATACAGGCCAGTTCAGCTTCTCCAGGGTCTGTGTATATCTCAGTAAATGTTAGCTGGGCCCCCAGGGCTGGCACAAGCTGGCACCTTTGGACTGTGTGTGCCATGTGATAAGACTTTTTGGGTTTTACCGCTTTTTCAGCTCATGGATGAGGGGATCAGAGGAAGGTGTGGTTGTCTAGAGAGAGAGGAATGTTTGCCAGTCTGGCCTATGCCAGTAGAAATTTTGATTTGGCTATGAAAATGGCATATGTGATCACTGTTGTGAAGTGCAGGCAGGTTGGCAGCCTGATGAGATGAAGTGTGAGAGATAGAAGGTGAAAGTTTAGAAGTCTTCCTCTGAAAACAAACTGGCAGTGTAGTGAAGGGACAACAGCAATGGCACAATGGCTTTATCTGTCCTCTTAGACCTCTGTGTTCTTTTGCAATGGAGATTAGTATCACTTTTTCTATTTTTGTAGTTTCTGTGTATGAAGATTATTTTTTTCTGCAGAACAGTGATCAGATCAGTGGCACTGTGAGGGCTGGATCTTTGATTTTCAGTTGTGGTGGGTGATCTGTCTGGACACCAACTGCCCACTAAAGCCACTCTGTCGCTCCCCTCCTCCCATGGGCAGGAGAAATAAAATATAACAAAATCAGGTCATAATAATGACAGAGAGATACTGATTACTGTTAAAAAACACAACAGCCTTGACTTTGTGAAATTAGTGTAATTTATTATCAATCAAATCAGAATAGGATAATGAGAAATAAAGTCAAATCTTAAAACACCTTCCCTCATCTCTCCCTTCTTCCCAGGCTCAACTTCACTCCTGAATTCTCTACCTTCAACAGTTCAGGGAGACAGGGAATGGGGGCTGTGATCAGTTAATCACATGTTGTCTCTTCCAATGCTTCCTCTTCAGTGGGAGGACGCCTCACACTCTTCCCCTGCTTAGAGGGAGTCCCTCCCACAGGAGACAGTTTTCCGTGAATTTCTCCGATGTGGGCCCTTGCCATGGGCTGCAGCTCTTCACAAACTGCTCCAGCGTGGATCTCTTCCACAGCCACATTCAGTCAGCACTGTCAGCAGGAATTATGCCATGCTTTCAGCCTGGTTCGCATAGTTTGCCAGCTTGTGGTTGGAGCTTGCTTACAGACTCACAGCATGGACAGGGCAGTGCTGGATGTCCTCACTCTGACCTGAGCAGTGTTGCTCTGTGGGAGATAAATGGATTTGTGCTCATAAAAGCAAAGGCTGGCCCTGAATCTGAACAATATGGATTGTTTGAAGGTGCATATGCATCTTTGGTTTATTTTCAATTTGAGGTTGATTATTTTGTAGCAAATACAGCAACTGAGCTCTGTGTGTGTGTGTACAACACTGCATTCTGCTGCACTAATTCTGCAATTGCTGACTGTGTTCTGCTGAGGAGTCCATACTATAATAGGTTGTAGTTCAATGGAAGAATATTTCAGGAAACATTTACTGAAGTGAGAGAAACCTCTGCCTGTGGGACACTTCTCTCAGGATGGTGTTTGGGCCACTTTAATCCTTAGCAGGATGTGCAAACTTGTAGAACCACGCCTGTGTCAAGGAGCAAGGGCATTTTTGCCTGGTGGATTAGTCAGGTGCGTGTCGTGATCCTGAGTTAATCTCACCCTGATTTTGATATTGTCATTTGTGTCTGCCTCTTACAGCCCCTCATCACCCTGGAGAGCAGCATCTCGTACATGTTCACTGCGGAGGGGATGAACACTGTCACCGTGCAAGTCGCTGGGGGCAACACCCTCATCCAGGACACCAAGGAGATCGCAGTGCATGGTACCCTCAGCCTTTTGCAGTCACATCTTGGGGGGATGAAGGACAGACAATCACTGCTGATCCAAAATGAGCTCTAGGGACTTGGTGGTGCCTGGCGGAACCTCTGAAGACAAACTTCTGATGAAAAAGTAGTTCAGAAGTGTCATGATGACAAAATACAAAAGTGAATAGGATGGGGCAGCTAATCAAATTGGTAACCCCAACATCAATGAGGTGGCTGGTGTCTCCTGTGTCTCTTGGTCTGTCTGTAAGCCCAGACAGGGAACTCCCAGAAATAAAAAGCACTGGAACCAGACTGCCTTTCTTCAGCTTCCCAGCTGTGGAAAGAAATAGTCACAATGCACCATTGAGGTGGTCTGAATGCAACTGGCATCTCTATCAGTGCCTCTATCAGTACAAACGACAGGGGTCAGGAGGGGTCTGGAAAAGAGGACAGAAATGACTCTGTTGTTGGTATCACTGTGCATCTTTTGTGTCACAGCTGGAAGTCTGAGTGTACCCACTGGGTTTCCCCATGGGTAATGTTAGGTATGTTCTTGCCATAGCTGCATGTCATGGGCTTCAAAAACACCCTTTGGCAGACAGCAGAGCTTATCCTGTTTGTGGCTTGATAAATCCTTGGTGAAAGAGCTCTCTCTCTCTCACCAGCTTTGGCCAGGACTTTCAGATTTCTCCAGAGAATAATTTCCACCCTGGGCCAGTCTTCTTTTTCCTTATCCAGTTATTGGCATCCAGCATTTGAGGACAAGCTCTTCTTTGGACATCAAGTTTTATTGAGAAACCTGAGCTTCAAATGACTTGGGTTACTTTGAAGCTCAGCACTGTGTAGTTGTAGTCTCTGTCTTGTTTCAGTAATTAAATACAAATAAATGTCCTGCTCTATACTCAGATTTAACAGCAGCTAAATAGATATTTATTGATTGTCTGGCCATGAAATGCAATAGGCTTTAATAATTTGTTAATGTGATTTAATAATACCCAGACTTGCTATTATTAAATATTAGGAACCCTCTACTTCATAATATTGAGCACTGCAAAATGCAGTGTTTACTTCTGGGAAATTTCCGTCTTTCCACTAGTTTCTGGAATAAACCTGAATCCAATGTATTTAAGAGTGATCCCCACAGGTGATCTTGATCTTTAGTCCCAGGAGGTCCCACAGAGAGCTCCTCACTCTGTTTTTAAACACCTTGGAGGAATTTTTGCCGTTCTGTTTAGAAGATCCAAAGCTTTGGGCTTTATCAGAAAGAGCAATTGACCCATTTGGATGCAGTACAAACAGTCTATGCAGTGCTGCGCTGCAGACTGACCTGGCCTTAGGAAGGAGTCCTTCCAGTCACCCCATCTGGCGATCAGTTCAAGTCTGAGTACATAAATGAGTGACACCTTTAGTAAACACGTCCTCTCATAAATTTGTATCCTAATCTGTGTCCTGAGTCAAGTGATTATGGGTCTAGGCTATAATCTAGGCATGGATTTCTGGTGTTATCTGTGGAGGAGATTTATTCAGGTTTATTCTTAATTTGAGATAACAGAGAAGAATTTGCTCAAGAAATAAACTGGACATGGTACTAAGGGGCCAAAAGTCAAAGATTTTATATATCTGACTCTGGGTTAAACTTTCAGAGCTGGAGAGACTTTCCCTGCTCTCTTTGATGCTTGTTTTATTTAAAAATATACTGCACCATCTAAAAATAAAGAACAGGTCTTGCAAAAGATGCCACATAAATGGTGTGCTGGCACATCCCTGCTTTTTTGTGGATTTCCTCATTTATAATCTGGCAGGTTTATCTTGATTTAAAACTAGTGCCTTCTTGCAGATGATTAATGGTACTTATTTGAAGTGTCTGGAGATCAGTTGCTTCAAGGTGAGGCACAGCACATCTCCAAAACCAGAAGGGAGAGATAACTTTTGTAAGAATGTGATTCCCATCCTAGATCTGTGCCTTCCTCTGGCCCCCAAATCCATTGTGCACAGCTGCCATAAGAATTCCAGACTTGGTCTTTGGTGACACCAGCGGGGAGAGCTGGAACTTGAGAAAAATTTAAATTGTTCTGTATTTTAAGTCTAGGAAGCTTTTCTTCCTCCTAGCAATCAGTCAGTCAGGAAGGAATTTCCAAGAGTTTCGTCAATAGCCTTTGCTTGATGAGCCAGTCATTAGCACTGCTGGGTTCTGCTTTGTTGGGGTATTAACCACTCCCGGCTTTCCTCCAGGAGAGTAAACAGAAAACATTACTTACAGCAATTGTTTGCTCTGCAATTGTACAGACAGGACTTCCAAATTTCAGCCAGGTGCTGCCTTATTTGCCGGTCAACTTACTTGTGAGCAGAATCTGAAGAAGTTGAGAGGCAAAATTACAAAGCCCAGAGGCATCATGAAGGCGTCCTGTCACCTCTCTCATTCTTGTTACTATTGCTCTGGGCAAAGCCAGAAGTTGGCATTAGGGCAAAATGTCCTTTATAAGTACCATTATAAGAATTCTTTCCTTGCAAGCTTTCTGTCCTGCTTAGTGTTAGCCAGCCTTTTTCTTCTTTCAGTCTTTTCTTTCTCTTTTGCTTTAAGATAGTTATGATCCTCCTATTGTCTTCTTCTCTCTTGCCTGTACCCTAAACACTTCCCATTTAATCTTCTCATAAATACTTTTTTTGTTTTTGATTCCAGAGTATTTCCAATCTCAGCTCCTGTCATTTTCTCCCAACTTGGACTACCATAACCCTGACATCCCTGAATGGAGACAAGACATTGGCAAAGTCATCAAGAGAGCACTAGCACAGGTGAGCATCTGTTTCCTTGTCTATACTAACATTTACTAGGCTGTTAAACATGCACCTTTTTGAAATGCTAGCTTAAAAGAATGGGTAAGGACAGCAGTGATGAAACTATCATTAAAAATCAATAAAAAGCTTCATAATATGCTGTATCTTTTTACAGAGCTGAACTATATTGCTAATTTTGTGGAAATATTACAATTACTTTTATTAATATTTCTGTGTGCCTTTCAGCTTTTAATATCCTGGAGGATTTTGCATACTCTGGGTTGTAATAGCATCATCATTATTTTTATTTTGTCAAACTGATATGACAGTATCTACTGTTTTCTAGTCCAAATATTTGGTTAGTGTTACTGTGTGTTGTTAAACAACTGATCCACTTCATCCCAAAAGACAGACATTGTAGTATTCTGGGTACATGAGGAAGATATTTTTATCTCTTCCCGATAGTCAGGAGTTCTACATGCAGATAAGTGTAGCAACTGGTGAACATTTTAAAGTTCTGCCCCTTTCCAATTGGGGCAAAAAAATGAGGATTCAGATGGAAAATAAACTTACCTTTAAAATATAGGATAAAGAGAGACTTCTGTAGGTTGAAGATACTGAATCTTCCTTTGGGATTAATTAGAATATGTAAATTAGTACTCATATTCTTGCAGGAAAGGGGACAGAATAACTTATGATATCAAATAGTCAGGGACTTTTTAGTTTTGTGTGAAATTAGGAGCTAGATTTAGACAAGCTTTAGTAGGTTTTGCATTCTGCCAAAAATAATGTATCTTGTTGGGTTTTTTTTTTTCTTTAGCTACAGCTGTTCTTAGAAATGGAGGCTGATTATTTTACTGGAATGTACATTCCTCCTCAGCTTTTCTCATCTGCAGCCCACTCAAAATTTACAGTTTATAAGAGTTTCCTTGATTGGTTTTCCGTCCTGAGAAAAATACTATGTTTAATTTTTTGAACTGTTGTTCCTGAATACTTTATTGTATTCAGACTCAAGTTTGTGGGAGAAAAATAATTAATTAGTATGGCAAGTGTGGATCCCCATAGCCTGATAATAGGATGTGATTGCAGACCCTTTTCTTCATGTTGTCCCTGTTAGTTGTACATTTACCAGTGGTTGCTCTGAGAAAGACTGTCTGGATCTGTCTTTGGGTTGGTTGTTCTTTTGTAGCAAGGAAGACTACATGGAACATTCAGATCTGGAGACATCCTGGGTTTGGACTTTGGGTTGAGACCTTTGGGCCCAGGGGTGCTGTCAAGCCTACATTCACTTCTAGGAAGGAAGTAGAGTGGATCTTCAGCAGAAAGTCAATTTCTGCCCCACCAAATGGAGAGAACAACTCGTTAGGACCACAATAACTACAGTGGGACTGGCAAATAACGGTTTGATGGGAGCACCATTTGTGGTAGGGAATGGAATCGTAAATAACAAGGTAGCAGCTAGAGACTTCCTTTTTATTTTCCTCGCAGGTGACTGGTATCCCTGATGAACAGATCTTGGTAGCTGTGTTCCCCGGGCTGCCTACTTCTGCTGAACTCTTCATTCTACCCCACAAAAACACAACAGAGAGGAGGAAAAGCAGTGAGGCTGATCTGGAGCAAGTAAGGAAAGAAGGATTCATGGAACATTTATTCCTGTCGTATTGTTTGCAGACGGGCCCCTGAAGTTGCGCAGCATTGGAAATACTTACAATAAGTGTGGTGGAAATGGATGCATCTGGGACTGTGGCAGGATAGTTTATGACATTAAAGAAAATTATTTTCAGAGGAAAAACAGGATTTTATAATACCTCACTGAGACATGTCACAGTCTACCACTAGCAGAGATTCTTCCTAAATCAGTGGAGTGTCTTTTTACGGTAGTTATGGCCAAAGGAACCTTGAATATGTACTCCCTCTACTCCCTGGAGGAATGCTAATAGAGGGAGGCCAAAGCACCAAGATAATATACTGAGGTTTACTAAAAATAAATCAGGCTCTTCAGCTCATAGATCACTGAAACAAGACCTCTCTTTTCCTTCTTTTTTTTTTTTTTTTTTTCTGCAGCAGTGAATGCCCTGTGCAAACTATATTTGGAAGTTACAATATCCATCCATTTAGAGAAATAGGTAATTACGGTGATGAATAGCAACAGTGATATGCAGGCAAGGAAAGAGCTTGGAACAACAGCACTAGGCTGCTGAAGCTTTCATGTTAGAATTACCAAGTGATTAAATCAGGGCTATAAAGGCAAAGGAGTGAAGTACTGCTGGAAAGGCTGCTGGGCTCTAGCTAATGTTCTTGTATGCAGCATTTTTGCAGTGTGCAAACTATGTGTGAACCCATTGCCAAGTAACTCTTGGAAGTTTCAATCAAACATTAAATAATTCAGAGGACTGGTGAATTCAGTGGAAGTTCTTGTCACCCACTGAGTAAAGTCAGTCCCTGCAGAGTTCCTTTGCCCTAGGAAGTTATAAAAGCTGGCCTCTTAAATTTATGGTGGTCAGTGTGCAGGAGAGATGCATTGAGGTGGGAAGGTTTGAAAGGGTTTTTGGAGAGATGTTCTTGGAGTAATTTCTGTCCTGTTCAGTAGGCTATACCAGTATTAAAACTCCTTCTGAGCAAGCTGTTGTGTCAATATTTCATATTATCAGTGTTATGCTGACATCTCAATTAGATTTCTTACTAATTGACCGTGAGGCCTGAAGCTCTAGTGCTCTAATTTTAGTTGACAGTCTACTCAGTTGTACTTTGGCACCTGTTGTTGCCTTTGCTTAAGGAGCTCTGCCTGGAGAGTAGGTCATTAGAACTGCTCATTAGCTGTGCCCTGCCCATCAGAACTGCTCTGTGGAGATCAGGCATGAACAAAATGAGGCTCCAGGGTGGTGTACCAAGGACGTGCTCTGGGCCAACCAAATAACACATCAGAGCTGGGTTGCTCATCTCCCAGCTCAGCAATTCCAGTAAACTCTAGTCCAAGGTCCCTCTGCTAAGTGAAGGAGAAATATTGCAAATTTTCCATTGATCTTAAGAACTGGATTATCTCATCTCCAGTAGCCTAAGTAGAAGCTACATGACAGGATCAATGGGAATAAAGAGATGTAAGATTGGACTGCCTTATTTAGTTTCATTGTCCACCGGTGAAAGGCCAAGATGTTGGTGATTTCCAAATGCATTTGGTCAAACTCACAGGATATTGTGGAAGATGAAAAGGTCCTTAGTTATTTTTCCTCTTCCTGTAGCAACCCCCCGCCGAAAGAAAAAAAAATAACCTTCTTGGTTTGCTTCCCAGGAGAGAGATAATAACATACAACGGGAGTCTCAAAAGTTCTGCAAGGGAGCCTTGCACACAATGACATCCAATTCCACCTAAATCACATGTGCATTTCTCTCCACTTCCTCAGTCCCTGCTGAGCCAGTAGGAGATGTCTGCCCCTAGTCATGGGCTTTGTGTATTTCTGAATGTTCTCCAGACTTTGCCATCTTCCATACTGTAACTATTGTGTCTCTCCTTATTTCATCAGGTGGTAGAAATCCTTTTCAATGCTCTTAACCAGAACCTGATCCAGTTTGAGCTGAAGCCTGGTGTTGAAGTGGTTGTGTATGTTACTCAGTTAACATTAGGTGAGTGTGGAGTCAAAGGCACAGGTTCAGACAACCCCAGGAGAGCCAGTCTACATCAGAGCACTCACACCTCGGTGTGTGGCACTGGGATGTGTGCCAATTGAGACATTGTGGTAGAAGCAGGAACTGTTAAAACCAACCCATCAGGGGCATCTTCATGCTCCAGTTTGTACAAGTATAAAATGTACCTTGTACCAGTTCCCTACGGCTTAATTAACAAGTGCACTGGTGTTTTTCAAGTGTTTCAGAAAACCAGGTGAATGGTGTTCTATTAAGTCCTTATTGAGCACCTGTGGGATTCAGTGGGGATATTACTGAGTTTCAGGGATGTTGGATCAAGTCCTTATAGCAAAGGGTTTGTTACTGTTATGACTAGCTAAGGTGCTTTATCGGGGGAAAGTACTCATGAAAAGAAGATCTAGGCCTCTTAAAGGGAATACGTGCCTGAATATTGACTTCTACATATTATAACTTAAATTTCAGCACTGCCTGTCTCCATCTCTGCACAAAGTAACAAAGAGTACTTTAAGCTTTGCCACCCCCTTTACTTTAAACCACCCTAGTGTGAAGCTCCCAGCTATTGATGGGACAGTGATTGTTACAAAGGAGGTGATGGATTTATTTTTGCTCTTGCTTTTTATGACTGCCCTTGCAATTCTCTGAAATGTGGAATCTTGTGCAAGTACCATTGCTGATAGCCTCTCTGAAAGACTGGGATTAATATCCCACAATAATGCACTTCAGCTACTTCTCAGAGAGCCAAGAACTGGGCTAAATCAAGGCTCATGACCTTTCCTACACTTAATGCCTTTTTACCTTCACTTTCTATCTGCTCTTTTGGAATGTGACTCAGATGCTAATAGCAGTGGCTTGAAATTGATTAATGTGCATAACTGGGGATGTGATACAATGTCTGAGGTCTCCAGGTGGCTGGAATTCTCCAGAATCTGGCTTGGTTCTAGCAAAGGCACTGCATTTAACTTATATTTTGCAGCTATTCGTGCACCCTCTCCAGTGCAGGTGCAGGATTTGTTTAATGACCATTCCTATCGTTTTTTGACTTGGATAAAATGACAGTCTTTCCCACAAGAGAGTCAGAAGTATTAGTAGCAGAATACTGGCAAGATCAGACTGTTAGGTGTGGAAATTTGGCAGTGAAATCAGAATTGACTCTGTTTGCATGACTTTGTCCCTATCTTCAGGGTGACAGAAAAAGAATAGAGAATAGTAAAACACCAAAACCAAATATTTATGCAGAATGAGAAACACTCAGCTGCTACTTATAATCATTTGTGCATCATTAGAGACTTCTCATCAGACACTTGATCTCAGCACAGTGCTCAGGCCATTAAGATGGTGTGCTCTGATGAGCTCTTGGAATAGCTGCATAAACAAGGTATAGGAATATACTGTCTTTAGCCCAACCAAAATGTCAAGGATCAAAATCTCCAAAATACGATAATGTATTGTGTGCTTGGGTCCAGGATTGTTGCTTTGGACTCCTCCGCGTTATGAAAACTGACTCAATTTAAAAGTCTCTAAGGTCCTATACAAGGACGGACCTTGAGGCTTGTCACAAGAGTAGGTCCCTGTCACATGTGAGATAGATGAATATCCTTGGAAGATCGGAGTCATGCTGCTCATTTATGCTCTAAGGTATCTTCTCCAAAGGGGAATAGTTATGTATTAAGCCACACTTCATAAAATTCATTTCCACTCCAGTACCTGGAAAAACCTGAGAAGTAATAGCCCAGAGTGTGAACACAGGAGTGATCAGGCATTCAGCTGAGCGTGGCTTTGCTCTCCCTTTTTACTCAGGGATGTTAGACTGTTCTGTCTTGAAAAAGGGCCTTGGCTTTTGAAGGACAAGAGAACCAATTGTTTCCTGCTGATTGGTCTTGCCAAAATCAGCATTATCCATGCAGTAGGGATAAAGCAGATGTGACAGAGTTGAGCTCAACTCTCTGGTAGTTAATGTGTTTTCTTGTAATATCCAGCAAATGTAATGCTTTGCCTTTCCTCCTGCAGCACCCCTTGTCGATTCCAGCTCGGGTCACAGCAGTTCAGCGATGCTGATGTTGTTGTCTGTGGTGTTTGTAGGCTTGGCTGTTTTTTTAATCTACAAATTCAAGAGGTAAGTTGAAAAAGTTTGGGATGGGAGGAGAAGACACTGGGTGGTTTGCAGGAAATCTAGGCAGAGCTGTGCCTGAATTGCAAATGTAGAGTGAAGCATGCTGTCCTCAGGCTTAAATGAATGTAGTTCCTAATTCTCATACTTAGAGAGAAAACCATCTACTGCTGTTTCTCCACAAAGCTGGTGCTCCAAAAGTTCACCAAGAGCTCAGAAATCATCTTCTGCTTCAGCAGATGTGTTTTAACCACAGACCAGAAATGGGAACCATTTGTGCTCTCTGAGCACTGATATACACACAGCAAGCTTAGGCAAAAACCACGATGGATGCCTTCACACAGGCTGCACCCCCCAGCCCAGCTGCCTTAGTGCAGCAGCATCTCATTTGTGTCTTGCTAAGTGAGTAAGTTAGCCTGGCAGAGGAGCAGGTGTGATTATGTTAAAGGTGGGAGACTCAAAGCCAGAAAAATTTGTATGAAGCATCAAAATGCCTTTGGGAATATGTGCTGAGATTTACCTTGACAGATGTTAATATAAACCTTTTGCTTCCAGACAGCAGGCAGGACCAGGGCTGGCCCATGGCACTTGGCTGCTGTAAGCTGTGAAACAAAATATGTGATAAGAATGGCCTGTTTGCTGAAGGTCTGCTTTATGAAGATATATTTTAGGCAGATGAAGCTCCATAGGAGGAACTTTGCATTCAGTAAAATATGTACAGTATAAAATGGTCTGTGTGCCTAGAGCCTGACCAGTGGCAAGATGTTGTATTAGAAACGTAAGCTGTCTGACTTAAACAAACAATCAAAAAGCAAAAAACTTCCTAGACATAGTAGGTCTCCAACTGGAAAACTAGAGTTTTCCTGTCCAGATTCCAGCTATATGCTTCTTTGCTGCACCCCAGGATAAGGCTAGTATTCTCTAATGATGTTAGTGGGGTACAAACAATATTAAAAATGGAGTGATATGATAAGACAGGTATCTATCCTAGTCTCCAGGTTTAAAGTTTCCCTCATTTCTAACCTCTTGCATTAACCATTGTCATAATCAGTGAGTGACACTCCTTCTAGTGCTTGATCCTGTGCACACTGATATCTGTTATCAAGCACCCACTGATTTCAGTAGCCCAGGACAATTTCCAGGGAATGCATTTGTGTGACTCCGCTCAGATGCAGATTTCACGGCCTTCAGCACGCCCTCCTTATTGCAGCCTGAAATCCTCTCTCTGCCTCTGTGGTGTGGAACACAGCTTCCCAGGGGAATGGGACATGGGATTTGTTTAAGGCTTCAATTTAATAGTGTGCTGGGGGGGCAGCTGATGATTTCTCTCACACCCAGATGTAGGATGAGGAAGGCAAAGAAATCTTTCTGGGAGATGTGTCAAGATGTAGGTACAACCCTGTATAAGACATGCTTTCCCCTGTGTCTTGGTGAGATGGTTTCTTAGGTTTGGCCTGATGTCTTTGGCTCTGTGGTCAGCAGTTACCAGGAAAAAGGGTCTGTATACTTCAGCTGCCAGAGAACAGTGAGGAACTTTTTAATCCACTTTGCTTTGGCAGTCTCAGGGTCATGTTCTGCTACTACAGCTCATAAAACTCTCTCTTACTACTTAAGCACCCTGAGCTTTGAGTATAGCAGCCATCAGCCTTCTGTTGTGCTCCAGGGCTGGGGAGACCCTGCCTTGTTAAAATCGGTTTGAAAGTTGAATGTCTTACAAATTGGGAGTGTGGCGGAAGGTAGTTAAAGCATCAGTTTTGCCTAGCCCTAGAGCTAGGGGACTGGCTGTCCCCTCTTATCTGCTCTGTCCTAAAGGGGAAAATCCCAGATCAAACTGACAAAGTTTAGGGTAAGTCATACACAGAGCATTCTCAACTTGATTTTTCAGAACAGACAGCAGCTTTTCAGCTCTGTCTAAAACCCCTGGCTCAAGGGAGCAGAAGTGAGAGCATGCAACGATTCTTAATGGAAAAAGGGGGACAAACCCAAAAGCTTTCCTGTAGCTCTCAGTGATGCAGAGGTCCATTAGCCATGTGTACTGTTTTGATTAATGGTGGTCGCAGCCTGAATACAGAACTTCTGCTTACAGGGAAAGGTTGTGGGAGAGCATAGGCTGGCATGATTTTTTAATTTTACAAATTCATAGATTTGGTGCTTTTCTGGTTTTCACACTGACTCCTTGTTACGAGTCCATCAATTTATAGACTCAGCAGGCTCTTTAAACACTGCTGCCAGAGAGATGCTTGTTGAGGAAGTCCCGGTGGAAAAGAAAGGAAGAGGGGGAAAGTATGGAAATGATCTGTAAAAAAGGTGTTTATTTTCTGGAAGATTGAGCATATATCAGTCTATACTGTGAGTGTATGAGTGCTGAGCAGTGGTGGGACCGTGGGGCAGTCGATGTGTGTGTCCTGGGGCAGCAGTGCAGGAGTGTGTGCTTGTGTGTGCTCCGAGTGATGTGCTTGTGGCCATCTGTGTCCGTGCTGGGAGGCACATCAGGATTGGGTATTTGTGGATGGATTCACAAATGTACAGCCCTCTCAGCCTCTTTTATTCCTAACTCTCTGAAGTGCCTGGGGGGCTCTCTGCCTCACAATGCTAAAGAGCTTTCTTGCCTTTCCACTCTAAGTTCAGGGACAATCACTGCTCTGCTGTTGCATGGTTTGGAAGCAAAACCAAGTCTTCCAGTATCTCCAGGCATGTTCTCCTGTCTCTATATGTCTCCAGACAAATTCTGGGCTCTTAAATGCTATTGAGAGTATATTAGTTCTCTCTCATTCTCTGTATACTTTTTATAATTTCTGGTGGCATTTAAGGCATATTTGAACATTGGAAAGTAGGAGAAAGGGAGAGGATCATGAGATTTGTCAGCTGCTGCTAAACATCCCAAATATGTCCTGGCTTGCTGCTGGCTAATAACAGAATGCCAAATCAAGCCAAAAGCACAAGTTGGTTGAGGCCAGAACTTCAGTGGAGTAAAATCAGCATAGATCTATTGAATTCTGCAGAGTTAAGGCAATTTCCACTGCTTTCAGTCTCTGACATGCCCACCGGTGGACAGATTAGCATAAAGATATGGCATTTTATATTATTTCTTTTGAACACATCTTCATTCTCTCTCTCTCCTGTGTGCTTTAAGGAACTGAAAATATTCTCCAAATTTTCCTTATTGGAGCAGCATGAATTGCATGGCACAAAGACTTCTTAAGAGCATTAGGAAAACCAGTCAACTTCCAACAGGCAGTGCAGATAATCCTGGCAACCCCTACCATGCTTAACACGTTCCTTTTCAGTTCTCTCATATTCAACTTGGATTCCTCCAGGGATGACTACCTGTCAGTCTAGGCCTGTACAACTATCTATCTACCTAACTGGCTCTCAGGGATATCATTCTAGCAGGCCAAGTTAACTTCACTTGGGGGAAGAAGAAATGATCCTTTAACATCCTTGGCTCCCTGAGCAGCAAGGAAAAATAAGTCCCTGCAAACTTGCATGATCCATAGCATGACAAACTGGTTTTTGCAATGAAATGGTAACAAATAGACTTTAGATGGGTGTTATGAGGTCCAGATCCTTTCTGTACTCTGAGGCAGGAACAATTCTTTATAACTCTTTCAGATGTGGCAATTTCTTCTGAGTCAGTGTGGGCCTGTCAGCAGCAGCAAACCCAGCAATTTTTTTGCTCAGTTGATATTAGTGCCAAATTGATTTTTACTTTTGGTTTCCAATGCACCACTGATCATATAATAAATACTGAGAGAGTTGACAATTGCATCTGATTGTACTTAGTTGATTGCTGCTCTCTGAGCAGAGTGCAGTGTCCACTGTGTGCACAACTTCTCATTTAAAAGGGCAGAGCACTGAAGGCTGCAGCTGGGGGAGCCTTTGTGCACAGGATATGAAGACAATGGCCTGAGATTTGGAGTACCTTTAGGCTGTTATTGGAATTAGTGGATGCTAAGGGCACTTTCAGGTACTTTCACCATTCTGAGAGCTCATTCTTTGCATCACTGCCAGTGCTGCATTTCTGGGATTGGTCTCAGCTTAGTTTGTCTCATTAATAGATGATATGCTGGGGATCCCTGTGTTACAAAATACAACCTCTCATTTTCTTTTCCTGTGCAGGAAAATCCCTTGGATTAACATCTATGCCCAAGTTCAGCATGACAAGGAGCAGGAAATGATTGGCTCTGTCAGCCAAAGTGAAAATGCCCCCAAAATCACTTTGAGTGAGTTCACAGACCCTGAGGAGCTGATGGACAAAGAGCTGGACACACGAGTGATGGGTGAGAGACAGCCCTCAGCTGAGTTTGTTTTCACAGTGTGGTAGTTTTGCCTGGCCCAGTTTTGCCAGTGGATAGGGTGGGGTACAAAGATGGCTCCTGCATGTCCTGAGTAAAGATTCTGGAAATTTCTCCATCATGTCCAGCAGAGCCAATCTCTGATGGCTCTGAAGATGATGGACATGCTGCTGGCCAAACCTGGGCCAATTAGAGATGTTAGTCACGCCTCTGTGAAAACACATTTAAGAAGAAATCAAAACAGGGTAAGCACGCACTTCTTTGTAGCCAGGGAAGGAGGGTGAGGGTGAGGGTGTTGGTCTTTTGGGTATTAGGAGAGGCAGTGACCCTGATCCCAGGTACAAGTAGAGCCCTGAGGCACTGAGATAGGGATAAATCCCTCTCTGCAACATGATAATGGAGTTTCTCTTACAGCTTTTCAGCTTTTCCCAGGGTAGGAAACTGAAGCCAGCAGTAGGTATACAGAAGTTAGAAGAGCTGTGCCTCACACCTGTGCCTGCTCATAACCCTGCCTCTCCTGTGGAGGAGTGCCAAATTCCCTGCACCTTCAGAAGAATCAGCCAAGCCAGGCTTGCACTGTTGGTGTGCTATGATTACAAGCAAATACATCCCTAATAGCTTAATGAGTTTACTGCTGGTCAGCTGAGCTGTAGTAATGAGTTTTCTGCAGGCTCCCTGCTTATTGCAAATACATAAAAGGATGTGTTACTTTTGAGCATCTTTTCTGTCTTTGCACTTACACTGCCACATCCTAAGGAGGAGTGAGAAGCAATATAGGCCAAACTGTTGAAGCCACTGCACTGATTCTCTTCTCCATTTTCTCCCCCACAGGAAGCATCTCAACAATTGCCAACAGTGAAAGCACAAAGGAAATCCCCAACTGCACTAGTGTTTAATACTGAGAATCCACTTGGTCTACAGCATTTCTGACTTTTTATTTGTAATTATTATTGTTATAATTATTATTATTATTATGATGAAAAAAGAAAGAGTTATATGTCATTATTATAATTTGGGAGGGGATGGGGTGGGCTTTTTGTGTTTACCAGGGCTGCATTCATAAATAGCAGGGGTTCTTCATATTTAGGAAATACACATCAGATTAGAAATAGGAAGCAAAGAATGAGTCAAGTATGCAATGGGATTTGAATGCCAGCCTCCTGTTAAATACAGAACAGGAATTACGTATTCAAATCCAACAGATAGGTATTGTACCTTAGGCAACATGTTGTAAGTAAATTGTCCCTTTTCAGCCCTTTCAAAAGAAATCATGAATCAGCTGCTTCATCCTGCCAGAGGGTTCAGACTGGGTTGTTGGACCAGGCTCTGCAACATGCCAACATCCCTCGCTTCCCAGTGACATGCATGTCTCAGCTTTTTGCAAGATCTTGCCTCTTTTAATTGCTTTTAATTTCAGTCACCCTCTGGCACTGTTGACTGCTGAGAAAGGGGAAAAAAAAATCAGAGCAAACACACACGTCAGTTTTCCTTGGACTACAGATTGGCTGGAGGGGACAGCACCATGAGCAGTGGAGGAACAAGCCTGAGTTTATGAATGCAGCCCGAACCCTGTGCATGTGAATAGCGAGGATGCCGAAGGCCTACTGTAGATAATTACAATGTACATAGCTTTTTATTTCTTGGGAAATAATTTAATGTTTAGTAAAAGAAGATATGTTTAAAAGAAAACCTGAACCACACACACACATGCACACCCACGTGCACACACACACGTACACACCAGCCGAACACGGACCCTGGTGAACACTCGAGTCACACTTTGGTTCCAAGCGTGTTCCAGTTGTCTGTCATATTTCAATCTGACACTGCTGTCTACAAACAGCCTAGTTTATTTCTCTGTGTATAACTGCAAGCCTTTTTTACATATATATATATATATATGGTGTCATTTCCTGTGATGGAGCGGAAAAAGATATTAGCAGGGCAGACTGTGAGCCTGTCATGAATATTTTAATGATGTTTATCATCTATTCATCTCTGTCATTGTTCCCCACTTCTAAGAGGGATCTTGGTGACATCTCTTAGTGAAAATGAGAAAAAGAATCCTGAAATTATCACCATCTCAGTGTGGGCAAATATCAGTGGCCTTGCTGTACCCAGCCCAACCTCAGCTCAACAGTGGGACAGGTTGCAGTAGCTTTATTCCCAGGGGGAAGTCATGCTTTTAGCAGCTGAGCTGATGAAGTGAAGTGCTGTTTGGGATGTGTAAGAGTAGTAAATTTTGGCTAAACATGATGTGTGCAATTAGGGATTGCTCTTTGGAGAGGCCAGTGGAGGGGCAGGCCTGCATAAATGAGGTGTGGAAGGTGTTTCTTGTGAGTGCTGTAGAATGGCAGCTTCACATTCAGAATGGAAATTTCTGCATGGTGGGCTGGTGTTTTCTGCTTAAACAGGGAGTTTAATGAAGAAAATGTATTGAAAAAGCTATTTAGAAATTTTCTACTACATTGAATTGAGAGTAGCCCTATGAAGTGGTGGAGTTTTGGGACAAGAGGTTGACTTAGCGATGAATTACTTTTATCCATTTTTCTTGAGTCGATGATGTCAAAAATGAACCTTATTCTGCAGAGTATTAGGTTGTAGGACCTAGGAGGAGGGGAAAGAAGATTGGGGGCATTTCTGGGAAGATGTTCTAGTGCTTGTGTGGTAACAGGAGGCAGAAATGAGCGCAGGTGACAATGTGTGCAATTATTTCTTAGGATCTGGAAACAGGACCCCAATCACCTTTAATATATCCAGGCTGAAATGAGGAAATGGCTGGAATTTAGGTTTTGCTTGCTGTCTCTCTGCATTGTGATGTGTCAGTGGGCTACAAACCAGCCTCAACTACATGCGCTCTCTCTGTTCATGGGCTGGAATGTGTTTCAATGGTTAGAATCCTGATGGCTCTGCAGGTGGAGAGAAATGTGGTTAACCACAGTTTCACAGAAGAGCTCAGGAGGTATTTCAAGATTAAAATTGTAAACCAAATAAATAGGGAAATACTGCTTTTTGAGAAGTACTAGAGCTAAATATTTTCAGTTCTTCTCCATTTCAGTCAGGTTTGTGGACCTTTTCTGTTGATTTGAAAATATTTCTCTTCTGTTTTCCCCCTCACTTTTCTTCTCTGGTTTCTAATATGAGGTGAGGAGCGATGGCTGTGTTATTCTATTTAACCTTGGTTTCCATCCATCACGAGTGCATAAACTGTTGCATTACTGTCTCCATTCTACTGAAACACCCAAGTAGTTTCCAGTAATGGCCCAGTCTGGTGATAAGACTGTTAGCACAAGGCAGTAGATTCCCATTTAGGTATAAATGGGAGGGATGTACATAAACAATGGTCCCATGGGCTTTGAGTTAAATTGTGGGCTGATCTCAGTCTTTGCTGATCATTGGGATTTGAGGTACTGCTTTGGTGAGCTGCTGCAGAGGACTGAATGTAAAATACTCAGTATTTTCTGAATTAACTTCTTCCTTTAGAAACCATGAGACAAAGTGAAAATATTCATGGTTGTTTGGAACTTTCTAGGTTTTTCGTGGGATTGATCTCGTTGCTTTAACAAGAAAGGCAGAGGATTACAGTTTTCATAATTTATTTTCTTCATTTCTTCTCACAATTATTTTATGTCTTACTCCTTTACACTTTTAAAAATTGCTGTTAAATGTCTCATGTAAGATGGCAAAATTGGGAGAAAGCTGATGAAAAAAATGGAAAAAATTTTGCTTTTCAAAAAGAAATTTAATCTCAGTGAAGGCTGAGAAATTTCTGAATGACACGGTTAACTTTTGGAGAAACATCTGTCTAGAATGTCATTTTCCATCCAAAGTGATCCTAGAGCATCCTACAATGCAAACAAGAAAAATCCATGGAGCCAAAAACTGAATGTCTGAGAAACCTGTCTGATTCTTATGTTTGCTCAAACCTCCTCTTCCATCAGGCTTGGTGGGTGTCACTGCCTCTCAGTGCAGTTTGTCACCCTGTCAGGACCAGGGTGTGCTCCAGGCTCATCCCCAGGGTGTGCATGGGACCACATCTGCTAAGTCATACCTTCTGCCTTAGGGCACAGCCGTGGCTGATGGCAGCTGAAAAGTGCTCGTCTTTGTGACTGAAATCTCCCCTTTCACAATACTGGAAGGGTAATAACAGCATTCCAACTATCCATGGGACCTCTGTAAGGTTTGGATTGGGTAACCAGCCCTGTTCAGCTATTTTTGAATGTACTGAGCTGCAGTCTTAGCCCAGACTGGAGTCCTGGCCACTTCTATTTGTCTATGTCTTGCTGGGAAATAACAGCTTGGGGTTGTCAATAGGATTTTTTCCCCTGCAAGTTTTACCCCTGAGGAAAATGTAATGAAAATCCTTGAAGCTGTAGATTATTATTTACCTAAGTAATGAGGGAAAGAGGCAATGGCATGAGTGGAACATAAATAGCTCCCACACTGTAATTATGTAAAAAGAGGAAAGAAAGAGAGAGAGAGAGAGAGAGAGAGAGCAAGAGACTGGGTCAGTGGCCTCTATCACTGCCAGCCTTTTGCCCATGATGGATTAGCTGTAATTTAGGAATAATGTATGAGATCTGGAGACTAGATGCAGCTTCTGGCTCTGTGTGGCTGACAATCTGATGTAAACCATGAGCAGATCCTCTGTTTAGTTTAACCAGTACTCAAGAACTCTAATCCTAAACCTGGAAGGATCAGAGGTGAGAGCAGAGTGACAGGGGACTACAGAGTGTTTCAGACACAGTTGCCAGCAATGAGAGCATGTGCAGGAAGTGTGCGTTTTCTTCTGTACTAAACTTTGGTTTCACGGATGTGCAAAGATGTCCTGATGTCCCGTTCTCCTCCCTTTCCCTTCAATCAGCTCCCACATGCATTCCAGGTCTAATGAACCAAACCAGAATCCTCACATTCTTTCTGATGATGTTGGACAGTGCATTAAACCCAAACCACCACCGTGGTTTCAAAGGATTAAATGAGACAGACAATTGCAATACCTGTATTGAACACAGTAATACAACTGCATGAGTCATATATATACATATATATATACTGTTCTTGGTTTTATTGTTCCATTTGAATATTTCTACTGTAAAAAAAGGCAGTGGTTTTGAAATTGTTGAAAATAAATGTATTTTTGTACATCAGAGTTATCCCTGGCTGCTTTTTCAGTCATTGTTCTTCTTAGAGTTCCTTCTGGCAAAATCTTCTTTGGTCTCCTGAATTTCTCTTGCCATATCTGTGACTCCAGCTCTGTTGTTCAGGGTCATGCATGCACATGGAGTGTTAACAGAGAAATGTTCTAAGGCAAGATTTTAAAGATAAAGGAGAAAACAACTATTTCTCCTTCCTTCTTAGTGCTCCTCTCCAAAAATAATTATCTTCTTACCTTTCCATTCTACAGGCTGATTCTCTTTGGAACCTTGGAGGTGAATAGGAGGGGAGAACTCTCTGCTTGTGCCCCGTAACACAACCCCGTAAATCCCATGCTCTCACCTATCTGATTTTAGCCTGTAAGAGACTGTAGACTGACCATGTGAAAAAAAAAAAATTAAAAACAAAAAAAATTTTTCCCTCCTTGTTACAAGAGGCTGTTTAAAAACAGAAAAGAGGAAAAGAGCATGGAAATATGTCTCTGGATATGGATCAGCCATCTCCACCCATGCATATGCATGCATACATGCCCCACCCTTCCTCCTTTCCTTTGGCTCCGAGGTCCATAAACTGCAGTTGTTTCTGTTTTCCCTTTACGTCAGAAAGCTGAAAAAGTCAGACAATGGAGGGCTAGGTTGGCCATCCCCGAGTGTGATGTCTGAGGTGCCTCTAGCATCAAGGAAGACCCCTCAACTTTTGAAATATTTGTGTCTGCCCCTCTTTCCAGCAATGACAGTGTAACACTGTGTTCATGGGATCCTGAAACACAAGTTTGGACAGAGAAGCACAAGGGATGAAATTGCCATGGCTTAAGCAGCTACCACTGAGACCCAGCGCTCGGCTGCTCAGGAACCCAGCTAAGTGCAGCTGTGGAGTCAAGTGCAGGTGCTTAAACTTCATAACCTAGAAACATGAGCAGTAGCTCAGTCTTTGCCTGAATCCAGCTGTTTTCCTGTGATGGATGGACCTCTTATTCCCATTACTAAAGTCAGTGTGAGCATTGTCTACTACACTATGAAATTCTCATGGTTGTTCCAAATAGGACTCTATCAGGCAATATGGTGCTGCTCGGGAAAAGTTCTTCCTAACCTTCCCCTGGAGTCAGCTCATCACTGCCTTGTTCCACTCATGGCACCACACACTTCCCCAGGCTGCGGCAGTGCTTAGCTGAATTTGCCTTCTGCCCAGGTTTTCCTTTTCCCTTGGCCCTCTCCCCTGTGAAGTACTCTGATTATTAAGCACTATCAAAGCACCGTTGCATTGATGACATATTATTGTAATACATCACTTGAGTGCTGATCTGCTGTTGTATATCATGGTGCTACATCAGGGAACTGGCAGGTGACAGGAACCCCAGACCCCGAGACAGATCACTTTTCTGAGCTTTATGGGCTGCTTTTTTTCCCTAAGACAGCAAATAAAGGCAAGGAAAGCAGTATTGGGCTGCTGCCATGAAGCTTTCAAAACCTTTAAATATATTTATCTATACATTTTTCCTTTGACCCTGAAACATTAATTAAACAAATCTGCTGATGTTTCTATATGAGACCATAGAGATGAGTTTATTTTGGGTCATGGCGGAAGGAGCAATTGCTCACTGTGAGCTGTCCCATGTGTCTGTGTGTGAGCAGAAAAGAAAGACTTGTCCTTGCAAAACAAAAAATAATTTGTTCCTGAATTTCAAAAATAATATTGTTAGTAGGTCAATTGACTATATTTTAAATATAGTTGTGCAGATAGAGGTAGGACAGAAGGCAGTTGTGCTGTTGGTGTTGGGATTTTACTCTTGATAAATAAGAAGGATTTGCTTTACCATTGCTTTATGCAGGTTCTACCTGTTCAGGCCCCCTGATATCAATGAATTTAGTCTTGATTTACAGCAGTCTGAGCTCTCACATTAAGAGGAGTTACGTGCATACTTCAAGGACAGAATAAATCCTTTTTAATGCCTCATTGTGAATGTCAAACAGTTTTCAGACCAAAATTTAGGGGAGATTGTAATACTACTACTAATAAAAAAACACATACAGGGACATAGTTGAAAGGAAGGAGAAGCATGTTTATTAAATTAAACAGAAATTTTATGATGATGTGTGTTTTTAAAACCTTGTGTTGGCTACCTGAACCTGGAAGGCAAAAACGAGAGAAAAACTGGAATCCAGATGTGAAGGAGAGTGGGGAAGAAGAGAGGTGGACCAGGCTGGCTGAGATCCTGTGGCTGACCAGGAGGCACAGTGAGAGGCACAAAGTTGTTTAATCCTTTAATGGTTTTAGCATGGGAAGTTTCTAAAGTCTCAGGCTGGATCAGCTGAATCAATAGGAGATGTATGGATTCAGTCCATATGAGATGGAGCCATCTCTGCTTCCACATTCTGATGCTCAGCATTGAAATTCAAGTGATTTAAGCAAGTGATTCCCTACTGAAGTGCCAGTGTTGAGCACTGAGGGTCCTGCTAGAGCAGTGCTGGGTGAGAGAGGGCTCGGGCAGCATTTGTTGGCCAATTTCAAAGCTCAGCCCAGGGTTGCATGTAATTGCATTCAGTGGGTTGGGTAGTTGTTGTGAAAAAGCAGTGTCTCCTGATGTGAGCTGTAGGGAAAATGGACCTGAAGAGGCCAGTGGGAAAGGGAAGGAAGACGGGATAACAAAATGTTGGGCAATATTTGTCAGTTCACGAGACACCATCCTCTTTCCTTGAAATTATTTTGTCTGTATGTTGGGTGACACAATGAGTTAAAATCCTTGTCTGGGGTGGGAGACAAGGAGAAGTCTCACAGGGAGCTCTGTGAAAGCCATCAAGAGCTGACTGAGGCAATTGTCTGGGCCAGGACAAGGGCTGTAGCTGCCTATCCTTGCCATTCTGAAATGAGCATTCCCTGAAGAGGCCCTCAGAGGAACCAGGGAGAACAGAGAAGTTTTAATGAATACAAGGGATGGTGAAGATAAATCTGAGATAATCTGACAAGCAAGACAAGGCAAAGTCAACCTGGGCAGCATCTGCTGCTGCCAGATCTGGAAATGTTTGGGTGCACTTACGGTGTCCCATCACATACAAACCTTCATTTCAGAGCGGTTCTGGGTCTTCTGAGAATCCACGAGGATGGAGAAAAACTGAGAGCCATAACATGCTACATGGAAAGGTTTCTCTTACCTCAGGAGCCCTCCACAGCATGCAAGTTCTGAAGTGTCTAAAGCTTATTGCAGGCAAGTTTGAGATTCTAAATTCATTTGTGGCTCTGGACCTTACTGCCTAAAAATATCACTTACAGTTGGAATAATCTGAGATATTGTTAGGAATACCTGTGAGACTATGGTTTTAATCCTTTTTTTTAACCTTGAAATGTTCCTGTCAGTTCCAGTCTAAGGCTGTTAGAGATCTGAACTGAGCTATAAGATGCTGAGGGACTTCCCTCTTCATTTTTCTGTGTAAAACTTCCCTTCCTTTTGTAGGTTGTGCAGCAAACTCTTAGCATAAGCTTCAACCCCAGTTTCACCCACTGCACTTTGGGATGATGAATAATTTACAATACGGATAATATTTACTGTGTGAACAATTTGTCCATTTCTAAAAGGAAAAGCCACAGAAAGGGCAAGCACATGCACTCCTGTGGCTTTGGTGCAGGAGAGCCTGGAGCTGCTGTTGGCATCTGTGGGCACTTTTCCTGTGGATCTGTCATTAACTCCTACAGGCCTTGGGGCACATCCTCACTCTGCATAAACACTCACAAGAGTGCCACAGCCCCTATAATTTACCAGCAGAGGAGGGGGATTTAAGAACAGCTGCAAATTACTTATTAATTCAAAATACTTCCATCAGCTTTGAAACATTAAATGATCCCGAGTAGTGGGAGGGAATTGATCTAATTTATTTATTTATCCACTCCATTACTGAATTCTTGACAAAACTATTTTGAGAACAAGATGTGAAGACAATGCAAAGTCTAAGCAAATTAGGGCAGACTATGCCAGCCTGAGAACCAATTTCTGCACGTCAGTCTGGTGGAAGTTTCTGGGCTTAGGGACTCCTAAGTCGGTCCAAGGCTGCTCTGTGGGGATGGACAGCAAGAGAGAACTGAAGAAAAGGTTTATTTCCTTACTTAAGTGGCTATTTGGACTGAAACCACTAAGCTGAGGTCATGCATTAATTTCTGCTTTGGGCTAAGGTGAGTGTCTGCATGCAGTTATGCTCTGTCACGTCCGAACATTAATTTCTGCTTGTAGCTGCTGTGCACCAACAATCTGCAAACTGGACTGGACCTTCCCTACAGACCATCTGGCTTACATTAGGAACTCTGACTGTGAGAAAGCCTAAAAGAAACACTTGGGGCAGTGGACTGGAAGGTGTGGGAGAGTGTAAGGGGTTGTAAAAGGCTTTAAAAGTAGGCTGAGGGTTCATTCTGAGCCCAGAAGGGTGCTAGGGTTTTGGTTTGTTGATTTTCTTTGATGGTGAAACCCCGCCTCTAGTTTTTAAATCATAATTAATAGCTCATCAGGAACATTGGATTCAGAAGTTATTATTATGTTTCAACAGATGTTCAACCAGTCAGATTATTTAATTAGCTTCATGCTCTTTAACCTCATAAATCTGTGAAAGCTGTGACAAGGAAAAGGAAAATGAATTCATGAAAATAAATGAATACCCTAGACCTTAATACAGGCTGAAAAGTTTTGATCCAAGCACCACTGAAAAGTTTGGGGAGCAAACTGAATACTTGTGTCTGGGCTATAAATCACACGTTAGCACAGTTTTAGGTGAAAATACCTTGGATTCTCTGCACAGCATCCTTGGGAAGTGGGGAGAGCCTCTGTGTGTAGGGAACTGGTTTGGCATTGGAGAGACCTGCATGTGGTCCCCACCTCTGACAGTGACTAAAAATGTGACTTTCAGAAACTCCGTTTGTTTTTTCTTGTCCTCCTTAACAGTGGAAATGTTGTCTCAAGCAGAGTCCAGCCCTAAGGATATTCCTTGGAATTTCTCCAGAGAAGAGGTTCATCATTTAAGACACTATTTAGAAGAAAACCTTCTCTGCTTCCCATTGACCAGAATGCCTTGGGAGTTTGGCTTCCTGATTTCCTCACCTCTGCTACTGAGCTCGGGTAATTGCAGGATCACTGCTTCTGTTATACCAAAAGCCTTTCTATGTTTTGTTGAAGTGGGTGGATGAATAGATGCCCTGGGGACCTGAAAACAAATCTACAGAGCACCAAGGCCACCCCAGCCAGTGTAGATGGAACGCTGAGTGACAATTTTGTTGCTTCACCCACCATAGTTCACCTGTAGTACTTGGTGCTATTGCAGACAATAAGATTGGTGCTCAATGGGTGTGAATCTGACCTTGAAAATAATCCTCCCCTGTTCAGTTTCGGGCCATTCAGTGAGAAAATCTTTCTATTGCATGGCAAGAACCAACCATTGCCAAGATCCTGGACCAGCAACTAGATTGGTGCTTCTGCATTTACTGCACTGGTACATTGTGTGATCACAGGAGACACACGTCGGTCAATCAAAGCATACAGTGACCCACTTCATCCTCAGCATGTTTGGAAGTAAAGGGTTTTATTCCCATGTGTGGTATTTTAAAATGTGCTTCCCTCATCTTCGTTTCAGAAAAATACTTTATTGACAGACTTTTGCTCCTCCAGAGACCAACTTCAAACAAGAGATCATTTATAGAGGAAAAACTCCATTCAGTAAGGACTTCTCTGCACCCTCATTGGCTCCAGTAAACCATTTTATTTTCTTAATTTTTCCTTCCAGCAATTTCATATAACATGTCTCACAATACGCCTGACTTCCATAAATTAGAGGGGACGGAAACCAGCGCATGGCAGGAATGGATTTGCTCCAGAAACTTCTGAAGGTCAGTTTTTACTTTGCTCTGAGCTCTATGCAGTGGGATTTAGGTCAAGCTCGGACGGTATAGTCATCCCCCTGAAGCCTAGCATTAAATGGTTTTGTTTTTTTTGCTGCATGAACTTGGCACCACTGCCCAGCGAGCACCAGTCTTTGCTCTGGACTCTGTTTTCCTGACTGCAGTGCTGCAGTGGCTCTGCTCTTCCTGCTGTCATTGCCGTGGTAGGAACTAACATCACCAATTGCATTTCTCTGTTTTTTACAGTCAGACACTTTCCTGTGGCTGTGTTATGGTTTGGTTTTCTGGTTAGCTGCTTCTTTCCGTCTCCTGCACCACCACCTACTTCTCTGCCTTCCTTGCTTATATCCCTGCTCAGAAATTTCCACCTGTGCAGCCAGTTTAGCAGGGTGGTGGAATTCGCCCTTGTTAATTCAAAGGTATGGAAGAGGAGAAATCTGGGTGTCAAGGATGGCCATCTTCTGCATCTTGACCTCACAAAACACAAAATTTAAGTTCAAAAAGGTTCAGGCAATGTGCCCTCCCTCCTTCTGAGGGTTAAAATCATCATCTGCTGTGTCTGCCTGCAGGTCAGGGACACCCTTGTGCTGAAAGCATCTTACTCAGGCCAGGCTCTGATGCCACCTGTGAAGAAATGGGCAGGACTCTCAGCTAGTGCTCAATTTATCTTGTTTCCTTCTTCCCATCTTGTAGGAAAACAAACAAATGATGCTTACATTTGTTGCCTTTGTTGCCTCTCTTTAGAAACTGTGCTACCATTACATATGGTAGCATCACTTTTTAGCCATGACAGAGCTAAGAATGAAACTTCAAGGGAAGAAAATGCTTGTAACTGTTTCATTTTTTTGTTTGATTAAAAATACCTCCCAGGTAAAGGGAGACATTTTTCTCTGATAAATCCCACATTTTGTGCAGGGCAAGAACAGGTAGGGCTGAGGTTTTCATGGTAATCCGTCTTCAGTGCTGTTATTACTGCCAGTACCCAAACAATCTTCTGTTTTCTAGCAGTTAAAAAGAAACCATAAAAATATCTTTCAGTGCAATCAGGAGGGTTTCTTTTAGAAGCTCTTCTCTTAGAACTCCAATGCCTTTAAAAACATAAGGTTTTTTCCTTCCCCTTTCATTTCTTTAATTTTTTTTTTAAATGAAGAATACAACAGGGATTAAAATGAAAAAGGATCTGGAATCATTTTGACTGAGAGGAAAGAAATATTTGTACATTATTCATCGTACTTTCAGTTATTCATCAAAAGTTTCATTCTTCAACTAAAGTCTTTTCCTTATCTTAAAGCCACTGACATGAATATATATCACCAAGTTAAAAAGATTGAATTACACTTCTCCTGCTGCTGCTGAGATTCATGGAAGCTCAAAGCTCAGCCTAGTCCCTAGGTGTACCAAGCCACTGCATTTTATGATTTTCGGAGAACAACGCTAACAGGGTTTGTCTCTTCATTGTGATACGGAGATGATTGAAAATGTGCTGCTGTATCACTTGATAAAAGACCGTTGCCAAAAAGGAGAGCAGCTTTGTCATTTGAGAACACTACCCATGGGGTTTAAGAGACCTACTTGACAGCAAAATCTCTAGCAGATTTTTTTTTTAAAGCAATATGTTCTCCATTGCCATTGTCGACAGCTTGAACAGGAGATAAGAAGGAGCTGAGATGTGATCCATAAAATCTTCCTCGAGTATTGTGTTGCCCCGTAAGTACCAAGGGAACAAGTGACATTTTCTTGCTCTGGTTCTCAGTGCTTGTTCAGAGAGAGAGTCACTCGTGGTTTGTGCTGCTCTGGGTTCGTACAGCAGCTCACACTGCCTGGGGTCTGCTCTGTGGGTGCCCAGCTCCGAAATTCAGGCTCAGTGTGGGGGGACTGACTGCCCACCCTCACTCACTGCTTTTTGGAGTTGCAGGGGAGACTTTTGCTGCCACAGAAACACTCGGAGTGCAAAGAAAGGTGTTTTAAAGTGAATACAGTGTGTCCAATGTGCACAGGCAAGACATGTCCTTTGCAGGATGTCTTGAGGCAAAGATGTAGGGAAGGTCTGCTCCCCACTGCAGTTTGAGAAGGGCTGAGCTCTGACTTGCCAAGGGCATGTGGAGATAACTTGAACTGAGGGGAGTTTGGGAGAGGAAAACTGTATCTAAAATCTGCACTGAAGTTCATGAAAACTGGATAAAATAATGATAAAATGGCCAGAAAAGAAAAGGAGTGACATGGTTATATGTCATTTCAGATTAAATAGAACCAATTTAGTATGGTGATGGAGGGAAATGTATTTTTAGAAAACATAAAGGGCCTTTATACTTCTCTTTCTTGTCCTTGAAAATTAAGCCAACGTTGTTTATCTGGTTGCCCCATCCCAACCATAATACTTGCAAACTTTGTCTCCTCTTGCTGCTGTAAATTTCAGAAAAGAAAACTGGGGTTTAAATGCAACCCAGGTAGCCCTCGACTTGCCTAATTGAAGAAACAGATTGCGAGAGGCCCAATGAGAAATCACATTTCTGTGATTCCAATACCCTTCCTCCTCCCTAAATTATGAAGTGATGCTGGGCAAAAAGTAGCTGAGGCAGCGTGGTTTGCTCTCGTGCTGGTTGAGCAGCAGGGCTGAACCAGGCAGATGACCAATTAGTGAAGGCAAATAGCACAGGAGCAAACTCCTTTGAGCCAGGCTGCTGCTCCAGATGAAATGAAGGGGTTTTCAGCCGGTGCCCGAAATTAAATGAGGCTTAAGTTAACCCAGATGTCCTAGCTATGCCCTCAGCATCAGTATCCATATCCACTATGCCTGTGCTAGGGGGTGTTTTTAACAACAGGACAGAGATTATTAGGAATTTGGAGAGCTGTCTGCTTTGTTTTGAACTCTTAAACCTCTTAGTTTCCATGACCTGTTCAAAAGCCTAAGGAGGTTTTTAAAGTACAAATAAGAAAATACTGAAAAATCCCACTTGTGCTATTTCTACAACCAGAAAATGTGCCAGTAGTGGCAGATTCCTGAGGAAATAAAGAAGGAGGTCACAGCCCATCAGCTCTGAAGCTGCTGGACTTGAGGATGGTGTAAATCAGCACATTGCTCTGATGCCAGGCACTCACACTGACTTCCAAGGAACTGCTCTGGGTTATTCCAGCCCTGGCTCTGCCCCCTTGCAGTGCTGGATTGAGGTGTATTAGGCCAAAACTGGGAACAGTCTCTTCAGCAGCTGCCCTTATTTCACAGGTTAACTTTTTTGTCTGTTCCTCACTTCTGAACTCTGGAGTTCTCTCTTTCCACATGAGCTGAGCCTTCTTGAAAACGATTGTTTAATGGGAACATCTGGTGTGTGAATGGAAGACTTACTCCTCCTTTTCCCTTCAGTAAATGCTCATTGCATACTTTAAAAGTTGATCTTTTTTTTCCCTTCCCCAAGCAGAGAAAAAAATATGGATAATTACTTGACAGAACAGACTGTGCTCTTTAGTTACTCAACATTTGCAGGTATAACCTGCGAGCCCTGACTTAAGCTCTTTTCCCATAATTAAAAGTTTTCTGCTGTAAACTATTGGTTTCTGATGAAAATGGAGCAATCCCTCCTCTTGTTCAATTAGGGCTAATTAGATAGTACCTCTGCACAATACTCCTTGTCATTCAATAACCACAATCTGGGAAATTTCTTTTTTGAGAGGAAAAATATTTTGCAAGAAGAACCCCACAAGAAATTCTGGGTTCATTCACATGTGTGCTGTTTAGAACTGTGGAAAATTTAAAAATGAAAGATAAGTAGGTATAAAAAAATTCATTATTTGCATTCATATTTTGCCTTTTCCTTCCCTTCTCTCTTTGTCTTTGCTATGGTGGTGCTACAGAAAGATAACTGCTGCATGGGCTTTTATAATAACTGGCTTGGCAAACATCTGGTGTTGTTGGTGAATTCATAGGCTCCATAAACTTTTGTTCATGCACTCTGATGACTTTTTTGACTATGTCAGCTTTAGTTGAACTCCTTGCCAGCTGAAAATGGTTTATGATGATCCAATGGGAATTGCACAGGCCATACAGAGAACGTGGATGTGCAAAGTTTTAGGGCAAGATGCTGCACAAAAACACAGCTGCTCTAATATCAGTGAATCACCATGGCTCCGAGCAGCTCTGTGCTGCTTTGTGCCCTGACATGGACAGGGCCAGAGATCCAAAGTGTTGGTGTGAAAAAGGTTGAGGCTCACCTTCTCCATGTACTCAGGAGCGCTTTAGATGGGGAGCTGGTATCCATGATTTGTTTAGGATGGGCTCATAAACTCTTCAGGTGAGGGCAGTTTTGCAAATCCCATGGCAAGGAAAATGGATACAGCAGTGGGCAATATTCGTCCATGCTTTGAATTGCAGGATTCTTCTGTGGGTCAGCCTGGTACAGCAGTGGCACTGGTTGTACACCTGGAGTGATGGGCACTGATTTACCTAAATGCATTGGGGCCTCCAGAGAAGACAAAAGAACATCATATTGTTAGGATTGAAGCACTAGATACTTTGACTAAGAGAGAGCAGGGTAGACTCATGGCATGAAGCAGCAGCTTGGGCTGAGAATCAAAAAACAGAAGCCATTCACCATTCTTTTGGAAAGACTCCGTGTCAAACAGACAGAAAATGATGCCAAAGTTTAGAAAATGCCATCCTGACCTCTCCGTGTCAGGTAGAATTACCCTTTGCTGCTCATTTGGGTCAAAACTAACAAGTAAAATGATTTACAATGACATGACTCAGCCTGTGCCTCATCCACCTGCCCAGCCAAGTGTCTGGGCAGCACTGGCTGAATCCAAGAGCTCTGCACTTGTTCCAGTTCATTCCCAGTTAAGCCAAGCAAGGTGTACACACCATTTGAAACTGTCTGCACACTCTTCTTGAATGACAAGCAGAAAAGGAAACTTCAAATCAGAAACCAGAGCTTCATTTCCAAAGACTGACAGGCTAGGACACACAGAGTGCTTGTGAGAAACCCCTACCCTTCACTGGCCCTGCAGGTGGCAGTTAGCAACATCTTCTCTGTCTATTCTTGCTTTACCTTTTCCCACTCTGCATTGCCAAAAAAAAAAAAAAAAATCACATTTTTAATAAAGATGAGAATTTGTTACTTTAAAATCTAGTTGTAATTCCCTGCAGGGGACCTCTGAGCCTCCAAGAAAAGACCTCTTGGTCTTTTGGCCTCCGCTTGTCTGAGATATTCAGAAAATCTGTGCCACATCAGCTGGGACATTCAAATGACCCCATGTAACACCAGGGATAGTCTACATAGGACTGATTAAAATATATTCGCCTGGTAAATGAGAGCTTAGCTATCTTGAAAATCAACCCACCTCCTCTATAATTTGGAGACAATGTGTCCCACTCTCTTCATTTCTGCCTGACCATTTCCTCTTTTGTTGTGACAAGACACTCTTCTCTGCATAGGCAGCTTGGTCCTACTCCCCTTCCCCTCTGCTGCTTCTCTTTTAAAAATGCAAACATTCTGCTGTTCATCAGGAGCCTGCTGTTTCCTAGACATTTTACTACCAGCCCTGTGACACTGGCAATTTGGATCATTTTGCTCCAAGCATATTTCATTGTGCAATTATAGTATCAGGACTGTGTCAGGTGAGCTATACAAATGATACTTTGAATGCCTCTTTGGGGGTTTTGCCTGTGTGTGGTGTTGTTTTGGTTTGCTTTTATCGAGCTTCAGTCTTGGAAATAATAGACTGCTCATTTATTCTCTGGGTTTTAACAACCACCATGGTAACTATCAGCAACCACAGTTACACAGTGTTACACACCTCCATTTATTATTTGAACGCCTTCTTCTGAGCTTTACCATGGAAATGGGTTTAGTGAGTTAAATGCAGGTAAAAGGTAGCCAAAGAGGATTAAAGATAGGACCACCACTCTCTGTTGTGGTCAGAAACTTATCTTTCAGAATCTATTTTTCATTTACTAACAACTGTATTTGAAGTTACAGGACTTAATGACAAGAGAGTGGCTGAGATGTTGAAGTTTTCACACAGAAAGAGAAGAGATTGGGAGGGGTCTTCTGACCACAAACACTAGAATTAGTTTTCCCTCGGGTTATCCAAACCAGGATTATTGTTCTAAATTATGTTTAATTAGGAAATTGAAGCATAGAGATACAATCTGATTTTAGCAGAAGTTTCTTTGATGAAAAGAAAAATTGGCCTGTAGGATGGACAGTATCCCTCTTGGCCTCTTCTCTCTCTTTCCCTACCCCCTGGGCAAATCTATGTTTATCTTTGTAGAGATTAACCTTTAGCTGAGAAGAAGAAAAATTCAACCCCCCAAAAACCATACGCAAACCCCTCACAGCTCAGTGATTTATTTCCCCAAGTGACTTGTGTGCTTTATCTGTGCAGCAGCTCTCTACATAGAGGCTCCAATTTTCCTGTTTCCCTTTAGGGGGTATTAACTATGTAAACAAATTCAAAACAAAGAGGCAGGATTGTTTCATTAGGGAAAACCATCCCTGCATCCAAAGGCCTCCTGGGAAGCAGGAGAAGTTCATTAAAGCCAGGGTGATGTAAAGGCTTCGTGCGCATGCAGAAATGGAACCACCATGAAACATTAATGACCTCAACGCATTAGCAAACCTTAAGCTAGAGTAGAATTACACTGCCCCCGGGGACCCGAGTGCACCTCCTTGGATTTTGTTTTTTAATACTAGGGAAAATCTAGCCTTCAAATTTTAATTTCAAGAGCAAAACACTTCGATGGTGTGAACTGAAGAAGGCTATCAGGCTGGGCCTAAGCCACTGATGTTTAGAAAGTGAGTGTCCTAATTGTCAGCTGCTGCCCTTGCTCCAGTCAGTGGTACTGCCCAGACAGAGCTGCTTAAGCCATATTGCCAAATAAAGGCTCATCCGATTTCTTTTCCTTTTGGTTCTCCATGAGCAGAGTCCACTGCTGAATCTCTTTCCTTGCTTTTTTAAGTAACCACATGCCTGCCATTTATAAAAAAAGACATTTGGCAGTGTTACATCAACAGTAGGCAACCGTTCCAGGCTGTATTAATCCCAGTGGAAATTACTGTACAGGTCTCTCCTGTGAGTTATGATCTCTATTAAAGTTGGGTGACATTTCTCCAAGGAATACTTTGTTCAGCAATGGCAAAAAAACCACAATTTCATATGCATTGAAACCCTGCAGAAGAATTTATCCTGAAATCTGCAAACATTATCCATCTGAAGAAAAATATATAACTTTCCCCAAGAAATTTAGTTTAGAAATGATGGATCACGTTTATTTAAAAGTTGCTATTGAAAAGAGGAGAACAAGTCTTTGATAAGAGGTGGTGTCTTCTGCAATTTTTTGAGCTCTTTTGTCTTCCCTTCCTCTTCCAGCACAGAGTGGAGGGAGCAGGTCTCACCCGGATTACAAAGCTCTTGAGACTGGAGGATGTGGAGAAGCTGGGGAGCGTGTCTGTGATATGGATTGTTTGGGAAGAAGGCAATGGTGCAGTCCCCTGTTTCGCATCTTGGGAAGCCTGTGTGTCCTTGAGAGGCAGGAATGGCCAAAATAAGGAACCACCCAGCCCAGGGCCTTCCTTTTGGCAGGCCTTGCAAAGGCTTCTGGACAAGGAGGAGCAAGGCAAGGCTGTGAGATGCTTTTGTAGTGCTCTGCCTGCTTCCAGCTGCGACTAGCTTGGGCCTTTCTGACTCTCATGCGTTTGTTTAGCTTGTAACCCTGAAAGGATCTTCTCCAAACCCCTCGCCAGTTTCCACTGTGAGCCCACAGCATCCTTCAGTAAAGAATACTTCTCACTGTTGTGGTCTGCTCAGCCTGAGGACCACCAGTCTTGAAGAGAAGGAGGCTAATCTTTCTCCTCGTTGTTCTTGTTTGCTGTTTTTAGATACACAGCTGTCTTCTGACCCAAATGACAATGACATGTCTTTGGTACGACAATTGTCCGCTGCCTATGATGTATGAAGCATGTTGGGATTGCCTGAGCCAAGGAACTCATGATTCAGTGCTGTGTCTGATGCTATTTTGCTGATGCCAACTGAGCTGCTGCTCTTTATTTCAGCCCTAAAGTTAGCAAAAAGTAGTAAATCCCAATACCATTAGCAAGATCCTCAAAGCACCCACAGTACGAAGTTCCCACTGTGCCATGATGCCTGAAGGACACTGGTTGGTAAATTCAGGGTGGAGACCAAAAAGGAGCTGTGCCCACTCACCTTTGCAAGGTGTCAGTAACAGGTAAGGACAGTAAATACTCCTTACTACTCAGGAGCTGAGCAATCCTAGAACAGGTGTGTGTGTATGGGGAGGGAATCAGAGGGAGTGTCTTTGCACTGGCAATCATTCTGAGCTCTAATTTGATTTTAAATCTCTGTCAAGCAGCAATATTAAGAATAAGAATTACCAACGCCCCCTCCCCCCCAAAAAAACCCCAAACCTAACGTGGATGAAATTAAAGCCAATTCCACAGAACATATATTTTAAAGTTTTCAGTTACTTTTTTCCAGAAAAAGTATGAAATTTTAAGAGTGCCTTTATGTTTGTAGACACATGATGTGATGCATTTCCTGTTTGTCTGAGGGGTAAGTTCTTGTATGAAGCCAGGCTTTTATTCTGGTTTTAAACTTTAATGTTGGTTAAAAAGTAATAATGCATCTATGAGGCATGCTTGTGGAGGTAAATATTTAAAGGAACTTCATAAATCTGCCTTGTATCAGAGGAAAGGGGTTGGGAAGGATGTTTCCAAATTTGGAGAGGGAACACTTTTTATCTTGTTTGTAGCAGATCAAACATCAGTCCATCCTCCTCTGCCTTTTCCCAGTCAATGGAACCTGAGCATCTCTGCCCTAAAGAAGCGGCCAACAGCACATTGTAATTTTCTTTGTGATCTGTGCATGCCTGGTGCATTGATTTTACCATGGCAGAAAGCAGAGCAAGCTCTGTCTTTAGTGGAGAACTCAAAGACGATGTGTAAAAGAGAATCATTGTTAAAAAAACAAAACAAAACAAAACAGCTTTTCACTGTTCTTGATTCTTGCTGAGACAAACGGTTCTGGAACCATCCTCAGTCTGAGCCTGCCAGCATCTGTCCTATCAGCCCCTGGGTAATAGCCTAGACTGGGAGTTGGCTGTGGGGTGTTTTTGGAAGGCTGATGCCACCTGCAAATTAGTTATTCCCTCCCTTAGAGCAGCAGGGGCACATTGATCTCCGGGTGTCCTGGTGGGGCAAACACGTTATCCCTTAGCTCTCTCAAGCCCTGACTCCATCAGTTGGGTGGACAGACAGCTCTGATGGCTGGATGGACAGCTCTGGTAGACAGAGCTATAGCTACACATCCTGGAAGTCCATTTTATAACATTCCCCCAGGTGGAGAGACATATCTTTGACTGGATGTGATCATTTTCTTAAGTTTCGAAACTGGAGGCTTAACAGTATCTGTTTTTTAACTCTAACCAAGGAAACCAAGGTCTAATATTTATTTATATTTTTATTAATAATGACAGACAGGTTTTTTACTGCTAAATTGAAAAGTACCAGTGGGGGAGCTGGGAGATTTCTCAGTAGCTGGGAATCTGTATGAGTTCCCTGGCCCAGTGTGTTCTATAATAGCAAGTAGTCAGTATTTTCAAAAGGTCTTATTGCTTGTGCAAATCCCAGAATAAGGATGATAAACGCCCACAGGTGTCAAGCCTGGCTCTCCATGTTCCCCTCTTGGCTTTCAGGGTTGTAGTCTCTATTCCAGGAACATGTATTTTCTTTTTGTGCTAAGCTCTCCAGGTTGCTCTGTTGTAGGTCTTGAGTTTTTAGCTCTCCTGCCTTCCTTCCTCCTGCTCACAGTGAATTATATATGTCCAGGGTGGGAAGATACAGGAATTTTTAAAAAGCCTGTGTGACAGACTTGTTGCTTGCCTAGAGTCACGGGAAGAAAATGAATTAAATGGTCTTGCCATTTGCATCAAAGTTGATGCTGCTACTGAGCAGAGAAACAATCTCACAATTCCCATGGAAGAAGGGAGAGCTGAGGAAGACAAGGGGACAGGTGACTGAATGGCAGCTGGTAGAGGGCAAGGAAGTAGCATTCTCCTGTTATAAATCCCAACAGGGATTGGTTTATGGATCGCTCATTCTTTACACATTTGGCTCTTTTCATATGAAATCTGTAGACCACAGGCAGCACAGAAACTGAACTTGGCAACCTCTCATCCAAAGCTGCTTCTGGATGTCCATAAGCCACTTCTGACAACTGCAGTTACTCCTCACCCTCCCATCCCAATATCCTTCCCTTTTTAATTCTAACCACTTCTTTTTCTTGTTCCCATTATGCAGCTTTGTTTCCTGTTCGGAGTATGGTGTGTATGGTCATGCACACATAAAGCTGCTGGACATAATCATAACACTGCCGGAACAGAGGAGGGAGACGTGGCTGAAAAATCCAGGGTTCATATTCACATATTTAAAACCTTTAAAGAATAATGCAGATAGGTGACTGGAAACATATTTTGATGGCAAAGGTAATAATGAAATTAAAACATTCTGCCAATAAAGGAAACCTGTTAAAGAAAGGTGTATAATTGCAACATATAGAGACTTGGGACCCGAGACTGGGCACTGGTGTCATTAGGCAAATCACAGTGATATGCTGTGAGAGTCAAAAGGGATGTGTCTGGTCCAGAAATGAGACCTACTCTTTCTGCTCCCAGCATTTTGAAGATGTGTAAAAAGACAAGGAATACCAGTACCGCAGACTTTTCACACTTTTCGTGATAAGAGGCAACAGGCACAAAATAGTGCAGAGGAAGTTCAGCCTTAGTAGGAGGAGGAACTTCTTTACTTTGAGGGTGACAGGGCAGTGGAACATGCTGCTAGAGAGGTTGTGAAATCTCTTTCTCTGGAGACATTCAGCACTGTCCTGGACACAATCCTGTGCAATCTGCTCTGGGCAAGCCTGCTTTACCAGGGAAGTTGGACAAGATGATCTCCAGAGGGCCCTCCCAGCCACAACCATTCTGTGATTCTATGATACCAGAAAATTTCCAGAGGCATACACATTTCCACATTCCTGTGCTTGGCAGCAGATCTAAGTCCATGTTTTAAGAACTTTCCAGTTTAACACCAGCTAGATTTTCCTTTCCTTTGCAGTCAGAAATATACCACAATAATCTGGAATAGATTGTTCTGTTCACAGCAAGGATATGAAAAAGCCCTTGTTCAGAATTTCTATTTATTTGTTTTGCTTTCTCTGAAACCCTAATACCTGTTTGTGCATTCATTAGTTTTTATTAAAAAAACCCAACAAAACCCAGAAAGTAATTTAATTACTAATAGCATTGTGATTAAATTTGGCCTTTCACTTTCCTTCAGAGTCAACCTCCTCAATTCCATCTCCCCAATGCCTCTCTCTGTAGTATCGATTCGGTACTGTTAACCTTTCTTTATTACTTGTTTATGTTCCCCCATCAGTTTAAAAACATCAATAAGAGGCTTTTTAAAAAGGACAGAAGCAACAAATAGAGAGACATTGAGGAAAGGTCAGGGATGCAGAAGAAGGCAGTGCTTGCTTCGTGGAAGGAGCAAACAGACAGTAGAGAAAGGTTACTGGTCCTGCTGCTGAAGTGAAGGAAGGATTTGTTTATTCTACAGAAATGTCTGCTACTGGCATAGCTTTAGCAGCAGACACAGACATCTATTCAGTCCAATCTGAGCTTTAGGGTCCTGGGAAGAGCTGGACACAGCCTCAGTGATGTGGTTGAGATGGTCTGTGGGATCTTTCCCTTCAGGGATCAGGAAGTTTTAGGTGTAATGTGTTGATTCTACTTTCTGTTTGAGCATAAACCCAATGTGAGAGCAGCCCTGCTCTGCTCAGGGCTGTGCTGGGGGTGGCTGTGTTGGCTGTGACAAGGATGCAGAGTGTCTGCATCAGTGTGACTGAGGGCACTCAGTCATTTACATCCTCAGGCCAAGCACCACGGAGGAGCCCAAGACCGCTCTCTCTGTTTTGGTGTCTGCTGAACTGGGAAAGCACCACAACTCAGGCTCCTCTCCTCCCCCTCCTCCTCTTCCTGGCCCATAAAGCTGTGCTCTGGGCAACTTGGAGTTCACTCCTGGATCAAATCCTCTCCTGAGTGATGCTAGTCCTTTTCCTTTGAAAGGAACAAAGGATTGAGCCATTATAGCAGTAAATTGTTCTATTACTTCGGGGGAAATGTAAATCCTACTCAAAGGTCTCCAACAATGGGAGAAGCCCATTAAGGCCTTTCCATTCTTGGCTCCCCAGAGAGATCATCTAACGTTAAACCTACAAGGTTAGTGTGGTGGAAGAGGGGAAGAGACATCTTGTCCACACCCACCTCTCTGAAGACTTCAAGATTCCTGGCACTTAAAGGGTAAATTCTTCTCACTGCTTGCTCTGGTGTTACCATTCCCGCTGACCATGCCATGCCCCTGTCTTCAAGAATGGATCCTGGTTTCAGATTTCTCCAGTCTCCAGAGACTCTGTCTTGCACTTGCAAAGGTTTTCCCCACGAACCTGTAGGAAAATACTTATTATTATTTTTCTCCCTTTCTTGATTGTCTGACAGCTGTAATACCTTTAGCTTCCAGAAAACAACTCCTTGACCTGAAGACTTTCCTTCTTTTGCAGTCCAGTACAGGCACAGTGCAGGAAATGTTACCCAACGTGGAGAAGACCTCCATTCCACACATTCAGAGTGTTCTCTTAAAAGAAGGTACGAAAGTAATTTTAGTTATTAAAGACACATTTCTCATTACTTTTTAGGAAGAGGTAGAATTATATACGACCTGCCTTCAACTCAGAAAGCTGTAAAAGTAACACTTCTTTCCTGTTTTGAGAGGTGATATTGTGGCTGGAGGGGCTCTTAAAGTTTTGTATTGAAACTCAAATGTGATCAGCTAGCAGCCCTCAACATAATTTGTACTATTGGCAGGGGAAAAAATAGCAACAAACATCAGACTAGAAATAAAACCGCATTTAAAATCCTTATGGTAGGTATAATGTGGTCAGGATATTGGATTCTTATTGCTTCTGCAAATAGATGATGTATGCAGATTAGTATCATGCATTTTCTCATATAATGACATTAATTGCTTACCTGAAATGTCACCTGACAGAATAATTTTCACTCAAACTTCATGAACAGACGTTTCCTCTCACTTTACTCTTCAGTCTTGAAATGAATTCTTCACTAAGCACAGTGTGGCTATTTGTACAGAAAGAACAACTATTTGTGTTAGGTTGTGCAAAGGGCTTTGATTTTTCTGAGATACCTTAACGTCTATAAAAAGTGTATCCTGGCTTGGGTTGTTTGGTTGCCCATGAGATCATTCTTTTTGACATTTATTTCCTTAGTCTCCATTTCCACTCCAAGAAGGAAAGCCTTGGGTGTTTAAGTGCTGTTCATTCCTAAAGTTCAACTTTCACCTAATACTATGGAAAAGCAAGGGATGGAGTAGATTTCTCCTTTTGACTGCCTGGATGCCTGAAAACATTTACAGGTAATCACTAAAAGTGTGTTAAAGCTTTTGTTTTCCTTTTGTTTTGAAGTTCTTTATTCCATTACAGCATGGATATTTTAGCCTTAGGCATCTTTCTTTTCGGCTGGTTTACAATAATATTATTTTGCAAACAAATGGCTCATGTGTCACAGAGGCAGAGATGGCACCAATTGCTCTTCATCAAGAGAAGGTACACTTGCAAATCTCACTTCTGGGTAACAGAAATATGGAAAGCCAACAGAAAGAGAGCAAATTGTGTGAGTCCATCTGAGGGAAACCAACTGCATTATTGTATCCTTAGTCAGGTGCCTTTCCTCATTTGGGGAATGTGCAGTTGCAGGGTGAACTCAATATAATCTCTGCTATGACATTTGTACATAAAACCATTGAGGAACTATCACTCTGTGCTGTGCTGTGAAGAATATAGTTACACTTTCAGGGTTTCCAGTTTTACAAATGAAAGTGAAAAGAAGGAGGGTATCCCAGGGCCATGCGATAAGGGTATGACCTTGCAATAAGTCCTTTGATTCAACATAGGATCTGGATCACAGTCTCTGTCTTTTGCTGTGTTATGATGTGATTCCAAGAATCAGAGTGAAGTGAGAGAGAAAAAAAATAGCATTTTGTTCTAGAAAAAAAAAAAATGGAGCCAAACTGTATTTCCAATATTATCTCAGGAACATGAGTAAAATCCTTTCTCCTGCAAGCTTTTCTCAGCTAAATCAGGATGTCTATCTCCTGTTTTACCCTGGTTACTCCTCATCACTTTCCCAAAAACATTGAGATGAGAGTTTTCTGTAGCAGCACACTTCCCTAGCCAAGAACATGGTATGTGCAAGAGAAAAGAGCTTCTGCCTGAATGGCCTTCCTCCATACTCCTTATTTTCTTATTTGGAAATGAGTTTGTCACCCAGTCAGGGAACAAAAATGAAGTCTAAACCAACAATGAATGATGAGTGGAATGTGCACATCTCTTACACGCAGAAAATTATGTGACAGTTCCAGTCCTTGGTGACAGTGATTTAAGAACCAACTGATTATAACAGATAGACAGTAAATCTTCATTTACAAACAACAACAACAAAAAAATAATAACAAAAGCTCTCCTTCTTGGTGATTCTGAAGAACTGCAAGTGCTTAATCTCCAGGAGGAGAGATACTAGGATAAATGCTTTGTTCAGAGAAATGGTGGAATAAATGGTTAAAGACAGTGTGAGAAAACTCATTTTAGCAGCAGAGGGAAATGATGGCTGAGCCTTTCATGTCAGTGGTTAGCAGTGATTCATAGGGATCTAAGCATCTTCCTTTTGAGGTAACTCTTTACACCAGGGAAGCCAACACATCCTCAACAGTCAAGATGGGTTAACTGAGGGGATTAAGAATCACTTTTTTAGGTATTATTAGGGAAGAGGTTTTTGCTTTTTTTTTTTTTTTTTTTTTTAACAAAGAATGACTCTGCCTTTCTTAGATCTGTGGTGCAGGTCATCTTAGATTTATAGGTTCAAGCTGAAAACATTTCACTTGTGCATACAATAACCCAGCAGAGAGATCCAGGCTCTTGAAGCAAGACACCTCTAGGACTAGAAGCAATATCAAGAGCGATGCTTTTCAGTAATCAAACAACTCACACCATAAGAAATCCTCAGAAGAGAAGCTGCAGAATATAGTTTGTAGACTCTTCTACCAGAAAAGACTGTGTTACAAATGAAAGCCAAAGCCTGAACCTACCTATTGGCAATGGATCAAAATTCCAACTTTTAAAATCAGTGTACATAATCTTAAGAATAATATGGTCAGACAAATTAAAATTTGGAAGAAAAAAAAAGGTAAAAATAGTAGGAGAATGATGGAGTATTAGAGGGCCACATTAAGAAGGAACATGTAGATTCACTGTTGTAGATGCCTTCTTATCAAGACTGCCTTTGTAGAAGATATATTTGTCCAAGCATATATTTTGTGTTGGTTAATTAGCTGTCAATTAGTAATATCAAATGAAATGTCCTAGTTTTTATATTCAAGCCAACCTGAATATGACCCTGGACAATCAGTCAGGGAGGAAAATGTTGAGCACAAGGAGTGACATGAAAGTGAAGTCCAGGCCCTTGGCTCTGCTCTGAAGAACTCAATGCCTAACCAGTTCTTGTTTCCTTAATGACGCACTTTTACCCCCTCAGACATATTCTGATGGGGCTCAGTGCAGCCTGTAAATACAGACAGAATTGTTTTTACCCTGTCACTCTGCATAGCATTTTCAAGAAAGGATCCGACTGATGCACAATGAAGTAATTCTCTGTTATTATTATTATATACCGTTAATAATTAGTCCAATCAAAAGGAAGAAAGTAACCAGGGAATTGTTATGAAATCAATTAAGTGGAAAGGAAAAAGAGAAGATGGATAATGAGATACTCTAAATATCAAGAGTTTCATTTATGTGAACTGTGCCACAGGATAGATTGAGCATTTATGGATGGGCAGAGGATATCCTGCCTTGGCAGCAATCTACCTCCTTCCCTTGAAAGACCACTGATCTCAGTCAGTAGAGATCAGATTGAAGGTAAAAATATCCAAAACATCAGGTGTGAATTAGGAACTTGGAAGAAGATTGTCTTCTCTATCATTACACTGTGTGATGGAGGATATTTGAAGACCATGAAGGTAATTTTTGACCAGAAAACTCAAGTGATGGGCAGTCTTAAATTCTTCTATTGCAAGATATTAATGCATGTAACTTCTGCAGTGACCTGTGAGGGTGGTGAAGGTTGAAACAGGTTGGGAAGGGGCTTTGGACTCGCCAACCTTGAGAAGCCTGGGAAAGTTATGCTTAGATATTTGATACTTAGGTAATTTGCTTGCTCACAAATATGTGGTCTAAATGCCAAAAAAACCAGTAATTCTAAGAGAAAAAAAAATTAATAAAAACCTGACAAGGATAATAAACAGATTAACAATAACTAACTCCCAGATTTCAGCTATACTGACAATAATTAACTGTCCTTTCCTTTGGGTAGAAAACTGCTCAGCCACTTCTAGAGTAACCCTTTATCATAGCTTATGATTTTAAGTTTTTCTGGATAACAAGACCTGATTTAAGCTGGTCGAATCTGATGCCTGGTTTAGTTTTTGCTAGCTGCTCCTTGCTTCACCAGACTCTGTAAGTCTCAGCTATGCTTTGCTCCATTTCTCAACTCACTATATTCTCCAGCTGTTTCTCTGTTTTGCTGCCACATTTTGTGACTTTAGCTCCTGTGAGAGAGTGGAGAAGAATACACAAGTCTCAGCTCAGCTCACAGGAAATTAGGAAGTAGCTTTTTCTGTTCATACAGCTGCAAAATCTCCTGCATCTCTATGTTCCATCTGTAGCCTTTGAACTACATTGCTAGAAGGGACTGTCTAAAATTAATGGGATGCCCAGATCTAGCTAATTAGCTTAAAATTCTGTACACTACTGTAAACACAAACTTTCTCCTCCTTTACTATGTAGTTTTTAATTTTTCAATTATAACACAAGAAAACAGAGCAGCCATCCTTCAGGCAGCTTTTTTCCTTTCCACACATTCTTCTTATTCTTATTCTTATTCTTATTCTTATTCTTATTCTTATTCTTAGTCTTAGTCTTAGTCTTAGTCTTAGTCTTATTTTTATTCTTATTCTTATTCTAATTCTTATTCTTATTCTTATTTTTCTCTTTAGCTAGAAGTGGTCAGAAACAGATGATGGGCAGATTCACTTTTATCAGGACTCTCTGTGTAAATCATTACCAGTTCCCAAGAACAGATTGTACCAGAAAACTGGGATCTCAGTGAAAAATTGAAGTTTGAAATAAACTCCTTTTCACTATCTTCTTGAGAAAGAAGCAATGCCTCATATTCAGCTGTACCACAATTCCTGAAATACTCTGGAGGGCTTTTCCTTTAGGAAGGAATATGTAATTGTAAGTAACGGTATTAGCTGTTAATCCTTGCTATAATATTTATGTTTTAGGACAACTGGTGTCATTGTACAGTCCCTATGTGTACACACAGTAAAGGAAAATCCCTATCTCAAACACCATACTGTTCAAATTGACAAGGCAGACAAAGGCACAAAGAGACTCTCATGATCCGCATCTTAGAGCAAGAAATTCAAACCTTGGGGACATTAGACAAGTATTTTGTTGTCATAAAGTGGTTTGCTGCTGAACAGGGAGACAAATGGAATCTTGGGTTCGTGTTTAACGGTAAGTAAATCAGTTTGGAAAAATTATATGGAGAAACAGAATCCAGCAGTGAGTGGTCTCCTGGATTCAACTCATTCAGTGTTGTAGGACAAGGTGCCAGAAAGAAGAATCATCTGGTCATAATGCACACAAAAATATCTGCTTTTAGGATGGTACAATAATGTTGCAATTTGATTTAGCTCTCAAATTAGAAAGCTAGAGAGAAGGAAAATATAGACTGGAAAATCTGTGATAAACTGCTACAAATAGGTTTTTGAGATGTACATCTGACTGCGTTTGATGAAAAGATCTTGATAACTCTTTTATGGGGGTATGTTGCACATCTAACCCAGTCAATAATCAACCTGTCTGCAGGGAAGTGCTTGGGTGTGAAGACAGCTTCCTCTGGAATGCTGATCCGAGCACTGAAACCCATTTGTTCTTCTACCCCTCCTGTCCACCACCTACCCACCCCCTCACCCTCCCAGACAAGTCCTGCTTCCCACCAGCAGCTTCCAGAGCCTGTGAATCGATGCCTGTGCTGGCTCGTTAAGGAATCGCTGGATCCAAGAGTTCAGCTGCACTGCTGCAGGAAGCACAGCTGCAGAACATCTGGAGCAGCTCAGCCCTTACTCCCCCAGGCAGAGAGCGCAGTGCGTGTGAAGCCCCGAGCAGGGTGTTTGTATCACACGATATCACAGTCATCGTGGCCATTCTCTGGTGACACAAGGCAAAGATGCAAAGGTTTTTCAGCTCCTGAGGGCAAAGCACATGGCCATCTCCAGCGATTGATGCAGATTGCTTCCCGGCTGTGTGCTTTACAGAGGGCACCATCTCGACCGAAGTGCCAATACTCACAGCTGAGGACTTCCCTGAGCCTCCCCTTCAGCCCAGCATTCAGCTCAAAATGTCTGATATGAGACAGCCACTGCAGCTGCCAAATTGTTGTTTTCCTACTAGGATGATGAGAGCATGTTTCACATGCCCCGAGGCAGCCTGGAGAGTGTTTGAAGACTGTCCTGGCTAGAGAAAAGGAACTTTTTTGTTGTTTCCCAGTGAAATTTCCTAGCTTCTTTCTACACATACAAAGAAAAAGCTGCATTGGATCTGAAGGCTCTGCAGCTGGAAAGGTGCAAGTATGCAATCTTTCTGTCAGAGCAAAAGCGGAAACAGGAATGCAGTGTGAATGTCAGGGACTCCAATAGAATCGAATAGCATCATGGAAGAAAATCCATCAGAACTACGAGCTACAAAAAGGCCATTTTTTGCCTTAAGAAGTGGCTTAGTGTGGTCTGGGAGAGTGTATCAAGGAAGTTTTGTTGCTTGCTTGCCCTGCTCCTCTATTCTTCCTAGGGGATCTTTTAAAGTCTGATGTTGGAGATGCTGAGCTGATGGGATGAAACCTTATGGTGTAGATTTGATGTGGCCCCTTACCAACTGCAGTGACACCCCTAATTCTCTTTCAGAACAAAACAAATAAGTGAAGAAATGAATTATCCTGGAAAGCAGAAGAAGTTGTCCTGAAAAGCTAGGGCCTCATTGCAAAAAAAAAAAAAAAAAAAATCATAGTAGTAATAAGTGATTGGTCTTTCTCCAGAAATAGTATAGCCTTCCAGAGTTTTGACCTTGAATTTCCCTTAGTGCTGGTGTAAGTTACTCAAAAGCGCTGTTGTCTTCCATCTCCCATCTAGTACACTCAAAATGGAGGAGGGATGTTTTAACAACTGAGAAGTTGCAAAATGTGACATTTATTTATATCCATCCCACCACCAAATCACTGTGTCTACATCAACAAGACAGGCAGACAACTTTACAGCTCCTAGGAAGGAGATATTTAGGGACAGAAACGGTCATGTTTTGCTTGCAAAGTGGGACATTGTGTTTGGAGTGATTCTGTGACCTTAGTACGTGCACGGACACAGAAACCCACTGGCAAAACTGCAGCACCGCTTGCAGGATCACCTCGTTGTTATGCAGAAAAACTGGTGGTCTTTGCTTTTAGCCACCAGGTTCATGTGCTCAATGCTGTGTGGGAGCAAAGGGCTCACAGCATAATGAGCCAGAGAGCAAAGCAGTGCCTAGATGGGCTTTTAATGTGGAATTATTGAACCCCGTGTTGTTGGGGAGGGTGGGCACAGCTGGTGTGTGTGGCTTCAGGAGGTGGCCAGCCCTGGCTTCTCTAAAGCTTACAGTGCACAGCTCCCCAGAATCAAAACCCCATGCAAACAGATTTAAGTGTTTGTGACTTCCAGCCATGTCTGAATTTTAAGAGTAGCTTGGAGGAATGAATCTAAATCCACATCCCAAAGGTAAAAAATGCCATAAGGTTCTGAATTACTCCTGGCCCTTTTCCGTATATGTATAGCGCTGTCTCTACAAGCAAATCCCTCCTGTTCTTTCATTCGTGCGTCCAGGGGGTGTATTTAACCTGCATCATCCCCAAACCTGCTCTTCACAGCATTTCATAATCCACCCCATGGGTCAGTTTCAGCTGTGGGAATTGTTCCCACTGAGCAGTGTGAATCCTTGAACCCAGGGCTCCTCAGGCCTCCTTCCTCTGTTAGGGATCGTGCTGAGGTGCACAGAACAAGTCCCTGTGGGATCAGATCAACGCTGCTTTGATGTGACTGTCATTCACAGCTGCTTGTCCTGGCTGCAATGGCTTTAGGATGACCATCTTCACAAAGGAGTATTTTCACGTACGTACATTTTAAGGTAATTTTAAAGCAAACTTTAGAAAACTTTAGAGAAGTGGATGGATGGACAGATGGATAGATAGAGGCACAGGCAAGAGGTTTGACACAGGGGCAATTGTCTGTGACCCCAGTCTGATAAATCTGGGGATTTCATGAGGTGAATGCTAATGAATGCTGAAAAAATTTCAGGAATTTTTGAGTATCTGAAGCCACCTGCTTCATCTCTCTGCACTTCAGTTTCCTCAGCTATAATATACGGATAAAATATCTTTGCCTTCTTTCTCCTAGCTCTGAGAGGTGTGTCTCTGAAATCACTTTGCAAGAGCAGTATTCACCACTTCAGCATTAGTGGTCCTTCCAAACTCCTGGTTTTTGAGATGCTTTGTGCTGCTGCCAAAAGCAGGGCTGCACATTGGTGTGTCAGGAGAGCACACCCTCTCGTTAAAATGCACTTACAGAGACCTCAAGCTTCACCCTGGGGCCAGTTCTGCACATTTCTGTCACGTGGACAAAACAAAACTCTTGCTTAACAGAGACCAGCAAGACTCCTGAGAGATAAAAGATCATCTCTGCTACAGGAGGGTTCCAGCAGCAATTCTCTCCAACTTCTACACTACAGTAAGTAAGGACTGCTCAGCTGAGCAGTGGGACATACATGTGTTTCTAGTCCATTGCTCAGGAAAGTTGTCAGGAATCCATTTTAAGTGAATCTGATGTATTTTTTTGTCTGTGATGGATTAGCAATCCGGCCAACAGTTGAGTAGCAGCTTTTTAAAATGCTACCTGAATTGCTTTCCACTGAAATACCATTCCCTGGCATTTTTCTGTGTCCTCCAGTGTTTCTCTATGCTTTTTATCTTTGTCCTGTAAAGCAAGACAGAGCTGTACTAGTCCCATTAAGGAGATCAGATAGTACATCTCCATGATCTCCATTATCATCAGGACTTGATCTAGGGTAGAAAAGGTCATTTTTCAGCTCTCTTCCTCCAGTCCCTCAGCTCCTGCAGACTGCACAGCTCAGACTGAATTTCAAAGGATTATGGTCTGGAGTCTACTTTTGATTATAGTGATATAAAGCTGGAGTCCTCTGGCTTTGAGGGACAGGTCTATTGCATCTGCAAACAGAGGTTTTCAGAGAGCATTTTTGCTCCCAGTCTGATGTGCTGGTGTGCTAACTTCCCCCACCTTTCTCCCTTGCTTCCAGCTCCCTCCAGTTGCTCATTCTGAGATTTTATTTATAAATGACTAATGATCAGGGAGAGAATAAATGATCTGCTGAGGGAACTGAGATGAACCTTATTAATATTCTGTCTTTTCTCCCAAGTCACAGGGTAGGTGACCACAGCCCCATCAGGGAAGTCCTGCCTGCTCAGTTCTTCGGAGAAACAATTATAAAATGCAAATATTGACAGAACACATCAGTTTCTCACAATCTTCAATATTATTTCCTGGACACAGGCTACATATAAGAAACAACATCTAATAAGCCTTTTTCTCATTTGCCAGGGGTTGCTGTTCAAATAAGATCAGGTAGGGCAGGGGGAAGGCTGAAGTGGAAGCATTTTTTCACAAACCAAAACAGGAGTCACGTCAGACACATCCCAAAAACTTCATCCTTGCACCCTTAGCTGATTGCCAGGGTCACAGCTCTTCTCATGCCAGCTGCATCCCTGGAAAGCCTGTCCTCGTTTCACTGGGAAGAGAAAGGCTTAAAGAGCTCAGGTTTGGGGGTGTGGAAACAGGGACACAATGAGGTCCCTTGGTGTTCAGTCCCTTCTCACCATTGTGTCCACAAAAAACCCCACACAGAGCTCTCCTCTGCCTCAGTTTGTTTCTCAGCGGAAACTGGTGCCACCTTGCCTTTGTTTTCTTTGTCAAGGCTGGGTTTGAATTAGAGGAAAAACCCTTGTAGACCCTGGATTGGGACCAAGACTCTTGAATGAGGTGATGTGTGCTAAAATTATCACACAGACATCCCAGGAAAAGCCTGCTGATATCACAGACAGAAAAAAAAAAAAAAAAAGGATAGCACTAGGGATCCCAGCCTCTGAAAACACCATTTGGTAAAGGATTATATGAAAACAGGGAGAGTTTAATGAAGAAATAAAGCCTGGATTTGTTTGTTTAGCAGCTCTGCCATTTGATGGATATGGCAAACCAGGTACATTATCAAGCACCAAGAAAAACTTCAGCTTAAAGATGGAATAACTCAAATTTATTGAGAGGTATCAATATATTAGTCCAAAAAGAACAAAATGAGGAAAAAAAAAAAAGATGTTAGGATGCCTCCTTTTTATGGTAGGATACTGCTAAATTGTTCCTGAGTGGGAAAAATGAAGCACAAGCCTCAGAAATTCATCCTGATGATGGGACACTATTTTTGCCTTGTAAAGCTGTATCGTGCAATGCTATTGCTGTCATAACAATGAGTTTTATGATTTCTGCCTGAATTTTCTTGCTGCTCTCCATTTTTAAAAGCCTATTAAATAACCAGGTTACTCGCAAGGCAGGATAGTCTTGCAGTATTCACACATGGAAACGAGACTCAAGAGACCTGGATTTGACTACTGAGAGTCTCCCTGGACTCCCACATAAGCTTCAGCAGTGGATATGGCTCAGGGTGTGGATATGGAAGTGGGTTAGCTTGCATCGCAAGTCAAGCTGTCTTCATTAAAAACAGAAAATGCAAAGCCTGCAAACACAAGATACAGGCTTTAGCTGCTCTAGTTGTGTCCCAGGAATGACAAACTCACCCCTAGATTAATCAGGGATAAGCACTTCATCATCTAGGACATCTACCTTTTCCTAGTTTTTCCTCCTTCATACACAGTTGTGATGGGGTGGTTTGCTGGGTTTTATACCCTGTATTTTATTTCACGGTTCAGGTGACTCTTATTCACAGTCCTTCATTATGTTATATCTTGAGCTGGGAGGAGCCTTTCCAGATGAGCAGCTAGAGACTGAATGAATTCAGAAATTCAGGGTGTTTTGGGTGAATCATTTCCATCAAAAAAGCAAAAAATGAAAATAAGAGAGCCCTGCTGTGCTCAGTCAAAGCTTTTACAGAGGTTCCATTTCTTCTTCTGGAAACAGAGATGATAGAATTTTGCTAATTAATCTTTACAATAATCCCAGAAATCAAACCACTTTTTATAAACTAATAGTTATTCTTTAGTGAAGTGATTCCAATTAGAGACATAGAAACCCTTGCATCGATCTAAACTGATTGATTTTTTTGCTTTGTTTGGTCAGTGGCATAAATACACAAAAGAAAAATCAATTATCTCTGCCAGGACTGTGTTTTATGAGGTGAGAGCTATACACCTCTTGTCTCTGGGTGTGCCCCCTCCAGAGGCTGTGGTTACAAGAGCATTTCTTTTGGCAGTTCTGGCTCCTCCTCTAAAAACCCAATATCTTGTCCCCCTTTTCCCAACCTTGGCATGCATTTCCGATCCCGCATGGCTCTCTGCACCACGGTCCTTCAAGGGGCTGTCTAGATCACAGAGATGAGCTGGTCTAAAATAACCATTCCTTCCTCTGCCCCTTTTAGTGAGGTTTATTTTTAATCTAGATCAGTTCTGTGAGTGATCCGAGAACAAAGTGATTCTCCAGACGGTTGCATCAACGTGGCTGAGCCAGAGTTTCACACAAATGGGATTGAAGGAGGACGAGGTGGCTCTGGAAGAGGGGACTTGAAATTGTCACTGATTTAAACACTGTGTTATGATGGCCTTCAGTCAGAACTGAGACTGCAGATTCTTTTGGACTCCCCTGGTTTTAATCTACTGCTAATGCTGTTTGTCAATGCAGGATAAGGCTTAGTATGGACTATGGGATAAAGAATTTATGAAGTATTGATTTAACTCCTGCTAGGTTATCCAGCCTTCCCTCACCCTTTTGCTGCTTCAGTTTCATTGCTATTCACATCTGAATAACTGTTAGTAAAAATTAGGGTTGGTAATTTGGGTTTGTAATTGGATCTGATAACTAAATAAGTAGGAGAGAAAAAAAAAAAGAAATAATGTGCTAATTGTGAATAATTACAAGCCCAAATTAACAACTCCATTGCCTCTTCTCCAAAACAAACACACCCCACTTCAATCTGAGTTTCAGAAACTAAAAGGTGTCTGTTGCAGGTTCCTAAGCAAAACCCAGAAAGGGATTACTCTAGCAAGTCCTCAGCACTGAAACCTTTCAGAACTAAAGTACTGGACTGGAAAATGTCCAGGTTCATGATACAGAAGTGATATCTGTGGCAAAAGCAGTTTTCAGAGATCAGCTGAAGCTGAGGGACAGAGCACAGAGGGACATTTCTGCACCGCCTTTCATTCCATGCTGCAACAAGCAAGGAAAGTAGGATGAGTCTGAGGAGCTCCTGGACACAGGGCTACAAGCAATTAGAAAAGTAAACAAAAACTTCTTCCTCCCTCGTTACAGCCTTCAGTTGCCACCTCAAGGTCCCATCTGTCATGCCAAGGAGGTGATTTTGGAAACAGACCTTACCTTGGCCATTTTTCACTTTATCCTTTGACACGTGGCCTCCTGACGAGTTGCCTTGCATGCGATGTTAACACATTGATTGACTGAGGAGAAGGTTGGGCTGTGTGTGGGGTGGGCCCATCCCCAAAAGAGATCTAGGCTTATTTTCAAGCAGACTCTCTATGTCACTGTGGTTTTATCACCAACAAACAGCCTTGTTGCTACAACCCCAATCAGCATGGCTGGGAAGCTGCTTGTACTCACTGGCCAAATGAACAAATGTTTTTGTTCTTCTCTTGAATCCCAGTTATGGGAATCTCATTGTGTATTGCAGCTCATTTGTGGTTGATAAAATTGAGACTATTCTTATGACTCTATGTGTCTGTTAGGGACAGAGCTGGGATTAAAAATTTAGAGAGGAATCCTTGTCCAAAAACTTTTGCACCACTCAGGACTTGGCTATTACCTTCTCCTGACAGATAATTGTTACACTGCTTTACTATGAATTTATAGATGAGATCCGAATCTTGAATGAAGTTTGGCAGCATCAAAATGTTCATTCTCAAAAGGCAGAAACTATTTAGGTAACCTGGAAATTTTTGCCACAAATAGCTAGGTGGGTTTAATAGGATATGCTTTAAGGATTCAGAAGTAACAGTTGAAAGTTGACATCATCCTGGCTTGGAAAGTGCCTTTATCTCTAACTGATATTCTTACCTGTTTCCCCCCCAAAAAGCAGCAACCGAACCCTCTTGGCCCACTGTGGTGTCCTAGTTTAAGCTTATGTATGACATTTCTAACAAAAGCCGTCATGCAGTGGCAGATCTCTCTATTTTCTTATGAGATTGCAAAAAAAGCTTTTTCTAGAGTTCAGTGTCCATAGGAGTATTCCTCCACCTTTTACCAGTATTTTGCATTACAAGCTATCGGCAAAGAGTCAAGGAAGCAATCAATAACTAGAGCACTCAGCACCCTGAGGAGGGATCTAAATCGTGGAGCACTCTTACCCTGGACTTGCGTGTGCAGTCCAGAAAAACTGCAGCTGTGTGGGCATAAAGATAAAAATCATGATGATAGATGTCCCAGAGGCAACTTTTCCTTGTATCTCTGGGAAAACTTTTTGAAGGAATAAAAAGCCACTCTGAAATCCTGTATGACCTTTATCTGAATATACCAGATTTCACAAAGTGTTCATTTACACCTTTGCTTTGCCCATTTTTTGCCACTCTCTTCTGGTTCTCGTGTTTGCATCTCCTATTTTGGGCTTGTCTCAGCTCCCAATTTTGCTAGCCCCTGTTAAGTCCATCAAAGCTCCTCAGCCTCTCCATGTACAGAGGATCACTTTTTTACTCTCCCTCTGTCAGTACATGCCGTGTCCATCTCACGGCCACATCCAGCTAAAAAGTGGGACTACAGGAGTTGTGATACATCAAAACCACGTCGTCTTTTTTGACTCCAGCTTCTTAGAACACCTTTAGTTTTTTAGGAATTTCCAGTCACCTTGTCTCGTCTCCCTTGGGAACATTTTACTTTGGTGTGTTGGTTCGGAATATTGCACATTACACATTTACAAGCAGTTTGCTACATTAGTTCTCTGTATCCTTGAGCACTACGTGAAGTCCCAGGCAGAATATTGAAAGATGAAACAGAGATGGGATTCAGGTTCTACAAATGCTTTTCTCTTGTTCCCAGATATGCTTTCCTCTGAGGATACACAGGTCGGAAGTGCTCAGCATCCGTACAGTGACTGCAGCTCTTGCTGGGGTACCGCAAACTCCACCTGCTGAGCAGGGCTCTCCTGGGTCCCTCCCTCTCCCTCTGGGCCTGTTTCTCTGTGTATAAATATCTTCAAAAATGGGAATATGGGGTTGGAATGTTTTCTCAGCCCTCCCACCCCCTTTTCCCCCCCTTTTTGTGAAGCCTTTCTCCTCCTCCTCCTCCTCCTATTCTTCGTGTCTGTTGCAAAGCACGCTGAAACAGTCTGCTCCTTGTCACACTTTAGGAGGAAAATGACATTGATATTGGACTAAATGTAAAAAGAGACTTTCCCCTTGTGAAAACTGCCTAATTGATGTCAAATCAAATAACTTTAAAGAGCTGTGATGGCTACAAATCGGATCAGAGAGGCCAATACCAGTTCATTCTGCTTCACACGGGGGCTGTGCTTTGCAGTTTAAGCAACAACACTTTGGCATTCAGAGCTTCTTTATAACCCAAACAAATCAAATCTCAAATCTTTTTGATCCTGATGCCTGACAATAGCTGATGATTAAAACTGCCACACTGGAGCCTGGGAACGGATTATTATTATAAATAGCTGCAGTCTTGCCATTCCCTATTCTTTTCTGTGGGTCTGGAGGCTTGAGGCAAGAAAAGCTAGGGAGAATATAATAGATATACATGAGAGGTCAAGTGAGACCAGGGGAAAAAAGTTTTTTCTAATAGATTAATTTGAAAGATACTAAGATTCTCTGTCTCTTTACCTCTGTGATTCAGATTTCAAAATGAAAGGTAACAAAACATAAAGGATATTTTAAAAGCCAAAACCTATTTTCCCAGTGACGGTTCCCTGAATTTGAACTGAACTGAACTATCTATTGCTCTGCATTAAAGAAATACAGTTTTAGACTGTGTCCACTCACTGTAGCACAGAGATGCAAGCTCACTCCTCAAAGGTTCCTCATGGCACATGAGTTATTCCAAACTCTGCTCTGGGCCATAAAATATGGTAATTCTTTTAAAGAAAAACAAGGTGTCCAAAAATTAAGCAAAGAAGAGTTGTGAGCAGTGATGACTGACAGAAGGAATTAGAAGCATTAGAGGAATTTTTAACCACGAGGATCATCAATTTACTGATGAGGGGAAGTTTTCCTTAGCTGCATTTGGATCCAAAAGCTTTAGAGGGCCTCAAACCCTTTCTAATAAGATTATTAGAGAGGATAGGACCCAAGGCACTTTTACCCCAGAAGCGTCAAGGCACATCACAGCCCTTGGCGGTGCCAGCCAGCCTCTCTGAGAGGGCAAATAGTGCCCAGGACACTGCCAGCACAGCTGGAGGCTCTTGGGTGGCGGATGGCTTGAAATCACTCAAATAAAGCCACTTCTGTATTCCTGCCAAGAACTGTGAACTCTGTTAATCGTATGGTGAAAACATAGGAATATCTATGCCTGTTCAGATCAAGAACAGTCAGAGTTTTTCCTCCAACTGTAGCCGTCAGCAGACGCCTAGGGGACAATAAGACTGAGATAAGTGATTTTTCAGCTTCCCCCAAATATTCTCCCTACCATGGTATTTCATATCAGGAGATTTCCTGAACATGGTTTCCTTTGCCTACCAAGCAGAAAAACCTTTCTGGAAAATAGCAAAATCTTCAAAATGAAAATTCATTGGATGTTTTTAAGGCAGTGGATTAGATCCTTCACTGGATTAAATAAGTACAGGGAAAATTAAGCTAATTAGTTGATAGCAATGTAGGTAAAATTATTCTTATTTCCAAAATTTTGAAATTTTTACTTTTAAAAAACCTCAACTTTTTTGTGGTTTCAGATTTACATATGCAATAAAAATATATAATGAACTTAGATCAAAACCATTAATGAAAACCTTGGAAAATGTTTCATTTTTTTAATAAAACCCTTGCTTATTAATATTCTATTAGTTAGGAAGGACAATCCAAGCCATATCAAACCGCATGGATGGGATTGCCCAGATCTGCTCATGGCTCTCATTTTATGCCAGTTCAGTAAGAAAATATTGTGTCTTTTCAGGAGAAGCACACCAGGTTTTAAAGCTGACTTTAATTTTTTTTTATTGCAGATTCTTTTTTTTAAGAAAAAAATGGAAGACAAGATAAGCCATGTGCTCAGGTGAGTTTAGTAAAAATTAATATAATTCCTTGCAGCAGGGACTTTGCATATTCTAAGACAGCCAGGCTGTATATAATGTTTTACTCTCTGCAGAGTGATAATTAGTATTAAAGACTGAATGATTCTCAGTCTGATTGCTGACACACATTTACAATTTATCTCGTGGCAAGCTCTGGGTAGAAGACATTTTCAGAACTGATTGGGAGTTAGGCAGAAAAGACTCATGGTAAAAGACAACCCTTATAATTTAGTTAACAGACAGTCTTAAACCTAAGATTAGAGTTTCAGGTTGTTTTTAGTATTGATGAACTGCAAAATTCCACTCCTATATAGGTGTGTGGAGGAGGGAAGGGTGGACATTTATAGCAGAGGTTTATACTGAGACTAGAGACCAGACAAGCTGAGCCAGGTGGTGAAAGCTAATGATGGGCAAACAGCATAGAAGAAAAGAGTTTCACCACTGCTTTTCACTCTTTAGTTCTTGCACTGAGAGAAATACCAGCTTGATTTCTTTATTTTGCACCCATAGCACGATCAGGAACTGATATGGCAGATCAGCTTTAATGCTGGAAACCATTTGTCTTGTAAATGCAAATGATGGCCAATTAAATGAAACTGGAAAAGTGTGCGTTTTCTGCTCTTTATATTAAAATAGCACACTGATCTGGCATATGAGCAAGAAATCTTATGCTGCAATAATGGCCAAAAGTAGAGGGACAGAAAGAGACTCAAATAATCATTAGTAACATGAACCCACTAGAATGGCTTAAAAGAAGTTTTTTTTTTTTCTCCAGCAGTCTATAGAATTGTCAATATGCACAGTGAACTTGGCTTTGAGGAACAAAACACAAGGAATTTAAAGGACAACAGGCTAAGACAACCTCAACCTTTTAGCACTGGAGTTGACCTGACAGGACCTTCAGTACAATGAAATGCTCCTACCACCTTCAATTTTCAGGCTTTTTCAGTCATCGTGGCCCATTCAGTCCTTGCCCTCTCTGTCGAGGCTACCCACAAGGAGAATCGCTTTATGTCTGTGTGTGATGGTAATTTTTGTGATGCGGCAAAATCTTCAGCAAAAAGACCCTGAAGACATCATATTCTTTCAATAAAAATTATTCAGCCCAAAGCAAGACAATAGTTACCATATTGCTGTGTCTTGGATGCAAAATAGGAGGCTTTGAAACTCTGCAGCATTGAGCTAACAAGCCTGCCTGGTGGTGTGGTGTGAAGGGGCAGTGATTTAAAGATCATTTTAAACATTTACTCTGTTTCATTGCAGCGAAGACTTTCCCTTCCCCAAAATTTAAAATTTAAAATGTGCCTCCTCTGAGCATAAGGGCAGTGCTTTTTGCTTTCTGAGATGGAACAAAGTATTTCTGCAATGAAAAAAATATGATTTTGATTTTAAGCAGTAGGAACATTTTCCCATTGCATATTTTTCATGCTGTGGAAACTAACCATCCACCAAATATTTCAAATGTGAACTCTCAGACAGCTCTGCTGAAAGACATTTTCCTCCTCATTTTATATTAAAGCACAGCCCTGAAAGTTGTGATTGCAAATAATACTCTCCCAGCATCCCTTCCCCCAGATATCAGGATATCATTCCCCAAATTCCCTCTGCATAAAGGAAATTTTCCATCCCACTTGTAGAACCTGAAAAGAAGAAGGATGAAATTAATGGGCTGGAAATGAAGCGGGTAAGTAAGGAACCATATAATTTCATTTTTAATCCTCAAAATGGAGGCGGGAAAGACAGAACAAATTTAATCCAAGTACATGGTTCATAGATATGTACATGAAAAAGTACAATAGCACAGACTCCTTCATCTAGAGAAAAACTGTACAGGCTCCCTTGAGCTTTGGTGTATAACACTGATTTACACCTTACAAGAGTCTGACCCGAGAGATTAGTGAGGCTAATTCCTCTTTAAAATAAAAAAAATATAATTTGCCTTAATCCATTTAATATTCGACATCCCGTTAACCTAAATTAAATGCTTCCTTGTCGGTTTTTAATTTAGCACACTGACCCCCAAAATGGAAAGGCCACTCACAATTACAACACCCACAGTGCAGCCACCACAGTCTCTGACTTGCAGGCATCCTTATCATCCCAAACATGTTTTTTCTCATCTTGGCAAGCAGGAAACCTCTCCTCTGTGTGTGAGTACAGGCAGATTTTCACCCATGTGGTTTTCTGTTAAAATTCATTAATTTATGTGTCTTTGGGAAACTAATAAGGGGGAGGAAAGGAATAAATATGGCCATTATTTTGTTTCCTGAGGCTTCATGGGCTCCATAGAAATTGTCCAAAGGGTGAAAAACCACCTGCAAAATATGCACCCCAGGAGGAGCCCAGGAGAGTTCCCCCACATCAGGTGGCAGCTCAGGTGTGCCCTGTGCTTTGAAGGGAAGGTCAGAGCTCAGGCAGGAGCCACTGCAGGCTCAGGTTTAATTTGCCTTGGAGACTCAGCAGAAATGCCTGAGGTCTCCCATAAAACAAAACATCAGGGTGCTCCTCGTCATGGCAAAAGGGCTTTTGGAAGAGAGACAGGAGCAAATGCTTTCATATTGGCCTTGCCATGTTTCTGTCAGGTGGAGCACACAAGGAAGCTTCAGGGGTGAACATAAGCTGCAGAAACAGGACTGAAGCTCTGGAGATACAAGGAATTTTAAAATCCAGCCTGTTGCTATGCCATCACTGATGCTGCCCTGCATTATGCTGGAGAGGAAGCACTGCCTAATTTGTTTCAGAGGCAGCCCAGTGATGTATAAATCAGGGTAGCTTAATTAACTGGAAGGTGTGTGCAGAGATAAGTGTTTAGGTACCCACATTGTCACTGGGGTCTGCTGCTCCATCTCAGAACAGCAGATGCCTCCGACACGCGTTTGTCTGCCGGGCTCAGTGGGCAGCTGAGCGATGGAAGGTGGCTCTGTGCCCTCGCCCACAGCTGGGATGAAGAGAATTATAATTATGGGATTGTGTTTGTTGAGAAATACGACAGCTTTTGGTGAGGCTGTTGCTGTGTGCTCCCTCAGAGGCAGTGTCCCACCGAGCTGTCCGTCAGACAGATCTGCCCAGCCTGGTCTGGCTCTGGGCTGGCCCTGCACACCTTGGGGTGACCTTCGCCTCTCACATGGTGAGAGCTTCTCTCTGCTCTTGCAAACAAACAGAAATATTGAGCACCTATTTTCTAGATAAAGACTTAGCCTCATTTTAGGTGCCTAACCCAAAATTTGAGGTTATCTCCTTGTTAAGCCAGGAAGAGCCAAAATGCTGGGTTTATCTTTCAAGTGGTTTGCACACAGGTGTTTAGACATATCTCAGTATTTCCAGGGCTGGGAACTTGTTGCTGGTCCTAGACTTAGCCTGAAAATGGTACCGATGTGTCTTCTCTTATCCAGGCCAGCCAAGTAATTCAGGGCAGGGATGAATCCACTGAGCACAAATATGTCTCTTAGCTTTTAACTCATATAGTCTCAGTTCTCCTTTTAAAATAAAAAAGAATTCAATCCACCAAAATCCCAGTGGATCCACCAGCCTCCCAGTCATCTGCCTTAAGAGGGAATGAAATGAATTTAATCTCCATGGATTGTGTTGTACACCGCATTGCCAGCTGTTTTCTAGCAGGGGCTGCTGTTGCTCAAAGGTCATAGTGCAAATCCCTCGATTAAAAAACAGCAACAAACACTTTTTAAATGGATAAAACCATAAGACACCGCCATAAAGCAGATTATGTGAAGTAGATACTGTTAAAACAGTTTAAATGCCTCTTTCAGGCATCAGTTTAGTTATCTCAAAGCATATTAGAGAGAGCAATAAAATTTAATGGCCAGCAGTAAAGTGTTTATGCGTGGCCCTGAACACAGCATTGCCCAGCCGGAGAATGTGTTAACTGTGCCACACGGGCCAGGCGTGCCCAGCAAACAGGATTTGGGCCCCCACTGGGGCTGGCATTACATCTGCTTGGGGACAGCCCACCAGTGTGGGAGGAGGGAGCCAGTGCTGCCGCAGGGCTGTCAGGGCAGCAGCTCGGGGCTGCATCTCCCAAGGACCTGATTCAGTGAGGAAGTCTGTGTGTCCTGTGTGTTTGTGTGTGTGTTGAGACACGGCCCCTGAGAGGACAGAATGCAGTTTCAACCTAAAAGCTGTTGTTTTTTCCAGCATGGCAAGAAGACTGGAGTGTTTCCATGCTGGCTTCGTCGGAGGATCTGGGTTTTCCAAGTGAATTGCAAGGTCCCTTTCCTCTTTCCTTGGCCATGCAGTGGTGCACCCTAGGACAGGCCAGCACTGTGCTGTGTCAGAGATGGTGCTGATGGGCATTTAACATCAGCCACAAACTGCTGACAGACCAGCTCTGAGGGTGTGAACCTGTCAGTTCATATGGACACAAGCAGAGTCATATTCGTTTAACAAATTCGTATTGTCTCCAAAGTGAGCAGATATGTTTCTGGCTTTCCAACACTTCTATTTCCTCCTAAACATGCAAGTGTCCCAGAGGTTTTGCTGTAGACAGCTTCAGCCAGCAGGCTGGCTGCTCTCACCTGGCTGGTGCAGCCTGCTTGACTGCTTGGGCTGTTCAAAATCCAGGAGCTCATTTCCTGTAGAGGACCTTGTTCCCAGGGTGGGATAAAGCTCAACAATGGCTTGCGATGCAGTCAAGTGCCTTGTCCCAAGGCTATGCCTGGACTCTGCTGTGCTGTCCCTGTGTTTTCGCCCTTCCTTCAGCTCCCTGGGAGCCCTGGCTGCAGCAGGGGGAGAGCATCTCCCATGGGATAACTCCTTCTGCTCCTGCACAGAAAGCAGTGCCTTCCCTTGCTTGCAGCTCTCCAAATCTGCGTGGAACACACATTTTTGCTAGAAGGAGAGCTGAAAAAGGAAATCCAGAGAGGGTCAATTTGGAGAGTCCTCTGCTATCCCTGCTGAAACAGGAGGGGAGGAGAGGAGAGGAGAGGAGAGGAGAGGAGAGGAGAGGAGAGGAGAGGAGAGGAGAGGAGAGGAGAGGAGAGGAGAGGAGAGGAGAGGAGAGGAGAGGAGAGGAGAGGAGAGGAGAGGAGAGGAGAGGAGAGGAGAGGAGAGGAGAGGAGAGGAGAGGAGAGGAGAGGAGAGGAGAGGAGCTGGAACACTGCCATAAGAAGCAGGCAGTGATGCATATTCAGGATGACTGGAGCAAGCAGAGATATATGCATGAGCACAGATTTTTCTTTTCCTCGGTGTATGCATTATAATATTTCTTAAATAAGTTAAAAAAATGGTTTCAGTCAGTTCTATTTGTTTTCAGCTGGGAGGTGCGGATAGGCAAGGAGGTGAGTGGGAAGGGGACCTGCATTTTAATTGCAAACTGGCTAACATTTTGTGCTTTAACCTCCCTCATCTTTGCTTGTCTCCCAGGACCATGCCAGCCTCTCTTGCAGAATAAAGCGTGGAGGGGGTTGTCTTACACATACAGCACTTTTTTGCCTTCCTTTTTTCTGCTGTTTATCACTGAGCAGTCTGCACAGCCCTGATGCCATGGGGTGACCTCCAGCATGTCACTGCCATGTTTCAGGAACATTCTGATATTATACCTTAACCCCAGAGCTCAGAGGTGCTGGACAGCATTCAACGGACCTTCTCAAGGTGAATAAAGTAAGTCCTTGGTTTATTGCCAAGTCCTTGGCATTTTTTCAGGATACCCCATCTGTGAAAGTGAAGTGTTGCCATCCTTGCTTATCAATACACTGGATTATGCATCAAATGATTATCTTCAGTTATGGCTTAACCTGGGTATTCTCAAACTTTGTGTGCCACATGCAGGATTTTATTCATGCACCCAGCAGCGGAAGTGGCTGATTATTACATGGCTGTTAGGTTTGACTACTTATGAGGCTGATCAGCCAAGCCAAGTAACGAATTCTCCTTACACCTTGCTCTCCTCATTTGGATAAGCAATTGACTAAGCAAAAGGCTGCTTTTAATTCCTGCTTATAGAGCCCAGTTCAGCTGTTGCTCCTCATATGGTACAAGGGAACATCTCACCTTTTCCCATCAGTTATGCACTGCTTCCCTCTACATCATGGCATACCTAGCAACTGCAGCAGGAGTTATTTAATTCTTTTTTTCATCAGCAGAAACTTATGTGCCTCTTGGCTTAGGTGGATGAAAAGTCTCCTTAAATCACAAAATTCCTAGGCTCAGGAAGCAATGGGAATGTAAAGCTTTAAGCCCACTCGTTTTAAAAAATAACCTATATGAGGTGAATATACCTTTTTTTCCCCTGAATTTCAGTAGTTGAGGAATAAACCACTTCCAGCATTAATAGTGCTGCTCTGCAAGTTTAAAAACTGCCTGGAATGAGGTATATGTCTATTGGGTGTATAGGAAATAGAGGTTCCTAAAGCATCAATTGAATCAGGCATAGATACCTCCCCATGTACTCTCACCTGCCAGGTCATCAGCCAGTAAAATGAGCCAAGACTCAAAAATGCCAAATGTTTACAGATAAGGTCCAAAGGTCTCCCTCCACAGCAAGGTACATCTGTTCTCTTTCTCCTGCTAGTCAACAGAAGACTACATTTATTTATTTATTTATTTTTACTAAATGTGTATGTGTGTGGGAAAACATATTAGAACCTAGGACATTATTACAAAGGAAAGGAAAGGAAGTTTTTGTGTGCAACAAAATTTCTCAGCATTTGGAAAGTGGAAGGAAAAGGGGAAGTAGGGAAATGGAATAAAAAAGGAAAAGCAAAGCAAAAAAGAAAAGCAAAAGAATTAAAAATCCATCCTTGTTGCATAATGTGCACTGCAGGGATTTTTAAGAGTGGAATTACATGTTACTTATTGGTAATCACTTGCCTAGCAAGGTGTTTGCTATCTGCTGACTTAAGTAGCGAAAGGAGCTGGGGTATTTCTGCTCTCAATACTCAAATGTCTCACGCAATCCCTGCTAACTGGATTAGCGCCGTGCTGGAGCTGTCGCTGGGCAGGTCTGCTGCCAGCCTGGCATGAGGAGCAGAGCTGTGTGTGCTGCACCTGCGCGCTGCTGTCCCTGTCCCTTTCCTTGGGGAGACACCTGGGACACTCCCACTGGCTCTGTGCACAGGAGTGTTTCACAGCAAATGGGCTGATAAAAAAATTGGGATGCTTCTTCTAACAATGAGAGCTGAAAACAAGGACAAGCTGTTACTGACTGTCCCAGTGACTCACAGTCTATTAGAAATCTTGCACACGTTCTGAAAAACAGTAAAATGGACAATGAGATTATTTTAAAAATCAGTATAGAGGTTCCTCTCTGCTTGGGGCAGGCTCTGAAGCATTAGAATTCAAATTTCTTTAAAATTAAAACTGCAAACCCTTACATTTTTAAATCAATTAATGATTAATTTATAAACTAACAAGGCTCCAGAGAAAGGGGATATAAAAAAATATAATTACTATACAGTTCCTAATAGATTAGAAAAATAACCATTACTCCCTCCAAGACTAACAGTGGGAGAAAAAAAAATTGTGTTGATTTTGAGTATGAATACATTAACCCATATATTATTAAGGAAGCAGAAACAATTTTCTTCCAACTGTAATGAAGTGTGTAATCAGATGAGTTTTTACAAGCCAATTATAATTAGTTAACACCAGCCAGCACCAGTTAACTTGTTGTTTATTTGAGGTGAGCCATGGAGGGAGTGGGAAAGGGTGTTTAGTTAGGGTGGTATCTAGATTTTTTTCTGGGTTGTGCACATGGTCCTGGAGGATCTGCTCTTCTCAGAAATAAAATTCATTGAGGAAAAATGAAAAGGGCATTTGTTAGCATTGAAGAGTAGAGAGATCTCATTGTGTCTTCACATCACACTCTCTTGCTCTCTGATGCATAAGCCTATCTTCCTCTGAAGTCACTGGAAATTCTTGGGGCTCCCTTTCAAGCAGTAGGAACTAATATGCTAAAGGCATGGTGAGCTGCTTAAAGTGAGTGTTTGCTGCTGTGGAAAGGGTGTTCTTCCTTCTTACTCCTCCCCCTCCTCCTGTTTCTTTCCCTGTGCCATTTCCTGTGACCCCTGCTGATCTGGTTCAGTTCTCAAAGCAGGCAAAAAGCACTTTACCTTTTGCTGGTTGTGCTTTTCTGATTGTCTGCTGAGCAGAACCAATTCACCAAAGCTCCAGTGAGCATCAAAGCCTGTGCAGACAAGCAGCAAGACCATAGAGCAGGGCTGCTTCTTCTGGTGTCACCAACAAGATTAATTCTGTTTTTCTCACCTTCACCTCCAAGAACAGACCGTAAGGCACTGCTGGCAATTGTGGGAGGGCTCAGGGGATAGGTTGTGGGTGTTGTTGAGCTGTTCCTGAAGGTGGAAGACTTCAGTGAGAAGAACTGTCACACCTTCAGCTTTTGCCTGGTGGTTACATGCTCTGTCAATTCTTCAGACAGCAGTGATCGTTCCTGTCTGTTTCCACACAGCATAAATATTGTATGGCTGCATTATAGATTATGAAATTATAATCATTATTGGATTTAGATAGAAAGAAAGCATGGCTAGATGCAAGGAAAATGGATTAAAATGAAAAAGAAATGTTCTGTCAGGAAATAGTGGTAGTGGAATAAGTCTGGACACTGAAACCTTTTTTATTCAGGTTAAGCCAGCACTGTGTGAAAACTACAGTTCATGCATTGGTACAGACAGTTTTTAGCTTAGAGCTCCGTCAAAGAGAAATTTGATTCCGGCAGTCTGATTTCCCTGTTATCTTTAATGGATTAGCTGCTGTAAGGACAAACAGGGAAGGTGGCAGGCTTTCAGATATAGACAGATGCCCACCAGGAATTTGAATGGCTTGATCTAATCCTTCTACAGGGAGCTCTACCAAAGCAAAATAATGACTCCTGAAATGAAATCAGTTCTTGAACAACAGGTTCTTGCTTAAGTTCATGATTCCAGTGCAGCTCTCCTTATTTACACAGTGGTTCCCAATTCTGCTCACAATTAATCTGGTCTCTCTGTTGACATCAGCACACTTACACAATTTTGTAAGAGCGCAGTCAGGTGTCTAGAGAGAAAAATCTCTTTATTTCCTGGAGCCACGTATTCCCCAACTGCTTGTTATTTCCAGCATCTTCTGTTTCTCCTGTCATGAAGGTGCATTTCTCACTTTAAATTGGCTATCCAATAATTTTTCTGTTTTTCTGCCTCTTGTAGTGTATTTGTTTTCCCAAGAACACACTCACTGCACCCATTACTGTAATGATTTAATGGATTTTAAATTCCTTCAGTCCTCATCAGTGGGCTCTCAGTTTTTATGCTGCAATATTTAACAGAACTGTACTGGAGGAGGGGGTGGAAAAAAGGAAGAAAGGACACCCTGCATTAAAGTCTTCTGCAGGAAAGTGACCTTTAGGGTGGGATTTATGAACTGTGCTCTTCTACCTCTCCAGCTTGCATAGACTATTGTTAAATTTTTTCGACACAAGAAAAAATCTTTAAAAATATTGTTTTAATTCCATTTTATGATCAAAGTCCTATTTCTACAGGGGAAAATAAAAGAACAAAGTGATCTGCCTTCAAGGAACTAATCAAAACTGAAAGTGGGACTGGAGGATGGGATGGATATGGGATGACAGAGAATTCACCTCATCCTGAAGATAGACAGAAGTTAATCACAGTACTCTCCCTTTGTACCTTTCTCTTGGCATCTCTCACGATCATTTATATTTTGCTTCCTTTCACAAGGGGATCTTTATGTTTTGAGCAATTAGAAGACTTTTTGTGGAATAAATACTCTCTTGCCCCTGTGTATGTCTTTGGCTATTTCTCTACAAAACCCAAGCTGTCCCTGGGCTGTGGCCTGGGTGACACAGTGCAGAGGGAAATGCCACAGAATCCTTGGGGAATGTGATTTTACAGAGCTGCAGGTCAAAGCTCTCTGCTCACAAGCAGCACGGTGCTGGTTTAAAAGATGTCCTCCACCAGCTCTTCTAGAAATCTCCAATAATCACTCATCAAGGTCCTGGTGCTGCAGCATATTCAGGGAGAAACAGACTAGCAATGCTTTCCATCTTAGGCATTAGGTCTTGCAAGAGAGATTGTCTCCTGCTGAAATATTTCACAAAGTCCACAAGTGGTTTTTAGAGGTATTGAAGTAAATACTGCACTGGTAAGGATGATATTCAGAGAGACAGCTGGGTGTGCTAAGTAAAGCTGATATCAGGAGACATAACAGGAATTCAGCAATGTGCAGTGAAACCATGTATTACCTAAGATTTATACCTTTCTACAGCTCCTGTATTGCTGGTTTTACTAACGAAAAAAAGACCTCAAAAATGATGGGTAAGATATACTGGTGATGTGGTCTCACCTGGCAATTCTAAGGACGCTGCAGAGGCTGCTGCATCCAGAAAATTATAGAGATTCCTTTAGCAGCTCTAAGCATGGGACAAGATGTTATACTGGTGAAGGTAGCTTCAGGAAATTGCAGCTCCAATCAAACCTGCAGGCCTTGCAATTGATGTTGAAAGCAGATTGGAGTGGGAATTCTCCCTGCCCAGGGGAAAAGAAAGCTGCAGGGGCAGAAGGAAGTTAAGCTCTTCTCTGTGCAGAGGGCGAGGTGTTCAGACCTCCCAGCAATAAATCCTTTAGCTGCTGGCAAGCTCAAGTAATTGAAACAGATAGTTAATTGAAGGAAAATGTGAACCCCTTTTGCAAAACTTTTTGGCTACTGGAAGAGCTGCTCACTAGCCACAAGCTGGAGCCATGATAATCTAGTCCCAGCCTGTGTTAGTAACCACAGTGCCGTGCCTGCACCCCGAGCCCAGCCTGGCCCTCTGCAGCAAGGGGTGCAATGCATCGCTGAGCTTCCAGACCTTGCTCAAGCAGCAGTGTTGGGATTACAGAAATGAACACTTTTGCTCTCCAAAAAGCATTGTCTGAGATCAAGTAAGCGAAACTTTAGTAGGCTTTTGTCAAAGAAGGAAAAGTTGCTGGGTTAAGGGTGGTCCCGTGGCAAATGGATTTTTGAGACCCCAAGAGATGTATGAGATCTGGAGACACAGGGAGACCTCTGTGTTCCGCAGTTCAGAGAGTCCATTCTCTTGGTGTAGGGAATCTGATTTTGTCAGTCTGCATCTCCCCTCATCTCTGGATGACATCTCTTCAGAGGGCTGCATTTGGGTGGCTAACCAATGTATCCAAGGGAAGGCTCTCTCCCTGCCCTGAGAGGCTCCGTGGGAGGGTGTGTGCCACGGCAGAGTGAATGGTCACCGTGATGGGAGAGCCTGAGCTCCCAGCCCCTGCTGCCAGTGCCACAAACAAATCCTCTGTGCCAAAGCACTTTACAGCCAAAGCAGCAGCCGCGAGCAGCTCAGGAGTGCCCAGGCACACCCAGCGGAGCAGCAGCAACTCTGCAGGAAAATAATTTACATGTTTACTGAACTCATTGGGGAAGTGAATAGGAACTTGTCTCCTTCAGGTTGCCTCATAATATTGTACATAACCTTTCTGGAATATCTTTTTTTTTTTTTTGTTTTTCCCATTAATTCCTTGTTTTTCTTTTAATTTTTTCTTTTTTCTTATCTTTTCTTTTCTTTTTCCTTTTTTTCCCCCTATTTTTTCTTTCTTAAAATTTTTTAAAATTTTTCTTTCTATTTTCTTTTTTCTTTCTATTTTCTTTTTTCTTTTTTTTTACTTTTTTAACTTTTTTTATTTTTCTTTTTATTTTTTCTTTTTAATATTTTTATTATTTTTCTTTTTTCTTTTCTTTTTTCTTTTTTCTCTTTTTTCCATTTTAATTTTTAATTTTTTCTTTTTATTTTTTCTTTTTTCTTTTTTGTTTTTTCTCTTTTTTCTTTTTAAAATTTTTTTCAATTTTTTCTTTTTATTAATTTCTTCTTTTTTCTTTTATCTTTCTTTTTTCTTTTTCTCTTTATTCTTTCTCTCTTCTTTTACAATTTTTTCTTCTTTTCCTCTTTCATCTTTCTTTTTTCTTTTTTCTTCTTTTCTTTTTATTTCTTTTTTTTCTCTTTTCTGTTTTTTCTTTTTTTCTTTTTCCTTTCAATTTTTTTCTTTTCTTTTTTCTTTATTCTTTTCTTCTTTTCTTTTTTATTTTCTTTTCCCCTTTTTTCTTTTTTCCCCTTTTTTCTTTTTTTAAAATTTAAAAAAAAATTTTTTCTTTTTATTTATTTTTCTTTTCCTTTTTTCCTTTTTTTTTTCCTTTTTTTTTCTTTTTTTTTTTTTTCCTTTTTCTCCTTTTTTCTTTTTCCTCTTTGACTCAAGAAAGCCAGAGATTATTTTTCATTACTATGTGAAAGCCCAGACATGGAGTGAGAAACAGGGGAGCTGAACTCAGTCACTAATCCTGGATCATCAAGCTGAGAGCAATAGCACAGATTTTACCTGCAAATAAACATCTACAAAGCGAATTCCTCAATCTGAATTCATCACCCTGAGCCCTCTCAGTGTGAACAGAGAGGAGCTGTGTGCAGTGATCTCAACACAAGATCAGCATTTAGAAGATGAATAGGTTGTGTATCTATTCCTCAGCGCTGCCTGCAGAGCTGCGCGCACTGCAAACAGCTGCAGGCAGGAGGGGAGAGCCCAGCCCTGGGCCTGACCCTGCGAGGGTCACTCTTTTCTGCCTCATTCCCTCTCAGGAGCACTGCTGCTAGTCCTGGAAGGTGTTCCCATTGCTTTGCCTGAATTGCTTAGCTCCTCTCTCTAACCTGCTCTCCTGGAAATTCCTAGAGAGGTCCCAGCATCTCCTGTTCCACGTGGTGTGAACGCACTCCATGGGGAACTTCGCTCCCTCTGGCCATCCACAGCAACAACTGTGGTGCTGAGACACAGCTGGGTCACTCTCAATTGCTTCAGATCAGATCCACTTGCTCAATTGGAGTCGGTGCTGTAGAAACTTTGTGAACTCGCAGCAAAAATAGCCCAATTAAATGCATTTTACCTCTGGAAATGGACACAGTGTATGAACTAGCCATTCCCTTTCTCAGCAAAACTTAACAATAACTAAATGAAGCTAACATTTTCCAACTCAACAGTTCTCTAATACACAGCATTTAAGTAGGAAATAAAAAGAGGGTTTATTAGCTGACCCAGAAATTATGATGAGTGCCCAAGAAATAGCCCATTCCTAGCAAAAGGAGGAAATGTAAATTGTTCAACTACAAAAAAGAGAGAGGTGACTGAAAAACTTTGAAAAGTCTGCTTATAGGAGAGGGAACTTTTCACCAGAAGAGCCCACTGAAAAAATTATAATGCACTCATCACTATAGATGCAATTATATATGTGAATATAGAATATAAAAATCTTTCCCTATCAGTCAGAAAGAGCCCAGTCTGTGCACTGATTTCAGTGAATCCAGTCAGCAGCTTGGATACAGCATGGCTGAATATTTCACATTGCACTGGGGCTGAATTTAAACTTTGCAACCATAGCAGATGGAGAGCTACCTCATTTGGGTGTTTTCCTGACTAGCACAAATGAAAAACTAATCACAAGGTGGGTTCACACTTGTGAATTAGATGCATGAAGAAGAGGAGGAACTGGGTGGCAAAAAAGTTCTAACATGCTGGGTAACAAGATGAATAAAGCAGATGGTCTGCAGTCTTATTCATAGCATGAAAAATCAGAAATGTGGACACTGGTGCATTACCTATAATAGTAAATTAACATACCTCTTATGTGGAACTGAAGCCAGACAGCATAAAAAAAAACATTTATAACAATAGTACTAAACTCTTTTATCCAGCAGAAATAGGATGGCTGTATCCAAAATTGCTTATTGCAACTGTCTCTGATCATCTCCCCAGAAACTAAAAATAGTTTTGGAGAATCCTACATCACCTATGTCAACACCAGGCCTGAGAATGTTTCTTAGCATTGTTTAATCTAGTGGTATGGCCAAATACTGGGTTAGCAGGAGAGATTTCCCAGAGCCCACACCAGAACTGAGACTCATGTCTTCTGGGTCATTAAATTTCTGTTAAAAAAAGCTTCATGATAAAGCACAGATGTGCTGCTGTTTGCTTGACTGAGGGGAAAGATTACTGCAGTGTGATAGAGAACCCAAGCAAAACAAATTTTTGAGAAGTGCAATCTTTCCAGGACTTAAGCTTCAAGTAAGACCTGAGATGTTTCAAAGACAAAAACCAGCACAACTCTACAGCAGCCTAATCCTGTTTACCTTCTCCTCAGATTACTCCCTCTGTTCTTCAGGAAAAACGTAATGTGACAATGACACTCTAGAAACTCAAAAGAATTTCATGTAGACTGCAACAGTGTTAGGTAAACTAAAAAAAAGGCTGGCAGCAGTATGTGCTCTGAATGAATTCCTTGATAAACTTCACTTTGTCTTTCTTTCAAATAATTCACTTTAATTAGTCCAATCCTATTCAGCAGATTATTCGCTTATAAGCTTCCTCTGAGGAGTATAAGGAAGCTAATGTCAGCCTCTAGGCATAAAGATTCATATTCCTGCTCTTTGTGATCACATGCTGAGGTCCTTTCTAATCCTACTCCACTTTCAGAAGTGTAAACCACCTCCTGCAGGAAAAACACAGTGGTCTCAAATTTGCCTGCTATTTGTGGAGTTTCTGTGGCTCCTGACAATCACCTGTGGTCAGGGTGCTGATTTCAGACTTCCACTTTTCCTTTCAGCTGGGGGGTTGGATGACAGAAAATTTGTTTTGTTTTTTTCTGTAACTATTGAAACCAGACGGAAAGGATGAGGAATTGGAGATTAACAGCTCCTGACAATGAATAAGGATATGCAAATGGAGAGTTAAGCACACACAGGGACAGTTTCAGAGGCAGCTCCTGCATTTATTTTGATGATTCTGTCTTCTGATTTTAAAAGGTAGATGCAGACTTGTTTGTCTAAATAAACTGTCTTCACATTTCTAGGCAGGGATATTGCATATGCACTGTCAGGAGTGTATTACAAAGAAAAAATTCTTAAATAAATGATTATGTTGGTGGAGGAGTCAGCATTTGGAGACTGGGTGTTACATAAGGGGAAAGCTTCACAAACTGAAGGAGGAAAATAACAACAACAACAATAATAATAATAAAAATAAAGATTAAATAGATTCAACCAATTACATGATTCCTTTCATTGAAAGCAGAATTAATTATCAGCTAACAAAAGCTGACTTTTTGTCTCTACCTGTGACCTACTCACAACCTCCTGACTTTGACTCCTGAATACATTCAGCGAGTGTATTTGTGCTATCTGCTGAATAAGACAGCATTCCCAGGTAGGTTTTGGGAAAGGACAAAGCTGGAAAAGGATCATGCAAGGTGTGGTTATAATAAATGCATCTATACACAGATATTTTCTACCTGGCTGTGAAATGTTAATGTTCCTCATGTAAGGAAGCTACATTTCACAACTAACTTGATACTCTGGGTTGGATTAGGGTTCTACCAGACCAGTTCACAGAAGACACTTTTCCTTTAAATTCCTCATTTAAGTGACAAAACACACAAAAAAACTGTCAGAGAAAACAGAGAAAAAAAAGATAAAAATTGTTGAAGATCATAGAAATTGCTTCCCAAATTGCTGTTTTACTCGTTGAGACATAGCAGCTCCTAAAACATGTATTAGACCATCGCACAAAACCCCCTCAATCTGTCCAAAAGACAAAATTTGTTCTTCTTTCTCCTCCTGCACCTGCATTTCTCCTCTTTTGTCCCGATTTCATCTGATGGTTTAATGGCATATTTTACCTCATACTGATTCTCAACTCCCTATTTCATTTCTCCCTGGCCTAGTAATAAGATTGCAAAGCTCACATTTCAGTTTCACCCTGTGGAGAAGCAATGCTGATTTGCTTTCCTTCCAGATGTGAAGCAACCCGTTTATGTTTAATATTCGCTCTTCAGTCACACAGAGGCCTGCATTTAACTACATTTTTATGCATTATAAATGCACATACATTTGAAAGAATAAAATTCCTTCTACCCAGCATCACTCTAAATGGAGCTGAGGTGAGCTCTTGTTTCCCTGAGGCAGTCTGACATTTGGAGATAGTTTTTAACCATTTCGGTTTTGTATTGCACTTTTCCCCTTCTTAGCTCCCTGTGTTGGTGGGGTCTCCAAGCACTTCCCAAAACAGGCACTGGGAATATAAATGTAACTTTTATCAGAGGAGGAAAGGGGCTGAAAGTGAGAACGGGCAACTTTAAGAAAGGCCTTGCAGGGATTTTGGTGTCATTTGGTGGAAGCTGCTTGTCACATGATGTGAAATGAAATATTTTATGGACTGATCCTTTTAGATCTCCAAACCTAAGGACATTTTTTGTTTAATGAGAAATCAGTGTAGACTCATTACAGAGAATCAGATGGACTAGTATTGACTACTCTTAAAGACAGAGTCTCACCACAATGTTGACTCTGATTTTTGAAAACATGTAGAGAAACTGCTGACAGCAAACACTGCAAAATCTAGAAGCAAAGGCTGATTCCAAATTAGTGACGAGGATTTCAACACATAAAGCATGACCCATCTTGTAATAGTGAAAGGAATCACTGAACAAGGTGACTAAAGACATGGTAGATTTACTAGCATATGAAGCCTTGAAATTCATTTGTTTTCAGCCACAGCAGTTTGGGGAATTTAGCACGTGGCCACATCAACCTTTTTCCCCAGCAGAAGAGAGTGGGGGAGACTGACTGCACAGCCAAGGATAAGGCTATTCATTTTGGCAGTGTGCTTACATCAGCTGAAAGCTTCCTGCACCCCGAGGAAGCACAGAATAGTCTGTAGTATAAATAAGATTATTACTCTTGAGGAGCTTATTCATTGTGCTTGGAATTCATCCCATACAGTTCTGGATGACTGCAACTGAGGCAGTTACCTTAGGCTTCCATGCTAATTACTGAAGGAAAAACAGAGCACAGCTCTCAGGGCTTGGACGAATCTCATCTTAGAAGTGTTTGATTCTCTTCATTGACTGTCAGCACAGTTGAGGGTGGCCTAGAGGTGTCTGCTTTGTGAATCTCGTGCCATGAAATGGTAGCAGAGACAGTGAGGTGTTACTAAAGAAATTCCATGCCTGTTGATGCTTCCTGGGATCCCTGAGGTCATAAATATGCAGTCCCTCCAAGATATTTACAAAGGTCATTTCCTTTAAAATTTCTGCCAAGTTCTGTTGTGTTGTGTGACATCAAGAAAGTGAGACAGAGCACTGTCTTCTGCTGATTTCCATTTGGCCATGACTTCAGGCTGGAGGTAAGAACTCAATGCTTTGGAGTAGATGCAGAGTGACTCTTTTATAGACCTGTCTGGATCGTGTCCACCTTGCTCCTGGGCAGATCTTTTGGTCTGGACTAAAGCTCCATGGTCTTAATTCACTAGCTTGAAAGCAGGCCCTGCTCTGGGAAGGAAATCTGGATTGGATCCCAGCTGCACAGTCCATCTGGATTTCTTAAGATGTCAGAAGAGGTTTCTCTGCAATAGATATTATGGACGTATTAAGGACTTTAAGAAATATCTACCCAGAGAGTACAGAAAATTGGATTTCATAGACAACGGACCCCAGACACCTTCAGTGACCTTTAAAAAGAGAAGCAATGTCTTCCCTAAACACATGGAAGAGATATGAGAAAAAATAAAAGAGTAAATGACATTTATTTCATTTTTAATCTTTCTAAATGAAATTTCAGCATGATCTGATAGACAGCAGCATGAGCAGAGACTGTTACTTCAATAGGATTATTGTCAGAAGATGGCTGTGTTTGTACTACAGTGTGGATACATTTCCATGTTTGATAAGTTACAAAGACTGTTAAATGTATTTTATTTTAGGTATCAGATTTGCAGCAATCTCTATTTTTCTCATATCTGAAAGATTATATCTGTGAACATCTCACAGAGGGCTGAAATCTGGACTGTAAGTTCTAAAGGCAGTTTGTTCAAAGTTTGTCACATGGGGCTGATTTTCCGATATCAGTCGGATGGGCGAAGTTGGGTACCTGTCTTGGGGAACCTTCCTTATTTCTCTGGATGGATCCAGAAACTGCATCCATATCCCTACCTGTGACTGAATTTCCCTGAATCCACTCAAGTCCAGTGTGTGGATGCAGACACAGGCTGTGAGCTAGGCTGGAGAAAAGCTGTAGCTGCATCCTGAGCCTTCCTTCCATCTTAGGATAGCCCCAAATGCACATTCCATAGGGGACAGAGTCCCTGCTCAGTGGCTGTGGCTGTCCCTCAGCAGCACAGTGCTTCACATTGGTGTTTTGGGAAGAAAAGTCAGATGGATTTTTCCTCCCTACCAGCTGCCACAAGGGAGTGTGGGAGTTGTGAGGTGCTCATCTGGTGGGCACCCAACACAAATTCATGGTGGGCACCTCTACACTGCTCCCAGACTCTTTCACAGGTGCCTTAGCTCTGATATTATTTCTAGTGCTAGATTTCATTTCCCTCAGCTGGCAGGCAGCCCATTAATTCTTTGTAGCCGTATTTAAGCAACAATGATTTACAGTTAAGATGTCTCAGCTAATCACAGCATAATTAATTGTCTGCAATACTTTTATGTCCTGGAGAAGGAAGCCTTTAATACCAAGGAGTTTTGGCTGCACTGCAATGATAGTTTGTTGGACATCACTTTTTTGAAAGCCATTGCCTTATTGTTTTGGAAATGTAGAATTCCAAATAGCTTGAATGTAAATTTGACATTTTGACATATTGTTCATTACTGCAGCATTTTCAGCTCTTGGATAGGATAAGTAAACACAAACCAGTTGAATTTCATTTGCCGATACATTGCAAAATTTCTCACGAGGAATGCAGCAGACAATATCCAAGATCATAATTCAGAATTTTTGTATGTGTACCAGAACATGGGATAAAAATAAACCCACTGGGCTGGGGATCAAGACTTCTGTCCTTTCCTATCTATTTAATGAGCTGCTGTCATAACCTGGAGGAGCCCCACGACCTCCAGTAAACAGAGGTGGTTTGGAAAAAGGAAGGAAAGTAACCTTCACACAGTCACAAAAGCCCTATGGGAGTCCAATCCAAGCTTCAGATGGCCTGTGGGAGCAGGATGGGCTGCAGCAGCTTCCCCTGGCAGAGTCAAACCTTTGGCAGGAGCTCATATCTGCCAGACCATCCTTTGGTAGATCAATTATGCCTCTGCTGAAACATTCAGAATCTTTACATTAAAAGCTGATTAGGCCTCTTTGAATCACTCACAACCCTGAGATGTCAAAAATCCCTGTGTTCAGCAGGGCTCCCTGCAGCAGCACTGCCATGTCCTCCAGACAGCAGCTTTGGAGAGGCTCTCCTGAAGCTCTCCAGGCTCTTGCTGGCACAGCTGAGCTGATCCTGCTGAGAAAGGGACAGACACCAGGATAAAGTCCTGTGGAACTTCATCATATCCTCCATGTGGATTCCCAGGAAGCCTGGCCAGGCTCAGGGCTGGATGTGCCAGCAGAAGACAATTCTAGCCAGTGCTGAGGTCCAGGCCAGGAAAATGATTTCTGGCAGGCACTGCTCGGAAATTAAGCTCTGGGACTTTTTACCAAGATGAGATTGGAGAGGCAAGAGAGATGATTGACTGAAAATGTGCAGACAGTTTTTACATTTCTATCTGTTAAGAGAAAAATAACTACTTGAATATTTTTTTCTTTTCAAATAAAGTATTCTGAGTGATATTAAAAAAACCCCAATAAAAAAATCAGCGAAGAAGAGAAATTCACTATTGTGTATGCAAAATTCTCTTAGGTTCTCATACCAAGTCAGTCGAAGAAATTCACACAGGTTTTCCATAAAAGGTACCTCAAAGACCCATGAAGAACCCTGCAAACAGGTTTCACATTGAAGCTAGCAAAACAAGCAATGCAGAACAGTCACCTACAGTTGCAGCCTTCCGTCTTTGCATAAAAACCTTTCTTTCAGGTTCCACAGTGAACAACCACTTGACACCGTTTGACATATTCAGAGAGTGCCCAGTACAGTAGCACTCTGAAAAATCATTCAGTATTATTCAAAATACCATTAGGGAGAAGTGAATTTCAATCCATGGCTCTCGGGGAAGCTGGATTTGCCATCTGGGCTAGGGATGATTTCATTAGGAGGTAACACTGGCTCAGATGAGTTGTACAGGGCCTTGCAGATCTATGTGGGTCAAATTTGGTCATTACAGCAAAGAGAGAGAGAGAACACATCCCTGAGTCTTCAATTCTCTCTGGCCTGATATGGAAGGAAAAATATAGTTTTTGCTGCTCAAAGAAGTCAGAGAGAAAGGATTTGCTAAGACTTTTCTTAAGAGTTTTTATTTTTACCTAAGCATATTTTCCTGGAGGCCTCACAACTACTTAAAAAAAATCCCCCAAACCAAGCAACTCTATTGTATTGATGACACTTCAAGTAATCTGAGTTCACACAAGCACTGGACAAGGACATATCCTGTGCACAGTCGTGGGTGCTGCCCTTTAGGGAGCCAGGAAGGGACACCAACCATGGCACAGGGTGTCAGTTTAGGTCACTTTATGTCACTATCTGTCACAAACGGTTTTTCATAAATTTTCTGAACTGACCACGCAGGCCTGGGACTCTGATCCTTAGTTCAGAGGCTTGACTCAGAATTAAATGGTTTTCTGAGTATTTGGTCCATGAGCTGGTGATGGTAATGAAGAAGAGCTCACAGATGACAATGCTAATCACATTATCATCTTGTCTGCAAGTAACTTCTGAAATTTGTGTGTTTTAACCACACCAAACCTATGGAACAATTAGGCTCAGGTGGACCTTTGATTAAAAATAACAGTTAGGAACATTTACAAATTCAAAGGGAATATGTTACATTTTTACAGCATAGGTGGCAGAATTACAGATTGTTTCATGAATCCAGCAGGAAAAATTTAATTAAGATCAATTTAATTAATGGCTACAGACCCAAATTAGTATTCTGTTAGTGCCAGGACTTTTAGTTTCTCCTTTCTCATTTTTTTTTCAAAATTGTGGAGCTTTCTCTCAAATGCTCAATATATTCCTGGGCATTACTGTTAAATTTAAACACTAAAAAAAAAAATAGGTAACAACTGCCAAGGAATATTAACCTTTTTCTTTTCTCAGTTACTGTATATAATTTTCTCTCCTCTCTTTCATTATGATATTTTTGCCTGGTGCACCATTTGTCATGGTTCTTGAGCTCCGAGCCGTGACAACAGCAGGTGGGATACAGCCCTCTCATTTCTTTAGGGCATCAAGTGCAAGTAGGCATCCAACCCACTCTCTGAACCTGGCAGACTTGTTTCTGCTGAGAACCATTTCCTGACAAAATATCTTATCTGCTCATGAAAAAAAGTATCTTTTATAACTGGAATAAAAATGAATCATGCTGATCCTTTCCCACTTTCTGTGGAGGCTCATGAACAGACCCTGCTCACTCAGGTCACAGTGCTTGTCTCTTTAGGGCTGGAGCACAGGAGAAAAGCTTTAATTTTGTGGTAGGTCTCACAATCCAAGCTAAATAAACCAATGGATTTCAAAAGCTACAAAAAATACTTCTTTCTATAAATAGCCTTCAGCTCTCATCCATACTCGTATGCCATGGGCGGACATATGTCTATCACCGCAGTTCACAAACTGATCTTTGCCTGCTGACAAAACAGGAGAGGGCTGGGTTGTTGAAAAGGATCAGGGAAATGTGTGCCATTCTCCCACCCCTCTGTCATGGCAAGAGACAGGATGGGTATCTAAGCACAACAGCATCCTAAATATCCTGTGCACATCCTCTGGAAATTAAAACCCCTCATCCTCCTGCTCTGAGGAAGATCTTGGATGAATTTACGCAACTCTGGTACCCACAACAGGATATTGCTGTTTAATCAACAATGATTATTCTGAAAGTCCTCAGCTGAGAGATAACTAGCTTTTCATCAGTAAGTCCCTGCTCCCTTCTCCTCCATCTTCCAGGACTGACACTTAAATCACCCTCCTTTCTCACCCAGTGAACTGCCTCAACTTTCTGCTCCCAAAAACCAGGGTAAGGAGCGGCAGCCTCTTCCCACATCACCATCATATCCCTGCCCTATATTTACTGCCATTGTTTCAAGGCAAAACAAGCAAACAAAAAGAAACTTTTGTGCAAGAGGCAGATGTGCCAAGAGAAGATGCAGACAAGGTTGTCTCCCTTTCACACCTAAAGAAAAAGAATGTGCTTAGTCTGTGTTTGGAAGGTCACATCTGGCACTTTTTCACAGTAGCATCACAAGACAGAAAGAGAAAATACAGCACATGTCTCCAGCCATTATAAATCACCTCTACATGTAAATACTCATACATATACCATACAATATATAGTATAAAATATTTAGTATAGAATACTAACTATATTGTATACAGTATATAATATATATGTATTCATGTGGTCCAATTGAACTGCACCTTGAACAGTTTGGACCTGGCCCAGACCCAGGATTCCTTCACATCTGAAAGAATGAGAGCTGCTTTAGTTCTTCTGAAAATGACTATCTACCAAATGACCACATCAAAAACCCTCCTGGCAGGGTACCACACTCACCACATGAAAAAGATGTAGATTATTGAAAAATGTTCCTAAAGGAGTTCCACCCACCCCCTTCACCAAATAGGTAAAGGTCACAGGAATTGCAGGGTTTTTTTCTGGCAAACAGTCTATGTGACTGAAATCCTTTGGGCACATCCCCTTGGGTACCCCTCTGTGTTCTTGACATCCAGAGGGAAAAGTGTTTTTCTAATCAGCATGCAAGGCAGGTGAGCTGTGGCTGAAAGATGATTGCTTGCAGCCCCCCCACAAATCCCCAGTATCAACAGTGTTAAAATAATACAAACATCATTAGTGACAGAGACAGATTCATTGCCTCCAGCCAGACTATGCTTGTTAAAGGAGTTCTGTGCAGCTCCATAACTGGATATGAATTCTAATAAAGTTTGTTCAAAAATGTGGTGGTATTCCAAAAGCAAATGTGCAAAACAGTCAATTCTGATTCTCACAAATCTACTCCTTGTAACTCCTCAGAGACCTGTGTGTTTGATGAGAAAAGCCTCTTTTTTTCCTTTTTTTTAAACACCTTTTACTAAGAACACAAAAAGTTGAATTCTTTCCTTATTCCAACTCCCAAACATTGTGGGCCTACTTAAAGGAAGCAATTATTTATTTATGGGTGCATATACTGTGAAGTTGCCCAGACCTGCAGCATGCAGAAACCCATGTAGAAAACTGATTCACAGTAATGAGGCATAACCATGCTCTAATCCCAGAGGGAGAGGATTGCTTGACTTCCTTCAGCAGAAGGTTACGTTCACTCTGAGATGATGATGTTGAAGCTCCCACCAGTGCTAGATTTTATTGAAAAGAAATAGAGTGAATCTGAGCTCACAGATATCCTGGGAACTCTTCCAGGATATACAGTACTTCTGGAAAAGTAGGCCCATTTAGTCTGGATTGGCAATTATTAAAGCAAAAATTAAAAAAACCCAAAAAATAGAGAAGGGCACAACAATGCCAAGCTCAAAGATTTTCCTCTGAGGACAGATGCTCCATCCCTCCTTTTGAAATAGACTCTCAGTTTTTGTCTCAGCCATGGATTTTATAGGATGACAGAAACCACCTCCTGGAGCTGAAAGTAAAAGTCTCTGTGGGTTTTGGTGTGGAATTTCTCATTAAAGGTAATAGGGCAAAAAAAAAAAGATATTCACAAAGCATTTAGAAATGAGCAGCCAAGTGGATACTTCACTTGATGGCATCTCAGGCGCTGCTTGGCAGGAGCTGCAGTTTGGAGGGATAAAGCCAAGGCTGAGCAAAACCTACTGCACCTCAGTGCCACCCACACCCTGCCCCAACTGCAGGACAGTCCTACCAGTCAGAGCTTTTCCACTTCCAGTGGGATAGTGGAGACCAAAATATAGGACAGGATGGATCAACAGGTTAGCTAAGTACACTTGTGCACTTGAAAAACATCTGAGGAGCGGGAGATAAATATTGATCTGTAAGGGTTCCCCATATGGGACTACTCATGCAGTGTTGGAGCTCAGACCACACCAAACACAGTGAAAAACAGAGTAAATACAGAGTAACACAACTAAATATGAAACATAGTAAACAAGGAACTCCTACAGCTTTCTTTATACTGTTTTGGAGCATTTACTTTAAAGAGAGAAAGATGCATTGCTGCTATTTTGATTTTGTGTCAGGAGGGGTGTGTTTCAGACTTCAGAGATGCTACAGAAGCAATTACAGTGGCAAATAAAACTATTATTAAAACCCTGACGTTTTTAACTGCTATTTGCGCGTAATCACTCTTAAATAAATGAAGGAAAAGTAAATGTTAGGAGAATAATTTGCTGCTAATCAAGAGTAATAAAGTTAGCAGCTTCATTTCCTTTCCAGACTTGTCTGATTTTAATCTCTCTGAAGTTTGACAGCAGGAGAAAGCAGAAAGGAAAGTAATGCTATGATGGTGTGTGTGCGGTAAGAAATTCTGGAGTCTTAGTACTCTGGGTCTCATTCTTTTTCTCTCCCTTACCTTTTCCCAGCTCTAATACGGCTGATCCGTTTAGGTGTGCATTTTTACGCACTGGGACTGGTGGTAATATTATCCTGAAGACTCTGATATTCTGGACACTTCACCTTGATCCTGAGAAACACCATTTTTTTCCAGAAATTGTACTCTTCTCCGAGAAAAAAGTTCAAAAATATTTTGAAGGCAGATGCAAAGAATCTGACTGAGTTTGATGTAGTTCAGTTCACCCTTGATCCCTACCTCTAACCACCTAGACTGAAGACTTCCACTTAAGAGTGTGACCATCATATATTTATAGATCTGTAGAATAAGAAAATGCAATCGACCCCTTTTTCATAACCAAATATTAGTTGATTTTGCTAACTGGAAGAGTGAGGTTTTTCTCCTTGGGAACTCATATTTGGTATTTGAGCAGAAATTCTATCCAAGGTTATAACATTAGTGCAGTATCTGACATAACAAAGCAGAAGTGGCCACTTGGCTCAATCATATCGAGTCCCTGTAATGATATCCCTGTGTACAAGCAGTGATGAAGGCACATGACTCTTTGTAACCACAGGCAAAACATTTATGAACAGGTGTTTATTATTCAGTTCTACATTGTGCATCTAATCATTTCTGAAGGGAAAGAAAATTCAATTCGCTCCAATCACAATACATTGTTAGTGGTAAAATTGAATATAGCTTCAGCAATGACAAGAGAACTGCCCATAAATTTATGCTGGATGTAAGCAAGGGTGGGAGCAAACTTCCACAAATGTTGCACAGTATTTTAAACAAGCAAAGTTTGATTTTGATAATGACTCTTTTAATTTATCCTGTTATTAGCACGTTCAGGGGGAATGATACTGACAATAAAATAGAAATCATGAACATCAGATGTTCTGTGAGAGTCCTGCAGCCCCACCTCTGAACTGCCTCCTCCCTGGACCATCCCTACACCTCTGCTTGCTGTTTCCAGCCGGGGTTGGGCTGCCTTCACCGCAGCTCGTTCACTCCAGACCATGTAAGTGAGGATCTGTACTGCAGCGTTTGTGACTGATTTGGGTGAGAATCCCAAACTGTCCTGTGCAGAACAGTCAATAGACCTGACAAGTCCAGCTCCACCTAACTATGTTGCACACCAAAGGCCACAGAGAGTCAGGTCTGGTATCCAAATCCCTGCCTTTCACCTCCATCTGCTGTTTTTGGCACTTGTTCCACACTACCCTAAGTACTTATCCTCATAGCCCTGTTCATGAGATTTCCCACAGCTCTGTAGTTCACCTGTTCTTCTTACCTCCAACTCCTTCACCTCCCTTTCTGCTTCCTTTGGTGTCTCAGGGACTTCCAAATACCTGTCATACATGTCAGGATTTGTTCCAGGGCCAGATACAAGAGTGCTGCTGACAGGTTAAAGAAAGGGAAGGAAGGGCTGTGCTTTAACATGACAGCCCTGTCCTTATTCCATCCCACAGACCAGTGCAATGACAGTGAAAAGGATGAAAGGTGAGGTGATTTTTCTCTTAGATTCCTGTGTAAATCCATTTTATGTCACCTCTTCTTTCAGAATTTGGAATGGACAGAAAATGAAGTAGAGGGTGGAAGATCAGTATGTGGGAACTCTACCTAAATCTACCTCTAAGTACAAAGCTCTTCATCTGCTTCTCCATTTTAATTTCCAGCTTTCTGTGAATACATTCACCAAATAAATTTGTGAGAGGGAAGGAATACATTTAAAATTCCTATTACAGAATACTTCCAAGGAAAGATTTCATATTCATCTTGTTCTAACCAGAAATTTGATGGGGCTCCAGTTGGAGCACACACACTTGTACGTGTTGCACCAGGGTCTGGTTTTCAATAGAGTGATATTTGCAGTGGTTGGCTTGGACTCCATCTCAAGGTGGTGAATTATTCATAGAAATCAAGTGGGAGACACTTGTAAATACAAAAAAAGTCACCTCCTTCTTTGAAATAGATAGTTTTCAAGGGAGAGAGCTTAATTTTAGAGTAGTAAGGAACCCAGTGTTCATGTCTGGCTTAGCCCTCACTTTTCCCCACTAAGTATCTCTCTCCAAATTGTTGACAGTAACCTGGGAAGAAGAGGATAAAGATTTGAAGACATACACTGTACTGTGATAGGCTTTTTCAGCACTGTCCTCTGCTAAATCTCTGGCATACCTCAGGAAGGAATTTAATCTGCACAATAATTGAAATTGCTTCTATTCTAAGTAATACAAAATGTAATAGCTTTTTAAAAAATATTTTAAAAAACTATTATTATCTCTCATTTTTTTCTGGATTCCTATTTGGAAACTTTAATGGAAAAAAATTACCCTAATTTAAAGAAACAGACACACAAGCTGCAAATACCACTTTTGGTTCAGATTGGTTTTGGAGTTACACATGTTAATTCCTTGCAGGCTTTGGTTCTTTTAAAAAAATTCTTTGCCAGTCTTGGATCAATGAACAGTTTCTGTTAAATCAAAATTTGAGACAAGTAAGAAAAGCATAGGGAGGAAACTAGAGCACAAAATAAGTGTCTAAGTGATAAAGCTGTGATACGACTATTCAGGGTGGGTGTTAGGAGTTTGCCAAAGATAGAATATTGGGCCAGCAGCATTGAACTCTACAGTCTTACTGAAAAAGTAAGTCCTCACTGTAGCTGTAAATGGAAACTCGAAGTGCTTCTGAAACAAAATCAGTAGTAATTATGTACTTTAAAATTGTTCTTTGACCTCTTATTTTGTTCCTGTAAGTTCTTGTTTCACTGGATTCTCAGCTGGGGCTGAAAAACAGTATTGATGTACAAATAACCAGTCACTGTAGTTATTATTTTAATATTACACAGGGAGAGATCCCTTCATTTAACCCTGTTGCAAATAATGTTGGGCTTCAGATTCTCATGTCAACTACAAAGGGAAAGCACCTTTATCAGCTTTTTCTGGGGAAAGCAGTGAGAAATGTCCCAAGCTTTTCTACAAATGTCCTGTAAATGGGAGCTCAAAATGCTTCTGGAACAAAATCAGTACTAATTACATAATTTAAAATTGTTCTTTAACCTCTTATTTTGTTCCTGTAAGTTCTTGTCTCACTGGGGTCTCAGCTGGAGCTGCAAAACAGTATTGATGTACAAATAATCAGTCAATCACTGAGCCTTTAGCCTGGTCCAAGACAGTCAATTACCACCAGCTCCTGTCTCGCTTTTCAAGTTTCTCCCTGCTCCTCGTTGGTTTTCCTTGGCATGGGCCTTTCAGCAGGGATGAGGCAAACCCTGGACATGTGGCTGCTGTGCTGCACTGCCCAAAAACACATCGGTGGGAGATGCAGCTGAGCAGATGCAGCCCAGCAGGCTGTGTGCTCTGTCTGCAGCAGGCTCTCCGTGCCCTGAGCGCTGCCCAGCGCCGCAGCAATGGGCAGTGCGCACGGACAGACGGACACGAGCAGGGACAAACCAGACACCACAGCCAGGCATTAAACACAGGCCTGTTGTGGGGCACTCCTTTAAAACAGATGGACAGACCTGCAGATCTTTGTTTTACACGCCTTAATTGCATACCATGTTTACTGAACCTGCTGGAAAGGCTCTCTGTCTCTTAGGACTTATTCTGTGGGCACAACCGAGGTTTTAAAAGAGCTGTCAAACGTGTGACAGGGGAACAACTGCCTTATGAAAAGAGCCAGCTAATTTCTCTGTCTTTGGTAGATTATGCTTATATAGGAGGGGACTGGACTATAATTAATCAGATTAAATTCAGAACAGATACATGCAAGATGTCCCAGAGAGAAAATAAAAAGCAGACTCAGTGCAGGGAGGGAGAGGCAGCTGTGCAGATGGGCTGCAGATCAGGGCTGAGGATTTTTGTTGGCCACAGGGTGAATGGGATCCAGTAGCATATTGTTGTCAGAAAGGAGGACCACTTTCCAAAATAAGCTTGTGTTCACCACCAATTTGAAGGTCAGGCAAGACAGCCTTTCTGTACTTAATAACATTTACTGGACCTTTTTTTTCCCCTGTTGCTGATTTTGCAAGACTGGAGATGTAATTATTTCAAAGCCCTAATGAGGCCTTTTGGTAAGGTATAATTTTATACATCCTACATAAACAGACATTTAGACAAAGTGGAGAAAGTCCAAAGGAAAGCAGTATGGGTAATAAGAGGTTGAGGAAACATGACCTAGAGAGAAAGGCAACTGAAATGAGGCCTATTTAAACTGAGAAAGCAAGAGAGGTCTATAATGACAGCTCTCTACACTGTCAAATGCTCTTAACGGCACAGGCAGAGTTTAACTGTTTTTTGAAGGTGATAAAACATGAGGTAATCAACTCAATTTGTTAGTAGGACATGACAATTTAGGATTGAAAATGAGTAATTTTACATGCAGACTTGGAGGGGGGTTTAAAGTCATTAAATTATAAGTTACACCAAGTGAAAACATGACATAATCTAAGGATTGTGATTAACAAGCATTGTCCTGCTCTGATATTACCCCACAGGACAGCAAAGATATTTTAACATCACTGCCATGACAAAAGTCATGCTATCTGTGTAGGAAATCCGGACAACCTTTTACAGGAAATTTCAGAAGTACTTATTTCTGATATTTTCTATTTTCCCCCACTTTTTACAAAATCATTCTTGAAACAGAATTGTAGCAGCAGCTCTCCATGTCGAGGGGGAATATTAGAATGAGATGTTTCCAAAATGAGCAAAGGAGTCAGCTTTAGTTCTGCCATTTTGGGCCTAAGCTTGCCCATGGGTTGCTTTCTTGCTTGTTCCAGGGGTTAGTGGAGCCACTCTTACAGAAAAAGATGTTTCATAGTTAGCAGGGTGTTGGGTTTCCTCCATGCATACAATCTGCTGTCAGATGGGATCTTTGTGTCTGTCTAGTTCCAGAACGGGTCATTTCACTGAGCAATTTTTGCTCAGTGCTCCTATTTTAGTGGGGTTTTTTTCCAATTTCTTCAATATATTTGGCCTTGGACAGCTGCACCTTCTTTGCTGGACATTAGATCTTTTAATTAGAGAAAGAGGTTGCTCATATCTTGACGAGCAACCAACAGATACAAACAAGTAGAGAAAAAAACACAGAGCCCTTCCACACATCCCCCTCCTGAGAGCATCAAGCAGAGGAAATATTCTCCTCAGTACATTAGCCACAATGCATCCTGGTTCAGATAAATGAAAAATTTAATATCAAAAATGTGTTTCTCATTTGAATTTAAAAAAAATAAAATAAAAGAGCCCCAGATCTAATAAGCCTCCACACATTTATAATATTCTCATTTGGAAGTTACAAGGCAGGCAAGCCAGATATGTGCTAAATACAAGAACAAATAACCATGAATGAAATGTTAAGAATTCAAAGCCAAAGCCATTTGCTAAAAAGCATAAATAGAACATCATTTCAATTGGTTATATGCCAAATTAAATGTAAAAAGAGACTAACAAAATAAAATCAGAGCAGAAAACATTATTAGGAATTAGGCTAAGAGAAAGTACATGTGAATATTTTCTTACTTTCATGTTTAACACAGGCCTATTTTGGGAGGGAGGGGGCAAGTTTGAAGGGCAGGTGATAGGTTTGCAAGTCAAAATAGCAGGATGCTCTGGCCAGCACCTAATACAGGGAAAGAAATAATGCAAAAAATTTCTTTTTCAGGTCGTGTTTGTGAAAGGACTGAGCTCTCTGCCCAAGTGATATTGTGGAGGATTGAAGTGATGGAGCTGGGGATTAGACGCAGAGAGAAAACCTCCATTTGCTTTCCTGATGCACTGTGAGAATATGCCCTAAGCCCCATCCTGCTGATGTCTGGGTGTCACTGGAGCGGTGGCTCTGGACATGTCTGGAGACGACTCTTGGAGCACTTGGGACCTCTTGAAGCAAAGGAGCTGTCTCCTGTCAAGGAGAAGAAAAGCTTCCCCTGTACTTTCTGGAGTCCACTTGGCCCTTTTTGCTTGAACATCTCATCATTTAACGAATTCATTTTGCAGCCTGCTCTCCTACTGGCCATGGAGGAAATTCCTAAGCAAATCACATCAGAGGCCCCTTTTTTCCTGTCCTGCAGCATGAATTGTTAACGCAAGATCTGTACAGACGTGTATGAGTCTCTTACTGAGTAATATCCACACACGGTGCCATCCAGAAACAAGTGGCTGATCCTGAGTAACTTATTCCAGCACAACTTGATTTTGAGCCAAGCTCTTCAGGACAGAAAACCTGTCATCAAGGTGACTTAAATACAGATGACTGAGAACTTTTCCCCAACCATTTTCTTGATTAAACAGGCATTTCCATTTTAAATTGGATGGAAATCCAGAATATTAAGCATTTCATTTTCTGACATAAACTCAGCATTTTTTCATCAAAACTGTTTTGATTTCTGCTGATTATAGATCCTTCTTTTCAGTGGAATCAAGGGAGCTGTGCCCTGGGTGTGCTGCCTTCACTCTGTGACAGCCTGCTGTCACCTGGGAGGATTGCCACCCCAGGCAGTGTGAACCAGGATCCATGGCCAGCTCAGCTCACGGCAGGGCTGTGGCCAAGCTGAAAGAGAAAATGCAGACCTGTAAGCAAAGAGACAGAAAGGTTTGGGGTTTATCCTCTGTGCCCCAGCAGGGAGGCTTGGTTACTATCGAGCTACCTCACTTTTGCCATGTGGCTGGAAGTAATTCAGCTTCAGAGTATGGTTTGGCTGATGTGCAGCTTAGATTAACTGGGGGGAAGGCAAGGTATAGCCAGGGAGTGGCTAAGGATTCAGGGATGCTCACACAGCAGTGCAGTGATAATGCCTTGGGAATCTCTGTCTAAGGAGTCCAAAATCTCTGAGGAAGAGCAAGCAAAAATAAACCCCCGAGTCTTATTTTAGACGTAGGAGGAAACATTCTACAGCTCTGCCCATGCCATTTTGGGTTAGCAAGTTGCTCTCAAACAAGGTGTAATGGGGACTAAACCTTAATGAAAGCAAACAGTACCCTGTGTTTCACAGCCTGTCACTAGCCTTGTGCCCTGCCCGAGAGAAAGGCCTTGAGACATTTTTCACAGAAACAGATTTAGTCTCCATGCAACTTAATTGTGACAGAAATACACCCACTACTCTCCTTTACAGATATATTACCTTTTCCATTTTCCTTTCAGGATTAACAAGACAAAACCGGAACATCTTTTTGTTCCACACACCTTCAGTCTGCCTGTTGTTGTAGGTCAGCATACACCAAAATGAATTTTATATAAGGAGGGGAGAAACAAAGTGAGAGATGTTTGTTGTCAATGAGCAGCAGAAGCAGAGCCAAGAGAAGACCTTTCTGAGGAGATGCTCTTGCTCACACAGGTCAGAGGGGTTTGGACAAGGACCCACTGGCTGAGCCTTGTTCCTGTTTAATTGGGAGCTGCTTCACCCACGGGCAAGTGCTGGCCTTTCCCAGAGCTGCCTCATGCCCAGCCATCAGCTGCCAGCCCAGGCTGCCACAGCACTGACGGTGTCTGACTGGGCAAGATCTGCTTTACAATTCTCTGCAGGTTCCTGCTTAAGGCACTTGTTTAGTTTGCCTGACCTTAGACCTGGCCTTAAATTTAATGACAGGTTTATAGAGACTGGACCTGTCAAAGCTCTGAATTTCAGAGTAACTCAATGATTTTCATAAAACCTCACCTCCAGGAGACATGTGAATTATATGTGATTCCCTCTTTTACAAAGTGCAGGCTTAATAACTACCATGCTTTTGGGAAAAAGCCAAAAAAAAAAAAAAATTGGTCATTGCATCTTAGAGACACAAAACTAGGAGACCCAAGAAACACAGAACAATTAATTTCAAATAAAGAAACTACATATACTGTAAAAAAACCCAAAACCACCTAAAGGTTGTGGAGCTCCTGGCTTGCCGGTGCCAAAGTTATTATGCTATATTTATAAAATGGGTGCTTTGTACCCACAGAAAGACAATCCCTCAGAAAGATAGGCTGAGCTGCTTCCCCAGAGCTGTGTGCTCAGCAGAGGCCCCAGCAGCATTTGAGCAATTTAGCACTTTCCAGGAAACCACACAAACTAACACAGCCTGTTTATTTCCTCTTTCTTTCAGTACTCCCACGCTGGTGCCTCTGCAAAGGAAAATATTGATGGATCTGAAATATGTAAGACATAGGCTCAGAGTCCATGGCAGTCACCCCCTAGCAAGCTGTTTCTGAGGCTGTTTTCTTGGGTGAGACCATGAATTATTCTCTGTCTTTCTCTTACTCCTTTTATTTTTTTTCTGTGTATCTATATTTGCCCCCTGTTAAGGTACTGAACAACTGCAAACAGCTATGCCATGGAGGAAGAATTGGCAGAGTTCATTCTATAGTGAGATGTTTGCAGAAGATTTCAAGATTTAGTAATTAAAAAAAAAAAAATCCTACTTAAAAAAAATTATTAGGGCCAGCCTATCAAATTTTCAAAATTTCACTGAAATTTCTGATGATCCATTTAACTTCTAGAGGCTCTGAGCCTTAATTTCAAAGAAACCCCTGCCATCAGATGACTAATCCCAACAGAAGACTTAAAAACTCACTAGGGAGAGTCTAAAGTGAGAAGAACAGGGAGCCAGGAGATTGCTCATGGAGCCCAAACTGAGTGTATCTCGTCCAACCCTTTTGTGCCAATGTTTTCTGGTAGCAAACAGAGAATATTCCCTTTGGAGGACTTGCCTGGCACTGGGCATCCTCCAGCACAGGCCACAGCACAGTCATGCTGTAACTTCCCAGCAGGAAAATGGATTATGACAGCTCTATTAGTGCAAGATTCAATGAAACTACAATGAAACTTGCTTTATTTCAACATAGGCAGAGAGATGATTTATTTTAGTTATGACTGGAGGGAGGCAAGTGTTGAAATCTTCCAGTGTTCACCTGCATTCTCTGCTGAGCCTTCATTTGGTCAGGAAGAAAGAAAACGGCAATGTGTATATTGTATATAGACAGCAATCTTTTTTCCTTTCAAAAATTAACCCCTTTTCACTTTTATGCAAAATTCACAGCAACAAAAAACATTTCAGAAACAGCCTATTCCCATAATTTCCTTTTCTTTCAGAAAGTACATTCTTTTGTGAAAATACCTAGTAAAAATAATGGCTTCGCCTTCAAGGTGTGTTAGATCACAGCTGGAAGCCAAAGATCAGACACATACACCTGAAAAAGCCTTTGAAACCCAAGCAGAGATACTTTAACATCCAGAAGGGATAGTGATTCATGTGGTTGCATTTTCTTTTCCTATTGTATCCCCATGCATTCTCCTGTTAGGCTTCCCTGTTCCATCTCAACTCTAAGACCCCAATTAATCAAGACCCTGAATTTATTTCCTGGCAAACCTCACAAGGCAGAGGGCCCTGTGGCTCTGCGAGACACAGCCAATGATTGCCTTAATTTGCAATATTTTCTGTGTTATTTAGCAGCAAATCCGCATATTTTTACTCAGAGACCAATGAATTTCTACAAATGAAGGCATGGCTAGAAAAATTTTGATCAGGGGTTTTGTTTATCTTGATAAAACAAACTGCAGAATAATCCTCCCTTAAAAAACCACAAACAAACAAAAAAAAAACCAAACAAAAAACAAACAAACAAAACCAAAACCAATAAACCAAAGAAACCAAACCAAAACAAACCCAAAAACCCACAACAAAGTGGCAATGGGGTTTGAGGCTGTGATTTCACCCTGCCCTATTTCCCAGGTAAATCAGTTCCTGTGCTTTCCTTTTGTCCTCTGAGTTTTCTGTTCCAGAAAGGATGATTTTCACAAACCATCATTCTGTGTAACATGACCACTCTCTTCAAGAGAATAAACCCCACCATGTTGTGGAGAACAGAGTCTGAAAGGCAATTCTGGGAAGAGACTGAATGAGGAGGAGGAAGAGAAAGCTGAAGAATAAGAATCTATATGAGTTCAGAGTTAGGAATGGGGGGAGAGAGAGAGCAAAAGATCAGGAAGTGTACAAATGTCAGAAGTGGCAGAAGGGCATTAATGAAACTTCAGGATGATTGCAGGGGTTATATATTTGAGGTAGGAACAAAGAGCTATGAAGGAAAACCTTGTCTTCTCATCTTGTCCTTTTCCTTCTGCTGCAAGAAATAAAACTGACATGAAGGAATGTCATCTTTTGGCTTCTCCTGCCCTGTCCCCTAAGGCTATGCACCCACATGAAGGGTCTCCAGCTATTAATCTAATTTTCAGCCCAAGTTTTAGTCTCCTAAGACAGATCAATCTTGATGTAGGACTTTTGGCAGGCACCTGAGAAGAGATATTGTGTGAAAAATTTGAATTATCACCCTGAGTGATAGTAACGATGGTAGACAGCAGAAAACCCACTGCCTTCACCTCTCTGTCCTGTCCTCTGGAGACTCAGTGGCAATGAGGAGCTGCTGCTCTGCTCTACACAGGAGCATAAATATTTCCAGAAGGGAAAGGAAAAATCTGCAGACAAATATAATCCTTGTTACTCTGAGGATATATATAAGCAAATGAAGGGGAAAACAGGAACATTGCAAGAATATTGCACTCAGCAGGATATACCACCACATGGGGGTAAGAGTGAAATTGTGGCGAAAAGAAACTTTAAAAAAAAAAAATTCTGAAACTATAAAAAAGTTGGGCTATGCCCAACTCTAGCCCATATCTCAGCAGTATATTATATTCCACTGTCTCATTTTCCCTTTGGGTGTCTATTTGCATTTAAACCAGCCCAACATCTGGTGCAGGACAGCATTGCATGTTTCAATTCCTCCGCTTGGATGGAATCACTTTAGAATAAATGAGTGCCTGAATGCGCTGCATTGGGAGTTCAGTGATTTGTGTAGTTGGGTTTTACACATTCATTTGGAGAGACAAGTGGGATTTGAAGCGGGTGATGAGGGAAGAACTGCATATATGGCTAACTCAACATGTACTACACATTCTGAATGCAGGAAGAAGAATGAAAAGCATGGTGTGTTGCAGGCTAGATAAGAAAACTTTAAAATCATGTCTCTGTGATAACAGAATATCTTTGAGGAGCACTGCTGGTAAATCACAAGGAACCACACAAACAAGGGAAAAATGGGTAATATTTGTTAATACCATGGCAACTCTCTGGACACACAGAATTCTATTTGTTACAATACAGTTCCCAGCTCTCTATTTTCTATAAACGCGAACAATTTGTTCAGCCTCTCTGCCTGTCCTTTGTGTTGGATTTCTAACAAAATGCCCTTAGTCCTGGCAAGTCAAGCAAGATGCATGGTGACATGCCAGCTTCCCTGGAGCATCTTAGGGACTACCAATTGCACATCTATTCACCTGCACATAATCCACTCAGGTTCGTCTGCTGCAGATGTGGCATTCACTTACCCCTCGTGTTTCCAGCACAGGCTCTGTTACCCAGTGCAGAACTAAAGTATGTCCCATCTTCCCTCGTGATCTTGAGTTGTTTGTGAGGCTGACTCAAGGTATAAGATTTTATCTGAAGTAGAAACAACCTGGGAGATAATTAAAAGGGAATCAGCTCTCTTAAGTGGGGAGACAGAGTTATTGTGGCAAAGATATGAGGGCTGAGTGCATGGCATGGAGAACTCTAGAGAGAACAACCTACGCAGGAAGCAATGCACAGGAGTCCCTGAAGAGGGGACAGCTGGCAAGCACAGTCTCAAGAATTAAGGTCACCAATTGCATATAATAAAAAAAAATCCCAAACCATCCAAAGGTTTCAATTTTTCTTGCAAACCTACTTATACGTTAAATTGGAACATTAGTTTTCCTCAAACCTTGGGAAAAGTACCTGCTCTTCCATTATAAGCAATTAAGTCCTTATTAAAAATTAACATATATCCTTTGATTGGCTTTTGCACAGATGTTTATATGTCTTTGCTTTTTTGAACCACCCTCTGGAATGTCTCATGTCCTCCTTGTGATGTGTATAGCCCAGCACTTTTTAAAGGAAATGAAAAAAGAGGAGATGCAGCAGGGAGCTGTAAAGACCTAAGCTCAGTCTGGGGCTGAACCACATCTTGCTCACCTTCAGTAATATATTGAATATATGGTCAAGCAATGGTCCCCTCCTTCTCTCAGAAAAACAAGAGGAAAACAAAAAAGTGGGAGGGGAGATTTGGTGGAGTGCTCTGGTTCAGGAACTTGACAACTGGCCAGGTAGGAACTTCATCAATTAGAGCAGAGCAGAACAGAAAGCTGTGCAGAGCCATCTGAGAGTTCTGTAAGTCTCCCTTTCCCTAAGAAACTCCTCAATTCCACAGGGCACAGAGCTACAGCACAGAACTACACTGACAAAATCAGGAAACAAGTTGCTTTTTTTTTTTTTTTTAAGACACACCAAGGCCTTTCCTATACTCAGGAATTTATAGATGACTCAAAACCAAAAATCACTGAGAAAACATTTTTACACTTGAGTGTTTCTGAAGAGCAACAGTAGTCTTGTTTTCACTGTCTAAAAATGTCACCTCTTTAAATACATGCCTCCAAAAAAGATAGTGTAACTTCTTGCTTTGTTCCTTTTTATTGCAGAAGCAAATGTCCCTAGAGCTTTTCAGTGCCAAATCTCTTACTTCCCAGGAAAAAAATAAACATAATCAAAACCAAAACAGCATCAAAAAATAGCTCATTTAAAATAAGCACTGACTGCATAATCTCCTGGTTTGATAGGTGCATTTCTTTCTTTGTGGAAAGGGTATTTATTGGCCTTAGGGCATTTGTTTTTATTCCACTCCTGTCTCTGATTTCGGAGAGATTTTGCATATAATGCATTTCACCAGAGAGGTGCTGTATGGCCTGTATCTCAAGCAGTCAAGGTAAAAAAACCAGATGAAGAGGTGATATTAATTCCTTGGTAGATGTGACAGATAAATGGAAAAGCCTTGAGTGTCCACACTGATAAGGGGTTTGTCATGTCAGGGAATAAGGAAAAGTGCAATATTCCTGGAAATGCTTTAAATTGCATTTTCATTCTGACCTACTTTTCCTGCAGTTTTGAAAGTTTGCTTGGTGATGACAAGGGTGAAACTAAGGGTGACTGATAAGAAATCTAACTTAGGGAAATTAAGCCTAGCTTGTCCTGGTGATTCTAGCTGAAAATAATGCCCAATTTACTGTAATTCTTCTTTCATGTTTATTTAGTCCTATCACTGTAAGTCTTGCTACTCTGAGCATTATCTGCAGGAGCCTGGCAAAGATTGCAAATAACACTTTATAAAAAAAAAATCCCTTTGTAGTGGAAGAAGTTCTCCAGCTTTGGCAATCACTTAAAAATGGGATTATTCGTGGTGTAAGATTGTCTTTTGGGCCTGGTCGTGTATCAGTTATGACTGTGATTACTTGTTCTAGGATCTTGTCTGAGGTGAGTGTCTGGCTCTTCTCTCGCCTCCCAAACTTTCAGAAGTGCAAGATTCCAAAGGATTCCAGCTTCTGACCAGTGCCCAACCTCATTCCATAAAACTCCAGATACTTCCACAAGACACTTTACCTCCTGCACTGGAAACCAATTTCATCCCATATGCCCTTTTCTCTTCAAAATGAGAGAAAAATACACACTTTCTAGAACATCTTGTGACGCTTGGCCAACCTCTCACAATCCTTTGAGCTGCCTCCTGACACTTGAAGAAATGAAACACAAAAAATTATTGAATATTGACAAGACTTCATCAAAGCACAGGAAACACATCCTAAGGATGAAATAAAAACAGGAACACTGTGAATAGGATCCCTAAGATATTGCACACTAAACCCCAGCAACCAGAAAAAGAAGCAATAGGTTGTTTCCGTTTCCTTTTCCTCTCCCTGCACAGCCATCAAATAAGCTCCTGCTGAGTTCAGCAACTCCTCTATGTCTCCAACATCTATAGGAATTGAGGTTCTCTAGAGCTTTTGATTCACTTTTTAATTCCTATCCCAGAAAGGATAATTTTGGTTATCATCACCGTTAAACAAACTGGGCTACAATTGAGTCAAGACTTTCCAGTTCTAAGTACTTAAATTGATGGTTTCAGACAGTTTACAAACTATAGCATGGGGTTAGTGAGAAGCTCAACACTTGCATTTACATAATTACTTTTTAATTATGCTAGACTTTTTCAGGCAGAATATTCCAAATATGTGTATGCCCTTAAAAAGTCTTTTAAAATAACCCCAGCTAAATGAGCTCTCAGGGATATACAGAGATTAAAAAAAAAAAAAAATTGAATGGGGTTTTGTATGGTTTGCTTTGCTCTTAAACCTTCAGATAATGCTGTGGGTAGGGGTGTTAGTAAAGGAAACAAAACTGTGGCCACAAAGTACTTGTGTACCAGAATAATGAAAGGTATAAATTTGAGTGGACTACTGTCTGCAACATTTACATGACTAGAATAGTAGCTAGATAAGCACTATAAAATTAGAATACTTCCTTAAACAACTGCATTATATGGAAACATTCCTACTGAGGTAGAAATTGGCACTGTAAAAAGAGCAGCAGGTGCTAAAGCAAATCCCACACTCATTTATTCAAGATGAAAACTTGCCAAACCACATACATGTCAAATTTGCTGCTCCCAGTAATACTGGGAACTGTTCTATTAAGGGCTGACTTTCGCAGACAGAGAAACCCTGTGCTGTTTTCCTGCAGTCAGGCACAGCCAATTGGACCTGCAGTAAAATGAGTGTTTTCCAAGCATGAGAAGCGCTGACCATTTGTTAAGCCCCATGTGGTACCAGGCACTCCTCCAGAGCTAAGGAGTGTAGCAAAGTGATTATGGGATTCTGTGACTGATGGCTCCATCACATGTCTGAGATTCATGGCTCACACAGCCACGCTTCAGTGATGGGTAGTGGTGTGTCTGCAGAAAATGCAAAGGAATTTGCATTTTAATGTGGCTCAACCAACAGCAGAAAAGGGTTAAGGCTAGTCATCTTAATTTGCAGTGTGCAAAATAAGTGCCTAAAGACAATAGCCACAGCCTGATGTTACGTGTGCTGATTTAATATGGCATCTGAGCTTCCACTGTGGAAAAATCCTCAGTGGTCTGGTTAAACCACATAGCCTCAGGCTCCCTAACTTTTAGGTATCTGTTCACACTGAGTCTCAGCTTTCTGCTGTTCCCTTTCACTGTTTCTTCTGTTGCCTTTGGCTATCAGCTTGCTGCGTGCTTTAAAAAGGCAGCATTGCCTCTAAGGATATTTCAGGTTTTCTTCCTTGCGAGATTAGACAACCTGCACTCTATTCCTTAGCTAGAGGAAAAAGGCTACACTTTTAGCCTACCCATCCTTTTAAGCACTAATATCCCCTTGTTCTTCCCTTTCTTTTCTCTTATTTACCGTGGCCATCAGTGCAATACTTTAAGTGCTCTCTTTTCAGAATACAAAGGTTTTAACACCACTCATCTAGACTCTAAAACAGTGTTTCACCCTGCTGCCTTATGTGAAAGATCTTGGATTTTAGTGGCTAGCTTCTCTCCCTTGCCAAAATCTTCCCGAATCTTTCCTGAGGAAATGGTTACCCTTCCACAGCCCTTGTTCATTGGGTTCTTTCAGACAAATGAAATGTGCTGTGCCTTTCAGCCCTGAAGTCCAGTTAGCCATAAAAGAGGCACCAGAGGCTTTTGGGGTGAAGCATTTGGTCATAAGCAAACGACAGTTATGGAAGCCATATTTCTGTTTTCTCTACACAAACAATAAATCATGAGAGCACAGCTGTCTTCCCTCTAAGTCATACTATATAAAGTTACATAGCTTATAGACACCTAGAATGTCCCTGAAGTTGCCCATGGCCTGTTCTTAGTAAGGAGAACATATCTACTCTTTTTTCATAGGGTAGGTTCTACGATATGGCAATATTTCTCTGACTTGTTGAGTCATGGTAAAAAAACCCCCAAAACTGGAGTAGAGCAGGGAACTGGTTATCAGATCACAATCACGAATGTGTACTGTCCAGTGTCCTTTGCTCCTTCCACATCTTGAAGTCAAAAAGAGTTGGAAAATTATATTAGCAGAGACAAGCATTGAGCATAAGAGAAGCCAAAGAAAAGATTCCAACGTCATTCCCCTTCCAGTGTTCAGATGACTAAGAAAAAGATTTTTAAAAGCAAAATGTTCTTCCCTCTAGGCTAGTTTACATGAGTAAAAATCCCAGACCTTCAAAAACACACAGAAAAGCATTAAAGCAAATGAATTGTTGCAAGACTAGAGAAAAGAAGCCTGGCTCCTGCTGTTGCAAGTGGGAGAACTCTGGAAACTGTCTCATTATGTTATCAATATTGATCCTGGAATCAGTCAGGATTTTCCCTTTGCTAGTTCTTCTGAGAGGCTTTTCCAGAGCTCTTTTCTGCTGGTTAGCAGTTTTCTCCCATTTATGAGCCTAAATTATTATCTTTATTTTGCCATTGCTTTGCTCCTGCACGCTTTACTTCTCTGTTTCACAGCTTCTTCCAAATAAAACCACCATCCTGGATCTTTGTCAACTGGCAATTTGAGACAGATTTCATTTCAGGCCTGGTCTAGGGCCCATTTAAGTCAACAGGAGCCTCTGCTGAGTTCAGTTTGCTTTCCAAGTGGTCCTTTATAGGCTATCCCTGTAGTCAGCTGGATAGAAGAGGTCTATGTTGATAAACCACTGTGCCTAACAAAATTATACTGTGACTTACAGACTGCAGAAGCCTTCAGTTAGCAGCTTTTGTTGGTCACTTGAGGAAGGAAAGACAAGGAGGCAGAATAACCAACATTTCATTAAGAAGTGAGGTCTCACAGACAAAAAGGAAAGGCACTAAACTAAACAGCAAGCGCAGTGGAACACTTCCTTATGAAGGCATTATGGTGGCATTACTTCCAGAATTATTTTACTGCCTTTTGTCTTCATTTCACTCCTGTGCTCACTCAGGCACTGCACAAAACCAACATTCCTAGGAAGAAAAACATACAAATGCTCTTTTCATGTTCTCTTCACACACAGACACACACACACTTTTTTTATCACCTAGAAGAGGAAAACCCTCTAATTCTCCCAAGGTGACATTACCATCGATTATATTTAACTATTCCAAAAATGTAGGGCTATTTGATTGTTATCAAACACATAAGGGGTCCCTCATTCTAGCTTTTTACAGTTTTTCTTAAGTGTCACCTCACAGAGCCATAATTTACAGTTGTAAAGCAATCATTTGACTTGTAGTGATAAAACCACTATACCATGAGAGGTCAAAAAATACACTTCTAGAAGTAAACACAGCTATTGTCAGTGGATTGACTGACCAACATTACAGACTGCAGAAACTCAAGTGATGATCCATGGAGATAGACTAGTCACATAATATGAAGCAACAGATGTTAAAGAACTGCAAAAACAACTTGAGACACAAGTAGCTTGAGACACACACAAACTCTGGGAAAAAGATTGGCTCAATTTAGGATTTAATGTGACCTAAACCCAACACAACACGAGGGAAAGTAGAAATGGTGTGAATTGAAACATCACAGTGGTAACTTAAGCCCCAGTAACTCAAAAGATACAAAATCCACTAACCCAAAAATTCCTCAGCAGTTTTCCCAGAAGAGTTAGGATTGCTTGTTCCTCTGTAACTCCACACTCAGCTAAGGACTTGATTTAACTATTTAAATGTTTGCAATCATTAACCTTTCAATAAAAACACAGTTTCAGCTTATTAAGCTCATTAGCCTGTAACAAATGAAGCTTTTGAACATGCCAAGGAGCAAAATATAACTGGATTCAGAAAGCAATTAGATGCATTTGGAGAGGCTGATAGGTCTCTTGAGGACCGTTCAGCACAGAGATGTCATGCAGTCTCTCAGTCTGGAGGTCCCTAGGCTGCAGAGTGGTTGGTTCTATCGAGGGAATACCACACTTGTTTTTCTGGCTCTTACTCTCTCCGTTACTCTGTGACCTCTGGGTCAGGTGGTGCTTTGATCTGAGCCACTGCAGCTGTTCTTATGCACTATTAATGCATGGCCAACACAGTCAAAGTAGCTGAAAGGAAGTAGGAGAGGGCCCTGGTTTGCACCTTACAAACCGAGCAGAACAGTGATATAAACACTAGAGCTAAAGCTCTACATAAATCTTGCTGTTGACCAAAGAATGAATGTTACTCAGCATGGAATATAAAAGCTTAGTCAGCAGCAGCTGATACCAGAGTAATTAGCAACCACACACAGACGTAACAAAGCATTCCAAGTCTTTGATTTTTGTCCTTGTTGTTTTCCTGCTTTTTTTCGTTTTTCTTGGACGCAGGAGCACCCTTGAAACAGATTTGCATTACTACACATCATAAGGGACCATATCTCAGCCTTGCAAACTTAGGCTCTGTCAGGAAGGAATACTTGGCTGTATCACCTTGCATTTTACAATTTCAGAACGTGTTGATTTCTTGGAGGATCACTCTTCTTATCAAAGTTCTTTACGACATTTTCAGGACACTCTTCCTCCCTTCCCCCCAGGGTCTCTCTCAGGACCAAAGCTTCAGATGCGCAGATTTCAACAGTGCCACAGGTTTTTCAGGAACCTGCCTCAAATATCAGCAGAATACTTACAGGTGAAGCTTTCAATTGTCAGATGGCACAGTTGCCTGGCGGACTGAAAACAGCACCAAAAGAATGGGGAGTTATTCAAGCTACTTCTATGATTAGTGAGAGGTAAACAGTATAAATCCACCTGCAGTGTAGTTTTTATTCCAGTTTTCTTGCTTGCCATGCGCTCTACAAATTTCATATCTTCAGTCTTGTGTGCTCTTAATGCCCCAGAGTAACGTTATTGCTCAAGTAAATGCTAAATCTCAAGGAACCACTCAAAATCACCGAGCTGACTGCGTATCTGTTTTATCCCAAAGAATGTTAAGGAAGAGGAAAAAAAAAGAAACAAAGCATTTGGTTCTGGATCATTCACCCTGAGCTGTGTTAACTGAACTGCAGCTGAAAAATTTTGTTCTCCATAGTGGCTGGCATAATCTGTACTGTCCATGAAGACACATGGATTTAAGACTCAGAAGAAGCATTACTGTAAGAGACCTCTGTGCTGTCAGGCCAGGCATGGTTGAGCATGTTCATTCTGTCAGGTTTTTATTGGCCAAGCCACTTTTTATTTTATACCCAAGCCACTTACATGAAGGAGAAAGCTGTGTCCTTCAATGTCCTCTGTCCGGCAGATGCCACACGTGCCAGCTGTGGCCAGAACAGAAAGTGGGCTCATGCTTGTATTCTGTTGCAAGATCTTTATCTTGTGGAAAGTTGTCAGGAAAGCCTGATTTAGCTTTCTGAGGCCTCAGATTTTAGGTATCACTGCACGAATTTCTGACTACGTCCCCACCCAACTCTCATCACACAGATGGTCTGAAACAAAGCGATGTTGCTTTTACAACTGAGCAGTCACATCTGGGTTGTGACAAACTACTGCACAGGTAAGGCTTAAGAATGATACTAGGGTCCTTAAAGTTCAGGAGTTTTGGGGGTTTTTCTCCCTCATTTCCTGAGATTTCATCTGAGGAAACAAGGGTATTGTCGGTTTTAAAAGGGCAGAATTCACAAGCAGATTAACATGCTCCATATGTCTGGTCAGTTTGTTGAAGAGCCCAAAATGTGCATCTGTTAAATATAATGAACAAGGAATGATAGATGATGTCTCGTACTCCCAAGCTTGTAACTAAACAGGAGGGAGAAGCTGTGGGTTAAAGAGTGGGGAAAACATCCTTCAGTCACAGACCCTCGATGCAGAGATGCCAGTTGTTCAAAAGAGGTTTTAACATCTCTGACAAGGAGACAGTGAGGGAATAGAAAAGTAACCAAAACAAAGCACTGGAAGGGCATTTCAACATTGTGTTAGTCAAATGAGTGGATAAATGATGACTGTATATTGGATGGCAGTGGGAGGGTTATAAACATTACAGAGACAATTGCCGCTAAATGAGGTGTATCCCAGGCAGCTGTCCTGATGCATTAGGAGGCTGTTTTCAAAAGAAAAGATTATCCCATCAACATTAAAACAAAACAAAATAAAAAGATCTCTTCCACAGAGCTCACATGCCATGAATAACTCAGCAGAATGTGAGTGCAATCCTTCCAGAGGCTGGCTGTGTTCTGTCTGCCTCCTTTTGGGCATTATTTTAGCATGGATGTGCTCTCTCTGTAAACCTTAATTATCAAAGCAACCATATGAGCAAGCTAGCCTGCCTTGTTAATTGGGACTTTGGTCCTTTATGCCTCTTTGATTTATATATGACAAATCTGGGATCCTCCATGCTGGCCCAGTCACCACTGGAGGGATTTTGTTGATGGCTGCCTAACGATACTGCTCAGATCCCCAAAATTTTTGGTTTCTTTCAAGGTCCCTTTTCTTTTTTCTTCTTCTTCTTTTTTTTTTTTTTTTTTTCTTTTCTTTTTCCATGTCATATCAATATATGAGTTTCTATATATCTTTAGTAGAAATTTCCAGTATGCCAATGTAAATGCAATTCTGTCTGAGGAAGACATACACTAAAACCAGCAGTGCTTGTTTTGTTACTATTAGCAATATATTCAGCTATTGCAGAGCCCTTTTCTCCAGTATGCTTCAGATTACACTATTTCACAGGCAAGGAAACTGAGGCAGAGATAAACATAACATTTTGTACTGGAAAACAGTGCCACAGATTAAATACTATTGAAGACTTCTTAATTGTAGTGTCCAGAAACACTGCCTCTCTTTGGCATATGGGGAAATTATAGCCTAAAACTACTGTGGTTGGCACTTCAGTGAAATATTCTTACTTCTGAAACCAAGCTCATAACCAATATTCTTTCATGTCCTTATTGTGCTAGAAGCCTCGACAATGCTGACTTCAGGTAATTGAAAGACTGGGTCTTCCCCATTGCATTAACTGATGGATACTGGCAGAAGGTTTTCGAGCCACATTTCTTTTCCAGTAGTCAGTAGATCAATAGTGATCCATGGTTCTGCCTCAGGTGTTCCACAGAATGATTGCAAATCCCTTTTAACCACCAAAAAATATGTCTATACATAGCAATACAAAATCAAAATAAAGGAAGAGGCAAAGTTTTACTTGACTGAAAGTAAAATCTATTCTGGCTCAAGATGGTACATGGTGGTTTTTCTAAAATGCTTCACTTGCTACAGAGTGAGAGTTAATTCTCCCAAAGATTTGTAAACTGGCTATTTATCCTCCTAGGAGCGCTGAGAGGGAGGAGGCAGAGATTCTGCCACTGCACAGCCCATCACCTTGGAAAGGAATGAGAACTACCTGCTGTTTACTGCTCTGACAAGAGCGAGCTGTGTCAGAGAGTGTCGATATATCCCTCCGAAATGACAAGGCAGTCTGGAGCAAAAGAACATCTCAGTAGGATGGGCTGCATAAACATAAACATAGTTTGCATAAACACAGTGCTGCTTTCTGCGAGCATTATCGCTGCTGCTTGTGCTACAATAGCATCCAGATCTGCTCCAGGGCACCCTGCTCTGCTGTCCATGCCACAGCCATCCCTCGGAGTAAGGAGCATCTCTGTCCCCAGGGCTCCGGAGCCAGGTGGGCAAAGGGAAACAACAGCTGAGGCATGAAGAAGAGCTGGCCTAATGTTCTGGGGAGACGCTCACCGTTTAGGATAAAGCTCAATTCAGAATAAAAGTGTCCACTATCCCCTACTAGGGGAACTTGTAGGGGTGTTGCCAAAAGCACACAATGAAAATCTCTCACCTCTCCGGGTAGCAGAGCAGCTGAACTGCTTAAGAAGAAGAAGGATCTTGGATTCGCCATATTCTGCCTTTCCACATAGCTGGGTGGAGGGAAAAGGAATTGCTTCCTCCACTGCATATCCTTTGAAAATTGTAATTTTCCTGTAGGATTGCCTCCATCAAAAAATTCACCTGAAATAATTTTCTTTCTCTGTGCCCGTCTGCCCCAGTTTGTCTACCTTTTTTCAGCAGCTGAATATGAAACCAGTTCAACATTGGAACAAAACTGATTTTTTTCATTCTCTTATTTTGAGAAATAAAATCGTATAATTGATTTGATGAAAGCTTCTGCTTTACAGGCCAATGAATTCCTTCTCCAAGCCCACTTCATTTAATAGCAGACAGTAGAAAAATACTTATTCTCTCCAAACCTGACAGGTGCCACCAGAAGGTGAGAAGGAACAACTATTTCTTTCAATACAGTCTTTTTGTAAAATATGCTACGTACATGGAAACACTTCTTCATCCATCAATTGAAAAGTTCATTTCTGCCTGCTGCCCTTCACCCCACTTTCAGGGCTCCTAAGCCAACTGTGACTGTGCAACATAACTGATTTTGGTATAAATAAGAGCTGAGGAAATGGAAGAAATTAAGAACTCCTCCAGCCCTAAGGCTAAGTATCACCCTCCTATTTGTTTTCTTTGTATACTAGGCTTAATACTTTTTCTCAGCTGGGTACACAAGCTAATATAGTACATAATCAGAGGGAAAGTATCGCCTTACAGAAATCTCATTTCTTATCATGCTTGAAGTTTCAGTGGATACTGGAAATACTTTACTTTTTTCATCGTATGTGGGCAGAATAGGGGAGAAACAACACAAGTGAATAAATATTTTCAGGAGTAGGGTCTCATTTGTATTAAGGACTCTAAGCACCGGAAGTGAAAGGAGACTCAGTCTTCTTCTTCCATCTCTTGTATGCTACCTTGTCTCTGAAATCTCAGTAATTTCCATGAAAGAACTCAGCCAATGCACAAAAACCTTCTTTGGCATACATTTGGTGATGGACATTTACAGCCCACCTAGAGTACACATTTGCCAATCACAGCAATGATGTGAAACTCTCTCCTTATCTACAATATGTGCTTTACCCCCCTCTACAGGGTCCATCCTTTTTGTGTGGATCCTCCTTTTTGGGAGGATCTGCAGGACACATCTCTCTGGATAGCCTGGGTCTGTGGCAAGGTCTGCAGGAATTCAGCCTGGGAGTAATAACCTACTCACAGAGAGCCTATCTATCCAAAATGTGAGAGGAGTCTAACAGAGTGCAAGTTTCAGAGCAATCCCCTTCAGCCAACTGATTTTCACAATTCACCAACTCATAATTTATCTATGGTTTGAAAAAAAAGAGAAAAATGTTTGGATAAAGACACTCACATTAGGAGAGAAGCTAGTTAATCAATATAGCTCCTATCCTTTCAGAAGTCTTTTAAAAAGCTGTAAATATCATAACAGAAGAAGGCAATTTGCAAGAAAGAACTTAGCTTGAATCAAATATTCATCAGTTTGAGCAGAAATTGATAAAACATAAACCACACAATCTCTGTCCTCCAAGCCAAGCCTCAAGATTCCCCTTCCCTCTGAGCTGCGTTGCAGGGCAGACTAAGCTCAGCCAGGCACATCACCTGGCCTGTGAACAAATTTGTGCACTGATTATCTAGTTAACTAAATTAAATGACGTCCAGGATGAAAAATGGGGTTTAAGAGAAAGAACATAAACAAAGAAGAGGGTCATTTTACTTTAGTCAAAAACCTCCGTGTTAATTTTTTAGTCTTTGGTGCTTTCCGTGTTAGACAGTAAAGATCTATGGTAAAAAGCCTCCATGGTGGTAATTTCTGCCCCAGGGCTACACTCCAGTCAGGACTGTCCTTATTCTCCTGGGGGATTGTGCAGTGCCCTGGGGGACACCAGCGAGTTGGGCATGGCAGCGTCAGCCACAGGACCAGCCCGATGATGTTTCCTCCCCTAAGGGCACAAAGACCCTTGCTTTACCACAACAAACCAGTGCCAGGTAAGCATCTTGTTCTGAAGGTAGTTAAAGCAGATTAAAATATCGGCAGAGACTATCCCCAGCTCCTACATTAGCTATTATTTCAGTTGCCAAGAAACTCTGAGTGCTGCTGCAAGGACAAAAGACAGATGCAATGAGAGAGGCTGAGGGTCATGCTCCAACCAACCAATGCTGGAATGAGTCTAGGGCAGGGAAATTCATGCATCCTGTGGATAACTCATAGTCCCGTTATTCAAAATCATATCATATAGTGTACCACACTGCGTGTGGCTCCCTGCACGTCCTTCTGAAGAGGAAAAGCAGGATTGCAAGCCTACACACCCCTACTGAATCCATTGGACTACAACTCCTTTTTTTCTCTACAGCAGAGTTGAAATAAAATGGAGTTTATTTTAGTGGTTAAAGTGCCACTATACAGCTCAGAATATGTCTGATTATTTATCTGAGGCAACACTGGAGACGAAGTAAAACACAGACTTGTTTTTAGTAATCAACCTTTAGAGCCATTTTAAGTAACCAACACCTAAACGTCTTCCAAACAAAGTTCAAAGGACAAGAATTCTTTTTTATCTGTTGAATCTCTTTGATCTTTTCTTAAAGTTGTAAAAATTGTGCTTGTTGCTTACAATGTATATTTTAGCTCCATCCTTTGTACAGACGAGGGGCTATTGAATAGTACTGCCACATTTGCAATGTTAGATGTTATTTGCAAGTCTTTATTTTCCCCTGAAATCTCAGGAGCCTGAAGATATCTGATTTTGCCATACTCTTAGGTATTCATTCACGCACACTATCTCTAGATTCTAATGTTTCAGGAGCAACTGAAAAAATTCTAACCTTCCTTTCCACTCCTTTTTCTTCCCATGAACAGCAACAGAAAACAAGCCAAAAGATCACAATGTGACTTTTTAAAACCTTCTGACTACTGAGCTAATATCACAAACTGTCTGGCAAGGGTTTGACTTGGGATTTATCCTTGTCTGAGCTTGGCAGTGTACGTGCTGGTCTACTTGTTACAGCAGACAGATGTATGATCCTCAGAGCACTTTCCTGTGCTTCTCCCTGAATTGGTTAAGGCTTCACTGAAGCTGGGAGAGAGAAGCCCCTAAGTCTGTGTCTTGTGGAGCTGGATGCTGCCAGCAGTGCCCTGCTCGTGGGAGGAAAGGGAAAAGATGGATATCATCAGGCTTTCAGTGCAATCAGAGCCACATGGAAGTAACTGCACTTCCTTAAAGGAGATCTTTATGGGTAGTAATAAGAAAACTAAAAAGCCCTGCAGAGTGACTTACTCTGGAGGTTATGCCATGAAAAGCCATGGGCTATGAGTCTGATTAACAATAATGACTCAGAGCCAGGATCTTTCCTTTGCACGGAAGTCTCATTTGTCCCTAGCATTTGTGGCTGGTGCTGAAGGGCCCCCACTGGATTCACCAGGAAAAGTGCATTGCCTGCAGGTGGATCTAAATTGGTGATACACGCCACATATCCTTGTCCTGACTATCTTGTTTCACAGCAGACACAGAAAGAGGGAAGAAAGAAAGAAAGGGGAATCTCCCACTCAGGTGTGGCCAAAATGCAGAATTATGAAGTGGGGATCACGAAGGAATAAACAGTGAATTTGAGGAGCAAATAATGCAACACAATAACTACAGAGACAAATTTTTTTTTGTCTTGGAATTTCCTTCTCTCATACAGATGGTTTTTTGGTTTCTTTGGTCACTTGCTAATCCCAAATTCAGGAGAAACTATCAAAAGCATTCCTGTTAATATCTAACTGCATAGCAGGGACCTTTTTTCTTTTGAGCTGGGCCTTTGCAAAAGGCTGGCTCCTAGATCAATTGCAAAACAAACACAGCTTGGTTTTTGGAAGTGACTTTTTTACTCCATGACAAACTATTTACATTTTCCAGCCACGTGGGAGCTTCGCGTAATCTTGAAGCAGGGAGCAAGAATGTTTTGCAGGAAACAGGATTGTGAGCTCTCCTGGGAAAACCCTAGGAATGCCCTGCCTCGTGCCCCCAGCCCCCTTGGATGTCTGAGCCAAGGCACGAGGCTGCACAGCTGTGCAGGGCACAGTGTCAGGGCTCCGTGTGCCATCGTCTCTGCCACTCTGGATTGCTCTGCGGCTCGGAACAGCTCCCAGAGCAGCTTCATCAAGCTGCTAATGCCAACCAAGTAAATAATGCATGCTTCAACTTTGGGCTAAATATACATTAGTCTGATAGAGCAGAACAGCCACCAAGCCTGTTGTGCTAAGCAATCCTTAGCTGTATATTTACTGGATCAATGGAGTGCTAAGAGATTTGACACATAAATCAGTATTTACGTAAGTTTTTAAATAGCTATTAGACTTAAGAGAGCATTGCTGTCCATGTACAGCAATTACATGGAATGAAACCTTCTATTCTCTTTTGCTGTTTAGGTTTTTTTCCTGGAGTCCCCAGAGCCCTGAACAGCAAAGGCCTTTAAACACAACTGAGTAAGATGAATTCAGTGTCTGAGCTTCACTCCTTTTAAGCATGACTTCAGCAGAACATGGAAGGTATTCCCAGGATCAAACATATTCCCTTGGTATCCTTTCAGAGCAGCTGACACAACCCAGGGCACTTGAATTACATCTTGTTTTTGTAGAAGAAGAAAAAGAGAACACTGTGGTGCTGCTCTGCTCACTCTGGGGCATGGGAGTTGGAGGAGGAAGATAATTTTGTCGCTCAGGTCACTGATACAGAACAGGAGGTTCCAGTGATTCTGGACATTCTCTGAGAAAACTCTCAGGAATCTACATGGTGGATGCTGGAATGAAATTCATTACTACTGTGGCCACAAGTGATCTGATCTCAGAGGTGAACCAGCTCAGATTTCTTCTTTCAGTCTTTTCTGTTTGTAAGCAGGATGGTGGTTAGGCACAACATCTTGTCCCTTCTTTTTCCATAGACATTAGATGTACAATTTGGAGTACCAGATATCTGCAGCATTTTGAGTTTGAGCCAGATAAAGCCAAAGGTGTTCCTAAGTTTCAGGGGATATTGCCATTTATTAGATGATTATTCCAGCTTGTCCAATTTCTTCATTGACTAGGATCTGGGAAAAGGTGAAATGAGAAGAAACGTGATCCAGGTCTGTTTGAGCTTGACTGTCACTGACAACACTCAACATTTCACAATTAACTCTTAGTCTCCAGAGTCCTGACTCTCATTTTCCATGTCAAAGTATCAACTGTTCAAGGCTTTCTCTTCCAGGCCCCAGTTGTGTTTATCGTGGCCTTTGTACACTACTCTGCTACAGCTATTTGAATAATTAATGTCTTATGCAAAGATTAGTAAAATCTGCATAAATAAATAAGAAATTGTAATAAACAGCATGTCTGGCAGTAAAATATTGTTTTAAGAATTCTAATAATAATCATGATTTATTAATGCACTTGTCAGCATCTGTTGCTGAAAGCATTATGTATGCCTCAGTAGGATTTGCCTTGATTTGTTAAATGTAAGTCAGATAGACAACAATCATGTAATGAAAAGTATTACAGGTTCTGAATCCCATCTTTTTAATGTCTAAGGGAGAGCTGCCTCATGCTCTGTTTGAATCAGCCCTTTCTGTATATCTTTATTATTAACAATGTAAAACCTCTCTAAATTAATTTCTCTCTGTGTACCATATTCTTTCAGCTTCCATGGGCAGGCAAATCCAGCCCAACAAAGCTGATTTGAATATTTCAATGCCTGATTGTGAACTGAAGAGTAACATGCTATTTTTGTATAAATCTTTAAAAAAAAAAGAAGTAAGCAGAGGTGGAAGAGTTCAGAAGTGGATAAACTTCAGTTTTCCTACTCAGCTGCCTCCATCACCATTTCTGGAGAAACTATTGATGTTAAAAGTGGGCTAAAATGAGGAATAGATGCATATTTAAACTATACATATCATGGTGCTCATTTAAGCAGGCTATTTTACAATCATGAGTGGTATTTGCATTTTGATTTGCATTTTCTTTATATGCAGATGTCTTGTCATATAGCTGGATTTTCTCTTCTGGCACTTACTAGGGATTGACAAAAAAAACCCCAAAACCAAAAAACAAACCAAAACCAAAACCAAACCAGATGAAACCAAACCAAAGCCAAAAATCAATTAAAAAAAAAAAAAAAGAAAAAAACCCACAAAAAAACCCCCAAAACAAAAAACACCCCAAACCAAAACCCAACAAAAACCCTGCAAACAAACCCAAAAGAATCATTGTTATTTTCATACATGGGTAGACAGGAGAAGCTAAATTCTGCAGAATTTAAAATTAATTTTTTATTCTAATTTTCATTGCAAAAAATCCTTAAGTGCTTTAAGGTAGGGCTGGCTGAAAATCAAATTCTTACAGCCACTATGGAAATGACACTTCTAATAACTTCTGCAGTATCTTCACTCCCCATGAAATGCAGCGCTTTGGGTGTGAAAAAGTGCAGTGGCTGAAGTTCTGGAATCTCTGGATTCCCATTGCCCCCCAAAATTGAAATTTCATGGTTTAATCATTGAACCTTAAGGCATGAAAAAGAAGTGTCTTGTCCTCTACTGGGTTTAAGTACCCAAATGCCTTGAGTGGGATGGAGCCCACATCTCAGTCATCCTGCTGTGCCACATTTCCTATCAGCTGCAGAGTGCATTTCCTATCTTGCACGCTGGGTCTTGGCTATCCCATTTGAGTTAAGCTAGGTCCAGCTTCCTGCCAGTCAGAAAAAGGAAAACCTTGGCTTTTCCCCCTTGAGCCAAGCCCAGGTATGGAATCCATAGCACAGTAGAGAAGAGTACAGTGAGTGTGAGAGAAGGTGGGAGCAAATATTCCTCAGTCGCTTCTGTGCTGCCTCTAGGCAGTGCCCATAAGCTGGAGAAAGTAGGATGAGCCAGAAACAGCAAATGGGAGGAGCCCTAAGAAAACTGACTTTCAAGTGCCCAAATATCTTTCAAACCATCATGATCTCAGCCTAGTGCTTTAAAATCAGGATTAAAATTTTGCTCTTTCCAGCCATGTCAGCAACGAGCACCTTGGACTAGAAAATGCTGGACAAAGTCATCCATTGGTCTGTTAGTCAGAAGCCCTACAGCAAATCCAATGGACAGCAGAAGATTTTCCAGTGCAGTAGAAGCCTGTTAAATAGATTGCACTGGTGTACAGAAATGTCATTTTCTTAAGAGCCTTATGACACAGATAAATAGTGGCTTAAGGACAGAGGTGGCCTTTGCTGAACCTCATACATTCTCCTGATCTCTGTTTGTGAACCTTGCTCTCCAGAGGTTTATTCCAGATATTCATACAGTGCTTCTTTTCAGATAAACAATAACAAAAATCAGTCTTTCCCCAGGCATATCAACCCTCTTTTCATATTTATTTTTCTGTATCTTTGGAAAGGTCTTTTTTTTTAAAAGCATATCATGAAATACCACTTGATGTAATGTCAGTGAGATCTATTCTTTTAACAGATTTAGTCCTTTAACCTGATCATTTCTGTATTGTACTTTACCTTAGATCTGTGTGTTTAGATGCCTAACAAGTTTATACCTTCAACAGATTTCTTTTCTTAAGGAGACATCTTAATTGTCATGATTAATTATACTGTTAACAAAGATCTATTCTTGTAAACTTCTGGAAACTTGATTTCTGTGTAGTAAGGAGCAGCAGAAACATGCTTCTTCAGAAAAAAAAGGCATTAAGAGCTAGAGATTGCAGGGAAGCATAACACAAAGAATGGCAAACACTATCATTGCTATGCTGCTCCTCTGTTGCTGCTCTTGTTGAGGAGAGTCAGCAGGTAATAAAGATATGGGAAGATACAACTGGTACTCAAATAAGGGTGACACCTTTTCAGTATCTCGGGGGAAAGCCACCAAGCACATGGAGCAGAGGGGAAGAGTTGCAGTTTCAGTGTCACCAGAACAAATACAACAGCTATGGAACAGAAAAACAAGCGACAAGCTTTGGCTGCCTTCATTGCTGCTTTCTTGTTGGTTTTTTTTTTTTTTTTTTTTTTTTTTTTGTTTTGTTTTGTTTTGGTTTGGTTTGGTTTTTTTGTTTTGTTTTTTTTGGTTTGTTTTGTTTTGGTTTGGTTTGGTTTTGTGTTGTTTTTTTTTAAATAAAATCCCTGACATAGAGATGAAGTTGGAAAGATAAAGTTGCAAAGCTTGTTCAGGTAACTTTAAAAAGTTTTAGAAAGCTTGGAAGGATTAGTGGACAGAAGTAGGCAATTTTTTACATGGCATTTCTACTCACATTGTGCTGCAACATTTCCTAAGCAAAGTGCAAGCTGGTTTATGTTGTCATATCAGATTTACATGGTAAAATTTAATGTAGTGCTTGTCAGTTTCAAACAGTGGAAATATCAATTAAATGTCAAATTATACTTGACATCAATCCTAAATGGCTGTAAAAACACAATAAAAATTTAGAATAATTTAGCCTTTCTTCCACTTTCCTCTCTGTCCCTCCTTGCTTTCTCAGTAAAACTCATTATAAGAGATTGTTTGGGAGGAGCTAATCTTTTTTTTCTGCTCGAAGTCTGGTGATTCATTGGGCTTTACATCATCAGTTAAACATTCTTCTCTTAAAAATCAATGGCTGAGGACTGAAGTCTTACTTCAGTCTGAAGAGTCTGAGACTGAAGTTTTAATTATGGCTTGAAGTAATGTAACTGTGGATTTTAATGGCTCATACATCTCTTTGACAGGTCATCTGAGTTTGTTGAAAGTTTTGAAAGCAATGAAATCAATTTCTTGGACAGTTAGTTAGCAAAAAGAGAACACACGGATGCTAATTGGAATGTAGACATAATATCTCTTATACCTCTGTGCTTTTGTGAGATGTTTTACATGGTGAAGGTTCTCACCAGAGGCAGAGCATAAGAGCTGCCTGCTACTCCTTCTATTCAGGAATATCTTATATTCTTGATGCCTCAGTGAGCATAGCAGCATGACTGAATGATAAATTCAGCATTGCCGGCCCTGGCTATGGAGAGAGTGAGTCTGGAAAGATTTCTGAAGGTTAGGATACGTTGGCTGACAGTGCCTGGTGCAGTCATAGCCCCTACTCCAACTTTCAGTGCACACTTATTCAATACCTGCAATAAGGCTGATGTTGGCTAGGCTAATTCTCAGAGACACTAACCAAATTCATTCCACTTAGTGCCCAGAGAACTCTGCCATCCTGAAAGGCAGAGCCTGTGCCTATTAAAATTCTTTTCAATAGTGATTTTATGACTCCTGTGAAATACAGAGCAACAGGACAGAACACAACTTGGAAAAGAAGAGATTTATGTCTTTTACTATGACATTACTAGCATCTGTTGCAGCTTTGTTCTGTTTGATTAGTTGTTTCTGTTCTCAGAAAACTTGGACTGAGCCTGTCCTTGAGAAATAGCACAAATCAGAAGGATTCAAACCATCTAGAATTATTTCCTTTTAACTAAGGGAAAACCCCAGGAAATACAATGGAAAATAAGAAATATATGTTACTGAAAATATTAAGCTGCTTTTTTTTTCTTTAAAAAAAAAAAGAATCTCATAAAAAACCAAAGGAAACCGCAACAACAATAAAATGTTCTTTGTAAAAGACACAGAATAACAGTATGCAAGCAATGGATAATGGCAGTCAGAAAAAAAGCTTCCCAAGTGAATCCTTCATCAAGGAACACCACAGGTACTTCAAGAGGAAGGTAGTATTCATCTGAAAGTCTAGTAAAATAAATTCTAGCTTTAAAAAGGCCTTCCTAATATGACAAAAATGGCTTCTTTAAGTGATTTCATTCTTCAATATTAATCCTCAAGAAGTAAGAAGGGTTTAATTACCAAAAAAAATCAAAATGAACTTTGAAGCATTCACTGAAGTGGCATCACACCTGTAGTTAAGGATCAGCCCTGACTTCCCCAAAGAAGGAAAGGAGTGAGAGGGACAGTTAGATATTACAGTGCTCTTTGTTGCCCTCATTGGGGTAACTTTGCTTGACAAGATGTTCAGTGTCCTTCAGGACGAAATGGTATGTGATTGAACAAAGAGAAATTGTCAGCAAAATTTGCCAGTGTAAACCTGATTTGACAGCGAAAGCCCAGGGAAGTATTTTAACACACCACAGTGCTCAAAAATGAAGCAAGGAAGAGATCCAAATCTCTCCAATCCTCTGCCTCCCCTGGACACCAAAGTCACAAAGCAGCATCTGCCAGCCGTGGCAGACAAAGGAGCTCGTGTCATTTTAGCTGCCCCTCATTGTGGACATTTCAACTGCTTCTCACATCAGGCAGAATCGCCCGACACATGGTCAGTGCTGTCAGGGACTTTCTGATGTTAGATCAATAGCACAGCGCCGCTTTGGAGTGACAGCTCAATTAGAGAAGAATTCTGACATAAAATTTCAGAGGCAAAAGCAAATCCTGCAGTAGAGTGTCATAGGAATGACCCTTTAAAAAATTAAATTGCGTTTGTCAAAGTTAGTTCAGATTTTCTCAGGGATTAGTTCCTAGCAGCTAATTTATGCAGTGTGCCAGGAAATTGTGACAACCTAGAAACTATTAAAATTTTGTTTCTCCTTTTGCTTCACAAACATCCCTCCCTCATTTCTGAACTTTCAGTTGCTTTGGAAAAAGTCCATCAGATAACTAGATGCAAAACCATCTATTTTCTTTTTCAGTTGAATAAAAATCTGCCTTCTGGTGTGATACTACTTTAGGTTGCCTGCATCATTACAGAGCTAAGCATTTCTGTTGTAAATGCACTAATTCTCTCTTAACAGGTAATTATACAAATATACATATACATATACATATACATATACATGTACATATACATATACATATAGATATACATATACAATAAAATCTTTTCATGGCTGCATGCCAATTTGATAAAAAAATACGTAGTGATATTTCTTAGAAATCTTTGCAAAACCTGTGCTAGAAAAGCCTGTACTTCCATAAGTGAAGGTTAGGAGTCAAATGATGCTTCCAGGCCTTTAGATACAGCAGGATCACTGTGTTTTGATCTTACAGTCTTGGAAGATTCAAGGTTCAAACTTACATCAGTTCCAAACAGATCCAGTTATATTTGAGATAAAGAGAGAACAGACAGTCACTACAGGCCACTTGTTGGACTTGAGCATTCACAATTTAGGCTTCACTGGATAATTAGATTTCTCAGGTCATTTGTAAGCTTGATTATGGAAAAGGAGTTTAAATTCACCTGCAGCTCCTGACTGGTGGTGACAAGGGGACAAGGTGAAATTTCAGGGGTCTCTAATGAAACACCACACTGAGCTCTCATCCGCAAAAAGTAGGACTTTGTTCTCCAAAAGCAGACATGGTAGGCACAGGTCTGACCTTTCATCAGCTCTGTGATTTCCTCTCCAAATTTAGACTGCAAGGAATATATGACTTTAATGTTTAAATAAATCCCAGGCAACAAAATTTATCTCTCGCCTGCAGAATCAATTTATCTTCAGACACCTTTCTGTACTCTTTTTTGCCTTGGCTGGCAAAGAGCAAAACCTCTGTCAGGACAGAGACTGGAGAGAAAAAGTAAAGCTGATAAAGAAGCAACTTTCACAGTCCCAGAATGACTGTGTTGTCATTGTGCTGGTCTCAGCTAACAAAAGTCATGTCTACTGAAAAAACAGAAAAAAAGACATGAATTACAAATTGTGTTTACAAGGAAAAAAACGCATTTGGTACAAATCCATCACCTGAAAACTGACCCCAAATTTCCTCCTATACTGCACATAGGACATTAAGAATCCCCACCAGAAGCTGCTCCTTCTGACATGCAACTCCAGAGACATCTCTGCAGAGGGAAAATCTGTACAGCACTGAAAAATGAAGGTCTTTACTCTGGCAACCCAGGAAAAACTCCTGACAACAGCAAACACTTTGGAGAGGCCCCTAGGGAATCCTAAAGCCACTAAAATCTTCTGTCTAGGGACACAAAACTAATGAAAGGAGGGAAAGGCAGCCACCCTTGTGGATACACCAGTATTTTCTGATGTCTTGATGAGAAGCTGTCTGGGAAGACACAGGACATGCCAAGATGGAGCAGAACACAAGTCAGGTCTCAGGGACTGTGTAGACTCTGCTGTAGACTCCCAGCATGACATTGGATGGGTCTGGCTGGGAGTTCTTACAGAAGAAATGGTGTCCAGTAGGAAGTGTCCAGGGTATAACGATCTTTCTGTTTTAAAGTTGCAGAGATCTTGCGGTGCTGTACTTTCTTACACTCTGGGTTAGAGGTCTGTCAGGCTTGGTTATGGGGTTGGGACACTGCTTGGGGAGCTCTGGCACCTGAGCAGAACACGGAAGCTCTTGGAATAACAAGGAAGGCTCATCACCTGTGACCCTTTGTTCCAGTGAGTTTGCAGTGTTTGTACAGATGTATGGAAATTGTGAAGCCAGAATATGCAGAGGAATAATAGCTGCTAGCTAAGTTTCGTGCAATATCCAAACAAGCTTGCCAGTTAGTCACATAAAGCCTGTGAAATCCACTTTCTAAGAGATTAGAAGTTTCATGTTAAGGACTCTGTCATTATAATGTTGCATAGAAGACTCCTGAAAGGTTTCAAAGGCCGAGCAGAGGCGATTAGCTTCAGTATCAAAGCAGAGGGGCTCATTTAGTCCAATCCTATTGATCTTAAATACAATCTCTTCTTAGAAAGACAGCAACTTCAAAAAGAAAAATAACAATAAAAAAATAAGAAAAAAACCCCCTCATTCAAAAGCAAATCACAATATGACAATTGTAAAAAAAAATGAAAACACTTTATTTCAGTTCTTCCAAGAGGCTTTGGAGGAATGCTGCCCATGATTTTGCATATAAATACATTTTGAATCAAAGTTTTTCATCATCCAGCCATACAGCATCTTTTCAAAAGTCCAGATAAATAGAAATGCTTCCAAGCTGGTCAGCTATAGTAACACCCAGTGGTTCACATAATGGTGATATTTACTAGCAGGAATATTTGAAAAATGCATCTACCTTGATTCCAAAAAAATTCTCAGTAAAATGCATTTGGCTCTCCTTTTAGTGAGATCAGGTAAAGATGAAACTGAATCTTTGAAGTCAGAGGCTTACTGCCCACATGCTGGCCGAATTTCCGAGGCTGGAGAAACTTTGCTTTACAAATTCATCCTCATAGAACAGTTTTTTGAACACTAGGCCCACATAATTTGAAAGTCACATGTTTTTTGAGTGTACCACAGGCAATGTCTTGGCCATGCTTTCACAGTCAGTAACATTAATACTTTTCTTTATGGAGGAAGGTGGAGACACAAGCACCACACGTACTAGTCCAGAATAACAAACTGGTGGGTACAGCACTTCCAGTAGAGCACCAACATTATCTGTTGGTCAGGCTATTGTTACTGCTTTGTTTTTCCATGAAAAGTGACTGTATCACTACAGCACACGCTAATATGGGGAGACAGCTGCCTCAGGATGAGGAAATCATACATGTGTTGAGGCCAGCTGAAAATGCTACATCCACAACGGGACCTTTCCAAAGACACCTGACAGAAGCAGAAGGTATCAAGAGAAATAGCAGAGACCAAGGAGTCATCCTGAAATAAGCCTGCAACAGGCCTTTGCTTCTGTGCATAGCAAAGGAGGGCAGATGGACAAAGCAAAATAACTATTCATAAAGATCTTGCAGTGGAACAATAGCACTGCTTATCTGATCTCAATGAAAGATGCTTCTGCCGATGCCCTTTGAGGGCACACTGTAATCTAGAAGAAAATATTCTAGTTGAGGGTTTTGGAGATGTCCCTGCTCTTGCTGTCTCAGCATTGCTTTTTTTTTTTTTTGCTCCAATGTCTTCATTTCCCTTTAGGATACTTTTTTTTTTTTCTTCCAATGTCTTAATTTCCCTTTAGGATACATTTTTGATAAATAACTTTGATATAATAAGGTGGGACTCACTTCAGAACAACAAAATTGAGATGGGAGTAGTGCTTTTGCCACACTTTTCCGGTGATCTGTCTTTTCCTCTCACCTGAAGGATGAGCTACTACAGAACAAGGAAGATCTGCTAGATTCAATCCTTGCTTGCTCTGGCCATTTTGACAAAAGAGACTGCCACCTAGAGTGAATTATCTGGATTTTTGGAAATGTGCATATGATACTTGCAGCTGCTTGTACATGTTCTCACTACATTTGATATATGCAAGCATAGTTTTCCTGTCTCATCTTTCTCCAGAAGTTCCCAGTGTTTATAGCTGTTCTTTCCTGCCCCCCAAAATAAAAAGAAAAATTAAAATAATAATAATAATAACAAATTAAACCCAGACTGAAGCTCAAGGTGCAGTTCACATATTCAAGGTTAAAGTGATCAAGCATTTCTATAGTGCTGTCTATCCCTGGGAAAGTCTGTGTAACCTCAAGTACTTTCAAACCACAAATGTTTTGTAAAAATCAATGGTTTTCTTAAGACATTTGTAAACTTAAGTACTATTGCAAGACAGAACCAAAAGCATTGCTTTTTTGGCAGCAAAAGATTAAAAAGAACAGTTTTGAGTGGCTGAGGACAAAAGGACAGTTATTCCTTCTCTGCTCTTTTAAACAAGACTGCCGTCTCCAGTACATACATGCAGACTTAAATACATACAAGTAAATGTTTTACTCAAATATTCGAGTGTGCCTTGTGATTAACTCATAGAGGTTTCGTGCTTTCCACATGGATTTAACACCACTTGCTTGGACTGAATATAGTGTCCTTAAATATTATTTTCCAATTCTCCTTAGACTTCCCAAGAACTCTGCCCTTAATATCACTGCATTTATGAAAATTTACAATGAAAATTTATGGGTAAGAATCCCAAGGATCCTGCTAAATAAGGAGATATATTTTAATTAAAGAATTTAAATAGGTCTCTGAAAGACTGGAATAATTCCTTTTTTTTTTTTTCCTGTTAAGTTTTCAATAAAGAAATATTATACTTCAATAAAAACTGCTTCACTCTGGGGCTCATGTTACTCTGTCAGTCATTCTTCAGAGACAAAGCAAAATCTTCTTACATGATATTTGAAAATGGAAAATAGACATATTTCAATTCAAAGGGAGCAAAAAAATACATGTATTTGTGGAAATCTATGTTACTATAATGTGTTTGCAGCAGTTCCAGTAGGAAACAAAACTGTGTGAATGGAATTGCAATGAAGGCAGCTACATGTGAGAAACCCTTTGTGCTGAGGTTTTGATTAAAGGTAAAGAGAAAAATAATCTAGAAATAAAAACAATAATAATGAAAAACAAAGACACCTTGCTTAAACACAGACTCCTGTTTACTTCTCTGATATCAAGGAATAGACCAATCCAATATTGTTACCTAAAACTATCGAGAACTCGCATCCTTATCTAGGTAGGCAACTGTTGTTTGACTGGTTCAAGTTGCAGCTAAACGTGGAAGTGCTTCTGGCAAAAAAGTCATTAAGAGACGTTAGCACCACAGTTGTACAGATGCCCACAGGCACTTCTGCATTATCAAGCTTTAATGGAGATGTTCATGATATTTGCTGAGTGTTTGTTGCATAAGTTACACTCTGAGTCAGGAGAGGAATGAGAGGGTTTTCCATAACCCTAAGGTTATGTGTTGATGATCTTGCAGTTATAGACTGAAAAAGTGCCTACAACTCAGTTTAATGACCCTCTTCATTTAATAATGCAGCATATCATCGTTTGCAGACATGAAACATCTGTTACAATCACATATCATAGATTTTGTAGTGGGAAAGAAATAAAGAAGCAGATGGGTTCCCTAATGTCAATGGCGTTAGTGTTTATTTAGAGATCACACTTTGAATCTCAGGCAGTCTTTTCATTTTGGTCCCACTTCCATCAGCAGGGCTTAGTGCTGCTAATTCCAATAACATGAAGCCTTTCTGAAAGGGAGGATAAGCAGATTATTGATACTCTCCTGGACTTGGATGTCACCAAAAAAAGCTTATTTCCAGGGAGGAGGTTTTATTTTGGGGAGGTTGAAGCCTGTACCTACTATGACAATGTTAATTTTACAGCAGCTTAAACCTTCACATATCCAAGACAATTGCAGTCTGACTTCCAGGGTATCAGTAGTCACGACAGGGCTGCAGGTTTGACCAAATTGTTGGCTCCCCATTCAAAAGCCTCAAAGGGTTTGTACCATTTGTGCTGGTGTGCTGATGGTGTGACTCGGTGTCCACCAACTCCCAAGCTGGATGGGACAGAGAAAATTCAGGTACACCTGTGTGCGAGGCAAAATTACCTCCAAGATTAAGATCACTATTCCAGCTAGTTATTAGGACTAATATTTATGATGGTTGTCAGAAATATTTTTCTATTTTTGTAGTTCATTTTTCCTGAAAAAGTAATATTTTCCTTAAATTTTGAGTCTTGCTCTCCCATAAACTCTCCACCTTGTACTTCGCTATCCTCTAACTAAATTTAACACCTGCCAAATAGCTGAAATTTTCCTCGTGCTCATTTCTTTGCTTGTCAGAAATTTAAGATTTGAATGTCATGATCACTGAGTCACTGAGATTACCAAGCGAGATCAGATCCCTCATAGTTTATCAGCTATGCAAATAAACTTATTTTACTTCATTATGTGGCAGGAATTTGAAGAGAAAGTGCCTCAAGATGACTGAAATTATATTGCCACCATGCAGAGTAACCTGGGACTGTACACTGGAGATGGCGTTTACTTTTACATCTCCCATCAGCAAAAGCAAAATTGCATTTACTACCTCTATTTAAAAGCAATCTTATCTCTCACTGTTCTCCTTTTTGGGGTTTCAGCTCCATCAGAATTGCTGTTAGTTATCAAATTCTTGGCTGCATCTCACACTTCTAATTAAATTTGAGGCCTCTCTTGTCCAGAAACCAGCAGAGAATAGTTAAATGGGGCTTCTATAGTGACTGATGCAAAGCAGTTGTATTCATGATGAAATACAATTAAAATTTTAATATATCTTATCTGCTGCAGCCAGTGATCCAGTTGGAACAAGTCAGTTGCTGCTGCTGAGTGTGTCCTTGTAAACAGGGATTCAGAAAAGTAACTTTGTCTCTGCTAAATTGTATGAATTGTGTTGCTTTTCTTAAAAAGGACTAAAAAAAGAGTGAAAGAATCAAGGTCCAAGATGTATAACTTCATATATTTTAATTCTATATACCAGAATTATTTTGGGGTTTTTCTTTTCAGTCTGTGAAGGCAAACTGATTTATGCCACTTGAATTTCTGTCCCACAAATTGTTGGAACAACAATCAGACATTTGTTTCCAAGTCAGACAAAGGCTGTCGAGTTATGCATACTCATATACAATATATTTGCTAGGCTTAGAGAAGAGAAATCAACACAAATCAAAGCAGCAACTACAAAAAATTACAATGTGCTTTTTCAGTCAATGTACAATAGTCCATTCCTCTCAGCAAACAAGAGAAGATGGTTGATTATATGAGAGGAATTAATCATAACCTCAAGTATGTATCTTTTTTAGTCCATGATATTTGACAGTGGCTAAATAGATTTCTAAGCCTTCACCAAAGGACATATGAAGAGAAAATCCTATGGGGGGCTTGAAAACTCTGGAAGAATTGAATTAAATATGTTTCTACTTCCCACTGAATCAATCCACACACTTTCTCTTTCCTGCATCTGTTTTTTTTTATTGGTTACCTTTAGGGGACCTTTAGCCATTCTTGGGAAATGAGGAAGAAATTCTCTTAAAAATGCAGGACTGCCCTTTTCTGTAAATGTGGTGGGAGAGTATAACTGTGTGAAACTGCTTTGCAATGTCTATTGCAGCATTTAGAAAAATATCAATGGCACTGAGTTGGAGCCATCTGCCTAAAAGTTAGATGTCTAGGCTAAGGAAACCTTGCATACAAAATCATATATAGTCAGCAGAGTGTTTGGCATCACCAGCAAGAGATTGATTCCACCCTACAATAGATACTTAAAGCAAATGGGGAAAATTACCCTCTGGAGATGCCTGTTTTGCTGCGGATAGCAGTGCAGCCTAAGCACCTAACTTTTCGCTAAGTGATATTAAATTCACCCCTGCCACATAGAAACCAGTGTAAAAAATTCCCTTTATATGCCTCCAATCCACAGTTTCATTATTCATTTCAGCCAAGGGATAGCTATCAAATACCTATGGGAAATGTGAGCCTCCAAGGGGAGGTCCCAAAATGTGAGAGCAAAGACAAGCGCTGACCCTTGGCTGAGCAGTGCTCCTCACCTTTCTCACAGCAGGCACTGGGACAGGCAGGGCTCCTCCAGTGGGAAATCCTCTGCAGCCCACCCTTCTACCCCACCTCCCCTTACACAAGCTCCCCCCTTATGGCCACTGATGGCAGCCTGGGAGCTGGGATGTGAATTCTCAGCTTGAGACAAATGTTTGGTGCCTCAGCACTCAGAGAAGCAAGGGAAAACATTCCCTGGCAGTCCTGATTTTAGTGAGAAACAGGCAGCTTTGATTTCAAGTGTCTGGGGTGATAATAGAATCCTCATCTTGGCTTTTCTAACTCATAGCAAAGGCTACAAAATATCTTGGTACTAAGGATGGGTCCAGCCTAGGGTGCATCTTTTGGATTGTGAGTCAGGAACTTGAATAAAAGCCAGAGCTCCTTTGATTGCCATGGCTCCTTCCACACCACCTCCTTAGCTTTCTGTGCTGAGGAAGTGTTGTCCTCACTGTGCATACAGAAAAAAGAACAACATTCCCTTTCCCATGCAGATTTATTAGTTGACACTGTAAAGGAAGGGCTTCATTAGGCTCACAGCAATGCCTCCGAAAAGATAAGTATTTATAAATCCCTATTAAAGCTTTTGTGGGATGTCAGCATGGGGAAGGGAGAGAGGAGAGGGGGAAAAATGAGATGGGGCACCTGGTGGGGCAAATGGAAGATGAGTTGGTGGAAACACCCACCCATGTTCCCTGAACTGCTGCGTGGGGTGACAGCCTAGGTACCACGGCAGCTCCTGCTGTCCCATAACACTAAAACCAGACTCTCTATGCACCTTCCTTAATATTTCACCCAGGCTGAACCTAGAGATGAGCTCCATGTGGCTAATTCGGGTTGCTGTTAAATCTCTTTACTTTGAACATGAGAAAAATCAGCCACTGGAATTTTCTATCAGAAGCTGGGCTTGCAGCTGGCAACACCCTCCCTGTGTTCCTATTACCAGAACCCATCATCCAGGATTTATATTACAGCCATAACATTTGTTTCAGTGCACTTACATTTGTTACACTAGGTTTCAGGCAGAGAGCACATGAATTAGCTATTTCCAGTGACACTGACAGATGTACAAAACACAGACACCACACATGAAGCACAAACAAATCTAATCATGATTTTTTCACCATTATAACTATTCATGGCAGAGGAGGATGGATTGACTCCACAACACTGAAATAGCATCACTCAGTTTTGTTTAAGTCTTGCTCTGCAATAGTATCATTTGTTATAAGTGTTCCTTCTTGTGGTGCTTGATGAATTTGCTTCAAGTTGGCTTTTATTTTTGAACCCTGACTCAGAAAAGAAAGTTTCCAGAAACAGTCTGGCTACAGAAACTGTTCAATTAAAAACAAAACAAAACAAAACAAAACAAAACAAAACAAAACAAAACAAAACAAAACACAACAAAACAAAAACAACCAACCAACCAAAAAAAACCCAAAAACCAAAACTAAACCAAAACCAAAAAACCCCAAACAAACAAAAAAATCCCACCACCCCGAAAACTAACATTAAAAAGCTCCAACAAAAACAAAGTGATGGTCAAGTTTTAGATTTAGTTATAGCCAATACCCAGAAATAGTTTTACAAGATCCTGGTATTTTCCCTGTCTCATTTAATTTTATTCTGAAAGACAAGGGTAGAGAGAAAAGGCTTTCTAATTTATGTGAGCCAGGTAATTTCATCTATTTTCTCATGTCCATGGTTGTATCCTGACCTAATACTGGACTGACCCACAAAAGAAGCTGCTTTTTTTTTTTAAATTTAAATTTAAAAATATTTAATCCCAATAAAACCTTTTCTTCTAAATATTGCAGAGTCTGAAATTGTTTCCAACTTACTGTATTACAAAAAATGGAAGTCATTGTCAAAATGGGAAACTTCTTGATCAAACCTTAAAATGAATGGATCATTCCTTGAGGAACTGAGAAAAAAAATAACTTGATATTTTCCTTTCCCTTGTAAGGATACATCACCTTACCAGCAACTCTGTCTCTCTCCCAACAATTATTTCAAATTGCAATGAAGGAGAAGAATCAAGCTAAACACATAAAATTAGATACTTTCAGCCTAGATGCATCTTTTGTTTTGGGGAGATCTGAAGAAATCAGAAGTATCTGAATATTGAGCTTAAAATCTGATTGGCACTTCTGTGGCTACAGCTTGAAGATTCAGAAACAGGAACTGACTTTTGAGAAGTGAAAGTTACTGAAAAACAAACTCGCAAAGAGCAACCAAAAAAGCCCCAAAACCAAGCAGAAAAAACCAAACCCTCCTGTGACAGATAACAGGCTGTGCCTAAACCCTGCTGAGCTCATTTTCAGTTTTGCTTCACAGACCTTGATTCAGATTACAGCACTTCAGGGACCTTAGGAGGTATTGATTGGGGAAGTTTTTGGAAGCCACGAAGTTTGTCTCGTGCTCTTGAGAGGAAGAGAACTGAGTCAATACAGAATCCTCGCTGGAGGAATGGAATTAGGCACGTGGAGTTAGCACGAGCAGCTGCTGCCTTGTTGCAGGCAGGAGCTGTGTGACCAGGAGGGATTTATAGAAATGAAAGAAAGTGTGGGAAGAAAGAACTAATGATGCAGATTATCGAGAGTATTATGCTGAAATCTTGGTGAGGAGGATGTGACTGTGCCAGTTGCAGTGTGGTGATTTCTCTTAGTGATTTCTCCTAGACTCTGTCTTTGAATCCATCTTTAATTCTGAACAGAGGCATTCAAACCCCTAGGCATTCTGATGAGAACCTGTTTTCTCTGGAAAACTTTCTTTAGAAAACTCTTTTCCAAACCAGAAAATTTCCATGTCCGTTGAAACAGTTAAATTGGTTTCCTTCGTTGTTCCGAAAATCATATTTTGTCAGAGAACTAAGATGTTCAAGGTATACAAAATTAAGGACACAAACATTTGGTTTGGATTCTTTCAGATTTTGGCAGTACGCAGGTTGGTTTTTAGCTGCTGATAGGGCTTGAATCAGAGCCTGATGTCTTCTGTCTTCTGTCTTTTGCCTCCTTTATGAAACCTTTGGAAACTTAAGTGTTGGGGTCATATCTGCACTCTGAGATTTAGGTGTTAGTGAATTAATGCCTCTAGACAGAGACATGGTCCTGGAGAAGGAAGCTATGCTAGATTCCTACTCAACTTGCAGGGTTTTCTGCCTCCTTACTAGATCTTTATGGCTTACCTCACTAAAGCTGCAAAAGCGTGAATTTAGCAGCTCACTCCACCCTCCCACTTGAGGCACCCATGCTGCTCTGACTCTGACAGGACACCTCACCCAGAGGGGAACACTCATGTCTGGTGTCCCTCAGAAAGGATGCAGGGGGTCAAGCACAGCCCTGGGGACTGTGTCTCGTGAGTTTGTGTCTGATCTCTTTCTGCTTAATGCAGCTCACAAGTGCAACTCACAAATCTACATGTGTTAATACTTGAAAATTACATTTGGAGATGCCTCAGTGAATTCTAGCAGAAAAAAAATGCAAATAAATGTAGATTTCTGTTATTATCAGCTTCATCAATGCAAACAGGCAGCAGAAGGGCCATTATTAGACTTTGATAAGAGTGCATTTTGAATGATTTCCCTAAGGAATTCAGTAAAACTCATCTAATTCCATTTCCTTTTGTACAATAATATCAATTGTTTCACACAGAAACACCTGCAAACAGTGTTGTCTGACCTCTTTATTAATTTATTTTATTTCTTGAAGGGGAAAAATGCAAGAACTGTTCTTTTTCAGTACTATATTATAATTTCAAAATGTGAGAAAGAGTCTGGAATAAAGGTATTCAGACAGAAGCTGAGGAAAATGGTGTCACAAATGAATAATCCTGAATTAATAAAATAATGGCTCTGCAAAGAAAATGCTTTTGTGTCACAGATGAAGAAGAGACTGAAAAAAAGAGAAGCAGGAAAAAGAGAATGCCTAAGAACAAGAATTTCTTTCCTGAGAACAAATAAAATGAGGGAATTTGCTATGAATAAGTAACTTCCACATCTTATAATATTCCAGTAGCATTTGGCAAGTAATCAAAGTTGATCTTCCTTCCATTCAAAAGCATCATCAGAATTATTAGTTTTTGTAATACCTATATATATATATAAAACGGAGACATGTTTATAACTCTATTTCAGTGCTGGAAAAACTTCTCTTGAATAAGACTGTACAAGGTCACCCAAGAAAAAAAAATCTTTCCTAGAAACAATCATATCCCTTATGTAAAAGAAATTCTGCTTGCATTTTATAGCTGATATTAAGCTGATATTATCAGCTTTGTAGAAAATTTCCTTGCAAAGGAATCTATTCTTATCTGAGTAAGAATTCTATCTGAATGTTTGTCTCCACAAAGGGTTTGTGAGGAATTTCAGGGCACTGTTTGCAGTAACAGTGATCCAGTGAAGCCCTCTGATAGTGATTTCCCTTTCTGCTCCTGTGTTATCCTGCCAGCCTCATGGTCCAGCTGGTTGGCAGGACTTTTAGCAAACAGCACATGGACTGTGTTAAAATCATTAACCATAATTTGTAATACAACCACTAGCAGTTGCATCTAATGAGAAAGGTGCAAAGATTTGCAAAGTCCTTGCTTTATTAGATAGGAAAAATTATGGGAGAAACTCAGGCCTGCAGAACAGAGAGCTGGAAAGGCATCACAAAGCCTAAGATTCTCTCCCATCCTAACCAAGAGGTATTTGATTCCTGGTCAGAAATTAATTAAAGCTTCACCTTGATCGACTGTCTTACCTTCTTCTGATTCTCAGTCTCCCTGATCAAAATCTGCTCCATAGCCCCAGACAATTAACAGAGAAAAAGTTCCTCTAATTTTGACTCCTTGAGATTATATTCATCTCTTTAGGACTGTATCTTCCTTAGTTCAAATACTCCTTCTTTTTTTCTGAGAGAAAGGTGATCTGTAAATGCTCTTCGTACTCTCAGAGAACATAACAATGGGAAATGGTCACAAACTGTGGCTGGAGAGGTTCAGGCTGGATATTAGGAAAGAATTTCCTGAGTTTATTGGCAGTGACCACCAGGAGAGGTGTGGCATCCCCATCCCAACCATTTTAAAAGGCACATTTGTCCAGAGCCATGGCTGACCTGAGCTGCTGATATTGACAGCACTGACTTAGGCTGGGGTGGACAAGAGGATCCCTGGCAACGCCTTCAACAAATGAGTCTGTGACGGTTCCCAGATGTTTAATTCAGCAAAATTATTCTACCTTCTCTTGGACTTTGTTCCACCAGATGAAACAAAATTAACTTAGTCTCTCCGCTCTCTTTACAATCCCCATTTATACAACTGCTTCTGAATTTCTCTGTTTCTTCCCATCTTCCTTCTACATTTGTAGTCCAGTGCAAATGATGTTTCTGGGATCCAGCTGGCAAAAGTCTGTGCATTTTTTCTAATGTCTTTTCCAGAGACATTAAATACTTTCTTCTGGAGGAATCTGTAGATATCCAAATAAATATTTGCATTTTTCTTGGTCTCATCACCCAAGTGGCTCTTGCTCATCCTGTTGTTGACTTATTTATCTAAATATTCCTTTTCCTCTGCCATTTCCTAAAAAAGGATTCGAGAATAAATATGACTTATTTTCTGTAAGAATATTGACTGTACTTTCTGGGAACGAGCACTTGAACTTTAATCATCTGATTTCAATTAATACAGACCTTAAAGCCATCTCATTCGTACCAGTAATATTCAGATTTTCTTTAATTTTTTCCAGTGCCTCTAACTCTGTATTGTAGCAAATTTCCTAAGCACAGCCTCTCTATGTTACATTTCTGAAGCAATATCATCCTGATGCCAGTTCTAGGGAATTCCAAAAATAACTTCCCTTCAGCTAAATATTTCTCATTTTAACACATGCCGTTGTAATCTCTTCACTAATCATGACTTGCCTTGTAGTTATTCTACTAATAATGACTTTCTGCAATGTAACAGCTTTATTCCCATGCTGGGAATATATTCCCATCAAACACAGCTCTGGAGTCTGAATAGGTTATTTCCCTTACGTGAAAGAAAAGAAAGGTTCCTTATCAACAGAGGAATTAAGCACTAATAAAAGACAGCAGTTTCCCATATCGAGAACTGGAACTCTGATTGTCTAAACATAAGAATGTGGTACCACTTAAGATATCCTATGGTATCGTGTCTGGTCACAGCTATTGCGCAGGAATGTCACTGCTCTTCTGTGAGTCCTGTGTCATATCTGCCAAACCTATGTGCCTGTGTTGAACAGCCCAGGACACCTCAAATGGCTCTGCATTCATCCAGAACACTAATTTGAGTCATTACTCTCCTTGTAAATTATGTGCCTTTTACAGCACAAACTTTGGGGGGCACGTGGTGTTTGTTTCACAGCGATGACCACAGAAGGACAGTTCCTCTTGGGAAAGAGCTGGAATTCAGTTGAAGATTAAGAACTTTATCCTACCTATCTAGGTGAGAGCTGGTGTCTGACCTTCCAGGACAGTCAATAAAGAGCCTTTCTTGGAAACTGCAGAGCTCCTCATTCAGCTGACCAGCCCCCGTCTGCTTTAGAAGGACTGGAGTCTCTGCTGACTGCAGGAGCTATTTAAACACCTTGCCCCAAAGTAGGCTCCCAGATGTGGATATCTCTGCTTAAACGCCTCGATCTAGCATAGATTCCCATCCTAAACTCCTGCTGCCTGCAAATGAAGTGCTGACTGCACCAAGCAGCCTGGATGTTTCCTTCCACTCCTGTGTATCTCTTTGCTCCCCAGCAGAACATTTGAACAGTTCAGTGCTTCTCTCCAGTGTGGTTTTAAGTGACTTGTTTGATGGAGCGTCCAGCTCAGGAGACTGTTGCATCCTCTAATGAATCTCAGTCAGACCCTTGCTCATTGTACCTAACTCACATTTTCGCTTTGATCAGTGTCACCCCATTAAACCCATCTATCAGAGATCCCTGTGCTCAGCTTTATGACTATTGGGAAATTATTAGAATATGATCATAGCCAAGCAGACGTGTCTGCTCCTCTGGGCAATGATATCACGGTCATTTTCTGGTCTGACACCTCTTGCTTGTCAAAGTGATCCAGCAAGAATTTAAAGGAAAGTAAATTAACTGCAGTGTTGTCTTGTACTGTGAATTCATCCATTTGTGGTGCTTCGGCTGATCACCTTGCTCAGCTGCAGCCAACTACACGAGATCTTTTACTGATGCAGCATTCTTAAAGTCGTTTGGCCCGTTGTTCATTATGTGCTTTTTAAAATTGTTATAGTAGATTAACTAACTAATGGTGGCTGGGCAAGAACATTCATCCTGGGTAGGTTATTTCAGAAGCTGAATTTTTGCTTCTGCTATTGGGAGCAGCTGGTTCTGGTCATGGTTGGTGAGAAAGGACTGGGCCATTGGGCAGATCTAGATTAGGAATGCCAGTGTGGAAATGCTTTTGTAAATACAGAATGTAAATACAAATGTAACGACCTCAGAAAATATGAGGGCTCTGTGGTATACAATGGCATGAAACATCCCACAACACTTAAAATTCATGGCATGGGGACTTCTGAACCAGAGCTGTCCTGGAAAATAGTGAATAACTTTTGAAATTTATTATCTTGTCTGATAGATGATAATGTAAAAAGCTTCTGTGCATTAGAAATTATTATAAAAATGTATTTGAGGTATTTAAGTTTCAGAGAATAAACATGTTTCTTTCCTGGGGATATTTTCAAGTATTTTTACCTCTCCTTCCCTTTCACTTCCCTCCCTTCCATCTGCCAAGTAAAGGGAAGTGCAGAAGTAAAAGGACAAATTTAGAGTAATATTAAAATTAAGTCATATAAAGAGTATCTCATCTTCAGGAAATTAGCTTTTTCTCTCCATAAACCAGAACACAATTTACAGAGACAGGAAAAAAAAAAGAATTAGGAAAAGCATACAAAATTAAACCAAACCAAATCCAAAACATTTTAATGAGAAGCCTCTATTAAAAGAGGATAAGGAGTAAGTCAAGTATCTATATAAAATATAAATAATATTGGAGCATGTAAGGAGCATTATAGTTAAGGCTGGTTGCATATTGATTTCCACTGGTACATAATTTAGGTCTAATTTCCCATGGAATCATAATTTTTAGTCCTTTAAATCTAGGGATAAGTGATAAAACACTGAAGGATTAGATGAAAGCATTAATGAAACAGAGATCTCCTTTTCAAGTCTTTCTCTTCCCCCCTCCTTTTAGAGAGAAATAGTTTCTCATCTGAGAAGATGAAGGTTTTTGAAGCACAGGAGAGAGTATCTATGCATCAACATTTCTGTCTGTCTGTCCGTCTCTGCCACACTCACACCTGGGGAGGGGAGGGGAAGGAGGGCTGGAAGTGAGGGGAGACACCATCCTTGTGTCCCCACATCCCAAAATCCCAGTCATGAGAGGCCACATGGACTACTGGGGGAAAATGGAGGTTCTCAGTATCACTGGGAGCAGAGTGATATTGCCAGCAATGGGGCATTCAGAGTCAGGGTTTCAGTTAAGAATTCAAAATTGAAGCAATCTCAGCTGCATGTAGATATGGTTTTCTGAATTATTCCCTGCCTGGAATACCAGCAGGGCTCAGGACAGTGTGAACTACACAGTTTTGTGTTTGTCTTTTGGAAGTGAGAAATCTGCAGAAAGGAAGAAAAGTTTCTCAAAAAAAGGCAAGAATTGTAACTGTTAATAGAGAAAGTGCATATTTATGAAGCTTGCCTTCTCCCTAGACTACAAGGAACAAAACTGCATGAAATACAGTGTTTTTCCCAGGAGTTAGATCTTGATGATTATTTATAAGGAGTTCCCATAAACCACTTTAACAGTATTTTAATTTAATGCACTTAGTGCTTTCATAGTTATTGTAAGCAAAGGGATGTTTTATGGCCCAGCTGAATGTGCACTGGGACACACATTACTGGCACTTAGAACACAGGAAATGATGCTTTTCTCCAGAGGGCAACCCTGCTGGGCACATGGATAAGCTGCCTACACACAGCCCTTCTGAGTCCCACGTGAGCTAAGAACAACCCACTTCTCTCCACAGAGAGTCTTCTAAACAAAGTAAAAAAGGAAATCTTCATATAAAATTGGTATTTTTGATTCTTTTCTCATCTCGCTTTAGATGGAGCAGTGTCATTTGGTCCGGAAGAGCGGAGTAGGCTCACACTTTTCTGCCTGGAAGGAGTTTCTCGCTGTGCAACATCCCTGTCCTGGCAGAGTTTAGCTGCTGGGGCAGTGCAACAGCATGAACTTCAAGGCCCTGTGCTATGGAGGAGTGAAGAGTGAAGACTTCAGTGGATCCCTTCTTTGTGAAATCTTCAGCAAACAAATAACTCCCAGAAAGAACCTACTCTTGATTTGGAGGCGCATTAATCTAGCATTATCTGCTGTGAGATGTCTGCCTATTCCCAGAGGCAGCACATGCCAGAAGAAAGAGCTCCTCCAAGGTAAATGCTGTGGTGAACAGATGGAGTTTGAATCTTCACCTCTTTTCCAGTGTAAATGAGATTAATCCACCTGAAGCTTCTGTGAATGTCTCCTGGCAACTCCCGAAATTCCCAACTGTCTCCAGCAAATCATGACATTGAATGGCAAACAATCCACTGAGGCCACAGGCCATGGCAGAGTTCTGTTGGTCATCCATGTGACACTGCAGACAGCAGCCTCATCCTCAGCACCGCTGATGGCTTCTGTGTCACTGAAAAATCAATTTGTTTCCAGATGTGCCCTCCTCCTCCTCTGAAAATTCAGGTGCACGTGTGTCCTGTGTGGAATCAGGAAACTCTGTCTTCTTGCTACCTGGAAAGCTGTGGCTGCTTTTCAGCCCTTCAGCTTTTAAGGGCTGTGAGCTTGGGGCCCAGTATAGAACTCTACCAGTGGACTGTGGAAACTCAGTATTATGAGCTTCCGAGGTAATTCAACTTTAGTAAATGTTGTGATTGCTTACAACCAAGGTTGGTCAGCCTGCTGTCACCTTCACAGTAAAAATCCCAGGCTTCAGCTATGGAGAAATGTAACCATTTGTAGCCACAGGCCTCTGGGAAGAATGGAGATGCCCTGCAGAGTGATTGTCAAAAGGAGAAATGGATTTCCCTGGTGCGGTGATAGAGATGTACAGCAAGTTTCAGCAATCTAATTAGTTTCTTGATCAGAGGAAGACAACTCTTCAAGGCAAATGAAAAGGTCATTGCAAATCCCAGAGAAGTATTCATGTCTTTTGTCATATTTGCTGACAGATATTTAAATATAACCACTCACTTTTCCTGTAGATATTGTCAGCAGATGCCAGACAGCTGACAAGCAGCAATGAATTTGTACCACAGCCCTGACATACCAACAACAAGGAAGTGGATGAACTGCTAAGTGCTCTTTCCGTGCTGCTGGGAGATAGATCTGTGGCAGCAAACACAGGTCTAAGTGATGCTCAGAGAACACAGTGATTTCACTGATAGTTTGGCCTGGTGAACAATACTTGAAATGGAAAGGAAAAGTGTTCGCTCACTGGAGCACTCTGAGAGGATGTGGGAGATGAGATCCTCAGGATCCCCAAAGGAGACTTTCTGAATGACCTTAACAAGCTCTCTTAAAATGTTTCAGGACTGCAACTCAACTATGTATTGACTGCAAGGACGACTTCACGTGCTGCAGATGAGGTGGGTTTGCTCTCTTTCAGTTCTCTGTCTGTAAAACAGGGACAAAGGTATTTCCTTTCCCCACCTTTTCATAATCACTTCTTTTAACTGTAAAAGCTTCAAGGTAAGGATAGGTCTGGATGCAATCATGATGTGGATGGACACATTCCCATTATAGCACAGGATCCTGCATACAGAAGATGTTGACATGAATAAAGGTCTCATGATGAAAGGAGTAACATTTTTTATTGCATGCAGAAACGGTACAACCAGGTTTCAGTATTAATCAATCCTTTTATAGGAAGACTAGAAAAAGTACTATCTGCTTCCCATGGTATGTCCTTCCTTCAAAGAGCCTGACCTTCCACTCTCAGGATTAATCTGTGCCCCTGTTCCGTGGTGTCATGCTTCCAGAACAGTTTCCAACCCAATGTGGAAAGGATTTGCGTTGATAGACCATATGGACACTTCCCGGAGTGTGGAACAGGTATATTGAGTCTTCCTAGAAATGTTCTTACAGAGTGTGAATGAGAGATCTCTTGCTGGAAAAAGACTTCAGCATTTAAACTATGAACTGGAGGGAGAGTAGGGGATTTTACTTTAACTCGTATAGTGCAGACAGGTCTTTGTCTGCACTTAGAGACCAGGTGAATCAAATCTCATGTTTCAGACTATTAGATGATAAATTCATAAATCAGTTAACTTACTAATTAGATAGAAATGCACGTATGAATGTAAAAGTTACTTTTCTTTGATTAGAAATGTGATGGAAGCAGGATGTATATAATATCCTATATTCTTGAAGGAATACTGATCCATGGGTTAATGGCATGCATGTGTTAAAATCATAAATACATAACTTGATAGGTGCTTTTACATGTGTAAGTTTATCACTCACTGATCATCTCTCTCAAAACCAAAGATAAGATTTTACTTCACATTAACTTCCATGCCCCTCTAGTATGCAAATGGGAAAAATAGATATGTGAAATATCTTTAGATGTCCAAGAAAAAAAGAAGGAAGAAAGACATGACGTAAAACAAAGTCAAAGAACACAACTGTTCCCTAGGAAGCAGTGAGGCTTTTTTTCCCCCTTGCTTTTCTAACTCCTGCATGTACAAACAATATATGAAATGCTCAGAAGGAAAGTTTGCCTGTTAGTATTTATATCATCTTGAATAAATCTTCAGAAAGAACAAAACTTACAAGTCTGACCCATTTTAATCTCCAAGTAGGCCAATGAATTTAATTAATATTATTATGGAAGTGTGAGGATGTTAGCCCTCCTCCCCATCAACACTGTTTAATTTGATGACTATGTGTTAAGTCAGGTGGGGCATTTGTGTCATTCACATTGTGTCTCTCAAAGCTTCTGGTACCACTTTTTAAGGCTGAACTGCAACTTGCATTGCTTTGCAAGGTGCATCTGGTGGAAAAAAAAAAATATTACTTGATCCACATTGGGACCTGAAGAGAACAACACGTTCTGTGTTGTTCCACCCATAACCTTTATGTCTCTCTGTGTACACATAAACTATATTCTATCTATACACACTGCCTGTCAATAGGCATGGATAATGGCTTTTACAGCATTTACAAACATTCAAGGAGGAGAAAATGGGTTGGTATAGATATTGAAGTTCAGATTCACCCCATCAAAGACAGAAGGCTGAATTACAAATATGAAAGAGGATTTAAGAGGATTTCTTAAAATGGGGTGCTTCCCCCTTTCTTCCTTTCTTTCTTTCTTCCTTTCTTCCTCTCTTTCTTCCTTTCTTTCTTCCTTTCTTTCTTCCTTTCTTTCTTCCTTCCTTTCTTTCTTTCTTCCTTCCTTTCTTCCTTTCTTTCTTCCTTTCTTCCTTTCTTTCTTCCTTTCTTCCTTTCTTCCTTCCTTTCTTCCTTTCTTCCTTCCTTTCTTCCTTCCTTTCTTCCTTCCTTTCTTCCTTCCTTTCTACCTTTCTTCCATTCTTCCTCTCTTCCTTTCTTTTCTTTCTTTCCTTTCTTTCCTTTCTTTCTTTCACCAAATTTCCTCCTGTATGACTACACAAACTCTAACACTTTGTGAATAAATTCAGCTTAAGAAACCGGCTGAGGACAAGGAAATTAGCCATTTCTAAAATTGTTTTTCAACTGATCAGTTCAAGGCACAGTCACACAGATGCTTGCAGCATTGTAGAAGAAAGGATCATGCATGGAGCAGGAGTGAGAAAGCAGAGCTGGGAGAAAGGTGGCAATGTCCTCTCCAGTGGAGTGCTGGCTTCTCCCACTCGAGCTGGCATGGTAGGGGTGGCATTGGTTGCCCCAGCTTAGGTCCTACCTGCACAAATTGGGATGTGTCTTCTGAGCAGACTTGTTTACAGACATGAAAAAGAGCAGGAATATTTAGAGTCTGCCACCAGCTGTCCACCTTGGACAGAGGAGCTGTTTGAAGTGTCTGCGCTGGGGAAAAACTTGCCTTGACATTGAATGCATCACTTCCTAGGACAGCTTCCCCCGTCCTCCATTTCTGATCAGACCTTAACCAGGAAAAGACTTTGTAACCTGGTTTTGATATCCAGTCTCTTGCCTGTGTGCTCTAACTTGTTTTTTCCCTCTGACTTTATATAAAGTACAGTGCACTTGTGCTCTGCCTGTTGAAGTAGGCGTGATTATTTCACCACTCTGTGTACATGGCAACTGAGAGATGCAATTATGATGTGACTTATTCAGGTTGTGAATGTGCCTTCAGAAAGCCCCCAAGCCTCCCAAGTGTCCTAGGTGTTTGTTTTTGTCACAGAAGTGTTTTTGCTCTGAATCACTAACCAAAGGAATTAGTCTCTTTTATTAATATACCTGTAGCACAACTCTTGAAAGAAGGAATATCTGTTCCCAAATTGTCTTGCTTGGATATAAATTAACATTTGAACTCCACAGGAAGAAAAACAATGTCAATTTACAATTTCTCATCCTGATATTTATCATGTAAAAACTAGCACAGTCTAGATTATGCTACTAATGAATCGTGACAAAGCCTTTTTTAAAATGAATTACGTTTAAATTATAACCCTTAAATTATTGTTTTAATTTTAACTATTATGAAAAGAAATACTAAGGAAAACAAGTAGGAAGTAAAAGAATATGTGGCATTTAAACTACACAAAAATAGGGAGATGGTCCATTTTGTTGTTTTTCTTTAAACATTTATATTTTCCTTTGTTCATGGATTGGAATAGAATCTATTTAAACAAGAATCTGAGGTTAATCTAAAGTGACATTTATTTTAGTTTTAAGTCAGGAATGCAAAACAAAATCTTTCTAGTCAGAGCAGCCCACTGTGTTTGTTGAGTCCTGGTGGATTAAATAAATTTAAAAATAAAATCCAAGTATATTTCAAAGCTCACCAGAATACTGAATGTAAGAACAGGCATGTTTTTTTTCCCCCAGAAAACATTTTAAAAGCCTGAAGCAAGTTAACAGTCTAAAGGCTATTTTTGCCTGATTTCTTTTGCCAGGAACAGTGGCAGGAATATTCTCCCAGGAAGCTGTGCAACACAAGATGCAAACATTTTGGATAGGAGCTGAAGAAACATTTTGTAGATCTCAAGCTGCAGAGGGAGTTCAGGTGCTCATTTAAGGATTATTGGCAAGTTGAAAGCCCAGATTTCTCCTTACCTGATGAAGCCTAATTACTTTATAAGAGAGCAGTGGACTAAATTAGCCTCTGGAGGTGCCTATATCTCTTCATTACCTCTACAAAGAGTGTAGGGTGAAAATGCTCAACAGTTACCTGGGTAATAAGTAGAATTTTCAGAACTTAATAATATTGCTGAATCTTTCTTCCTCCCCACCATTTTATTGCTTTCATGACGTGCTGAGGACAGAGGGTTTGTGCAGTTTGGAGGAGGCTGAGGGGCGACCTCGCTGCTCTCTGCCCTTTCCTGAGGATGGGCAGCGGAGAGGGAGGTGCTGAGCTCTTCTGGTGGCTGATGCCTCAGGTCTGTCAGGGTTTAGGAGGCATTTGGACAAGTTTCAGGGACAGCCCTGAAGAGATCAGGCAGCTGGACTAGATGATCGTTGTATGACCCTTCTAACTGAAATATTCCATTCTATTCTATTCCATTCTATCCTACATACATACAAGCTTCTACATATATCCATATACATATTCCAGACTGTGACTAACACTGCAGAGTTTTCAAGAGGGAATGAGGCTCTTTCTTGTTACTGGAACTCCCAGCTGCTCGGCACAGGTAAGTTTACCTGGCTTATGGAGAGATACTGGATTTATTTTCCCATGATTCATGCATCTTTCATTGAGACCCAACTGTTTCTGGTCAAATATCATGCACAAATTTTTCAATAAAGTTGAAAGTGTACTCTCTTGCTTCCTTTGTCCTTATGTTAACTACTCCAGGACTGAAATATTGCAGATTTTCAAAGGAGAGGGAACGCCTGCAGCCAGGGGATTCATGCCAATGAGAACACGACCTGTTCTGTAGACAAAGAATCTGCACAGAGATTCAGCACAACACAATCAAAAAAAGATCAGTGACATTCATGGCAGATATCTTTTCAAGCCTCTTGTCTGGAAGATGCTCCTGTGCACTGACCTTATATTAGGCTTGTGAGACTGGGCTGGTATACTGAGTGTTAAAGTGACAGGAGAAAGAATACTTGTCTTTCTAAAGACTTTTGTGCCTCTGGTAACAGCTTCAGCTGTGATGTCTCTGAAGACCTGTCTTTGTGACAGTTTTGTCATTTTGAGTGGGCAAAGAAAAGAGGAACCCTTTAGTGAGATTTGGCTGCACCACTACACTTGTCAGATACCTTTTAGTATGCAAATCAAGAATGGTTCTAGTTAAATCCAACTCTGGGCTTTTTTTCTTTCTACTTCTTGAAGTATATAAATCCTAAAGTTTTTAAACCCCTCCAGACACAAGCATTCTCTCTCACTCACAAACACAGAGCCAAGTCTCGCTTTAAAAAAGCCAAACAACAACAATAACACAAAGCCACTTTAACATTGAACAGAGTCAGAAAGAAAATTCTGCTTGTCTACTTACTGAAAAAAACACAAACCCAAACCCAGAAAAATAGCTACTTAATGTAAAGCTAAAATATGGAAGTATGCACGCACACACACACACACACACACACACTAGTGTTTCTGTAAAAAATCTCTTCTGGATGGGAGAAGAGGTTTGGCAAGACAGATAGAGATATGATATTTAAATTCAGATATACTCCTGAAGGTAAAGAAAGGTCATCTTACAGGTGAGCAGAACAGAGTTACAGAGAACTGACAGGGTCAGGGTTGCTCCTGCCATCACTTCTGTGATGTGTAGTTTCGCTGTTTCCATAATCCACTAACTACAGACATGCCCTGAGAATTTACCCCGAATTTAAGAGACCCTACTGAAATGTGTCATTTTGCTCCAACTCTTTCAAATACTTCCAGTTGAGGTCCTAAGGTCAGTCATTGTTCAAATCTCCATGGATTCTTTCTCCTGAAGAGGAAACAGGATTAACAGGTTCCTGCTAAAAATTACCTTCTCAGCAGAAGGAAATGCTGTTGACTACTCAGTAGTTCAGTGTGTAAATCAGCTTGTGAGCTGCAGCGGAAGCAAAAGGGAAATTGTAGTGACCTGCTAGTAATGCAGAAACCTCCAGGTAGGACAAGGAGAACTGCTGGAGAAGATAATATCTGGAATACCCACAAGTATTACCAAAAGACCTGATCCTTTCTTCCTCTCCCCTTTGCAAACAAGGAGCATTCCCTTACAGGTATAGTATGAATAATGATAATTATCTATATATATAGTAATAATAATAACAATAATTTTAAAAGTATGTGATACTCAGCTCTGCTATTACTGGAAAATACTTGAGTGCCTCAGAAACATCAAGCCAACCAGCAATCTGACCTCTTACAAAGAAGTATTTTGCCCTTCCAAAGGTCTAAATTCCAAGGCAAGCACCAAGATTTAAAACAGTTTGTCTTGGTAGAACCAGAATTATCCATTATTAGTCACAGCAGAGCACAGGCAAACTAATATTCTTGCAGAGGAGTGAACATATCCCTCTACCCAGTCAGTCACAGACATTTTTCAGTGATTATCGTTCATCAACACTTCCACCTTCAAGCCAGTTTAACTCTGCTTGGTGTTACCTCAGCATGGAGGACATGACAGCAGTGTCATCTCTCCTGACAAACAAAAAAAAAAAAAAAAAAAAAAAAAGAAAAAAGAAAAAAAACTGCTGTCTTGTGAACATGGAAGTTTTAGTTTACGTAACAACACTGAAACAAAAGTTAGTGCTACTCATTGGAGTCATAAATATCAGCAGTGGCACTCTAGTAGAGAAAATGGTCTCAGCCATTGCTGTTCATCCACTCCTAATGAGAGGTACAGCCAAATACAATTGTAGTGCTGGGCAGAGTGAAACTCTCGGGTACCATTACATTTTATCTCCAGTAATAAAATCATGCCCATTAGGCCTTGAAGAACTTGAACATGGCAGTGGGGATATAAGCATGGAGTAGGGATCGTTCATTTTTAATTGCTAAATCATTACCTTCTAGAACTCCAATGACTGAGATGAGGGTTCTCCTACTAGGTTCAGTATTCATAGTTTCTTTTGGCTTTGGGGAGAGACTTCAAATTGCTCTGATTTTTGCATAGTTACCACAAAAGTGGAGGGTGATTGATGTAGGAGAGTAGAAAGCATCACAGCTGATAACTCTGAGAGTGAGTGGTTATTCAGGAAGTGGTGGCTTTTGAAAGGAGTTTGTGATTTTATTATTTCTCTCATTTGTCACCTTTATTTACCTGTGCCTTTGACTTCAAATTTTTAGTTTTTTAGAAGATTTCTTGGTTGGACAGATGCCAGAAGTGAGAAGCCTCTTTTACTCATTCACTTTGTGTTGGGAGATATTAGTTTTCCCTACAGACTTAGCACTGCTGAAGGGAGTGAGAGTTGAGGTCCTTGAATCACAGCAATGAGTTGATAACCTAGACTGATGTGCAGGGATGAAGCAAACAACATGGAGATTTAATGTCAAGCCCACAAATGCCTTGCTTTGGCTTTTCAGAAAAATATGGATATGTTAGGGTCTTGGAAAAATCAGCTAACAGACATTCCAGTGCTGTCACAGGTAGAAAACCAGAGATTTCTTAAGACAGATCCTAGTAAAATATATGGCAAGTTTCCACAGCAATATCTGATCACACTGGGAACGGAAGCATTAGCCAGTTCTAAAACAAACACACAGATCAGAATTTGAAGATGTCTGTGTTAGCAGGTTTTGCATTTACAGGGAGAATCAGGTGCTCTGTAATGGGCAGCATGTCCCAGCCTGCTCTGAGAATTCCTAGCCCAAGGCAGTTTGGCTGCAGATGGCTCCTGTCTCTGGGTTTTGTTGTGTTTGTGGGACAGTGGTTTGTTTTTTTTGAAAGCAATAGCCTTGGTAAAACAGTTTCAAAAGGATTTAGCAGTAGCAGCAATGGAATATGAGAAACAAAAGCTAGTTTTTTTGTTGAAGTAACCCTTAATAAAAAGATTATGCTGCTTGCTGTTTTGAAAGAAAATGTGCAGGTGAAAAGACAGAAAAGGAATAGAGCATTTGTCCTTTTTTTACATTCCAGCTTAATCAACACAGCACGAAATGACATAATCACTGTGAGCTGCTGCTGTTCTTCTAATTTTTCCCACAGGCAGCTTTTTCCCTTGGTGTGCCTGTATCAGATGGGAAATTAGGAGCCACTTGCTGACAGTGATGCAGGCGAGGGAATGAATGACCACTGAGCTGTAGCACAATCTGTTTGACTTGCAACACAGGATGCTCAAAGATTTTGAGGAAAAAGAGGTTCTGTTGTCAGCGCCTGCATTACTTTCAATATTGTTAAAGAGAATAATTATTTTTTTCCACAAAGGTAGCAAAGGGTATTATCTGGACAAGTCTTAGGAAAGAACAGGAACATTGCATGGAATGGAATAAGGTCCATCTGTGATTCTCACTTGTGCTGAAGGGACTCACTGAACCCTGGGGACACATGAGCTGGTGGGACTGTGCATCAGGAGGAAAAATCAAGGTGCTTCAATGGATGTGTGTGTAGCTGCAGTTATTCCCCTAGAAAAGAGTGAAAGTACAAGTGGGCAAGGGACTAACAGCTGACATCTTCCAAATGAAAAAATTACTTTGTGGAGCATATGAGATTTCTGAGTTGGTGTGATTGCCTGGGCAAAAGGCAAAATATTTTGTATCTTATTCTTTCATTTCAGCTTTACCTAAATAGGCAACTCCTTGGATCAGTGCATTACCTATGGGAAGTGCAAGCCTTCTACTCACAGCCTCATCTGTGGTAGCCATTGCTGCTGCACTTTTTTTCATAGAGCACATGTTTATCTTCTCAGCACCAAATGCCACAGAGATCCTGGGAAATTTGGTTAGTTCAGCTCGGGTTCTGTAAGAGATGAGGCATCTGGATGCAGTCCCCACAGGCAAATACAGCTCAGTATCAAAGCAATCTTCAGTGTTTCAAATCTAACGGCATGGAGGCACCAGGTTTTCCTATTTCTCTAAAAAGAAAAAAAAGAAAAAAGAAAATAAAACAATAGGAAATTTTTGACTTAGCATGAGAAGAACATAAACATGGAATTACCAGAAATTTCAGGTTTTGGCAAGCTTTAATAAACACTGTAAACGTGAGGTAAAACAATTTTCTTTTAGAAGAGTTTGTAGTTGTACCTGATTTGTTGGGAGTGAGGGATGTACCAACTGTACTTTGCCAGTGTAAGGTATCAATTTATCAGCAGGAGGTGCAGGGCACACAGCCTGTTTATAACTCGCATTTCAAAATGTTTCTTTTGTGGAGACAGAAGTAAGTACCCATCGTGCCTCTTGCCAGAAGGTTTAGCTCCAGCCATCCATTCATTATGATACTTTTGTGTGATGATTGCCTATACAGTGGCATCAGCAGTACAAGTTTCAAACCCAGCTGGTTTCTCTCTGATACAAAGGAGACAGTTCAATTCCACATGAAGATAAGCTCAAACTCTATCTCTTTGTTCCATGGCTTCCCTTTCCAACAAGAAAAAACAATTTGTGCCATTTTTGTGGCAGATGTATATGAAAATACTAGAAATAGGGAACAGTAGTAAGTGCTTTCCCCCAAATAGTGGAAATAGTGATTGTACTACCAGAATAATTTTATGATCTTGAGGCAATCACAATTTCTGTGGCTGGTTTCTCCAGTTTCTACAAAGGGCAATAATGCCTTGGTATTTCAAATATATGTGGCAATGAGAAATATTTATTCAGAGATGCTCAGGAAGAGGATGCAGCAGAGGTAGATTTATAGATAACTGACATCCTTATTTTCAAGCATCAATGCAAACAAAAGTGATTGACTTTGCAAAACAAGAAAAAACTGTTTAGTTGTAAAGCTCTGCAGAATGGAAATTGTGTGACCTTCAAACTGCTAAGCTTAAGAAATTAGTTCTCATTTGCTCTGCATGTCATGAAAGTGCTTCCCTTAATGAAGGCAGCACAACAATTGTTTGAGACATTTATATGTCTATTCAGCTTGGCCTTTGACTTAGTCCAACATCATCCAGCATTCACCTGAACCCCCAAACACAAGAACCTCAACTCTTCAGAGTCATTCTGCATAAAATAAACAGTGCCCATGGAAAAAGTTTTGTCTTCATCTCTTACTCACAGTGTTGGATCCTACAAGAGGCGCGGCAATTGTTAGATATGTTTCATATGGCCCAAAAATTGCAAGCAAGAGGCCAGTCTATATAAAGAGATGCCCAGCAGCATCTAAACAAACAAATTTGATGAGGAAAACAGGGCTTTTACTCTGTTTCAGGAGACGCCCAGTTCTGGAACCCAGTGAAGCACTATGCAGCAAATTTTGGAGTCTGGACCAGCCTCTATGAGGTCCCTTCCAAGATTAGAGACCTACTATTAGTGGGTGCCATTTATGAGGATGTACCAAATTAAAGTTTGAAAGTCTATACAATAAATGAACAAAGATAAGCCAGAATGATAGATGAAGACTTACTTGCTTCATTCTTACCCCACATGAGCCAATGAAATGATGCGTTACAAGGAAAACTTGACATTGTCATTTGTTTGCTCACATTCAGAAGATCTCCAGTGATGGCTGGAAGAACAATCTGTTTAAATCTTCCCTTACCACTGTTGGTAGTTATTGCTTAATGCTGCTGTGAAGTATGGGGGAACAGGTTCTGAAATCTCTGGTGTAGGAGTGTGGAAGATAGAAGCGGAAAGGAAACAGGAGATGATCAGATCAGGAATCACCGGCAAGACCCAGGAAGGTGTGAGGTTTGAGTGGGGAGGAAGGGGTAAGAGAGAGGATATAAGTCAGGGTCGACTTATGCAGCAGTCTGACTGTCAAGAAGAAAAATTGTTGTTCCCATGTTTCTTTTTCCTCTGGCAGAACCAGAGCCACAACTGAAACAAGTGAGGTGAAACACTGATCATAAAAGATCTCCTGCCTGCCTCCATGACCAACATAAGAATGAAAGAAACTGACATGGGACCGAATTCAGGCCATGTCTGGGGCTTTGTAGAATATAAAGCAAAATGAGAAAAGAAAAACAAGACTGGGATAAGTGATAAACTGTGTCCTCCATCCCAACCCTGTCATTTTTTTCAGCTAATAAACATGAAGATTAATTGACAGAAATACAAAACTCACTGATGTTTGTTGGATTGTCGGTGTTTGCAGCGGGTCTGCCCCGATATTATTCTTTCCTTCCCTAGGAAACAGCAGCAATTAGCTCAACTAAATGTGATTCTATTGAGGCTGGGTACTCATTATGCCAGGGAACTATGCACTGAGCTGCGTTAAGGAAAAAAGACAACATGCAAAAAATAGAAAATGAAAACTGGAAGGATCACAGTTATTTGTGAAATTGTTTCCAATTTTGCAGATAGTATCAGCACTTCTCCCTTCCACTGAAAATAGAAAATGGTTTGTGGATAATTGATTTTTAAAAATTAAAACTATAACACTTCACTACTGTCAAAATGAGAAATAATACCCTGGATGCTAAAGCTCTCACAATTCGAGAATTTTAAAATAAAAAGTTATGAGTGTCTTTCTTTTAAATGAAAACTTGGCAATATGAAATGTATTAAAATGTATTTTAAAAAAATAAAGAATTTTTCAAAGTCAAAATAAAATGAATCACTTTTCTTGTGATTGAACACTATATCTGCAGATGGTTTTTATGGAAAATAAAAATGACAAAGAAGATATCTCCATTTTCATTTAATCTACAGCAATTTTTTCCCTGATTTTTAAAGTCAACCACTGAATAAAAGATCTGTTGTTCATTCTGATCTAGTTGTGATCTAGACAGGGTGACATGAAGATAGTCATACCTTTAATTTACAGATAAAAAAATAGTGCACTGAGAGAACAGATAATTTTCCAAGATTACATGTGACAAATAGAAGGAGGGTAACCTAAACACCATCTTAAATAATACCCTAATTTTGACTCTATTGCATGGGGAACAGTGTATGGACTTTCAGATTGCAATATACCAGTAAATTCCTTCTTTGTATAAAATAAGACTTGCCTGTCTAGAAGTAATTTGCACAGCATTTCAAGGTATCCATCCCAGGTCTCCACATCTGCTGACAAGGGCAAGTACCTGCGGATAAGACAGCCCCAAATTTATCATTATCTGTTGCAATGACTGAAGATGAAATTCCATTTGCAGCTCTGAAGTCCTTACTCTGCAATACACCCGAGAGGATGCCTGAGGAATAGCATGAGCAGTTTTTCCACCACAATGTAAATGAATCTCTTTGAGAGCCTGATGTTTTTTAACAGGTGTGTTGTCTGGAAGTAATTTATTTGGCAGAAATGATCCAGTCTCTTTCCTCATACCTATGTGATATACTCAGAACATGGTCTTTCCCTTACTGTCGCGTTAGAATCTCCAGGTTAACAGCAGCTGAGACTGTTCTGTTCATACACCCAAGGCAGAAAAGCACAACACTGAGGTTAATGCACAGTCGAGAAGGGAAGTTTGAGCCCCAAATTCCCACTGATTTCAAGAGAAAATGGAAATGCTCTAAAAATCACTCACCGCAGGCTTACACCTTACTTAAGCCAGGATTCCTTTCTGAAGAAGATTGTTCAATGTGAGGCAAAAGGAGAGTCGCTGGTTGCTAGTGAGAACAGGAAGGGGATGGCAACAGGACAGCTCTGCAAGGGCACCAATCTGACTTCAACACTGAAGGCACTGAACAGCAATGGGCATTCAAGGCTTTGTGGAATTTAAAGGCAATTTGCCTGCTGCTGGCTTTGCTTTCCCAAGATGCACGAGAAGACACAGACTGAGAGCTGAACTGAGCTGGCCTGGGAATAAAACCAAAATTGAACTGTGCTTACATTGCTGAAACTTTTCCATTGGTACACTTTTGAGGACAGCATTGAACCATGGGCCAATAATGGTGTTTATGTTGCCTGTTTGGGGTTCTGGAAGCCTAATCCCATGTTCTTAGTCTGAAAAGCATAGGTTGCTCTGGGACCAGTTTCTCAACATAAATTCAGACTATCTGAAGTGGGTTGTCCTTACTCAAAGTTGCATTTGTAATGTGAGCATCAACACAGTGAAGCGCTCAGATATAAGATGACTATTTAATTATCAACAGAGACAGGCCCAGCTGCTGTTGCAGTGAGTGGAAATTTTCCCTTATTACACAACAGGAACTGCAGAGAATCTATATTTTAGCTTTTATTTTGGCATTCATTCAGTACCTTGTAATGACCAGCATAAAACCTTTCAAATCACTAAAGGACCACTCACTGCAGGGGAGGAACATCTGTACACTTCCAGAGAACCACGACCTTCCTGTGCTAAGATCAAGAGCTTATTTGACTGAGATTTCAAGTCCTTTTTAGATAAACGGAGAGGCAATTACTCCCTGGCTCCTCTCTTTTCTGTATAGAGAGAACTTTGGCTTTCTGAAGCACCAATTAAAAAACCCCACAACTCTCTCTTTGAATTGCTTCATTGCTCCTGTTAATTGTCTCGTTTGAGTCTCTGCCAGAGTGAAAGTACCTTGTTACAGAGCTATGAACCTGCAATCAACTTTGAAAACTTCCACTTTACAAGTGCAATCTTACACTTTTTTTTTTTTAACCCTAAATGAAAGGGAAAAAAATAGAAAAATGCATTAGGTGTTTCCTAAATCAAAGTCTTTAATAACATGTTAATCTAAGTTTTTATAGATTCTAAAATGCAGTTATAGACAGCTGAAATTTTCCTATGGCTTACTGTCAAATATACAAGAGTCTGTTTGGAAAGTCTGTAAGCACTGTAATCATGGATAAAATATATTCTGCAAGGGGACTCTAAATTTGCAGTAATTATGTACCATTTAGTTAATCTGTCTACATTATTTATGAAGAGTATTTTGTACTTAAATACTTGAAGAGTTGACAGGGTAATGTTCAACAGCTACTTGGAACAGAAGTGATGGAGAGGCAGTAAAAAATAATTTCAATTTTAAATTACTCTCTTTGTGTTCATTTCCATGTTTGTTTTTAACTCAAAGACACAGTGTGAGATCTCTTTCTTAAAGGAAGATAAAAATAAGAGTGTGCTGTGTGCGTGCATAACTTCTGTTATGCACATCTGTAAGCCAACGCCTACTTTGCAATGAGACACAAATAGCTTGGGTTTTTCCAGAGACTTCAGCTACCTGTCCTTTTTCACACTCAGTTCCATGGATGTAATTTCCCGCACTGATTTTTTTGTTTGCAAGAGGAGCAGAATTGGATAGAGGTCAGTGTCAAAACATGTTTTTTACATCAAATAATATATATAGATGCACAAGTGTACTGTACCCTTATACTCACAATCATGGAAAATGCAGAACAGGAAAGACAACAGGGTGCAAAATGCCTGGGCTGTTCTCCTTGCCCTTCTCCCACTATCGTGCAAGAAGGGGACCAGGACAAACCACTTTTCTGCATAACACCTGCACTCTGGGAAAAGTAGGAAGGAGAGGTGGCTCTCAGGTGGGGAAGAAAATAAGGGTATATGGAAGAGGAGAAAATGTCAAATGTACACATGTCCAAAAGTGGGCCTGACTGATAGAAAGTCAGGTGAACAGTCCCCTGACTTCACAGTAGTTCTTGTTGTACATTTCTGGATCTCTTGGGGGTGGAAGGAGGGTGTCTGTGTGCAGGGATGGGGGTGCATTGAGTGCACGTGTACAAATCCTCCAAAGCACAGACACTACCACCAGTAGGGACAGGTCTATAAATTATTTCCCCTTGTTTTTCTCTACCTCCTAAACCCTGAGATTAGCTGTCATTAGAACAAATTCCCATCTCCCTTTGGGATTTCCTCCATGAATAAAATCTGCTTTATTTGCCCACGTGAGCTGTCTGTACAGCATGTATCAGATTCATGCGTTGTTTATAGCCTCGTGAGACATAACATGCAGAAGCTGTTCCTTCAAAATCAAATTAATGCCATTCATTATAAGGTGAGTGGTGATTCACCACCAGATGACAAGCCTGTTGAACACAGGATTTATTCCTCATGCAAGTTAGTAGCATTAATTCTTTTTCTTTTTTTTTTTTTTTTTTGCAAGCTGAAGGTGAGTGCACTCACTGTCCCAGAAGGGAACAGTCAGTCAGCCAGTTTTATCAGGTCTTACTGAACATGCAAATGTATTATTTTTGTGATTCACTGACATCCATGGTTTTAGTGGATGCCTGTAAGGCACTGCCACTAAAAAAAGGTTAATTTGAATCAGGTCTCTGTGTTGCTTGGGTTTTTTTACTGGTTTTGAAGCAAAGGGTTTAACCATGTGGAATGTGCTGTAGTTATGTGCCACATGTGGCCAACATGAGGGGTGGACAAGCAGCTACAAGAGAAAACGGATGGCAGCCTTTATTGTGCTGGGTTTGATGAAGTTCTGGTAGCCTGAAGGGAAAGCAGACTTTGGTAGAGTTGAAGGTTGGGAGGTAATTTTTTCCCATTCTGTTGCTAGGCAACCAACGACTGGATACTTAAGGACAATTTACTCTTTTGTAAGAGGCAAAAGATGTGGCCAAGGCGGGGCAAGAGGAGGAGAGATCTGGACATTCTGTAAACTTACTGGCCCTCCGAACTTTGGAGAGGCAACGGTGAGCGGAAGGGCTCTCTCCCTTTTTGCTGCGACTGCAGAAAAAGCCCAGCTCTGCACTGCTTTCTCTACCTGGTGGGTGAACTTTCATTTGGGAAAGGGGCATGGGATTCCAACCCCCTTCTCCCCCCACTGGGAGCACATTTTCCAGCTGCGCTTCAGTTGCTGTAGAGGGGGCCTCGCTGCCTCTGCCCTGCACCCTGCCTGCCACAACTATGGAGTTTCTGCCACGTTTTCTGCTGGCTAGCCGGGCTGAGCCCACCCTGCTGCTCCAGCTCCCTGTTCGGAGCTCCCTGCCCAGCCCGTCAATCTGCACGCCATCCCTGTCCAGCCAGTCCTGCTCACACCATCCCTGCCCAGCCCATCCTGCTCACGCCATCCCTGTCCAGCCCATCCTGTTCACGCCATCCCTGGCCCGCCTGTCCACCATTACCCATGTGACACAGACGTGACCTCGCCCCACAGCGCCCCCTGCAGCTGCGTGGGAGTCATCACACCTGCCCTGCCCGGTGGGGAGCCAGCAGCGCCCCCTCTGGCTGTGATCGTGACTGCACCAAACGGGACAGTGCCTGGCAGCCCAGAGACATCTGCCACCAAGGTTTTGGTTTTGTTCTTTGTTACTATTGTTGTTATTGATTGTTTGCCTCATTACAGATACTAGTAAAGAACTGTTAGTCCTTTTCCCATGTCTTTTCCTGAAAGCCCTTGATTCCAAAGTTATAATAATTCGGAGGGAAGGTGGTCACATTATCCATTCTAAAGAAGGTTCCCACCTTTCTTAGCAGACACCTGTCTTTCAAACCAAGACAGGTAGCAAAGTTCCATAGACCCACAGGCATTTTTTATTCATTATTTATTTCCTGGAGTCAGAGGACTGATTCCATGAAGAATCCCAGGTTCAGTCAGGCTGCTGCACAGGACAAACACTTGTCAGAGGAGGAATGTTACTTTTTCTCTTCAGATTCGTTGTCCAGAGATGTGGGACACATCTTGTTGTTACTTTCTACATTCATATTTTCAATTCATATTTCAATAAAATGCCATGAGGCTTGCTGACAAAAAGAAATACGTAGTATTTCTTTATGAAAGTAAAAAAAACTGAGAAATATAATCCACTGATGTGAAGTGTACAAAGTCCTGCCAGGTTCTACAGGACCTGACACAAGAGCTGCCTTCTCTACCTCATCAAGAAATGAACTCTAGGAATCCATCAGAGCAGCTCTATTCTCATTCCTGCTGTGGTAAGGAGGATGCAGCAGAATTAACTCATCCAGATAATGCCTGCTTGGGAATGTGGCAGTTCTGCCACCATCATTCCTAACACATCAGGAGAAGATGACAGCTTAGCACTGCCTGATTGCACTTGTGCTGCTATGGACTTGCCTGAACCTTTTCTTGACATTTTTGCTCTGCACAAAAGGGTGAGCAGCCCGGAGTTTCACTTTGTAGACATTGTTTTCACTCTTTGGATCGATCATCCTGAGATGCAGCCCCAACTTTCCAGGCATGATCCTTACCAGAGCCTGGAGGCTGAGACAGAAAAGGGGCAAGGACCTGCTTCAGTGAGAAGCTGAAGAGAGGGAGTAAGATCTGGGTCCTTCTACAGTGCACCTCTTGCAATATACTGCAAATAAGCAATTCCTCTGAAATTTGCTGTTTAAGTCAGAAGACTTTCAGCTAATGTCAGCCTCTCTAGGTGAGGGTAGTGCCGCAGCATAGCTGTAAAAGGACAAAGCCCAGCAACTGGTACTCAGGGAGCAGTCAGGTGCTCCTTGGTTTTGCTGTCAGTTTTGTTTCTAAACCATCTTTGATGTGTCTTCCCTCTGCAATGCAGGCATGAGAAGGTTACCTTATACTGTAGCTAATACAGAAGACACACCGGAGACATTACTGACTGGTTCCCTTCAGCTTCTTGTCACCTCCATCTTTGCCATCCTTGGCTCAGCTGCACAACAGTAAGTACAGAGCCTGTGCTGACTGAGGAGAACTGAATCAGCCCTAAGAAAATTGATGAGACTTTAGGTACCATTTCTTTTAGGGAGTTTTTTTCCTTGTACAGTTATAGAAGGCCACTGACCAATACAGTGACAAGGAAAATAAATAGGCTATAAAATTCATGATGTTAAACTCCCATTGGTCTGAACTCTCAAGTGTTAGACTTTTTAGGTTTTCCTCTCCATTTCTGGCATTCAAGGTAAGCAGGGTATTAGGAAATGCTGGGCTCCTGACCAGGAAAACATCCTCTCAGGAACAATTGGCATTTGCCACAGGATTCAACCAAGTCTTTGAAACACGATTCCTTTCTGACTCACCCTGTGATTCTGCTGAAGAGGGTGGGGATTCTTAAAAAAGGAATGCCTTGAAGGATGGATGACACAAGAAAGCAGTTTAGTGAAAAGGATCTGACAGGTTTCCATCTGCTAAGCAAGGCTTCCCTCCTGATTGCAGAGAGTGATGAACACATTCAGATGCACAGACTACACACAATTATTGACACTCACTGATGAGCCATAAGTGCCACTTGCTATGGCACTGCTCACCCACTGCTTTGGCAAAGGCAGCTGTGCCCGCAGACCACTGTGGAGGTAAGGCTGTCCCTGACTTGTCATGAGGCTAAATAAAGAGATGATTTCTAAATACACAGATGCTTACATGACAAGAACTCATTTTTATGCTGGTCTCTGATATCTGAGCAGTGCTGCCTACACACAATGTATGAAGTCTAGTCTGAAAACCATGACTGCTTCAGCAATTTTTGATATTCTATTCAAAATGAAAAGCTGAAATGGGGATATTTGTTGCAATTTTTTTTTCTAATTTTTTAAAAAATACTGAACTTTTCATTTTTCAAATTAGATGTTAATGTATCCTTTTAAAATAATTAAATCATATTTAAATATTCTGGTAAAATGAATTTATGACATACTGATTACAGTATGAAGATTACACAAAATGTTTTTACCCTTTTAAAAATGAAACTTCTTCAAATTAATTAAAGGAGAAATGTTGAAATAACATCACATTTTTTCGTTTTTATCATAGGAGATGTTTCATGTTCAGAAATGTAAGCTGCATCTAACTTTTACATCAAATGAACATCTGTCTTTAAAATAGTAAAGAAAAAGGAAAACAATTCAATTTGGTAGGCTTTTAGGCCTTTTTATTCAACTGAAACGGAACACAATTTTGGGGTTTTTCACAGGAATAAGGAATAAACCCACTAGCTCTCTGGAGTCTTGAGTGTGCCTTTGACTTTCCTGTGGAATTCAAAGAGAGATCAGATATTCAAGGAGAGACATGACCATTCTATAAGCAAATTGGAGACTCTCAATTATACAGGGGCCCTAAATGACTTTCCGGGAGAGGCTACTAGTCTTTGGGCAAATGAAGAAGTGGAATTCAGGCCATTACATGCACATACTTGTGACACTTCTGCTGGACAAAAACTACAGCTGATTCACAGATATTGCCAGGGTTCTTATGCACTGAACACATGGGGGTGATGGGTTAGGATGGAAACTGAATGCAGACCTAGGGATGGTACCTAAGGTTTTGCAGGCAACTGGAATTTCTGTTTTCCTTTAGCTCCTTTTAAAGCCCCCTGCTTATTCCAGATATGAAAATCTAATGAACAGTGAAAAATAGCAAGCTTTGTTTGTCTCTTTATTTTTTCTATTTTTTTAACCTCAAAGGAATTCTATTTAAGAATGAGATTTATGAATACTGCTTCAAAGTCCTTTCACCAAAGGGCTTTAACAAGGAATATGACAGGTGCTAGGATAACTTTTAACCCAGACAAATAGATAAATAAATAAAAGATTTGAAAATTCAGCTTTGTTCTGCAGGTGGACATAAGCAGTTTGACATTTCAGACTGGAATCCCAGATTGTCTGTTGAACTCAAGGATTAAAGAACGACAAGTATTTTTTTCCTTTCTTGCTTTTGTAAAAGTGCTCAAAGAAAGCAAAAGGCACAGTCCCAGAGAGCAATAAGTGAGTATAACAACCCATTTAATAGGGCAGAGAAGAAAGAAAACAAGGAATCTGCTTCCTCAGGAGTCTGGTATTTTGCTTCTACACTGACTTGAGAGCTTTCACCTTTGTTTTATTTCTGCATTAGAATTAAATTCAAAGCTTTAATGAAATGGAATTTTGTTAAAATTCCCCTTTCCACAATAAGAAGGCTGGGCTTTTGGTGAGCTTCAAAGTCCTTAGAATCATTCAAGGTGCCTTCTCTAGGTATTAGGAATATTTCTGTCTACAGTGCCACTGATCAACACAGTTTTAAAACCTGATTTGATCCCAACAAAGCAACATTTGAAGAAAAACAGAGTTTGTGTTCTGAACAGCCCTACAAAGGATCCTGCCAGTATTTGGTGAGTGACTCTATGTTCACTCTCACCTGCCTTGGTTATGGGTCTGGCATCTCAATCACCTTCCTACCACCACGAAGGATTAAATCTTTTAGTAGAAAGCTACTTTAGGCTCTGTTCAAGTAAGACAACGTCTGTGGGTAGTTTTAAGCTGTGAGGAGCCATCTTGTCTCCCTCTTAACACGGATCACTTTGAAATGCTTGACCCAAGTGGGGCCAGGGAGCTCAGCATTTTGGAAGATCAAGTCAATAAGCAGAAATTATCAGAACTGCAGAAATTATCAGCTGGAATTCTCTGGCTTGTTTTCTGCAGGTCACACTGGATGATAATAATGGCTCATTCTAATCCTAAAATCTCGAAATTGATGAGCTTAAGTACACTACTAATATGCAGAAGCCTGTTCCAGACCAAGGCTCAAAGTAGCAAAAAATATTGAAAAAAAACCAAAGAATTGAATTTGCTGCTGCTTGCCCATCAATATTTGATTCCTTCATTTATTTTGCATCTTGTGATCTTTGTCTTTTGCACCAAAACTAAGATGAACCCATATGAACTCCTGTATAGATTTGATAATCATTAAAGATATCTATCCTGAAGGGGAGAATGGTGCTTACTGGTTAGGTCTTTTTCCTGCTGAGCTGTTCCACTATTTGACTTTGCAACCATTGCTGCTTATAAGATGGGAAAGCAAATGTTATGGATGTTTCTGCCCTCCTGAAAGTCCTTTCTTAACTTTTTGGTTGTTTTTGCTGTTGGTTTTAACATAAAATCTGAAATTTGGAGCCAAACCAAGTGCATATGACATTTTATTGTAAAACTAAATAGTCACTCAAAGGACAAAGAGATTTGAAACACTGCTGGATAAAGTAGAGAAAGGTTAATAGATTTCCTTCACTGCATTCTTTGAGGAAAAGAAGGTCTCTCCAGTGTGCCTTTCTGCCTGTGATCTCACCCCTCACTATCATTACTGAATACGTTGGTTGATATGAACCACATCTGACTGAGAAGTTGCAAGGGAAATCTCAAGATAAATGGCCATATAAATGTGAGACAGGGCTTATTGGGAATGTTGGCCTTCACGCTTTAGAAGATTAAGAGGTAACAGAAAAGAAAATCCTTACAGATGTCCAAAACGTTGGGAAGAGCTTTAGCTGTGCTCTCAAGGCACCAGAGAATCTATGTCCAGGACCTGTCACAAGCAAGACCTGGCTGTCTTCCCCTCGCTGTTTTCAGCACAACTTGTCCCAACTTTTAAATGGCACTTTTATATGTGCAATGTTTTCCCATTTTTTTTTTCCCCTAGTAATTTTGGTAGTGAAAATGTTGAATCTGTCTTCTCTAAAAACTGGTGGCCACGCGAACAGCTGGAGTGGTTATTTCAGCCTCAGTCTTCCTCAGTTCCTTATAACCAACTGATAAGATTCCAAGTTCATTTGAATAATAATAGCCTACATTTTTCCAAACATCTATCTAAGTAGGTACACGACCTTCATTGTCCAAGGACCCCAAAGCACAGGAAATGTACTAATTAACTAAATCCCACAATTGCTAAGTACAATAAGCATGAGACTGACATTAGATTACTATTTCTAATTATATCTGGGATGCCTGAGGTATATAAGGAAAGCTCAAAATCTATTACAAGTATAAAGATTAATTTCACTTTCCCAAAGGCAGAGCTGTGAAAAAACCTCTGGATTCCTGCCTCTTGCTTCCTGGCTCAAGCCATGAACATGATTCCTTTGTTTAACTGTTTGCCCATTAAATCCCTGATTCAGCAATGTCCTTTAGCACAAATTTAATGTGAAGCCTACAAAAAATTCAATTAACACTGTGTTGCATCTAATACTTTGAGACAGGCAAATACTCTGTAGAAGACCTGGTTGAATAAAGCAGTTAAAGATGTATTTCAGGTCTTCAGTTAAGAAATTCTCTGATGAAGGCATTTTCCTAAATCATTCTGCAAACTGGTCTACTAATCACCCTGCAGTCATTCTAATAGTTTAAATTCTTCGAAATATGTTGCTAATATATTGCATTTCAGTGCAATACTTACACATTGACATGATTGTTAACACATGTACAACTCTACCTCCAACAAAAAAACCTTGAAGGACAGGACAATGTGTCCACCAAATGCATACATTAGCACTGTTCTATAGTTAGACCAGAAACATCAAGTTTATTCTCTCAGTAGATATTTAATGAAGGGAATTTAATGTGTGATGCATCTTCTTAGATTGTGTTTTTATTCTCATGCCATAGCTTTAGAAGTGCACTGCACAGAAGCACTCAGCTTTGAAGGAGCCAGAACACTGCTCTGTCAGGCCTTGCCTGTCAGATGAAACATTGACTGGAAATTGGCAGTGCCTGGGATGGAAAAGGAGGATGCAACTCTGCAGCCTGCATCATGCGGTAACGATTTCATTCACTTGCTTGTTAGAGACCCAACACGATTTGTGAAATCACAGCTCCCTGTGGATCACTCACAAACGCTGCTCTTCCCCACTCAAATCCAAGGAACTGAACGGAGATTACAAGAGGAAAGGCTTGCCAAGCCCATGCTGGATACCAGATTAGACAAAGCCATTGGATCTCTGACCACTGGACCTGCTCTCCAGCAGCGAGCCATGCCAGATCACGAGAAACACTTTCATGACGAGCAGAATGAAGACTGGGCCCCCACAAATTTGTACCACTTGATTCACTGGCATCCTACAGATTAAACAGAGACCTGAGAGATGCTTTTCTACGAAGTTTTGCTGTTACTTATGCACAGGCAGTAGGATCCCTTTTCTTCTGACAATCCTGGATGGAATTGATCAGCAGTTTGAAAAATTATTGGTGAGAAATGCAAAACCAAGAAAGCAGGATATGTATCACCCCTCTATGCACATGCAACTATGTGTGTGTACACATTGTACAATACACATAACTGTCAGGAAAAATTAATCCACAAACGCCAGAGGTTTATGTCCAAAAAGGAGACAGAGGACTCCTGTAACTTTATTCCTGAATAAAAGGAGAGGTCATGGGCATTTCCCATGGGGTCTCTCCCTTTATTCATGAATAAAGATACAAGACTCCTCTGTCTCCTTTTTGGACATAAACCTCTGGCGTTTGTGGATTAATTTTTCCTGACACAACTATACATTTGATTCCTCCATTTCCTACTAGAACTGTATGTTGAGAGAATGTCTGAGTGTATGTGAGAGATAACATAGGTGGATTTTCCACTCTTGGCCATATAGAAAGAACATTCATGCTGCGCCTTGTGATGAATGTACTAGGTACACTGGTGGGCCTGCCTGCCAGGCTTCTATAGCTCAGTAAAATTATTTTCCCAAGTTATCTGCCATGGTGGTCCCTCCTCTGTGGGACTTCAGTTCTTTGGCACAGAAATAAGAGGAGAGGAAGCCTGTGGGTGTGCAACCCATGAAGGTCTCTCCAGAGCCCTGTCAGTGCAGAGAATAGACTCACTTTGTGTGCGGCTGATCTGACCTACACTAAAATTTCCTTCAGCCTGAAAGGAAGTTTGCCCCTGAAGCACCATTGTTGATCACCAAGGGTAAGGAGCAGGGACCTCACTCATCATTAGGCTGAAATAAAGATCACTGCGTGTGACAGAGAGTTGGCACCACACAGGCAAGGGTCTCTGTAAAAAAAGATTAGGCTCCCACTCTCTTTCAGAAGTTTGCTGCTTATGTTCAACCAAATGGGCCATTAAAACAGTGCCAGGGGCTTTTAGCACTTCGTGAAAAGGAAACAAAGCCTCAGAATGGGCTTTACACTTAACAACAGCCACCCCATCTTGTCTAAGAAAGAGAGCTGTTCACCATCCCTTTCCTTGCTGAAGTACCTTTCCCTTTCCCAGCTTCTGGGAGACAATCTGTGCCCAAAGAGAAGGAAAGTCTGGGCTCTCCAGCTCGGCTGGCAAGAATCGGGCAGCAGGAGATCATGGGGCAGTGTCTGCTACACTGTGTGCTCCTGAGGTTGCCACTTTACTGGATACGGAGGGAAATCAATCCATTAACTTATCCTAACCACGGTCCTAATTAGCTGCATATGTATAATCAGCATGCTCGCAGGCCTCTCACCAGGGAATGGTGGGCTGACAGACACAAATTTGTTACTCTGCATCTGCTGCCAGATTTGGAAATCTGAAGTTTTTGAAAATGAATTAAAGCAACAAAACCTGACCAAATTGGCCAGCTGGCAATGTTCCTTGTGAACAGATGGCTGGGAGCACCTTTTTTGAAGAAAGCCCCTTTTGATAGGAGGACACTATAAGTTCACAGGATGAAGTCATATCTGAAGGGAGGAGTAGAGACCTTTCCTTTTCTGAGATTTATAAATGCATCACAAAAGACAAAGAAGAGAACTCAGTGCTTTAATGACTGATACTATGCAGGGTGTGGGGTGGGGCTTAATTTTTGGATCCAAATCTCTTATTTAGCCTGACAGAATTTGCATACTGAATAGATGGTCCCCATAATCATTAACCCTGAGAATGGTAGCTGTAGAGGGCTGCAAGTCAAAGTAATTCCCTCATTTGTGTTAGAAATTATTGATTTTGTAGCTTACAGTGATGTTTTTTTCTTTGCAGCATGATTTTCATCTGAAACCATAATGCATTATTGAATTACTAAAAGAAGCCTGAATTGTTAATAAAGGAACTTGTATAGATACACTCATGGGCTTGCCAGTGTACCAAAATTAGTGTTTTCTTATTTTATGTGGGGTTTATTACATACTTTTATTCTGTGTGGATAAAATCATAGCTTTGCTTAGACTCCCTAAAAGTTTTAATTATGTGCCTTATGAAGTTTAGCCTCACTGAATTGCAGTATTAACATATTTTTCAGCTCATGTGGTTTTTGTTATTTTTTAAATTTTTCACTTCTTCCCTGAATACGTTGAAAGAAAGAAGTTGGCTTTATGGGCTCACTTATATTTGATTTTCCATAATTACGGGCTATTTTGTGATATTTTCCATGGTGATAGACTGTTCAATGATATGTGACCTTTTTTTCTGCTCTCTTTATCTCAGTTGAATATTTTACACGTTTCAGTTATGATTAGGAGAAAAAATATTCATAGAAGACTCATCAAAATAAATATTAATCTTTCCAATAAATCTTTACATAGTTATTATTAACTAACTGTGAAAGTTGGAACCATAACTAAGAAAAGAGACTAGCAAAAAACCCCAACACTAAGAAGCAACAATATTGTTCAATGGTGACAGGATTGCACAGTTTAGATCCAAGGGAATTTTAACTAATTTTAACAATATGGTTTAATTAGTTCAGTAACAAATCCTCTGTGGAAAAAATCTTGGTTTTCTCATTAAACCAAACAGTGAACAGGTACAGTTTTGAAAGAAGTATATGAAACACTGCAACTTTTTGAAAGGATAGGTGTATTTCTTTATTTTTGGAAGGCAAATGTATTATTACTATTCCCTTCTTTTCTCTGAAAATCACAAGTTAGAAATTAACATTTTCCCCAAGGGAAATTTGCTTCCAGTTGAAAAACATTTCCTTTTAAAAATGTTTATTATTTCATGGCAGAAAATAATTAGTTAATCTCTAAATTTTCCCTTTGGCAAAATTAAATTCTGTGAGAGCTATCTCTGCAAAGTTTGGGACAAAATCTCTTATGTTACCCCAGAGAGCAAAGGTTTTGTAACTGAGGTAAAGATTTAATAGTTCTATGGAGAGAAACCTTCTGCTTAAAAAGAGGCCAGGAAAACTCTTAGCAGAGACCCAGGATTTTTTGAATGGTCACTTTCCTAGAACAGATCTAATTTCATCCTAAAGTTGGAAGCAAATTTATTGTCTGGTTGAGACACTGCAACTGAGTTCTTTGTAACATCATCCTGTGTTAAAACAGCATCCAAGAAGTAATATAAATTAGAAATTATCAAAACAGAACTTCAGAAGATGTTCTGTCCAGATGAATTTTGGTTACTAAATCTTCTCTGGATTTTAGACAGACCTTTATGGAGGAAAAAAAAAAAAAGTTCTCATTTCCCAATTAATTTTTATAGTGAAATAATAACTCTTTGGTCATATTGATGAAAGAGAAACGTCAATGACATTTCCAGGGCTGTCTAAACTAAACTCTCCCATAACTTTATCAAAGCTCCATTCCAGAGCAAAATTTCACATTAAATCTCTAATTTTACAGGCATTCATTCAGTATGTTGGGTAGAAAAGAATACTGTTTCTGCTTAGAACCTCCTGGACATTCCAGAGTGGAAATACATATTCCATTAATAAGGATTGACAGCAATTTGGCACAATGAGAAGTAGATCCTTCAGAGAGCACTCAGCCCAGAAATACACTCAAGCCTACCTTTCATTGTGCAGATGAAATGAAGGTTGTTGAGAGCTCATCTCCTGCCCAGGGCTGAGAACACTGTGAGGGCAAACCATGCCAAGACACTCAAGTTAATGTGCACAGCTGGCAACAGGGAGAGGCAGGACCTGTCCTTATTCAAAAGAGAACTTCATTCTGGCCACCCACCTGCTTGTCTCAGCGAGCTGATTGTCAAGGCAGCCACCCGAAATCCATTACTGAGATGAAAGGGAACAGCTCTGGCAGTGAAAAATGGTGGATGAAATCTCTTTCACTCTCACTTGTCTGAAATTCCAACTGAATTGAGGGAACATTCGTCCAATCGCAGTATTTCAAGAAAATAAATCAGTTTCGGTGAATCAGTTTTTATTTTCCAGTAAAGCACATATTATAGGAAATCTGATTTAGATACTGAAGGTTTGGAGAATCTATGCAATGCTTTTTCTCTTCAAACACCTAAACATTTTATAGAAAGCAGAGTGGGGAATCAAGTTTGTATTATTACCAAGGGAAGAGTGGTGATTTAGGAACAGAATGTTGTTCTGCTGAGAGTCAGATAACAGTGGAGATCACAGACCACCTCATGAGTCCTGCCTTCCAGTTCATTGCTTCAGCAGAGTTGTATGAAGTTCTGTACTCCTCTCTCCCTTCCTGCATTATGTGAATGGTCAAGAGACTTTTAAAAGGTCTGTAAAGAATTAAAACATATTCTTGTGCAGATCACTTATGTGTTGATTTCTTCTCTGTAGAGATTTTGGTTATATTTGGCTGAGAAAAATTCAGTCTCAGAATAAAGCACTCTCATGGGCTGGTTTTGGTTCTATTCTAATTTTTTTTTACAAAATAAACTTAGTTTTCATGTACCTTGATCTGACAAGATGCTTCCTTTGGTACCCACTTGTAATCTGTACTAAAATACAAAAGGGCTTAACCAGCTTTTCACTTTTTCCACAGATAAGATGCACAATGAGGAGAGAGGAAGTGTTTGATATTTCTCAGTCCATTTCTCAGTCATTAATGAAATCCCCAATGCCCTGACATCTCCAATTAGTACACTCATCTGTTACCTCTGCTTTGCTCAGGAAGGCTGCTTTATTATAAAAAGAAAACCAAGGCAAACTAGTTACTGATTAAATAATATTGTGCTTACACAGAAGGGAGAGTGCAGGGGGGAGCAAAAGGGAAACAAACCACCAGGGGTGCTAGAATTACTGATTTAGTTAATTATCAGTGCACAGCTTCAGGCAGCTTTCCAAATCAAGCCCTGACTGTGGGACACAGCTCTGACCAGCCATTCTGGAGGTCCTCAGACAGCTGAAAGCCACAGTTAGGTATTTTGTGGGAGGAGGTAGCAAAGATGAAGGGGCCTGTTAAAATTTTCTGGGAGATGCTTGTCTTGACCAGGGAACTCACTTTTTGACTCCAAATGAAAAATTGTCAGTCCAAACTCACCTTGAATGCTGAGGTCATGTAAAGTGAATGAATGTTTATGGTAATTTCTCAACTCCCAGATCTACTTTTCTTTGCTGTCTCCTTACAGGTGGTGGCTTCAGACTGTGACAGAGGATTAAATAAAAAAAAAAAAAAAGAAACAAGAATTAGAAAACCTATTAACTAAGATTTATATGGTGTTAACAAGCACGAATACATTTGACAGATTCAATATAAAGGCATCCTTTTTTGGCTTACATTCATGAATCAAACCCTTAGCTTCTGGCTCTGAAATTCTGCCTAGCAGTAAATTTCACAGTTCGACTTGGAATAGATTCTTCGTGTTTTTTTGAAAAGGTCTTTAAACCGCAGTCATATCTAAACTGAGAAAGCAAAGCTTTCCTTGCAATGAATAATTGCCTAAGTGATACTAAAACAAATACATGCTTACTTGCAATTCTCAGCCTAATACAGTATTGTTGGGAGAGCTGCCAATAATGCAAATAATGTAAATTAGAGTGCGTCGAACCTGTGTGCTATGAACCAGGTTTGGAACAAAGCTAGTGAGTTCATTTCACTCAATTCTGGTGATAAATACTTCAGTTCATTATTAAGCTTCTTTGGCAACCAACATCAAATCAATGGTGTAATCAAGGGTAAATGCAGAAGAATGCAGTTCAGCCATGTTTAATTTTAGCAATATATATAGGAGACAGAACTTCTCACTGCTTGTTTAGGAAAAACGGGTTGGTAGGTTCACTCACTTTTTCATGAACCACTTTACTGCTATTTCAATGGAATTTATCTTTGCAATAGTTCTGCAGAGCTACCTAAATCTGAAGTGTAAAACAGGAGCTACCTATCAAGGTTTGCTCTTCTGTAGATGGAATCAGGTTCCTCTCATTTAGACATTTGTTTTAGGATAGGACTGATCAGCCTACAGACACTCTTCGCCTGACAATTGTTTTACAATAAATGCCTGCCTTTAGTGGTGTCAGACATTGTGTCTTGTGGTAAGACCATTCTGTCAAACGATTTCTTCTGAGCTACCTGCCTTACTTATCTGTTGATTTTGAAATGTAGCTTGTGTTCTGGCTATGTAATTAGTTCTTATATTTGTCTCTGCACAGAGTAGTATTTTGCCTTGCAAGTTTTGAATTGGTTGAGCTAAAAACTGGATGAAAAGGACAGAAATATGTCAATTTACTGAATAATTCAGCTTGGAAGAGCCCTTTAGAGGTAACCCACTCAAAACAAGGCTCAAAGTTAGAAAAGCTCACTCAGGGTGTTTAGCTAGATTCCAAAAATCCACATGGAAGGATAATCCAGAGCCTCCTGGAACTCTGATAGAAGGCTACCACCATGGTGGATTTTCTCAAAAAGTGAAATTCCCATTGCTGTAGCTTGTGGCTCTTGTTCCTTCTCTGCACCCTGAAGTGTGGATGGCTCTTCTGCTGGAAGCACTGACTGCCCAACTCCTGTTGAAAACAAGAGACATCTCTTAGCCTGCCCTTGTGCAGGCTGACAGACTCATCTCTCTCCTCGATCTGCATCGCCATGTCCGTGTCTCATTTGCATGGGTGGCCCACAACCAGATGCTGCTCCAGAGGCCAACTTAACCAAATGCCAAATAGCAGAAAAAGTTAATTCCTTGGATTTGCTGTTTATGTCCACTTTTAACCCAGACCAATACTCAGCCTTCACTGCTATAAGGATGCCTTTCTGACAAATATTCCATTGGCTGCCCCAAGCATTGCTGCGCCCGTTACTGCAGAGCTGTTCCCTGTGCAGTTGTGTTGCATGCAGGTTTTATCTCATGATACAGGACTTTGGACTTGAAATTTTTTAACTTCCTGAAATTCCCATTTTTCTACCTTTCTGTGATCTCTCTGAACAGCAGCCCTACCCTCTAGGATTTCAGCAGTTCCTCTCCCCTGCCTTATAAGGTGTCACCTGGCACTTGGCTGAGGGTATGTTCTCTCCTGTCAAGAAAGTTGTCAATGAAGATATGAAATATCATTGTCCCATGACACCTGAGGAAAGAACACCACATCATTTAGACTTCAAATTGTTGTACTATTTGAACAATCCAGACAGTTTTTCACCCACTTTGTAGCCCATCCAGTCACTGCAGTCACTCTCTCCCCAGTTTGGCTCCAAGGAAGCAAGCTCAGGTGAACTATGGTCACCAGTCACCCCACATCTACAGAGTCAGTTACCTTGTGATAGACAATTTTCCATCCTCTGGGTGTGGAAGAGAGAGGGGGGAGGAACATTTTCCATCAGGAAGATTTGCACACAGAAATCAACTCTGGTTTCTGTTTTCCAGTTTATCAGAAGAAACCCACAGCCTTCTGCTGAGTATGTGACAAACTCCACATGTGAAGGGTTTAATAAGGCCATTATTTATATGATGGACAGCCCAGAGCAATTCGCAGTAAGTGACAAAAGGTAGCTTAGGACTGTGAATTCTAAACTCCTTTGTGGATCTGACCGAAAGAGACTTCTAAAAGCCCTACCTTGGGTCTCTAGCCTATCATTAGAAACAACTCTGCTGCTGGAGGTGAGAGGAGCAAAATGAAAGTGCCTTTACCTTAGTGATCAGTAAAGATCCTGTGCTACTCCCAGGGCCCTAGGCACGTTTGAGTACAAGTCTTTTGTCAGTTTAAAATGTCCCCTGCAGCTTCAGCTAAAGATCTGCCTACTTTTAGACTCTGCAATACTGTGCTCTGTTGGAGATTGTTGTATTCCTATGGGGTTCAAAGTATTAGCCTTCTAGGGGGCAAAAAAAAAAAGGAAAACATTATTGGTACATTACAAATGTTTATCTCTGTTCACCAAGTTTTAACTATCCTTCAGAGAACAAACAAACAGAAAAGCCCTGGTTCTAATTGCAGCCAATTTGCTATAAGGTGGATGCTTTATTTTCATTGCTTTCGTGTGAATGAGTCAAGTTTTACACATATTGATGTGATATCTGACCCAAGGAATCTATTAATAAAGCTGTTGAATAACTCTAGCAAGAGCATACCACAGCCTAGTAAATGAACAGGGAATAATATGGCATAAACCAACTCATAAGGCTAAAACACTCTTTGAAGCTTTAAAACGGAGATTTCCCCGTGCAGTGACCTGACTGCCTTCATAAGTCCCTGGGAGATGAGGTTGTTTCTGGTGTGCAGGGCACTCGGCTCATTTCCCCCACTCCTTCTGGAGGGGAAAGGGAGTTGCTCATGCCTTGTCAGGAAGATGTTTCCTCAGGAGGTTGTGGTTTATGTGCTCTGATCAGGAAAAAGTGCACAACCCATGCAAAGTCATTTGCCCTCTGGGAGAAAACAGTGCGCCAGGTAACCTCAGTCGGACTGAAAGGCTCCAAGCCAAGGGTGTACACGAATTTTTGAGAGGGGGGGACACCTCTTCATTTTCTCTATTTTATTTTTTTGCTTGTTTGTTTTTAGCGGGAGAGTGCTCGTGGCTAACAGCATTTCAAACACTTTTGTAACACTCCTGCCTTCCCCACCAGTCTCTAGTCCCAACTCTTTGCTCTTATCCACCTCTTCCAAATGCCCTTCCTGGCTCATCATTTTGCACTTCTCTCTTGATAGTGCCCCATCCAGGTGGATAGGGACCATCCCATGTGTCTGAGACGACTCCTGCCCTTCTTTGAAGAGGCTGCAAGGGCTGCTGAGCTGGTAGGGCACTTTCCTTTCTTCAGTCTCTCTGCAAAGGCCTTCTCTAGTTCTTTCACCTGCTGAATCCACCCTTTGAAAGCTCTGGCTCAGTCACTTACTCTGCAACAGACTGGGACAGGAACAAAGGCTTTTCAGATGATCTCCCTAGTGGAGCTGGCACTAGGGGATTTTGTAACACCACTTTGAATTTCTGTGGTCTCTCTCATCCAAGAGGCTCCAAAGGACTTCTAAATTCATTAAGTCTTCTGATCCACTATCATTATTATCACTTCTTGGAGGTAAGAGCACCAAGCCTCAGAACAAACCCTGAAGGAAAATGACAGACCAGGACTGAGAATGGGGTTGTGTCACCCCCCACATTCCAGCAGTAATAACAAGAAAACATGGCTTTATCAAAGCCTGTTGATGTGACATTCTGCATCTTACATAGCTTTCACATAGCCCTGTGTGACTTATTTTAGTGCAAGTGTTCATATAAAGGTGCATAGCTTGCTATGATCAAAGGAAATTTATGATATTCCTAAGGCAAAACCAATTGAATATTAAATTATATTAACAATCTCAATTTATATTGGACATAATAATGAGGCTTTAGAACGTAAGGTAATTGGATAAATGATCTCCTTGCCCATCTCTCTATTTTGACTTTTTAATTGCAAAGTCTACAGAAAGAACACAAAGTGGGAAAGAACATGCTTGTATCTCAACGCCAGAGATGTAGCCTCTACCACACTCCTGACAGAGATCACTCAATCATGGCAATCCATGTGTGCTCAGACAGCTGTTGATGCTTGACAGAATTGACAGTAACCACAGAAGGTCTCTTCATTATGATATACAACCCTGCAAGGGCAGGAAACTGAATATTCTAGGAAGCTCATGATGAAAGGAAAATATAAATGTCCTGCAGAGTCTTGCTTTGTGAGCACAAATCAACAGGCTGGAGGCTGCTTGCTATTCCGAAGTCTGTCAGGGATTTATAGTTTGACCTTGGGAATAGCTCTTCTTGTTTCCTTTACTACCTTTTGCATTACAAGAAGAGGAGTGAATCGGAGTCAGATGAAATTATAATATGATTGAAAGCCAGAAAATGGCCTATTCCCTGTCATGCCACCCAACGCGTAGGCTGTCCTGGTTATTGGGAAAGAGGCAGAAATAGTGCAGACCTTCTCTCTCATTGTACAAGTTTATGGTGCCTACTTTGAAATAGCAACTTCCTCAGCTCCCAGCCACCAGCCACTGCTGCAACAATAAAGAATCAAAATGATGTGTTTGCCGGGATTAATGAAGTTTTGCACAAATAGAAATGGCTGTTCACGCTTCCAGGGAAAATAGTGACTCAGACAGGCAGCAAGGCCATCGCTCAGGTAGAACTCACCACGGAAATTTTGGGAGGAAGCAGGAGGGTCTGCCTGGCCCTGCCCAGCCCTCCCACAGTGTGATCTACAGCTCCCAACGCTCAGCCCTGGCTCAGCTGCACAGGCAGGTGCTGCTCTCTGTGCAATACCACATTCTGTGCATGTTCCCCTGCTCCCTGCAAATCACTTCGGGTGAGCCAGCAGCCATTTCAGCCTTTCAGAGCAGCTTGTTCTTATTCCTCAAGAAAGAGTTTATAGCTGGGATTTAATAAGTCTGTAGTGCTTTATATTTTGGAGAAAAAAAAAAAATCACATTCTGCCCGACACAAGCAATGTAAACAAGAGCAGTGATTATACATTCAAGTGATGAAATGAATATAATGTTTATACAGTAGGATAATAGAATATTTCTGATTCAATTGGTGGTTATTTGTCATAACCAATGGAATTTTTATTTTAGTGCAATAGGCTCTGACATTTTCACCCTGGAGTAATTGTGTTCACAAATCTAGTATCGCTCCAGTCTATCTCCTAGATATTCTAGCCCAAGATTTTCATGCTGTGCAGCAATTAATTTTGTGAGGCTTCAGTGTGTGTTGTGTTTTTTTTCAGAATTTCACTCTTTATATTCCCCTCACACTATTTTTCAGCACAACTGAAACTGAGCTCTATTGGTATTAACAATAGTGCAAGGCAATCTTTCTTAGCCAAAGTTAGAAATCTGGTTTTCTTCTTCTTTAAATCACTCTGGTGGTGGCAACTACACGTACTAAAAATGGACATTCAGTAATAATACATTTGCTTCTTTACTGTCACTTCGTGTTTCCTTTTCATCTCTCTCTTCATTTCTTCCATCTCATTTGTTTTTGAAATATTCTCTTTTCCTTTATTCAGTCCTTATCTTAGAGAAATGAAACACTTCAATCTACCCTGCCTTTTTTCCTCCCACACTTCACCTTTACTCTCTCACTATAAGAGGCAAAAAACATCAGGCTCGGTAGGAGCATTAATATGGAGACAGACAGGGCTGCCTGGAGCCCTTAATTAGAGCCTTCCACATCAGAGTAGAATATGGATTAATGAAAGACCATGCATTGTAGTTGTTCGCATATTTTTTTTTTCTTTTTAGACAACAAAGAAGAAATCAAAGTCTTCATTATGTGTTTGTCTATCAGACAAATCCAGTAAAACACCAAACAGACAGATCACACAACTAAAACAACTACCTATTCTCTTTGCTGTCTTATGTACTTGGAAGGAGCTGAGAAATTTGAACAAGCAGCCAAGAAACCACCAGAATGTCTAAACCTGTTTTGTCTAACCGTGGAGATGATGGAGCCTCCTAGAACTTGCAGGTTTGAAGTCATAGGGGAGACAAAATATTCTGAGGAAAGGCACATTAATGATGCAGAGTATGCACACAATGAAGAATAACTTTCTGCTGATTCTTTTGCATTGTCTTAAGTATTTAAAATTACATGGGACAAAGCAATAAACTTCTACCACATCTTCCAGATAAGGAATATGAGAGATCAAAAGCACTTCCCACCAAAGAGGTTTTATTACTACCTTGTAATTGATTACTGTAGGTCAGAGACCTCATGACCTGAGGCAACCCTCCTTGTGCTCAGGACTTCTCCTATTGTGTTTTAATGCCTTTATAAGTCTCTCTGTGGACTCTGTAATGGATTTTTTTGTTTTATATTTCACTCTTCCTCTTCATACTAACAGGAGGATTGCAAAGGCATATTATCTGTAATATCTATAAGAAAGCAATAGGTCCAGGACCCAGAACAAATGACTTTTTTTTCCTATCTCTTCATTGTTTTTTTTCTTTCTCATATAGAAAAGGGTTGCTGTACAGAATAGATGACAAAGATACATCATTGTATCTGGATTGGCCCATGCACAAAATTCGGAGCTATTGTGTATACAAATCCCAGCTTTTGTGGTAGGAATATTTAGACTATAAATTAAGAACTAAAAAAAAAAAATAAATCTGGGGGCTAATGAATGCACGTCAGTGGATTCAGTTTGATGCTTCTGGAGGACATCTGTCTTACAGTCCATTAATGAGTGAAGAGTTTCTCCTGCCAGTGAGGAAAATATTCGTGCTGCTTTCCACAGATGGGAAAAGTGACTGTTAATTGTGGGCATTCATAAAGACTACTCTCACAAGGACAATACTAACCTGTTTTATTGTACAGAGCATAACCCAGCATGAGTTTTCAGGGTGACTCTTTCGAGAAGTTTCTATCTTTCTTTTGACAAAAGAAAGAGCATAGAATGTAGATTTTGGGAGCAACCTAAGACAAGATTTCTTTTCCTGGCTCAGTTCCTAGATTTCCAGGATGACAATTGACAGGATGTATCAAGAAGCTAACTTTAATTAAAGAAAGCAAACAGGAAGAAAGTGTTATCAGGCGTGGGTGAACAATATGGTGTTCTCCCCCACAGAATTTTGGAAAAACTTTAAAAAGTATTTTTGCTAACGTTTCCAGGGAAAACTTGGAAATTCAAAACCTTAACCTAGTTTTTGAAGTTACAATAAACCTAGAATTGTTTTAGGTTACAAAAAATAACACGGTAAAATTAAAATGTTTGCTTAAAAGTAATTTTTTTCATGGCCCATACCCTCTCATGATTATTAATTTTCAAGTACTAAAGTAGATTTTGTGTTTTAAGAAAGAACCCAAAAATTTTCTAATGGAAAGGCTATGCACAGCTTTTTCCTTCATGTCTGTGTTAGAACTTGAAGACAAAGCAGGGGCAGAGGAGGTCCCTAAGTTTAAGGTAACTCCACTATGTGGCTAAATCTGTTTATTCATTTGTACATCTCAGAGGATTTATGTCAATTCATTCTAAATAGCAGAAGACTGTTAAAAATGAGTGTTAGTCATATAATGTGCCAGTGTGTGCATTACTCCTTCCTCTGCTGGCTGATTTGCTACAAGATAATAGCCTATTATTGCTACCAGCTGCTAATTAGCTGCTAATTAATAGGTTGATAGACTCTGAAGCCGGGAGGGACCATTAGCTCATACAGTATGACCACAGAAGTTTTAACACATTTCACCCATGCTACCAGAACCTGTGACAGGCTGTTAAAGCCAGTCCTTGGCAGCAGCAACCAACTACTGAAGTCATCTAGAAATGGAAAACCTCCTGGTGCTTTTGCAGTTATTCCAGTATTTCACCATCATCACTGAAAAATATTTTGACCTTGATTCTCATTGAATGTGTTTGCAGCTATTAGTTGTTCTCCACCAGAACAAAGACCTTATTATTATCTTCTATTTTCTTCTCACAAAATTGTTCATTTATTGTAAACAAGGTGCCTCTCCATCATACAATTCACAAACTTAATAGGCTGCTCCTGTTGACTGTCTGCCTGCAAGATTTCTCATTAATCTCTGGAATTATTTCCTACACTCTCTCCACAATTTTATTAACTTTTTTTTAAAAGCAGCGAGACCAGAACATCTGGGAAGTTTTACTAGGTGCAGGATTGAAATCAAACTTTATGCATCCATCACACAAAACTGTCACCTAAATATTGTCTTGAATTTGTTAGAGGTGATGAGGCAGATTTTACCACACTGCTAGATGCTTCACCACCCCCATCATTCAATCTATTAAGCAATGTTTTCATTTGGAAGGGATTTTTTTGGAAACACAGAGGAAGGTGATATACCCTGAACTGAAAATGGCTTTATTTTTTAGTAAGAACATGATGATAATCATTCCTCTGTCATATCCTAGACAATGGGAAGTGTCTTCAGTTTTAGAGTGTGACTAAGATGTGATGGAAGGGGAGGTACAATTCCCCTGGAAGCAGACTGGCATAAGCACAGCACAGTAACCCTGGCTCCCCTCATTCTTGCTCAAAGGCACTGGATTTGGCTCTCTGATTCCTTAAGCTTTTGTTGTATCTTCCAGCAAAGGTCACATTTTCATTTTCTGTGACACTAACTCTGAGGAGATCCGATGTGATTTCCTTTTCTTACTTCATGCCCTCTTTACTTCTCACTCCACCCCCTCCTGGCACTGGTTTAGTTTATTTATTTATGTGTAATTTATGGAATATTTTTAGGTTCACATGTGGCAAGTTATACATTATTACATACTTGATTGCATGTGGACTTGTGCGATTTTAAGCAATGAAGCAGAAAAGTAAATTGGTTCACAACTTCTTTTCTACCACTGTTATCATTCTCAGTGTCTTAAAATCATGCGGAGGGGGTAACACCAAAGGTACTTTATTTTGTGTGCATTATTCTCATGAGACAGACATCACAATATCACTGCTTGGGTGAACTAGAACACAGGGCTGGGAATGCATTGCTGGATTACACAACCAGGTACAAAAAAAAAGGTACATTCAGCAACACAAAACAGGCAGGGTGACTACAGGCTCTTAAAATTTTGGTGCGCTGTTCTGCTAAACCACTGGACACTGAATGTTCTTAAGAATCCATAGATATTTTCAACTTTGTATATTGGGGAAGTTTTCCTCGCAAAAGAAATTATCCAGCAAGGCTAACCAACGAATGTTTTATTGTAGTCCTTTCATAGCTTCTCAGCTCATCATTTAGATTTTCCTCAACCATGGAGGAACATACATCTTTTCTTTGGAAAATGTAATGAAATGCTATCAGTAATTTAATAAATCCCATAAGATCCTCCTTTAAGAAGAAATACACATTCTGGAATACACACATGCACAGGGTTAGCTTATTAATATGCTTTTGTGCAGACTGGTTTGGTTTCTTCAGCCTGGCTTTACTGTATAAATATACTTATCTGTATAAATATCATATATCTGTTTTCTGGACCAATCTTCTGAGCTGAAGTTCATCTAATTAAAAGATATATGCAAATTCTGGGAGTACAAAGTCCTTAAAACAGGCACGTGCTGAGTAAAAGGTCGTGCAGTGCCTACCATGGTGTGGCCACCTCAGCTGGCACCGTGCTGTGGGTTCAGATCCCTGGAGCTCAACAGTGCTTTCCTCATTGGGTTGGCCTCAGCTCTCTGTTTCCATTCTTTGAAACAGGAGTAATTAATATGGTGCTGCAGACATTTCTGGAGATAGCAAAACATAAAACATTAACTGCATCGTGGGCAATCATTACCAGCATAAACAGCCAAGAGCATTTCCCAGTCCGCTGGCTATTTTATTAAGCCATAAAGACGCATCTTTTGTCCCAGTTTTTGACAGCAAATTCCTGTGTCCCTATTTCGTGAAACACAGTGGTGCAGTGATTCACTGGCTTAATGCCAGGAGCTGATAGAAAAGCCAGAAATTCTGTTTAAATCTTTTGTACCCAGATAAATGACTTAATATAATAAAAAAGTACTACTTGCTGGTCCATGGGGACCTAAGAACAGTCCTGAGGATGCATGGTACATAATTTAAAGAAAGTCCTAAGTGATGGGAATTGCCCTGTACACCTGGACTGTCTGAGACCCACATCCAACTGAGGGAGAGAGCACAGGTCAATTAGGGACCATTGTGTGTATTATTTAGTGATGTTCCTTCTTTGAGCTATTTTTTGAACTGTTCCTCTAAAATATTGTTCCTCAATACTGTGTACAATTTTTTTTCCATGATAAGACGTCCATTGTTGGAGCCCAACCCAATATTTCCCAACAGAAAAACCCCCACCACATATGTATATATGCATATACATATAAATATATATATATTAACAATTTATTCTCTCCTATGAGTAGGAAATAACAAATGCAGACACAGGGGAAAGATGTTAAATTGTTTTTATTGCATTTCTATTAAATATAGAGTATGCCAGTTCAGCTCCCAGAAGCGTTAACTGAAAAAGCCCAAAAGAAACATAAACAAATTCAAACACAAATAAAAACAAATTCAGCACTTGCAAACAACCTCTCTGTATCTTGACTTCTATTTCCAAGTCAGGGTTGTGCCCAGAGAGCCTAATATTTGAAAATGAATTTTTAGGCTCCTTATATTTCTTTGTTTCTGTGTATAGAATCTCAGGTTTTGGTTTTTTGTTTTGTTTTGGTTTGGGTTTTGTTGGTTTTTTTTAATAGTTGGAATAAGAGTTTTGTAATTATTTGCTATTAGATACTAGATAGAAAAGAAATACCAAAGGAAAACATTGAAACTGTTGAAGGAAATGAAAAAAAAAGAGAAAACCTATTACAGCTGCAAGGTTCAATAACAATAATTAAGGACCTTATTGCTAATTATATTACAGAGTTGTAATTGGTTTTTTGTACTGAATGCTTATGGCATGTACTTTGTCTCTGTAGTACCTATCACCTCTGTGGGGAAACACCAAATCTATTAAAGTAACACCAAAAAAAAGGTAGAAAAAGGTATTATAAGCAAATTTCTCAGATGACCTAAAAAAGGCCCATTATTTCCCAGCAAAGTCAATAACAGCTTCACACACTGTACCAGGAAGGTCCCAAAATTATTATGACTAATATCAGAAGATCAGGTCCTTTAAATCTCACAAAAATCTGTTTTTTCTGCAGGACTTGCTGGCCTGGCTTTGAAAGAAAATCATTACCAGTCTTTTAAAAAAAAAGGCTTCCACTGCAGCCTTAGTCTTCTGTTGGCTCCAAAAGGCATCTCCTGGCACTTGCACTGCTGCTGGTCTCCAGACTGTCATTTTCTGGAGTAGATTAGTCAGCAAATTGTGTGCTGATTCATTTATAACAGTATTCAAAAGAGATGGAGCAAACCTTGAGAGAGGATTCAGAGAGACATATACACTAGTGGAAATGGGGACAAAATGCAGTATGTATTTTTCAATAGTTAAACAAAACTGGATAAACCTGACAAGATGCTTTTCTGCTGTTTTTAATTAGAGAATGGGTTTGGAGTTTTGTTTATTTGGTTTTTAGATAGAAATGGGAGAGAGGCTAAGAGAAAAAACCCTAAATGATTACTCTCTTTTGTGTTGCCCTTGACAACCTGGGCACAAAATCCTGCCATGTCTGATGCCAGCAGCATTTGGTAATGATGCAGACAGTGAAAAAGGCAAAGTCAGGACAGCAATATGTTCATTTTCTCTCTTTTTAGGACTGAACACATGCAGGTTCTCCATGCCTGTTCTACAGGCTCAGGATAAGAAGAACTGTAAGAGATTACAGGAATGGAAAGGAAGAGATGGAAAATATTGGTATGGACATTTATTACATGACATATTGGAGGTTTTGTTGTGCACAGTCCAGTGGAGACATATTACAGAGATGCTGTCTTGCCTATTTAAAAAGGAATGGCTGAAAAGAGATTTAAATCAGCCACTGACTAATCCAGTTGTTATGTTAGGAGACTGGGATATGAGAAAGCCAAGTTTAGTTACTGTCTTGGCATCCAGTTACTTATATGACCTTAGACAAATGAAGGAATTGCCCTGTAAAGTTCCTCATATATTAAAGGGAGCTAGAAATATTTCCTGACTTAGTAGTAGTTGTTGGGGAAAATACATTAAAGTTGACAATATGTTCAGCTCCTATTTTAAAAGGATCTACATGAGCATCATTCTTCCGGAAGCTGCCACTGAATTGAATGGAAACTGATGATTTCCAGTGAAAAATTTAGTGGTTATTAAATTTATGTAAACGTTTAACGTTATGTAAACGATCTGTGTATGGTTTGATTCTAGCTGCTATATCTGGAAAACTCGGTTTATTATATTATTTGATTTCTAAGTTTTTTGCTACCTGCAACTTCTGGTCTTCTATTGCTTAAACAGCCTTCAACTTCTAGTGCTCCAGAAAAAGCACCTTTAGTGCTGAGGAGCTATACCCTATCCATGCTGGAGAGGAATCTTGCTTGCCCTGTTTGGGCTGTTAGTGCTGAAGGACAACAGCTGTGAAAATGTGCAGTTGCAAGGCTGAAATTGTGCCTTGCCCACTGCCATAGCTGGTACCTCCCACAGTGGTCATGAAACTCAGTTTAACAGATGTGTGCTCACACAAAAGCTGGGGACCTGTCAGCTTAACACTCTCCTGGATTTAGTTCTTAAAAAATAACTACTGTTAAAAGGCCACAAAAAAAAAAAAGTGGAATTGGGACAGAACGAGCAAAGGGCAAGGAGAGGAAAGCATCTCAGAACCCTTTTTCATTTAAAATGTACTCTTTGGGGAAAATGTCATTTATTGCAGATAAAAATGCAGTGCGTTGCCAAGCAGGTGTAAGTAATTTTGTCTAATTACTACAAATGGGTTTTCCATGTATGTGAACCAGCTGGGATTACTGAATGGTGAAAACATGTAGGAAGAAGGTAGATTTGGAGAAGGCGGAAAGAAATGCTTTTAATAGCTGATTACAGTGAGTTCTCTGGGGTAAGAGAGACATTGAAAATTATCTTAGGCAGTTTTATAAAGAGAAGTTATTTCAGTAAGATGTTTGCAATAGCCTTTAGGAGGCGCATTAATAAAAAAGTAACATCTGCAATGGTTTTGTAAACCTCTAAGTATGAGAAATCCACTAAAACCAGGAGAGGTATTACAAGTCCCATGATCACCAATGTTTCTAAGAAGTTGCCTGGATAGACTAGTAAGGCTACATCAAAAATCAGCTTTATTTTATTAAATGATTAGTGACAAAATTTATTGTGAAAAAACCAGAAAAGCTGATTTGCAGTAATTTCTTCTTGTGGAGCTGAACTAGAGACATGGCAAAGAAACTAATGGGTTCTTGCAGACTTCTATGATTCAGCAGTGGAGGAAAACTCTATAAAGAAGGCCATAAGAAAGGGAATCTGGGCTTTTTACAATCATACTGATCATAGCAGCTAGGGCAAGTGTTATTCATATGCATTAGGTTTTGGGTGGTCCACGAGAACTTGAAGGACTAAAACCACACAGTGATCAAGCAGGAGCCTGGTAACATTTATATTGAAAAGTTAGGCAGTTCTGACCTTCTCCTATAGAGGAGGGCAACTATACACCCTTTGGCCGTCATCTTGCTCTCTTTGGCTTTCTTCTCCAGAGCTCTGTGCTTGACTGTCAGCTCCGTAGTGTGACAGAAGCTTTGAACAAACAGCACCTGCCGTGACGAAGAGAGGTGAGCACCCACCTCACACATGGGCTGATTGAGACCGACACTGAGTGGGGTTTGGTCCTTACTCTGTCCAGGCTGAGATGTCCCTCAGCTCCTCCTGTGAATGGAGGGCCTTGGGAGCAGAAGGCTCACCCTGTTTGCCTGACATTTTGACATGCAGAGGGTGTGATGTATGATTCCAAAAAGTCAAGGACAAAAGCATTTCCTACAGGTGGGTAGACATTATCTCCTCTGTGTGATGCAGTGCTGTCAGCAGCGCTAGAGATATGTGCTGAGGAGAGGGGTATCTAAGTTATAATCTATCTTATCTCAGCTAAGACAGGTGATGCATGGTCCTTCGAACAGCAGCACAGTGGGACCCATCCTTCATGCACTATAGTGCCTGAGAGTCATTGCAATGGTTTACAGCACCTCATAGAAAGTCAAGATTTGGTGGGGAAAACAGGAGTTGGTCTGAAAAACAGATTGGTTTTATAAGAGGGGAGAGACAAATTATAAATATGACAGATGTGTTATGCATGGTCATGCCAGTGTGCTTCAGAAAGCTACTGCTTCCCAGCTAGAAGCTGAATTTCCCCTTCACTTGAAGCACAATCTCTGATCACATGTGCATTTCCAGCTCCTCACACTGCAGAGAAATCCAGGGTGGATTACAGCAGCTGTTTCCCTCCTTGCTGCTGTGCACAAACAGCCACGTGCACACTGGAAGCTTCTCATATCCTCCTGCAAAACCAATGGTGTTGAAACGGCTGCATTGCCACAGAACCAGGTTCCTTGGCTTTGCTCTCTGCACATGCACTGAGCCTGTTCAAGAGGACTCCAAACATTTTTGAAAATTTTATCATGTGCCTAATGCGATCCTGGAGCAGAAGAAATGAGTATGGACCTGCAGCTGCATCGCAGCTGTGCTAGATGTGCTCTTTTATTCCTTTCTTTTTAATTCCAAGACCACCAGCAATGTGACAGGATTGAGTGTGGATCCTCCAAGGGCTTCCTCGACATCCAGAGAAGTTCCAGACCCACTCCTCTTCCTGTGCCTGACTCCCACATCTTCCCCCCTCCCACATTCCATGGCTGCCAAGAAACCTCCCCTGAGAGGAGTGAGCAAGAGCTGTCAAGTTTATTATTTTTTGTCTTAAAGTAGCAATGTTTCCTACCTAACTGAAACATTATAAGAGAGGATTAATTGTTGGTTGAACATCACAATTAGGCCTCATCTCCTCACCTCTCCCCATTCCCTCATTTGGCGTCCTGCATCGTTTCAGAGGGTCCAGGAAATGGTTGCACCTGAATACATGGAATGAAATAAAGTTTGAAGCCTGCTCTGTTTTTCACATTTGCAGCTGGTTTAGGAGTGAGTGGACCAGCAGGGTCCCACATTGTTGCATTTAGAATCTGAAACACTGCAGGAAATTGAAGCCACAGGGGGTCACATTTGCAAAAGGCAGTGAAATTATATATATTTAAAAATAAAACAAGATCTAGATTTACCGTACAGCTACAATATATTTCTCATAGTGATTGACGTGTTAAGTCTGTGCTGATGGAGCTCTTCTGAGCTGACCTTAAAAGGCGACAGAAATAACTGCAGAGCAGGGGAGAGGTGGCATTGACATCCAAAGTCTCTTGGCATGAAGCAGTCTGTGCTCCACACACGCCACATCCACGCACAGATCACACAAGGAGTTCATACAAGATGACACTGAGCTGTGTGTGCAGAGCCAATTCAGATTGTGGGTCACAGCTGGGGACAAACAACCACCGTGTCCCCTTTATCCAAACTCGTGCCCAAGTCTCTAACTCCTGACAGACTGTGGGCTTTGTCTGGCTGTAGAGTGTTATGGAGGTTTTACAGATGTTGTATAAAGAGACATTGTGGGTAAGATTAATAATACAGAGTATGTAACTGGGTCATGAATCAGGATTTGATAAAACTGCCTGAATAATGAACAAATGTGTTCCCTAGCATGTTTATGGACCAACATCTCAAGAGTCATTTGCTGCTACCTTATGGGAGCACAGTCTTTGCTTACTGGTTATATTCCAGCAACTGACGGGAAGTGTTGGAAATGCAGGCTTGTGATTCACAGGCTTCATGAATTTGCACCAAGTTTGCATTCACTATTCATTAGTTGTCCTTTTTTGGCTTCTTTGGAAAACAAAAATAAAGTCAGTCATGGAAAAGAAGCAAAGCTTTTGGGGCTAAAACCACAGCAGTGATAATTATGGGAAACAAATAAATACCAAGATCATTATTCATCCACAGGTAAATGGTGGAGTGGGAAGGAGGATTTTTTTAAATATCCACAAACCTGGGGGAAAAGAACTTGATGCTTTATTTTGTTTTCTCCTTTTTAATCAGATTTACTGGCTGTGCATCATAATTAGATGGTGGTGTGCTTTTTTTTGAGATAGAACATACACTTCTAACAGTACAGAACAGTCAGTGAAATTCTGTTTCACAAGTAGCCCTCCTTATCTTTTTCACTATCTGTGCAGGGATTTATACAATTTTCGATCTAAACATGCAAGAAGTTCAGGTAATGGCAGAGCAAGTGTACCTTGGGAGGATTAAATTATGGGAGTCAATAAACAATTATGGGGTAGCAGCTGGATGATTGAAATAATATTAGCAGCACTAATAGTTACAGAAAATAATGATTTTTCTGCTCTGTGCATAGGTCTTTTAATGTCCAGAACATAAATTTACAGATTCAATGTTTTTTCGGTTGGAAACGTCATAAGTAAGACCAATCTTGTGTTTATATGACCCTGGTGTTGTCTTAGGCTCTGGTAAGATCTAGCCTTTACAGTATTGGAAGTCCATGGTGTGACAGTAAAGGACAAAGACGATCCTCATGGCAGAAGAAGGAATAATTTCATTTATTTCAGCAACATTTCCATGATGCCATCATGACTCTTAAATCAGAAGAATTTGCCATTGAAGTCTCAGAAAGTCTGGTTCGGAGCAGCTGTGTCTTCTCCCATCAAATATTAGTGTGTTAATCTCTTATACATCAGAAAGTGTTTATTCAAAAGGTGGAAAGAACAGTCCCACTCATGACTGTAAAGACCTGAACTCTTCAGAATGTCAGAACTCAACAGAATAACGTTTCAGAAGTGGGTGGCACCATCTCAGCCCTTTTTATTGCAGAGTACATTTGTTTTTCCCACTTGTGGTTACCTGATCTTATTTTCTGTTACCAGTGTCTTTATTAAAAGCATGAGCAAGCTCTGGGGCAAGCTGTGAAAAACAGACAGCAGAAAAATCAGTTTGAATGTCAGAACCACCAGGAGACCCCGGGTACCACTGTACTTTGAGAGAGGCATCAAAATCATTAACCAGTATAGCTGAAATTTTTTAGGAAGGGTGGCACTGACAGCAATTTAGGCATATTCATGGAGGTTTACAATAAAAAAAAATAGTATTTTTCTTAGGAGGTTCAGATGAAAAATAATCTGTAGTATGCAGTGCTACACAATTTAGAATGTTAATGAAAAAAGAGTCTAAAACTGATGATTGAATCTTGTACTTAAGCCACAGGAGAAATGAGCTCCCTCAGCTCTTTCCTTTTTGCAACCTCTGGAGTATCTTTTTGTCATCCAGAATCTGAGAACAGATTCTTCAAAGTGTAAATCTGGGTGTGCAGTGCCAGCGTATGAATTAAAATAGACTGAACGATAGAGGTGATTTAGCAAGCAGTTGATCGGCTTTGCTTTTCTGAGGTTGGTCTTGATAAAATAGACCGAAACCAGGAAAAAAGTTGTAAAAGCAACTAGAAATGAGGATGCTCTTCTGACAAGATATACTTGATTCTACAGATTTCTTCTCCAAAGTTCAAAATACGCAATGTCAATATTTTGCAGTGTTGATAGACTGCAGACAGACCATAATGATATGCTTTTTCCCAAGACTTGCCTGTGTCCCTCTAAACAAGGTGAAAATTCTAACCATAGTGCCACACCAAAATGCTTCTTTATGTACCAAAAACACTGGGGCATTTGAACTTCCTTCAGGATGTATCTTATATCAAAACCTCCTGTCAAAATAAAGCTTGACAGCCTTGACTGCTCAATTGCTCTCAGTCACTTAAAGGCTGATGTCCAGAACCTGGTGACCAAATGAAATGGGTTGGATTTGGTTGTCTCTTGGCAAAGTCTTCTTCTGACTGTACGTGGAAGTGGAGAGTAGGTGCACAGCACACTGATCTATTGATGACTCCAGCTGGAAAAGATTTATCCAGGGCAGCTACATGATCCATTTCTCAGTTCTCTGTAGTACTTTATTAAATTAAACTGGTGGTGGAAAAATGAAATCTCTTCCAAAATGTTATTTTCCCTCTAAAAATCTCTGCCTTGAACAGCGGAATGTCCTTTTAGATATGAATCTTTGGCAAAGGTTTTATTATCTCAGAGGACATACTTGGGAGATCAGGACCTTAGCTAACAAGACAGGATTTGTTATCACCTGGAGATGGAAGCACTGCTGAGAACTGCCACACAAACTCACCACCAAGATTGCTGTTTGGGGCCAAAGCATCTTTGATTTTGCATATTGACATCAAGTCTGGATCTAAGATGTGTTCAAAGAGAAGTCTGATCCCACGGGGCTTGGTTATGGGACCACTTCCACCAAATGTTGAGACAGGAGACCCTTTGGATCACCCACTGTGGCAAGTGAGGTTAAAGCCTCATGGCTTGTTGCAATCTGCAAGAACTCCAATAAAAAATGGGGCAATTCTCAAGTTCACAGACAAGCCAGCACTTTCTGATCAACCAAGAATGGATAAGGAGGCCTCAGCCTTAGCACAGATGACAAGTGATCTCGCTGATCAGTCACGTTAGTCCAGAGTGGCTTTTATGAAGCCGGATGCCCAGCAGCACATTACAGTGCATGAGAGATGTGAAAAGCTCTCTGCAGAGTGAAAAAACAAATACTGCTGAGCCACAGACTGACTTTGAAGGTTAATTGGACATTTAGTTTTAGCTGCTGTCACAATAGATCAGTCATGTCACGCTGTAATCAAAACTAACACCTTCCAGCAGGCTTGTTAACTATTCTAACATGGGAGGCAATTGTTTCAGTAATAATGGCAAAGGTAAGGAATATTCCTTTGTGTGTTACAGACATTTATAGCAGCAGCACCACCTGTCCCCTGGAATTATGAGCTGTTCTGTTTGTGAAGGAATGACCTGATTTTTTTGTTTGTTTGTTTATTTGCTTGTAACACACATAGAAGTCTGGCTGAATCAAAGCAATTCATGGTAAAAGGTCAAAAATAAAGAGCTGCTTGGTCCAGAAGATGTCAATAAGAAGACTTATGAATAAAACCATAGCCTGCAAAAGACTGTGGCTGTATTTTTGTATTGGAATACACGGTATTCAAGTATATAAAAAGATAAGCCTAACAAGTTCTCAGACAGAACTGAGGATCTGAAGATAAAACAATTTATTCCACAGAGATGTGTCTTCAAGGAAGACTGAAAACAAACTTCAGCCACATCATAACCATGTTATACAACAAGAGGCTCATGTTTTGGACCAAGGGGCATAGCAGAAAAGAAGGGAAGCTACATTCCTACATTCCCTTTAGCACCTCCTTTGTGCAGTTCTGCCCAGGAGCACCTCCCAGTGAACGTCTCCTGACAGACATTCCCAAGGCTGTGTAGTGCATTCAGCTTATCACTGATACTATGACAACAGCAGATTTTTCAACCCCTCTATTAGAGTTTTCATGTCCTTCTCCCTTCCTACCATGACTGGAAGGTTTCCATGTTCCTTTTGGTAGGACATGTTCAGGAAAGACTGACAAATGAAATGGCAAATGCAACACTAAGGAGAAGTATAGACGTGAAAGGAGATACAAAAGAAAGTTTTCATAAAATTGTAATACTGATTAAAAATATTTTAACAGATTATGACAAACCCAAATATTGTGTTCTAGTGCCTCCTTTGAACTGTGTTATTGAAAGCACCATTTTCCCAATATCTATTTGTACCATAAAATAGGGGCACAACCTTGCCTATGGTACATTCAGTCTGAACAGACTTCTTCAGAGGAGGAAGCATGGCAGGAAAACTTGGAAGAAAGGATGAAGACCCAACCAAACAACAGTTTTTGGGAAGATCAGTGCATTCCACCTGAAAGAGATATGAGTTTTTCTGAAGATGCTTCATTTCCTGAAAAAAAAAAAAAAAAGAACAAAGAGATTTACTAGAAAAAGAAAAAACTCCATAAATATTGTTTTGCTCATGAACTCATTTTCAATTTAAAGTGTTGTATTGGCAGACAGATATGCCCCTCATCTATATATGAGAGGCATAGGTATTGTGTGAAATTATAGCAGGAGATGTTAAGGCAATTGGAAGAGAGTTACTGTAGAGAAGTGGTAAAAGTGTGTAATATAGCCTAGCAAGAAAGAAAGATAGAAAGAAAGAAAGAAAGAAAGAAAGAAAGAAAGAAAGAAAGAGAAAGAAAGAAAGAAAGAAAGAAAGAAAAAGAATTTAGGAGAAAACATGAGCAGAGGTGAAGAAACTCATAGAATAAAGATGAAATTCTTCTTCAAGATTGAAGAAGAAAGAAGGAAAAAGCCATGGTGAAAAAAGGAAGTCTGATCTGTGTTTAATAAGACCATGTTACTACATAGCCATGCCACAAGAATAAATGTGCTTTACATCCAGTACCTGTAGGGCTGAGGGCTGTTTTAGCCCCCTTCATAAATCTGTTCCTGAAATTAGAAAACAAAAAGCTTCAAAGTAGTTTTGCTCCCCAAGCCCATGATTCAGGTGTTGTGAACATCCGTGCGTTCCCACTTCCTCCAGGCTGTTTTCTTTGGCAGCTGCTCAGTTTTCCCTCTCAGATTTGTGCGTTAGAGGGAAGGCTGCTCATAAGTTGCTGCGTACACAGCTGGCTTGGACATCTACTGCTCGAACCTGCTGGCAATTTTCTGGTAGGGAGGGATTAATTCTCCAAAGGAGGGAAAGATCTGTGGTTTATAAATACATTCTTTACTCGTCAATCTGCAAGAAAATGAAACTAGAAAGATATTTTTCTACTTTCTTCTGTACAAACTCATTGGCCAGGTTTTTATTTACTTTCTTCACTATTAGTAGATGCTTTTCTCAGGATAGCTGCTGCTGACCCTTCTTGGATAGATGGTGTCAGCCAATGCTTCTGCAACAGTTTTCTTGATAATTATAGAGCAGCTCAGATTCCTTTGCTGTGCCAGAAACATCAAGTTTCTTCAAATGCAGAACAGTAGGGACAGAGATCAAGAAGCAAACTATGACCAACCCAACCAAGAGCTGGATGGCAGACACCTCCAATGCATGTGACTCTCAGATAGAACCACAGAATAATTTAGGCTGGAATGACCTTTAATGTCATTGAGTCCAACCATTAACCTAGCACTGCTAAGCACCACCAAATCATGTCCCTAAATGCAGCAGAAACCTGTTCAGCTGAATATAAATGGACTTGAATTATTGCTAACTCAGATCCAGGGCATCTCAAGGGGTGTTTTCTCCACTTGGTGACTTCGTCATCCACCCTATTATTCTGCACCTGTCTTGGCTTGATAGAATTGGCAGGTCCCCTTGCACCCTGCACGGCAATCCTGCCTGTCATGCTCAGTTTATTAGGTGGGGGAAAAGACCACCAGGGACAACTGGTCAGGGACTGGCTGGGCATTGGTCAGCGAGTGGTAATTGCATGGGGCATCAATTGTTTTGTATATTCTAAATGTATTATTATTACTTTTACTATTATTATTATTATTATTATTATTATTATTACTACGACTGCTACTACTACTACTACTACTACTACTACTACTGTTGTTGTTCTTATCATACATCTTTGTTTGCCCCTGCAAACTGGTTAGAAATTTCATAACTAGAAAATTCCCAATCTCATAATTTCTAATTCCCTTTGCAACAGCAGACTCTGCAAAAAGACATTCTCCCTCCAACTGAGCCTCTAAGGAACAGAGAAAAGAGAAATCTGGGCAAGGATCGCTCTCTAATCAGCAATCAATCTACCCTATGAAGCTCTGGAGAGCCTGATTAAAAGCAGATATGGGTAATCCTAATGAGGGAAAAAATTACGACTTCTGGGAGAACTAAAAGTTCTGTGAAGGCCCCTTGACTCTGTAGCAGGCCTTCACACAGGGTTAATAGATTTGGGCAGGCAGCAAGCTATGGTTTTATGATGCTTTTTATTAATCACAGGAGCTGTGTGCTGTGCTGAAGGATGAGCAGAGGGGATGTGTTAAAGTGCAGCCCTCTCTAGCTGCATAGCTCTAAAATTGAAGCACAGTCTTGTGCTCACTCAGAGAGATTTGTTGTCCAGATTTTCATGTGGTTGCAAGCACCCCTTTTTCAGTGTGAGGTATCTCCTTGAAAAACCTGGTGGTAGAAGAGAAGGGTTCTGCCAAGCAAACGTGCTGAAAACAAACCATGGTGAGGGGGAGCAGTTTTACTCTTCCTAATTGGCAATGCTGGTGGATCTCTGCCAGCTGAGGGGCTGAGGGGTGATGTGTTCCCTTCAGACCCTGCTGGCAGGGAAATGGCAGCAAAGTTTCCAAAAGTAATTAAAATTTATCTTCAGCTACAGGAAAAACAAAACACACAGGGAATGCCTTAACTGGCAGCGCTGTGAACAGGATATTTGTGTTTATGAAAGAAAAGAGCAGTTCACACATCAGTAATGGAAGGAGCTTCAAAAAGCATTAGTGGGGGGGGAATCACCTTTCGAGACTCTCCAGTTGGAAACTTTTCTCAGCAGGTAAATGCAGTGATTTTTAACTGCTTTTAAACTCCCAAGTCCTACCAAAGCTCTGTAGAAATGAGGTTCCAGCATGAACATGCAGCTTTCATGGACTGCATTTACATGTATGGACAGGAGTTCCTTCAGGTGCCTAACAGGGGTGTCTCAGATGTAACTAAATCACAAATGGCTCACAGACCACAGAACTCTACTCTTGCATTTGGCTGATCTATTTGTTAGTCTCCGCTTCACAAGGCCATCTGAACATCCCCACATGTACATCCTTACCACACTCCCATAAGACAAAGTGATACTTCAGACCATATTTCAAAATAGATATTTCTGACAGTCATGAATAATTTTCCATACTTTTGTCACTAAAATCTCTTTGTCCAAATTGTTTCAATATTAAGAGTCAGGTGACATGACATGACATGACATGACATGACATGACATGACATGACATGGTTAAGAATTTTCTTTCAAAAATTTTCTCTCTGAAGAATTTTCTCTCTTTCATTTTAAAATGCAGTTTTATTGTAACTGTATTTTTGACAGACGAGTTATTTTGGATAAGTTTTTAAGCTAAAAATGGGCCAATGTTGTCCAAAAAATTGCTTTGACACTCATTAAAGGAAGAAAAAGGTGTTTCAATTTGAAGTGCCTTTGTATTTAAACATTAAGCCAATTTTAGTCAAGTCTTTTTTTTTGAAGTCAACATCTAAATAAATATTTTATGATATTCATTTTGAGCCTTTCCAGTGGGCCCTGACAGAATACATCTCAGTGTGACCAGTTTGGGGGGAAGATCTGTGGTTTGCATTTTTCAGGTTTAAGGTGGAATTTTTAAAATAACATCTTTGGTTTTCTTCAGAGGTGAAATTTTGTTTTCCTATCTCAGTTTTCCCTGTCCTGTTCACCTGGGAGATGGTTAAATAAACAAAAAATCTTTACTATTTCAAAATATCTCCTGATATTCATTGTAAGTTTTTTAAAATGTCCTCCACACAGCACAGCCTCACAGCTATGCAAAACTGAGAATAATTTTGCATATTTGGATATGCATTTACATCCTAGTTAAAGTGATTTCTTTTCTAAGGTAGAATATACTTCAAAAAACCTTGAGGAAAAAATAATGATCTCAATGGTAAATTACCTTGTACACCTTAGTTTGAAATTTGCAAATAGTCTTAGGAGACCCTTTTTTCATTAAAAATTTAACTGTAAACTTTGGGGGTTCTGTAAATTCATCAAAAGAAGCATGGAATTTTAAAAAATGCACAGGAAAGAGTGGGAAGTCTCCAGAAATACTGTGCACAAGGAAGAGCACCTGAAAGCAAGGCTCCTTGAAGATGGAGAGAAGCTGTTATGAAAACCAGTGGTGTTCCAGAACATGTCTGTGCTGAAGCAAAGTGCATCTATTTCCCAATTTAAACAAAGGGGAGAATTAAGGAAAGACACTGGAAATGAGCCCAAGCTAACTTGATAAATGATTAAGTGGTAATAATTCAAAATTAATTCTAGTCTGCATAATTTAGGCAAGTAATCTACCCACTAGGTTTTGTTCCTCAGAGAGCAGTTCTAATGTAAACACTTGAACTTCCCCATCACATCGCCAGCAGAAGGCATTCCTGAAGAACTCCAGGATGATGTTCCCTCCTGACAAGAAGCCTCTAGTCTTCAGCTCTTTCATCTGCAGACTATTTCAACCAGTGCCACTGCTGGGCAGAGCAGATTCTCTGTTTGCTGTGGTTATGATGGTGAAGGTGCAACCACAAGACAGCCACGACCGAGATTCAGTGTTGATCTGACCACAGCAGCTAGCAGAGCATTTCCTGTAGGATTTGTTGAAGCAGAGAATAAAGCAGTTTGCTGGCTGATATTTGTCTGCCATGCAATGCAGCTCATTCCCTCTATCACAGACACATTTACCTCCCAACTGTGTTTACACATCAGCTAATTTCTACTTATGGCTGCCGCTGTTCAGAAGGAAAACCAGGCAATTGTTCCTAACAATTTTCTAAAAATAAATGTGCCGCCTTTACTGGGGTAGTTAGAAATCTAAATAGTGCATTTCATGATCATTTATAATGCAACAGCTTTAATGAACAGTGCCAAATCAGTCTTAGCATTCTTGAACTATCCATTGCATAGTTCCTCTCCCTCTTTCCATTGCCTTTGTGGAAAGAATAACAATAAATCACTTTATATTTAGAGAATTCTTTTTTTATCCAGAATGAACAAAAAGGATTAATAGCCCTCCACACAGTCCTCAAGCCCTCATTCTAGAAAAAGAAAACATCAGCCATGACAGGAATTAGAGCAATTGCTGGAGCAGGATTTATCAGTTTTTATTTATTTATGATGCAGATATTACAGAAGAACAGAGTAGGATGTAAAACATTCTGGGTCACATCCAGAACGGCAGAACAGAATTTGCTCAGCTATTTAGCTTAATCGTTGTTCTTGAAGAAAATTGACACGAGCTTTTTAATGACATGAATCAAAAATTCCTTTTTTCAAGGCTTCTCTGAAAGGTAATAAGCTCAAAAGACGTGCCCTTAGTAGCAGTCTTTGGATATCGACTCAGTATGGATCTGTAGGTTAAACTATCCTCAAGGCTCAACAGGACCACTTACTTCTATTGGGAGGGACTCCATCCTAGTCCCCTAACTAGCTCTGAGATAAAGGTTACACACTCTTCAGCATATTTGATGTGAGCTTTTCACTGGAGCTGAAGCAATTGAATCCAGTGCTGTGAGTTCTTCTTAAAAGGGACACTGGCTGAGAGGAATGAATGGCTGAAAGATATTGATGAACAGTGTTGGATGGCACAGTGTTTAATAAAAATGAGTCACACCTTGGCAGCTCTCAGGAATGACCCTACAAATAATTAGGAAATTAAACTTACTGGAAAAGGATCTGGTGCAGTCAATTTTTATTTTTCTTCTTTTACATTCAAGGATTTTTTGTTTTTGTTTTTTTTTTAAGAACACTAAAGTCGCCTTCAAAAGAACTCAAAACTACCAAATTAACCACTCCAGAAGCTACAGTGCACTGTTGACAAGTTTCTTTTTCTTATTTGGTATTTTCTCTTTTCTAGCAGTGACAGGGCTAAGATTCATCTCCTTGGTAGAGGACATCAAGCATTTTGTCCAAGTTCCCTCAGGCTACCAAACCGAATGTCCTATGAAGAATGTCCAATGAAGAAGTTTATTTTAAAAATCTCTTAAAACACAAGCTTTAACCTTTTTTATTCTCATTCTATAGTGACTTTTGGGGGAGAGGGAGGAGTGGAGCAGTTAAAGAAGTTTACAGCCATTTAAAAAATGTATTGGCTTTGCATGGTAAGGTATTGGTACAGGTGACTTCTGAGAGAAGTTAAAGCTGAACTACAACAAAATTAAAAATCAAAGTTGAAAACCACTACATATTTGAAATGAAACATGGCATAGTAGTGCTCAACCACGCAGGCTGGCATACCAAAGGTGGTTTTCTTTCATACACACACTGGTTTTGCTCAACTATAAGCAATTATTACTTCCCAATATTCCATTTGGATGCCAAATCAAAATGGCTGCACGTCAGTTTAATCCAGATGATCCATATCTTGAATGGGTGAATTTCTGGAGAAGGATTTTTGATCCTTGCTGGATTTCAACAGAAAACAAAGCATCACAAAGGAGAAGAGATGCTGAGAATTAACTGCATCTAAACGGTGCAAAATCCCAGCAGAGTATTGAGATTCCACTGCCTGCTGGTTTATTGTTGAAGGCTATAAAAGGCAAGAAAGCGTTGACATAAAACAAACGTTATTGATATCTGGTCTGTGATGGCAACAGAGGAGCTGAAAAGAACAGGCAGCTCAGTGAATTGTTTCATACTCCCTTACTTGCATCCTACCTGTTTGTAATACAGAGCTTGGTGAAATTCAGCCATCCTCCATCTGCTTATCTTAGAAGAAGAAACACCAGAAATATCAATGTGTATGAAACACATGAATCATCATTACTAGTAAGCATTTGGCAGTCCTAAAAGCAGAAACATTAAAAAAAATGTGCATAGTAATCATTTACAACTGATACAAATGAGTGTGGAGGAAAAGCACTTAATAAACAAGTTCGAAATGCTTGTTTGTTTGTTTATTTCAGACTGATAGGATCGTGGAAAATTAAGTAAGTGCCTTGATATTTGTACAAAGACAGAGGAAGGGTTCCCAGCTTCCATAGTACAGAATTTTCATAAACATCCAAGTTAAAACAGTGGTTTTTGTATATATAAAACATTGGTTAACATAAACCAATGATAAAACAGTTTAAAAATAAATAGCAGCAGACAGTGAAGAGCAGTTAACATTTCATGAGTGATGGAAGAAACACAAATTTGTGTGCAGATTTCAGCAGCCGGTGAGACAGCCACCATCGCTTCCATTTATACTTTTCTGCTTGCACTTTCATTTCTATATGCTCATGATGTATTACTTGTTTAGTTTTATAGTTACATATAGAAATACAGATTTTTCTTAGCAGTTTCAAATTCTGTTAAACATCGGCTGCTCTTTTCCTCTGTGACAGAAACAGACGTTAAGAAGTCAAGGATATGGCAGGTGATGGTTTGAACTGCATCCTGGACATGAGCGCAGCAGTGACTTCTGGAGCAAAGATCAAGATTCCACATGCAGTGCACCTGGAAGAAAACAGCCGTATCCCCCTTTGCACCCTGCCACATTCTTTAATGTAAAATACATAGGGAAATCATATAAGAAGTAAATCCATCATTCCTGGCGAACCACTCCAGAGGCAATGCTAATTCCATTCAATGAAGCAGAAAAGTCCTGGGAGGTAACTGAGCCAAGGTAGCTGCATGAAAAGTTAAGCTTGTGGTACAGTGGCATAAAGAGCTACAAAGAGTAATTAGTGGAAGGGGAACTCAATTAACTGAAACAAACAACTGATTGTGCAATTAAGGAGCACCCCGTATATCATTACAAACCTCTTGTCATAGAGCATTTCTTCACAGTCCTGCTGCAGTGGCCCTACTCAGTCAGCTAAGAGTTAGGGCTAAGCTGCAATCATGTTTTGATTGCTGTATTATGAACCACTAATGATAATGGCTTGTGTACTTTCCATAATTACCTTGAATAACAATGCACATCGCCTACCTTTCATCTTACTAATATTTTTACATACAGATTATGTAAAAGGAAGAGTGCAGAAGTCATACAGAAATATACAGCACCATATACCCTATACCACATGAAGGTTTACTGGTTTGCATTTGTACTTTTTTTACAAAAGACCAGCCCTCCAAGGGAAGGCACAAAGCTCCTTTATTATCAGATCATTTAGCCAGAATGCAACAAATGGTTATATTTTAAGTTTCAAATCCACTCAGACATCATTGGGTGGAAGGCTAGATTTGCACGTCTTTGATTATAAGGTTTGCTTCTATTTAGAAGAGATAGGAAGAGAGAGAAGAAAAGACTTCATTTCAGTATTATTCAGAAAGGGAATAATAGAGAAAAAAGAGATCGGTACAACAAAGCAGAATAGTGAGAATATGTGAGAAGGAGAGGATGTAAAAACTAAGTTGGCACAACTGTCTAGAGATAAGATTCCTTGAAACTTCACCTTTTTGAACTTCCTTGCAATTGTTTCACTAATTCTTTGTGATGAGATTGTCATGTTGGCTGAGGATATTGGGTGTGTTTAGTCTCTAATATTTCAGTAGAACTGTATGAGACACAGGTAAGAGACAGAATTAAAAGGTTTGTGCTGCATTTTGTCAGAGCCTTTCCAAGTACATGGAAAATGTTAATGTAAAAAATAAATCCTGCCATTGTTCACCTGAATTTCCTAGGGGATTTTGGTTTTGGTTTGCTTTTCCTTTCAATCTTTATATGTCGAGAGAACTTTGTTACAAAGGCAGCACCTGCCCTCCTGGTGGCTGGGCCATCACTGTCACCTGGAAAAAAGGAAGCCCTGTTCCCCAACCTCCCTTCTGCCATACTGAGATGCATAAGCAACTTTCTGAAAGCACAGCCACTGATATAGCCTCCAGCACTGACTGCTGCTAGCGAGCAGTGCCATACCGACTGCTCTGAAGAAATGCCATCTTTTCACACACTGAACACTACAAGCAGCTGTTTCCTACATTCCCTTGCTAAATGCATTTTTAAACCATGTTGGCAAAAATAATCTCCAAGGGAAATTTGCCTTCTGTGGCCCATTGGTCCTTGGCTTGGGTTTAGAGAAGCTGCTAATGAGGCTGGTGATTAGTGGCAATTCTGATGACAGTACGTATGGTGGGAACATCTGGCTGCGTGCTCCGAACTGGATGCAGACCCACCAGCCTGACCCACCATTTGCTACCGTGCAAATGGCTTTATATTACAGAGACTGCTGGGTCATTTATCTTCATTAAGCCACAGTCCCTAAACCCAATAATTAATGACAACTAGTCTGGGAATGGCTGTGCAGAAATGTGAGTACTAAGGGAATAAACAAATTCTAGTAAGAGGAAAAAATGCAGGCTGGAGGAAAAGAGACATGAAAATGTTTTCCTCTCTGAAAGAATTTGGGATCCTGAGAGGGCATTTTAGCATGGACTGAACCACTGGTATTTCTTGACCGAAGTGATGAGACCTGTGGCTGTGCAAAGCTGTCTGAAGGTGTGCAAGTGACACAGCTGGCAGAGGGAAGCCCAGCAGCTTTCCTGGCATCCCAGGCGTGGGCTGCACTGGCCTCTTGCTACCTGCCCCCTGTTATTGCCAAAAAATAGCAGAGCCACAGCTGGGATTCATATCCACAGGAGGAGTAAGAGGTGGCTTTTCATGTGAAGTGTAGACAGGGACTGTGTCTTTTCTTCAGAGTTTTTCTGTGCATCCAGTCCCAGATTTCAGCCCATCCCAGCTGCCCACTTTCCTAAGCTACTTGAATTAATTTTCGCTGCTCCTGGAAGCAGGGTGCCACTTGCTAGGTACCTTGGTCCTCAGTCCTTGTGAATAAAGTGTACAAGACACAGCCATGAGATGGTTTCCAGAAGTTTCCCAGGAAGAAATCTTCAGTGAGAAAAAGTTGACAGCTTCTATCTAAGAAGGACAAAATAGTGACAGCAGACTTATAAATACACTTTAAAAATCCAGTGCACTCAAAGACCACAGCAGAGGGAAGCCTAGTATGCAGCTCTCCCCAGCATCACGATCTTCTATTACAATTTCCCCTAAAACCCCCAGTGACCATAGAAAGAAAGGTGATTTCTAAGCATTGTGGTTTAAGGTAAGAGAGAAAGTGGTTTCTATTTACTCTTGTATTATGTTAATTCACATAAATACTTGAGAATTTAATTTTAAAAAATATTGATGGGAATTGCTGATGGGTTTTGTCCAGTCTGTACAGAGAGGATTTTTTATAATTTCTAACCAGCATTCAAACCCAGCACTAAAAATAGATTTTTAACCCCTGACCCCACTGCTTGACTAATCACTTTTCATTACTTCCATGTCCTTTTGTAAAAAAAAATGGAGGAAAGCTTCTCACATTCTTCTTGGGCCTGTTCTGCAAAGAATGGCATATGAAATCCCTCTTCTCAGAGCTGTGAAGGAATTTTAACTTTAAAATGAGAAGATTCCTTTATCAGCAAATCCCAGCAATGTTCCAATTGGACTAGTGGGGGAGAAAGTTCTAACTCATTTAAAGTAGCCTTGACAAGTTTATAATGAGCTTGTATGAGGAAGCAACCTCAGGTCACAGAGGACTGGACTTGATCCAATAAATATGTTTTGGTTCCAAGTTTTGAATGTGCTGAGGGCTGTTTTATATTTTAATGAAATCTAGTAATGTGCAAATACCTTTTCTTCTGGTGTTTCAGTGATTTTTAAACATGAGTAGCATTCTGCACTTACTGAGAAAAAGTACAAGTATGTAACAGCAGAAGAAGCAGAAGTAAAAATCATAAGGCAGCAAAGAAATGGGATTTGGTGCCTTGGTTTGCAACAATAGATGGACAGAGGCTGGTGGGCAGCTCTGGTCAGTCCATCTCCACACCCCGGCCAGTGATGGAATTCAGTGAAGCCATTTGGTACCTGATGGATAGAAACCATCAATCCTGTCCAAAACCATCCCATCCCAGGGGAAAAGAGCAGTGCCACCCTGCATGAGCCAATCCCTTTATATGTGTGTGCTAACTACCAGCCTTTGTGCAGAGCCAATGGAAGCCCCTGGGCACAGCCACAGCACTAATAATTTCTTTGCTATAAAAAGAGGTTGCTAGGCATTCCTGCATGAAAATTCAACACAGTTTTGTGAACTTCAGCCTGTTCCTGATTCTCCAGAAAGCACCAAATGTCAGAATCTGGTCACTGATCCTCTGCTTGTTAGGAGCAAAATGCTCAAATAATAATAAGCAGGAAACCTGTAGGAATGCTCTCTGTTCCAGGAGGCTATGAGACAGATGGCTTGGTTATAGCATCATTTCCCTCTGCAATAAAGGTTTTGCTTTAATTTTGTAAGTACAACTCATCTGTCTCAGCCAAGGGGATCCTAGAGGCTTTGTCAGTTTAGTGTGTGTGTCTGGGGCAAGACAGAAAAGTCGCTTGCCATGAAAAATTAATGTTCTTCAATACAGCAAAACAAGGAGGGGAAAAAAAGAGGCACATTATGACCAAGGAAACAATGGTTTTTCATGCGGGACAGGAATCAAAGCGCAAAGGGGAAAGAGGGCAGGCAGAGCCCCTTCTTGTGGCAGAAAGTCCAATTCCTGATCCCCTGGCTGGGGATGAGTCACAACATCCCAGTGACAATGTTGTGGGACATTGCTGTATGCAGCTGGCCTTTAAATATTTAAATGTATTGGACTGCAAGAAAGATGTCTGTTCTTTGCCAAGCAGCTGCCTATAAACAGCTTTCTAAATTGCAAGTCTAGACCGCTCTAGTGTAATCCGGAAGAGAACAGGACGAATCGTGTAATTAACTTTCCCCCTTCTTTCAGAAAATAACCCCTTTGTGCTGGCAAGGCAGGGATGGGTCTGAGTCTAGGAAGGGACTGAAGTGATGCTGAGCTTTGTTGGTGTTTGTTTGTTCAGTCTGGGAATTTGCTGTGGTTGGGGGCAGAAATTCTGCTGCATCCTGACTGCTGGCTGCTCTCTTGTTCATTTCTCCAGCTCTCCTTTGCACCTAATCCAGCATCAAAACAGAAATTTCTTCAGGTGATTTCATATCCCAGGACAGTCACCCCACTCAGCTAGCTGCAGGCACACAGCAACCTATCAGTCAGTGACCAGGAATTGCTATTTCGAGATTTTCATGGTCCCAGAGCTGCAGGAGTGCAATGTAGAACTCTCTTCAATTTGAGTCCTGGCCGCTTCTCATAGGATTTCCTTCTCTGAATATATGCCAGGCCATCTATTGCATGTTGAGGAAGACAGAAGCAAATAACTTGCAGCTATGAATGTCTCAGTTATATCCATGGGACTGTGTGAAGGAGACCAGAGATGTATTCACCTTTTTTTCTAACAAAGATCCAGACCTTTAAGAGATTTTGGCACATTGCACTGATTCCAACAGGAGCTGAACTTTCTCCTAACTTTTAGTAAGTACCATCAAATTCTGAAGTTTCATGACTGGGGAGTTTCCTGACATAAAGGTGGATTTGTCTGAGTACAGCTTACCTCTGTAAGAGTCTGCCTTAGGTCTCCAAAAAAGATTGGAAATCATTACAAAGTTCTCTCCTGAGCCTTCTCTTGCTTTCTCATCTCTGTTAATGAGCATTTATACATGGATAACACATTCTCCCATGCCATTTTGTTACCTTTGCATCTAACAATGAAGTAAAATGAGTACAGAAAAGGGTTTTGCATACTCATAAATTTATTAGAAACTTTTGTCAAGTCAGATGTTTCATTATGAACTTGGTCCAAAATTTGTAGACTACATGAATTCATCCAGGTGTCCTTATAATGAACTTCCTAGGAAGCAGGTTGATGAACTATTTTGTCCATTTGTATTTCTGGTTCAGATAAGAGTCGGTGGTGACTCATTTCTGCTTTACTATGAGTGAATATGCAGTAAAGAGCTGAACAGAACCCTCCACTTTCCACAGAGACCCATGCTCAGAAAGAACATGGGCAGAGGTCACTTGTTAGCAGCCTTTGCCGTGTAGCTTCTTCACATTCTCAGTTCAGTTCCTCAAGGGGGGGCATTTGCATCATGATGTTGAATGGAAATTTATTAGAAAACTAGCAAATGGGTTATGGACCTGTCACGGAAAAGGTGCTCCTACATTAGGACATCTGTTCCTAAGAAAATAATCTTCACTTCTTTGTGAAGAAATATTTTGTGGTGAATGCAGCAGCCATCACATCCTACACAAATCCTTATTAGAAATCTTTTTATTAACACTTTTCCTATTGGAAGCATCCAACTGTTGTCACGCTCTGCTACACTATGTGTGCTACAAGCAGGACTTGAGGGAAAGTGCCCAAGGCTCTTCAGGCTGAGCACAAGAACGAAGGAAAACAAGAAGATGAAGCTCATAAACAGAGCCAGGAAAAAGATCCACAGGTTTTAGCTTACTAAGTCATGATTCATCCATTCGGCCACACTCACTTCCTTCCCTCTCCTTTGGCCTAAGCTTTTTCTGCCCTATTGAGTGTTCTTTCTCTGTCTGCAAAAGGTGATGGCTCTGTAAGAGAAATGGCTGGAAAAGAAACAAAATCATAAAATAAAGGCTGTAATTTATGATGGAATGGTTGATTGAAACACTAGAAAGGCATATACTGGAAGATCAAATGGCGCTGGGGAACCTTTGGATTTATGGAATGGCTTGGTGGGGCAGAGGGAGGTGACATTTGAGCATGCCAGAACCTTTTTTACAATAGAAAATATGCTGATCCTTTTTTAGATTCTAGAGGAGTGCCAACATCTCTCCCAGAAGCATCAAGGGACATAGAAGGATCTTCACTGGTACAAATGGAAAGCACAAATGTCAATAGCATGAGCCAACTGTGGATGTTTCCCTGTTTCTGGAAGAATGCAGAAATATTTTTATTCAGTATTTTTCAAGGTTTTGTATTTTCTGTTAACAGACTTTAAAAATACTTCAAAAGGATTATTTTCAAAAGGTCAGGAAGTGGTATTAGTCAGGTTTGTTTTGCTGAGCATTCTTTGAAGGATGTTTTTCTACAGTAAACAAAAACTTGAGAAATCCTTAATTGGCAATTAAATGTGGAGATCCCTATTTTTTAAAAAGGGCATTTAAAAAAACCCTTAAACTGATATGGGGATAAAGTTTCAGCTTGGCTTACTAATGCTTTGTACAAATTTGTTCTCGGTGTATTTCAACGTGTTATTTGCAAATGTTTGTCCAGTACTCAGTTCTGGCTCCATCTAAATTTTCTTTACAATTAATGTTATATGTTATGTTTCTCCCCAGCTACTGTTCATATATTTTCTTTGCTGGTACTCAGTAGCTGGTGTACACATTTTGTTGCATTATGCAATGAACTTTCTCAAGAGCTTTAGCTGAGTGAAGATCTTGTGATTTGTGGGGGCCAGGTCCTTCCCAGGACATGTCACTGTCGGAGCGCTCTGAACTCTGACTTTCAAAGGCAGAGCTGGGAGTTGCTGCAGTAGATGCCAACACCCAAATCTAAACAGAGTATGTTCCACCTTTCACAATAAATTTCAGTTAGACAGAAAATCCTGTGGCAGCAGAACTCCCTTGCCTTTCCAGGTATCACTTTCCCATGAATCCCACAACCTTCTCTGCACATTCTGTGACCTAAAAGTTTTGTTGCGTCTCTCTCTGTCCCTTCCTACTTCTCGTCAAACACAACTCCTCATCTATTATCTGTATATCCCTGCTCCTGCCTATCTTCATTACTGACCATGTAACTGAACACTTTTAATTTATTCTCCATGAACCAGCTTAGCACCACTCCTTCTGTAATTCACACCGCATCCTGCCTTGCTGTTGAGTGTTGTTTAATTCTGTAAAGCTTCCCAAGTTACAAGCTGCTATGCACTGTGTCATCTTGTATTGGCATCTTGAATCTTTAATAAACTTGTTCTCAAATAATGTTTCAATAAATGAAATGTACCTGCTGGGTTGAGATTTTGCATATCAACGTGATGAGCAATGGCATTTAACAGGAAAGGAGATACAGTCAAAGGGAGTGATAGAGTGGCTTAGAAAGAAAGAAAATGAGCTCTCCCACTATTTTTCTTTTTGCATTCAGAGATTTCAGTTCTTTTTGCCTGAGATTTCTCCCACATAATTGTCAAATTTAATTATTTAGAACACATACCTAATAAAGAACTAAGACTAATTCCCTGGAAAACTGTCAAATGTGTAAAAAGGAGTGGCGAGAAAAGCCCTGGAGGGATTCTGTTTAACATTACTGCAATTCAGAAAAAGATGTGTGCATCAATACTAAGGGCTTGGGTATTTGCATATGCGTGTGGATGTGCACACGTGTTTATACATGCATATGTATTCATTTACATATTAAACAATTCCTATTAAAAAATTTTTTTTAAAAGTTGGCTGAAAACTATCTCTTTTTAGACAGAAAAAAACCCCCAGAATATCTCATTTCTGACTCTGTGTGTTGATACAAACAGTTGATGGGAAGATTAGTGCTGACTTATTTGTGATGAAGAAGAGAGGTTTCTTTTCTGTGAGGATTCATTATGCTGTGGAAACTCAGATCCTTACAGGTGCAGAGGCACCCAGCTACAAATGAAAATCAATAAGAAAGAATTATATTCACCTCCTTAAGAATCTGAGCCAGAGCACCTCATCTGAGGCCCATTTTTTGGTTTCCAGGGACTTGGGAACAGGTGCTGTCTCAAAGATGCTGCAAATAGAGACAAGGCCAAGGTCTGCTGCTCAGCCAAAGGAAGGCAACGTGTTAAAGCATTGGTGCACTCAGCTCCCTGGCAGCTCTCTGTGTCCCCAGGAGCAACAGGGATCAGGCAGAGTTAACCAGCTAGAGAAGGAAAATGTCAGGACTGGAAATAGTTGAGAAGCCGGAAAATGGGCGCAGGACAAGTAGTTTACATTACCAATTCTAGTCCAGATATTTCCCTTGATTCTTTTTTCATGGGTTAGCACTGATTTACCTCATAAAGGTGCAGGAGGGACAGCACACCAGAGCTGTGCTGAAAGGAACTGCAGGCGTGTCCTGAGTGACGGGGGGGGACTCTCCTAGAAGCCAGCCAGGGTCAAGCACTGCCCTGAAAGGCCTCAGAAGAGCAAGGACAGAGGAAGCAGAAAAGGGTGTTCTTCATCTCTGTTCTACTTTCAGGGGGCACAAAGTTTGGTGAAGAGGGGCTTTCAAAGGGTAAAGCCCAATAAAACAGCTGCAAGCCCTCCCCTCCTCTTAAAATAATGAGATTTTCATCCACACAGAGCTGTCAGGATGGATGGACAAAGGAAAGACTATGGTAGACATCAATTCTGTATCTAAGAACACTCCGAGGTTTTAAAGGCCACAAGACATGGCGTAGCCTACTCATTAAATGACATGCTTGCTTTTCGCCTTGATTTTTTGTTGTTTACTTCAATATGTCACAGACTGATCACGTTATCTTTGCTAGTCTTGTCTTCCATCAGTGATTTTTGGGGCTGCTCAGGTCTGCTTTGTGCATGTGCATGAATGGGCACGTGCATGAGACTGAGGTGTCTGGATTCTGCACGTGTTGTTTTACACAACATATTGATAAAGCCTCAGGCTTTTGGAAGAATAAAGCTAGGAGAATCAGCACAGATAGTAATAGCTTCTGCTAATGGTGGTAATTTACAGAGCAACCAGAAACTAAATCAGGTACATTTAACTTTTTGCCAGTATAAAATAGTGTTCCTGGTCGCTTGCTTTACTCAAGAGTATCCTGAAAGTTAGAACTGGGGAGAAGCAATTAATATGATACTTCTCAAATGTTGAGAAAGTGTCTCTTGGGAGCAATTTCTATTATTCAGAATAAAATTAGAGCCTGTAAGAGCTCTGCCACCCAGTATTAAAACTCTTCCACTCCCTAAATATTCCTTGATTTTACCATTTCTGTGAGTACCTGAGAATGGATGGTAATTCCCCTGAAAAGAAACCTTAATAGCATAATTAAAGCTGCAATGCATCCTTTCTGCTCCAGTTTTGAACTTCAGGGGAGCTCAGTACTGTAATCTCCCTTCTGGGATGATATGTACGTGGCTCCCACTGAGTTACTGCTGATTCTGAAATGAATCATCTGCTGTCATTCCAGATCTGCTCCTTCTCTTCCCCCTGCTTGTAGCACTGCTACAGCACATCAGGACCTACAGACCCAACACTATCCCATCCTAAATAAACCACTAGAAACCAGAAAGCAAATCTCCTTGCTGTTGCAAATGTGAGCTAAGTCATGTTTAGCTACATGATCTCAGCCTGGCCAGACAAAATGGTCTCAAAACAGCCATCGTTTCCACCTGTCTGAGGTTTCAAAGGGGGGAAATGTCCTTTCTCTTCTCTCCTCTGTCTTAAGACTTGGACTGAGATTTCCTGAGATATTGCAGCAGGGAAAAAAAGAAAAACTTGGTCCACCCTGGCATGAAACAATTCTTGAAGGGGCTGCTGTTGACAGGCCTATAGTTGACCTTGGCAATATGATGGATTGCTCCAAACCATCCGTAACATCCCAGGGAAGCTACACAGACACATCTTTCAAATTGTCCATCAAAGTGTGGATTACACCACGGGGCAAGAGCTGAGGTCTTGTTGATCTTCCCAAGCCATTTTTGCTTAACAAAAAACACAAGCAGCCAAAATTTATACCCGAAATGTTTGCTTAATATAAGCAAATTACATCATGTGTCAGATGATGTACAGAAGCTGTCTTATTAGCTTGACAACCTATAGAGAGGATCTGTTGGTTTTGAAAAGGAAAACAAAGACAATATTTTTGCTCAGTTAGAAAGTTTGGGTTGTTTTATCATGAAGTGCAGAGAACTGTGAAATCAGGCTGTAGTAACCACAAGGCCAAGCAGGATAAGTGCTGAGCTAAGCAGAACAAAAGTCTTTTGGGTAGCCAGCAAGAGTTATATCCTAACGTGGGTAAGAGATGCTTAGGAAGAGAATATGCAAAAGAGCTGCAATAAAGCAGGAAAGGCAAGCCTGAGGGGGTGACTGTTTTCCACAGGACAATATTTCTAGGTGTCAGAGCACCCCACATCTGGCGGGTTGTGTTCAGGTAAACAAGGCTCAGAACTGCTTTGATGTTGGAAATATGCCGAAATTTTAACTCTGATTTTCCTGATGTTTTGCTTAAGCAAGTCTGTGACTTTCCCTAATAATCTTTGTGTGACTGATCAGAAGCAAACCAAGCAGAGATAAAGAGTGGCAATTGTGCTACTTAATTTCAGTGTTATCTGATGTTTGTGATCCTGGTCTTCCATAATGCAGGTTATTGATACAAAACCAGTCAATTGTTCCCTGTCAAGGAAGCTAAAGCAGGCTTGCATTCTGTCCAAATCTCCCTTTGCATGCTATTTTTAGGAGAGAAACATTTACCTCTGTCCTGGGGATACAGTCATTAGGAGACAAATTAACAAAAGCAATCTCTTTCCTTGCTGAGCAGTACAAGGTGTCTTCACCTGGACAGCTGAGGAGGGGGAGAAGTGTATAACTAGTGATGCTCAGTGGCACAGGGTTTGCACCTGAAAGTGATTGATTGATTGGGATTTGGATACATGGTCCCCAGAAAAAAATGAATTCAAACATTTCTGAAATAGTTATTCAGGTGTCTTGAGTTTCACAGAGTCTGCAGGCAGCTGAACATGAGGTGTTGCAAGCTAAGAACAGCTGTTGCTCTAATTTATACCTCAGGGCCTTTTTGCTGCTCAATGTCTGTTGAAATGTAGTGGGCCTAAAGGGAATGTAAATTCATCTTAGTTTTGCCCTCGCTTTACTCTGTTCTCCAAGAATGTAGCGTGATACACTCTGTATTTTCCTATGAATTTCTTTCTAATGATCTCCTCAAAATACATTTTTCAGTTGTTGTTTTATCTCGTGGTCTATAGTTGACTCCTACTGCCCAATATGTGACAATGCAATGAAACTCGTTTGGCCTCCTAACGCTTATGTACGAGTCGGTAATTTTCCTGAAAGAAAAAGGACTCCTAAATTCCCCTGAAATGAAATCCTGTTTTCTCTGAATCTCACTGAAATGAAAGCAAACCAATTTGTTTTATAAAGTTGTCTTTAGCTCCTTCTAAGAGCTAGTGATAGTGACTTGAGCTGGGCCTGGAGGATAGCAAGAAACATGTTAAAAGGTGGAAAATCCTTTTCATTGTGAACTAGTGGCTCTTTCAATGAATGAAGCTTCCACTCAAATACATGTGCCACTGACAAAATTAAACCATGCCACTGAATTACAAACTCTTTGGGGCAATTAGGTGGTCATACCCTTAATATATCCTCCTTTATTGAGATTCCATACTGCATTCTTGTTCTGTGTTGACTATATTTTAACTTGCGATGCAAAGTTCTTCCTGGGAATCAGTCAGTGCAATATGCTGGGTTTATATCAAGGATGCTGGAATTCTCCACTCACAATGCAAAATTCAAAGGCTTTATTAATATTTTGCAGTATTCTTGCATATGTCTCATTATGCGTATAACTAGACACCTGTTTAGCATATGCACCAGTGACATGCAATGCAAAAGATATAAACTTAGTTACAGAAATAGAGCTGTATCCAGTGCCTTCCAAAAATAGCTAAATATTCTTCATCTTCTTTATAGATAACACTTCTGGACACTGTCAACATATATGGCAACCTCTGGATCTAAAGTGCATTACTCATGAAGATACTCATAGGAAATGTGATGGGGCCACAGTGAGACCATGGGAATAGTTTTTATACCATTGAAATTGAGGTACTTGGACTCATTTTAATTTCTGCTCTAAAGAAGAAAGAGCACAATTCTAAGAAAATGACATTTTCTCTAAAAATTTCTGAAGCCTTATTTATTCATTTGGAAGTCACCATTTGCCTGCTTTGCTGAGTTTTTTCCTAATGATAAATATGTAATATTTCAAATAGCAATAAAGACATAAAGGATTTGTGTTTTGTTGGAATTAAATGTTTCAGAAGAGCCCATACAATCTTGCTCTTCTTGGCCACCGAGTAGAGCTCTCCTTCATGGAAATTTCAAAATTTTCAGAGGTTTTTCTCACCTGGCACAAACCCAGTCACTGTCACAATAGCAGGGTTTTTTTCTATACATTTCTCTCTCATTGAACCACCTGGTTTTCAAACTCTTTATTCTTGGTAATATTATTTACCTTTCTTCACATTTCCCATTTCAGGAAGCACAGTTAAAATTTCATCCCTTTACTCTCGGGGTTTTGGTAATTTGTAGACAAAGATAACACTGAAAGGCATTTTTTGGCTTGATCTCACCAGTTAAAAACGCCTTGTAGAGGTGAAGCCAAGGGACTCAATTGACCCTGAGATTTCAATTCTGAGGGTTAAACCTAATGTTTTTTTCCAACTCCCTTCTGACCTGGCCAAGATTCTGTGTCTGACTGCATCCTGCTCATTCGCTGCAAGAGGTGGTTTGAGTTTCTCTATCTAGCTAGTAGTTTTTTTAGAATTCAAATCATATTTGGATCTCAGAAACTATTTAGAGAAGTTTAAAAGGAAGCAGACTTCTAGCTTAGGGGAATGTGCTTCTTAGCTCTGTGCTTTTGACTTTTCATTATTTCTTGTTTTTCTGACAATAATACTATCAATACCAAGTTAAAGGGAATTCCCTGGTTGAACTTGTTTTTTCACAGGCTTCTTATCTGTCTGAACATTCATCTGCCCAGAGCTTAGATCCTGCCTAAAGTTCTATGACATTTATTTTTATCAGATAAAGATTTTTTTTTTTACTATTCTTCCTTTTCTCTGTTAAAGAGACTGATTTTCATGTATAGCACTTGCTTTTATCAGATAGAAGGGGTTTTGAAAATTATTCTTTTTTTTTGTTAAAAAAAGGACAGATTTGCATGTAAACTTCATATTGCAGAGTCCTATGGTAGCTGCAGAGTTGCCCTGGGATTCATGGCTGAAATCAAAAGTGATAAAAGAAGGACAGAACTGTAATGCAGAGGTACAGCAGCTGAGTTGCTTCGTCACAAGTTTAGTGCCAAGTTGCACCCCAGATTTTTTTCAGATACTTCCTATTTTACTCTAAGGACATTAGTAACATTACAGTGTTCAGATAATTCTCTTACATGATTTTGGGTAGAGATAAGATACCATGGCAACTTTCCTGTGAATTGTTAAGCTCTGGATTGATCTTTTTTGGACCTATATGAAATGAAACAGTGTTTTTGATGACCAAAAGGGTTGAACATTTCTCTGCCTTGCACAGCAGGTTCATTTTTTAACCTTTTGGAAGCCAATAACAAATAATGAGGCCATTTGTCCAAGCAAATGCCCCCGACATTGTGGCAGGACTCTCCAGACCTTCACAGACTGTAAGTAATGCAGTTTTACCAGACATAAATGAATCAAGTGAGCTGCATCTTGTTAGTCCATAAGAGTATTTTGCAAGCCACAGTCCCTGACACTAAATTCCTGTGGATGTTTATAATGCTGACTGCAAGCTGCTCCTTTCTACCTGTGCTTTATCACCTCAATATGAAACAAACGTTGCTTTTCTGCTGTATCCTTCAGAGGATAAAACTCTAGAAAAGAAACACGACTAAGTAATCTCTGAATTTTAGTAAAATGCTTTAGCACATCACACCCTGGGTGCTCTGCTAATCCTTCTAAACAGCAAGCAGAAGATGTGACAGAATTAAGTTTGTGCCTGCTGCCCTCTGTCACAGTTTGGCTGCTAAAACAAAAGCTTCTCCCATCACTACACTTAAGCTCTGCCAGTGATGTTTGTCGCCTCAGGAGGCAAACACAGATTGTGTTGGGGGTGTTACTACCTGGCTCACAGTGTCTGATCACTCTCTGCTCTATCCGACCAGAATATTATAACAGTCTCCCAGACCTTTCACAAATATTTTATTTAAGACACAAAATCATACTGAAGGTATTCATAAGGAATTAATTTATTAATTTTCTTAAGCTGCAGCAAATAATTCAAGAAAATAGTTATTTAATCAACTTGACTCTGTATCACACAGCTTCTTTGCTGATATAAAATGACATAGCTCTTGTTTCTTCAGTGGAAGTACACTAATTTATATTTTTGGAGAATCTGGCCACGTCTCCTTATTGTGCTAAGATTATCTATGTTGTTGAATATCCTCTGCTGCAAAGACCATTTACTCTGTATGGAAGTCAGCTCAGGAACAACTTACCAGATCAGATTATTCATAACTGTTGCAGTAAAATACAACCAGAAATGCAGAAACCATCTCCCTGTCAGAAAGGTGAAAGAGCAATACAGAAGATCAGAGACATATTAATATATCCAGAAGATGTCATCTTTCCTAATATGCATGTTTTGTTGAAATTTGATTTTAAAATGAGTGATACATCTTTCCATATTTTAGATATAAATTATGTTTTTTTATGTGCTTCCCTTTCCCTCAACATTTTAAAGGAAAAATATTTTAAAATATTATTAATAACACCTACTAAATAAGAGTAGTTGTAAAATTTCACTAATATAGAAAATGTGGGTATTTTCAGATTTATTTCTTAACTTAAAGCTTAGATTTTAGGTTTTGACTAAGTACAATAATAATAATTGATTGTCATGGCTGACTAGCTCAGTGAAAATGTGGAATATTTTAGTCACATGCACAAGCAGTCTGTTCTAGTACAGGTATTTTTGATAAAAGAGATTTACAGTTCAATTTTGGATGAAATAAAGTCAAGTGTTTCAAAATACTTTCATGGACAATTTTAGAAGGCAGCACAAATGACAAAAATATCAATTATGTGTACAATATAAAGGGGGTAGGAAAACTGACCTCCTGCTTTTCCTGCCTTTGGGTAGCATTTTCAAGAGGGTATGAAGGTAAATAGATTGGGATCACCTGAAGAAAACATACACTTGAGTAGAAAAATCATGATATCAGGTATATGAATCTCCAACTTTCATTTCTTCTACTCTATTATATTGATTTGTGGCCTTGCTTGAGTCTCTCTCACCCAAGAGAGAAGGGTCTTTCAAAGTTTCACGGACTCAATTTCCCACAGGTTGGTGTCTTCAACAGGAGAAGCAGCATGAATGCACAGAGTGTGAAGTGGGGCCTTCAGAAATGAGGCAACAACAAGAAAAGGTAATGAGGGAGCTTTGTACAGACTATCAAAACTCCATGAGGAGTTACATTTAAACTTGAGCATTGCTTTGTGTGTCTCAGCTGGAGGGTTCCTTTGTCCTCTGTTATTTCTGTGATCAATACTGAATTACGATCAGAATCTTTGAGGCTCTCAGATAACCCTGATTCCAGGACCCAGTCCCACAGTTGCTACAGTTAAGCAGATTACTTCAGTTTGCTGTAAGAAATCAGGCTTTTCAAATTATTTCTTTTCAGTTTGTGAGAAATATCTCTCTTTTTTCCTCCTATGTAGCTAAAAGATTGTTTCCCTGGCTCACAGCAAGGAACGACTTCCCTTGGGAAGACTCTAATTTCTCCTGTTCTTGTCTGGCCATCCCAGCCACTCTGGTGGATCCTCTGCTTGGATGGTTCAGCTGCAGCCCCACAGACTGAAGAAAGCTAGACTCTCTCTTAGTTCACTTTAAAATAATCTTACACAAACAGCAATGTTCCCTCAGTTCCAGAGCCAAGGTAAGGGAATTTCAAAGGGGCCTTCAAAAGTGTCCATACATTTCACTGTTCATGACCCAAACTCCCAAATGGCTGGGGCTCATATAATGAGGGTGTGCTGGTATCTCATTCAAAAAGACATCCCTTTATCTGCAAGGAAACTTTTTTCTTCTCCAACAAGCTCCCATTTCCTTGACAAATAAAGGGCTAGGCCTCATTTAAGTGACATTTTCTCTGGTAAGTCCTGCTCAGTTTGGTTCTTGTCCCTCCTAAAGAAATTTGAGTTCTTCCCAGTAGTGCCAACATTCTGAGCCTAAAGACACATCTTCAGCAGGACTGAAGGAAAGCTGTGAAAAGCCTCACAAAAGCTACAGAGCAGCAGATTTGGTGCCTGAAGAGAGAAGCTAAGTCCCAGGGTTTGTTAGCAAGCAACGACCCAATATTTTCCATCCATCCTTCTGCCTGAGGGAAAGATGCAATCATCTGGCACATGTTTACAGGGCATGAAATAACAACTTGGCTGTGACATTTCAGGTCAAATCCCTTCTGTTGCTGAGCTTTGAAGAGGTGGGGGGGAAGGTTGGGAGCAATGTGTGTGTATATGTTTGTGGGGATCATTTTCTCCCATGCTTAGGATTTGATATAACTTCATTAGCATCTGCTGAATGGAAAACTGAATTCTTCCTGCCACTTGAATGACAAAGCTGCCAAAACAGTGATGAATATTTCTTTCAAGGCTGATAAAGTAATCTATCAGTGCTGGTCATCCCCGAGTCTCTGGGAAACCTTTAAATGCAATTTTCCCTGTGTAGGGTTGTACTTATTTTGATTCTCAATGAATTGCATCAGCGTGAAACCACCCAAAGAGGACACACATGGAAAGAAAAAGACTTAACTGGTGTGTTTCTGATTGACTGTGTAGTTCAATATTGTGCTGTGAGCTGCATTATCAGTTAAGCTCATCCCTTTCACAGGGAGTGGGACGCTCTGGAGGGAAAGCAGGTTATCTAAGCTGTATAACAGACAACCAAATTGTGAAGACTGGTTGGAATGGAGTCTTTGACATGGATGAGACAGAGTAAACCACCACCCACAGTAAATCTGAATACTGGCATTTACTAAAGAACAAGTCATAGCAGAGGTTTGTATTAGAGCTTACCTGATTATCTCACTGACACTCACTGTCCCCCAGCACTGCATTCACCAGCCCCCCACTTCCCTTCACTGGGAGGTGGCGTTACCAGCCCAGGCCACTGACTGTCCCTCAGAGTTTGTCTTCCTGATCTCCCCGATCTCCACATCTGACAACTTTTCCCCAGCAGGATTGTCACTTTCTTCTTTTGGGCCTCACTTTGCCTTTGGAAACCACTTCTTTTTGGGAGCCCCGTTTTTGGAGGCTCCTTTATTTCCAGTTGCCTAAACCCACTGTTTTCCTAACCTAAACAATCAACATGCAGAACAGTAGATTACAGTAAGTGAACAGCAAAATCATTCAGTCTTGGTCATCCACGCTCTCATATGTGCACACTCAGTTATCTGCTGTGAGTTGGGTGTTTTTTTCCTACAACAATTTCAGTTGGTGAAAATCAAACTCTCTCTAAGAGTCAGCAGAGCTGATCTGGTATCCGTGAGTTGAGAATCGGACCCTGAGACCCTTTGCCTGAATTCTACAGGCAGAAAAGGGGGCATCAACATTTTCAGGGATCTTTATTTTATAGAAACTAATCCTAGAGGTGGAAAAGTAATTTTCTTACTTGCTTGAATATTTGTGCTGCTGCTTTACAACAAGAACATTATTTTTCTCATTAAAATCTTGCGTACAATATTGTTTGAGCATCGTGTAAACCCTTCATATAAAGAAGATTTACTGCTTTTCCTCTTAATTTTCCTTGTTTAGCTCAAGTCCTGTGTGATTACTTTAATGCAGGGGTTTGCCACTGAGGGCAATTTGAAATGCAATTCTTGCTACTCCCCCAGCCATGAGGCTACCTAAATGAATCCCTAGGTGGAACAAGTTAATAAACAGCAGTGAAGGGACTGAAAGAGAGGGACAATTTTCCAAGTAACCTTGTCATGTGTGTATATACATATACATATACATACACACACACACACATATATAAATGTATGTATACCTTGCTCCCCTCTATATTAACTTCCAATATGCTCAGCTTCTGATATTTCTGATATCTCCCCCTTCATAGCATTTTTTTCTGTGGAGAATTGAAACACTAAAATACAATGGCAGAATGATGTTTGCATGTCTGGTCTCAAATTTTGGCAAGTCTTGTTTCTTATCTCTGGCTTCACACTTCTTCCTCAGGCATTTTCACAGATTTGACAGAAAGAATTATGATGAGCCTTCATGGGTCCTTGCCTTATACTGCATATCGCTAGTAAAATGAACCCTTTGGAAAATAATTTTAGAAAATTATGGGATAATAGTCTTTAAAAGACACCTCTGTGTGTGTGTGCAGAAAGAGCTGAATTCCAGCACTGCTCTTTGGTCCAGGATATTCAGAAGCACCTCAGCTATATTTGTGCCTGATATACCTACGTTTAAGTACATTGCCTGCCTTGGCAAAATTCAGAGAGCAGGCTCAGCTGAGCAGCACTGGCTAATCTCCGAGTGCCTCTGCCTGTTAATAGTCTAGGAAAATCAATGATTTGCCATTTTTCAAGGATGTGAGACAAACTTTATGTTTCTCCATGGTTATGTAATCCAGTCTCCCCTTTTGGTGATGCTCTGTTCCTGGGATAGCACTCAGGGTAACAGAGGCACAGAAGGCATTTGATGGGATGCAGGATGGAACTGCTGGCATGCAGCTTGTGGATTTCCCTTTCCAGAGGTATACAGGTGACAGGAAATGGGAATTTATCAGGAAGGCCCTCCTTCTCCTTGTGCAACAAAGAGATGACATACACTGAGGCAGGATGGCAGGTTAATGAAAAACAAGACCTGGGAGCTTTTAGCTGCTGTGGTAAAGTAGGGAAGCCAGGTTGCAGTGTCTGTTTGTAGTTTGAGCCTTCTATGGTTCTGAAGTACTGTAGAGAGCAAAAGCCAACTCTGTGCAAGCAGAAGCAACCTTATTTCACATTTCTGTGGCAATGCATTTCTTTAGTTTGTTTTTCTATTCTGTCCCGTGAAATGGGCAGCAGCTGTCTCATCCCCATGGTGGCAGAAATTGCTCAGAAGGTGCTTTAGCCATTGCTAAATTTAAAAAAAAAAAAACCAAACCAAAAACCCATCTAGACTGAACATTTGAACATTTGGTAGTATTGAGTTATTGCCTCTGCAGAACTGTAGTGAAGAGTAAGAAACAGCTCCCTCCAAAGACTACTTGATGTCCCAGCTTACTGCTGGGGATATCATCCCTGCTCCTTTTCCATCACAAGGAAACCTTCCAGCAACTGCTCTTTTAACTTCTGAGTCAGCTGTCTAAACACTTAGATTCAGAGGTTTAGAGTTGTAACATTGGAACCAATCAGGAAAAATCTGGATTTATGTGTGATAATTGTGCAGGAAAGGGCGATTTGTTGCCTGAGCTGAGGCATGAGCTAGAAGAGAGGGCTCCAGCTTCCCTCTCTAAACCATTCATGTCACAGAGCCACTCATTCATAAAATCATCTGGGAAAAAAACAGCTGGTGAATGCAGGTGGGACATACAGACTCAGAATCATTTAGGTAAGAACAGACCTCTAAGGTCATTGAGTCCAAACATTCAACCATCTCCCTAAGTGCCACACCAACATATCTTTTAAATACCTCCAGGGATGGTGATTTAATCACTTCCTTGGACAGCCTGCTCCAGTGCTTGACAGACCTTTGTGTGGTGAAATGTTTCCTAATATCCAATGTTAACCTCCCCTGAAACACCTGAAACCATTTTGCCTTGACCTATCACTTGTTACCTGGGAGAAAAGACTGAACCCCACCTGTCTGCAACCTTATTTCAGGAAGTTTTAGCGAGTCATGAGGTCACTCCTGAACCTCCTTTTCTCCAGGCTAAGTACCCCCAGCTCTCTCAGACATTCCTCATCAGACTTGTGCTCCAGATCCTTCACCAGCTCCATAGCTCTTCTTTGGAAAGCAAGCATGTGAGATTTGCAATGTTCAGTAGCAGCAAGGAGCTGGCTTTTTGCTCTCATCAGAGAGATATTTACAGTACAGCTCTCCTCTGTGTCCTGCTGTGGCACAGGGGCCATCCTGTAGCCTACTGGCTTGTCACTGCTGACACCCCTGGGCTTTGGGAGGGTTTGCTGCTCTGCCTCCTGACCTCTGCGTGTGTGTGATCTGAGATGATCACAGCCTGCAGCAATACAGCCACAGGCAGAAACAGAGGATATCAGCAGCTCTGGCTGTTCTGAACTGGAGATGGGCAGATGATGAATCGATGCAAGCAGAGAGGCACTGTGGGAGCAGCAGAGCACTGCCTGCAGCGAGGGGCTGGGCTCTGGCTCAGGGTCTGATTTATGTCAGCAGGCTACGGCTGAGGTCAAAGTGCTGTTCACATGGACAGGAAAACAAGTGTTATCAAAAGACAGATCCAAAAGATACCTTCTGGGGAAACAAAAAAGCTGAAGGAGAAGAAACTTTGCCTAGAGGTGGCCTGCAGCTTCTGAGCTACCCTCCTCTCTGGACAGGGGAAGGGGAGAGGAGAAAAGGATCAGCTGCATCTCAGGGCCACAGCTCAGCTTGACCTCATGCCCCTAAATTCACAGCAAATTTCTGTACCAACTCTGCTGCTGACTCTCTGTGCCAAAACAGACAGGAGTAAATATCAGGAATAACACGTTCCTGGCAGGAAGACAAGAAAATTACATGCAGGGTGTCAGCAAGGCTGAGAAGAGAAGCCACTGCTCATCAAGTCCAAACTTAGCACTGACCCACGCACCCAGGATAGCAGAGAGTTAGAGAAGACAGAGCTATGTGGACCTTTAAGGACCACCTTCAAGTAATTAAAAAAAAGAAAAAAGAAGTCACAATAGTCACCTGAACTTTGACCTGAAAGGGCTGATGGCTGCAGGGGTTTTTCTTTTTTTAAATCAGGCTTCAGGACATAATAACCCTTTAGGCTTTGTATTTTCCACATATCTGTGTTAGTTTTCCTACTGGCACAGTCTCTGAAGCAGTAAGGAAAATAAAGTATTCTTTCACATGGTTAACAATTCATAAGCAAATTACATATTTCAGCAAACACTACCTTTTTTTTCTCAAGTTTTGAAACAATAAGAAAATAACCAAATTTTGTCATTTTAGCTACAAGATTTATTTGTGTGTCCTGTTACCTAAAGCTGTGTCTGACACTAAAAGATGATTTAGGTGGGTGGACACCCTAAACTCTGCAATAGGCCTGCTGCTGCTATGACTGGTATTTAAATTTTCTCCAGGCAGCAAGGCACTGTTATTACATGAACATTTTAGAGCACATTTGAGAGGAGGAGGAAGAGGAGGAGGAGGAAGACCAGTCAGTGGTCAGCTCTGGGTACTACCAGGGAGGTGCAAAGGCTGGGCTGAGAATTCATGCCAGAGCAGATAATCATATGAGATGACTGATACAAGAAAACATACAGCTTGGAACTCTGCAGTATTTTTAGGTGGGATGAGTTAATTGCTGAATCTAACCTCTGTTCTTGCAGACTTTGGGTTAACAGGTAATGGCTTAAACACCCCAGCATAAAAGGCAGATGAGACTTGAGTTGCTAGATCACCGAAATAGTTCTGTATGTGGAGTACCAAGTTTTTCCTGGGGCCTAGTGAGCACCACTCTAACTTACCTCTCTGCAGCAGCCTCTTAGGCACATCTGATGGGTGAAATGCTTTCCTCAGTCTTCCCTACTGATCCCAGTTATTGCGACCTTTCCTGCGTTTTAGATCTCTGATGACCCCTTTTTTTTTGGTAGAGTTTCTCCAGTTTTCGCTATTTTTCAAAATGCAGTGTTCAAAATTAGATATATTCCAGTTGTGTTTTTAAAATACACTGAAATGATACATACCTGTATCTCCACAGCTGAGCACACTTCATGCATATTGATACATATAGTTTACATAAATCAAGTTTCTTTTCTGCAGAAGGATGCAAGTGTTCCTCATTTTGCAGCTTTTGCAGTTCATTATTCCTGTGCACGTCTTCCTCAAATTATTTTCCAAATCAGCTCATTTAAGATGACTTTCACATTCCTGTTCTGATATCCTGCTACACTCCCATCTATAACTCCATCATTTAGGTTTTTAATTCGAGTGCAGTTTTTAAAATAATCATTTGGGGGAAGAAGACATGGTGTCTTCTTTGCAGGTGTTATGGGATTGTCCCCTAGCACAAGGGGCACTGGAAGAGAAAGTACAAAGTGATATTTTTAAGATGTAATACCAAAATAAGTTATCATAGATGGAAAGCGGGTGGAGCTTTCAGTCCTGAATCTGACCAGGTGGAGAGGAGCAGACAGGTTGAGCCCTAACACAAGTGCTTTTTGATGTGAGAAGGACCTGAAAAATAGAGAGAAAATTACAGCAACAGGGTATGGAAACATCCTGTAGCTGTGTTTTTTGGGAGCTTAAATTGGAGGAAAGTCCCTCTCCAGTTCTCCTGGAGCCCCTTCAGGTACTGAAAGGGGTGCCAAGGTCTCTCCAGAGCCTTTTGTTCTCCAGGCTGAACACCCCATGATGTAAAAACTATCATACTTCAGAACTTAAAAGGAAACTCAAAAAGTCTGTGGTATTATGATGAGTATCTGGTCTGCTAAGGAGTTCTGTATATCGTATGTCTTTTGGGTCCAGTTTCTTCCTTTGAAAAGCAAAGGCATTTTGTTACTGATCTCTTTTATAAAGAGCTCAAGAACTGAAAATTATTAAAACATAAAAATACCCCTATCTTTGGCTAAAAAAAAAAAAGTATGAAGAGTTGAGCCTGTAGGTATTGTTCCAACTAGCAATTTACATCTCATTATCTTCTAGAATATTAACTTTCATCACATGGCATATTCTCCTTATACTGTTTCCTTTCATACTTAGGTTGACTGTAATACAAAATCACAGGAAAAATCTCTCTTGTTCGGTTCAAGTTAATTGCGCTGTAGTTGAGGGATTTTGATAAATTGATACTTCACCCCTATCATCTTTCAAACTGAAGAGTATGGAAGAAAGAAAGATGAGATTTTATCCTAATATTTTGCTTTAAAAATAAAAAAAGTATATGTAATTATTTTCTTCTGTTATATATTATTCTGTTAAGGCAAACTATAAATGGCTGCGCTACTCATGTCTGGGCTCACAGGGGTGATAGGGTCTTTACCTCAGAATGTGTCAATTCTCCTTCAAATTAATCATAATGGTATGTTTGGGAAAAAAGGACATAGGCTTTTACTCTGACCTCCTCTGGCAGTTCTATAGAGGCCCAGCCATCCATGGTACAGGGATAGTGTCTCTGTCTGGGTTATTTTCCTTGCACAGGCCTGGCCTCCATCACACACGGATCATGATGTTCACTGGATCAGTGAGACAGGAGGTGACTGCCTTGACCCGCTCCCCAAAAGAAGCATTTTAAGCCCATGGCCAGCAGCAAAAACTGTTGATCTTTTCAAGTGGATCAGCCTTGTGCCTTTGCAGGGAACTGCCAAGTCTGCTGTGCTGCTTATGGGCTCCGTCCTGTAAGAACCTAAGCCCACTGCTGAAGATGCTGAGGGCAGACTCCAGGAGCCAACTTCAGGTTCACTGACAACATCGGCCTTGTAAAAGGAAAAGACTCGCAATTCCACTTTCCTAATTTTAAAGACCAAATACACCTGCTGGAAATCAGAACAGTTCATCTGATTCAGAATAATCTCAGTGGCTTAGCACATTGTCCTTATGCTTCTTTGGAAGTCTTTTTTAAGGAACGAGTTCCATCTCTCCTGTCTCTCTTTCTTTGTAATTCTTTCATTTGGCTTGATGCAGCAAGATGATTTACAATGCTGCAAGCATCACAATTAGCATGATAACAACATATAAAGAGCCTTCTGCTATTAGTAATCCTCCTGGCCACCTGAGCTATCTTTTGCAGATTCCTTTTCACCTTTTCCCTTTCACAAAACTGTGTGTACACATGTGCATACACAGGTGTAGAAGATAGGTTTTTATTTTTTTGAAGAGTTGTTTCATAAAATGTTTTCTTTTTCCCCTTGAAAATCCATTTCATACGTTAAATAATACTGCAGAAGCTCACTACTATCTCCCCTTTCCCCCCTGGATTTTTAGAGGCAGAGGTAGCATTTAATCAGAATAGACGACTAAAAGTTGCCTGTTTTGCCTGTTACATGGTTTCTGAATCCTTTAAAAAATAGAAATTAATTAATAGATGAAGCTAAAAAGAGGTTCGAAGTGTTTGGGTTTTTTCCCACAAAACATGTTCAGTCTCTGCACTCAGGTTTACAGATATAGTGTGTCAGAGGTGTGCAGCCCAGCCCTTTATTGCTGCAGATTAATTTGACACCAAGGACGGTGTGCCTTGTAAGTGACAGTCATGCAGGAGATGCAGAGCTGCCCTCATGTGCACTGGTGAACTAACCAGAGCTCTTCAGAAGCCTCCGATAAAAAGATAATCATTATCAAAGCTGGATGAACTATGGCATGGGCAAACTGAGTTGTCACTGTCACACGCAGACAATGGTGACCCCCTCAACACATTGTGTGTTACCCACTGATCAATCAAGAGCCCTGTCTACCACAGTTTCAGCTTTCCATCTTCAGACCCCTAAATATTTTCTAGTAGAACAGTGATTGCGGCAGATTGGATTTAACCTTAATTATTTTCTTGGTCAGTTTTGGTTGGTTCCACTGAAGATGCAAAACAAGCTTAGTGGCAACAAGATAAAATGAAAGATCCCTCTGCCATCTAAGTGACACTGATCCTCCTGCTCCAGAGCAGGCTTTACAGGAGAAATATTTATTTGTCTTTGAAATAGACCATGGTAACGGACTTCCAAAATCTCCTATGTTTAGTTGCAATTTGCAGCAACATCACTGCTGGGATAGCTCATTCCTTCTCTCTGGACAGGAATGGAGGGTACTACTTTCATGGCCTCTATGATAAATGAGTGTGTACAAATTCCCAGCTTCTATTCAGAATGGTATTTTCAAATGTAAGGTTTCCTGTTAAAAGGCTAGGCAGTTCATTTTGTCATCTCTGCTTCGGCTTCAACAGAAGCAGAAAACTCATTTATTTCTTTGAAAAAATGTAATTTAAAACAAGAAAAAGAGCAAACTTCCTTACAAAAAGAGGCATTTTGTTAAATCTGAATGTTAAAATGACACCCAAAGTTAATACAGGAGCAACTATGATTTCTTTCTATTATTTTTTTACTGCATCATTTATATGCAGATTGGACGCACTTTTCAGCAAGTGTCAATGGGAGAGGACGAATGACCCTACAGGAGATTTAGGGGAAAATTCACACCTGGGAAAGAACACAGACATCACTGAACCAAACTGCTGTGGATTTTCGGTTCATACAAAGTCTGTTTTCAGCACCCCAGCTTCTCAGTGAGATCTCAAAATGGCACAAATCAGAACAGCTCCACTGAAGTTCAGGATAGTATCAATAAATTGGGGTGTACCTTCATCTTTAGAGTTTTCCTTGTAACAATAAAGCCTCCAACATCTGATGAGACAGCCCTGCAGTGGTAATTACCGCAATGTCTTCAATAGGTACATATGTAGTTATTGCCTCCATTATTTGCATAATTTTTTATTTGGCTACCATTACTTTTATCTACACCAAGTGTTTAATTCTCTGCATAGAAACACAGAATAATTAGGGTTGGAAGTGTGGTAGTTTTGCCTGGCCCAGTTTTTGCCAGTGGATAGGGTGGGGTACAAAGATGGCTCCTGCATGTCCTGAGTAAAGATTCTGGACATTTCTCCACCATGTCCAGCAGAGCCAATCTCTGATGGCTCTGAAGATGATGGACATGCTGCTGGCCAAACCTGGGCCAATTAGAGATGTTAGTTACGCCTCTGTGAAAACATATTTAAGAAGAAATCAAAACAGGGTAAGCACGCACTTCTTTGTAGCCAGGGAAGGAGGAGGAGGAGGTAAAAATATGTGAGGGAGAACAACATGGAGGCACCAAGGTCAGTGGAGAAGGTGGGGGAAGAGATGCTCCAGGCGCCGGAGCTGAAAACCCTCTGCCAGCCGTGGTGAAGACCATGGGGGAGCAGGTGGTCCCCCTGCAGCCCATGGGGTCCAGGGGGATGCAGAGAACCCCCCACAGCCCGTGGGGAGGTGCCCACGCCAGAGGAGCAGGTGATGCCTGCAGGAAGCTGTGATCCAGTGGGAGTCCCAGAGACTGAGAGTTGCAAAGGCCTTGCAGGAGAGAGAAAGGCCTTGCTCCCGGGATGGAAACAGCCTGGCCTCGGCTTGGAAATCTGCAGCCTGGAGAGAATCTCGGACAGCAGCAATCGGGCGGGGCTGCTCGTGAGATTGGACCCACGCCAAAGAAGTTCGCAGAGGACTGTCTCTCGTGGGAGGGACCCCCATGGCTAAGTAGAGGATTCTTTTCCCCTGATGGACTGACCCTGACCAAAGGAAACCCCCATGCCCTGCCCCCACCCCGGAGCTGTTGGTTAGAAGGAAGGAGGGAGGGGGCGAGCTGAGAAATGGCCTTAATAGGGAGAGGGGTGAGCAGAAAAACAGTGTTTGTAGCAGAAGAATTGTGGCGTTGGACTGACTAAGAAAAGCCACATATCTGGCCCCAGCCCGGATCTGTTGGTTGAATGGAAGGAGGGGGCAAATAGAGAAACAGTGTCTGCAGTAGAAGAATTGTGATGGACTGACTTAAGGAAAAAAACCCCACACCCTGCCCCTGCCTGGGAGTTGTTGGTTAGTTAGAAAGGTGGGAGGGGGTGAGCTGGGAAGCGGTGCCTTAAGAGGGAAGGGGGGTCAGTGAAGAAACGGTGTCTTGAGAGCTTATTTTTACCTCTGATTTATCCTCCGACTCTGTTAGACTAATAAATCACTTTTTTTTTGCAACTTTAAGTTTTACCGCCTGCTTTTGCCCTGAATCTAGTGTGTCACCTTATCAGTGGTCTTATCTCAACTCATAAGTCCAGTGTTTTGTGTTAATTTTCCCTCTCCTCTGCATAGCTGCAGCAGGAGAGAGCATAGAGAGCAAACGTCGTAGGTGCCTGGCATTTAGCCAGGGTCAAACCCTCGACAGGAAGGCACTTTGAAGATCATCTAGTTCCAACCCTCCTGCCATTTTAAGTTCTGTAACATATCAAAAATAAGTTTTCCAATTAAGCAAAGTTACAAATATTTACTTCATGTGACTGTTTGTTTAATATGGTCTTTTACTCAATGTGAAAATGAGAGGTGGAAAACAACGAATTCAGATTTGCTAAATGCAAATCTGGGCATTCTTGATTCTGCAGAATTGTATTGCTGCTGCAACATGGATATCTTTCTGCATGCTTTCATATTTTATTACGTTTTTTGAGTTGAAATTTTTTTTCTCTCACTTTCCTGAGTGAACTTGGGCACATGAACTCTTTGATTTTGCCTATTTGCCTCAAAATTTTTCTTTTAACTAGCGGATAAACCTGAGGTGCTTTGCTTAGGTTTCTGTAAAACAAGCAGGCACAAGCTTTGTATGTTAGGTAATCAGAGAGAATGAGATTGAATAGTACTTTTATCCAGAAAGGTATTCTCTATATATTTGTGACAGCGATAGAATGTATTTTCAGATTAACAGTATACTGGATAATGATCTAAAATACTTGAATATAAGGTGTTTTTCCAAGTGGCTTGTCAAGTCACTCCATGTGATAATCACTCGCTGTTTGAATTTTATTTCTTATACACCATCATCATATTAATTTAGACTCAAAGCTAGTTGATGTACACATTGTCTCCTAATGCAACTATGGCACTGCACACAAAGGGAGACTTTTACTATGTTGGAACATCTTTTATTTACTGATAAAACAAAATATCTGTTATGGTACTTCCAAAACATCCCAGATATATTGAATAGGGACATGAGGAAAGGAGGCTTCCAAGTCTTATCTGCCTTATAGCGAAGTGCACCTGAGATATGAGGAAAGACTTTCTCTAATCCTGATCACAGCTCATCATGCTTTCTGTTTGAATTCTGTTTCCAAGTCCTGAATCATCACCATACCTGTTCCATACAGCCATCCAGAAGAGTCAATTGCAGATGGGAGCACGATTTAAAATAATGAGCCAATCACAGCTAATTTTCTTGGTATTTACAGTAATAACATGAATTTTGATGAACCCCTCCATTATTAATGTGAATGTCACAAGTGCTTCTATAGCATTTTCACTTGGATTTCACATTAATTACCTGAGCTGTTAATGTAAAGTGCTACTACAGGAATATAATAGAACATAACCATGAGGGGGGTGGGGGGAAAGATTTCTTAGCCAATGGGAAGGTATGAGATAAAAAAAATTACCTTCTCTCACTGATTTCTCAGGCACAGTAAGGTCTTAGTACCTTGGACCGAGTCACGGTCCCATAATGGATGCCATTTACTGTTCTGCAACGTGATGATACATGGCTGGATTACCATTTGAACTCATCCCTTTTTACATGTAATGGACATAAATTGCATTTATGTTTTCTTTATAGCCCACTTTAGTGCCATCATGGAAAAAGCTTTACAATAAATGGGAGCAGACCCACATTTCTTATCCAGTTTTCAAAACATGGACCAACTTGACTTTTTCTCATGGAGTTTGAAGCTTAGCAGCATATGCACATAAAGGATGACATGTCCATCTCTGTGAAGCAGCATGTCAGGCTCCTGTAGCATGAGAGCTGTAAAACTAATCTCTCCTATGATTTCTGTCCCATGCCCCTAATCACCCGCTTTATGAATTTTCTCTATTGCAAGGGAGCACTATATAATTCACTAACTCAGCCATATCTGTTATACTTTCCTTTTATGAGCCACTCCATGTCCCGTTAATACAGATAATCCCAGATAATTTAGATTCTGGGAAAACGCACTCTTCACCTCCTCTATTTTATTTTTTTAAACCTGGGTTGAGTGGGATAGATATGGATTAAAAACATTGTTAATGTGAGCTATAATGTGTGCTTTTTCCTAGTACTTTGAGATATTCCTCTCTCTCAGACTTTGTTGTTATCAAACATTTTTGTTGACATAATCTAAAATTCCCTCTTACTCCATTGTTGCACTCCAGGAGGTGCCTTTACCAGCCACTCCTTCAGATCCAAGGTTCCCATTCTCTGGATTCTCCGCCTGGTGCCCATCTGCAGCGCTGGAGGCTCCAAAGGACCCTTAGTGTGCTGCCATGGTATCACTGTAAATTACTCAGCTGGACCCCTTGTTTCCTTCTTACTTTCCCAGCACCAAAAAGGCCTTTCTAGCACTTCACAAATGGCCCTTCCATGTCTCAGATCTTGGAGTCCTTTTCCTCTACAGTCTAACACACTCATGTCTAGTCTCCACTCATGTGCCTCCATCTTCTTTTCTTGCCTGTCTCCAAGCTTCAGTCTGCTTTTTCCTTTCTTCCTCTGTGTGCACAGCTTACTGTGGAAGAAAATAGAAACCCAGGTGTGCACCCACAGGTCTTGCTCTGGATGCCTGTCCTGGTGTGGTATTGGCACTCACACCTCATCACAGCTGGCTCTGATGATCAGCATAGACCTGTGCCTCATACAAAGCAAATCCTATGCACAACTCCTCTGCTTCCAAAGGAGAAAATTCCACTTATGTTATGATTTGAATTCAGATTTTGATGAGCTGCTTAACTATTCCTTACAAACAGAAGGTGGTCCATGTGTCATCTTTGCTAAGAGCTGTGATCCATGAGATGTCTGCCTGGAGAGGTTTGGGTCCTGCTTTCTCTTGAGTGATTGGAAATTGATTACAAATGCATGGTTTTAACTCCAGAAGAATCCATATCATTGATTTTATGTGTGGTTTCTTCTCAGGCTGGGGAAATATCAGCTTTGATCTGTGTTCAGACAATGCTTCATCTTATACAGAAAAATCAGAGTGTGTTTAGCGTCTGTCAACACTGACTTCATCACAGTCCTGGTGAAAAGGAGTGATGAATAAGTGAGAGAAAGATATGAAAGCATAATAAGTCTTATCTATCTCTCCTAACACATCAGTGTTGAGGAATTATGAAGAACCCTTTTCTCAGTCTCAGCCTCTAGGATCACAGACCTTGTCAGTCAAGCTTCTAAAACTCAGGGTTGCTAAACATGTTACAGTATCATGATAATGTAACAGATGGCAGGGAGCAAGACACCCAAGGAATTTGATTAAATCCTAAGGAAACTATTTTAAAATATGGCAAACACATCCAAATCTCATTTCACATATTCTTCCAGGCCTAACAGCAAAATACTCTAACAGCTCAGCCAGAACATTAGTGAAGCTCAGAAAAATTAAATGTTAGAAACTGCTTTTCTCACCTCTGATAGAAGCTACCACCTATGTGTAAAATAATAACAGCTCTATGTTACAACTGGATTTATTAAAAGAGAAGCAGGAGCTGCCAAGCACATTAATTATTAGGGAAAAGATTTAATGATGATTTTAAACTTCAGTAAGAGATAGAGTGTATCAGCTTAGCTGATGTGTCACTGCTTGAGAGAGGATTTTATTTTAAAGGAAACGACCTTTTTTAGTCACTGTGGGTTGCCCTCATCACTTCTTATGATCCTTACAGACTTTCACATGGCAGCTGAGGACATGGTTTAACTTGGATATTTTCTGCAAAAGCAGAAGACCTACATCAATTTACAACATCCAAAAAACTGCCCCTTTTGCCAGGTTGTCTCTCACAATGACATACAGCAGGCTTTTCAGTAGTGCCAGCTCACAGTTTTATGAACCTTGTTTTCAGGACTATCTTCTGCACAGAATTTAATTGTCTGGTTTTTTTATTTTTATTTTATGAGATAACCCTTTCAACAAAGGATTCACCTTAGCAGCAGGGAAAATTTGATTGCAAAGAGTCCCAAATTAGCAGTCAAATTCATCCAAAGGCAAAAGGTTCTTAATCTTTAAGATAAATAAATAGCAAATTTAAACCATTTTTGTGAATACTTTTTATTTTCAGTCGCCATTTGATAGTGCTGCTTCAAATGAGGTCTCTTCGGCTGACTGGGAAGTTGAGTCAAAGACAGAGCAATTAGCCAAAAGGTTTCAAGGGTGTCAGTACACTCAGTGCTGACATGAGAAATCTGGAATTATTCAGAGACAACAACCAGACACTCCAATAGTAGTCCACTGCCTCCATGTCTGACAGTCCCAAATGCACCAATATATTCCTGGAGGGGAGGAACAAGGTCTCCATGGAGAAATCCCCCAACAGAGTCAATTCCTTAACTGAGTAGCTGAGAATTGCCACCCAGGATAAGCAGGGAAGTACATTTATTATACTCCTCCCTTTCAACTTTCTCATTTTGCTGGTCCATTATCAGCTAGCAGAAAATTCCCTATCATCATATTACTGCACAGACATTGTGTAAAGTGCTGGGGAAGAGACTGAGCATAGCTGAGAGCTTATTAATGATGGACTTAACCAATTAATAAGCATGCTTTCTCTGCTATCTGAAAACCAGAATGGAAATATTTTGGGCTCCAATTCCTCTTGCTCATGATGTATTTCTTCCTTACTTTTGCTTTGTGGGATCTCTGATTCATGGCTGCTTTACACAATGTTAGCATATACACTAATTAAAAAGGATTTATCAGGTTGAGCTCATGATGACCGAAGGATCCTTTCTCCCTTGGCAAGGTTTGAATATTTGACTAGCTCATTAATGCTTCTGCTTTTTCTCTTTGTAAGAGGAGACTGAAAAATGAAAGAGGGGATTTGCTGTGCAGCTTTAGATGAAAGGCTGGTTCATTTATTTTTAAAGCTGTCTAAAGGGGTTAAGCCCTACTCTGATTTACACCAAAGGGCAACTTATAACCCCTCAGCAAAATAATTACTCATTTACATTGACAGGCACCATTTATTTGCAGGATTTCTTCAATGTAAACAAGAGAAAAATTTATATGAGCTTTTTGCCTTTAGAAGGCATAAAATTGACAGAGCTCTTCTGAATCCGTGTGAATCAGGAGTTACCTTAATTGACCTGGTTTTGATATATCAGACCATCATAGCCTTCAAATTACAGGAAAATACCCTTATTTATGCCACCTGGAGATTTGACCCTTGAATTAAAAAAAAAAAAGTCCAGTACTTGACTCTTATTCTGGCACTATTCATAACCCCCCCAGCAGAATTACTCCAGATTTACCTTGCCACAGGTGAAATTCCTGCATCTTCAGAAGGAAATTCCTGCATCTTCAGAGTGCTCACGTAATAGTTACAAGTTACAAAGTAAGTTAATATATCCAAAAATATACACATATATTTTAAAAATGCCTCCTATCAGTGCTAATCTTCGATGTTTGGCTGGATTATTATCTCATGAAGATTGTAACCCTGAGAGTTTTAAGTGCCCACTATGTCTTCCTTTCTTATTCCTTCCAAAGTACTTGAAAGATCCCACTGAGTCAATTACACACAATATCTCTTAATAATGTCCTCTTCCTGGCACATCATTGTTTTCCTTTATGTTTATTTCAAAAGGTTAAATTAAACAGGAGAGTAGAGATAAATCCACATTATGAATTATAAAAAGTTACCACATGCTCCTGAGAATGCCCAGAATTTTGATGGGAAGGATTTAGTGAAGCAGTGCCCTGGAGAAGTTAGTGCCAGAGAAAGCCAGGATTGTTTAAGTCAGAGGGAAGCTGGGCTCATGAACTTTGCTGTTTACAGGTTTATTTTTTCCTGCATTAGGGATCTGGTGCCAAACACTCTCTTTCTTGCTGACTCCAATAGTTCCACTTGCCTGTGGATCCCTGCATCACATACAAGATGAACTAGGTGCCTAAGAAAGTGGAGAAAGCCCCAGTGGTTGGGAATCTTCAGAAAAAGATTATCTTGAGATCATCCAGGACCGATATGGGTGCTGACCCTCCTTACAGCAAGGTGATCCTTGGAAGACTCTCCAGCTCTGTGATTATCTGAAACTTTGCGACAGGATGGAGTTGCATTTTGTGGGGGAGAGAGTTGCTGCTTCATGGGAACAGCAACAATGGGCATCTGAATGCTATAACTGAATCCCATAACCTTTGCTGATGCTTCTCCTCTTTGGAATGAAAACTTAGCAGGCATCCCTCTGACCGTGTAGGGCTGTAATGAAGACGGGATTCTTCAGGGCAATAGTATTACAAATTCCAAACTAACGTCTTCCTAAAACACATGGGGGTGTAATTACATGGTTCAATTTTCCCCCTCCTTCTAGCAAACATATCAGTTTGTCCTCTGACTTTAACCTACTGACATTACCTTGCAGTATAAATTCAACCAGATCCAGTAATCGACACAGCCATCAATAGCCCTCCAGTAATATGTACTGGCACAGCTTATGGACTGTTCCCTTTCACCTCTTATCTCGAGCTTCATCTTCACTGTGGACTATGAAACCCTGGCCACATCTCTCACACCAGAGCTGCATCTCATAATGAGTAAAATATTATTCATATTGCCTTTGAGTAAGTACATAAAGCACCTTATGAGCCTTCCAAATAGAAAAGGCAATATAAAAGGAAATAGTAATACGCCCACATAAATATTAAGGGTAAACCGACACTTCCCTTTTATAAAAGCAATATCCATTCCTGACTTAATATTTTCAAGAATATACTGAAAGATAAAATCTGCATGCCCATATTTTATGACTGTATTCTTGTCTAAAGAATTTCACCTGGAGTTTGCTCACCCTCCTCATTTCCTCCTCTCCTCCCCAGTAAATCATTAAAAACAATAAGGCTTGTAAAGCAGTTGAGTACAGGACTCCCTGAAATTCTTGTCAAAAAAGGGTCAGGAAGGCGAGGTTTGTTCTGAGAAGTGAGTGATGAGAAATGAAAGGAAAAACCTCAACCTTTTATACTGCAAAAAGAAGAACAGAGTGCTGAATCTGAGATCAGGCAGCAGCACTGAATGTCAAGTTTAGTGGGTAATAAACTGTATCGCTAAGAGTCTGAGGAGTAGCCAGCACATTACCCAGGTCATCATTCCTTCATTGTCCTATTTTCCCTTCATTGTCCTATTTAGTTTTCCCACTGCACTTGGCCACCTGAAACCGATGAAGTCTGTAGCAAAAAAAAAAAAAAAAAAAAAAAAAGAAAAAAAAGAAAAAAAAAGAGAGAGAGAAATAGCCAAATAAGGGCTTTCCCTGTGATAGTGATAAAGCCTATTTGCCATCTGCTTGTCAACTGTTGTATTGCCTAACATAAGTTGGTTTTGCCTGTCACTTCAGAGGTCTCTACTGAAATTGCAACAAAATGGTTCTCTGACCCCACTTACCTCCTCAGTGACACTTCATTAGAATTAGCAGCACTTCCATTTCCAGCGTCCTTCTTTGCAACAATTATCATGAGGAAGACACCTAAAATATGGAATGGGATATGGGGTTACGACACTTAATCGTAAGGATTTGCACCAACTGGTTTTGATTTACACATCTGAGCAAGGGTTTAAATCAAATAATCTAGTTTAAAGAGTTTTGGAGGATGAAGAACCAGTCGAGGCAGTGATGGATTATCTGATTCAGTATTATTCAAGACTGTATCCTTCCATAGTGACACATCCACCACAGCAGAGATGCACAGAATTAAGCTGCCCCTGTCCCTACTGATTTTGGAAAGGGCAGATGGGAAAAGCAGAGGGAGCAGAGTCCCAGCCACCTCCAGCTGAGGTGCTGCATGGCCACAGTCACTGCTGGATGAGCCACTACCTCGCAGCAGGGACAATGCAGGTTCAGGAGTTGAGCACTCAGCTCAACTCCATGTGGATGGAGTAGCTTTGGGACTTCTGTGTCATCCTTGTCTGAGCAGGGGTGAAGAGGCCCTGAGAGAGGAATGTTACATCCAGCTCTGAAAGCAGAAATGGTGTGGGAAGTAGTTACTAATATTAAACACGCAGGAGATGCTGTCTCAGTGTTTCTCAAAAACTTAGCCAAAACCTTACTTGTGGGAACGAGCAAGCCAGGGCTGGACTGCTTCTGCCACAAGGCAGGAGTGAAGAACTGAAGATGCTGCTGCATCCATGAGGATGGCCACTGGTATTTCAAAGGAGAAATGCCTATTTTTCTGTGCTTCTTTCTCAGAAGGGAAGGCTATCAGCACAACCCAAATTTTCCCTTGGCACTTCTAACCTGGGATTTAGGGTTTTAATGTATGCAAAAGGGATTTTTCTATCTCAGTTTTCTGCTACACCAGGCCACTACCTGCTCTGCTTGAGGCTGGAGCTGTCTCTGGAGCAGGCCCTCCAGTGATACCAAGAAAGCAGAATGTCACAGTTCCTGTGGCTTTGCATATTAACAAGGTTATTATGCCTCCTAAATGACACAGTATGACCCTCCTCTTCTCATCCCCTGGGAACTCCTCCTTTGTCAAGAGATCAAATTATTTTATTTACATGTGTAGTGAAAGTCAGGTCAGGTAGTCATTTGAGAGAACCTTGTGAATTTGCTGCATTTTTCAAAACCAGCCTGAGTTTACAGATTTTTCTCCCTTGGAGAAAAATAATTTTTTAGGTTGGAGTTTTGTTTTGTTTTAATTCTTTTATTAAAAGGCATCCTGCTTCTTTAAATGAATCCTGCATGCTCCAGACCTTTAATGCTAAGTTGTGTAACTTGACTTCTTTAGAATAACTCATCACAGAGTACATGTATTCAATCCATCTGCTTTATATTACACTACTTCTTTCCCCACCGGTGCTGTTCTCTCATTTGTTTTCCGTGCTGACTGATTATTATTTATGTCAGGCCAAGAATTTCCTGCAATGACTATTGCCCTTTAAAAATCCCCATTTTTCAGTTCCCTAATTGCCCTTTAAAAAAAGCTATTATTAAGCAGCAAAATGGTCGTAAAAAGACTTGGCAATCCTAACAAAATCTGATCTATATAAACTCTAATAGAAAGTCATGATAATTTCACACAATTCCACTTAGATATTCCTGGATTGGAACATTTTGATTTTAAAATTACTTAACTGATGGATTTTAATTTTATTGCCTCTTACAGATTTTTAAAGAAATCGTTTGGAACATAAAATTCAATGTTTAGCTAGTTTTTTTTGTCAGACCTTTATTTCAAAAGAAGCTGGTGCTTCTTTTTTCTTTCAGTATGTGTGTGTGTGTGTGTGTCTGGTTTTTTTGGTCCTATTATACTCTCCTCCCACAAAAGACCCATCATAAAACAGTTAAGGCAAAAATATTATTTACGTCTCTGACCAGTTACAAAGAACTAGTAATAAGAACAGATTCTGTAAATGGTTTGAATTTTGTATGCAATTCCAATATTTCATGACTGCCCCACCTCCAACAATAACAAAAAAAGCAACATTGAGCCTTAAAAAAAAAAAAAAAAAAAAAAAAATAGAAACATGCACAGTAAATTATACCAAACATCCTCCAAAACAGAATCTTTTCTAGTTCCCTTTAGTTATTCCTTTCCTCTTCCTATACTCCTAAAATTAATTTAGTGATTTCTTGAGTTCCTAAACTTGCGTTGATCTTTCTAAATTTGCTCAGTGTCAGGAAGATGTCCAGAGAGAAGACTTGAACCAGAACAGCCCTGATACACTTCTGCCGTATGTTAATAATATCCCTTAGACTTTTCTTACGCAATTCCCAACTAAGGTCCAATATTTAGAGGATTCTGGGAAAATGTTTTCCACTCTTTCCTGCACTATAACTACGTTACTTCCCCATGTCTACCTGAAGCAATGGGTTCATCTGCAAAGTTCAAATGAAGCGGAAGTCAGGCTTCTCAAATATTTCTACAGACAAGATGAAAGCCCAGTTTAGGTGACTTTCCCCATCTTAAATTCAATTAAACTATTCTCATGAGGGTTGAGATTCTCTGAGATTTGGAAGAAACTCAAAGAGAATGAAGATCTGATCCTTTCAGAATTTCTTGATATTCATGACTTACTGACAGAGAATTAATATTAACCAAGAGTAAAAGCTTGAAAGTGAACTTTAAAAGCTGCAAATTGCCATTGTTTATGCCTAATGATAATTTTCAAAGTAACAGGTGGCTGATTGAGATCTTCAGCTGTCTTAAAAGGTGATAAATTATGTTAGTTCTTCTCCAGGTGCTGTTGAATTCCCATATTACACTCAAAAAACATGTCTTTTCCTGTTAGCTAATATTTCACGGGATGTCGGAACATTTATAAAATTGTCATATTGCTGAGTGGCAAATAGCTGAGAATGACAAAAACCATTAACAGTGAAAGATGATGGCCTCAAACGATTAAATTAAAAGATGAAGTAATCACAGAAATAATTGTTTACCAAAATTCCCGGTGAACATAATGAGAGTGTTATTTTTCCTAATTCAACTTGCCTTTTTACACGTTATTTCTCTATGTCCATTTTTCTGCTAAGTGATTCTCCCCAATTCACCACCGTGCAAATGAGGTCCACTTCTGAGTCATTTTGTGCTGCTGCTTTATAAAAATAAAGGCGAGCCTCTAACAAAACCTTTATGAATCATTACATTTCCTGATTTATAATTCTTCAAAATTCTTCTTTGAGGAGGCCTACAAGTGAAAAATTACGTAAAGACTGTTATATGAAATGATTGGGGAAGACATAAGATCTGTGAGTGTCTTAAAAAGATATTATACAGGGTTTATTCAAGGAAACAAGCATCTACCAGGAAACAAACAAATGCCTGACAATTGGTGATTTGATGAGAGAAAAACACTGTCACTTTACAGTTCAGAAGAAATGTGAAGTCATTGATTCTACTCATTTTGCACTTCATAGAAGTATTACAGCTTGTTGGGATCAATAGTAACAACTCATATACTACCAGTCACAACTGTTGTTCCAAGAAGCCCTTCATCAAAGGCAATCATGTTTTTTCTTTAGAAGTCCATGTATTAAGCAGAAAAACACCTGAAGTAAAACCCTGCTCCAAAGTCAGCATGGTGCAAAAATGTCAGCCATTTGCAAGAGATCTCAAATAAATAAATAAATAACATAAAAAGCAAAAATTAAAATGACCAGCAGGAAAGAACATAGGCATGTTTAGAAATTTCAAAAATATCCCTTTCCCAGCATCACCTCCATAATTTCTACAAATCGTTACTCTGTTTCAGTGTTCAAAATCTTTATTTTGATTCTTATTCAGACATGCCCAATTTTAAACTGCCAGCCCTCAGTTCTGATTAGACTTTTTCGGATGGATTAAAGAGCCCTTTAGGATCTGGTATTTTCTCCCCACAAAAGTACTTACACAGACAATCAGCAGAGTGACCTCCCGATTTGGGGTGCACATTTAAAAGTATTACTGCTTAATTATTGGAGACAAGCAGCCAGGGATTTCATTGACTCAGGCGACCTTGTCATGGATCAGAGGCAGTGGTAGCACAGCTGAAAATAGAAGCAATCCTTCTGGGCTCTGCTTATGTGCACTGATCATAAGCTATCTGCCAGATAATATTCACACTTTGCTGGAGTACACAATCACGAGTGTATGGCTTGAGACATAATATGTTGTGCCACTAATGGAAGGTGGTTCCAGCGGGATGGGGAATCCAACCAAGAGGAAACTCAGAAGGAAGTTTGGCAGTTCTGCATTGAACTCCTCCACTGCAACAGACTTCTGCTCTGATTGCAGGCGTGTTGCTTAAATTTGCCATGTTCTGCCTAAAAATACAGCCCGACAATGCAGTGTGGGGAGAAGAGTGTGAGACTCTGATTCACCCTGCTGTAACAGGAATAAAAGTCAGATTTCAGTGCAAGTGACAAGAAATAGCCTTTATGATCCAAATTTGTGTTACCTGGCGGGATCAAACACCACCCACTCTGAGCATTTGCATCCCAAAATTTCTGAAAGTGCAGAAATATGAGACTTCATCTTTAATTAAAAATAAGCATTTCAGTCCTTGTATCAAGAACATGTGAACCATAACAGCTTAAAGCACAAAGCAATATTAATAAATAAAGTTTTATGGTTTCATTTGCTTTTTTGCCTTTGAATCAATTTTTGATGCATATGGCTGATTACAGCAAATCCCCAAGGTAAACACGTAAGCCACAATTGGTTTCAGTCTCCTGTTACTGCTGAGGGTTTGCTCCGAGTAAGGACATGTAATGGCACATCAGACTAGAGGGTTCCTGGTTTATTTTCTGTGTAATGTTCATATTTAAAGGTTTTTTCTTTGCTCAAATTCTGTAGATTTGTGGTCTTTATTTTCAGACTGGGTTTCCTTCATTCATTACCTCTGAGCTTAGATAGCATTACTTTCATATTCATGCCTTTACACAGAGGGCAGCTGATTCTGAAAATGCAAATTAATAAACATGCGAAAAGAAGACCCTGTATTTTAAAAGCAAATATATCCTTATTAAACAGAGAAGTATATTTTGAGGAGCTCAGTCTGAGATACTGAAAGAGGCAAGGATTTTGTATGGCTTGTTTTCTTTCTTTAAGGGTATCCAACAGTGAAAAATAAACTTCTAGGGCACTAAAGCTTGGATTAGAAAAAAAAGTATTTTTCAGATACATAAGTGCTTCATTTAAAATTATATATTTCTTTCTCTATCCAGATTAGGCTTTTGAATATCATATGCCTCTCTAGTTTAACCAACCCAATGTTGCATTATGTAACTACTCAAATGTGTCTCTTTAATGGACAAGATTTATTTCAAATAATGATTTCCCGGAGAAAAACAGCTTTAAATGAACCCTGGTGCAACAGCTGCTTCCAAATTCCAGCTGAATTGTGCCTCACACTCCACAGCACTGCGTGGCCAGGCATGGAGTGACTGCCTTCTCCAGCCAGAGATGGGCCCTTTTCCTACTGCCTTCACAGATATTTGTATATCCAAGATTATATTAAAGGAAAAAATATCAAGTAACAGCTTCCCCATCCCTTGCCTGCATCATGGTTATTCCTTTCCCACCCCTAGGCAGAATAGTGACACATTTTTTAGGAGGATTTGACTACTCCCCAGGTATGGTTTCTGGCCGTGGCCACACATTCATTGCGGCTCCAGCCCTCAGACGTGTTCCCTTTGGAGCTGTGCATGCTCACAGGTATGTGCATTTGCAAATTGGTCATGTTAGATAAGAATTAGGAAGCACACTAGGTACCAGATCAGCGAATTATCTTAAAATAACCACGAGGAAATCTCATTGGAGCGGGGCATCCCTCCAGCTGCATCCCAGCGTGGGCCAATAGCTCTCTGCTGGGGAGCATCAAGGCCTTTTCTTCTGGGGCTGGAAAGTGCTTTACAAATGATAATTAGATGCAGATCAAAGATATCCCTAGGAGCAGCCAGATATTACCATCCCAGTTCGGAGCTCCTGCTCTGAGTGAGAGGAACCAAAGGCCTCTGTAAACTTGAAACTGGTCATATAGAGGCAGAAGAAAGAATGGCCCCACGGCAGAATAGTGCAGCCCAAGGAAGATGATTGCTCAGCTACAAACCGGGGATTCGGAAGATGTTTGATGTTCTCAAAGTAGATGCACACACCCTAAAAACAGTGTGCAACTGAGGCCTGTTTGCACTGCCCGAGGAGCAGGCCCGAGTGCCGCAGGCCTGCGCAAAGCCTCTGAGGTGGTGCTTTGACATTTCCATCTGTGACTGGAAGGAAAGCCTTCTTCATCTCCCAGCATTCTCCAGTGGATATCTGGTAAGTCAGAAAGCTGTAGGAGGGTAAACATATGTTTTGAATACAGAGTAAGAGATTTTGTGCCATGGGGGCAAGTGGACAGTCATTGTGGACAGTCATTACCAGCAGTGACAGCTGGTAGCACAGCTGGGAGCAGGAGCTTTTGTTTCCCACACCAATACCCTAAGGAAAGGCATGTGCTGTTTGCAAATACACAGAAAAGTAAGAATTTACAGTGATAACTAGAGTTTGAAGTTGTCATTAGGTCAAACAGGTAACAGCAAACACTGTTTTCCTCATAATGATTTGTCTCCAGCTGAGTCTCAGGGCACTCTTCGGTGTTTGTAAACAGGATATTCGTCCTACAGATTTTTGTACACACATTATTTTCCTGGTTCAGAAATGGTATATGTTTGACTTTTCAATTTAAAAGCACCTGCTCTCACACTGGTCCTGACAGTCTTGTTAGCTGTACCTGAACTCTGAGGTTTTCAGGGCTAGAGCTGACCATGGGGTGAACCTGCCCCATGCTGCAAACACTGATATTCATCAGAGCTGAACAGCAGCTGACCTGAAATAGAGCATTGCTGTTGTGATATTTTCCCTCTGATCTCATTTTCCTTCATTCTGTGGTCAGACAGATGAAGTCACCTTGTTTGTTTTAAGAGAAACATATAAAAAAGGAAAAAAAACCACCTTAAATTTAATTATTACCCTTTACTGTGGTCAGAAAATTGTAATAAGTTGCAACTTTGTAGCTCTAGTTGCCTCCATATCTTCTTTCATAAACATTTATGTTTTCTCAAAGCACTACTAATAGTGGAGATTGAAAAACAGTAACTTTCTTTACACAGAGTGCTTGTCATTTCAAAAGACGTTCCAGTATGGAAACTGGGAAAAGTAGTAACCATTAATTCATTTAGATGGTCTCTTGATTAGTTCTCTGTGAAAGTATATGTATATATTTTATTTTTTTTAAGGTAGTAAGAAGAAGGAAGAGAGATACGGTATGCATTTTTCTCCCAAAATTCTTCCATTTCCTCTGTCATCTTTTATCTTCCTATTGAAAGCAGAAGAAAAGGGATAGAGAATATGCAGAGAATGTACTCAGAGAGAAAAAAAAGAAGGAAGAGTTCTTTGAAAGTTTTCAGTCTAGGGAAAAAGTCTCCTTTGGGGTGACAAGATGTTCTAAAAATGTTAAATGAGTACTTCACAATTTGACATTTCAAACTTTGATGTCTATTGCTGTAGGGTAAACATTCAATAGATAATGCATTGGAAGATTTTGTCAAGCATAAATCTTAGATTAGTAAGATAAAAAGGTCATATATAGATTTAAATAGAAGCATTAGAGACTATTGAAATGGTGATTATTTGAATTTTCAGTTTTAATAGTACCATGACCTACACATGAGAAAGTAGGCCCAGAGATTTATTATCAGTTTTTAACTGTAAAAATGTTATAACTTGCTTAGTGAAGGTGGAGGTCAGAGTTAAGGCAGATCTTAGGATATTAAATTAAGAAAACAATCACTGTGGGGTCAATGGGACAGAAAGATCTTTTCACACTGAAATTATATAAAAAGTGGCAGAATGAGAAACTAAGTAAATTAAATGAAAAAGAGTTTATGGAATCTAGTGGGAAAAACCTGAGGGAAATAATTATGAGCATAGACAGGGATGGGAGCCCTTCTGCTCCTGAGTTCAGCCATTGCTTTGCTTGGTGACCACACTCTGCATGTGCTCAAAAAATTGAGTTTGCAGCTGGTTAAGCCTCAGAAATGTGATTATCAGCAATGGGAAAGCATTAAGAAAGGACTACATCTAATGAATAGAAGGAAACACTTCCAGATGGTGAAATTAATTAGAAAGTGAAGCATGAACGTGGGGAATTTCTAAGAGCCTCCTAGCAAAGGTCACTGAGCACAGGACTGAATCAAGCATGGCAGATATCTGCTGAGGGATTTTTCATGACCAGCCATGGTTCGCTCTGTTACTCGTGAAGAACCATTTTTTCTTTGGGGGTGAAAATCTTCACAGAGTTTATATCAATAGTCTATTTCTACCAACACTAATCAGATTCCCTGAAGAACCCGTTTTCTTTAAGTAACATGTAGGAAGTTTAAATCATTTGTTCACCATAGCTGGTACATAAACATAGGCTAAATGCAAAACAGCAGAAAGGACTTGACTATTTGATACGTATGGCATTAATTCAGTGGCGAGTCACAAGTGTCCTGAAATATGGGGAGGTGTCAGATATTAGTTTCCTGAAGATCAGTAAAACTTCTTTGAATTATCCTGTACCAGAGGCTGTGGTTTTCCTGCAGTCTCACCTGGGGTGTGAACACAGAACATGATTTATTCATAAATTTTGCCTAACATACGCATATGCAGTATGTGAGAAGCACCTGAGCAAGACAAGGTGCCATAATAAGAATACAATCATTTTCTCATCCTGCAATTAAGCTCACAATAAGCCCCAGGCCAACTCTGCCTCATGTCAGAGGGATACCCAAATTCTTCTGATAGCAAATGACACTGCACTAATGCACTGCATAATTTACTTTCCAAGGGGTGGAATGGGGATTTGCAACAGCTAAAGATGTTCATGGATTAAGAAGATATCCATCCCTTTAAGTGCTCTGTGTTTACAGGGACTTCTGGGAATGCTTCTGAAGTACAGTGATTTCCAGCATTTGTTTCCTGCACAAGTAATGTCTTACTCCCCACAAAATAAATGAACTACACTATGAACTTAAAGTGAAGAGCAAATATTTCTCCACAACCAGAAACAAAGATTTTGGGGGAGAATCTAATGATCCTGGGGAAAAAAAAAAAAAATCAATCATTTCAATTTAGTTTCAACATGCACCACCTTTATTGTACATTGATTTTCTACCTTCACAATCAGCTTCACACCAGAAAGTGAGATAAGATGGTGACCCACCTCCCTGCTTTACCACTATCAGCTTTTGCAAAAATCCATGCTCTGCCACATCACTGGAACAAATGTTACATATACATAACTTCCAGAGTAACTTTATAAGTGAAAAAAAAACCCAACTTCATGGTCAATGTTTTATAACCAGACACCACAAAGGGAAGCCAGTAACAAACAGCCAGTAAAAATGTAAGGCAGAAAAGAGTTTTAAGCAAGGTAGTGGTCAGCAATGCACTAGAAAGATGCAAGGGTGCTCCTTGAAAGCCAATCCGACTGCTATTGATCTGTGCCTAGAACTGAGAAGTCAAAGCTAAGATGTGATAATAGGAATTGTGCAGGGTGCCTGTAGTTACATGGAAATATTAAAATTTGCTTCTGATACCCGTAGTGAAAGCCAAGGGATAACTCTCCTGGTTTTAATCAAGTTCTAGCAATATCATGAACCAGTTCATGGAAGTTGGTTCTGTTACCAGATATAAATAAGTTCTCTACTGGATCAGATTTTCTTTATATTTGCATCTTTTATACCCTTTTTTTTTTTTTTTTTTTTTTCCCCATGAACTGACCTACTAGTTTCTCTGGTTGAGCAGAGTAAAAATGGTAAGTATCAGCTGGGGCAACTTGACCTGATGATATAGTCCCTGAATGCATAATTCCTAAGATGCTAATCAACTTGAATTCATAACAGCTTGCCAGATTTTAATGGTATTTCTGAGGAGTAACTGCAAGACAAAATAAACCCCAAAAAACCACCCAAAACATAAAAACCAACCAAACAAAAAACCCCTGAAAACACCCAAAATAACCCAACCAACCAACCAACCAAAAACCAAATCAAACCAAATCAAATTAAACAAAAACCCCAAAAAACAAACCAAAACAAAAAAAGCCCAAACAAAAAAAACCCAAAACCCAAAAAAACAACAGCAACAACAACAAAAAATCCAACCAAAAAAACCACACACACAAAAAAACCCCCAAAACCCAAACAAGAAAAACCAGTAAATCCATGCCACATTTCTGCAGGACTTGGCTACAATATTTGTTGATGTCAAACTGAAGATCAGATAATCCATTCAGTATTTATTGCCATTTAATAGAGTGAAAGGTTTCCATCAGCCATTTAATAAAACTGCCAAATTAATGGTCACATGCAAGACTTTGGCACGGATTTACTTGCTTTATGCTCTTAGTAAACTTTCTCACAGTATTCCTAAGCTCAGTGCTTTCTTCCTGTATGATCTTGACAGAGGTTACTCTTATTTCTAAGAGATTTGTGCCTTGTGAATCACTTACAAAAGAGTCTGCTCAAAATCTCCAACAAACTTTCTCCTGGCCATAACAGCAACACTGCCAGATTAGTTTTCTGACATTATTTCTGTCCTATTACAATGCCTTTAAAGCAGGGAAAGTCAGATGAAGAAGAAAAAGAAAACTTATCTAAACATAATGCTTTTTTGAGATATTGTATTTTAGGGACCAACAGCATGATTGTTGAAAGTTGATTTTGGCAGTATTAGCTCCTCCAAAGGTGGATGATTAAAATAAATGTTGCTATAAATAATCTCCATAAGAGAGCATTCTAGGATCAGGAAAAGAATAAGAGCCAAGATGTGCAGATATGTAATGTAACTAATGTGCCAATTGAAGGTAAACTTGATATTTTTGCACTCCTTTCTCCGGATATGAAGGTGAAAAATATTCAAGTGTATTAAAATAATGTGAATTTTAAATATTAATTTTTTAAAAGGTATAGTTATGATGATATTTATTATGTGAACTCTACATATTTGTTAACATATTTATTTACACTAACATGTACATAGGAACAGACATTAAATTTGGAGAAGCTGGATGGAACACTAGACAGACAATAGGCAGACAGATTTCATGGCTAATGGAAGACATTTCCCTGTGGCTCTGAATCAGTCAGTTTGTTAGAGCATAAACACCCAATCTATTTTCAGGGTGAGAATGAAGACTGGAGGGTGGAAAGAAAACTTGTAAACATGAAAAACTGAAATGAATTTGACCAAAAGAGAATAAAAGTCTGGGGTAAATTTCAAACTTTCTGTCCCATCAAGCGTACAAGACACACTTGCCCCAGGTCTCTGTATCTGTTGCTGCAGATTTTGGAAGCGTTACAGCCTGGGATAAAATCTTTCAGTAGGATGAACAGTCACTGAACAATTCTCTTTCAGGTTTGCCGGCCAGACAGATTTGCTTTCAGCAATGTGTACATGGATCTCTAACTTACCTGTGATTGTTTCTAGCTCTTCAGCTTCACTGTTTTCCTTTTAGCAGCTGTACCTCTCTCATTTGAATTTCAGCCTAATTAGGCTACAAGATTTTGGCAAGCTTTGTCCATTCCTATTATTGCAAATGGGCCTCAGTGTATTGCAGAAGCCTGTCCAAGTCAAAGAAAAGAGTATTTGCTGTATTTTCTTTATGGGAAATTTTACAAGCTTCTACATGTTCTTAAACTTGGCTCAGCTGGTAGATCCCCCCTGGTCCCTCAGGCTGAAATCTGCTGGTCAGCTTTATGCTTCTGGAAGCCTTGTTGAACATCTGGGCAGGAAACAAGCTTGATCATTTTAAAATATTCACCTTCCAAAGAAAAATCAAAATCTGAATGGCTTTAGAGACGTTCAGGGGAGCTGGAAACTAGAATCCAGGTGGTGATGGATGATCCATAATATTGACCTAGCTGTACCAGCAGCACCTCCTGCAGACTTTGGATCAAGTTTGGGCCAAAATTCTCTTTGGACACAGCACAAAACTGAAGGTGGATAGATGCACAGTAGAGTAACAACATGGCATCAGGAAGCCAGTTAGGATGTGTCTGTGATTACTTACTGGAGAAGGTTCCTTCTTGAGGAAAAGTCTTTTTCTCAAAACAAAGAAATGTTATTCAATCAAATGAATATCTAAACACTATTATGTGGTCTTTGATAAAACATTTCATTACAATGTATTCAAAACAAGATGCTGAGATTTACCCAAAGGAAAACCAGCCAAAAAAATAATGGCTTTGAGATTTACACTAATAGATTTGGATTTTATTCATAATTAAAGAATGAGCTAAGATCCTTTTCAACATGACTGCAACTGTTAGCAAAAGAAAAAAAAAAGTCTTTTGCATAATTTATTACCTTCTATTATTAGTCTTTAATATCTGCCCAAGCAAGAGTATAATAGAGTAAGAGTGTAATATCACGGTGTGTATGCCTTTCCTTAGAAAAGCTTTTATTTTTTTTCCAAATACTGTGAGTTAACCATAGCAGTCTATTCAGTCTGTTGGCCACTTTATCCTATCCAAGATTCTAATACCCCTGTCCCTTACAACCCTGCCTCATTAACTTGCCACATTTGCATATAAGGCAGCCCATCAATTCATGCAGTTCAAAATAAGAATCACGTTTTCATGACAGATCATTCAGAGCAAGTATTTATATACAGTAAGTGGGAATACAGACAATCAACCTCAGAGCACCCAGGAGGGAGAGCTGTTTGGAACAGCTGTAACTTGATTATTAAAAAAATAAAATTTAATGGGTATAGAAACATAAAAACCACAAAGGCCAGAGTTTCTTTACGCATAAACAAACATTGGCAGACTTGAGGATAATGAATGGCTTTCCATGGCTAATCTGTTCTGTTTAACAGGTGGTATTTCACATTCAAACTTCATCAATGGGATAATTTTCTTGTTAAAGAAAATAGATATTATCTTAACAAATAACGGCTGCTTCCATGCTTAACTGCCTTAGTAGGCTAAGCAGCAGGGGGGAAATCCTGGCGCTATCAGTGCAATGCACATTTCCTTGTTGGTGTCTGAGAAGGGCTGTCATGGGCTGCATAAAGGAAAGTTTCCGAGTGGGCAGCTTCTTATGTTCTCAGGTAGGTGTTCAGCAGCAGCCTAATCTTGTGATACAGATGGCCAAGGCTTCATCCAAGAACACTGTCTTTTAACTGGATGGGATTAGAAGAAACACAGAACAAATTTTAAAGTCATTCGCAGTATAGCACCATCTGTAAATCCAAACTAAAAGTCAGAAATGTTTTATTGACAAACATGTTGGAAAAGAGTCAGTCATCTTCCCAGAAAGTTTACTGTCTGAATTAGCAGGAAAAAGTACAAGAAAAATATTTGGTGCACTTTGCAGGTGCAACAGATATATGTAAAATTGAAGCCAGATTTACTGAATGCTCATCTTGCCTTATAATAGCAGAACACTCTTTTTTTTCCCAACTATTACTATGTGCTGTATTTTGATGGAAATTATTGTGTACCATGCAGATATAGACTCAAAAGCTTTGCAGAACTGTGCTTAGAGCTCAAGTAGTAAGCAGTTTAACCAGAAGAATCACCCATCTACTTGTTTCCAAGTTTCCGATGTCTCAAAACATTTTTCTGAGAGGTCCACTCTTGTGACTACTGATTTACATAAGTATTCACAACTTCTGAAAAAGACTGTCAGGAGGAAATATTATTTTCATTTCATGTTTCTTTGCTGGCTGCTCTCTGACAAGCACTAATATCATGCCTGGAAAGCTCAGTGATCCCCCAAATACCAAAGTAATCCCATGAGCTGGTTAAAATGGGCCACGTGATCCTCCCACAGTGGTATCTGACATTCATAAAGGTCTTGGAAGTCCATCAGCAGCACTCAGTGCTCCTGATACCAGAGTCCCTTCCCTTTTAACACTTCCCTGTCACAACACCACCCACCCAGCTCTGTTTATGAGGTCTTTTGCTGCAGAAAAATTGGAGTCGGCAATCCCAACAGTTGCTAATACTGATATTTGGATGGACTTGCCAGAACAACCAGTTGCTTCTGTTATCCATCACTGAGCTCATTGGCTTTAGCCAATCTTCTGCATTAAAATTGCTGATGAAAACCCAGCAGTTGCCAGGGAATAAACATTAGGAAGAAAGCTGAGTAGTTTTTATGCCATGTGTTTAAAAATAAGGATAAATTTGGACAGAACCATGCATTTGTAACAGAAACACCCCAGTCTGCAGAGATGGCACGTGAGGGCATCATGCATGTGCTGTAGCAGCAGTTTTGTCAGAAACTGCATTTATTCTCAGAAGAAGTAGATGAAGAAACTCTCTTTTCCAGGGGCATTAGGAGAAGTGGTGATTCAACTCGACATAAATAGGTAGAATAAAATCAGAGATTGTTCATTAGTAAAGTGACCATTAGCAGAAATCAATTGCTGCCCAGTCTGCATTTTCACTGCAAACTTGTCTGATTCTAGTAATGGGAAGGAGACTGAAAACCTAAGTGCTCCTGCTGATTTGAAATCCAGAAGTCGAAAGTAATTGAAAATAAGCAAATACTGTCATTAGTTGATTGTTGGTTTTTTTTCCCCTAGTTCAAACCTGAAACATTGGTTTTCTAATTTGGCTAGAACTTCAGTGGTAAATTAGGAGGGAAAAGAACAAATAAAACCAGAAGGCAGCATAAGCATCTTCTTAGTGGAAGTCATTCATGATTTAAAATGTCATCAAAGCATCAGTTATAGTCTTCCTTCATAATAAAATTAGATCCAGTTTCCTTGTATTCTACCAAACATAGAAGTTATACAGTATTCCAGCAGATATCTTTTGGGTTTTGGACTTGCCCAGAAAATGGTGGAGAAAAGAAAACGCGGAAGAAATTTTTAAAGCCCATAATGAATAAGTACCAACTTCTAAAGAGAAGCTATTACTTTTGCATTCCTTACTATTGATAGAGTGAATGTTTTTTACTTTATCTTTTATGTTACCCTTCCAGATCAAACAATTCATGGGAGAAAAAAAGGTTCTATTAAGCAAACTCCCTCTTGCTTCTAAGCAATGCATAAGGGTTATATAAGGAAAGCTAGATTTTTCCTTCTTTTCTCCTCTTCACATTGTCAGAAATGAAATTTTGATTACCATGAAAATGACAAACTTTCATACCAGAAGAAATAAATTGTGTGCTTTTATATTTTGGTAGAAAAAAAAACGTAGCAGGTTTTAACATCCACTTTAAAATCACTTTCTTTCCATACATCCACACACCCATGCATGTGAACACATACAGATTTTACCTGTTTTTTTCCGTTACTCAGATAAAGGGATATATCTTCTGCCTCTCACCCTGTTTTTCACATGATCTACTGTGACCTGCACTTTAGGGGTGGAGAAAGCTACAACTTCACCGCTTGCTTTACCAATGTGAGCAGCTGATGGACCACAGTTCCAAAGGCACAGAGGTCACTTCAACATTCCCCATCAGAGCAGTTAATAACAGCCAATCCTCCCCCAGCTCCTTCCCCTTAGGAGACTACAGATAATCTTCCTGAGCCTTCAAATCAATACCTCCTGCTCCACGGTGCCAGTTCCACGCCAAACAGAGTGTGTATGCCCAGCATAGGTCTAGGAGGTTATTGCCAATATCAAGCTAGAAAAGTCTAATTAATTCATCTCAGAGGCCACAATGTAAATTAGGGACTGGCTTGGTTTGACTCTACAGGATGTTCTCACAGCTGTCTCCCCCGTCCCAATCTGTTTCACCTCAGAACAAAAGAAGTGCAAGGCTAGTCAGTGTGGATGCTGAATTATACATTCAAATTTCTTGCGCTTAAACCTCTAAAAAAACCCTTAATGTCCTAATTAAACCAGAAACTGCACAATGCATCTCCCTAAATCTCAACTTCCAGATTGCTGTCTCTTTGAATGAGCCAACAGTGTCACAGTAAGCATAACTAAGATGGCAAGAGATTTGGTGATGAGGTAACTTCTCACCCATTTAAATTATCTCATCAGACATTGGTCAGAGAATTGTCTCGGCATAGCAGACCATAGGAAGCACTCACTAGGATAAAGGAAATACCAATGTGTATTCCCCATGTGTGTCTGTGGTAGGAAAACAGACTTCAGTTAAATTCTGTGGTCCCCCCTAGGTCTTACCATATACAGAAAAATGCAGAGGTCCTGCTCTTTAGAGAGGTAATGGCCATTTTCAAAAAAAGAAATGGGGGGTCTTTTTTTCAGAACTAAGTTAGAAATTCAAGACAGCAAAATCCCCGAGATTTTTTCCTGTATTTTCACAAAAAGTTACTAAGATTTTTTCCAGAATAATAATTATGTTTTTATTTATTATTTTGTTGATTTCTACCAGACACAAGAATGACTGTCCTATATCAGGGCATGTTCTGAAACTGAGAAGATCATTCCAAATGGAGAAACATATTTCAGTTTTGCTAAAAAACTTAGACTATATATTTATGTAAAGATTTGCTCTCTTCAACAGATCGTCTATATGCTGTCATACTTGGGCTGCTCAAATTTGGTGAAGAGTGGGGTTGAAAGACAAATTGTTCCAACTGAAATAAATAAAATTCTACTCAGAATTTTCATTTTATGGGTATCACTCCCTCTTTCCTAACACTTCTCTATATTAGGATAAAAAAACAACCCAAAATTCAACAATTTTATGTCATTTATATCACACATTGCGCACTTAATGTGTATTTGCAACACATAACATGAGTTGGAAAGTTTGTTGTGTGATGATGGCATCTGTAATTAGGATGAAAGTGTGAGCTCCACCTCAGTATGCTCAGCAGCTGCAATGAACCAGTCCTAAGATATCTGTCTGTCTTGGCATCAGATCTGAAGGTTGCCTCATTCCCAGCAAGTCTCCAGGGAAGGAAGTGAGACCATGAGCTGCACCATGCAAGGCAGCACTTTGCACTTGCAGAAGGGAAGTTTGCACAGTGGTGCTTTGCTCAGATCCAGCTCTTCCTCCACTCATCAGGCCTGTCCTGAGAACCACAGCCTCAAATGGGCCCTCTTGTTTTTATTTCTCTGATCACGCCTGCACACACCCTGCCCAACCCTTTAGGAAGGTTTCTGGGAAAAAAAAGACTTTGATATTTTGCTATTGCAGGCTGAATACACTGCTAGAGGGCACCTTCTCCAAGCACAGCTGTCTCTGGAGCCTTCTGCCATGAGATCTTTGGCACCTGGGTGCTTGGCTTGGCTGTCATGGTATCCCCCAAAATGACAGTGGAGCAGCCACCACATGACTGCACATTAAAGTTATATGCTACATTTACTGTCCTGATTGTTTCTTAATAATATATATTGCGTGGCAAAATAATTGAGTTTCATGTGCCAAATTTCTGGGTATCTGACGAAATGAGACTGCTTCCAAAAGGGCAGCTTGTAGAGGAAGGAGACTAGAATCAGACTGATCTTAGCTGAATCTAATCCTGAACTGCTGCTGCTCCCCCAGCACATACCTGAGTTACTGAAGCCATTTTCTCACTCTCTTTTCTCAGCTTTCGTAATATCTTTCAAGGTTGTTTGTTTACAAGAGGACAAAAATCTAAGTTTTACTACAGAAAATAAAGTTGGGGATGCTTTTGTTATCCCTGAGAGCTGGCATAATAGGAGACAGAACAAGAAATTAGCTGTGAATGCAAAAAACAGAAGAAAATTAGACAGCCCGTGATGAAGAAGAGAAATCACCACAGTTAAGTACTGAAACTCAATGTTTATCCAGTGTCGCTGCTGGTTTTGTTTTGGGTTTTTTTTAAACTTGGATTTCTTTTTAACCATTGCTTCAAAATCAAAATAGTTTATTAGAGAACTGCAAACATGCTCTTGGGTTTCCAGCCTGTCTGTTGCAATTAACTAGGACAGCAGAGTCAGGGCCAGGACAGGAGTCCCTGGTGACCACCTGAACCCGTCTCTCTTATCCCATTCAGATGTTAATGGGGTGCGTAGGACGCTAATCTGCACTCCAATATCATGTTAGCAAATCAAAATGCCTTGTGACAACAGGAATACCCCATGGTATTAGTGACTTTCTGAAATGTCTCATTAGATCTTCGTAGCTGTGTAAATTAAACAGGGTCAGGTTTGGCAGAAGCAGACGTGGCTCCCCTGAATGCTGATTGCCTTCAGCTGCAGAAGCAAGGCCGGAATGGAGCATCTTTGCAGCCCTTTTTCTGGTTCCAGCGCTGTTTTATCCAGGTCAGAGAGGCACATGCATGCACCAAACATGTCTGTGTGAAGGGCCTGGAGCAAAGTCCTCTGAGGAGCAGCTGAGGGAGCTGGAGTTGTTTAGCCTGGAATAAAGGAGGCTCAGGGGTGACCTTATCACTCTCTACAATCCCTGAAAGGAGGCTGTAGCTAGGTGTGGGTCAGTCCCTTCTCCCAAGTAACAAGTGGTAAGACCAAATGAAATAGCTGAAGTTGCACCAGGGGACACTTAAAACGGATACTAGGAAAAAATCTTCACTGAAAGGGTGGTCAGGTGCTGGAGCAGGCTGCCCAGGGAACTGGTGGAATCACCATCCCTGGAAATGTTCAAAAGGCATGTGGATGCAGCACATGGGGATATGGTTTAATGTTGAACATGGAAGTGCTGCATTACTGGTTGGATTTGATGATTTTAGATGTTTTTTCCAACCTTAATGAAGAAATTTAGGGAAGAAGCGGAAGAGTAAGAAAGTCTGCTGGAGGAAAGGCTGGGCCCCTAGCACTGTTCTCCCATCCTTTGCAGAGATCTGCCAGGACCCTTCAAACTAGTCCCCTCTTGTTTTATTTCCCCCAGTCAGCTTTATCTTTCTAAAAGTCCTGAGAAGTCCTTTTTCAATGCACATCCCCCAGTATTTTGTTTACCCATCTAGTTAAGTATCTGTTTTGACAGTTAAATATTCCCTCCTTGTCAGAGCAATGTTAATGGATTCTCAGAGAGACCAGGATGATTTCAGTGCTCTGAATTTATACTGGAAGACTAACCTAATCTTGATGTCCATCAAAAAGTGCTTCCAGTTCCAGGACCATGAAAGAAGTGAGGAAACAGCTGGAACTGCAGCCACTAAATCAGAACCATCTTGAAAAGACTTCTACCTGAATTTCTTGCAGAATTGAAAAGCAAGAGAAATACATCAGGGATTGGGCTACAGGTAGAAAATGGGTCTGAGCGAGCCTAGGGAATGGTTTAGAGAATATATCAGAGGGTGTCCAAAAGCAAAGGAAGGATTAATTCAGTCACAGGGGAGAGACTGGGAGTGAAAACAAGGGATAGGTAGAAAGGATGGTGCAAACTCCTGTGTTATCTCTTCACCTTCTCTTTCTAGTGACTTAAAAATGAGCTGTGAACACCCATAATAAGGAAGAGCTTAGGAACACTTTTACACTACTTCAACTCATGTAAGCATGTGTCTCTTATCTTAAAGATCCAAGTCCAGTCTGATATATACTGGTAATACTCCATTATTGCGATATGGCAAAATTAAACAGTTTTATTTCCTGCATGAGCATCTGCAGCAGGGAAGGTATTCTAACAGGAGTAGCTACAGCAGTCCCCATAACCACTTGTTTCACACTGGTGCAGTGTTTCCACCTCTGTGATTGCACAGCTTCTCCCTCCCTTTTGCATGGAAAGGGCCTGGCATAAGGAGCATGGTGAATTGCATGGTGTCAGTAGGTAGACATTTTTCATCACTCTCCATTTAGTAACCAAGGACTCAGCAAGGTGGGAGATAAAAAATTCCAGGGTTGGTTGATTACTGATGTCCTCCTACCAAGAAGGAAAGCAGCTCAGCAAGGTAAATGGTCCTGGGCCTTGGCTGCACTGCTAAAGATAGAAGAGATACATCTCAAGAAAAATGGGAGTGTCCTGCTGAAAATGGCTACCACAGCAGCAAGTCATCATGAAAGATGAGCCCTTTCCTCTTGTCAACAAAATGAATGGTGCAGATAGCTCTGTTTAAAAGGGAGTTTGCACCATAGGATGAAAGATTTTCCAGCTGAGAGACCCAATTAGCAGAGGTGACCAAATAATTTAATATACTTTAAACATGGATCCTCTGTTTCCCTTTCAAAAGAGTTGACAGGTAATTAACTAAAAAACCACTCATCATTTTCTATCAATGTAGATTGTGACATAGTAAAGTTCGTGTTTTAAATTAGGGAATAGATTTAGACAATGAGGTCATGAATTGCAGATCTACAGACCTACGTTCTCAGTTCACCAGCTCAGGCGGGAATTCGGCTTGAAGGCTGAATCTGTATTTTGGCATCTTCTTTTAAATGTATAGCAAGGCTGTGAAATTCAAGGCAGTAACAGAAATTTTACAGAGCTTTGTAGGTGCACTGATCCATCTGCCAGAAGAGGACCAGCTTTATTTCAGGCTCGGGATAAAGGTAGGTACATTAAAATATGAAAACTGCAACAGCTCTGAAATTTGCTTTCCTGAACACCTTGCCACAGTTTTACATGTTCAAATCTGATTTGTATAAGACTGGATATTTTTACTAAAAGCAACTTGAGTCTGTGTTTAAGAATGTCCCTCAAAACTTCCCTGGCCTGAAGACTTGTCTGTCAATTCCTGCAAGATTTTCACATCCCCATGCATTAAGGCAGAAAATTCATGGAAAGACCAGCATAGTAGGCTCCTGGCCAGAGCTGTGAAGCTCCTGTGAAGGCTAGGAGATGTTTAAGCAGGCATTGAAAGCATTTGTTAAGATAAAAGATAATTTCAAAATCTGGGAAGAGTCTGTACTGGCTTTTTAGTGTTGGGGTTTTTTTGTTGCTGTTTGGGGGTTTTTTAGTTAGTTAGTTAGTTAGTTAGTTTGTTTTGGGGGTGGGTGGTGGTGCTTTTTTTTTTGTTTGTTTGTTTTTTCTTTTTTTTTTTTTTTTTTGTAAAGTTAGAGTAGAAAAGCTCATATACCTGTCAAGACTGAACAATGAGGGGAATGCCCCAAATGTCTGCTAGAACTGAACACTACATATTATGTATCTGTCAGAAGCTTTGATTCCTTGAAACAAGTGAGCTCTCTCAGTGTTTTGATTTGCCAAATTTAGCTGTCTTTTTCTGATAGAGACATGGGGATCTCGGCAACTGCAGTTGACTCAGAAAAATGCATTTAATACATTAAAGCAATGGCTTTTTTGGCAGTTGTTTCTCTTTTTTTTTCTTTATATCAGAGCAGTACTTCAGGGAAGAACTTAGGTGTAAAAACAAGTACATCCATTGTACTTAAAGGTGTATGCAACAAATGAATGAATGCTTCTCATCTGCTGGACTTGGCACTTGCAAAATGCCACCTGGAAAACTTGATACAGCACCAGTTCAGTGAAAGTGTTCCTGTTTCTGGGACCCTTCTGAGCAGCATGAGTGTGATAAGAGATATGGTCTTTCACATATGCATGGATGAGAGGTTCCAACACCCAAAGAATCTAGAACAGACCCATCTATTGCAGAAATGCACAATGAGATCCATTTGGTAGATCCAGCTAGCAGAAGTCTAAACTAGGATTAAATTACTGATTTTTATGGTGAAGGCTGTTAATAAGTAGATCAATTGTCAGAGGAAATACAGCAGCTTTTCCAGTGCTAGGAGTCTAAATCAAAACTAAGTGCTGAGAAAATTATATGATCATAAGAACTAGAATCAGCAAAATGTTTTCTACATAAAATTAAAATGCCTGTTTTACCTATAGAAGCTATAGTAGTCCTTCATGGTTTTAAAACACACAAATATTTAAAATGAATCTAACTAGGCCCTTATTCAGCAGAGGGGATATTTGAACTACACATTTCAGCACTGGAATGGTCTATGTAGAGCTCTCATTTGCATCAGCTAATGTGCTGCTCTTGCTTAATCCAAAGCAGCCATTCTGCTGGCTCTGGCCCAGACAAACTGCAAGGTATTTAGAAAAGCATCTCCCTGATGTTCAGTTGGGTTTCTGTGTCCAGTTTCCTAAAGTCTATTAAAAACTTGATGGCTAAATTAACTTGCTACCTGTAACGGAGGAAAATAATGGGAAAAATACTTCCAAATAAACAATCCACATCACCAGCTTCTGATCTTTCTCACACTTTTTTCCCTTTGCCATTCAAAGAAAAATTAGAATCTGGTCTGATAGGTCTGCAGCAACAAACCTTGGAGTAGACAATTCCTCAAAACAAGAAAGAACATCCCTGCTTGGTAACGTTATTTCTCATCAGCATCAAGGTAGTTCAAAGGCAGCTTCATCTTTTTCACTCACCCCATGGCCATTTAACAGCTATGAATTGTTACAAGTTGGTTCAGCAAGCCAAGTCTTCTGGATGACTGTGTGTTGGCAAACATGTTTAAAGAAACTGCAGCATATTCTGAAAGGCACTAGGCAGGAATAAAGGCAGTGGGAGGTCTGTGCTCAACTCCCCAGTCTGGAAATTGGTGCACAAACTTACAATCAGCTCCCTGTAAGTTTTCAGTCAGACTGAAATCTGTCCAAAGTCACTCATGCAGAAGAATATTTGCCATAAACAAAGGGGTTTCTGTCCACCTGTGAGGATTTAATTGTGCACAGAAATGAATAGAAAAGCAGCTAGCAATGCATTAACTAGCCATGTAAATAAAACTGAAGATAAAAAACAAAGCCAGGCTATCTAAGTATGTCAATGCTTCCTGATGATCAGGACCTGAAATGAAAATTACTCCTGAATTACGTGCTTCTGCCTTGCACCAAAGCAAAATATTGGATCTGAATCATCCTGAACTCAGAGTGTCCCCGAAAGTTCAGATAGTTTAGCACTCCTTAGGGTGGTAGATGAAGAAAACCTTTCTGCGGTAAGAAGATCCATGAATGCAGTCACCACTTCCTGAAACTGCAGGTAAAAGGACTCTTCCAGTAAAACATTTTTCATCTTCATCTGGCTATTTTGGTCCCAGCTGTGCTATTGCAGCTGCTGTAATAAAAAGTGAATAGATTGGGGGAAGATTTTTATTCCATAATATTGTATTCCAGCTCTATTCTTGAACATCAGTATGTAAAGTGGTACCTAACTGCAGCCCTGATGTTCATTTTATGACAGCACAGCAGTTACTGCCCGTCAGCTGCCTGCAGATACCTTAGCATACCCCCAGGGCCTTATAAAAGGCGGTGCTTTCATGGAGGTTGCTTATACTTTCAAGAATTTGACTGTACTATAATAAGTGAAAGTGTTTATTTTATGTTGATCAACTGATGATAACATGAAAATGAGACATTGTGTCACAACAACTAAACTTAGTCACAATGAAGTTTCCTTCAGGTTCCACTTTTGACCATTGACAGGAACAGGAGCTGAGCTGGAGGTGCCTTTGGTTTGAAGAGTTTGGATATGGAGTGGCTAAATCACAGTCACATACCCTAACAAAGAAAGGAACTAAGACCACTTGTGAAAGGGAATATTAACTAGGAAAAAGGGAAAAAGTAAACATAAATTATTTTAAAGTTGTTAACTATCCATCTGCTGATCCATCTTATAATTTCCAGTACTCTCCGGTGCAGGTCAGCTCTGGGCTAGAGATCTCATTTTGTGCTTCACACTTGTAATGCTTCTGCAGACAGTCTGTGCTGATCTCTCCATCGTGCTGGTCAGGGCAGAGGGTTTGCTCTGTACAAACAGATGGGTTAGAGATTTGTTGGGCTTCAGTGAGACTGCTATTGCTGTTCTCTAACAGCATCTGTTAAAGAAGCATTAAGGCAAATGGCTGTGTTCTAGAGAGGAAAATGGGGAAGGCAGTCATTTAACACTTGTTAAGAAAAATTCTCTCCCCTCCATGCTGCACCTCTCTGTATATTCTAACTGCTAAACCTAGCACAAAAATCCTAATAAAGTGGCCTCTCTGGGAACTTCAGTGCCCTATATACAAAGGTCTGTGATTTGAAACTCAGCTATGGAAGGTGCCAAGTCTGTTGTCTCCAGCTCTCTCTCCTCTCGTCTTTCTGAGGTCTCATCACCTCAAATGTTGAGCTTAAATGGTCAGGGCACTCATTATACAAATATTGGATTTAGCCTGCGCAGGATCAGTATGAAAATACAGACTCTTCACCCTCTGCAGAATACAGCTATATGAAGGAGTGGTGCCGGTTAGCAAGAGGATTTTTCCCGTATTTTTTAATGGTCAGCCATGGTTGGTGTTCAAAAAGCTTCAGATTTGTGTTTTCAGATGCTTCAACTTTTGCATTTCCAGATGCTGTAGGACTCCCAGGTTGATAAGTCTGGCTGAGAAACTCAACCTGGCTCCATCCCTTCACGTTTAAATTCATTTCTCATCATTCTAAAAATCCACCAACATTCATCCAAAGTGGAGAAAATAATAAAATCCTCCTCTATCAGCTTAGTGGAGAGAAAATCCTTTCTATCAGCTAAAAAGACCATACTATCTGGGCATTTGTCACAATCACAGCACATTTTGGGGATTCAGAAAATATTCTTTGCCCCTTTATTTCTTATTAGATCAGCTTTCAAAGGATTTGTGCTAAACAAGGAAGAGGAATTGCTGGTGCTAGGGGCTGTATACATGCAAACTGTCATCATGGAGAATGCACAAGTGAAGTATACCACCAAAAACAGCTGGAGACACTTTCATATCTTTCATAATCTGGACATTGGGGTGGAATAAATCCACCCTTCTTCATTCCTGTCACTGTGCAATCCAGGCAAGAAACATCACGTTTACCTTTAATGCTTATTTGTATTTAAAACTGGAAGAGGGAAATAGAGAACTATATGTTGTATGTTTTGTATTAGAATTAGAAATTTTATAATCAGACTAAGCAATTATCCTAATTGAGAAGGGTTAAAAGAGCCCAGAAAGTCTGCTTTTCTTGCTCAGAAATTAAGTCAATAGGAAAAATCTCTTGCTTTACCTGTCTGTTCCATATTCTGCCATAAAAACTGTTGGTATATCTTATGTAGTGACACGCAGAATGTCAATCTAATTCTTACTCTAGCTTTAAAAAGTCTTGTGTTTTAATAAAAACCTTTCCTGACAGCTCTCTGGCTGAACTCAGCTTCTTTTTTTTTTGTACACTGAAGTCTCATAAAGATATTGGCATTTCAGAGGAAATTTAGCTTGCTGGGGGTGCATTTCATCTTTCTATGATTTCATTTCACCCTCTCCTTACTGGATTCCATCTGCCATACTCTCCTCACCGTGGAAATCTTTTATTCTATTTTTCATCCACATGCTGATGATTATATGATTTTGCTTTTGCTTAGCCAAAAAACCCAATTGCAATGACCCCAACATCCCAGAAGTCAAGACATCAATATAAGTTTGGAATGAAAGCAATATTGACTGCCAGCACTCCTATAATTCCTAGCAATCAACTCCAATCTCTTCTCTCTTAATGACAGATAGATAAAACATTTGACTTCACTTTTCCAATCTATACAGAGGCCTTCACCATCCTTTATGACCCTCAAATTCAAGACAATTAGGACTTGATTAAATCCTATCATCTCTCAGGTCTCTTAAGCCAACTAATGGCTTCTTGGAGAAGCCAAGTAATTTTGCGACTTCTCCCATTATCCCGCTCTGTTCTGGTTCATGTGCATTTCTGGCTCTAAGCATGAGTTTAATTAAATGTACTTGATGTCCAAAATAATTAAGGAGATGATTCTACACCTTTAAAGGAGAAACTTCATGTTTTTATTAGCAATTTGGCTAAGAAAAAAACCCAACATACTTACACATATGTTAATATATACATTCATATTTGCACTTATATCTGCATCTTACACACTGTATACATGTGATATGTGTAATATCAATACACAGGACTCGACTTTGTCTTGATTTACATCACTGGCTCCATGCATCCAAACTAATTTCCCCAAGAAAAGAGCTAAATAGAAAGTCTGACCCAAATATGTTCCATACCTACTAGGGTATGCCCTAAACTATGTGGCAGTCCCACCACAAATACCTAACACACATTCACCTTCAAAGGTATTGATTGAGATTTCCCACACCTTCAGGACACAAGCTTATAAAAGACTGAGTCCCTAAAGAGTCAGCTCCCTGCAGATTTTTCACTCTGCTTCTGTGACAGCCCAGCCTTAGAACCTCAGCCTTCCTTATTTGCTGGTTTTAATCCATTTTTACTTTTTATTCAACCGATATTTTGGCAACACCTTTAATAGACAACTTTAATCTTTTCTCTCTTTACACCATTATTTCGATAATTCTTTTACCCTTGTATTCCATGTTAACGTTTGCACCTTACTGTCAGCACCAATGTAAGGGTGGTATGAGCTCAGACCCTCAGGTAATAGCCTGATGTGATGGTTACACTGTGTGCAAATGACCTGTTTCTTCATCATGACCAATTTTCACAGCTTAAAGGAAGAGAAACATTTGCTCATGATCTTCAAAACCTTTGACAATGACCATCAATGGCTGTTAATGGTCCTGTCCAGGCTGAGGGGCAAAATCTGCTTAGGTAAGAGACTCTGAGCTTTGACCTGTTCAAAACTGTGCTGAAAATTACTGTGTAGGATGACAAAGTTGCACACAGGCAGTGTGTGAGGTCTCAGATAGATAGCACACATGAGTGACCTGATCCTTTTGGCTCAAATGGCAAGGGGATAGTTTTGAGGAGACAGAAAGGATACACCAAGCTTCACAAAAATTTGATCTTATTTCCGTTGCATGCAAAGGAAGAGAGAAAGACAGAATTTTGTTTGTCAAGCTGTGCCCACACAAGAACTGTACTTGCTCCCTGTTAATCCCAGAACACCCTTTGGTAAGAAAAGCTGAAAGAGCTCAGCTGTGTCTTGTGTGTGCCCTGTAAAATATCAGTGGACTTCTCTTCCCTGCTCTGCTCCTGAGAGCTCCCTGCTCCTCAAATGTGGTCATATAGGGCTAGGCCTGCAGAAAGGAGATATGGGAGTGGGGCTATTTTTAGTGAACAAATCATAGGCTGCCAGTCTGCAAGGCAGATGAATCTGCCTAAGAGTCAGAGGAGCAATATTATTGAACATGAGAGAGGTCAGTTTGCAGTCAGGTTCCCTTTATAAATTGTTCATAAAGAGCTGACAAATGACTGAGCAAGGTTTTAATAACTGATTGTACTTCAGTAATAAGGTTAAGCAATTATGACATGGAAACATTAGCAACAAATACTAATTGAATTTCTAATATGCTTACGACAATACGTATTATAAATGGCATAGACTTATAGAGAATCAGCATTAAATAACACCTGTTAAACTATATGTGGGTCCTCACTCTTCCAATAGCTTCATTGATGTTAATATTTCGTCCTATCAGGAAGGCTGAAGAGGTTGAACCTCTTCAACTGCAAGGGAAGAGAAAGGTTGAAGATTCCTTTATCTGTCCTGTACTGTAAATGATAAGAGGTTTCTGGCATATGTGCACCTTGAGACACATTGCTTTTCCAATATTTGTCATCTCAGAGGCAAAGTGTGGTCCAACAGTCAAATGTGCCCTCTTGGTCATTGGAAACATAAGTCAGATTTCCTGCTCCACTACAGAACGCTTTTAAGATCTTAAGGAGGTTGTGCTCTTTCTGTAACACCTAAGATACCATTTCTCCAAGGTGAATCTGCACCAACATTTTGAACTGGGGACCAAAGCAAGCATCTTGCTTGGATACTTCTGGGAAAAAAAAAAAAAAAAAAAAAAAAAAAAAAAAAAAAAAAAAAAATCTTCATTTCAGGGGAAACTGTATTGCTGTCTTATTGAAATAAGAATCAGCATGACATGTTGAAACAAACATTATATTTCTTCTTTTATACTTGTTAAGAAATGACAGAAATATAGGAATAAAAAGTGAAAGAAATTACAAGCTCAGTTTCCAGCATGTCAGAGGACTGTGTGATGATTCTTCAAATAAAAGGTCAATTGAAACCAACCTGGGTAGGAGCTATAGACAACTTTGTTGTCTAAAACAATTATGCATTGCCTCTAGCTGTGCACTGGGTCCAGATTATATATTTGTTCTTTTCTATCTCAGGTTACTGTGATGCTGTTACAGAGTCCTGAGACAGAACTGTGAAGAGCTTGATGCAAAGCCAAATTGCTCTGGGGTAAAAAATCGCCTTTCCCTTTGACGCAAAATAGATGTCTCTGAGAAGACAGGGAAGGATGAAAACATCAGTAATTGTGACTTTGCAAAGGAAAGCTCCAAGGCCAGCTGACTTAATTATGCTAATCACCCTATCAGTCTTAATGGAAGAGAGATTGTAATCCGAAAAACACAGTCAGTGAGGCACCAAGAAAATTCCCAGTTTTCTTGCCTTTACTAAGGCCACTTATCACATGGCATCATTATAAAGGTATCACCTTGCTTCAGATCCATTCAACTGCCCAGGTGGAGATGGCTGGCACTGGCTGCCACACGAGATAATGAGGCGGCTCCACAAGCTTGTTATGCAAAAATCTCACAGAGGAGAATAGAGCCAAACTTTTGTTAAACTTTAAAAAGGCTGTGAAACACCTCTCTTATATTCTGCTCCTTTCTGGCTCCCTTGTTAAGATCTTCCCACTTTTGTGTATTACCAGGTAGTAATGTAATTCAGACCATGGAAAGAATACGAAGCCTGAGCCTCTTGAGGAATTGTGCTTTGACTCCAATTTCAAACCAAGGGCTGTTATTAATAATGGAGGTGAATTTTTCTGAAGAGGTACACATATATCTCAGTTCTCTCTAAGTTCTAAATGAGGGGAATAGCTGTGAACATGGAGGGGTTAAAGGCTGTTCTTCCTACCTGGTAATGAAGGGGGAATGGGAATCTGATTTGACATACGATCAAGCTTGTTCCTACTATCTCAGAAAGAGATACTGTGGCTGGCATATGAATTCTCCAAATTTACTAAGAATGCTTACATAGGAAAATATCTGCCCATTGGAGCCTATACAATGGGGGAAGAATCTCCTCCAGTCTTCGAAAAGTGTATTGCCATTTTAGTTCTCTTCTTCAGCTGCCTGATGAATGCAGATGGTACATGAAGTTTTGGCTCCCATCTAATTTGTTTCTTTATCTCTCACCTTTCAGGAAAAATCCTGCCACTTCTTGTCAGCTCTGAGTTGGTCATGCTACAGGCTACCGCACAAATTTAGCAAAAATTGAATTGTGTTTATAGCTTTATAGTCTGTTTTACAGAAACACAGAATATGCTGAGTTGGAAGGGACCCACAAGGATCTTTGAGTCCAAGTCCTTTGTGAGGAAGTACAAGCCAGCTAAAATGGGAGGTTAGCAGCGACTATGTGGATGAAGGGAAAAATGACAGGATATGCTTATTCTTCTCTCAGCTTGTTTCAGGTTGGATGTTGAGCAGAAGCTCCCTAGACATTTTTGCCTGGAAATCATTTTCCCAGATCTGTTTTCAATGATGTCTATCTTTCCTGAAACAAAATCATCCAACAGCTTTAATTTGAAACTTGAACATCTCCAAAGTTCAACTCACACCAGCATGGGTGAGTTGACATTAAAGCTAAAGAGCTGGAGCATGTATAGGAAGACTCCATGTTTATAAAATGTATCTCCGTTTCCTACTGCAATGGTGATAATGTCATGTGAACTGTTCACAAATAAATAAAATTAAAATTTAGTATAGGGTTTTCTGATCACTTAGTAGTCTTTTTACTGTCTTGCTCCACCTAGATGAATCAATTTTGTGCTAATTTAAAACTAAAATAAAAACCTTGGGGTTTTTAACAACTATGTTCATTATTTATGTCTAATAAACTCTACTGGGCACATTGTAATTTTAATAGGGAATGATGATGCTTTCAAAAATGCATGGTGATTTCTAAGCAAAGATAAATTCCAAAGTAATTTAAATTTTTATTTTAAAAACAATGAAAATATGAATGAGAAATAGACTAACATGGACTGAAACTGTTCTAAATTCTGCACAAATGAAAGAATAGTTTTGATTGTCTTGAAATGGATCATACTGAATATTCAATTCTTGAAAGAAATAAAAGATGATGGAGGTGTTTCAGAAAAGCACATTTTCTGCATCCTAAATCCAGAGATTAAATAAATATGTTATTTTAAATTGTGCATTATTTCATGTATCTTGAGAGAAGATGTAAATCATAATCACATACTTGGTATTCATTTCAGTAGTTTATACTATTTTTTAACTTTTTTCAAGTAGATACTAAATTGCTGAATTTGAACCACTTGACACAGTCCAACCAGATCATTCTACCCCAGTATGTAGGATGTGCCAGAGCAATAGGCAGCAAAAAGGGGTTTTTTTTCTCCCTCGCAGGAAAAACTCTTTCCTCACTGCTAATGCTGATGTAACAACCTGAAGGCTAATATCAGGTTATTTGATCTAAGGTACAGAGAAAGCACAATGATTTCATGAGATTGTTCAGCACTTCAATAAATCCAGCCATACCTTTTGGATTAGATGGTAATCCAACATCCTGAGAGCTACACACACTTCTACACTGTTTTAAGTAATATATAAATCTTCTATTCATTCTTAGCTAGTTTGGGTTTTTTGGTGGTAGATCAATTGCTATTATTGCAATATGTGACACCTTACATATGTCACAAGACAGCGTAGCAAATAGAGAGCACCCAATTTCTATGTTCTTTGTGAGGCAGAGCACTTAAATCTCCACTTGCAGCTATCCTCTTTGACTGACACACTGAGGACTAGATGGAGAAAATAATGTGGTTACTGGAGTTTATTACACAAAAAAGAATAATATTTTTATTAAAAACCAAGGCATTTACACCCCACTGTAATATTGCTGTGGGTTTAACAATTCTGTGAAATTCTGTGTTCTTCAGGCACAGCATCACCATCTGGGCCAGGGAGGGGATTGTCCCGCTCTGCTCTGCCCTGACTGAATCCAGTGAAGCTGAGGGTGCAGAGCTGTTTTGGTGTAGTTTTGACAATATCACCTGAATGTACAGACTCTATGCAGCTTTAAAAGAACTGTGAAAACCCTTTAACTCTCATATGTACCACCAAGTAAAATAGATATTAAAGCAACATGTACGAAATCTTGGCTTTCAAGCCTTAGGAACGGCACATCCTGATCATGCCTGTCCTCTTTGGATCCTTTTCATCTGGCCACCATAAAGCAGGCAGAAGAAAAACTTCATTGCTATTCGTCACAACTTTTTGAGCAACAAAGAAATACATTATGTTCTCATCCATTGAGTACTCTGAGCCTAGTTAAGTTACATCTGCAGCACACATAGTCCTATACAGGATATATAGAAAGCAGAGACATCTTTGTTTCCTGCAGTGCAATTGCAATGAGTTCAAGGTATGTTTTACTTAAAACAGGAGAATATTTTCAGAAGGCAACACCTCTAAGAGAGCACTCTCAGCAGAATCCACTTTTCATGTATAGCTGTAAGCTGTGCTGATGTGCTGACCCAAACACCCTCATAAATTTAGACTATATGGAAGGCACTGAATGTAATTATCTGAACCAGCTAGAACATTTATTATGATAATTAAAGTCAATTACTTTTATGACAGGATCAAAAAATAAACACCACCTTTAACACTTCCCTCGTTTTCCTATCTCTTGCACAATATAATATTGCCACAGTAATTACTGTATCTCACCACCCTCCTAGCAAATTCCAGAGGCTTGGACATCTTAATTCACTTGGCTAGTTTCCTTCCACATGACTGCTTCACTTAGCAGCAGTAGATGGATATCTCCCCTAAAATGCTGATAGCAATCCTGACTTGGTTTGCTTTAAAAAATGAGTAGTTTATTATTGTCAGAACACCTCTGGATAATGAAGGATGTGGTTTGAATTATTGCTAGGAAATTATTAGCTCATAAACAATGCTAGACACATCCTAATGAAATGGGATGTCGTTATTACTATGGGAACAATATGAGACTAAGAATATCCTATACCATTCATTTCTGTGTAAATGTCTGCTCTGTTTGGAGATGGAGCAGAATAACAGTCTACTTAAATAATCACAAACTACTTTTCTTCTTGGGATTATATTCAGGGCCCAATTAACATATTAACCAACTTAAAGTGTTTAGAAAGTTTGATTTTCAAACTCCTACTGAAATGTACTTCAGTTTTAAGGCAGAGGATGCTCTATTTAAGTCAAACAAGGTCCCTTAGGGAAATAGAAGGATGCAATTTGTAGCCAGCTATCCTGTTCAACATCAGCTGTCTGATTCTCTGTTCTTTCCTTGGATCCTCTTTGCAGCAGAAACAGTAGTTATCTCTATCACAACAAAGCCTCTTCCAGACCTCATGTCCGAGGTCACAAACCTTTAGTGCTGTGTGCTGAACCTATGCTTTCTGAGAAAAATTCCCTCTCCAATATTTTGTGTGGTTTCAACAAAGACATATGCAAAAAAAAAAAAAAAAAAGCCAAACAAAAAACAAACCAACAAACAAACCTCAGTACAATGAAGCTTAATCGGTGTCAGCTGGCTGCCGCTTTTCACAAGTGGTGGAGTCTTCTACTGTGAGGGGCATCTCCCTAAAAGATTTATGAAAACCCCTTGATGGGGTCAAAGATAGAGCAGCACCTGAGGAAATAGAGAGCACTCACTGTATTGATATCCCAGAACCTTATTGTAAAAGAGAAGTGGACACAGAGGGCTGCAGTGTCAATATAGGCTGATGCTTCCTGTAGGAGTGTAAACCACACAGTGGCAGCAATGTTACAGACAGGGTGTGACCAGGAGCTGGAGACACCTGTAGGGAGCTGAGCTCTCTGTCCTCTTCTTACAGGATACTCACACTGGGGCATTTCACAGGCCTGTCAAACACCTGGGGCGAGAGAGACTGGTCTGCTGTAGCCAAGGTTTGATTGCCAGAAATTTAATACCAGCCCTGGGAGCACTGGATCACTGGTGGAAAGCAAGGTGTGCTTTTCTATGAGCTCAGCACAGGAAGGAGAGGATGCACAGCCTGCCTTGCCATAGGTGCCATTTACTGGGCCATAGGAATGAGGGTCTTGCAGAGGGTTGTGGCCATGGGAGGCTGGAGAAGGAAGCCTCAGCTTTCTGCCCCAGCAATGCCACAGGCCATGAACAGGAGCTTGAACTGAGGTGGATTTATTGAGCATGTGGAAATTTTTTTTCCCTCAGGCTGCATTTCAAAAATATATCTGTAAAATAATATTGAGGAGACCTGGGATCCAGGCATATGCAGTTACTGCAAGGCCCCATGATTTGCCTGCCTGTTACAAAGCAAAACTTGGAGTCTTGGGGTCTTCATGTTCCTGAGCTAATATCCAAAATTAATTAGCAGGTCCTGCTACAGGTTAGCCTATAGCATTAGAGATGTCTTAATGTTCTCCACCTTGTGGGCCATTTCAAAGACAGGAATGAACGTACTGTGATGGATAGTGACCCTTAAAATTCTCTCTGATCCAGGTCATGTGCCTTTCTATGAGTGCCCATGCAAGCTAAGCTGAAGATAAAAATAATTGGGTAAAAGTCAGTGTGAAGTGCAGTAATTGACATTAGATGATGTAAGTTTCTTTTCTCCCCTTGACGAATTTTTCTCTTGCTTATACCCTGCCAGTATTTTGGTCCCATTGTATTCCATACTGGGGTGTCTTAATTTGAATCTGTTCTTCCCTGAAACTCCCCAGCCTTTCTTAGGAAAAACTTCTTGGTGAATTAAGCTATTCTCTGCTTATAGATCAATCATTTTTTAAAAATAATAGGACATTAACTAAATATATCTATGCCTCTATTAGTAACACGAGTGTGTTGGGAAAAAAAGTGTTCAAACTCTGATTAATGAATTTAATCATTTCCATAGAAAATGTCAGAAAGAATGAAAATAGCTCGTTAGACAAGAGTCTGTGAAAGTAAATATTTAGCCTGGCAAAATTTCCTGGGGTAGCTCAAGATCTTTAAGACCAACAAAGTCATAAAATAGACTTAACTCAAATTACAGTGTTGTTTTTGTTGCTGTTGCTTTTACTACTACAAAGCTGTGTTATCCAAATGAACTGGTATAGGAAAAGATACAGCTAGAAAGTGTTACTTATTTCATAATTGTAAATTTGTAAAGCACTAAGAACAAATCCAGGTCTGGCTCCCAGTTGTCAAATATTTTCAGTCAGACACAGCAAAACAATGAAAACCACTCTCTATACTGACCCATCTCCTGTATTTTACACTCTTCATGGGGACCACGAGCTCAGGTTCAAAACTTCCAGTAGTCAGCTGTGACTACAAGGCAACCACTCTAAGACACATACTTATCTATGTGGGGAATTCTCCTTCATAGTTGTGTGTTTTATTCCAAGGTAAGTGAAAAATTAAGCAAACTAATTATGATAAAATTCAAAATAAAACATAAACAACTAACCTTCCTATATCAAGTTGTCATTTGCTGCACAGCAACAAGATAACAAATTGTACTCCAAGGAGAAGAAAAACCTGAATTTTTCATCCTCAGCCCCAGAGTAACCTGGACTTACTTCCTGATTTCAATTAGCTGAGCCAGAGAGAATGCCCCAACTGACCAGTATCTGCATTTCAAAATACCTTCTAGGTGATGAGATTACAGAGAGATAAGAGAATTTTTTTTTGCTACAGCAGTGGTTTAACACCAGCAGGAAATGAAACTCATTAATATCTGGTCAAAATGCACTTATTAAAAAAATTAGATCCTTCCAGAAGAAGTTGCCAGAGCACATCAAAGTCACAATTTGCAGTAGCAGCTTGATGGAAGAGGTATTGTGAGCTCAGGCATGTGGCCAACAGTGCTGCTGACATTGCACCCCAATAGAAAAAGCCATCTGACACATCCCAGTTCTTACTGCCTTTGCACTCTCTGTTCCAAGGTACTTACAGGTCCATATCAGTGGTTTTAAATGAAGCCTGTCCCTGATATTATTGTGAAGACAACGAGATCATAGGACAACTGTAGAATCCTAATGGATTTTAAAGATACTTTAGCCCCTCTCCATTTATAGGGTCAATACTTGAACTGAGACAGGTTACTTTTGGCAAAAAAAATTAAATTTAGTAAGTAGAGGGCTGGCAGTAAGAAGCCTTTGAATTGCATGAAAGGTTTACCCACATTCCTAGTGAGCTTAATCCTTGGACTTTAGAACTGTCTTGTCCCTCAGGACACTAGTGGTTGTAGTGGTTCAATAAAACAAATAAAAGGAAAAACCCACTGAAGGTTGATCACTCAGTATTAGACATCAAAAATGGAAAGAAGAGACTGCAGATGGCCCTTGGTAACTGGCTGTGATTCTGGTCCTGTAAAAACAGGATGTAATAACATCAGGAACCTACTTCTCTACTTAACAGGTTTTTTTTCTTCACAGGCATTTTCAGATAAAGTGGTTCACTTTATTATTCCCTCCAGTGGAAGACAAACACTCTGAAGGAAATTTAATTCATATCTTTACATCTAACGATAAGGGTGGGAAGACGTTTTCAGATAGTGGGGAAGCAACAGCGTTTAGGGGACTCGTAATTAGGGAAACAGAGATGTTTTGGAGGCTTTTATCCCACTTCACACAGAGTGTACACCCTAAGTGCACAGAGAAACATTTCCCCTCAAACATTCATCTTATCTGGATTGAGGGTCAAGCTGTTCTTCACTGAAGAACAAGACTTGTGGAGCAACCTAAAATCTGATTAGTAAATAGTCTGAACTGGCAAAAGGTTTTTTTTTCCGGTCAGAAACAGAATGAATCAAATCAGACTAAAAAAGAAAGAACAGTTGAAAGAGAGGTAAAACTTCACCCAGCAAAACTTGACGAGGGGGGGAAAAAATCAAACCGCAGGGAAGCCAGGCAGGGAACATTCAATTAACTGGTTGGCATTTATGCAGGATCCTGGGATAAATGTCCTTTGCAGGCTCTCTGGCAGTAGTGTACAGGCTATTTCTGTTTGAAGGGCTTCAGGTTCACAGGGGCTGAGGGTTTAGTGGGTTTTTTTACCATTTTCATGCAGTCAAATAATGATGACAGAAATGTCAAGAAACGAGATCAAATGTTTTGTGGGTCACTACTGGTCTTTTACCAAAGTGCTTCTGGTGTTTGGCACCCAGACCAGCTCAACACCACATATCAGAGGTTAAAGAAAATAATAGCCTGGGCACTGTAGAAAATGATAAGAAACAAGTAGCAGGGTGGTGGATAGTACTGTCTGAACCCAGTGTTATTTCCAAAGGTTAGGAGAGAATGATTATTTCTCCTTTTTTTAAATGTCAATTTAATCTGAAAGACACTGAACCTCAAATAACATTTCAAACTAATGTAGAACTTCTGAAAACAAGGTAATTGCTGATCGAGCAGACAGGGATTTTGTTTTGAACTGACTGTAAGTTTCAATACTCTTGTTGTGTTACAGTGTAAATATCAGTTAAAAAATATGTAGGAAGGGAAAGGGGGGAAAAGATTCGAGGACAGCTGCTGAGTGCTTGGCAATGGTGAGCTGCAGGAACTGATGTGCTGAGATTTAAAGGAGGATGAACTACTGTCTGAATATTTTGTGATCTTTCCTCACTAAACAGAGTGGCTGCTACAGTAAAAGCTTTGTGCCTTTTTGATAAGAAATCAGACACTTTAAAGGTGAAGAGCCTTGCCCAAGGCTACACAGGAAATCAACATTACATCAGAGGAATCCAAATTCAGGGCTTTAGTGCTGGATGTTTCTTCTAAATGTTCTGCCTACACCATAATCAACAATCATATAACCTCTTAAATATCTTTTAACATATTCTGCACCAGGTTTGAGACTGAATATGCTTCAGTTTTGCTATATGAAACAGAAGATGATGAGTTACACAAATTTTTACCATCAGTTGATGTAGCCAGAGATTTTCAGGTTAAACATGACAAAAAACTTGGCTAAAGAACTGCTGTAGCTCAGGGACAGGCCATGCAGAGGGACTGTGGAGTCTCTGGAAGATTTTTCACACAGGTAGACAAATCTCTCTACAAAGATACCCAACTATTCCTGCTCTAGGAATGGAGATGTGGACAGGGTACAGCAATGGATCAGCTGACGGCTCTTTCAAGTAATAAGAGCATCACTCTGTGAGCAGAGTTCAAACCGCTGACTCTGACTTCATGTTCTAGGTACCTATGAAGGGTTTAAGGGTTCTAGCTGAAAAGCTTTCTTTGCAGAACCACCATCTGATTAAGCCAATAATTTCTTTAAGCTCCAAGTCATGAGAGTCAGGCTAACATTTAATTATGAAGTCTGTTTGTAACTTAATTGCTGAAAAAATTTGTTATTACAACACAAATTTAGTATAAAATCAATTGTTTCAAAAAATAAGTTGGCTGTAACATAAAGTGCTACTGCTATTGTAGGTTCATGCTTATTTTGAATATGATCTACAAATTAATGGCTTGCAGTATAGAACCCAGGATTCAGAGCAGTCTATGTGTGGTGACCTTTTCCTTTTCCACACAGCAAAATGGCCTTTATACAGAAATTAATGTAAGAGTTTCACCAATATTAGTCCTGCTCCTATTTATGCCAATAACATGATGAAAGGAGTTATTTCTGTTTAGGAGTATGGGGGAAGGCATGTGAGGAAGATTCAAAAAACTAGAGAGATGCATAATGCATCGGTAGAACTTTGATGTATAACTGTGCTGCAAACTCATCTGAACTTTTTTTTATTTCTGTATTAATTTAAGTTCTCTGCAAGTGTTGATTGTCATCTTTAGTAGGAAAAAAAAGGGGGCCCTGCCTTCATCCCCTAAATCAATGCTGTAGGAAGAGTAGAAGTGCAAGGTTCTGCACAAACCGTTATCATTCAACATGGTCTAAGTCCTGCACATCCCGTGAGGCAAAATCATCTACTGCCATATTTCAAGAGAATGATCTGCATAATAAAAGTGGTAAGTGATGATGGCATTTTGTGATGTGTGCAGTTCCTCAACAGGAAATATGCTAGGATTCCAGATCCAAAACTTCACATGAATTTTTAAATGGCCCTCACTCCTTCAGGGACCCTGTGTTGGATTTAGAATGAAAATTTAAAATGTAAATGCACCTTCTCTTGCATCTCCTTTAGGGCTTTGAAGGCGAATTTTATTCTGTGTTCACACACTTGTGAGTATTGGTTTAGAACTGCACATCCACTGATAAGAAATTCTAATAATCCCCCTTGATCAGAGATGGAAGTGATACATTAAAACCCTTTGAGAAGCAGAATGAGTACAAGATCATCCAAACACTCACCCTTCTCTCTTTTGTCCCTCCTACAAGGTAAGTAGTATGAGAAAAGGAAGCAGTTGTCTTTCTGTTAGATGGTAAGATTAAAAACACTCCTGCGTGGTGCGCTGTGAAAATGTCTTTTTTTTTTTCCAAAGACATTCTTTAATAAAAATTACGCGTACCTTTTCAAAGTAACTGGTGGTACTCCAGGAATCATTTTGAGGACCCTTTGGAAGAGCAAATTCATATTTATCCAATCTGAAAACCAGGAACCTGATCAAAGTTCCATAGCACAAGGATGAATCTTCCTGTCGTCTTCCACTGAAGTTCAGAAGTTGTCCTAAGCCCATCTTCAAGGCATGACAGCCTAGCTATTAAAGTTTATGGGAGCATATCTAGGTTCATTCAGAGTTAATGGGCTTTATTTTTTTTTTAAATTTTCTATTATATTAGGAGTGATTGATTCTTTTACACTTGGAACAATCTTTACTCTCAACTATGTGAGCAGGACAACTGGTGTTTCGATTTTGGTCCCAGGTAGCAAATTCTGAAATAGGCCTCCAATGAACCGCAAAACATAGATTGCACAAACAAAATAGGAAAAGTCTAAGACAAAAAATATTCAGAATTCCTATGTCTTCTAAACACAGTCTGACTTTTCTGATTTAGAATTCAGCATTATAAAATAGGACTTGTGACAAAAGTAAATCCACAAGTGAGCCAGGAATCAGATGCCTTCATAAACTATGCAGAAGTACACAATCAGACAGAATTAGCCCTCAGCAAATGGATCCCATGATGAGATTTTACCCAAAAAAGGCACCTATAGACTTAGAAGATGATATAACACATTATGTAACACATGCTGCAGTTCACCGTAGAAGTCAGGGAGGCATTCCTGACGAGGTAGGAAGTGTCTCCTCTGGATCCTGCAGTTTGAAGAGCTGACACCTGATCGTACATGAATAGCTCAGACTTTGATCAGATCTTTAACTGTGTTTGTGTTTTGTCTTCTATGAGAGGCATGTCTGCTAAGTGCTTTATTTACACTGTACAGCAGGCGATAATGCAGAATAAGATTTGGATATACTTGGCACACACTGATTTGTGAACATGCTGTCTGTGCAGAATATAGCTACAAAGTCTGCACTGTTGTATTTATACCAAAGAAAAAGCCAGCTTCTATTTATTACTGAGGCTGAATACTCAGAGCTTCCCATGTTAGATCCACTCAGCTGTAAATTCTGAAAGGTACAATGGGAATGAGTTAAAGCATTATGCCACCATTGCAAAAACCTTATTGGGAATGAGTTATCGATATGTCATTTTTAGTTTATTAGATATGTATCAATGACTAATGTGTGCTGCTGATAGACTTATAAATGAATCCACCCTGCAAATTTTCTCTTATCTCTTTTGAGATTAGTGTATCTCATCAACACTTTATCCATGTATATGTACATACTCATTAATAACTGCCAGAAAAAGAATGAGATTAGGGTGTCTTTTGGTTCAGAGAGAATATTCCTGGAATTTGTCAGGTTTGTATCAAACATTGGTCAAGAATTTTCTGCTCTTCTCTGTGTAGAACAAATTCAGCGGCTGAAGGGACACTGGACTTTCGGAAAGGCTGTTGATAGCTTTCTGCCTATGTGAAAATGTTTGAAGTGCGAAACTTTTTGTCCCTCCTTTCTTTTTATGAACACTCTGCTTTCATATCAAAGCTGTTATTTTTAAAATATCAAGTTTCCTCTCAAAATATCTGTTTTCTGGTTAAATAATGCAAAGCTCCCTTTAAAGATCAGGCCAAGAAGCTGGGATTCCAAAGCATTCATGTTTCAAACATTTTAATGGGGTAGGTTTTCAAGGGATACTGCAACCACAGTGGGGAAGTTCTGGTAAGTCCAGAAAAACTTTTACCTCTCTATATATTTTTGGATGCATTTCCAACAGAGGCTCAGAAGTTGCTCTTGTTGATTGCCCTATCCAAGACCTGAACTGAGACATGAGAAAAGTCAGCCAGTTCTTGCCTCTAAATCCTATATATCTCTAAGTCCTACATGTCTCCTACATCCTACATGGGCAAACAAATCAGAAGGAAATGCTTAACCCACAGGCAAAAGTCTAGTCCTCCATGAATGTTAATTAGAAGCATTTTATGGAATCAGCAAATTACTATTTCTCCCCTTTGGAGTTTGACTTTCTAGTAAGAAGTCGTTGGAGTAATGTTCTGGTTTTCACCGGTGCCCCAAAGCTTAAACCTTCAGCCAAGGTGACTGGATATCAAGCTTTTGGGAAAAGCTTTTTCTTTAGTTTTCATCCAGAATAACATTGAAAATATTCTTTGCTTCCCAGCGACTTATACCCACAAATCTACATGGAGTTTTTTGTTTATTTTAGGATTTGGGTTTTTTGATTTTTTTCCTCCTCCTTGGGACAGCTTTAACTCTATCTTAGCACCATTTCTGACATCTAAGTTTTTATTATATTTTCTCAAAATCTTAATAAGGACAGTATATGCTATTTCAGAGGGAAAAAATATTTCTTGAATGCTACATCTTAGTGGAACTTTTGAATGTGGTAGCAGTTCCCTCCTCCAATGTCTCCTACAACATTATTCCAAATCCCAGTCATCTCCTAAGACACAGGGATGACCACAAACTACATCTTCATTCAACAATTATTTTGAAGAATATATGATATAAAAAAGTATTGTTTATAGGGATTGTTCTTTTTTCAACTTTAAAATTATTTTATCCAGACTGAAAGCAGGACACTTCTGAGTCACTTGTGAGAAAATTTAATTTCTCTTTAGTCCTAGGAAGTATAAATGTTTATGTAAAAAAAAAAAAAATCCAGAGGGAGTGACATCAGCAAATCCCCAGGCTGTACTGTGTTCCCACATGTGGGAATGGAAGTCTGGCTAGAGGACTTCCTAAGGAGCAGCAGTGAGGTGATTTACAGGAGAAGTAATTTTTTGTATTTATTGTTGGTACTGCTGTGACAGCTTTATGGCCATTCTGGAATAATGTGCCTGATTCGTCTCCTAAATGCAAATATAGTTCCAGTCCTCTGAAATACTTGGGTGGTAGATTTTGTGGATAGATTTTTGTTCCTGTTCTCTACATAAAGCAAAGAAGTCTCAGCTGAATGCAAGAAAATACTGCATCTGTATGTTAAATTTACTGAAAAAATCAGAGTTGAACATACCGTCACATGGTAGGAAGGTGAGCACATGTTTTAATCTCTTATTTTAAGTGTTGTTACATTCCTGTTGAAAAGAGAAAGTCTGTGCTCCAACTGGTTTACAAAGATCAGGGACTGGCAAAAGAAATAGTGTAACAGAGAAGCAAATTGTTTAATTTTTATAGTGACAAAGAGAGCACTTCCTGAGAAAAGACAAACCCATGTTTGCATACCTTGTCAAAATAAAGACAGTGTTACTTGAAGCTCTAGAGAGTGACTTTAGGAATTGAAATTCAGAATGTAGCACACTTCCTTAAGAAACTCACAATACCAATTCTAATATCACAGCTCGAAATCCACGCAAAAATCCTAGAAGTGGCAACCTGCCTATATGTGAAAAAAGATCTGACTTTGGATCTTAACACTTGCACATTTTCATCTATTTATAACACAGCCAAAAGATTTCCTTGGTATCTCATTAGTCCTTTCATCATTATCACAGCATACATTCTCTGCTACTCTCTTTAGATCAGAAGACCAAATAAGCTACTTAGAACTTGAAGAAAAAAAAATTTAATAAAACTGGTGCTTAAAGTTGCCCTCTGCTACAACATTAAGTGCACACAAGCATATTTTCATTGCTGTTGCAGTAAACACTACCATAGGTAGTTAATTTAAGGTTAGCAATACACCCTGGATCCAAGTATCAAAAAGAATGAGATGCAAGTAACAGTGTAAATAAAGCCAGAAGGCCAACTGATTGTCTCACTGTAGGAAATTATATGATTTCCAGAGAGAAATATCTGAATTCAAAATGAGGAGGTTGTTATCCTCAAGCTCAAGGATGCTCAAAGACATCCAGAACTTTCCTATCTGCTATGAAAAACCACAACCAGATCAGAGGGTAGATCCCACAGGACAATTAGGAGAACAGAAAATTTCCAGATTTGCTGAAATTGTGTTAAAGTTATGACCAACAACCCTATGAATTTCATAGAACTATATATAATACACAGAGGATGATCCTTTTTGGCAATTTTTATGGTGCCTTTTCATCATGGTGGCTTTCCACTATGCTTTCCCTTAAGCAAGGAAAGCTATGGCATTCAATCCATTTCCAGCTCTGAGTCTGGTTTCTTGAAAGGGTTGTGATTTTACCCTGTTCATCAAACACTGTCAGCACCTTAATTTCCCTGGAGTATGACACAAGTAGCAGAGGCAGGCAATGAAAGTTTTGATTCATTAAACTCATTAGCATTTTTTTTGAGTTTCTGTTGAGCTTGAGCAATTACTAATAAAAGCAGAAAGACTGTCCTTGATAGAAATTCTCCTGAAATACTGATGCAGCCAACAAACCAATGGCATGGATTCTACAATGGCAATAATCTATTCTGCCCACTTATTGAAATTCTTCCCACAATAATCATTGTGGAAATAATCTTGTGTAATACATATTTTTGGAGGTTGGCTAAAACCCACAGATCTAGGTTAAAGAAGCTCACAGTAAAGAATCAAACTCAGACAACCAAAGTAGATGTTCCGTTTGAATATAGATTAAAGAAAGTCAGATTTCAGTGGGATTTAAACATGTAAACCAATTCTTAGCATTCATATAAAAAATGGAAGATATTTTATTGAATGAGGCTTTTCATGGACAAGAGACAAATGGTTTTGGATTTTGATAGGAAAAAAATCCACAATTTACATGCTTTGCAATTTGTGTAAACAATTACTACCTCTGAATTTGCTTCTTTGGAAAGGGGCTGGTACATGCCACCAACCATTAAAAATTCATTATGGTATATGGCACCATACAGGCAACCCTTAATCAAGCCAAAGCTTCAGGCTTTATGAGGATTGTCGTCCTACATGAAGCTTTGCAGGACCAAGGCCTTTTACTTCTGGTAGACTTTAAGGTACGGCAAGATCCGTTACACCAGCCTGACATCTAGCCTTACACTACAGGTTTAGTGATGGAAATCCAACCCAACTCCACTTGAGAGCATCATACATTGTCCCGATTGTTCTTCTGCTCAAAGTATTTCCTAATGTATAACTGACATTTTCCCAGCAACACCCTAAATCTATTAGCCTGTTCTGTCCTTGATGACTCAAGAGAATAATTGGTCTCTCTTCTCTCTAATATCCCTTTATGTATGTATAGACAGTTATATCTCCTAAGTGCTAGATGTTCCATCCTCTTTATCACCCTTGCAATTTCCATTTTCCAAGTCCTTTATCATTTTACTGCTATTCCCCTCTGGACTACACCCCATTTGTCTGCAAGGTCCTCAGTAATCCAGCATGTAGAAAAGAACAGCCCTGACACCTTGTTCTCTTAACAAATGATGGCTACAGGAGCATGCCATCTTTCACTTGCAAGATGGAAACCACCTCAAGTGGCTACTTTAACCACATTCTTTTTAGAAGTCATAAAGGTATTCCTGGGCAAAAGAGAAGAAACACCTCTTCCCAAAACAAAAATAGTTGTTGACCATATTTTCTGACTTTTTCCCTCGCCAAACAGAGGTACTATGTTGAAGTCCAGGCAAGGCAGCTCAGACTCACAGGGCCTCCTGTTGCAAGAGATCTAAAATGAAGCTTTACAGCGAGCAGGAAAAGAGCAGGAATGACATTCTTCCACTGAAAGCAGAAACACTGAAAACAAATATGCTGTATTAAGGAACCAATTCTCTTCTCTCTGTGGGTGGTTAACTATGAGTTTTAGTGCCACTCTTTTCCAGTTCTGAAGGTCAAAGTCTTTGGCTGACGTTGTCACAGCTGAGAAGTGCAAGCAAATGCATTAACCCACATAAAGGAGTTAAACTGCTCACATCATATTTCATGTCCATACCATAACACAAAGCAGCAGGTTTTCAATTTTTACATATTACTCTTCTTGCATTACTCCCACCATTTTCTCCAAAATAGCTCTAACCCTAGGAAGTCATTAACACCTAATTCTTCCCCAGTGTGAAACGTAAGTATTTATCTGCCACACAATTAACAAAAGGCTTCTTTTCTCAACTGACAGTGGCTTAACTTTTGAACAAAATATGCAGAATTATGCATGTTTACAAGCTATTCTTTAGTTTCAGTGGACCATGCCTAACAAGCCATTCAAAGGATTAGTAACAACTACCTATTTGTGACAGTTATTCCAGCATGAAAATAAACTTTTATTCCTTGCATTCTTATACCAGATCTCCAACATGTTCTTCCTATTTTTCAAGTCATGTTTCAGTTCAAATGTCAAGGTATCTACACTACTCCAATATTACCTTCAGTTATGTTAGAAAGAAAACAACTTTGAGCAAGTCTTTTTTGAAGAATCATTGCATAGTCAAAGCAATTGGAGCATCCAAAATACTTAATGAACAATCAGCCAGGACCTATTTAAAAACATAAAAACCTTTTGTTCATGGGGTTTACAGATTCCCGGAGACTCTGGAAAGTAGTGTTTTACCACATGAGAGGAAGGACTGTTAGCCTCTTGTCCAGATACAGTGGCCATTGCTACTGCAGTACATAGACCACCAAAAGTCATAACAGGGGGACTGAAACATAAAAGATGAACAGCATTTGCCAAAGCAAACAGTTTCTCTGCTCTCTCTTGGGTAGTGAATTAAACAACCACACTAGGAATCATCTGCAAAACTATAAATCAATGGAAGTTATATTTTATTAGAAAAAGAGGAGATATTTGCCTTGCAGACACAAGGAAATGATGGAGGTTGTCTTTAGGATTTGCCTTGTATTTTATAAAATACATTTGATAACATAAATAGCATATTTGCAGTATTTTGAAGCCGGCCAGTATTCACAGTTATTGCAATAGGCTTGAGCAGGACATTAAATATGGCAAACTATAGGACATAGCAAACTACGGGAGTGTGCTGGGATGTAGCATTAAGAAACTCAATCCCCTTGGTCCCTAGCTAGTTTTATTAATCATATTTCTATTAACATCAGTGGAACTGCTGTTTTATAAGTTGCTTTGGCAGAAGGAAAAAAGACTTGTTAAAGCAGCAGTAGAACTTAAGAACCTTTCTCCTTGAGGGAGAGTATGTTTCTTTGGAAACATGACCATAAATCATTTTTCATGGAATTCATTTAGACATTCATGAAATAGCTCATTAACAAGGCACTTTATCAGAGGCAATGAAATTAATACTTTTAGCATGTTAGATTGATAATAGCTCTCCACATTTGTAATAGCCCCCTTCCTGCCAGAATCTTCAATCATCTTGCAACTCTTTATTAAGCCTTATACCACATGTGGGAGGCAGGTACAGTATTTTATATTCCTTCTGGCCAATCCTCCACAGACCACAAAAAATTCCTGTCCCCAAAGAATGTTTTCTGAGGATGTTTAGACTTCTTTCCAAGCAAGATACAAGTATAGTTTTTCCTTCTGTCTGTAAGAAATCACTTACTTCACTTACATTAGGCTGTGGGTTTCTGTTTGTTTGTCTACCCTCCTATTCCTCCAAATAACCTGGTCACAAGTGATCCATCCCTACTGATTTGGCACATATGTGACAAAAATTATAGTTGCTTGGATTATTATGTTTCTCTTCCATATGAAAATGTTGCTGTGAAGGAGTCACAAAAATGAGGAATTATGTGGACATCTACCAAATCTAAATACACAAGATGAGCTGCAGAAACTCTTGGATCAAACCCAGAGAATATTAGTATTATCCAGTCTGCCCCTTCCAGCATATCCCCTCACACCCTTGAAGCTGACTAATACAGGAAACAGCATGAAGATTCCCAAGGTTCTGCCAGGTGCAACCAGATACCAGCAAGAGTAAAAGGGTTCTGCAAAGCATTTTGCCTCATATACTAGAAATGTACCTGCTAGGGCTTGAAAACCAATCCTTATCCCCTCCACAGGGAGCAATATTCCTGACAAAGACCCCTGGGGCTCCTTTTGCAAGCAGAAACCGCAAGAAGAGAACAAACCTAATAAGAAGTGCCAGCAGAAATAAGCAGTGATGAACATTTCAATTCCCTAAACACAGTCGCTCTTTTCCAAGCTATAAATACCCATGCTTAAACCATCACAGGTGCACCCTCACTACAAATATTGACATTTTCCTTATAGGAAACTGTGAGAAACCCAGACCACCTTCTTCCCTGCAGCAATACATTAGGACCTTAGAGGAGAGGAGGCAGCATGGGGAGCCTCTAAAGACAAGACTGTAGATTACACTCCTCCTAGGAAAGACATCCCAGTAGTATCCAGTGTCTAGGGAGGTTCCAGCCTAAACCACAAGATTCTCAAAACAAGTTGACACCAATTTATAAAAACACTTGTTACCCTAAAATCAAGATTGAGGTTTTCATCTCTTAGCATATTACAGCTGAGCTAAAGAGCTACTCATCCTTTTGCTTTCCACCATCCCTTAGCTCACTCCCTTCTCACTACTCTGAAGGGTTGAATTTTAAAAGGATCTACAAGATTTACTGTAATCTTAACTCCAAACTAGCACATGACTTTCTTTTAAAAAATAACTTTGCCACTAAAAACGAAAAAGCACTTAAGAAAGGAGACTTATATAGGTTCCGTGCCTTGTATTCCAGTGTATTATGGGATTTGAGAGGCTAAAAGTTTCAGGTGTTGCGTAGTTAAGGCTTTTTGAGCTTGGTTACAGCTGTAGGAGGAAAGGAAGAAAAGAGCGAGTAAGTAAGCATGATAGGTACCAAGATAACTACTTGTAAATTTGTATTGTGAGAAAGATTTATGTCTGTTAGAAAGCTGAGGTTCTAAAGAAGATAGGTAACCACAAGCAAGTGGGTTTGATAGGTAAGAAATATCTCTGAAAAGGAACATATGTGATTTTGTGCACTGTCAGGGGACTGTCTGATCACTTATTGTTGTTTGTAAGCTTGTGTTTCAATTTATTCTGAGATTTATAGACAGTCTTACCAATACTATTCAGTACCACTAAATCTTTAAAAAGAGATAGATTATCTTGAGAATCAGGTCTGTGAAAGAAATGCAGTGATGCTACTTATACATTCTCAGTCATAGCTCAAGGAAGCTAGAATAATTTCCCCCTCAAAAGAGGTTTTATTATAATAAATGATGAGGAAGCAATCTTAAGGAGTGTTATTTTATTTGCCTTACCCTAAACTATAGGTAGAGGTTGAGTTTGGTTCTTCACTTTCTCATCTATCCATTTTTTACCTTAACTTTCCTGCCTGCACAATGTAGTAAATGATACACTTCTCTCTCGGGACCAACTCACAGGTGCCTGGTGACTTCTGCATGCAAAGCATGTGCTTTGGGGTGCCACATTTTAAGCAGGAAGAAAAGCTCAGGCACAGCAGAATGTTACCTGGACTGTTTGCTTTCTGTGGAGCAGTAGTTGTGCACACACCCAAAGCACATGGGTATGCTTTCCACAGCTCGGCTTGAAATGGGAGCCTTTCTTTCCTGTGTGGAAATCGTGACTTACTGCTGTTGTAGTAAGACAATTTTCAGGTGAGGTGTATCTGGAAAGTTTATTTGATCAGGGTCTCTGTAAATTCACCTTTGGCAAGCTTTTCATCAGGTAAGCATGCAAAATATTTGGGAAGAAGACTGAAAAAGGAAGAAGGCAAATGTTCCAATTGAGGGCTCAGAGAAACAGAGTTCGCTGTATTCCTGGCATAGCAATTGATGTTGTGGAAGAGTTAAAAGGCAGCAAGAAAAGACTTTAAGAAAATGGCTTTAATATACAATCCTTCATATTTTCTGCAAGAAAATTGCACTTGATATTACATCCATTGCACTTAAAGCATGATTTCCTGTTCTACAGTCCATGATCAATATCTTTTCCAATGAAAGAATCAACACACCATAAAATGCTCCTTTATGCTGTCATGCAAGTTCCTGTAATTACTGCCCTGACTTAACAAGCCATCCTGAACCTAAACATCCCTTGCCCATTCCCTGCCTTTCCTTGTGAGAGGAGCTGGGCTCAGAGGGAGCAGCAGGATGGTGGGGGGTGAGATTAGAAGGGGAGCCTCATGTGATGGCAAGAAGCTGCCAATTTATAAGTGTGGTGGGCATTTCTAGCCCCAAAGTGAGGCCTTTCTGTAGCAGTTTATTACTGCCTGTATCTATACAACCTTTCCATTATCACAGTTCCAGGTGGTTATCCTCGGGAAAGGTGAACAACGGTGTTTGGCAAGAAAGAGCCACCTCCTTGTGCCTCGGGGAGCAGTGATCTAATTTTGTTCCCCGAGGCTACATGCTGCTCAGAAAATATTTAGCAGACATGTTTTCTGTGGGTTAAGGAAGATTTTCTGGGTGCACATGTACTTTCCACTGTATTTCCCACCTGCTGTCTCCTCCCTGACATTTAGATTGCAAACCCTTGGGGCCAAGAGCGCACTCTGGTTTGGGGTGTTTGCACCAGACAGAGCAAGGGAGGGCTCTAGTCTTTGATTAGGAGTCACAGGTGCTGCAGAAACATAGGTACATAAATACTGGCCTGTTTTCTTTTTGGGTATGCGACTGGATTCAGAGTTAGCAGTACTACATGAATATTTTGATTGGAAAAATAATTATGTGTAAATATATTGAATTTCAGAGAGGAGAAAAGGTGAATGAGCTGCAGTGCGAGTGGAAGAACTGAGCTGCTCTTCCTGGAAGCACGATGAAAGGGAAGGGTTGGTATGTCCCAAACTCCCTCTCTTAGCAAGCAAAAATCAGGAACCCCAGAGCTTTCTTCAATCAGTTTTTTTTCTCCCTTCTTTTTGTGAAGGATCTAGTTCCTCTTTTCTCATCCATTTCTGCTGAAACAAGAACATGCAATTTGATAATTGTCTTTAGACTGTTTTTAGAATAAACACTATTATATAAGCTCTAAATTCAGGAGCTGTTTCTTTAAAAGTTTAACATGTTCTATATTCCCTTTTCCTTGAAAATCTAGGTGTAGGTATTGAGTTAAGATGTGCAGAGTTTATTGTGGGTGGAAAAATGAAATTTTAAGAGGTTTAAGCCATAAAAAGAATCAGTTTTTCTTTGGAAATCTGATTTTTGTTTTAGACCAGGGAGTGTGGGGGTAAAATGAATATTGAAATAAAAAATTACTTTATTCTGAGGATAGAAAGCAAGGTTATCAGAGACAGACTGAAGAGATGCATTTTATTACTCCATCTGGCCTAACCTGAAGCAAACTCATGACTTCCTCTGGAAATTCTTGGATTTAGACATTTGTCTCTATGATGTGTCATAGAGTGACATTTGTCTCTCTCTGGACAGCAGTTCCAGAATGCAGAGCTTGCTGGGGTTGCTTGGTGGAAGAACAAGATTTGTATGTAACGTAGATTTCCACATCTACAGTTAAAATGCATTTTTAAAATCCTAGACCCTTTACTCTCTAGCTTGACAGACAAAGTCAAATGCTCTTGCCCAGAAACATAAGTTCAACATTAAAAGGCTTAACAGAAATGTCAGTGCAGGAGATCAGGACAGCAGGACAATACTGGAGGGACATGCTGGAGATGCAGGTCTGAGAGCAGCCCTCAGGAGAAATTTCTGCAGCATCAAAAAATTGTTGTGAAGTATTTTCCTGTAGCATTCCCAGGGTGTATCTGCAATAGCAATCCATTTAGCACAACAAGAGCAGCTGTAGAGCAAAGCAGTGCAGTTCAAGGACCTGTCATCCCTAGTGATCATTTGTGCCACCTAGGGCTAGGCTGGTAATCTTATTTCAAAGTCTGATTTTGCGAACTGGGATATGGGATATTGCAGTCATGGTCTTTGCCTGACTTGCTAGGTTTGTTGGTGTATAGTTTCCACAGGGGTTTCTTTTGGGAAGCTGCAGCTGAGGTCAGGCAAAGCACAAACTAAAGCACTTCAAAAGTAGACAGGAAGGAGGTTTGTGTCAGAAAAGTACTGACAACCACAAAATAAATTGCTAAGGAAGGTGCACCCGCATTCTGATAGTTGTTTCAGTTCTTTCCCTGGCACATTGTAAGAAAAGTATTTTATTTCATGTGTTTTAGGGCTGTGTAGGGGGCTATTCAGTTGATGTGGTAGCTGAAACTGCAGCTATTTTCTCAAAAGCCTTTTAAATGTTCCTTTCTGCGTGCAGTATGCTGGCTGCTTTGACTGATCCTCTGGAGCTGTCTCAGCTTCTTTTATGCTCCTGCTGGCTCTCCCACTCAGGCTTTCTCAGTCTCAGGAAAAACCTGTCCCTTGCTTCCATGTGTGTGAAAGGGTGAAACCCTTGCCAGGTCCAGCCAGCCCCCAGCTCGTGTCACACGGATTGAACAGCCTGGGAGGGCTTACAGGTGCAATTCTGCACTGGAGGCTGAGGTGAAATTACAGGATGAGTGAAAGTGCTAACAGAAAGAATTTGGTAATAGATTGCTGTGGAAACATGGTCATACCACTAGGATGGAAAAAGTCTCTTTGGAGAAAGCCCACAATATTTATAAATTCAGGAACTGCACGCTCAGTAGTGATGCAGTTGGCTATAGCACCTTGCTGAATTTGGACATTATTTAGCATTATCAGTGGATATTTCATTACTTTGATGTTTAATTCACTCATCAGTGTCATTTAGACAACAGCATGGACTAAGCAGAAAAGACAGGTTTTTGTTTCCAAATGATTTATGAGCTATGTCTCTTTAGTTATTCAGATGTTTGCTGGGTGACACTGACATGCCAACCTCCTGCTCTGCTTAGGAGTGCAGATCTGTAGTGCCACGTTATGCTCAAATGGGCAAATGCTGCCATCCTATCACAGGATTAGCCCAAGGAAATATTCTCAACTGCTTATTAATTTGTAGACTTGCAAGCTGCTGTTTATTCAGGGATGGGCTCCCTGTTGCTGCCAGGGTGGGGAAGTGGCTGCCCTTAGAAACTTTTCCTAATTGCCTGCTTGTTCTGATTCCTGACTGGACTTGTTAACTCTCAAGCAAGACATTCACTGGGCTGTTATTTTGTCATGGTTTTTTTTAAGAGCTGTAATTCTGAACCTTGTACTGCTGACTGCAGTACAGGGAGACCCAAAAAATTGCCCTACCTCAAACAATTTATAGACTAATGTGAAACAGGAGGTCCCTTGAGTCCATATATAATACGAAAATGCAGTTGCAATTTTAGCAGTCGGGGATTTAAAATAATAGATTGTCTCTACAACAATTCCACGTGTAATATTGCCACAAAAACTGATGCAACTTGGAAGCGCAGTTTATTCTAGCAACGCAAGTTTTTGACTAGGTGTTCTTTTATAAGCACCAATTACTTTCATATCCTGTGCTTGGCACTGGGAAATCTTGATCTATAAAGTTAATAATTGTTCCACAAAGCTTAACTGAATTCTGGTTGTAGAAGCTGGAGGAAACAGGAGGGATGAGAAGAGTCAAATATAGAGCATTTCACAAGGAATTACCTCTTAGATTTATCCACTTGCTCCCTATCTGGTCCTTCTCTCTCTACCCCATATGTCTTATATTCCACTGAGCTCACCTGGAAAATGCATGTGATCAGAAGGCAGATTTTGCTGAGGAATGGAGAGATCAGAGGAGTTCTTGATGGATGGGCTTTGAAAACATTCAAGAGTGCTATTGAGCTGAAACAGAAAACACTTGCTTTGATCTACCTTGCTTGGCTGCTGAAAAATCCCCCAGCTGGACTGACCAGTGCTGTGGCCCTGCTGCTTTGGACTAGAGCCATGGCACTGATGAAGTCAGTGAGGCTCTGATGGGCTATCTCCGCTCCAGCAGTTCCCTCATTTCTGCCTGTGTGAAGAGATGCAGCAGTTACTTTCTGGTATTTTTAGGGAAGAAGGGCCGGTCTGTATTTAGTGTTGCCTACTGTGGTGCTGTGCATTTGCATTTCACACGTGGTTTGAAACTTGTTTAAATGAAACTCTCCCTCAAAGTTTTGCTTCCATAGCTGCAAGCTGTGCTAAAAACCAGAATTTATCTCTGGGGTTTGGCAGTGCTGATTCTTGCTTGTCTGATTGAGCAGGGAGGAAAAGAGGGAGATTGAAGTTGTTTAAAAAAAATAATAAAAATTACGGTTTGAAATTCCAAAACATGCTTTTAATGGCATTCCTTGCCGGGGCTAAGCAGACTCCAAGATCAAAGTTATCTACCCACCCATGTCTTTTTAATAGCAGACTATAACCACTTTAATTCCCGCCTGAGCATTGATTAGATGTGGTATAAAGTGGAATGACAGCCTCCTGCCTCGTAAACACTGGCACAATGTGCAGTCACAACATTCACGTGGGATTTGTCTCTAGGACTCTTCAAGATGAACTGGAAAGAGTGGCTTTCCACATACTCAACAATATGCAAATACTGACTTTGCAAGCTGACGCAGCTGTTTTTAAGCAGAAATAGAGAAGAAACTTCAAAAACATTTTAATATCCAGATCTTAGTACCCCAAGTGACTCCCAATTGGGCCTGGAAATAGGCGACCAGATGTGGCATTTGCAAATGCTGCAAACTGAGGGTTGCTGGGCACTTTGAAAATCTGCTCTGATACAATCTGAGAAGTTTTTTTCACTCACTTTTCCCTGCCAAGGGTTGTGGATTGTTTTGCTTTTCACAGGCTCTGTTTATCACTATCCATGATGATGGCTGACTCTTAAAAGTAGTGCAGAAAACTCAGAAATAAATATTACTGAGAAAATAATGGAAAGCAGTTGCTTACTGTACATATCAGCTCCAGGACTGGGATGCAATTAAAAGCTTTAGATTTTAGTATTTGAAATAGCTTAGCCATTTATATTAATGGGGACTCTGACTAAATTTTTCAGCTTTGGAAATCGTTGTTTTGATTCTCTCAGCTTTTAATATTCTGTGTTTATGACATCTGGAAGACTGGTTCCTCAGGTGGGATGCAGAAATGCAACAGAAGTTAATATATCCTCTCTGGCAATAATGAAATCTGCCAGCAGTGGGGATGCTCTAGCAACCATATTTTCAAGGAGTGGAAAGAGAAAGATGTTCTTTCTCATCCTGTTACTAAGACCACTCCCTTGCCCACATTTGCAGAGTACAGGTAAGGTCAGGCAGATTGCTATTCACTAAACAGAATAAGATGTGCAGTTAAATAAATAAAATCTGTAAGTGAATTTTTATACTGGCTGGATAAACAACATGAAGTTCATTCATGCAATAATGGATTCGTGCTTAGTCAAATCAGCTTTAGTCATGTGAGGTTTCCTTCGTTGCCTGCATCAGGAGAAAAGCCATCCACGGCAATTCCTCTTTATCCAAGGGCTCAGCAATGCGCTCTGAAAGCTCTTACACCAAAGACCTAAGCAGAGAGAGCAGAGGTAATTGCAGTGCACTGCCAGTAAGATAACCAGCTGAGTATTCCTGACATTTGAGATCACGAGCTTCTCGTGGCCTCTGAGATTGGGTGGGGAAGTGAGAAATCCAGAGGCAGAGGATCATTCCCGCTGGGGCTGCCCCTGATTACAGCATGGATTGTGCCCTGTAGGGTCTGAGGTGGCTCCTTCCTGTACAGGCACAGAATCCCTTGGAAAATGGGCACAGAAAAAAGGGCTTCAGGGAGGGCTAAATTCCAACCTCAGCTTTTATGTTTCTTCTTTAGATTTCTCTTGTGTTTGATAGTTAACTTGCAATGTTTTAAACACTCTAAGTAAAAGTCAATTTTATTGAAGAGGGAAGAAATACAGACTTTAAAGAAGAGTATTCTGTTGTGATCCCAGCTCTTCTCTAAGATCGATTTCTGAAGGAAGAAGTTTGCCTGCAATTATTGTGCTACATGGAAATTTTACATAAAGGCATTTATATGGACTTTTCTTTCAAATACAAAGAAATAAATTATGTAAGTAAATGACTTGGATCACTAAAACATGCTAGCTAGGATGATTCACAAAGATTAATCTATTGCTTTAAAACACCAAGCAGCCAATTAAAATTTGCATTCGGCCATAAGGTGCTGGAAAATTAAAATTTAGCAATCTTAATTCTGCAGCTAGTTTGACCAGAAAATAATCAAACAATAAAGAGTTTGTCACAACCATCATTACATTAAAACAAACAAACAAGAAGTTCTCTTTAGCTGGTTTTTTCCCAGCATCCCTCAAAGTAGGGAAAAAAATGCAGGGCTGTAAGCTTCAGCAGTAATTAGCTTAACAGGTGCCTGAAGGAAATACACTGGACCAATTTTCAACCCTTTCCTTCAAGTGAAAAGAATATTTCTTTAATATTGAAGCAAAATGGACTGTGCCTATTTACTGGGAACATAACAATGCTCCATATTTCAGCTGAACAGAGATGTGTATGTTTTCTACTGATGTAAATAAGTTCCACTTCTGTGGTCTGGTAAGGGTCAAGAAAAGAACTTGTTATGTGATGTTGGATGTGAATGATGTTCAGAATTGGATTAGAAGTGGACTGGAAATACACAGTGACTTCTTGGAAAATACAGAAGTTTTGGATATTATATCTGGATGTGGAATGAAAATGAATGACAGTCTTACAAAGAAAAAAATTAAAGTGAGCACTGCCTCAGTCTGAAAGGTTGCTTGATGATTAGGTCGCTATTCAGACAGATTTTTGAGTCTAGGCATGAAGTTCTTTAAAAATCACTAGGGTTGCCTGTACCTGAAGTCTGAAAGAACAACTTCCTCAGCCACGTTGGGTGATCAGTGATAGCACCAAGGGAATGGCTTGAAGTTGTGTCAGGGACATTTAGGCTGGATATTAGAAAAAGATTCTTCACCAGAGGGTGGCTGGGCACAGGAACAGGACAGTGGTCACAGCCCCAAGCCTGACAGAGCTCAAGAAGTGTTTGGACAATGCTGTGAGGCTCAGGGTGTGACTCCAGGGGATGATGCTGAGCAGAGCCCTGAGTGGGACCTGATTTTCCTTCCAGCTCAGGATATTCTAGAATTCTATGGATTGGGAAGGTCTATATAAATGTGCAACTTGCTACACTATTTGTTAAGCATCAACCCCCATCAAGTTCTGGGAACAAAAGCTCTTTTATAGGATCAGTGCTTTTTGCTTTGAATATAAAGGCTGCAACACTTTAGGTAACAGCAGGAGTCCATTATTTTGCAGCAGTATTTTTATCCTACTCAGAAGTACATGTTTCTGATCCTGCTTGAAATGCCAGTTTAACTGCCTTTGGTGGAGTGTCTTCCTGCGTGTGACATGAAGTGACAAGGCTGTGGCTGTGACTCCGTTCCCTGTGTCAGACTCGTGGGGCTTCCACCAGCTCTGCTGGTCGGGGAGGTGTGGGAAGGACAGACAGGGCTTGGATTAGCTGGGGAAGGGGCTGGCCCAAAGCGCTCAGGGGCTCCCTGGCTTTTTCCAGGGCTTCACACTTCATACCATGGAGGTCTCTGAGGTTGTTCTGCATGGAGCACACTGCCATTTCCCAGTACATTCATTATTTTCTGATGCTTAAACACACTCTAGAGCCACGGTGCATTCCTGCCCTCCTGCATTAGGGGGGATTTCTCTTGCCACCCCAAGTCCTCAGATATGAGCAGGTGGTAGTTTACACTCAAGAGTGTAAAAAAGTTACGGTTTTTTGCAAGGTAATGTGTTTTGGGTTGGGTTCTTTTTGCTGTTTCATGGCAACTAAGTGTTCTCATTTTATTAGGACTGTCTTTGTAACAAATAGCTTTTGCTTTCTTTCCTTATCTGATATTCTCTTAAATCTCAGTTGTGCTCCCCTCTGCCCACAAAAAAACTTAATACAAAATTTTCTGTTTAGATCCCCAACAGATAAAAAATCATGGGAGTTGCCACTCTCTACAAGTTTATGTCTTCTGCAATGGTGCTCAGTTTTTATAGACAGATTGGATGTTTTCTACAGGTTAAAGAGAAGATATCTGAATCTATTCTGCTAGTGGGTGGCTCTGAAGGAGACCATTGTCTCCTTGAGCTGTCTGAGACTTCGCAATGGAATTGTTTTTTTCCCTAACATTTAGTTGTCAAACTAAGCTACTCTGGATTTTCCTGTAGCAATTATTTCCAGTCACTTTTAACTGGGAAAATAACTTTTTGCTGGGTCACTGTCTCAGCTGAATTTCTGCTGTTATTTTTTTTGTGTATGTGTGTAATAATTTCAAATTTGTACACATCTGGAAACCTTTACCAAAGGTCATTCCTATGTTTATTGAAACCCACTGTGTTTTTTTTATTTCACTGAGATGTCAGCGACTTATCTCCTTCCTTGCAAAAACATATTTTAATTCTAACTTGGAAAATTCACTGCACAAATCAAAATCAATTCCAGCTTCTGTAACAGTTGGCCAATGTAGGCATAAAACAGCATATGAAGTGGGAGAATACTGACTAAAGAAAACTAATGATGTTATCCCCTTGTAAAATACTCTGATGTGTTTTTCAAAGTGGGGTAGTATTGGCTGGGGTGAAAACACATTTTCAAAATATTTTTTCTCTCACTTTTCCTTATTTCCTGCTTAAAAAGAAAAATGCTAAGGAAGCTGAGAAAAAAGGGATGCTTTTCTAGGAAAATACTGTCTTTTTATTTCAAAACAGTATTTGCTTTCCAAGGCCTTAGAATTGCACATGCTGTAGAAGCATATTAGTGTTCCCAGAATTTTTGACCAACACTGACAATATGTTTTCATTGCCTTGTTTGGCAGAGCAACTAAAAATGTCTTCCTCAAAGTGCTCTGATGCAAAGAGCAGTGTGAGGAACCATGCCAGGAATCACCTGCTTCTCTTTTCTAAAAAATGGGGTGGGGGTTGTTGGTTTTTTCCTTCTTTTTCTCCTTTTTTTCTGAAGAGAAGGTTGAAGTGGGATAACCCCACTTCAGTTTTTAGGAAAAGATTCTAGATTATTTCTCTGAATTTTTATCCTGCTGAGTATGACCTTACTGATCCTGTTATGGAACAGAGTAGGGACTCTCTCCTGTCACTGTTTTCCTTGTTTTTAAGCTATTCACCTTAGTCTAAGGTACTGTATAGGATTCAATCCTGTTTATGGAAAAATACTGTACAAATGGGGTGAATACATTTTTTATTTTGACCAAAGGTCTGGTTTTTTTCTATACAGAGGGCTCTTTCAAACACAGTACATCTCTGTCTCGGATTAGAGAAAATTTTCCTAGGTGGAAAGTGTTCTGAATAAAACACCTCCCCACAGCAAAACTTCCAGCACCCCTCCCCCCACAGCAAACAGAATATCTCAGCTGAAAGTGGGATAAGAACTGTTTAATTAACACACCACACAGTGGAAGGGGAAAGGGAAAAAGGGGTCATTAAACCTGAATAAACAGCTGATGAACTTTAGTGTCCTTTTCCTCAGGCGTAGCTTCCCCTTTCCGGGGTCCCCAAGGGGCCCGGTGGAGTCCCTCCAGTGGCTCCCTGGACGATTCTCGTCCGCTGTCCTCCGGGGCTCCTCAGGTTCTCAGATGAGAAAGCAAGTCGGGGAAAAAGGTCCAGAAAGCAATGAAAAACAATCCCAGGAAAAAACAAAAAAAAAAACCCCAAGCAGCAGCCACACCGGTGGCAGCAGCAACCAGCAGCAGCAGCTGACCCAAGGGAAAAAAAAAAACAAAAAAAAACCAGTGTCCCTTCCTTCTCACTCCCCCGTAGAACAGTCCAGGGAAAAAGTTTTCAAAACATCCCGCGCTGGCAGAGCTTCTCTTGGCTGCAGGACACAGTTAAAGCTACAGAACCATATTTCTGGTCAAACATACAAACGATAGGGAATACAAAATATAATTTACGCCACCCCAGGACATTCCACCCCTTATTCCATATCGTTGGCTTAAAGCCCACACTAATATGTTTCAATTCTATATACACACATATATACACATATACATATATACATATCTACATATATACATATATACATATATACACACATATAGGTATATACAAATAGAGGCAGTGACATTCCGCAAGCAATGGTACACCAGCATCCCGACATTACACATAGCCCTCACCCAAAATCAAATCTCCCTGAGGTACACATCGTGTTTCTCCATTTTCCTGCATTATCCACCAAGTACACCCTGGTCCCTGAGCAAAAACAACCCCACGGATATGTTTGTCTTTACGCGAGGCAGAATTAATCCAAACAGTCTTTCCTAACAAGCCTCTGGCATATACTGCTGGGACCTTATCTCCATCTACTGTATGGAGGAGCTCAGATTGGGCAGGGCCTGCTCGGTTGATGGAGCCTCGGGTGTTAACTAACCAGGTGGCCTTTGCTAAATGCTGCTCCCAGTTTTTGAAAGTCCCCCCACCCAGTGCCTTCAAGGTGGTTTTTAATAATCCATTGTAGCGTTCCACTTTGCCAGCAGCAGGGGCATGATAAGGGATATGGTATACCCACTCAATGCCATGCTCCCTAGCCCAGGTGCTTATAAGGCTGTTCTTGAAATGAGTTCCATTGTCAGACTCAATTCTCTCAGGGGTACCATGTCTCCAGAGGACTTGCCTCTCAAGGCCCACGATGGTGTTACGGGCAGTGGCGTGAGGCACAGGGTATGTTTCCAACCACCCAGTGGTGGCTTCTACCATTGTGAGCACATAGCGCTTGCCGTGGCGGGTTTGAGGCAGTGTGATGTAGTCAATCTGCCAGGCCTCCCCATACTTGTATTTGGTCCACCTTCCCCCATACCACAGGGGTTTCACCCGCTTGGCTTGCTTGATCTCAGCACATGTCTCACAGTTATGGATCACCTGGGAGATACAGTCCATGGTTAAATCCACCCCTCGGTCTCTTGCCCACTTATAGGTGGCATCTCTGCCCTGATGGCCTGAGGCATCATGGGCCCATCGGGCTAGGAACAACTCTCCTTTGTGCTGCCAATCTAAATCTATCTGCGACACTTTTATCTTTGCAGCCTGATCTACCTGTTTGTTGTTTTGGTGTTCCTCGTTAGCTCGGCTCTTGGGGACATGGGCATCTACGTGGCGGACTTTCACAGGTAGCTTCTCTGCCCGGGCAGCAATGTCTTTCCACTCCTCAGCAGCCCAGATTGGTTTTCCCCTACGCTGCCAACTGGCCTTTTTCCACTTTTCCAACCAACCCCATAGAGCATTGGCTACCATCCATGAATCGGTGTACAGGTAAAGCTTTGGCCACTTCTCTCTTTCAGCAATGTCCAGGGCCAGTTGAACAGCTTTGAGTTCGGCAAGTTGGCTTGATCCACCTTCTCCTTTAGTAGCTTCTGCAACCCGGCGTGTGGGGCTCCATACAGCTGCTTTCCATATTCGCTTTGTCCCTACAAGACGACAGGAACCATCAGTGAAGAGAGCGTAACGTGTTTCATCTTGTGGCAGTTGGTTGTAGGGTGGAGCTTCCTCTGCCCGAGTCACCTGTTCTGGCTCTTCTTCATCAGTCAGGCCAATTTTTTCACCTTCAGGCCAATTTGTAATTATCTCCAGGATCCCAGGGCGATTCAGATTTCCCATACGGGCGCGCTGCGTGATGAGGGCAATCCATTTGCTCCATGTAGTGTTGGTGGCATGGTGGGTAGAGGGAACCTCTGCTTTGAACATCCACCCCAGCACCGGTAGTCGGGGTGCCAGGAGGAGTTGTGCTTCTGTGCCAATTACCTCTGAGGCAGCTCGGACTCCTTCATAGGCTGCCAAGATCTCTTTCTCTGTTGGTGTGTAGTTGGCTTCAGCCCCTCTGTAGCTTCGGCTCCAGAATCCCAGTGGTCGCCCTCGAGTCTCGCCAGGCATCTTCTGCCAAAGGCTCCAAGATAAACCATGACTCCCGGCTGCAGAGTAGAGCACATTCTTTACTTCTGGTCCTGTCCTGACTGGGCCGAGGGCTACTGCATGAGCAATCTCCTGCTTGATCTGGGCGAAGGCTTGTTGCTGTTCAGGGCCCCAGTGGAAATCATTCTTTTTACGGGTAACCAGGTAGAGAGGACTCACAATCTGACTGTATTCAGGAATATGCATTCTCCAAAAGCCTATGGCTCCCAGGAAAGCTTGCGTCTCCTTCTTGTTGGTTGGTGGGGACATCGCTGTGATTTTATTGATGACCTCGGTGGGAATCTGACGCCGTCCATCTTGCCACTTCACCCCCAGGAACTGGATCTCTTTGGCAGGCCCCTTGACTTTGCTCCTTTTGATGGCGAGACCGGCTTCCAGAAGAATCTGGATGATTTTCTCTCCTTTCTCAAACACTTCTTCTGCCGTGTCTCCCCACACAATGATGTCATCGATGTACTGCAGATGTTCTGGAGCCTCACCCTTTTCCAGTGCAGCCTGGATCAGTCCATGGCAGATGGTGGGACTGTGCTTCCACCCCTGGGGCAGTCGGTTCCAGGTGTACTGCACGCCCCTCCAGGTGAAAGCAAACTGAGGCCTGCACTCTGCTGCCAGAGGAATGGAGAAAAATGCATTTGCAATGTCAATAGTGGCATACCACTTTGCTGCTTTGGACTCCAGCTCATACTGGAGCTCCAGCATATCTGGCACGGCAGCGCTCAGTGCTGGAGTCACCTCATTTAAGGCACGATAGTCTACAGTCAATCTCCAATCTCCATCAGATCTGCGCACAGGCCAGATGGGGCTGTTGAAGGGTGAGTGGGCCTTGCTGACCACCCCTTGGCTCTCCAGCTCACGGATCAGCTTGTGGATGGGAATCACAGCATCTCGATTTGTCCGGTACTGCCGGCGGTGCACTGTCGAGGTGGCAATTGGCACTTGTTGCTCTTCCCCTCTTAGGAGTCCTACTACAAATGGGTTCTCTGACAGTCCAGGCAAGGTGTTCAATTGCTTAATGCCTTCTGTCTCTACGGCAGCTATCCCAAATGCCCACTTAAGTCCCTTTGGGTCTTTGAAATACCCATTTCGGAGGAAGTCTATGCCCAGAATACACGGGGCCTCTGGACCAGTCACAATGGAATGTTTCTTCCACTCTTTTCCAGTCAGGCTCACCTCAGCTTCCACCAGAGTCAGGTCTTGTGATCCTCCTGTCACGCCGGCAATAGAAACAGACTCTGCCCCCACATGTTGCGATGGAATTATTGTGCACTGCGCACCAGTGTCAACCAAAGCCTCGTATTTTTGTGGTTCTGTTGTGCCAGGCCATCGAATCCACACAGTCCAAAAAACACGGTTTTCCCTGACCCCTACCTGGCTAGAGGCAGGGCCCCTCTAGCCTTGGTGGGTATGCATGCTAGAGGTTCCTTCAAGGGGATTGGACCTGTCAACTGGAGCTACTTCCCGTCTGGTGGAGTTTCCTCTCTGAGTCTTGCCCTCCTTCAGTTCACGCACCCGTCGCGCCAGAGCGGCAGTGGGTTGGTTGTCCCACCTCCACATGTCTTCTCCACTTTCATACAGGAAATACCACAGCTCACGTCGAGGGATGTACCTGCTCCTCATAGCTGGAGGACGTCTGCGTTCGGTAACAGAATCTTTGATCTTTACTGCCGAGATTTGGAGAAGGCCCTCTTTAATCTCCTTACTGAGTTTATTGTGATTCTCCTCCATCTTATCTTCAATTTTCTGCAGACGTGTCTCCACAGCTGAGATTCTTGCATTCATTGGGCCATGCACAGTATCTGTATACGCTCGGAGCTTCCTTGCCATATCAAGCACGGTCTCATGCCCATCATCTCGCTTCATCATTGCTAAAGCAGAAGCGTATTCTTTGGGCCCAAGTCGTACGAGTTTTCGCCACATCACAGGCGTACATTCAACCGCATCCGGATCCATAAGCGGGGCTGGGTTTGCTATGTCCTCTGAGAAGACAATATCTACCACCCCCATTTCTCTCAGGCGTTGAATCCCTTGTTCTATGGTCTTCCACGGGGTTTGTTGCTGATAGAGATCCTCGGGGCACAGGTATCTCTCCCTCACACCTCTGATAACTCGTCTCCAGAGGCTGCAAGGGTCAGCCCCATTCCGTGCCGCTCGGTTGATATCTGCGTCACGTGATAGGGTCCCCAAATGCCTCGCCTCGGTGCCGTCTAGAAGTGTAACATCGCCTGCAGCATCCCAAAGACGGATTAACCAACTAATTACAGATTCATTTTCTCGTTGAATGTAATCTTTTCTTAGGCCACGAAGGTCCTTCACGGACATGGACTCGACAATGACTTCTGACTCAGTTGTTGGCTTTGAGGATCCCTCACCCCCATTATCATCTGCTGGGCGATCGGTTTTGACTTGGTGTTTCCTGCTTCTCGTGACAGGAGCAGCTGCCATTGGCTTAGGCTCCCTGTCTGGATCAGGTGTCTGCTCCTGCTCAGGCCCTCTGGACATCTCAGTCCTTATTCTGGACAAGCTGAATACTACATAGCTGAAACCTACCAGGACGAGCACCATGAATACCAGGACAGTGGTCTCTTTAACATCCAGGGGAAACTGAACATTCTCAAAAGGTGACATACCAGATTTAGAGGGGAAGAAATAGGTGAAGAACAAGGAAGCTTCATCCTGTGCTTCTCCTCTAGCAGGTCGTGTAATGTTACCAACAAAATCCCAGAACAAGCTACTATAGCTAGGAGAGGAAAGTAACAGAGCATATGCCTCCTTAGCAGTTTCCAATACCGCCGTCATCTTTCTATAGATCCCATATACCCCGCACATTACCATAAAAAAACGGAGTCGTGCCCCTGATCTATGAAAATTATATATCAGAGACACAATTACCCCTATCTGTGGGTAGGGTAACAGGCCTGCATGCCAGACAGACAGTAACACATCGAAAAACAGCCCATCAAACAACATAGTGAACACTGTTTGGTGTAATCTAATACAAAGTGATTAAAACCAGAATATAATTACTAGGTTTTTCCACTTTCTCTGCCCCACAAAAGGTGGGCACCAAATTTTGTCAAGCCCCTTTAAGTTGGGCGCCAAATTTTGTCTCGGATTAGAGAAAATTTTCCTAGGTGGAAAGTGTTCTGAATAAAACACCTCCCCACAGCAAAACTTCCAGCACCCCTCCCCCCACAGCAAACAGAATATCTCAGCTGAAAGTGGGATAAGAACTGTTTAATTAACACACCACACAGTGGAAGGGGAAAGGGAAAAAGGGGTCATTAAACCTGAATAAACAGCTGATGAACTTTAGTGTCCTTTTCCTCAGGCGTAGCTTCCCCTTTCCGGGGTCCCCAAGGGGCCCGGTGGAGTCCCTCCAGTGGCTCCCTGGACGATTCTCGTCCGCTGTCCTCCGGGGCTCCTCAGGTTCTCAGATGAGAAAGCAAGTCGGGGAAAAAGGTCCAGAAAGCAATGAAAAACAATCCCAGGAAAAAACAAAAAAAAAACCCCAAGCAGCAGCCACACCGGTGGCAGCAGCAACCAGCAGCAGCAGCTGACCCAAGGGAAAAAAAAAAACAAAAAAAAAACAGTGTCCCTTCCTTCTCACTCCCCCGTAGAACAGTCCAGGGAAAAAGTTTTCAAAACATCCCGCGCTGGCAGAGCTTCTCTTGGCTGCAGGACACAGTTAAAGCTACAGAACCATATTTCTGGTCAAACATACAAACGATAGGGAATACAAAATATAATTTACGCCACCCCAGGACAATCTCTCCATGCAGATGTATCTTTATCTGACAGTTCCACTCTCGCAGGTTCAGAGTAGATTTTACCTTCTGGTTCTTATTTATTTGGGTTCCATAGATGGCATAGATGAACTAAAGGGAGGGGCTGTATCATCATATCTGTTACTGAGTGATAGGTTAAGGGGGCTTTATTTTTTCTACTGTGACTGTGATTTTGGATATAAAGGAGGTGATCCACTTTGAATTGGCTTCCCCTTGAGATAAGGTGGAGAAAGAGCAAGAGCTGTAACATCTTCCTGCAGTCCCAGGAGCCGGTGAGGTGTGCAAGAGTATGAAGGTCTGTTTCAGGACCAGGTAATAAATTCAGTATTACAAGACTGGATGCATTTAGGGAATCAGTTTGACAATTTGTTCCTTGCTCTTTTCCTGGGGTGATACAGAGACTTGTATTCTCCTTAGTCATGGTGGATTTCAGCTCAGTTCGTCACCAAGTCAAATAATAAAAAAGTGACAGTTTGCAGAACTCTTTAGCATCCAAATCACTTTTTTGAGAATAAATCCTGTTGATGTCTCCTCAAGAAAAAGAGATTTGAAGGAGAATAAATGTGCTGGGAAATTTTTGCAAAATACTGTTTGATCTTCCAACCAATTCTCCAAAGACCTCTGAGTTGGATTGAAGCTGTTAGAAAACTCATGTGTTGTGCCAAGGACTGTTTTTCCTTCCTCAGAACTGTTGCTGTCATTTCACACTGAGAGGAAACTTGAAACTTGTATATTTAGATATCACTTTTTATCAGGTGAAAGGATTTTGTTTTGTCTTTTTGGTGTTTCTTGGATTAATGTTGCTACAGAAGCTCACATATTCTTACCAAAGGTACCATTGTGATCAGAGTTCTGTTTTGGCCATCAAACATAGCAGAAAGATGTTATCCAGGCGTTTAAAAGAAAAAAAAATTACAAAATATATATTTATATGTATTTTGATATTATGGTATTTGCTCTGGAAAAAGTACAGTGGATTGGCAGTAAATATTTATTGTTCTATTCTTCCATTTTGTGTACATAACATAATTCACATTATCATTAATTGATATATGCTTATATTCAATAAGGAGAAGATCCCCAAGGAAAGCAATATAATTTCTCCGGTTTTCATTGAATTTTAAGGTGGGTTTTTTTAATAAGATAGATACATTTGCTTGGCATGTGTTCCCTAACAGGTCTGAGTAATTGAGTCATTCCTCACTGCTGTAGTCTCAGATCACTGTTTCTGAAATTGCTGAAAATGGGACTTTCTATCTTGAATGTCTGGGAAGGAAAAAGCTGTGAGAGTACTGAAGTCATTATCAGCCCAGAGGAGGTCCACAGCTCTGCTCAGCAAAGGGCAGCAGGTATTAAAAGCAGCCTTTTCATATTCAGCAAATAGTGAAAGAACACATTCCATAAGAGGAACTATTGTTTCTGCTATACACTTTTTCCCCACTGCCTGGGGTACCTGGAGAGCCCTATGCACTCACTATACCTATATCCTTTATATGCCTGAAGTGAAAAATCACTTATAGAGAACCCACTGGAGAGGTACAGATCCATCCCAGCAGCCATAGTGGTATTTTTCAAAAGCATTTTTTTTGCTTTTACCAGTAAAATTTTCCATGCTGGGATAATGAAGACCTAAATGCATGTATAGTTTATAAGGCAGTACCTAATTCTGACTTGACTGATCAAATGTAGGATAAAGAGTTTGTGAGAACCTGGATCAGCCTTTCTCTGCTTCACTTACAGATCCATGGCACTTACGGGGAAGTATTAATATTGTGATATTAGTGAGCCTGCCTTAAATCAATAGATAGGATTTTGGAAAGTCTTTTTAGGTCTGAAATATGACTTTTGAATATAATTTAGACAGCAAGCTGCGTTACTTTTTTTTAAAATGAAAAATGTGCTGCATTACTAATCATATTTTCTTTGTGCATTTTGAGGGAAGAACTCATAAAATTAGATGATCATCATGACACATTTGATAGGTCCTTGTGAATGCCACTCCTGTTTTTGTTCTCTAGCCCAGGAAATACTTTTTTCCCATATTGCAAAATGTTGATGATTATGTTCTTTGTAGTGGAAAGAGACAACAGGCATGATATTGGAAAGTGCTCCAGGACAGTTTGCAGAGCTGCCTGATGGTATCTTCAAGTGGATCTGGAAAACAGGTGTTACTTCCTCCTCTGCCCCACAAGTTACCTCTGTGACAAGGAAAGGGAGAATAGTAAGGATGGGACAAACCCTGCCTCCTCTCTGTTCTGTGTCTGGTGTGTTCGTTTGCCTTGGCACTACGTCCCTCTTTCCTAAGGCAAATACGGAGAGGCACTGCACCATGGCTCTCTGCATCCCTGTTCAGCTCCTGTTTTGCTCATGGGTGAAAGCAACCCTCCGCTAGTGGAAGAGGTCACTGAACACTTCCTACCTCCCCCAGAAATACCTGTGTCCAGCTTTGCTCAGAAAATGATGTGCCAATAACACTCTCTTTATTGCTATACCTTGTTCTTGTTCAAGTTGCTTCTAATTTTGTTGTCATAGTCTAATCCTTTGAAATGAAGTGTTTTCAGGAGGTTAGTGTTCAAGCTTAGCAAAAACCAATTTATCTATTAATACAAAAGGAGTAAATTGTGTGAAAATGCTGCTTTCTAAAGTATCAGTCTCCACCTCCATGCAGGATTCTGCCTCTAAAACTAAAATCATAATGCAGCTTTGCTTCTGACTGCTCAGGTGAGGTAAGGCTTAGATATGTCCTCCAGCCCTTGCTGAAGCACTTTGCTATTCAAAATAACTCCTGCATATTGGGAAGGTGCATTATCCATTGGCAGAGCAGCATTCCTGCCTGAGAGAGCAAGAGAGCTGCCAAACACCCTGTTCAAGTGATACAGTGCTTTTCTGTCCTGCTTCTCCCTCTGCATCTTCAGCAACTCCTTGCTGGGAAAAGGAGAGCTGCATACATTACTTCTCTCTCGTAATGTTTTAGATCTTCCAACATAAATAACTCTCATGGAAACATTTGAAGGAGTGTTTGAAAGGCAAGTGTTCCAGTGTGGGACAAGAGCAAACTGACATCTCTAAACTGCCATAATTTGGGCTACCTGGAGTTTTTTATTAACTTCTCCTAAACACTTCGGCTTTTCTGATTATAGTTTTATACCATTTTTCACAGATCTACCCTTGTGAGTTAATGGAGTCTCAAAGTGGTAATGAAAGGCAATAAAGCTGAGTGAAAAACAGTCTGTCTTAAATGCAGTAGATTTTGTTTATTAATTAATGAGCACCACAAAAAGAACTACAAAACAGCCTGTGAAAGGTAAATGGATTTATGCTTGAGTCAGAAATATTTGAAAGACAGTTTACCCCAGTAGAAAAAGTCTCTCTTTTAATATATAACTAATCCTTCGAAAAGTGCTGGAAGGACTTTTCATAAAAAGAGATGAAAATTGCTGAGATTTAAATTGCAAATATTTGCAGCAACCACTGTTTTCCCAAAATATATGTTAAGGTGGTTTCAAATTTTGACTGTTCCTATTTATTTCCACGTACGACAGATCAGCCTACCCCCTCTCCCTGCTAAATCTAAATCATGCAAAATGTGTTTTCTCACAAAACCTGCATATTTGACTGTCCTAAACCATTGAGATTAGAGCCCCCAAGGGGTGTGGTTGCCAGAATTCAGACAATTAGAAACTAGCTCATGGTAGCCAGGGAGAAAAGATATCTGTAAAACATTTCGCAGAACTAATGATACTTGATTTGTTCTCACATAAACCCCTTTTGTCACAATTCACATTTATTACACCTGTTCCATTTATCTACAAATAAAACTCGACATGCTGCAGTTCTGCTGCTGGTTTGGGGTTCTTTTTGTTTGTTTGGTTGGTTTCTTTTGCCAGTGGGCTAGAAATACCTGATGTTTACTTCTCTCTGAATCCAGCAATTTCAGTCACGTTGTATTCAAGGGACCACATCTTTATTTTTGAGATAAATGAAAAAGATAGTCTGGTTGCCTTGATTAAATTAGCTATGTGACACGGGAGCTGAAGTGAGCTTACTGCATCCAGTTTTATTTTGTCAAAGTCAATGGGCAGTACTGAAACAAGTGGGAGATATTAATTTAATTAATACCTTACTGGGGGACAGGTAATTGATCATCTGTGTTATTTTAGCTACCGCCATTCACAGCTCAATGTATTCACTGAAATAATTAGTGATTCAGGTTACAAGGGCTGTTACCTTGAAGAACAAGGCTCCCTGGGGTAGGAGCTGGTATTCCAGAGGGGGAACAGGAGTGTGGACATACAACCCAGTGACAAGCGCCTTCACGAGCATTTTGGTTTAGAACAGAAAGGTGTTTTGGGGAAGTGACTGCTGCACCTTAGGGGCAATATTGACCCAGGAAACCAGCAGGGACCAACAGGAATTTCTAGTCCACCTCTAGGCCAGGAGCCACTAAATTTTAGCGGACTTGAATCCCTAGGAAGAAGGGGAGGTACCCAAGCATACATGAGTCTTGTGAAGCAAAAGGTTGGAAGAGTGATGTGCAAGGTGGAGAGCAGGTATGATCTCAGTGCAGGCTGGTTTATTTCACAGGCTGGATTTATGTGGTGAGCTGCTGCTAATGGCTTCCCATTACCTGGCCATTTACAGCTCTTGTGACATGAAATCTTCATTTTCCGTACTGAAGAAAAAGTCCACAAACCATTCAGATAATGACCAAAGGAACAAGTAAAAATTTGTCAGCAATTTAAGTGTCTGCTCAGTGTTAATAACAGGAGCAGTAAAGGGTCTTTTATTTATGTTGCAATGCTAATCCAGCTTCCCAGCCTATATAGTAATTATATGTTTCTTACAACTAAGTCTATTACATAATTGCATTTAAATCATAAAGTTAAATCCAAAGCAACTGTATTTAACCTATAACAAAATGCAATTAACAATATAAATAGTCCTGCAATGAAATGGGCAACAATTACTTCTCTGTATGAGCACACATTCTTGGATACTGAGAAAATGTAATTTTAAATGCATTATCATTTTATTGTTATGCCCTTAATTTTTGTTAAATTTGAAAAGTCTGTTAGTCAAGTCTGGCAGAAATGGATGTGAATATTAAATGAAGTCCTGTTCTCAGTGACAGTGCAGCAGCTTTTGGGCTCCTGCTCCAGATTTCCTCTGCTCCTTTCAGTTTACCTATACTGTGCTGGAAGCAGCTGAGCCCTAATCCAGTGAAAACAGAAAATGCTTTCAGCTCCTTCACAGATCTTCCGGCCCACTGCTAATTTTCCATTAAAGGTAGTGATATAGCTACTCCTCAGCATGCAGTGATTTTCAGACCTACTTGACTTAAATTGGTATTTATTTAAGGAAGATGAAATCTACTGGTAATTCATCTTCTGAGTGTAATTGGTAATCTGCTGCTGCATCCCAGCTATGGAGTTGAAATAGCTTTAGTTGTTATTTTTTATCTGCTACCCTCAGGAACCAAATTAGATGGCTAATAGACTGGTCAAAATAACAGAAAATTTGTTCGTAATTGCTTAATCAGATTTAAAGTCAGCATGTTTGAACCCAAATAAGCAATTGAGAAGTTATTTAAATATTATATTATTATCTAATTGTATCAAAAAGCATAGTCTCCTCATTTTTTATAGAGAGGAGGTATATAATAGATTCATTGTACAAATACTCATTTATGAAACTATCTGAGTGCACAATAGTAATTTCTCTGGTACAAGACCATTGATATTTAGGGACACATTCACTGCCATTAGAAACATATTAGAGGAATTAAAGTCTGGTGGTTTCTTTTATTCTTGCTTGGCAAATGCAAGAATGTTGTTAATGTGTGAAGCGGTATAGACTTAATTCTGTTAAACTTGTGTTATAAAAAAATTAGTATCTCTCTAATTGCCTTATTTTCAACTCAATATGTGTTTGCCAGGGTTAACACTTTTCCTTGTTCAAATCACCTACCAAGAATATTTTCTCCCTAAGTTTTTTTAATCCTTTAGTCTTCAAATATAAATGCAGTCACCAATAATGGGAAATGTAGATTTTTACCATGCATAACAGCCAGACTGAAGCGGTTTGCTTGGCAAAGGGACATTGAGTTAAGGGAATTGGTGTTAACAGTCAAATATCAACAGTTAAAAGCATTCTCATTAGGAGCTAAAAATGATTGACAGAGAGATAGAGCTACCAAGTGTTTACTGGAACGCGTGAAGGTTTATTAATATTGGCACGGGGATGGTCCTATTTGTCTAGACAGTTAGAAAATCTAGTATGTCTGGACTGTGATTTGTGGGAACCTTTCCCCTTTGTAAATCGTATTTTGTTCTCAGTGATAGACATGGCCTGGAGTACAGCACAATATTGGCCTGGAGCTTCAATTGGCTTTGACTGAAACCTGCTAGTCACAAACAATGCTGTAAAACCATTGCCTCTTTTTAATTCCCTTTGAGCTGGGGATCTGGAATGGGGTTTCAGAAACCTGCTGAAAAAAATATTATTTTCCTGATAGTATCATTTCAGAACCTTTAAATTTATTTTTCTTTTCTACAAAGGATGTCTGGGGTTACAATATCTGGATGAAAGGGACGTAAGTACCTGAGGGAAGAGCAATTCCTAAATTATTGCATAACACTTTGTGTCCTGGGCACACTTATTTCTTTTCCACAATGTCATAAAATGGTTAATAAATACAGAATGGAGGAAAAGGCCAGAGCTCCTGGTTCTTTGCCATTCACCTTTTTACTTGCTTTAAATTCTGCAGGCATCCTCTCGATAGTCTTTACCAGCAAATTACTGCTTTCAAAACTTCTCTACACCAAACGACTACAAACACATACTCTCACTTGCTATGTAGGTATTTAATATTTTTTTCTCTTTTCTAAGCCACACAAGTGTTTTCCAGCTTAAATATAGTATCCATGATTGATTATTGTGTTGCCAGTGCCTATTAAAGTCATAATGTCATAGCAATTTTGTCACGAACCAGTACGGCTCATTTAACAGCAAACCTTTGGTTGTGGAAAAGTGCAGTGTGGGTTTAAGCCTGGATTGCAGACAGCTCAGAGGGGGTGGGTTCAGTTATGAAGCCATGCAGCCACAATTCTGGGGTCTATGCAGCCACAATTCTGGGGTCTGTGCCTCAAAACAAGTCACAGCCTCGAATAATGGGGCTATGCCTGTTGCTGTCCCCTTTGGAATCCATGTGGAGATACGTAGCAATACTAGCAAAAGTGTATTTAAATACACCTAGGCCAGAAAAACAAGAGGTGATTTTCACGTGATGAATGGGACATTTTTCAGAGCTGTGGAATAGCCATTGTTTGCTTTACCTTTGCTGTACTCAGGTGGGACAAACAAAGAGATTTTACCAGGTACACTATCGCATTGATTTGAAACCAACCATAAAACCCTGACAAACATACACAGGAACAACCCAACCTTTAGATGACTTAACGTATCAATTTCTTTAAATAGTTAAAAAAGCTCATCTTCAGAGGTTCTTTTTTTGGTTGGTTGGTTGGTTGGTTGGTTTTTAATTCCCAGAAACAGCTCCGAGTTCCCCACCACAAGAAGGACTTAGACCTGTTGGAATGAGTCCAGAGGAAAGCCACAAAGGTGATTAGAGGAATGGAACAACTTTCGTAAGAGGAATGGAGCCTTTTCTAAGAGGAAAGGCTGAGAGAGTTGGGGTTGGTCAGCCTGGAAAAGAGAAGGTTCCAGGGAAATCATATTGTGGTCTTTCAGTACCTGAAGGAAGTTTACTATAAAAATGGAGAGGGACTTTTGGCAAGGGTGTGTAATTGATAGAACAAGGGGTAATGGCTCCAAGCTGAAGGAGGGTGTGTTTACATTGGATATTAGGGAGAAATTCTGTACTGGGGGGATGGTGGCACACAGGAACAAGTGGCCCAGAGAGGCTGTGGATTCCTCCATCCCTGGAAGTGTTCAAGGCCAGGTTGGATGGGGCTTTGAGTGACCTGGTTTAGTGAGTGGTGTCCCTGCCCACGGCAGTGGGTTGGAACTAGATAAACTTTAAGGTCCCTTCCAGCCCAAACCATTCTATGACTATACAACAGATGTGAAAGGCAGTGATTTGTGCTGGTTTTGCTGGTTTCCTTTTGTTTCCAGAACATTTTTTAATGCAAATAGAATTTTCTCTCAAACACAAAATCAGGCTTCGGGAAACTGGGTGGTTTTTGGCCTGTTCTCTGTCCCTTCAGAACTTGACCCCTTCACTCACTGGAAAGATTTTCAGTTGCTATTTCAGTCAGCCCTACTCATCAGTTTTCCCAGCATGCACAGAGAGAGCTCTTGTGCCCATGAGAAACTTCAGCTTTGGAGAGGCCTTGCATCACGATGAACTTCTTTTCGCTGTAACAAAAGCTGCAAGCATTAAGGATCAGGGAGATTTTAAAAATGGCCCCCTCATTACTGCCTCCATTCTGTGAATGACACCTGGTAACACATTGTGCTTTTGTAATTTTGCTGTCAAAATGGATGGTGTTTTATGGCTGGTACATCTCATGGAAATAGATTGCACAGCTCGCTGAAGAAGCAGTTAGTCAACAAAATGCACTCTGGCACTTGGTGTAGTGACTGCAATTATTTGACTGGTGGCCAGCCTAGGTAGCTCTTGGGAGCCATAAATAGTATTTAGAGGGTGCTGTAAAAGCTTTTTAATTTGTTACACCAGAGTTCATCTACATTGTACACCATATGTCATGGCAAAAGCACCCTCTCTTTGTAGAACATTATGCACAAAACAATATGTTATAAACACAACTTTTTAATGGCCTCCAGAGTAGCTGTAGATAGCTCATCCAGGAGGCTGCCTAAAGATGGATCTGTTATGTGGCTGGAAATCTGAGGTCACTTTGTTTTAGCTAATGAAATGAATCAAGATTCACTCTGCATTTCAGATGAGAGCATGGCCCACTAGCAGTTTAATCTCAATAATGTGAAGTCATTCATTACGGATTAATGCAGGAGTTGTTACTATAATTGGAGGATGCCTCCTCTGGAAGCAGAGGAGAAGGACCTCGGTTTTGAAGGGAGGAAGTCTCTGGATGAACCTGAACCCACTGCTGTGCAGCTGATGTGAAACAAGACGAGTAACCCCAGCAGAGTATTGGGGAGAGGTTGGAGCACACGTAGGGTAATCAGCTGCTATCCAAGGCTATGTGAATTTTGTCACTTTGACTCTGTGATTTTGTCACTTCAGTTCATGAGGCTGAAAAGGGGAGAAGGGCAAAGAGAGACTACCAAAGAATGGAGTATGTGTCTGCAGGAGAAGATGAAAAGAGCTTGGCTGGCTTAGCAGTTGAAGGCTGCAAATTGAAGGCTGAGAGAAGATAGGATTATTCTAAATAAATGTGTTGGAGAGGATTAAGCATGAGGGAGGAAGAACTTTATAAACTGAAGGACAATGGTGGTAGGGAAAAGAAAGGGTTAGGCACTGTACATTAGCAAACTTAGTCCAGCAATTGAATGATGATTAACCTTTAAAGCAATAATTTCCACCCACCTCTCCAAGAGGCTGATTATGTGATTGAGACGGTAAATGGAAAATGTGCACTAACCCAATAAAACACAGGTAGCATAGTGATGTTCAACATCTAAAACAACCTGGAATCAGAGATAGACCTTTATAGTCTAAACACAGGTGGGTTTTTTTGTTTTGTTTTGTTTGGTTGGGTTTTTTTAGGTTGGTTGGTTGATTGTTTGTTTGGGGGGGCTGTTTGTTCATTTTTGTTGGTTGGTTTTTTTTGCTTCTCTTGCAAAGGAAATATCAATTCACCATGAAACTCTGAACTGTTTAGGATCTATTTCACCTGTCTGTGTCATCTCAAGCCAGCTGAGGAAAGAAAGTGTTAGAGATTTCATTCTGATAATTTGATTTTAATTGATTTTCTCTTTTGGGATCTTACATTGCTTTGAGCTTTTCTTTTCCAGTCTTTCTCTCTTCACAGTTATTTCTAGCTTTTACTGGCCAAAAATTATTTTTATGTATTGGTGCAGGGCCCGTGCCTGGTTGGGGGGTTACCATAATGTTCATAAGTGTTCTTCTTATGTTAACAAGCATCCCTAAATACGTTTCTATATACTTGTATTTGTCTACATCTCTGTTAGAAAACTCTTATTCTCAAGTTGACTTGATTTTCAGAAGATTGGTAGTGTCCTGAAGCACTTATGACAGAAAGAAATTTTTTTTTTAAGTCAGTCTTTCTTTCTTACTGTAATTCTACTCTGGCCTTTGTTATTGACAGAATTATCCTGTTTGGTCCTCCCAAATAAGATATCAGAGGGCTAAAAAAAGAAAATTATATTCAGTTTACATGTAATCACATCCCTCCATGAGTTTTAGTAGTTTTGAGGTTATTGCAAATTAATTGCAATCAGACTCATAAGACTTGTAAACACGATATGTGTCAGAGAAAACAAATAGCTGCACCTGAAGTCGACCCACTATGTCAGGATGAGTATTCTTGTCTCAATAATTTTTGCTTTATGGTTTAGCCTTCCTGTTACCTGTATTCTTCTAAGAAATGGTGAAAATATCATTCTTATTTGCCATCTGTGGCACTGGGCAGTCTCTCCATGTGAATGGAACTGGATAACATCACTGGAGAAGCTGTTTCCTTGTCACCAGTCTTACATGGCTTCATGCTTCTTTGACTTGCCACCAAAACTGTGTCTACCTCCTCAGGTGAGAGATGCCCCAAGGGCTTCTTCCCTACCAGGACAGTGCAACAGGGGCCGGAGAAGTGTGGCATCAACAGCCACAGCAGCACTGCTCCAGGAAATAGGGGAGACTGTGCAGACCTGAGACAGTAAATACTCTCAAGAACCCATTCTTGCTACAGTGCCATCTCCTACATTCCCTAAATCTTCCTGTTTGAGAGGTAGCCTTTCTGCCTTTCCAGAGGTGAGCAGGAGGCAGCAAAGCAAAGGCTGCTTCTATCAGCCTCAGGGTCTTCCTATGGCTTGAGGTGGCCCTGCACATGACCCATCCTTTATCAGAGACTGCATGTTACATCTATTATAGCTTTGGGTTTGGATATTTCTAAAAAAAACTTTTCCCAGGTGGTAGAATGAGGATTTGTACCATAATGCCTTGCAAGAACTGACTGTACCTTCAAAGGCAGCAGTGGCTCTGATCATCCTGGTACGCAAACCAACTTCTGCTTGTAAAACTTGCCTCCCCAGAGAAAAAGCTTTTGTTGAAATGCAAGGACTCCCTCCAGGGATGTGTGGCTCTCTTCTTCCAAGGCAGGGAAATAATTAACTGCCATGATCTCTCAACCATGCTGTGCTTCTCACAACACTTCGAAGGAGCTTGTTAGATGCATATAACTTACCGTGCTCGTTCCGTGTTAAACCCTTCAATTGCTAAATCCACCTTTTCAAGCTGGAGACAGAGCCAGAGGAGTGAGTCAGTCATGTGGAGCAGGTGTGGCTTCCTGATTTCATTAATTTAGTTAATTGCAGCACTCCTTCAACAGCATCAATCTTTTCTCTGTCTTATGAAGTAAGTCCCTGGTTTATAAATTCAATTGCTGGGGCTGCTTGATGATCAGTTCTGAAAATTCTATGCTTTCCCTCATGAATGTTGACTCTATCTTACTGCCCACTCAGCCAATCAAGTCCAATTTCTATTATAATGAACTTTTGGAGATGTGATGAAGTCTGAATGCCAAGGGCTGGCAAGGAATTATGGTATTTCCCAACTTTACTCTGTGATTCTTTCCTTCTCCAAAGCCCTCATTACTGCAGCTCTAAACAGATTTTGATTGTATAAGGAGGGAAGATGCAATTAGTAAAAGTAAATAAATAATTACTGAGGGAATGTGGATATTAGGCTGGTTAACAATGGTGAAAAGAGGTGCTGCGATCTGATTTGGAAAAAGGAGATTTGGTACATCCAAGGACTCAGTGCATTTAGATCAGGTTTACAGATTATCAATAACTACCTCTGCTTTCATGCAGGGCTCGGGAACACCTTTGTACCTTGGTTTCTTTAACTTCATCTGTCCTCAGAGTTCACTGGCATGCAGAATTTTGATAGATTTTTTCTTTTTTCCCCAAATACTGATGAAGTCCTGAAACACTACACTTAACCAAAGTTTTCAGATGTGTATATTAGAATTCTGGAAGGCTAATTCCACGGAATCAACAGCGGAAATGTAGCTGTTAAAGTCAAAGGATTTGTGCATGCATAACCCAAATGTGTGTGTTTGTGTAAGTAACATCAAACAATTTAAAAGGAAAGTATGATCTTCTATACAGCTTTTAAAATTTATTTTGTACCTTGAAACTCCAAATCTCTGCACAAACATGCTCATTCTAACAAGTTTAAAAATTTTCACTGCCAGTGTTAATTTTTCACTTATTTTTCTTAGTCTTTTTGTATGGCTTGCATACAATCTCTTTTGTGTCTTTTAGCACATTTTCAGAGATAATGCCTGCATTATTTCTGTGTTGTAATAAGGCAAATCTGTTACATAATAATTCCTAAATTTATTCTGAGAAATTTTAAAATCGTAATAACACTACTATTACTACTAAAGCCAGCAGATATATGAAGCATTGGAGTTTAGTGAACTATCTCTTTAAGTCATATTATTATTTCACCTTTTTTTAGGTTATTATGTCATGCTATAGCAGTGGGACAGCCATTCCGGAATTCAGCCTTTGTTTTTGTTCTGTTTAAATGTGAATCTTGCAATATCTCTGAAAATTACCACAGATGTAATCAGAGGCGCTTTAGTCTGGCAAACCAAGTAACAAACATAGGAATAATTGATATGATTAGCTCTTCCCAGAATAAATCAATGATAAGGATTTGTCTGTCTTTGCTGAGTGTCTAATTTCCAAGCGGGTGGTTTTAGAGGTAAGCACAACGTTCAGAGCTCTGCAGACCTGCTTCCCACAAGAAGTGTTCCTTCTCCATTCCCACAAGTCATATTCCACGTGCCCTGAAGCCACGAGGCCATGGGCAAGCTGTGGTGACATCGGTGGCTCAGGGTGTGATGGGGCTGGTCCAGTTGCGGTGGCACCGCCAGGCGCGAGGAACCGCGGAGCTCCAGAGAGGAGCAACTAACCAACAAATCCACTGAGATGCTCCATCAGCTAATGCTCAGCACGGGGCTGATTTCACAAATGGAGGCCAAGGTCCTTCGCAGGCAATATGACAGGAAGCAGGATAATGTAATGTGGCAGATGCTGCATGGAGGGGAATTGGGGTCATTTTGCATGCCCATGTATAATGCAACCTTATGCCATAATTAAGACGCTGGATAGAAGCAGTTGAGAGGGATTAGCTACTGATCCATACATTTTATGTTTCTGTTTATTTAAGATAAAGCCCCATGCTAGAATGACTTTTTTTTTAATATTAAGCCTCTTTAAAGCTTTAATTTCCTTTATTTTCTTTGTAGATGTATTTTTTTTAGTGTCTTTATCTCTGTTTTAGTAAAAAGATGGATTTCTAGAACATGGCCTGGCTTTAGAAGCTGACTTATAAAGCAGGACAGAGATCTATAGAATTGAACCATAATTCCCATGATTCATGGCAGCACTATACCCAAGGGGAAGTATGCTTCCTTTTTTCAGGGAAAAGTGGAGTAGTCTCACTTTTCAAGTATATGGAGGTGAATAATGAAGTTCCCCATAAAAACTGGGCATTCCTTCTGAAATATTCTTCCCTCAAAAAACATAACCTCCTATTGGTGGACGACTATGACTAGAATATATCACCTGCTCAGATTCTGGAGTCAGAAATGGGAAGATGTGAAACTTTTCTGTAGGAGGAAGTTGTGGACTGAAGGCCAGAGTGGACATGAACATTTTGGACCCCTGTTAAAGTCAGCTTTGATAGGGGAGATAGGGGCCAGGCAGAATCAAGTTATGCTCAATTATTCAATTAATTTCTATCACTGGTTATTTCAAATATTCAAGATGGTGCTTAGGAACAAAAGGTTGGGGCAACCATCTGTTTGAAAACTGTGCCAGTGAAAATGAAATGATCAATTAGAATCAAAGGTAGACTTTTTATCTGACATGGTAAGTGGAAAAAATGCAAAGTTATGAAATCCTGTGAGCAGACCCCTTAGAGTTTATGGTATGATTGAAACTGAAGCAATTTTTTTCTAGCTAAGGAAAAATAATCCTGGTTCTCTCTCTTTGCACTTCTTCTCCTTCTCTCACTGCCTTTCTGTGCTGTTTTCTTGCTCTCAGCAAATCTCCCAGTGTGTTTCCAAGTTAGATAGTTCAGCTTTATCAATTTTGTACTTTTTTGGTCCTTTGCAATTCCCATGGTACTTCAGTGGAGCTGAAAGTCTTTGAAGACCATCTCTGTAGAGTTCTGAAGACAGTTTTTTCAGCACACTTAGCCTGGAGATTATCTTCTTCCCTTTTTTGGAAAAAGATAGGAGAAGAAAAAAAAAACCCAGAAACTGTGTTAATTCTTGAGAGCTACATCATATCAGTGCCAAGTTCCCAGAGGATCAGACAATTTCTACTTCCCTGTGGTGGGTAGGACCAGAGGCTACTTTGCTCTGTAGATGAAAACTAAACATAGTTCCTTGTCCCTTGTCTCTTGTTCATGGACAATTTGCCTGTAAGGGAGTTAAAAGTTAGTCTGTATTCTTGTATCTATTTCCTTTCAGAGTTTGTATGGCTACGATAAGGCAAATTCACCATCTGGGAGAGAGTGCTTATTATTCAGCTGAAACAAGGCTTAGAAATACAAGCAAACCACAAGACTTTCACTGGGAAAACCACTCTCGAACCAAAGCTGTGACAAATAATCTGACATGCAATCTAAATTTCACCAAGAACAAGCAACATTAGTTGAGGCACATTTGTAAGTACAAAATGCGAGACTTCTTAATTAAAAAAAAAAAAAAAATTAAACCTCATGTCTTTTGAATGCCTTTGTACCTTTCAGTGCCACCAGTTCAGAAAACAGATCATCATTCATATTTATGAGAGTAATTTGTATCAAATCATAATTATCTTGTGTAAAATTCATTCTCTCAGCACATGGGAAAAATATTCAAAAGGCAAAATGGAAGGGCCATAATATAAGCATTTGCCCCTCATCCCACACTGCAGAACCTTGTCTAACCTGGAGTCTTGACCTATAAACTCAGTAACTGATTTTCCTGTAGGCAAAAGTTCAAGGTTTGGTTGCTTCCAATGCAAGCATTTTTTCAGTCCTGGATCCTTTTAAAATTAATTTGGAATACAGATTTCTCTGCCTGTTCTTAAGACTGCCTGTTCTAGAATACGTGGACTGAGAGCTTCTGGGACCTGAGGACAGGCCAGTTTTAAGAAAAAGGAAACAGCAGGTACATTTCAACTTTTGGAGCTGCTCTTCCCCTCTTCCCCTAGCCTACCTGTGTCTGCCATGATATCTGTTTCCAAGCACTCCTGTTATTAATAGTGTTTTCCAACAGACTGATTCATTTCCCTACCCTGGTCATTACAGGCAGTCAGTGACCTTTAGTAGATGAAAGCTTGAGGCAGTGCTGAATGAACCTGTTCCCTAAAATCAAAGCAAACTCAGATTATTAATTACATTAAGCTTTAACCAGGGTTTTTAATTGCAAATTTACTTTTCTGTTTGGTTGGTTGCATTTGAGTTTTTTGCTTTATGATTACACCCAGTGGCACCAATGAGAGGAATGTGCCATTTTGAGCTGTTAACAGTTCTTTTTTCTCTTTAACTCCTCACCTGAATCCCAATGAAAGCAGGAAAAAGTCTACTAAATTTGCTGGGTTTTTTATTAGTTTTGTCTTACTTCTAGCCCTGAAGAGAGGCGCAATTGCATCAGACTGTCTATAGTTTGAAAGTTTGGGAACCTGCAGTATGTGTTGTGCATGACATGGGAATGGATCTCTCCAGGTGTGGGTGACTGGAAAATAAGGTGTGAATTTATGAATTCAGCTGGAAAAATGGCCATCACGAGCAAAATGTGCCAAGGCATCTTCCTTTGGAGACTGTCTCTGGCATAGTGGTGAATTCACCACATTATTTAGATGCAGAAATACAATTCTGTCCCGCCATTCTCAGCACTCTTTGTTTGAATAATTATCTTCAGTTTTAGATTTTTTTACATATATCTTAAAACATCTCAGCGCGTGAAAGCACACACAAATACAAAAAAGGCATTAATTTCATCTTAATGCGATGACTATTCAAACAGTTACTAAATTTAGCAGTACAAGATAAGAGACAAATATTTTGTAAGTATCTAAATAGAAATTTAACTCCAAAAGGTTCACTGTGTGGTTCAGTAATTTAAGAAGTTAACAGGATAATTATATCACTGTCTGTGTTCCTCTGCAGTGTCTCCAAAGGACAGGCTCTCAATATGGGGACAAACCTCTTTTCCATATATACCTATTTTTCCTCTGAGATTCCACTCAAATCAAATTTCCCCTTCTATGCTTAGGGATACACATAATAGAGTTCATGATTTACTGGATTAAAAATATCAATTGTCTCATTTCCCTAACAGGATAATGCTTACCAGTTTGTATACGCTACTGCTGTCCCTTGTGTGTTGACAGATAGTAAAGAAAAGCCTTTACTGAATGCAAATGAAAGCCTGAGGACTGATGTTGTAGTTAAGTGGACTATAAATGGATAACTATCCACAGTAAATGAAGTGCTGTATATAAACTCCCTTAGTGGGGCTTAGAGCTCCTGTAGCTGGGCAGGAAGTTTTCAGAAGAAAACACAATAAGAAAATGTTGATTAATTAAATCTACCAGCAAATCTGGATATGTTTTGACAACTTTTGTCTGGAAATGTTTCTCTTGGCTCCAGGATGGGAAGACTGTTTTGAAAGGGGATACAGCTCAGTAGAAACACACTACTGATTTTTCTCATCAGCTTTGTAGGAGCATCAGGTTTTACTTCCTACTATGCCACTGTGCCACATTTCCTACAATTTTGACTACTTCAGGCCTATTCTACTGCAAATGTTCTCACGCTCTGAATAAGTAGATATTCAGTGGAGGAGAGGAAAAAGCTGCAGCGGCTGGGCATGCCCTCTACGTCTTCATTTGAAAGACAAAACCAACAACAATAAGATCTCTTTGAAGGAGAAGGTATTCAGACACCCAAGCTTTGGTCAACTGATGAAATCAGTTTTTCTTTGTGGATTGAGAGGTACCTCCAGAAACACAGTCAGAGAGTAGGAGCCTGAGCTGTTTGCTGAATCCCCTGGCTGCTGTGATGCCTCTGGCCCCAGGGACTAAAGGCAGCTTTGATTAACCTGCTCATTTGAGTTCCTTAGGTCGTATGGATTCCATCTCCTTTTTACACAGCATCTCCTCTGGGAGAGCACCAGGCTCAGAACTACAGACAGAATCCAATAGTGACATTCTTGTTTAAAGGGCTAAGCCCATTGATGTCAGTGGGAGCAGGGCACATGGATATCACTGGATCATCAAATTTCCTGTGTAGGACTAACATCAAAGTAAATGACAACCTCCTTAGATTTTTGTTAATCTATGAACTCTCTTTATCACGTGAATGCAAATTCTTTGTGGAAATATACATTTCTCATTATTTCTTTTTCTCCTTTAGGCTGCCCATTTTGTCTGACAGGCATCTGTTAGGTGCTGCTGTAGTCTGCTCATATCCCTTGCCTTTATCAGCATTATGATCGTCTGTGTTTAGTCTGGTCCTCTTCATGGCTTTTCTCCCTGGCTGATGGGAGGTTGGGAATCCACAAGCCAGCAGGACTCTTCCTGCCTCACAGAGCCTTGTGCATGTCTGTCTGCTGCCAATGCACCTGCAATTACCCATTGCTGATGCACAAGCAGAGAAAAGATGTTTTGGATTATCAGCTTGGGCATTGCTTGCTCTCCTGCATTAATTTAAATGTAACTGTTGTGTTGAAGGCCCTGAAGCTGTGTTGACAATCCTTGTTTTGTGAAATAATTAATTTGAATGCTTGATGTTGCTGTTTTTCAGGGATGGTGGTGATGCCAGTTATCAAGTAAGCAAATTCCTGCCATCTCTCCAGAAATACTGAATTCTTAAGTGAACTGGGCTACTCATTATTTGCAACAAGAAAGAAAAGTGTGGAGACTCCATCTTTCTTACATTTGTCAGCAATGAGCACCTCAATGGAGCAAGAAAAGGTTTCCCTACCAAAAACATCTTCTGCTAATGGAAGGTGAGGAATGGATTTTGTAACACAAGGGAAGACTTGTGCTTTTAAAATAATATTTTCATTTAGCGTGAATAGAGATTTTAGGAGAAAGTGTCCTGTGAAATAAAACTTCCAACCAAGAAAACTTGAAAAGGTTTTATTTCGCAAAAAAGGGGATTTTGGATTTTTGTGCCGACTTTATGTTGGACATGGACAGAAATATAAATGTGTGTAACTGTTTAAGTATTTTACACAGTGATGTTGTTTCATATAACATGAAAAAACATTTTGGAAATTGTAAAAATAAAATGTTACTTTTTAAAAAGTGCTGCTGTAAAAATAATTCTAAAGTTCTTTTTTTCAGGAGGAAACCTGAATGTTTTTTATTATTTAAACAGTAATGGAACTTTCTGTCTTATACTCTAAGTTGTAGCAACTTATCTAACAGGATAAATAATATGTCTAAGGTAAGACTAGAAACTTGTGGGTAATGCAGAAAGTGCGTTAAGGTATCATGAATCTTAGCTTGTAACCTCTCTAATCATAAAGCATGTACTAAGACATTTATCTGCCTGGAAAAAAATGTTGCCTAATTTTTTACTCTTCTGTTTTAGACTGGTTTAACCCAATATTATGTAGGTACAAAAGCAGGAGATGTGGGGCTGCCCTAATCCCAGGTTCAAACTTTGCAGACACCTTAGAAGCTACAGACCTTGCACTAAGAACCCAGAACGCTGAAAATATTATTTCAGAAAAACTCATCCCTAGTTCTCTGACATCAGCTTTACTCAGAATTCTGTCTCTTCTCTTGTTCCTTTTGGTGTTCAGAGTTGAGACTCTCAGTGCCAAAATGCCAATTGGGTTAAAACTTCCTGCTAAGGTGGCTGTTAATTTTAACTCGCAGGTGCAGCCATAAATCACTAGGACAAAGCCAGACCACATCAGCATCTATCATTAGTTCTCCTACATTAGTAAATTAGCAATCTCCCCTCCCTCAGGCAGATCAATCACACTGTGAGCAGGTTCCCATGATACTGTCCCACAGCATCCACTCTCTACCCATTACATCCGGCAAAAAATATCACCAGCCCTTCCCTTATCTTCATGCTGCTGTTCAAATGTTTGGCACACCAAAATCTCTGGAACAATCTGCCCAGAACACAGAGGGACACCACCAACACCTGGGCTGCTTTTCGATTGTCCAGGCAATCAGCACTGTCTCGTTTCCCTGCATGGGAATGGGCTTGGAAAAAGAGGGAGACTGCCTTTCCTCCTGGGCAATCAGTGCTGCTGCAGCCATCATGGGCAGAGTGCAAGCGAATCTGAGGCTGTCCTAACCATTCCCATTGTCAGAACATTTATGAGATTGTGGCCATATCACAGCTGGCTGTTCAGGGAATAGGCAATAAGTTAAACCATTTCCCCTGCAGATGACAGATGGGACCAGGGGATAGGGACTGATGAATATTGCTAAAACCTCTCCATGAATATCCATACATCTTATTGATGCTAGAGCTAAAGCTGATAGAGCTTGAAGCAGAGGAAAGGCTCTTTCTGACAGCATTAGGGGAGCAATATGGAAGGAGCAAGATACTTTCTCATTAAACAAACAAACAAACAAAAAAGTATCAATACATTTTCTAAGCTTCAAAAATAATGAGAGTTTATCAGTCTCTTGACAAAATTCAGGCATGATAGAAAATTGCCATTGTCCTTCTATCTTGCTGGTTTTTGCTCCCTTCCATCTCCTGTCTGACCATCTGGTACGCACTCTCTCTCCAAGAACTGAATTACAATGCACACCTTGGCCATAGCTGCCACTTTTGCAGCCCCAAGGACTTCTGCACCCTGCTTGAGGCCTTGTGATCAAATTGGCAAAGTGAGTTATTAGGTTGATCACTCCTCTACTTTTGCTGAAATCCAAGGTACAACACTTCACTGCACTGGAAGGAGGAAAACCATTGCAGACTCAGTCAAATAAACATTCATGTCCATGACCTGAGTATCACCTGGGGTTCCCCAGCTCTGGTGGTGGGCGGTTTGCTCGGCTTTTGCAGGAAAGGATGAAAGGCATGAACTCTGCTCCTCCAGAGACAGAAAAAATGATTTTTTCATAGGCCTGGGAGCAATTTTTGTTTTACTTTCACACCGAATCCAGCTGAGTTCTGCAGAAGCAATACCTCCTTGCCTCCCATCCAAAGGCTGGAGCTCAGAGCTGATGGCTGCTTTAGCTGCAACTTGCAGCCTTGCCCTCGGCAAACATAGTTCAAGTTCAAAATGTATTTGCTCCTCTGTAGTCTGCTGGAATGGCAGTACTCCAACCCAGAAAGCTGCCTGCAGCTTCAGAGAAAGTATAATGCTGAATGAAATGAGTTTTAAATGGGAGAAAGGTGGTGTTGCTGGAGTATCTCCTGTTGTACATCCACTATGGGAATGGCATCTCCGTGACTTGGTGATTAAGAGCATCTGGTCATGCTATGCTGAGGTTATATAAAACTAGATCTGAAACTGGAGAAATTCTGTTCATGTATATATTTTCACCTAGGAGTTGAATGTTGTTTCCAGGACAAATAGTTTGAAGTTTGGAGGGAAGGCTGACATGGAAGGAAGAGGATATATCTCTTACTTGCATAGTCCAGATGTCTTGTCAATTAATATTGCTGCAATTAAATTCACAGCAAATGCAACTTGGGTCTTAGAAAATGCAACAGTTCTTGAAGTTTTGGCAGTTCAGTTTTATCTGAGCAAATGGAGGCTCAAACCATGTGAATTATCTCTGAGTTTTTAAAAAGAAGCTTCATTTAAAAAACTGAAAGGTAAATGACTTCAGATGGTAAACTGCATCAGGAGAGCTAAATAAGGAAAAAATATTGTTACAGTGACAGTAATATTAGCTGCCACAAACAAAAATCAGTCAATAAAAGCACTTTGGAAAGTTAAGAAGCCAAATGCATGAAAAAGCCTCTCCCCAAATTCAATATTTTGTTGTATAAAATATTAGCACTCGGATTGAAATCACCACCTGAGTATAGTATTTTTTTCTGTTTTATCAGCAATCTCTCTCTTCCCCCTAGTAAATTCATTTATTTGTTCAAAACTGCAGTGTGTTGCCAGCACTTTCCAACATATGTAGGTAAGATAATGCACTTTCCATCCACCCTAAACCTCTCATTCCACAGATTATTGATTTAACCATGCTGCTGTAAAGACAAACAGTCATATTCTCTTTCTGTGGCTCAGGTGACCAAAACTCCTCTTGCTTGATGCAATCTACCTCATTATAAGAGGGCCTGGGGGGCTGTGTTTGCACATGGCCAAGCACAGAGCCTGTGCTGAGTCGCTTGCCCACCATCCTGCTGATTCACGATTTCACAGATTGTGCCCTGACACAGGCTCAGCCTGATCTGTAGAGACTTTCTGAAGTAGGAAATGCCAATCTTTGTCCGTAGACCCCAGAAGTTCATCACTAAGAACAAGGACAAAAGTAGAACCAGAAACTAGATCTGAAACTGAAAAAATTCTGTTCATATATATATTTTCTCCTAGCAGTTGAATGTTGAACTGCTCTTGCCCAGCACATCTATCCCAACTTGCCTTTTTCTAAGCAGCTGAGGTAATGTGTGTGTTGGCTCACAGTCAGCCATAGGGGCAACAAAAACCACCCCAGCGACTGGAAATCTTACATTTGGGGTTGGGTCCTGTGTTTCTCTGCAGGATACCCTGAGGTCTGTATTTTCATGCACTTTTGGATGTACTTGGATCAACAAGGCTTACCCTACACTTTCTGTCTGCGAGAAACACTTGGGTTTCGAGCTAAGTTTGACCTAAATGATTGGGAAATTTTGACCCTGCTTAGATAAGAAGCCAGGTCAGTTATCCAGGCTTCTTCCACCACCATGGAGAGTTTCTGTGCTCTATCTCATCAGGTACACTTAAAAAGGATGCCCAAATCTCAGTAACAGATATTCTGGCTGTGTCTGTAGGGCGTCTTCCCTTTTGTGAGCCCTAAATCCTTCCTGCATCACCCAGATGACCTGTGCTGCTACGTACAGATTTCTGCGCCAAGCCTGTGATTTACAAACTCTCTGATAGTCACCTAAAATTATCACAGATGAGCAGCAAGGAGTAAGAGAAGAACAATTCCTAGCTGGCAGCCATGGCTGGGGTTTGTCTCTCCCAAAGGCAAACATATAACCTCAATGTTTAAAAAATACCTGCAAATGCTGTGAGATCAGGAGGGAAAGCCAGGAAGGTAGGAGGCTCTGGGACTTTCCTTTTCCTGGTTCCCTAGCACACACCAAAGCCCTGGGGCCGAGTCCTTCACAGGCAAGGGGACATCAGAGCATCACACAGAAACACAGAATGTGCCCAAATGGAACGGACCACCAAGGGTCACTGAGCCCATGTTGACGTCCCTGTATTTATGGCTGTGTCTCCACTCCTGTGTCCAGGGCCACATCAGCCCATTCCTGCAGCAACCCAGCAAAGAAGAACTGTTTGTAATTCCTTCCAGCTACCAGACAGAACCAAATTTGACGGTTTTTAGTTTGTTTATTTTCCCTGACAAGGACATCTGTTTACTAGAACTCATCTCCAGCGTTAGTGAACATCAAAAGGGACGTCTGTGAGACTGCAGCTGGATTTAGATGGTACAAAGCCCTTCAAGTGACTGTTTAAATCTCTTTTCTCTTCTGCATCCCCAATCTCCAAATAGAAATGGGCTAATTTTAAATGCATCTCCAGATTTTGCCAATTTATTTAATGTGTCTGTCCTAACTTGTGCTTCAGGATCACCTTTGGGGTGAAGTGTAGCATTTATTGATTTTTAAAAAAATAGAAGCAGAAAATAGTAGCTATCCCGAAGCACATACATGTATTATTTTATTCAATAAAACCAGGTAACTGGGGAGGTGGGGAGAAGTGTGCAAACTGAGGAGGATCCTTTTTTGTTATTCTTCTGATATCAACCAGCATACACTTAATCTCAGGAAGACCTCATTTAGGAGTACTGTGCATTCATGTTGTATGCCCATATGACTGTTTATTTAGTTGTGAATTGATTGATCAGGAAATAAGTGCTTTTCAAGTTGACAGTATAAATAATGAAACTTTATTAGTGATATATGTGACGCATTTAACAATGCTAATTTTCTGTACTGCTCTGTGTAATTCACTTGCCTTTTTCAGTAGGCTGTAAACAATAGAAGGTTTGAGGGAAATCACTAATTTGTTGGCTTTCTAAAAGGTAATGGAAAGGAATCCAGAATTTAGGAATATTTCTAGAGTGCCATCTAGTGGGAAAAGAAATGAAGCCACAAGAAAATGGAACTCAAAACACAGCTTTGGAAAGTATGTCTTAATACTCAGAACCATCTCTTCATTTTCCCCTACAGATGAACACAGGCAGACACTAATGGATTTTATGCAGTTTGGTTATGACTGGAAAACTTTATTTGTTACATTTTTATTAAGTATACATGTATATATATATATGGTGGAAATAATTAAAATTAATTCCTTCTCTGCTTTTAGTTTTTGAAAAAATAACAAATGTCTGGCTTAAGCCCAGACTTAAGATTTTGTTTAATCACCTTCTGACCTCATACTTCAAAAGCTTTGTCATTAAATCTTGATTTCATTTTTGTGCTTTCAATTAAGTAACAGACCTTTACATTTGAAATGGTGATATATAGAAACTGAAGATCACTGTTATGAAACAGGCTTTAAAAGAAGACAGATTCAAAAAATTGTGTTATTGTCTCGTTGCTTCCAGGTGTGGCTTTATCAGAGGTGGCTCTTGGTCCTCCTTAGCAAAAGCACACGTCCTGTGCTCCTGTGGTTATAGCAGACTCATTGCTACCTTTCAAGTAGGTTTCTATAACCACCTAACATCTCATTACATAGGTAATTCTCAGGGTATCCAAAAAACCCCAATTTGGCTGTCTTTGCAGATGCCAATTTTGCAAATGTGGCCCCAGGTTTAATGAGGAAAATACCAGGAACTCACCAAATTTTTCTTGCTTGCAGGGCTTGTTTGGGGTGGCCTGGCAGAGCCAGAGGGCACAAGCAGAGGACAGAGCAGTCTGTGCATGTGAGTACTTTTGCATTTGTCTACCTGTGCACTGGGGACGGATTGAGTGCAGCATTTTGTAATCCAGATGTCTTTCTGAGGAGGGATCACATCTGGGCAGCTGTGTACATCTCATAGCTGTCTCCTGGAAGGGGAGTTTGGTGGATTTCAAATAACAATTAATGCTCCTACAGTTTGCTTTCTATCAATACCTGTCAAAGGATGCTGCTGCTGTGTTGGGGTCATTGGTCTGGTAGACTCACAGCAGTATCAGCTCTGAGAAGCTCACCAGCCAGGCATCTCTGTAGTAGATGTTTTTTTCTTTTCAATCAAGAGCAAGAAAATCAAGTCTCTTCACTTTCTTTATACATGCTTGTTAATTAATGTTCTTCAAATTTATCTTCAACATATGGCCTGTTGCAGGGAACTATTTATGTCAGAGAAGAGCCATAGTTGTATTCACAATGGCTGGCTTTGGGATTTAGAAATGTTTTCAGTAAGCATGTCATCTGTCTGGGCTGTCTTTGAAAGGGAGAGATTTTTATCTATGGTAAAAATAATATTTGCATTAGAGAGGCTAAGTGTAGTGTATTGCTATGTCCATTTGGTATACAACACTGGTAAATTTATTGATCTCAAGATGAGATAAAAGAGGGGAATGACAAGAAAACTGATGAGAAAAGAAGTGTGGAATTGAGGCAGGAAGATTTTTTTATTCCTTCTGAATATTGCATAAACTGTGAAGGAGAAGACTCTTACAACAGTACCAGTGAGCAATTAGCGGGGGAAAGGAATCGGGAGGATGTGGTATGCAAAGTACTCAAAGTACAGCTTCCTGCGGAGTTTAACCCAAGCTCTGCTTTTGCCTTTCTTAAGTTAAAAAAAAAAAAAAAAAAAAAAAAAAAAAAAAAAAAAAGGCAAAATTATGTAGAGATCACCCTTGCAGCCTGTGTGCTTGAAAAGCCATAAGGAGAAGAATTTGCCAAAGAAAAACTTTGATGGTAGCATGGAGAGTCCTCTCTCCGAATATGCTGCTAAGTTCCTGACAGCAATATTGAGAGAGAAACAGGGATGGATCAGAGGAAGGAGCAGAGAGGAAGAACTTTGGTATTAGGGAAGGAATGTTTTTTAATGTGGTCAAAAATTAGATTGAGTGTTTTCTGTAGAGTATTTTATCAGCTTTACAGGTTGGTATTTCCCTATACCTAAGGACTCTCAAATTCTGAGAAGAACACATTATTTCTCTGTTTGGAGGTGTCATACAGGAGACCTCTGGTAGCATTGTTTTCTGCAAGAGGAGCTCTGGTACAATTACTGTGTATTTTCATGGTGCTGTGTAGAGTGGGTTCATGATGTGCATGACTGAAATCTGGAACGAAAGAGAGGGACTGGAATGGCAGCCATGGACAGTGCAGACCTGTATCTGTGAGATACAGAAAGGGGTTCAAATAAGCAATAAGGATCACACTCTTCTGGGAGTCCCAGGCTGGATCCCACTCCTGTGCCGGATGTGCCTGCGCGGAAGCGGCTGCAGATGGGCACCATAAATAACTCCCATGTCACAGGAACAGCTCCCGGAGGCAGCGAGAGCGGGAAAGTTGCGCTTTTCCTGCATTCCTGTTTCACTTCTGCTTTCCCCACTGAGGCTGATTCATTCTGCTGCAGTTTCAAACAGATGCATTAGATCCTTTTAGGTTGAGCTTTGAAAGCTTGTTAGAGAGATGTTTCCAGTTTTCACTCTTATTGCCAAATCACTCCTCCTTGGATCTTGCCATGCTCCTGAAGGAGTTGTGAAGGCTGACAGTCAGCGGTCTTGTAGAATTAAGAACTCAAACTTTTTGACCCTAAAAAAAAAAGATAAATTTGTAGTTTTAGCTTAGGGATAAACTCAAACTCCTGAAGATCCTCTGGTGTTTGACTCAAAGTATTTGATGTTTTTTTCCTATGGAAAGAAAATACCCTAATTCATGTATAGAGACGTCTCCAGCTGATTCATTTGTGGGTATTTTTACCCCCTCTGAGTCTAGCTTTATTTCACTCATGGGAACCTTTATACAAGCAGTAGAGCATGCATGATCTTGAATTATTTTTGTTTAGCTAATATCTCTAAAATACTTATGCAATGGTTTAAAATATGTGACCTGCACAAAATACATGTGTGAATACAGCATGAAAAAAGATATTTTTGTGCCACTTTTGCATCTTAAACTAACTGAGGAGGACAGAACGCACTTTCTAGTGCATCAGGTATCCTTGCTGTCAGCCTTCACCTTGTTGGTCACCGTCAGTGCAGTGAGTGTTGAGACTGGGAGTTTACTTGCATCTCTCAACAGGTTGCTTCTGGTCCTTTCTGACACTTTATTCTCACCAGCCTTTAACAGTTTTTTTCTTTTCATACTGAGATGGTCAACACTGCATTTAAGAATCTGCTCCTGAATGCAATTCTTTGTAGATGTCATTAAAGAGTGATGAGTTCAGGCCAAAATACCGTGATGTTAATGAAAGTCATTGCATTGATTTTCATACTCTCCAGTGTTTGTGCTACGTATTCATTTCAATGGCTGATGGATCAATCCCCTCCAAATGCTCTGTAAGATTAGCCAGGAGTGGAAGTGAGCGAGGTACCATGGAAACAAAAGGCTCGAGTGTAATCCATAGACGAGAATCTTGTTGTCACAGACGAATTTACTTAGTTGGCTCTCATATAAACACAAACATAAGAAAAAGCACATCAGCCTAGGTGTTAGTGTAAGGATTGTATTTTTTTTAATTAGTCTGGTAAATATTTCATTAGCAACTGTAATAAAATATTGATTTCAGTGTCTCCATTAATCCATATTACTTTGGTTCTGTACTTTTATCACTTTTAATAATTTAGCGAAATCTTTTACTGGACACCTTCCCCTCTAACTACCCCAGGATGGGAAACTAAGTTACTGTGGAAATATAATTATTTTTTCCCCTGTGCCATCTCTCCTAATTCAATTAATTACATAATGTCATAATGTCTGGTTTTATTTTATATTTTATATATTAATATAAACCAAACAGTTAATATTTTCTTGCAGACAGCATCCCCCTCACAATCCTAAGACTCTAAAATGACTGTTCATACCATTAGCACAGAGCAATATTTCTGAATGGACGGTATACAAAAGATTCCCAAACACTTTCCATGGGCAAGAGAAAGCATTCTTATTTCAGAGAGAGGCTGGCCTATTTTGGAGAAGTTAGAAGCTTGAAAAAAAGCCAAAGCAATAGCTAGATACAAAGGGGGAAACAGAGAAGTAAAATATCAAAAGCCTTGTTGCTTTGGCTGTTTACCTTGCACATGTGCTTGGGCATTAAGGTTAACAGTCAGGACACCTAATTATTCTCATACAAATCCTTCCAATAATAAATGACTTTTTTTTTTTCTTTAGAGCAGTTGAAGTCAAAGCAGTACTTTGACTAAATATGCTGACCACTTACCACTATTTGTAATTGTAAAGTATGTGTTTAATCTGCTAATATTTTCAGTAGTACATTACCACAGAACCTGCTTATGGCTTCCTATTTCTTTTCTCTTAGACAGTCAAAGTACAGGGTGGCTCTACTGTATCCTCAGTGGCAATGTGTAGTTGCATGTTAACATATAATGGTTAAATACTGATTAAATGCCTGAAAAATGCGTATTAAGCTTGATCTTCTAAAATCTGGTGTAAATGGCAAGTGGTATTTCCTTTGAATTTAGTTTCCTTGGAAGTATCAAGATTGTTCCTTAATTCCTTTTAGCACTATAGAAATCGGCTGGCATCTGAGCTATTTCCAGTGGCAGCATAATAAATATGGAAACAAAGACATTAAGTGCACCAAAGTCTAACTGGCAGACTTTTGGCATGGTGTTTATGGTATTCTCTTGGTCATCAAACCAGCGACAGCAGTGGTTAACGCCCAATGTAGCAGCTAATTTCTGTCACATGGATATTTGTCTGGGAAATTAGCCTGGGTCTGAGCCAGATGGAATTGCACAGTTTCACAAACTTTGCAGCTCTATTAGCTTGAATTCAGGAGAGCAGACATGGCCTTGACAAGCATATGATTCCGTGCTGCATTGCCTGTCCTGGGAAGCTGTTCAGCTTTTCTATATTTAACAGATGAAAATGTCTCCAGAGTTCGTCAAACACATACTCAAGATATCACAAGCTGCAGCTGGCAGCTGGGAGCTCTGCAGTTCAAGGTTAATAGGACACTAATTAGTAAGTATATAGGGATATCAGCACGTAACACCCACTTTCTGAGCAAGTAGGAAAATGAATTAATAGTCAGAGAAGGAGGGCCCTTCTCCAGCTGCCTCCAGCTCCCTGCAGCTCTTGTTCCATCTTCCCATGAGTTTCCAGGGCATGTGCTACAGTGAGGTCCTGCAGACACAGCTGGGAGCACCAGGGAGCCTTGCAGAGCTGGCACAGGGAGACAGCCAGGTTACCCCTGGAGAAGGTCAGAGTCAAGCTCTGCGTTGTTCTGCCCCTTGCAGACCCCGTGAAAGCCTGGTAATGTGGCAAAAATACAGCCCCAGGTTATGGGAACTGTCCTAACGCCAGAGGAAACTAGCAGAGAACAGCACCCATCTGACAAGCAGCCTCTCTTCTGGTGTCAGCAGAAATTGAGGGAAAGAGAGAAGATAGGACTGAAAATTGCTGAAACACTGAGTTGAATAATAACCAGGGAATGATCCTTCTTAAAGTGGGAAAGAGCAAGATTAATGCGCATTTTACCAAGAGATAACGCTTTTGCAATTACTATTAAGTATCCAGAAGTCCCTAATTCAAAATATGGATAATTTACTGTAAATCTTGCCACTGACTGCCATATTTTCAGTATCTCTTGGCTGTAAATTTAATAGCTTCAGGAAAAATCTGGTTCAATGTATGTGGCATCACACCCGTCTCAAATCTTTTCTTCTTTATAACAGCCATTCTTTCAGGACTCAAAAGCACATTTCATTGGTTAGGAATCCCATCTGTATAATTTAGAATTATCCAAGATAAGCCTGGGGGATAAAATTAAAAGCCAAGTTTGATGAGGTTGGTTCTTAACTTCCTTGTCATTTGGCTATCTGGGACATTGATTCTTTAGATGGCTTTATGTGTGACAGCCCATATTCCTAGTAAATTCAAAACTAGTGACTTTGTGTTCACAGAGATCTCAAACTAATTTTTGTCAGAGACTTTTGAAAATGTAGGTTACACAAACTCATCTGTGGTTCAATAGCTTTGCTGTCTCCTCCTATAACTCAGCTTTTCATTTTTACCCAGATCATTCTCCATTGCATCCCTCCTATTACAATATATTCTCCTTAGTTTGCAGTCAGGCATTGGCAATGAATGGGAGGGAAGGTGAAAGCTTCATGCATCACAGAAGTGGCATAAGAAGGAATAAGTTGCTCAGATGTCAAAGCAGTATTAAGTCTAACCAAAAGGATAGTACAATTACCTGGGAATATTCAGGAAAATGCAGTGAAAATGACAGGCTGACGTTCTGTTGGTATGAAGAAAAGTGAAGCTGCCTTGCGGTGGAGAAAAGGCAGTAATGAGTGGACAGTGCAGCTATAATAATGCTTTAGGAATTATTTCATGTTGTACTGTTAATTAAGGAGACAGCTCTACACTTTTCAGCTTCTTTCTTAAGTCAGGAGTAGAATTTCTACTTCTCACAGGATTGCTCTCAGAGATGAGACCAAAAAGCGCTTCTGGTATCAGCTGAGATTGCTGCATGTGAGCTTGAAGCTTCAGGCCTTGGAGAAGGAGTGCTCGGAAGAGAATGACACTGAATCCTACTCATATAAAGGTATCTCAGGAGAGGTCCACACTGACATTGCCACGGTGCTACAGAACATGCACACACCTGACTTGTGGAGCAGCTGACACCACACAGAGCCACGTGGCTCTCTGTGTGGTCAGTGTGGCTTTGAATCTGAGAGGAAGCTGACTTTTAGTCCAGTTGCTGCAGTTCCAATTTTGTCCTACTGAGGTTTAATTAGCTCTCAGAAATGGAAGCAGTGAAACTGCAAGCCTGAGGTGTTTGCTTGATAAACCTTTGGGATACTGGGATTTGATAACTGGAATGACCCAGTGACATTACAGCAATTTTCTTTGTTAGAAAAACACTGCCATGGTATTTTCGACTTATAACACTGGGTTGCTCTTTGGAATGTCTCTCTAGTTAATAGTAAAGTGCAAAAGTGATGTTAACCAAGATAATAAGATAGCAAATACTGATGGAAATTTGATTGCAAATGAGCGATTTGCGTAGCAAATAAGAATTAGATACCCTAATGTGTTAACCAAATAAGAATCAGGAAACACTTGGGAAATTAATGTGTAAAGTAGACAAAATAAAGCATTCAAGGCATGCTGGTCCCTGGATGTTTCTTTTTCTTTCCCAATTGTCAAGCCATAGGATGAAGGTTACAAGTAAGGGAAGAGCTTGCCCACTTCTTTTGCAACTTTGTTCACAGGAAACTGGTTTTAGTTGTAGAAATAAACGGTGCCAGAATTTCCAGAGTAAGTCTGTAGTTCTTGTAACCATCTCAGACAGATGTATTCGTTCGGGCATTAGCAAACATCAACTCTGCAGCTGAAGCTCCTTCTGTAATGTTTCCAGCTGTGTTGCCCAATCTAGTTTAGAATATGCTGTCCCTTCTGAACACTTGAGACACTCTCCACAAGCACGGTGCTCTTGGTTAGAGATTTCAATACCTGAGTATTTTCTTTGATAACCATGTTTTTTACTAACTTTGTCCTGTTTGTGCTATGGCTATTTTCAACCATCTTTTCTCCTATTGCTATTTGTGTCTTCAAATAGCAGAATCATGTAATCTTGCAGCTAAGCAAAGCCAGCGTCCTATTGCTGTGAGCACTGAATAAATGCTCAGAATGAGACTCTGACCTCCTTAAACAGATTGCAATTTGAAGGGACCAGGCAGAAAGAAAATTCCACCTTTGTTGAGCTGAATATAGGATAAATTGCATGGATGCATAGACTAACTGCCCTACTGCTCATAGGAACCTTCTGTAGAGATGGGGACTGCATGTAAAACCTCCTGAGTCCCTGTCCAAAATTTTATTTACGCTTTCATTGTGCTCCTGATGTTACCCTTTGTCAAGGGTCTTTGTTTCTTACAAAAGCTGGGAGGAGTTGACAGAGAAGGCAAGTCATAAGGTTTAATTTATAGTTTCCCATTCTTTATTCTTTTCCCTTTTACTTAATAGTATATAAAAATTGTTTTAGAGCCTCTTAATGAATCCAATACTTTATATAGTGCTGTAATTACTTTGATGCAAGTGTCTAAAACCACAGCCAATCTGTCTTTTACATGGTTTAAATGCAAGTGAAGCACTTATTTCTCCAGTAAATCTTCTGCTGTTCTAACTGAAACTGATTTTGAAATAGGGAAGGAAAGGGAAAAAATAAGGTCATTGATATTCTTACAAGCCATCTGCAAAGCATTATTACAAAAATAATTGCATTTTCAGCTAATCAAAGATGTGTTTAGGAGTACTTGTGCTGCAGGAATTATACATTCAGAACTTAGATGGAGCTTTCAATAGGTGCACGTATGAATCTTCCAAAGAGATCAGGATATACTGTTCAGTAAAACAGATTCTTATTTTCCGAGCATGCTTAGACTGAGGGCTGCTTTCTGAGGTAACCCAGTCCCTTCTCTTCCACACCTCTCAGTGCTGGGGGAAGTCAGTGATGGAGAAATGTAATTTAATTAATTGGATAAAATTAATCCCATGTGATATCTGGGAAATGTTGATCAGCAGGTAGACAACCCCAATTCGTACTGAGTAACTCTTTCATTTTTTTCGGGTTTTTTTTTCAAATGTTTCAGTGTTTAGCTCCCTCAACACTTGCACACCAATATCAGGACATTCCAACAGAGAGAAACTCTACATTGTTTCCTGGGCCCACCTTCTTCAGAATAGTGCTGTCACAGAATTTTGCATGGCAGTAGCTCTGCAGTTACTTGTTCATTAATATTAATCAGAGATAAAAAAGTAATATATGCTGATCAGAAGTTCATTTCCCTGTTGTTTGCTCTCTGACAGTCTAACAGCAATGATAATCCGAGCTTAACAGGCATTACAATGGAAATCCTCCAAATGAAACACAGAGATTAGTGACTTCTCAATAATACAGCCATTTCCTGGGGTAGTTAAAGTGACACTTCCTACAGAAAGGGGAGTATACATCAGAGTTCAGTGCTGCCACCTGTTTCCCTCAAGAGCAGGCTTTGCTGACAGTACACTCAGTCTGAAATGTTAAGCTGAAAATCTGTTTGGACGATAAAATTTAATTTTATCTTTGTCATCATCAACATCATCTTCAAATTAGCTTATTTAAACAGGCTCCCAAGATTTGAGTTTTGCATATCTGAAGAGCCTTGGCAGTGGTGTCCTTTGCCTTGCTACTCGAGATTTCTTGCTATGCCGAGCAACTTCCAGTGTTTCAAAGCGCCAGCAGTATCTAATAACTGAATTGGAAAATCCCTTTCATGTGATGTTAGAATATGAAGCAGATTATTTTTCAGAGACAAGGTAGTTTAGCAGAATTACTGCTCTCTGGGCTGTTACCTCCTTCTAGTACCAGAGGATAACAGTCATATTTTGTCCTCTTTCAGATGAGGCAAAGTATGAGAGCACTGAAAAATGGTGAGCATTCCCTAGTGCTCTGCTCACAGTATTGTGAGAACTGCAGAAACCCTCCTCCTGGTTTTACAAAAATTATCGAGCCCCCGGAGTAACTCCAGATGAGATTTGTGCCACACTTTTCCACAACCAAACAAGCCCGAAAGGATGATCCTTCCTTCCCTTCTTCATGAATAAGGCAAAAGTTATCTCTGGAATCAGAGCACTGAAAGCTAAAGGCATCAGGAAGCGTTAAAACAGAAGTCCCTGAGCAGTGTGTCCAGCTGTGTGCTGCTGGAGCTGTGTGAGCATGGAGGGACACGGAGGGCTCTGCTCTGGTCCCTGTGCAGCCCCTCAGCACTGCCCTGTCCTGCGCCAGCTCTTTGATGTTTAGTGCATTTGCTGGTCCACCAGAATGTGAAGCCATGGAGCCCAGGAAAGGAAATAGAAACAAGCAGAAATTCAGGTAGTCGTTAGGAGAAATCAGCTGGAAACTTCTTCTTTAATGTATAAGATCCTCCAGGCCTGGTTCTGGGGGGTGGTTTGTTCTTTTTTCTTTGGTTGGGTTTTTGGTTTTTATCCTACAGTTCCTTTTGTTGCAGAGGGACATCATAGCTCAAAGATCTGCTTCGTGTCACTAAGCTTGAGAAAGTACCTCCACGAGCGTAGATCTGCCTCCTTACTGGTTTTCAGGACAATTTTCAAAGTTCAGCTCTCAGACTGGTTTTCAAAGTGGGTGGCAAGAAATCAGAAGATTGGCTGTCCCAGCTTTAATCTTCCAGCTCATCTCCCATGGAATGAAGTATTTTATAATGAATGTTCATGACTCACCTTATTCACATTTTACTTGTATTTCCTTATAAAAATACAGGGCACGTTTATTGCTAATTAATTAACAATGACTTTATTATATATATTTCATTTAAAATGACTAACAGCCCAAAACTGTATCTTGCAGATAATTGTTTAGTAACTATTTTATTTAGTAAAACTTAGCTAGAAATTGATTTCAAGTGTCTTTACAAAGAGCGGTGGGGGGCAGAAATGGAAAGATGCAGTGCTCCCTTTGAGTGTTCTAGTCTCAAGATTGCTTTTTCTATGCTGGGGAATAGTAAAAAACTTAAACATATTAAAAAGCTATGTTCTCTTTTACTGTATGACCTGATCCACAGAGACTTTATAAGGTTATAGCAGGAATGATGAATGATCTTGCTTTATATTTCTATATAAATATTTTTCTGAAAAAAATAGGTTATTTCCCTTTGTTACAAGTTGTCCAATACTTAGGGCTCACAAGGCTATTTCTCTTAAGAGGAAGCACTGATGTTATCAGTCAAGCAGTCCTTAGATATTTCTTTTTTTAATTGACCTGAGTGAAGTACATGTGGAAAAAAGCAGTGGTATGCAATTTCTTTGAGTGGAGATCCCCACCTGTGTGACTCGAGCTCTGTGCCAGATGAAGCATCCTTCCTTCTTCCTGTGATGTTCTTCCTCACAGCTCTTTCTCTGGCATCCAACCTGTTGCTACCTTCAAGAAATTAACTGAACTGCGTATTTTGGCCCCTGCCATAATCAACCATTCATGTCTTGAGCAATGATCTCCTCTTTGTAATTTTTTTTTTCTGAACACAGATTTGGAGCCTGAAAAGCATAGCTTACTCGGTTGTTTAAAGAGGTTATAGGAACTTTGATTCTCCAAATGTTATTTACATAGAGGTAAAAGGTTTTTATTGCTGCTTAAAAAACAGTTGTTGCATTCAGCAACTTCTACCACAGCAACCTTTTTTTATGTATTGGCTATGCTACCTGTGTAAAACAGGATTTTAGATCTGAAAATGTTATTCTACTAAATCTGGATGTGAAAAGTTGGCTTGAAGGGTGTTACCAGAGCATGACAAATGTTTATGGGACAGTTTTGGGGTTTTTAAATATTTGTGCTGACAAATACAACTGAATGAATAAATGAAACAACAGTCTTTTTGTAGTGTTTGCCTAAGATTTGAACCTCTTTGACCAAAGACTAATGATAAACATTAAGGGATGTTACTGTGCTGGATGTAGGGCTGGCTTTCTGTGGTAATAAAATGTCTGTACTGATTTATCCTGAAAAGTCCTTTTGGTAGTGGTGCTGTTGGTTTCTTGTTCTTGTATATTGCAGTTACTGCATCTCTAAATTTGCTGATTTGATATCCAGTGTTGGAGCAAAACTGCAAATTTACAGTTCTCACAGAAAGTAATACATTTCCTGGTGGGAAAGAAAATAGCACAACAGCTCTTGTGACAAACACAAAAATTTCAAAACCAAGAAGAGCCTTCTTTGACCTGCATTTTCGTAGTGTTCCTAAGAGCCTTGGAAGCAAGATAAGAGGCCTTTTCTGAAAACTAAGTCCCTGATTTAGCTGAAATACCTTGAGTTCTGACATTCTCAAGTAGAGGTTCACTGCAATACTTTTCTCAAGCCTCAGTCAAAGGAACATCACAACATACCACTTATTCTTCTCTGTTGGCCAGTAAAAAAAGAAACTGTGAATTTTTATGAGTTGAAGGGATATTTTTAGATTTAAAATATCTGTCCCTTGTATGTCCTTCCTTGTGTATGAATCAATAAGTAATTTGAAAACTAAAACACCAGATCTGGTAGAATGGTTTGTATACAACAGCTGTGACAAAAGACAGCGAGAATATGGCTTGGAAACCATCGGCTTAGAAAATCAGTAACAGCAGTTGCACCTAATTGATTTGGTTGGCTCTTTATTTGATATAGGCCAGCACTAGGCTGCTCCAAGGAAATTTTTCACCTTTCACAGCATGTATTTAACCTTATGCACATGAGTAGGTTGCAAAAGGACAGGTTGATGTGCAGAGAGTGGAGGGCAGGACAAAGAGGAGTTCCCTTCCACAGGCACAGTTTCATCCATTGCCTGCTTCCCAAAGTACATTGCATTTGTTACTGGCAACCTGCAGGTCACGAGCCTCTGGAAGGGGGCAGGGATATGGATGAGTTCTGGGACTGCAGCTGTAGCACTTTGGTGTTGCAAATCACACACCTTCCAGATGATGGAGGAGCTTCTATCTCAAAGTGCCTTAAAGATCATGAGTTTTAAATTGTAACAGCAGATTCAAAGTCTCTTTTAATTTGTCTCTGCATGGTACAAAGTGAATGAACCTTCTGCTGACACCATTTCTTTTTAAGCTTTCCTACAGGTCAAGCAAGCTCAGAACAATTCAGTGGATTATTTTTTTAAAAGAGGACAAGGTTAATATATTTCACCACATAACTCAAAGAATGATTGCTTTGGGAAAAAACCAAAACACCACAGGAAACAAAAGACTTCTGTTTCACACAGATCATAAAAAGACCTGACTACATTGTGGCCACTTCAGGCCAATTTCGCTCAGTCATACAATGAAAAAAATTTTGCAAATATAAAGTAGGAAACTACATTGCTAAGATTTCATGAACACAGAGGAGGAAAAAAAATGAATTAAACAGAAGAGATTGCAGTGGTGTGTCTGTGTTTAACCTGACAATTTTTCAGGATATTGCTGAAGTCTCCTGTACTAAAATTGATTTGAATTAGCATAATCCCATTTTATCCATGAGCTTACTATTCTTATTACTGTCTGTCAGCCTGTCATTCATTAGTTCTGCTTAGGAAGAACTGAGTTTGGGACTCCTGATTCTGGATGGTACTGGATTATGCTTCTTTTCCTTATTTTGGTCTGTCCATGCTTTATGAAATGAGGATGTGTGGCTGAAGAGGAAAGGAGTGAATGCATCAGCTTCATGTTGCTGACCTGGAAAGAGGTTGTACATAATGAGAAATACAACCTTGGTATTTATGAAATCCAGACTGAATTTATGCAATAGGAAAACACTGTCAGAGTCTGGAGATGGATGTATTGGTCCACAGGATCACCTTTCTTAGTTTTTCTATCTTCTTGTGAGTCTCTCCATTTTTTTCTCTTTCACACAGGAACATATTCAGCTCTGAGTCTGGCTTGTGGGAAAAAAGATTGGAGGTTACATTACAACGGCAATAAACACAGACGTAATTTTGATGTGCCCATCCCAAGTCAAATCCCATCTGTGGACCACAGTGATCACTGCAGCAACAAGACGGATTATTTTAGTATGGGATGAATGGAATTGACAGGTGGGGGAAATTTATTTAGTGACATTTGTCATCAGTGGCGTGTAGGACTGTGATGGGGAGTATGGCATGGTTATATTCTCTGAAGAAAGCAGTAGATGCATCTTGTTGGATTCAAAGGGCAAGGGTAATTCAGAGATACTTCAGTTTTATCTGCTGTAAGAGTTTTTTAAAACCCTTGATGAAATCTGTCATAATTTTTGATCTGCATTTTTCTGGGGAGAGATGCTTGATCTGGTATTCTTTATCATGGGAAATATAGTGACTTTATTTTCAAAATGAGCAAAAAGTGGATTTAGTGATAGTAAAAATAAATAATGTGGGTGGGCTGGTGTTACTGCTTTTGTCAGTCTCATTCCCATTTCATTTTCAAAAGGCTCATATTGTGTTTGGGTTTTGTTTTGCCTCTTCTGTGCACTTTATCACGCATTTGTCTTGGAGTCTGATTCTGTAAAGATCTAGGGAATGATCATGGATGTAGAATTTCCCTTTCCATGGTTCAAATGTTACAACTCACAAGATCCATTTGCAAAAGATAACTCACAGCTGGGACACAACAGAATACATTTAAAATAAATATGCGATATAAAAGTTTTCTGTATTGAGGAGGAGGAGGAAAATAAATCATATAATGACAGATTTCAGGTGTTATTAGAGTTCCCACTGACTGCATTTGTTTTTGTTTTGTTTTTCCCAATAAATATTATTCTGTAAATCCAGGAAGCACTTAGAGACAGACTTGCTGCAGCTAGAGATCACCCGTTAAGTGTATACGTGGCTACTCTTTGCTAACAGGGATGCTAATAAACAATTTTACTTCTCCACAGAGGGTTTAATTCCTCTATTTATTTATTTTGTAAGTAAATTGTATTTTAGTGGCTTCACTATAAATCCAGGCCTGTTTGAACAACCCATGCTGATTAAATAAAACACTGGGAAAACTATTAGCATAACTGGCATATATTAGTTTTGAGACTGCTTTGGCTTTAGGAACTTGGACAAGTCTTGTTTGAGGTGATCTGTTGTTCCAGTAGTTTAAATCTTTCCCCCTGTAAAGCCGCTGTCAGAAAATATTTAACCTGTGCACAGACTAATGAGGTGGAAGAATTATGGTGAAACTTAACACCGGGTCAGATATGAACCTCTGGCCCCCTTTAAAAATCCTCCTTGCAGAGTATTTCTAGAAGTGTGAAAATGTTCTTTGTTACCTCCTATGGTGGATTTTGCTACCACCTATCACCACTAAGTGGTAGACACCTTTTTTTCCCCCAATTATGATTCCCTTACCACCCTTATCCTTTACTAAGAAAAGCTTAGTGTCTGGCATGTATTTTTTATTTCCTCCCACTTTGCACATCTACCTGTGTTCACCATTTTGTTGAATTCAGCATAACCATGAGTGGGAAACAGGTATCTTGGGAAAGGAGTGCTAATGCTTCCCTCGAATCATCACTTGATTACCTCTTTTTTACATCTTCTTCAAAGCCACAAAACTATGTCATTGTTAGTACTTTTGAAAGCCAAACTGTTCTCTTGAGTAAGCTCTTTGAGAATGGCCTGCCAGCCATCATTTTCCAGAGCTCACTGAATCGAACATTTTGAGGGTTTCTGGGATTCCTGCTGGGGTGATGGAGGACAGATTTGGTCTCTGCTGACCCTTGCTTGAAGATATCAAGCTTGAGGATGAATGTTAACATTTTGTTTGCTGATGTCAAATCCCGTGTTTGCAAGAGGATGGAGTTACACTCCAGAAAACACAACCCTCTGCCTCGGACTTGTTTGCAAGCTTGCAGCCTGGAAAAACAGATTTGGTCTGTGAGGAATCCACAGGCATTTCTCTAGCACAACTGATTTTTAAAAGCATTTCTCTCTCCTTAATATTCATAACTCTTAACGTATGTGGCCAGCTCATCTTCAGTTAGATGAAAATCATTGTCTAACTGAGGCCATTTTTTTCTTTTCCTTCCTTTTTCTCGTTTTTCTTTTTTTCTTCATTCTTCCTTCCAGTGAATTACTAGCTGGCAGCCTGACTCCCTTGTGCTCTGGGTTGAAGTTCAACAGTGCCCTAGAGCTGCTTAGCTGAACTGCTGAATTAATGACATCCAATACGACCTGTTAGTTTGAGGCTGAGAGAGGGAATTTTCCAAGATGATGTATACCAAGCAAGCTCTGTTCTTATGTAAGTGCCCCATTATTATCTGAATTAAATGGTTATAACATCCTGGCTTTAAAGAAAGTACCCCATTACTGTAAGTTAAAGATTATTCCTTCTTTATATCTCTATTACTGGGAAATGCTCAAGAACTTCTCTATTGCTGACCTCACAGGCTCATAAAGTGCAACTTCTCATGATTCAAGGGAAAAGGTGCAAGCAGTGAGCCAAAGTAAGAAATTATTCTGTCCCATTTTAACATATTCTTTTCCTCTGTGTGAGGTGATGGCTTTGTACATTTCCAGTATGATAGAGGTTAAGTACTGGAGAAGAGTGCCAGGTGTCAATCTTAGTGTCATCCAGAAAAGACATACCTTTTAAATTTTAGGGGCAAAATCAGTTAAAATGAGAGAGAGAGAAAGATAACTGATAGTTTTAAAATACCTGGCATTTAGTGTAATGGTAGTGAGTAATTAGGGAGTCAAGATTTTAATAGCAGTCAAGGTCCCAGCCTTAGAAGAAATATAAATCTATCAAGGGAATGCTGACCTGAAGAATTTGTGTAGACATTAGTGAAGTATGATGGTCTTGCTGGGTGGCAAGTTATTCCACCTCTATTAATAGCAGAGAATTGCAACACCTGCAACAGTCGCCTGCTTTCTTAAATAAATTCATGTATGAATCACCCCATGCCAACATCAGATGAAGGATTTGTAATGTTTCTGACTTTGGGGTTTTGGAAGATGGGGGTCAGTGAGATATTGTTCTCAAATCTTAGGTCATAATTTTTCACCAGGCCTTGCAGATACTCAGTCTTCTACCATGATTGTCATTAACAAGACTTTGTTATTTTAAGTGACAAAGCTTTGATTAGGTACAAAGGAACTTTACATTATCTGCTCAATGTGAAAATAACATAGCTAAAGAGCAGCCGTGATAGAACACATTATCTCGCAGAACAGATGCAGATTTGATTCTTTCCTTTTGTAATGTATGTGTTCTGTATCCCTTTAGTTATTTCAAAAAGATATTGAAGTAGTTCTAGTGATCTGTCTTTTCATCTGCCTATCTATGTTTTCTGACTGCCATTCCAGTAATATTTGATAAATATTTGATAAATATTTGATTAATATTTGAACCCCTCCACCTTCCATCTACCACTGCAGTGAAGATTCTCTCCTTACAAATTCTCCCTGAAAGCCTCCAATGTGCACACTCTCCTCAGCTCCACCAAGAGAGACTTATTGCCACCCGGCAGGGAGCAATGAGAAGCATTTCCCACCACCACACACATAGATCTAGCTGTGGTCTGGATCATCTTTTCGGATGCCTCCAAGAACGATTATGTGCCGTGGCTTTCTTGGCAGATCCACAGGTTGGGAGTAACAACAATAAAACCGTGACTAATAGGTGTTCCATTTTACAGCTTTTTTTGGTCTCAGTTGCATAATTGGGGTGAACATCTTTTTCTTCCTTTTGAAAATAAATCTTTCGCTTGCCCTGGGCTTGAACACTTTTATGTCTGAGGCACAGTGTAATAAGTGTATGCTGCTAAGTGCTCAATGCAGAGGAGTGGCAGAGTGAGTCACTGGAAGGTTATGGTGTCATCTCTGTGCCTGCTCCTCTTGCTCTCTATTTGTGTCTTGCAATTATTTATAATGTGTGCAGAAAAGCTTGGGGAGCAATTAAGCTACTCCATTAAAGTAAATAACATAGATTGTGTTTGTGTATCTTATTTAAATCTTTGAAATGTAAGATAAAGAGACAGCTTAATGGCTACAGTGTGCCTTGAACACAAAGCTCAACTAATAAGACACCCCCTAATCACTGATTTTAAAGAGAATTAAACCTGGCTATTAACAGACTAAAATAGACTTTAACCTGACTTGATGTGGTAGAAATCTCATTTTTCTGGTAGTCCAATATACACAGGTAATTTTTTTTCTTTTCTTGGGTTTATTTTGAGGGCAGCCGAATTAATTTTCCTTTCTTCTGATCAGAACAGTCACATTAAACAAAGCAACTTCCTGAAGTCCAGAATTTTGAATCTGCTTCCAAAGGAATTGATTTTTTCCAAACCAATGCATTCAGTCTGACTGTGAAATCGAAAGATCATTTTATTCTCACAGATCTAATTTGGGCTGCTGGTTGCTATTACTAAGGTATCTTATCACTAATCTGTTCTAAACTGCAGCTGATATGGTTAGCAGCTGTTACAAATGTCAAGAGCCTCCATACAAACATAAAAATGAGGAGTCCTGAAAGAAACCTTAGAAGGTAGCTCTGACTTTGCCTCATTCACTTTCATTTCACCTTAGAGAAGTTTCTAAGTACATATTTCTCTGAAAATCAAGGGAGTCATAAGCACTTTTTTGATTAAGAATGGATTTATATACATGAAGTTGCTTTCCAATAGCATGACATTTTTGGGGTTCAAAAATTCCATTAGCATTTCTATTCTTTCAGAGGCCTATTCATCTGCAAACAAAATTACATCTTTCTCTCCTAGTGATGAAATAAATAGGATTTAATTCACATATGCCTGAGCTTTGAATCATATTAAAAGATACTGTGAGCCCCCAAATATTATGGGTTAACACTTTTGAAATCTACAAAGGGTTAGAATATAAAAAAATCTACAAGGATTACTAAATTCTTTGCCAACTTGGATTTCTCCAGCCTGCATCAGTTAATCCTGAGACGGGCAGAGTCTTGGCCTTTTAAAGACCTGAAGTGGCTGGTCAAGAATAATAAAAGTCAGAAATTAGGAGATTAGCCAATCTTCATCAGCACTGTGCTGAGTCATGCAGCTCTCTTACATTAGGAACCAGGACTGCTCTTCCATTCCGTTGGTGTGATGGGTCAGCTCCACCCTTTCTTCCACAGCCAACCTGATGTTAAAGCTTAAAAGAAAATCTGTTATAGAGAAAGGCTGAATAAACACCTCCTTTGCTTTCTGTAGATCTTTGTTTACATCCAAGTGGAAGGAGAACAAGTTTAGCAATTTCTAATATATTACATGTTGTTTTTAAGACCCTTTATGATTACTCACATTGCAAATAAAATCTAGGCATTATTCCAGTCTGGTATAAATCCTCAAGTGTGTCCTGTTTAGCCTAAGGCTTCTGTGGGAAGGGGTGAAGCAGGCAGGGCATACAGAGAGACATAAAGAATTCCATCATTACTTCAGACACTGCCTTGAGAGGAAATTAAAAAAGTTTGAGGCTATGTTTTCCCTCCTCATGTTAAAATTCTCTGCATCCTTTCACATTTTCTCCACTTGGCTGCATTGCTTCCTCTTCTGCTTGGGTGTTGGTGTATTTAAAAGTTAATGGGATGCTGGGTCGGAAAGAGAGGAGAGGGAAGAAGAAGGGAAATGGGTAAAAAAATCCAGGGACAGATTTTGAAACCCAAATCCTACTTTCAGAATGATTTTTCTCTTTGTTTGCTCAGCTGCTTTACACAGCCGCCTTACTGGCACAGACAAATCTGAACAGCTTGCAGAACAAAATGACAGGAAGATAGAAGGATAATGTGTGTTTAAATATCATTGACCAGCCTCTTTCTTGGCACTCTCAGCATGGGGGAAGCTGGGATATATACTGCCTCCTTTAATCATTTGAGACAGGGCTTTTCCTCCTGTCTATCTATCAAAAGGAGAGAGGATCTTCCTCCAATTGTGAGCTGCAGTGACGGACAGGTGAATTATTAATATTGTTTGCCACTGAATTTCCTTGTTATTCTTATTTGTTAAGTTCCCAGATGATGTGACCTATGATTTTTTTAGTCTGCTGAAAGCCTGACCCACTCAATCACATGCAAACTGCATGTGATCACCAAATGGATTTGCATTGGAGAGGTTTTTAAAAAGCACAGAAAAAGGGAACAATTTTGGTACCTGGAGCCCAGTGAAACAGAGCAGAGAGGAGCTGGTGGAAGGCTGATAATACACAGCCTCCAGTTAATGAACTTGCTGCCAAGAAATTCATCATCTACTGTCTCCCTGGGACAGTGATGTGTGTCAAAATAAAAATCATACACTTTCGGGGAAAGCAGACCTTTGTTATAGCTAGCATCTGAAATGATTAAAATTTAAGCAGATCGAGGATGGAGATAGAGAGAAAAATGGCTCTTCCCTTAATCGGACACTGTGTCTTTTTGTGCCTCCTGATGGAGGAGGTTGTTTATTTCCTCAGGCAGATTTTGCTCTGTGTTTTTCTCATGTGTGTGTGTGTTTGTAAGCCCTATATGAAAAGTTGGAGTGCCTGGCTGTAAATCAGACACCACTGGCTGAAGGTTGCACAGAGATGTATCATTTTTCTCCATTCAGACCAACCTGAAGGTAGGGGTTTTCTTCCTACTTAGTACTGGAGCCAGTTAAAATTATAAAGTGCTCCTTTCCATGTCACAATTCTGGAGTAAGAGACATTGTAACCTCGAGTTTATTGCAACGAAGTTGAGGCACGGGGAAATTGTTCACAATTTCATTTTTAAGATAAATGAGGCCACCGATTTTGAGCCCTCATGTATTCAGAGCTGGATGCAATCTGCCTACCTGGAATTTGCATCTGAGGCCCTGGGCTGAGCTCTCAGGCTTTCTATTCAGCAGGAAAGCATTCCAAGAGCATGACTGGCTTAGCCATTAAAAAAAAAAAAAATTTAAAAAAATCATCCTCCATTTATCCCAAGGGAATCTCCAGATCCTCTGGGCAGGAAATAGGTTAAATGTGCAAAACTCCAAGTGGCTGCTCCAGAAATTAGAGTCACCACAATTTCCTACTTAAGTGGTTGCCAGAACCCCTGTATTTTATTTTTTAAATCAAAAGAGTGAGCAATTGTGTGTAAGTGCGTGTGTCTGTGAAGGGGGAGGCATTCTTCCACAATCCTTTTTCATCAAATACTCCCTCAAAAAATCAGTTTGAGGTAGATTCCCAGCCTCAAATTTCAACCTAAAACATTAAAGCAGCTGAACAGAGAAGGTCTTACCCCTGTCTACACTAAAACATTTTAGGTAAAAGTATCAGCCAGCTTTAACAGCTATCTCTACTTAGAAAAAGCACTTAGGAAGCCTAATGTTAAGCGTATGCTTATGTAACTTGCTGAATGGGGGACCATATGCTGTAAAAGGCATGTGGTACAGGGATGTAAAATGGGTAATAACAATAATGAACATTTACATAGCCTTCTGCACTCTCAAAGGAATGTGGGAGCTGTAAGTATAGAGCATCAGTGACAGCAGGAGATATGAAAATGCAAGGTAGGTCTGCCTGGTTAAATCCTATCTTCAGTTACAAAACTTCCAACCTCGATTAATGCAATCAAGCTGGATTTACTAACTAGGCAGGAGGAATAATTCAGCCCAGGGTCTTTTAAGTTGGTAAAGGGCTGTTTGAAAAATAAAAACCTCCTCTCTCTTATTATTAGTAATTTCCATTTTCCTATTAACTTACTGCAGAAAATATTGCTTTACCATGATGTGTTCTGAGCTCTAAAATAGATCGATCAAATCAAGCCAGCCAAAGATGGTATTCCTGGCCCTGGAGACTGATTTACACAAATCCACAGAGGAAAAAATCTGGAAGTAAAGGAGGGGGAATGAAAAACAACTGAGATTTTAAAGGATATAGATACATAAATTTGCCTCCTTCTGGACAAGTGACTGTATGTGCCTAACCTTAGAAACAGCCTGTAATTAACCCCTTTAAAAAAAACAACAAAACCAAACAAAACCAACATTAATCCCCACTGATGTGTGACAAACAGGCAAAGGAATGACTGTCTGGCAGGATGCCAGGCAGCATCAGAGAAGCTTTAGGAAAATGAGATTGGAATTAAAGGGAGAAGTTTGCATTAGAAAAGAGCCTCACTCATGGGTCCTGTTTCATGAGCATCCTAAACATGAGCCTGGGAGAGGTTTTACAGAGCCAAGCCCTGGGAGGGTCATAAACAGCTTCTCAGTCTGGCTGGATGCTGGGACTGACACTCCTCATGGAAATTAAATGAGCTCACAGCAGCTGCTGTTGGCCAGCGCTGCAGGTGGGATGCTGCTTGGGTGGACCACTCCAGTTTATGTGAAGGCAAGAGCATGTGAAAGCTTGAAACAGAGGGACCAATCCTTATGGCTCCTGATAGGAGAGGCTCCTCCTTGAGCCAAAATCAAACTTGCCATACTCTCTGATGGTTAGACTTCATTTAGAAAAATAGAAAGGATCTTTTAGTTTAAATCGTAGTTTAAATTCCTCGGATGACTTTCTGGAGCAGTTTCGGCCCCTCGTAGCCCTTTCACTTGAATCTCATTTCCTAATCCACTTTCCAAAATACATGCTAGAAGTTCAGCAATACCAAAACAATACCAAACAGTTAGAATTTGAGGCATTAAAGTCTCAGTTTCACAGTATAGCAAAAAAGAGTGAAAACAGTGCTGACAGCCCTTCTGTCTGCCCAGCATCCTTGAGGGCAATGAGGTTTTGGGAAGTGGTTCCCCCATTCCTGGTTGAAGAACAGTATAGAAGAAAAAGGACTGCACAGGTCCATAGTGTGCTGGGCTAATTAATGAAAAATATGTACACTGGTTGTTATTAAATATATAGAGACAGTGTCTGGCTCAAAGAGGCTCCAGCCTTCCAATTGTTTGGAGACTGGAGATTATTTTGGGAAAGTACTCTGTATACTTGCTCTTTTGCTCTTCTCCAGGTTTCTGGCCAGGGTCAGAGTCTAGAGAATTAGAGTTTGCATAGATACTTTCCTCTTTCTAGACTTAGGGTCTGTCCCAAAATGCTGCACAGAATTTATCAGACAAAATCTATTTTGTTTTGTAAAGAACAGTCTGTATCTGTTCTGAACATTACCGGGAGATGTTCCCCTCTAGAGTAAAAGGTCTTTTAGTAGAGACATCAGGTTCAGCAAAAGTGTGAGCAGAACCTTCCCATGTGGACATGCCCTGGGGAAGAGAGAGGGTGAACAAAGAGAGGAAAAAGCTTCTGCTGCAGACCTTTAGCTCCCCAACATTGCTGTTAGTGAAGCCATGAAGTGCACAGCAACTCAGCAATGCCAGGGAGCTGATGACCCCAAAAGAGGCCACTGACCCAGCCACTGCCATGGTTTGGATAGAGCCACCACCGGCTGCACTTGACACACTGGCAGCACACCTGTGCCTTTCGAGCAGAGAAACTTTCTGCTGTGACTTGATCTTTTGTCAGCATGGAAAGAAGTTTTCCAAAGGAGATAAATTAATTAATCAGGTTGACCCTGGGATGTCTAATGATGAGCATTATTGAATTTAACCACCAGTGAATCTGGCAAATACTAAATTAGCACTTGAGTTCTGTTTCTTTAGTGACTGTTAAAAAAAAAAAAACAAAACAAAAAACCAAAATTAAGGGGAGTTAATTATGTCAGGTTAACAACATTTAATTAAAATGGAGGGAAGGGGTAGCTGTAATTTGCAACCACCACAGAGAGGAACCAGATAGGAGACTACTGTGCAAACCTGTGATGGGCTGCAGCTTTTAATTAAAATTCCAGTTCTTTAAGATAGCCCTGTGTCAGATGGATTCTGTTTAATTGCTGTCACTCCTGCAATATTGCCAGCAGGATTCTTCAGTGGCTTCACGTCCTTAATAGAAATCTGTGTGTCAAGGGACATCTTCATGTCAGGTTACAGGCTGGATCTGTCGTGTGAGGTCCCCATCTCTTCTCTGAGGGTGATACTGCATGTGAATAATGGTACTGTAGCTGTCTGTCTCCTGGGAATGTACAGTCTCTAGATGGGATAAAAGAGATGCTGCTAGACAAGCAAGCTCCATGTCCCTTCATTTAAGGACTGATATTTCAGTTATGAAGGCAAAAGACAGTTTGCACTTTGTCGTGATACTGATGCTCATAGAGCTGTTGGAAGGATTTTGGCTGTGATATGTGAGCCAAGAGACCTCAGCTCATGGTTGACCCATGAATTCATTTTCAGTTCTCAGTCATTTAACTTATCCACATCCCTGTATTATCTGCTGGGAAATAATAATCCATACAGCCTTGTAAAGGTGTTTGAGATCTGCACATAAAACTATCATATTGGTAAAACCAGCACGATTACAGGGTCCTACTGGCAAAATGTGAGGGAATCAGGTAAATTCACTGCAGAAACAAATAGTTAATGAACAACTTACAGTGTTTGGGAAAGTCAGAGATGTCAAAGGTAGTGTTTAGAAATATATTCACAAAGCAGTAATAAAGCAGAACAAGGCAAGAATGAGATGGCATCTGCTTAGTGCTGAGAAACAGAGAAATGACACTTGCTAAATTCAGTGTCTGCACATATCCCTGTACCTACTTTTACTAATATATTGTTTCCCAAACTACAAGCACACAGAAGCACACACAAACATATTTGGAAAAAGTTAATTTGGGATACAGAAAACACACGCTCAATTTGTTAATATGATTGTGCTGATTCGGAACATATCTGGCAAAATCTGAATTTTGGCTCGTGGTATCTTCCATCAGAGGTGGCAGCAGTCTCTCTTGAGTTATCATTAGTAGTTTGATGCTTTTTTGGCATAAATATCCTAGAAGTTTTACCTTTAATGGCCCTAAAACCTAGTTCTTTGTCTCCTGACTCTGTGTTCTCACACTTTTACCTCCTTGGTGTCCCATTATACACAAAGAAAAGAAGGTGGGATTTTACAGTTTCATGCTCTTCAAACTGTGATGGAACAAGGGAATTTTGCTGCCAGAGGATGCATGAGAAGTATATTCAGTCATTGCACTACCAGACTTAATTATTTTATTTTTCTGTAAATCAGACCACATCTGTAAAACTGTGATATTAGGGTTACCCCCACGTTTTGTCTTTTGTCATCCTAAGCAATAAAGTCTCATCATATACAAGAAAGATATCTATTGTGGCCTTCATCTCAGTTCCCTGCTGCAAAGAAAAAGAGTGTTTCTTACTGTCTAACTAACACCTTCTGGTTAACAAACACCTAAACAACAACAGATAGTCTAATGAATATTACCTGTCAATTAGATTATGAGAGCATAAAGTGTGAAGAGCACTTCAGCTGCAGAAATTTATTTTCAGTATATTGTTTCACACATTTTAAAAGCTTTTTGTTGTTTGGGTTTTTTTAGAGCAAATTTCTTTGAGGTAAAACCAGGCCTTTGTTGTTTATCATAAAGAAGCCAAAAAGCAAAAGTAGAGCTACATCTATCTAAATTTAATTTGCTTGTCCCTTTCTAACCAAAGATTTTATATATATTTATTTAAATAATACATTTTCTAAGGAACTAAAAATTCACACACTGCTCTGGGATAACTTCATTAGAGTCAGCTTTGAAATCCCTTGGTCAGATTCTGCTCCCACACACATGGCTGTAAACATGCTGTAAATCCACTGAAGTGCCTGTTCATTTAACTCAATCTCAGAAAGCTGGAACTGGCCACCAGATTATTTATTTATGGATATCACAACCCCATCGTCACTTAAAAGTAGATGTTTGTATTTCATGTTCTTGATTTTCTTGATTTTTAATCATTCATAGGACGTCATCAAATATTGATGTTCCATCTATTAAAAATGCCATAAATAAATAAGCTACGTACACAGGTCTGACCAGAAACAGCATGGTCCAAGATATTCCAGTTCTGTGTGCCAGAAACTGTCTTCTGTTTGATGATGTATTCAGCTGAGCTTGGAAGGTTGTGGGTAGGTAGCAGACCTCTACCTTCTTGACTGCTGTACCATAAACATGACATTTCTCTTGCTTCTTGGTTAAAATAACCCAGGCAATCTCTGAAAGGGAATATGAATAAACATATCTGGGTTTCATTTCAAAAACAGTAAAAGGTACTAATGACCTTTTCTTAATGCCTGCAGTCTAAATGCTGCATTTTGACTCAACATCTTTGGGAAAAAGGAAATCCAAGAGCCATTAGATCACTGAGGTTACTTGGATGTCCAATTCTGATCTGTTACTATTTTTTGAAATGATAAACAGAAAGAAAAAAAAAAAACTTAGTTAAAAGCAAGCTTTTTACACGCAGATTTTTTCCATGAAATGGTCCTCTTTTAAGAAAGTTTATTTCCACTTTCAGTTCAGAAGTCACCTTTAAAAAAAAGAAAGGACTAATTATATACTCAGCACAAACATTTAGGCTAATAAGTGCTTTATTCCTTGAAGGGGTGTTAAGAAAATGGATCCACTCATAGTCCTGGTGTTTTATTGTTTAATTGAGCTTTTACCTCCTGCAAACTGCCACAATCCAAAGGACCTGCCAGCCTCCTCATGAGCTTCTCCCTAAACCACGTTTTTAAGCAGAGTTGGCTTCACATTTCTTAGAAGAGCAATAGGATAAGGGAGATGCTGTCGTGTCAAGTATGCAGACCCTGGGCTGGGAAAGCCCTGACTGCAAGGGGCTGCAGCAGGTCTGGTGTGGATGCAATTGCCACCTAAATGACTGGGATAGAGCTCTCACTGTGCCTGCAGCCAAGAGAAGGGGATTTGAGGTGAGGAAACCCATCCCTGTGCGTTCCCTTTTAGACATAGAGCCTGTCACACCCCACCTCTCATATGGGATCACCTGGGAGCCCAAACTCTTGGCTCTCCTGCTGTTTTGGGTTAGGTAAAGCACAGGCTGTTGGGGGAAACTTCATGACTGCTGGGTCTGATTTGACCACAAAGGGTCAGGAGAGTCTCTGCTGTTGCAACGATTCATTTGACTTTTAGGGTTTTGTTCCTGGAGTTGTCTGTCTTCAGTGGTGTGCCCAGGCAGATCTGACAGTGCCTGTGGGAGGAAGGCACAGGGGGACAGGGGATGGGCACAGCTGAGGAGAGAGCAGGCTGGGAGCCCCATGTCCTAAAGGAGGATCAGGCATTCACTCAGTGCTTGTGGCTGTGATTGTTTTGATATCTCTCTTGACTTCCCTCCTGCACTTCCCTTTTTATTAGTGGAGCTGCTGGGCAGTTCCAAACGTGCTTGTCAAGTCTCAAAGAATCAATTTCTTATAAGCTTAATGCAAATGGGCAGCTGGTCAAAGCAGGGAGCCCACAATGTGTGTTTCCATCGCTCTCCCCACGGTGATCACGAACTGGGTCACCCCTGGAACGGCACATCTGCTCATACGCACACACGTGAAAGAGCAGTGCCACAGGCTCTGAGGTGCCCTCAGTTTCCCTCTCCATGGGCTGGCTCAACTCAGTGGTGAGAGACTGTGGACACTGAGATTTTCTCTTTGGCAAGTTCTCTGCCTTCATGAGACCAGAAGTTAATAAATCCATGCAAATCTAGGCAGCTGGCTGTGTGGACCCTCTTTGTGCCCTTTGATCCGTGCACCCGTGGCTCTGTGGTGATGCTTACAGCTGCTGACAGGAGATTTGCTGGGGTCTCTGTTCTTTGTTGTGCTTGGTCTTGGCATGAAAATTTCACAGCAGTTAATGAGATCCATTGGCCACAGCAATCCATCCCCTGTGCATTGAGTGCTAATTAGTGTCAGGCTGTCACAATAGCAAGATGAGTTGCAAAATAAAACCATCAAGTGCACTCTGATTCTGATTTATTACTTATTTTTCTATCACTGTGACTGAACAATAATGCAAAAAAATAATAGTCAGTCTGGCCTCTTCTTTGGCTTCATGTGCGGTGGTGATGATTTCCCTGTAATTAATGAGGTGCATTATCTAACTCCCTCACCTTGCAGTAGGAAGAAAAGTCCCTTTTTCACTCTTTCGTTGTTTCTAAAGAGAAAGTCTCTGAAAGCCTTGGGAACACACAATCATTCAGAGTGAATGGCCTGAAAGGCAGGCTCCATTCATGGTTCTGCACACTCCAGGGTCCTTTTGTTCCTCAATTTAATTAGATTTACTGTGGACTGCCTACCCACCCCAGTAAACACCGCATCGATGATTCAGGTTGATGCAAAGCAGGTTGTTTGAGAGGTCCTTGGGACCTGATCTTTTTCCATCTGAGTCCCTTTCCACAGCTCTGTCCTTACAGCATTGAATTAACTGCTGCAGTTTTCTAAGGTGGCACAAATTTTGCCTTATTAAAGTTAACTTCTAAATGAACTATGCATGTGGAAAAATCCTAGAGAATGGGTATTTATCACAGCTCTACCTAGAAAAACCTTGGTGACAGCAGTCTTGCTCTCTCAGATTTGAGATGCTAAGGCTGGGATCAGTCTCACGTGGTCTATGCATTACAGTGCCAGGCAGTTTTTCTCCTGGAATATTCATCCTTCCCTAGCAGTAAATTTTTGTAAATGGCTTGATTCATATTTATTGTATTTTGTAGACTCTGTCTAGAGAGTAGCAATTGTGATTAGAGTAAGTATCCTACTATTAATAATGAAGCAGCAAAATGAGAGTTGGCATAAAACTCTTGTGTGTCCATTTGTCTGTGTGTGACTTGAATTATCCAGTAGCAGTGAGAGAAATACTTTCTTTCGTGCCATCTCTTTCTTTTTTCCTTTTCTTTTTTTTTCTTTCTTTAGCGATATTTATGAGGTGATAAAGTTTTACAAATGTTGTAGGAGGGAAAATAGGAATGATCTAGGTCAGGAGAAAATGGTGAATTACCTTTTAATACCACTCTCCAGTCTCTCAGGTTCTTTCCAGTGGTTTTATGCTTAGCACCATTGAATAATCCATGTTCTGGCTGACAATTATTCTTGCAGTTAGAGGCTGATCCTTATACAGGTTTGTCCATTTTACACCACTAGATTTTGTACTCAACTCAGTAGGAGAAGTCACCAGGGTACTTCCTCACACAATAGCTTAAAATGCTCCTGAGTAACAGTGTTTCAGCTGTAATACACTAAAAATAAAGCAATAATAAATACTCTATAGGACACCCCATTTCAGAGCAGTTCTATTAACCTACGAAGCTTTTGACTTCCCCATGGCATTCCAAAATCAAAACTAATGCTGCTATTTATGGTTTTTACTTGTAATGATTTAATTTGGTGTGGAGCCTTTTCACATGGATCTAATCAGATATTTTGTTGGGAAGTTTGCCTTTTTCTGTTATCTACACTGGGCAATTGGCTGTGATTTCGACCAGTAACAGAGAGACCATGACAGCTTCCCCAAGTGTTGCTTTTCTTGCAGTTTGCTGGTCTCTCCTTGCCTTGCAAATAGGTCAGTTCTCAGTCATGCACCAGCAGGCTGTCAGCAGGAGCAAAGGGCTGCGTTGAGCTTCTCAGCTATGGAGACAGCTGAGAAAACAACTCTCTGAAACAAATGAGAACAGCAGAGTGGAAGACCCTCAAATTCATCAAACTGTTTCCACCTTGCTCTCACTCCCTGCTTTGGTCCCTTCCAGCTCCTTTGTAATTGGTTTGTGGATTGGTTTTTTCTCTTCAGATCTGATCAAACATTGGATGCACTGGTTTTTTATTATTGATTATTTGGGAGTGGCCATTTGTTTGTTTGTTTACTATTTATTTTTTCCCCCCAGAAGGCAGATTTTGTCCCTCTCACATAATAAGTCCATGACTGGAAATGCCAGTGTGTCCAGAAGCTTTTCTTTATTACATTCTTTTTCCTCTGCTTGCTGCTATGGTAGCAACTAAAGCAGAGAAAGGCTTGGAAATCTGGAAGCTCACTGCTCTCTGTCACTGCTTTAAGAGAGAATTTTATTTATTTAAGGACCTAAATACCTTGTCCTGTTGCATGAGTTTTTCTTGGTGTAGACAAAGTTCTCCAGGAAAGTTTCCTGAAATTTATTGTCCCATGTAGGAATTGGCAAGTGATGTGATGTCTTTTGTTTTCTTTTATTTAATATTTTGTACATTAAAAAATGGGAGAAATTGTACAAAGCTGGATAGTGAAGTAGTTATAGAGTAATTGTATTAACTGGGGTAATTGTAGAAGAGGCAGTTTGGAAGTTGAACAGAATCAGTGAGATCAGACAGTTTTTATATAACCTGATGTAAATAAGGTTTCAATAGGGTTATAGTTTGTAATTTTTTAAAAATCTATTCCCTATTAGCCTTAGAAAATTGACACAACAGAGGTCATACAGGATTCTGTAGCCTGGGCAGGTCATGAACTACTACCCAAAAATAGATTTTGGGTCCTTCTCTGCTATTTGGTCTACAGCCTCTTGTACTTTCAGCTGTGTTTTGCTACTGTGCAACACTTCATGATCCTGACTTTTAAGACCTCATTGGATGATTAGCTGTTAATTTATGGTGATTTCACTCCCTCAGACATTCCTCTGAATCATAGAATAGTTTAGGTTGGAAAAGATCTCTAAGATCATCAAACCCAAACACCAACTCAGCAGTGTCAAGTCTACTGACAAACCATGTCCCTGAGACACACATCTGCATGACCTCCAAGGACTTCCACGTGTGGCCACCCAACCATGTCCCCAGGCAGCTTCTCCCAACACCTGACAACCCTTTTAGTGAAGAATCATGATGACAAAATGTCAAGTGAATGGCTAAAGGCCCGTGCCTTTATTTTTGTCTGAATTGGAATACATTTTAAATGAAGGTTTGGTCACCCTGCAGGTTGCACGTGCTAGTTGTTTTATATAATATTTCATATTCAGAGCTTCAGGGTATATGACACGTGTAGAATAAACAATCTTATAGAAGACATCTGTGCAAAAGCATGGCTTTGCTGAAATGGTACTAATTTATTCCATAAGTAGGTCATAGGAAAGAGCAATCTAATATGAGAGTCTTTGTTCATTTAAATGTCTAAAAACCAATCTAACTAATTAAAAGAATGGGAGCATATAAGAAAAAATCCCACATGACAGCATAAACAGCATTTGAAAGAAGTCAGTTTGTTTTCTAATATGTGCTTTACTTTTTATCAGTTATAACCCCCAAAATTGTATCCCTTTGAGTTAATTTCGTTTTTTAAGAACAGAACTTGCTTTGTTAATTTGGCATGGACTTAGTCTGTTTACATAAAACACCCTAGCAAAAGAGATTGGCAGAGTTTCCCTTGTAAATGCAGAGTTCTTTTCAGTTAATTATATGCAAATCAGCTTTGTTAACAAACACCTAAATAACTCTGCCTTGTCTTCATTAGCCTGGGAGATACAGTACATTTCTCAAGGAACTAGACAAGGAATATTAATCAAAGTAGCTTGTAAGTTTTAATGAGCTTATTAATTGTTGACCTCTGTATTTCCAAGAAGTGGTATTAAAAGTGAAAGATAACTGAGATATTTTTGTGCAGAAATACTATGCAGATATATATGGGAAAAGCATTCATGGACAAATTTGGGTCACGCAAAATAAAACCTTAATCTAGCTGCTAGCATATTGATAACTCCTGTTTTTCTAAAAAAATATACACCAGCTGATGAGAGCTTAATGGGAGAAACACTCTTCTTGCACTAAAAGAGCATTCAATGTTGTAGGGGAACATGAGAATAAATGGAATAAAGTTCAGTTCTGTTGTTTCCCAGAGCAGGTTTTTTAACTTTCCAAACCAGTAGTGATGAGTTCTGGATTTGCTTCCTAAAGAGACCTCCTGAATGTCAGGTGATTCTAGCCCTTACTTTAGGGTTTGAACATCTTCTTAAGATAAAAATAACAAAATATGCAAACACGAAATGAGCCTGGAGGCAAGGCTGGGAAAGGTCTCTGTGCTCCATGGGCAGCTGACCTCGTCACACTCTGCACAGCAGCCCCGTTAAGGATCAGTGGAAGGTGAAACCCTAACCGAGCAGTCTGGGGGTGAAGTTCATGGATGCCTGCCCTGAGGGCAGCCTCAAGTCTGACCCTCAGCAGTGATCCACCCTCGCTGCCATCCCTGCTAAACACAGCAATGTTCTTCTTCACACGGCTAATCCCAGAAATGGGATGAAACCTGAAACCCACCTCTGGCAATAGCCTTTAATGCTGTGTGCAGGAGCAGACTTTGGCGTAATTAATCCTCTAATTAATTTCTAATAGCTGTCTAGCCATGTGTCAATAAACAAGGAGGATACATGACAATAAAAACATCTGTCAGAGTGAGTAACATGCAGTGCTGCTTCAGAGAGAGACAGACGAGAAGGGAGTGAAAATGAGTAGAACAAGAAATAAAACAAGGCAAACCATGGACTGGGATTAAGTAGAGTCTAAGCAGGAGAGACAGATTCTGAGTTGCCAGCTGATCTATCCTAATTTAATTTGGCCATTTCCAATTCTGAAGGATAAATGAGTTACCAGGGTGGGAGGATGGATAGCTGATGATTGGCTTCTGGTGCCTGGGTTGCTCTGCTCTCCAGCTCTGACCCTTCCATGGCAACAACAGATGATGGTGTCTACTGAATTTGTGCCACTGCTGTCCACAAGAAGCCATTGTCAATCCTTATAGATTTACACAGATGTACCTGTGCAGTAGTGAGTGACAAATCTGGCAAACAAAAGTACTGGAAATGAGACTGTACCTCATTTGGTTCAGCAGAAACAAGAATGCAACTTGAGAAAATATTTTATCATCCTGTAATCCGTACCAGAACTTTTTCACCAAAATTTTTAGGAGGTTGGAAAGAAATTAAGATTATGCAGTTCTTATGACTACATTTCATTTTTGATGAGAGGCAGCTGAGTGAGAAATATTTTTATCAATTCTACTAGGCTCATTACAATAAAAAGAAAAAAAATTGAAGAGAATTTTACTGAGATATTTCTAATTCCTGGAATATTAGAGACCCAGGAAAGCTCAAATGGCCATCTGTCCAGAGATCACATGGTTTAGGGAGAACAGAGCTGCAGCACAGTCCATATTCTTAATATTCTTAATTAGCCTTTGTCTTCTGTATCCCAGTTCTCTCGTGTTTTAGATCTCTCCTTGAATTTTTGAGCCAGATAGTCATAACAACTGCAACCCATCCCAGCTTCAAATCTGCAAAATGCTTGTGGCAATAATTCTGAGTGACACAAAACAGAGCAGTTGCATGTGGTGGTGGCAGCTTTGGGGGGAGTTTTGTTTTGCTTTGCTTTGCTTTGCTTTGTTTTGTTTTGCTTTGTTTTGTTTTTTTCCCCTGTGAAAAAACATTCTGCTCTGAACCAGTCACAGACTCCCTGGAAACTTTAAAAGGGTAATTCAGACCCTCTTTTCCATTTTAAATCTCTTCCATCAGTTCTTTCTTCCTACCATCATTGCTGACATTGATTTATTTCAATTAAGATTCTTGTGTTCAAGTACCATAATTAGCCCCTGTCACTACTAATTGTCATCCCATTGGATTATATAGATAGAACTAAAATCCATGTGGACTAGTTCAGTGGCATTTACTCACCTGCAGACTGCAAGAGAAAGCTCCAGATTCTCTAGTAAGGCATACTTGGGACCAGGAAAATGTTTCAATGCCTGTCTCAGTGGATCTGCGTGTTTCCAATGGGTTCATATACTTTCTTTCTGATGTTATTTCCTATAAATCTTCCTTTGACCTTCTTTATAGGATGGAAATTAGCCAGAAAACAGCTCCTTCCATAAGGCCCCAAAGGGGTCTAATATAGATCCACCACTCAGAAATGGCTGTAATTTTCAAAAAAATGTGCTTTTAACCTGAGTTGTTAAACACGCTGTTATCCTTGGAAATAAACAATGTGAATAATGCAAGTTACCTTGGGGAGTTGTTTGCTACTCTCGGTCAACTTGACCATTCTTCACTCCAGATCTTCACTGGGGCTGGGAGATACTCTTCACATGCCAGATTTCTCCTGGTGAGTTTCCCTGCCTCCACTCTTTGCATTAGGGAATTGCAGTTTAATATATCCCTGCAGCTATAGAGTCTCTGGGGAAAGGTGGCCCCGACTCACCCATGCCAAGAACCACATCAGAGAAATCCAAACCACGATTATCCAGACTCAGGCAATTGTGATGTGCATGAGAAATAAAATTTAATGGAAAAAGATAATAAGGATGTGTCTGCATGTCTGCATTTATTTCTTCTCTGGGATATTTCTTCTTAGAACTCAATGTCCTGGCTCCGCTAGTTTGTTTTTTGTCTTCTTTTTCTTACAAAAGCCAAGAGATAACACTTGGAATGACATATTCAAATAAAGAGGCTGGAGATCAATGCCTTGCCTGGTGTGAAAGTCCACAGTGTTTGAGATGAGACCTTTGCACAGTAGATATGAATACAGTGCCTTGCCTGCCCTGTAAGAGAAAGCCATTAGAAGGCAGCGTGGGAAAATACGTACCTCAAACTCCTCATACTCATACACACACCGAGTTTATTGTAAAATCTGAAGTAAATTGTTGTCAAGCTTTGTAAACATGGAATTCAGCACTGTTACATCTGAGTCTTGCATAAAATGCTTGCAAAAGGCTCCGGTGGCCTTCGGGGAGAAAGCTGTACACATTATAAATGGTTAATGCTTCATAGGATAGAAATTCAGTGAAGCAGAAAAGTGCTTGTTCAATTACTTTTTCGTAGGTTTTTTGTTTGGGATTCTTTTTTGGGTTGATTTTTTTCTTTTTTTCTCTTTCTGTCTGCCTGTGAGGCTCTGGATGCCCACTCTTGCTGGGGTCTAACGAAACTGGAGTTTGCTGAACCAGAACCTGTGTCAGACCTTAAACATTTATGCTGCCAGAATTTGGGATGTCTTTTACTTTAGTTGTGCAGGTGGGATGAGTCTTGCACCTTAAGATCTTTTTCCAGACCAGTGACTCTACTTAAATAGAGATAAGAAGCCCTGTAATATTGATCAGGTTAAGAAAGCATCAAATAACCTTTCACCTCTATCTGATCAGCCTTCTGTATCAAAATATGAACATGAAAATAAGAGCATTAAACTCTGAGCCTTTCCCTCCGTGCTCAGGAAAGCTTATATACACTAAAGAACATTCTGTATCACAGAAAGCAGCTGTGTTTGAGGCCTGGGATTAAACATCATTTGGGAATATTTGAATCCAGGACAGATATTTTTTGCTTCTTGCAGTGTACAGAGATCTGATTTTCTGATTCAGCTGAGGAGAAAGAATCCAATTTTTCTCTAAACAGAGTAATGTTTAAAGAAAAGTGGTAGAGAAAACCTCTCTGATTTACATGTTTCAGTGTCGTTTTTCAAGGTATGAGATAAGCTGAAACTAATTAGAAAATTTAGTCAGGCAAGAGAAGTCTAAGTGCCTATACTGCTTATATGCCAACTTCATACTGAAGCCTCAAGTCTTTCATTAAAGTAAATACATTCAAAATTTACATATTACACATGTAGAAAAAATATTTTTTTTAATTTTAAATTTTAAATTGAGAATGTGTTCATCCCAGTGAGTCAACAGGCATAGGGTAGCCTGGGCTTTGGCTCTACACCCTTTTGGTGTGAGAGTAGTTCAGTGCTTGGCAGAGAAGAGCAAAGGATGTCCTTAGCCAAGTGGGGAAGAAAGAAGGTATTGAGATTTTTTCCATGTAAGTGGCCAAGTGTTCAAGGACACATGGGTTCAAAAGGTACTAGGTGAGAAAAGCCACAGGTGAGAAACCAGGAGAGCTTCCTATTGGGAAAGATGGAAATCGGTTCCCTGGGAGGGATGGAAATCACCTTCATTACAAATATTAAAGAACTGCCTGTTCTGATAGTTATAAAAAATGCATTACATAGAGTTGATTCTTGCTTCCTGAAGCTGGTTGGGTGAGGTAGTCATCCTGAGGTCTCTTTTGACTCTATTGTATATATTTTTCATAATTATGTTACAGAAAATGACTAATTTTCTGACAGTTAAAATTGGGTTCGCATGCACAGGCAGACAAACATGAAGAGTGTGAACACAATGCCTGCGGTGTTAATTTTGAGAAGGTTAGAATGGAAGAGAAAGTAAAGCATCCTCCAAGATAACAATCAAATTAGCCTGCCTCATCCAAAAAAGTAGCTTGGTGTCCTGCACTGACAAAATACTGATGGGAGGAAGTAATAATAAAGGAACAGGAACACCAGGGCTATTCAGAGGAAATAAAAAGGCTTGGACACTCTTGCTTTCACTCTGTCTATATTGAAAATGAATGTAGTGGGGGAAAGAATAGAAAAAAATCTTTATCTGTCCCATCTGTGTGCAGTTCTTTTCAAGTGAATGCCCAGACCTGTAATTACTGCTGGCCTCTGGGGCTGGGGGTGTGTATGAGAGAACATAGCACATCCATGTGCTCCTGGTCTCTTAAGTTTTCTTCCATCAAACCTGGTGGAGCTGGGAAGCCACTCCCCGTTACATCAACCCCACCTCATCATCCCCATCTCATCACCCCCCATCTCATAACCCCCATCCCATCACCCCCCTCCCATCACCCCCATCCCATCACCCCCATCTCATCACCCCCATCCCATCACCCCCATCTCATCACCCCCATCTCATAACCCCCTTTGCATCACCCACATCACATCACCCCCAACCCATCACCCCCATCACATCACCCCCACCTCATCACCCACTTTGCATCACCCCCATCCCATCACCCCCATGTCATAACCCCCTTTGCATCACCCCCACCTCATCACCCCCATCTCAACACCCCCATCCCATCACCCACCCCTCCCATCCCCTGCCCGTCCCCGGTGCAGCACCTGCAGCCTTAGCTGCGTCTGCAGAGACCCCTTGTGGAGTTGCAGCAGAAACCAGGAGAGGGAATTGCCTTTTTTTTCTTTAAGTGTTTATGCTTATTGGTGTTAATTCCTTCGCGACCTAAGTGAAATGGAGAAAACCCTTCTCCCTAGAGAGAGAGCAGTCCCCCAGGAATTTTGGAACGAGTCCCTATGGGTGGGGCATTGCTGAATTTTCTAGATTCATCATAAAAAAACCAGAAATGTGTTGTGAAGGGAATTTAGATTCTGCTCTCTCCCAAATAATTTTTATTTTGTTTGTCTGGATATTTTTTTTTATTTTCTTTTGTTCGGTTTTTGTTTTGGTTTGGGGTTATTTGTTTGTTTTTTTTGTTTGTTTTGGGTTTTGTTTGGGGTTTTTTTTTTGTTGTTGTTTTTGTATTTGTTTTTTTTAATTTGTTTTTGTTTTTGGTTTTTTTTGTTGTTGTTGTTGTTTCTGGTGACAATGAAACCTCAAGGGGAGCATGATAAGGCATGTGGTTCTGCATTTTATAATACAGGCATAATTTCCAGCATTTCCCATCCCTGCACCTTCCTCAGTATGGAAGCTTTAATCTTGCTGGTCTGGAAGTAGGACACAAAGAGCAGAGCTCTGCAATTCTTGGAAGGTTTGATGCCTTCTTTGATCTTTTACCTGTTTGGAATCAGAAGGAATTGCAGAAAGATCAGCACTGACTCTATAGGGTAATAGAGTCCAAACCAGGACTTTACTCTCCAAACTCTTGCCCAAAGTACCTTAAGTTCTCCCTCTTTTTCTCCCTCAACAATATCCTTTCCTGATAAATTTTCTCTGCAATGTAATGTAGGAGGAGATTCTAATACGGTCTCATTTTTCTATTTAATCACTCTTGAAAGGAATATTTATCTGAATGTAAGGGAGAGGCAGGGAGGGCTAATCGTTTGAAAATTCAAGCCCTCTCTTTCTCACCTGAAACATGGCATCCGAGCCTGCTTTATTAGTACAGCATATTTGTGGCCCTGCTTACCTTCCTGCTTGGACCAATTTTGATCATCTGATAAGACAAGATTATAATATCTTAAATATATTGATTTTTTTTACCTGTTTAGGTAGTACTAGGAGCAACAAAAGATACAGAAAATTCCTCTTAAGATGTGAGTACACAGATAATCCAACTGCAACAGTTCTATCAAATCATAAGAACTCATCTATAAAACCTTTGGTGTTTATCTCCTCTGCGTTGCTTTGCATGAGGAAAACAAACTTTATCATAACTACAGAGTCTTAATGATAATAGTCCAAATGAACTCTCATTGTAAACTCTGGAAACATCCTATTATTCTTTGCTTCTCTCTCCTGGGATTTGAAATGTGTGCATAAAGAGCTTCCAGAGGAACCTTCAGAAGGCTGATGCAGACAGACACCTGTGTAGATATTCAGGTCTTCTTGGAATATCAGTAACTGTCACCATCACACAGTGACATCATAAAATCTGTCAGAATGCTGTGAGAGAAAGCAGAAATAGCCCTATTTTAATTTTTTTCCCCTAATCTTATTCTGAATGCACTGTCTGGTTGCAGTGCAGTTAAAGACAATGGGAGCTGTGAAAGATGAGCATATCTGAATTTCAGCTTTTATGCTTCTGAAAATAATAATCAAATAAAAATGTAGTGTGAATGAGTGTGACATGCACAAATCCAAAACAGAAAGATAAATACCTCCTCTGAAAGACTGCTAGGCTGAAATTAATGTCAAATTCCCACCGTGAGTCCTTACTAAAAGGTAACATGAAAATCTGTGCTTCTGCCTCTTGTCTAGAGTTGCAATAGTGGCATATTTTCATTGCCTTCTTTCCTCTTCTCTCTTGTCTTGGAGCTCAGGAAGGTCCTGTCTGGAATTTATTGGCAATTATAAGAGGTGAAAGTTTTTTAATTAGCTATTAAAATGCATACTAATGTCAGGGTTTTAGAGAATGTGCTCATGTGATGTGTTAATGCAGTTTTAATGTAGAAAATTAAGGGGGGGCTTTATTTAAAAAAAAAAAAAAAAGGGTGTATGGAGCATTGCCTAATGAGTTGGCTGGATTTGCTTGGTCATCAGATCATTTCACCTTTCACGTTCCTGGACCCTTTTCACAGGGCTGAATGTAAATGACAGAAGTTGCAGGTGCATTGCCCTCGTCATGCCAAGGTCCTTATTCCCTGGCTCCAGCCCTGGATATCGCAGGCCATGTTCCATGAGCTTCTGACCGAGGCTTTGATCTCAGCCAGGTGCCAATAAGTTGTATGTGATGAGGAAGAAGTGAAAAGATCAACCCAAATCTTGTCAGAGGTGTCAGTAGCAGTCAGAGAACGATGAAGATTGATGCAAACATTATTCCTTGCTTGAATGCTTCAGCCCACAGTGTGGATCTCTTCCCTCTGAGCTTTATCTCTGATCATGATAATGATTTAAGTAACAGCAGAAGATATTTTGCATTTTCTTAACATCTTCTAGCTCCACTACCAAGACTGGTTACTTTGGCTATTTTTCTTTTCCTTTGTTACTGGGCTTTAGAAATGATCCCTATAGAACAGCCAAGAAAGTTTTCTTGTCTTCACACTCCAGTGAAGTTGAGACTCCCATATAGACCACTGAGGGCCATAGGCAAAGTCTGTCCTTAGGTGAACCTACCCTGGTTGATTCTACAAGCTGTTCTTTCCATATGAAAATAGCTCTTTGGAAGAAACAACATTCCTTCAAGAATTGGATTCAGCAAATCATAAACAAATAACATAACTTTGATTGTTGCTTAATGTTACCCAGGGAGAATGATTGGGTGGATTTACAGCACAGACTATGTTTGATTAGGTTTGTATCCTTTAATGATATTTAAAATTCCTTTACACATCAGAGTTGTGAGAAAAATACTCTAAAATATTTCAGGAGCATGAAAAACAAAGCAGAATGTACAGAGCTTGCAACAGAATGAATCTTAATGCTACAGAATTAATGGTTTGATTATTAGATTGACTTCATTTAACTCGTGTCCTACTCCCCCTCTGAGCAATGCATCCATTGTCAAATGTCAATATTAATATTGTTTCAGATGAAGTGATACAGTTGTGCAAGAGGATTATGGCCTTGTCAATAGACCTGGAATTTGCGCTTTCATTCACATGCACGAAAACCTCAGGGATTTAATTTTTGGATCACATGTGATTCTATTGATTGAAGTCTACAGAGGTCAAAGAGTAATCTCCAATTTGTGTCTCCTGAGCCTGCATTAGGGGCCTGTGCATTGTAGAGAGGATATTGGGGGGTAAATAAATTCAGCAGCTGGTGGAAAATGCATGAGATTCATCTCAGAGTTTCTTGTTTTGCTTGTTTTTTTGTGTTGTTTCTTGTTCCTGGGAGATATTGGTCATGTCCGGATAGGTCAACTCTCTGTTTCCTTCAGAACCATAAGTGGTATGGTAATAAACTATATACTTACATTGGCCTTGTGTGAAGAATTATGTCAAGCGAGAAAATTGTTTTCTTCCTCAACAAAAAGGCTAAGTTACCCTCGGAGCCTTTAAATCTTATCTTTGCTATAGCAAAGATGCAGACCACAAAAGTTTAGGTTCTGTAGCTCTAATTGCTCACGCTGTGCTCTCACCCCATCTCACGTGTTTAAGTTCAGTCAGAAAGAGTCTGTTCCCTGTAATGGAGGAACTGAAGGGAAAATGCTGTGATTCAGAGGTCGTTTCTCTTCTCACAAGCTGATTGCTGAACTAAGATATTAGCCTGCAGAACTGGAGGCCTCTGCAGGGAATGGTGTTTATCTGATAGAAGGATGGAACACTGCACCCCTGCCTGTCTCCAGCTATGCAAATGTCCCTCCAATGTCTCCTTCCCAAACTAGACTGGCATTTGGGGTAATGGCAGAACCTAATTTTTCTTTCACGTTGAGTTTCAATGATGTGTCTTCATTCCTACTGCTCTTTACATATACTTTGCTCTTAGTTCCACCCCAGCAATAGCTGCATTTCTGTTTTGATTAGGGCTTGGTATTATGCTTTTTCCAGTAATAGCTGTGTATCCATCAGTATCCCAGTGAATAATGTGACCCATTACTTCTGTGTTGTTTTTTCAGCCTCCTACTTGGTTTATGCGTTATTGTCTTATTTTGATAGTGATTTGAAGGAAACCTTTTTTTATTTTAAGTGAAAAATATCCATGTGGCTCTCATTTTGTCTTAGAGAATGATAACGTGAGACAGTGTGAAACTGGAGAAGATAGGAATGTTTCCAGCAGTCCTCAGTTTCTAGAATAGTTCATTAGTGCAGTCTTGGTGCAGGACTTAAAATAATTAAGTTCTATGCAATAACAACTTTGCCCTTTTGAAAGAATTATTGAAGTAGAGGAAATGTTACTGTAACTGGATGAGACACCTATTTAGCTGTGTCTCTCTCTCTTGGAGTTAAAGCAATGGACTGAATTGTGATTTCAAAGGGTCAAAATACAGGTACAGCCCCCTGATTTTCCAGGGCGTGGGAGAAAGCCATACTGGAGAGAAATTTGTTTGGAGTTGTGGTTACTGTGTCCCTAGTATGAGTTAAACTTGGAGTGTCACAGAATAAACTAGGACATGGCAGCAAAGCTTCAGTAAATAAAAGTATTTGTCTTTGCAGATTTCTTCTCTGGAAACAGAAGGTCTTAATGACACAGGTATATTCCACCGATTTTGCTCTGGGAAAGGTAGAGGAAGGAATGCTAATCTTCTATGGGCTGGAGAAGACTGGAGCTGTAGGTTCTGTCAGATATAGACAGGGATGTAAATGAGATAAAAGGTTTAGTGGCAGTTTCCTTTCTGGCTAAAATAGAGCCTCATTTCACCTTTGAGAAAATGCACCTTTTTCAGTTTCTAGATTTTAAAGTTGTGGAGCTCTTGGGGTCAATGGAGGTCCTGGCCCTTCTGTTCAACTTTGTCATTTCTTCAATGGAGTAAGAAAGAATGGAAAAGAAAACCTGGGATCTTCATTCTTTGCTTGTGCTGCCCTACTCTTGGGACAGAGTGGATTGAGATAGGATTCATGAAGCCTGGAACTATTCCATCTCCGCAATATCAGAGAGAGCTGGGGCTGAGAGCATGCTTGAGCTCTTCTTTAGAGATAGATTCCTAAGGCTCACTGAGGAGATGCACAGTGAATGCACAATCCCTGAAAAATATTTAACAAACTGTATTCCAAGACTGGAAAATTAAAAAAATCTTTCCATATCTTTCCCTCCATCCTTAGCCTTAACTTGGAAATAAATAACCCCAGACCATACTTTTAGAATGAGTTTCAATGTGGTTTCGTCTTTTTTATATTCTGAGTCACATCTTTACCAAAAAAAAGTACTGTCATGTCATCCTGAGAGACTCTAGTGGCTTATCTTATTTAATGCTGCTCCATCAAGGTTGCCACGTGAACATAATCGTGTAAATGAAGGAACCAATGCAAACACGATCAGTGCCAGACTTTGACATACATTATATGCTTTTCTGATCATCCTTCCTTCATGGAGATCAAAGGCTGGAATATGCTATCAGATTAGCAAGGACCATTAACATTTTATTCATTTATTTATTTATTTACAGAGCACAGGAGAAAATGAAAGGTTGCTTTAAAAATGGCTGTAAAAGTAATTTGAGTACACTTTATTGGTTGATATTTAGAGTTTGGGTACCCCATTATGAAATGCTAATGCAGGAATACCAAGACATGGGGAATGTCCAACACAAAGGTATTCTATCTCTTTATCAAAACACTTTTGCTTACATGCAAGAGAGCACTGCTCAGTAGAGCCATCCCCCTGTACCCTGATGTTACAGCTCCTGGCTCACTGCAGATTATGGAAGTTTGGGGCACTCCCCAACATACTTGAAATGAATGTACTTGAAATATTTGTCTATATTCACACTGGTAATTATAATACATTTCTTGCAATTATGTATGCAAGAAAATTGCTTATATATTGCATGAGTAATAGCAAGAAAATCTTTTTACCCATACAGCTCAGAGAGGTACTGTTAGTCGTTTCTGTAAAGGCACAGAACTGCGGACTTGTGTTGGCTTTCTCTTCTTTCTTTCTTCCTTCCTTCCTCCCTTCCTCCCTTCCTCCCTTCCTCCCTTCCTCCCTCCCTCCCTCCCTCCCTTCCTTCCTTCCTTCCTTCCTTCCTTCCTTCCTTCCTTCCTTCCTTCCTTCCTTCCTTCCTTCCTTCCTTCATTCCCTAGGATAAATGTCATCCATGCTAAGAGATTTTTTAGGATCGCTTTCTTTGGAAAACTTATAAATTCAAATAAGTCCTTAGAGATGCATCAAAACTAGATACTGTGAAATGTACAGCTTTTCCTGAAATCAAATTAATTCATTATAACACACACAATTTATACAATATCTGAGATGCTCAAAATGCTGTACAGACATTAACTCATTAAATGTGACAATAGTTGCAAGCTGCCACAGTTTTGATTTGTGGAACTTGAAGCCACACTCGGTTTAATTCTAAATAGACTAGAATTTTAATTTTCTTCCTTTGTGGGAAAGATTTTGTGTGTGTGTGTGTGTGAATGATAGAAACATATAATTTTGTGTGAGAAATATGACCAAACGTTAGTGGATTATGAAAGATGAAACTTTAGAAATAAAATTCACAGCTGTTCATTTCCACATTAGTGCACAGTTGTTGGAGGGTCACAATATAAAAAAGCACAGAAGTCTCTCTTGGCTCACTTTCTGTGACTTTACCTGAGGAATAAGTCAAAGCAAAGCACCAGGTTCTTGAGTCACCCACGGCTGGTTTTGTGGGAAGGAGTTGATTTATAGTTTGCTTTTTAAGTTCAAGTGGTTGAAAAGTCTAAAAATCAAAAGTCCAAGATATGACCCCAGGACCTTTTCTTAAAAAATGCATAATTTGGGAAGAAGCCTTGGATGAGCTGTCTCAGTTAATTATGTGTGTGATCACAGTACAGATATCTCCATCTGAACTCCTCTCCTCAGACCCACTGATAGGCAGGGAAATTAAATAATGGCTCCTCTGCAATCTTGCACAGCTTCATCTGCCTCTTGGAAAAATTTGCAGGGTTTGGTTGTTGGTTTATTTTTAAATTTTGATTTCTTGTTTGTTAGGTTTATTCGTTTGGTTTGCAGTCTCCTGTCATATGCAACAATCACCAAATATGGACCACTTTGTGAAGCACATCCCTAAAAACTTTTATGTATAGTTAAATACATGTTCATTTCATTTTTCAACCTTTAATTCTTTCTTCTGTTCCAGTTAGCAGCACACTGTCTCACCAGAAGCTCCCCACTGTATTTGGTTTAACAGGCAAAGCATTTATTGGCAAAGACAAGTACTGCTCCCTACTACCATCACCTGCTTTTGGAAACAAAGCTTTCTCACCAAGCTGGATGGGATAATTTCCCAACTGGAGAGCAGTGTCTCTGGTTTTTTAGTTTTGGTCACTGTGGATGCAGCTGTAAACGGTGGGATCTCTACTGTTGAACAGTCAGTGTGACTGTGCTGTTTGAGGCAGAGAGGAAAAAACAAAGTCTTTTTGTCTGTTCAAGGTTTACCACTAAAAGCATGTTTTTCTCTGGGTTTTCATCCTGAAAAAAATATCAGAATCCCTGGCTATTATGCCAAGAAATAGGGAAATTGTAAAACAAACAGTTACTGCTATTGTTCCTATTGAAGAGGGCAGATGTGTATTTCAGCAACATCCGAGAAAATAGGTATGTCTGATACAATAAAATAGCTTTTTTTTTCTTGTGCTTAGCTCAGTCAGGGACGACAGAACATATCTACATGCTCATCTTGTCTGGAAACTGCTTTTTATTTTGCTTCTTCCTGCTTGGAGGGTAAACTCCTTTAACTACCTTTGTTTCTTGAGTTGCTTTCAGCAGCTGCTAAGCAGTCCCCTAATCTTATATTTTAAAAGCACTCTACACTGCCCATGAGCAATCTGATTCCTCTGAAGTTCTGTCTTCTCATGTGTGCCTCATATCTCAGCATCAGCGAAGGGGAAAGTGTTGTCTGCACTATTTTCATACAAATGCCTTTAACTGAAATCTCTGGCTATAAGACACAGCAGCTCAGACACCACAAGATGCATCCATTTTTTTCTAGGCTTGTTTTGCTTAGAAAGAATAGAGATTTGTGATCGTTTATTTATCAGAATTATTTGTTCCTCCCAGCTGCAGGAGAATGTTGCAGTGGGGAACATCAGGTGAGGTTCCCCTTTCCACAATAAATTGTTCATGATCATTGCTATAGAGGAAGGATTGTTCCCTCATATTTACAGCAGATGGGGGAAAGATGGTAGAGGAAGGTAATTTATTGTCTCTCCTTTTGTGCTGATGGTCCAGAGTGTTACTTTGGTCAGGTCCCATGCAGACTCTGTTCTGCAGCTCACTCCTGGCATCACAGAGCTGCTGCCTTCAGCCCTCCTGGCATCCTTTCAGCCGGCCAGAAACACTCCAATTGGAGCAGAATGGAAGGGATGCTGGTACTTCTGCTCTGGTTCTTGCTAGAATTGGGGAAAAAGTGGTGAAGATGAGGAAAGGAAGTCCCAGATACATGGACAGGACCAGAGTCTCCCCCAGGTACCCAAAACTCTAAACTCTCCAGCTGAGTACAGTGAAGCAAAGCTGTAGTGTGTTCTTGTGCCTATCCCAGTCCACTTTTCTTACCTGTGGGGTAAAATGCACTGTATAGTGAATTTTCAGCTATCTTTTTCTGTGTCTTTTAGGTGCTGATCACTCTTGAAAATTTTCTGTGTAGCGAGTTGCTTCAATAAAGTCACATTTGTTTTGAATATCTGGCCTCAGCAGTAGGATTTCATAACATGGAAAACCAAGCCCTGGGTTTTCAGAGAGGCCAGCCCTCTGTGCACATGTCCATTAATAGTTCATTTGATCTGTCTGTGTTCCTTCATTAGGTGTTTAACCACTGACTATTGATCTGTGGTCCATTCTTAGATGAAATTGGAATTTAAAAAAAAACCAAAAAAGATCGAGTGAGGGAGAAGGAAGAATGTGCTTAAATTGCTCTTGCTTAACATGCTGCAAGCTTGTTCTGCTGCAGAGCTTCCACACCATTTGACCCAACAACAGGGAACTGGGCTGACTCTCTGGCCTAAAAATATTCACAAAAGGCTCCTCTTACGTTTCAGGCTCCCTTACAATAATATCAAATATTAAAACATCAAAGCCAGAATATAGCAAAAAAAGAGTTCTGACTCTCCCTGTTACGCAGCGTCAGACCCATTTATAAACTTTTCCCTAGGTTCCTCTGACCTCATCTGGTGCTTTCTGCAGCCACCGTGAGTTTGCAGAACACAGCAAAGCACATTCCCACTCCAACACGGGTTAATCTTTGAATATGGATGTGTGGATGTGGATGTGCCTCTCTGCAGTCTGGCAGCAAAACAAAACCTTGAGCGTTTGCCAGCGTAGCCTGCGTTGGGAGCACTGAGCGCTCTGCCCTCGTTCATTAAATCCCCGTTTTGGGCTGAGGCATGGTTACAGCTCGGCGCTGCCCACGGCTGGAGCAGAGCCCTCGCGCCATACGGAGTTGGGATGGCACCAATGATGGGAATGGCTGGGCACTGCCAGGGATCCCAGAATTCTGGCTGGGCCTTTGGGGAACGCTCACTTAAAATGGAAACACCATTGCAGCAGGGTTCCTTGAATTTTAATAAAAGCATGTGTCTTTCAGAAACCTGTTTCATTGATATTTGCTTTCTTTTTTTTTTTTTTTTTTACACAATACCATGATTTATATCTATGAAATGCAAGCTTTTCTTGGTGTAAAAATTGCGTAAGAGCTCCTTACCGTAAAGTCCAACATTTTCCCAATATTTAAACTTTGTTGGAAAATGTGTCATGGTGTTCATTTACATAAGCTTTATATGAGCTGGGTTTCTTTGCCTCCAATAGTCATGGGTAAGCGATGGATAGAGCAAGTGTGGATTTCCCTGTGGCTCCTGTGAGGAGACCCAAAGATCAAAGCTAATATTTCCCTATGTTTTCAGCTGTGTAGACTTCTAAAGTTGTTTGATATGTTAAAATATACATTACTTTCTGAAAGAAAATTTCAAATGCATGAACATGAGCCCACACATACACTAACAAACACATGTACAAAAGTGCATGTTTCTGGAGTTTAGTTTTTAATTTATTTTTTCATCAATCAGTTTTTAAAAGATAATCTTGTTTCTCTGCAACAAATAGGTGGAAATATCTGACTGACTCTGTATAACTGAAAACTCATCAAATTCATGCCTGTCCACTAGAAACTGGACAGAGAATTGCATGTGAGGCAAAGCTTCCCTGCTCTAGCCTTTCAGACAGGCCAGAAAAAAATCAGCTCCAGATTTTCCTCTCCTGTTCTCTCCATAATGTGAAAAGGTGAACAGGGAAATAACAAAACAAATGCCAATTTCCCCTAAGCTGTGTCGGCCTGGATTGACTCTGAAGGCAAAATGTGCACCAGAGCTAGCTTCTGAGGTAATGCAAATCCAAATAGCTTTAATGAGTTCTGTTTACAATCTGGCCTTCAGTTATTATTTAATGTGGAGGAGCCAGCTTGTCTTTACTAATTACACATTACAAATACCTTGCCATGCTTTGTTCATTAAAGCAAAGTAAGAAATTCAATACATATAGGTTAATGATTTTTGAATCTGTGCAGAAACTTGTCCTACAAATGCTCTGAGGTCAATGGAAAGTTTCTCCATGCAATCAAATTTCTTGAACTTGGACTCTCTGAAGTAATAAACAGGAAGAGTAATTAACAGATTATTTAAACTAGCAAAAAGGGGGCAGGTTCGGAATCTGTCCTGCTCTATCAGAGCAGGAATGATTTGGCAGAGGTTGGAGTCATCAGGAAATGGCTCCACTTTGTCATCCTCTGCTGATGCTTTGCCACGTCAGAGCTGCCGAGCAGCAGGCTTGTAAACAAACATGTTTACACTGCCACCTTGCAAAACAAAATGCTACTGGCTTCAATTTCGGTGCCATTAAATCTTCAGCTGGAGACTGCTGTGTGACACTTTTGATTTTGCATGCATAGCGCACTGTAACTCAATGACAATGCTGGCTCTCCCCATCATTCCTAAGCAAAATAGCTCTCTTAGCCAGGAGAATGTAGATGACAGATGTTTCAGATCAATCACTGCAAAGAGATAACAGGAGTGTCTTGGATCATTACAGGACATGAATCTTTAGAAGTAATTATAGGTGGTAACAACTGGTATGACAACTGAGTCCCTCCAGCCTGTGTTTCACCTTAGAAAACAACTACGTGGGATATTTCCCCACAGAAATGTGCTGCTGAGCGCCAGATCCTGCTGTTCTGATGTGAAGTCACATTGTGCATGCTAAAATGGAGGAATGCTCTCAGCACAAGTTTCTTGTTAACACAGCAGATCTAAATGGAATCTAAGGAACATGGCAAGGCACGTGGAGGTAATTTTTCTCCCTTTTGATAATTAAAAAAAAAAAAAAAATTCTTCTCTTTGTGTGCTATGCTATTGAACTGTCATATTTAGCACACCATATACCCATGGTGTATTTTATATAATCTTTCTTAACAGAGATATAATTTATATTTGTTCCTTGGAGAGCTGAATTCTTGTTGACTTTGGCTGAAGCTGAATATAGACATATTAAGCAATAAGGAAAAAGTTTAGTATCTGGTCTTTTCTTTGGAAAATACAGAAAGTTAATACTGGATAAAAATAGCTCTTCAGATTTTAAACTCAGAAATTGTTCTACTTCACTCTGATAGCTTCAATTTGATTTAAATACTGTAGCATTTCATGTGTTTGTGCACCTTACTAGAAATCATTTATAAATTCTGGTTTGAGAATGGAGAAAACTTATCCTAAGTTAGCCTCTGATACTGTTAGTTAAAAAACATCCTCCTTCTCTTTTCCTCCAGCTGAAGAGTGCTTTAGCTTAAGAACAACTTTTTGCCCTTTCAAGCAATCTGCAAGTTACTGCAGCCCTCTTCTCTCGCAGCATGCTGGAGCAGCCTTTCTTTCATCTCTGCTTCATCAACTCTTCTTCCCTGTTTTTCTTCCTTTTTTTCTTTTTTTCTAGCTTCCCTGGAAAGCTGTTCATTGTTTCTCTCATTACTCTTCGCTTTATTTCCTTCTTTCTTTTATTATGGCTCTTTCAAACAGTCTTATTTAACATTACAAAACACAGTGGATTTTTTTCCTCCTTGGTGGATAACAAGATAAAGCTGTGCTGCCTGTTGAACAGTCAGTGGGGATCTGGTGGTGTCTGTCCCTTCTGCTCATATAAAACTTACACATGGAATGTATCAGACAGATTCTACTGAATTAGTAAAGCTACCAATCTTCTCATATGAGACAACCAGAATGGGGGAGAGAGTGGGAACAGTCTGGGGAGCCCTATGCCTCAGGGAGGGGCAGAGAATGGGGGGCAACAGGAAAAGAAAGATTCCTTGGAAAGGAGACAGGCAGAAAAAACATTTGAATTTCAGAGAAAGGCACGCAGAACATACTGGGAATCTGGAGAAATCATATACAGCAATAAAATATCTAAGGCCTGGCAGAGCTGAACGTGTGTCATAAAGAGTGCTGAGGTAATTTCAGTATCTGTAAGACAGGGATAAGCTGGAACTAGAGATTTGTTTACAATGCAGCATATGCTGGCACAGACTGGGGAGGTGCTCACATGGTGCAAATTGGCCTTGCTGTTTAAAGAGAGTGGGATCTATGGAGAGAGACACAGAATAGCCTTGAAGTGAAATCCTTCACTGCAATCCTTCGCCACAGGCATAATTCACACATTGTCTTTTATATTGCCCCCTTCTAATATTGTCCCCTTTTAATACTGTGGCACTTATGGCCACAGAAATCAAGGTGGTCTCTTAACTTTGTCTAAATAAACAAGGTTTCTTCCTCATGAGTTAAGTGCCAGCTTCGTGGCAGTCAAAAACCAGACGAGTTTTCTGGAAATTTCCCAGGTGTACATTTACATGGGTGGTTTTTCCAATTTCAGTGTTTCCTTGCTTCCCTCCAGACTTGGATTCATTTCCATTAATGAATATATTTTAAGTAATCTGCCTCATTTAGATTAGTTGTACTTCAGTTATCAATGCCAAGCTTTTAATATAAATTAGAAAAAAAAATAAAGTATTTAGGAGAAGCTCTGCAGCAGGCTCCATACAGGCAAATTTGATAAAAGACAGCTAGAAGGCTTTAAGACATGTCTCTGGGCCTAAATTACTCAATTCTGCTCATTCACAGTGAATTCACACCATCAGGATTCTGATAAGGAGCAGTTTTTAAGTGGCTTAATAATGAAGAGTTTCAGCAAGAGGCTAATAAGGAAATCAGAGTGCTGCCTTGGCTCGCCCCAGCTGACCTTTGGTGACAGCACCTGCAGGAAGGTGCACAGGTTCCAGGCCAGGGCAGAGGAGTCTGAGTGTTTCTGGAATGATCTCTTTGCAGTGACCTTCTCCTGGCTAAAGGCTGCTGTTTAATATTAGCATGCAGGAGGAGTGGATGTATCCGTGGTGCACTCAGCATGCTGAGAAAGACAAAGACCCTTCCCTTAATAAAGTACTGGAAAATATTGTTTTGGGTGCTGGACAAACTCATGGTGGGGCTGGATTTAGTACCAAACTTGCTTGTCACAAAGGACATTGTGTGTCAAGATGACTCCAAGTGTCAGGTTGCTACAGATATGAATAAAAATTTGTAATTAATAATTCATAAACTTCCCTTTCTTTCTGGTTTACTGGACAATCTCATGGCCTGACAAATATCTCAATCAGGTACTATTAATTTAATCTTCTATTCAGCCAATAATATCATCCAATGACTTCTGTTCTGAATCTAACATCTCCCCTGGTAAAACGGTCCTATTTTTTCTCCCTGACTAGACTAAGGGCCTTTTCAAAGTCCATGTGAATGCTTGTGTTTTTCAGAATATTTTTTTTTGTGTGAGATATTACTGCAACTTTAGCTTAAATGCTGTAAGAAGGTTTTTGCTGTAAACCCTTTAGAAAACAACAAAAAACCCCAGCCACCCAATAGAAAAAGCACACAATCTTTTAATAATAATAAAATATGGTTGAGTAAAATTAATTTCAATCATGGAAATATGGCATATAGAACATAGGACTCCCTCACTGTTACACATGCATATTTTAATGAAGTGTGAATCAAACAAGTTTAGAAGGTCACATGTATATTCTTAAAGATAAATTATCTTTATTTCTGCTGATTATAGAGAGTATACTGATTTGGAAAGTGCAGAAAAAACTGATTTGAGAAACCAGCCTCCAAATATGTCATGGTGTTTTTATTGCTGTTTAAGTCCATTTCTTTTTACCATGTAGACTGTCCTTGGAAATAAGGAAAGATGAAGGTGGACATGACCTTACAAGTGTTGGTGGTTTTCCAGTGGCCAGCCAAATTGAAATAGATCTCTCAAAGGTGGACATTCTCCTCTGGCTGAAAAAATCAAATAAAAAGAGTGTTCTAAACCCAATCTGATTCTGCACCTGAAATGCACCATTTATCCCAAAACTCAGTTTCTGATTCTTTACCAAAACTCTGTACCAAATCTCTTCAGTCACAATATCCTTTCCTCGTTACCCAAATAGATATGTGTCACCTCAGGGGATATTGTAAAATAATGAGCCAGCCTAAAGGTACAATTTCCAAGAAAATACAGTGAGCTGATGATGGACAGCAAATCAAGCCTCTATTGGCAGCAGCCTCCTGAGGTGCTCTGAGATATAATTGTCCTAGGGGCTGAGCTCTAAAGAAAACTTTCTAAGCCACGTGAAAAGTTTTCCTCTCCTTAGATGATGTCTTAGAAAACATTTCTTGGAGTGTTATAACAAAGCTTGTAGGGCCACACTGACCACAGATCTGCAACTTCAAGCCTATTTATGGCTGTCCTTGTGAGAGAGGTTTCCTGCATTTCACTAAGTTAGGGATTTCCTGTCTTTCTTTGCTGATTTCCCATGACACACCAGGTACAGAATACATTAAAATAATTAGTTCCTTGCAGTTTGCCTCTAAGGCTCAGTGGATATTTTATTTTATTTTACCATTCAACCAACATCAACTGAAGATCATTAATGAGCTTATAGAAAATGCAGGAAGCAGTAGGCAATGGAAGAGCAATTCTCATCAATTTTCCCAGATTCTGGCTCACCCTACAGTGCTCACCCTTTAATTTGCTTCCTTGCTATCCGAGTTAATCTTCTCATTGTCATGCTCCTGGGGGAGATTCTGTAGAATCATGTCGCTCAAAAAAGTCCCTCCCTCTTCTCATCACCCTAAAAAAAAAGCTCAAGAGGGCAAGCGCAGCTGGCAGCACAGCTGGCTGGATCCATGTCAGAGAAGAGCTCACTGTCCATTTCATGTCCCAGGAATTTGCAAACACTGTGACCAGGAATGGAAGCAGTAGAGAAAAGTTGTCTCTGGAGATGAAATGAGCCAGAAGCTCTTAAAGAGGATGAAAAAAAGCTTTGCTTGAAGTTGAGAGCGTGTTTCTGGTTAAGCTGTTGAGGGACTCAAGCTTCCTTTAAGTTGATCAACGATTTCCAAAGATTCCTATTATGGTGTCTTTGGAAAGGAAGGAAGGATAGGGAGGAAAAATAGTGATTTTGGAAAAGTAAATTAATCCTAATAGAATCAGTTACTAATATAATTGACTTCATAAACATTGTCACTGTTTCTTTCCCGTCCAACACCCTGAGAGTGGTTGAGTGTATTATTTGGGGATTAACATCAAATAAGAGCAGGCTTGTTTGAGGCTTGCAAAACAGGCAGGTCAAACACAGGATTAGAAATAACTGGTCAGTGTAAGAAAAAAGGGCTCCACAAAACAATTTTCACTGTACTCTTGAGCAATTCTGTAAAATGAATCTGAAAGCCCCAGGAGACTGATAGTGAAAGGCACTCTCAGCTTAAGTCTTTAGAATTGTTTGAATATATTTTGTTTCTTTTGTTGTCTTTATTTGAATGCCTGTTTTCTGACAACAGGGTTAGAAATAAGAAGTCATTATGAGACAAAAAACAATCCCTTTTGTTCCAAACTTTTTCCTAAATGAAATTTCAGCTATGTAGCCATATCCAAGGAAAATTCTGATGCTGATGGTCAGTTCTTAAAAAACAAGAAAACAGAAAAACAAACAGAGCCCAAATTGAATTTAAATAAAGGTAATTTTGTCTACCTTAGAATCTAAATTCGTCTTGTAAATGCCATGCTCAGCAGCTGTTAGTATGGAGTGTGTGGCTATTGGTGGGATTAACTTCTTTTTCTTTTTGCTGAGCAGTTGCAATTTCCTAGTTTTATTAAAATCTAATGTAATATTCAAATGTGAAGATCAGTGCCAATAGGGATGTCAATTATCATCAGTTTAAAGTCCTATTGGATTTTGAAAGAACTGCTCTGCATCTCTTTAGTATTTATAATAAATTTGGCTCCTGTTTGCATGCTTCTTTATGGAATTGTTTTAGGATATCCTCATGCTACAGAGTACTGTAGCTCATTGTGACATCATGTGTTTCTGACAGCTCCATGGCTATGCCCTGTTTTGTTCTACTCAATTGAGAGGTGAGTGATTTACAGCCTCTGGGTCATCTGTGGCCTGCAATGTTGACTCACAGAGCCTGCGGCAGATCATAATTTTATTCTGGATAACACTAAGTTGCATATTAATAGAAGGCCTATCAAAGACATTTCAGAGACCTGACTGGATGAGGAAAAATGTCCTCATCCTAATCCAAAGCAGCTTTCAAAGGGGTAATAATGACAGGAAAATAAAAATCTTGTTTTGTGCATCACTGTGTTTAGATGTGGGCCAGAAATTTCCAAGTATTATCTCCATGGTAATTTAGATCAGCTTTCTTTCTGCTGTGGGGCTAGAAATGTGCCCTTAAAGGGACTTTTGAGATGTCCTTGAATCTCTTGGCTGGTGCAATAATGATAAATGATGATGACTCTGATAGCTGTCAGGTTGCTTTGCCATTGCTATGTCTCTCACAATGTTCATCCCGTGGACTAAATCTGCTGTCACTGCCACCTGGTTTAGCATAAATGCCACTCTGCCTTCCAATTGACATGGCACATGAACATCCTGCAGACAGAGAAGGTGCCCAAAGAGTCTCTGGTCAGATTTCTCCCTGATGGGGTTAAAGGATGCAGAAATGCCAAGTAGCTCCTGATGCTGCCACACCTCACCCTGTTTCACACACCCCAGAGCAGGCTGCAGCTGGAGCCAGATCAGCAGCTCACTGAATTACCTGTCCTCTCATTTTTGGTCTTATTTTCTTTCCCCTGACCTCACACCCTCCCAACAAACCCACACAGGGGAAGCTGCTTCCTCTGCAAAAGCTCCTGTGTGTGTTTCAGGGCACAGCAGAGCAGTAGGAAGGAGCTCTCAGGACTGACACACGACATCTTCCCCTCCAAGGGGATATTTTTTGAGCAAATCCTGTGTTAAGGACTGGAAGCCTTTGTTTCCATCCTCACTGCTCAGAGAAGGAATGGCTATTATTTTTTCCCCCTGCAATTTCTAGTAGTAAGAGCAATTACAACTTCAACAGATGGTTTGGCTCATAGGAAATCCCTGAAGAAAAGAAACCAAAGGTCACAGGTTGTTGAAGGAGGTACCTGTCACTAGCAGATGAACATTAGAGTAGATTTAATCATTTCTTTTCCTAGCACCCATCAAAGCATTTGCTTTGTCTATTGCAGCAGTTCTACAAGTTCCTTAAATCTCCTGCTTTAGCCATTTTGCTTTTCTGAAGCTCTTGGAAAGACTCATTTCCCTACCCTCCACTGGTCTTTTTTCTTCTAGAGGTGCTGCACTCTCCGTTTGTGGGTTGCAAAGCAGAGTGCTGTAACTATCTGTGCTCAAGGCCTGAAAACAGACAATGTGGTGCATTGCAAATCAGCTTCAATCCCCATTTCACTAGCAGCACCCTTGGACTGCAAGTTATAAATAATTCCAGTGATTCTAAACACTGAGAATGCTATGAATTATGAGCTTTTCATCAGAATAACATGTAGGATCAATAGAAACAGAAGGTGTCCAGATAAGCACATTTCATAATTACTGCTTAGAACTGCATAAATCAATTTACCAGCACACTTCAGGAAGAAAAGTTCATTTTTTTAAAGACGTATTAAAATAATGGTGGCTTGATGGAAGGTTACATTCCATCTCCCTTTTAATAATACCCCTTAAGAAATTTAATTTCAACTTCAAAGGGAGCTAAATTAAATATCAATCCTGCATAAATGGATCTGACACATTTATGTTTCATTATTTTATTTTATACCCTCCCCTCCCCCAAAGGAAATGAATCAATCATTTTGTTACTCTTCAGTTCATCTTACTCTTTCTTGTGCAAAGCTATATCCTGGAAATAATCAGGTTTCTTTGACAATCAGTTAATAAACAGACACTTAAATATTCTTTTCTTGCAGCCTAATAGGCAGGCAATGAGGTTGAAAGACATTGCATAGTGCACATCATACTTGTTCCTTTTCTCAGATTAATTGAATAAACCCTCAAGCTCTACAGTATTTTAAGAAGATTTCTTTCAACTGTCTAATCCATCAGTTAAAAAACAAATATGAAAGTTTGGTCATTTTGATGCAAAGTTTCTTGTGTTAGTAGGTCTGATCATTCTTTCTCAGGATGAGTGCCATATAATTGGCTTAAAAATGGGGGGAAATCACTGTGTTATTTCTCACAGGAATGAGCATGAATGAGAATAGTTTTTCCAATGAGTTTTAATTTATGGAAAGTTATTTTTGCTTGACTGTTGTGTTAGGAGGTGCTAGTGGAAGACTGAAGAAGAACAAATAGCACCTAGTTATTTAAGAAGTGGAAAATGCTGATGCAGACCCATTGTAGCCTTCAAATGTTTAAAACACTTTGATAGAAAAAGTAACTCAAAATGTCAGCATAGTCGAAAAATGGGATCAAGTAAAATATGGACTTTACAAAGGTAGATCGCACAATCTCAATAACTGCATTGGATAAGGGAATTTTCCTTTACAGAAAAGGTAGGTGTTCTTGCCTTCAAAAAAGCATTTTATAGGTTACAAACTAGAAAAAAAATAGAGAAAGAAAAGAAATTTGGAGGATCAGAAAATTAATATAATGGATGAATAATAACTTATAAAATAAGAAATTTAAAAAAAGATGATAGGAGGCAGCGTTGAAAGGAGGTATATGAAGCTTGAAAAACCTAACTAATATAGTTTATAAAGGTCACATTTTGGAACTGATTGTACCTAAAATTTTCAATAATAACCTTGTATTAACGTAGTCCTGCTTCTTAAGCCAATAAGCAGATGAAATGAAGATGGAAAGCATTGCTAACACAAATGGTCAGGTTATCCTACAGAAGGATTCACCAGCCAGAATCTTAATGCTGGGATGGAAATCAAGAATACGAAATATATTAAATATGTATATGTATATGTATATGTGTATATATATTTACAATATCTGTGTTTAGAAACTAAGAATGATAAAAACAATTGAGTTTATCAGCTGGAAACAACACAAGAAGAATATGGATGCACTCAAAAATCAAGAATGACTGTTCACCAAAGTGGTGCCACACATTAAAAGTCAAACATGATCCTAGGACGTATCAAGGTAATTATCAATGCTGTTATACAGAGGTTGCTCTCTAGTCCAGGGAATAAAAGCAGTTGACAAAGTTTTCTTTTTTTTTTTTTTTTTTTGCCTCTGCAATATAAAAGTAGACTGTGGGGCTTTTTTTCCTTCTTTCCTTCTGTGACTCAACGAGTGACATGGGCTGTCTCACCGAGGTTCCTTCACAGCTGAATTCACAGCTGCTGACCCTGTGAAGGAATAGGATTGTTTGAGGTATTCGGTGTTAAACTAAGCTTTATCACCTTGTATGATATATTTCACTCCTACAAGTGAGAAATCCTAAGAGGAGGAGAAAAAAGAAGGTCTCAGCAGCCATTTTTTGTCCTCTGGCTATAATGCCCTGTTATTAAAACTCCCCACAGGTATCTGGCTGTGGTTTACCACTAACATTTACAGGCACCTATAAAATGAGATTAAGAGTAATATTTCAGACTATTCTTCTTCAACAACATATTGTCCTGAGTCACCCTGACATCGCCTATGGCATTAAGACACAATCAAGTTAAAATTGAGATTGGCAGGAAAAGCAATGTCCTACTGCCTGTGGGGTTATTTGTTCAGTATTATTATTCCATTGAAGGTAGGAATGCAATTGGATTAGACCTATTTCCAGTCAACCAAAGTTAAAGTACAGTTTATGAATTGCAGGGCCCCTGTTCAGCTATGAGCTCTGGTTTTTTTTAAAGGCTTCTTGGGGAATCTGCAAGATAGTGATAGCAATAATTAAAACTTGTATCTAAGTCACTTAGAAGTGTTCATAATGAGGTTGCTCCAAATCTTGAAAGATTATCTTTAAATTATCACTCAGAGACTTCCTTATCATGCAGCAACAGCCTCTTCTCCCTTACTGCTTAGAAAGAGCTCTTGAAAAAATGCACCACCCTGGAGAATTACACTATCCTTTCAAACAAGGAAACAACCTGTATAGATATATGTGTATATATATGTATATATATATGTATATATATGTGTGTGTGTGTGTCCTCTGGGGGTGTACCTTGGCACTCTAGAAATACATTTATAAGATCCTTTCCAGACAGACAAAGCCACACATCCAAGAGATTGTTTCTGAGGCCTTGCCAAGTCATGGGGCTGCTATGCTCCAAGACCTGCCCCATTTTGACAGTCTGACATCTTTCTGCCTTTCTTTTTCACTTTCTTTATCACTCTGCAGAGCCACTCTGACATTTCCTGATGAACGCTACCTCAGTGGATTCAAGAGCACCATGCTCTTCCCATGGGCACCACCAGCTGTTCCCTCTGTTATGTCCTGAAAGCTCTCATTTTTCCTGCCTGACCAAAACACCCCTGCTGCTTTTCCAAGCACACCGAGACCCACAGGGTGCTTTGGGTTCTGTCTTTGGAAGAGACAATCCAACCCCTGTGCGTGGTGAGCATTTCAGGGAAGTGCACATGGGGCTAAATCAAGAATACTATAATTTGGCAAAGTGAACATCTCTGAAGCATCAATGGCCAGGACATTCCCAGTCTCTTAAAGCCACAAATCAGTTAGGAGAGCTAGTGCTTGTCTCACAAAACCAGGCTTCTGCTCAAACCACAGCACTGTTCTTCATCTTATGGGTCTGCTTTTATACAAAACCATGTTTTTGTGCACTGGGACTTATTTTTCTCTCTTTCTTTTGCAGTGGGCAGAAGTAGCCCCCTATTTTTCTCAGATTTGAGTGTAAAAAGGCCATTAATTTCCCCAAAGACTGTAGCTCAGTGGTACAAGCAGGAAACCTGATTTTCAAAGGCTTCATGACTAGTATTGACTGCCTGCAAGCACCACTCAAAATCAGTGCTCTTTCTTGTCATCTATATCATAAAAAGTCACTCAGAGAAAATTGTAACTCTTCTCTGCAGGTGTGGAAATAATGAAACTGGGCACTACCCTTCCTAAAAGGGACATTTTTCCATATGGATTCAGCTCCCATGATGTTTGTCAAAGGGTGATAATGACATTTCCTGTGGAAACTCTAAAGTCAGAGCAACTACGGAACAAAGAATTTAAGTTCACTTCATGTCAGACTTTGCTGGTGAATTTGTTTTGGTTTGTTGTTTTATTTTTTGTTTTTTTCCATTTGAGCTCAGCAGAATACATGGTGTTTCATTTGACTGTCGTGCAGCGAAAATCAACAAACATTCTGTGATGCCATCACATGAGGAGGGAAATGGTGGAGATTCTAATTTGTGTGTTTGTGGGTGGTGGTGCTATTTTCAGACAGAAGGGGAAGTTTACATTCATGAAACGCTACTTTGCCTCTCTCCTATCACCTAATTTTTGCCTCATTCCAGGTGGAAAATGACATTTTCAAATAGCTCTTGCTGATGACTTTCATGAAAATCACACAAAACAGGGAAAGGGGGAAGTTACTTGCAGCACAGCCAGGGAGGAATACATTTGGTTCAGATTTGTTGGCACTGACGTATTTTGAAAATATTCTGGCTGAGCAGGTCTCAGCCTCCTGAAGACTTGACAGATGGAAGGAAAACCTGAATTTTAGCTCTCAGACATTCTGATACCAGAAACTGGACATGGCAGGAAGGAGAAGAAGAAAGGAGAGAGTGGGGAACATGAATAAAGTTGCATAAGAAAACCAGTCGGGTGATGAGTGGAGAATTCAGCACCGACAGACTGAACCAGAGAATCCTCAACCAGGGGCGAGTTCTGCAAGCCAGTCAGTAAGTTCCCTCTCCAAAAGCCTGTTTATGTCAAGCAAGCCCATCCATTTTTCATCAGCTACTGCAGGCATCTATTTGTCAGGAATGATTTAGCTATTCTGAAAGACATGCTGATGCATGGGTCTCAGATTGCAACTATTGGCACACCAGGATGTGCCAGAATACGAAACTCTACAGCTGATGCTGATTTAATGTTGTGTTTTCTGTGGTGATCAGAAAAAAAGAAAAGAAATGCCAGGATGCACAAAACTGACAGCCGGGGAAGGTTGTTCAGCTACTGTGTGGGATGGCTATCCCCAAAGGAATAGGGAGGCAGCATGGACAAATGTATGGTGAGGTCTCCCTTGGAATTGCAGCTCCCTGGGGAGAGAGACTGCCTGGGGGAGTGACCTCTCTGAATCATTTCATGGTTCATTGACTCAGGACCCAGGAGAAGGGTGTAGTTCCTTGCCTATCTCTGCTGATTTGGATGAGTTGTGGTCCCTAGCTCACCGATTTCTCGATTATCAAGCAAAAGTCATGTGTGTACATCAGTGCGTGCTGCCTGTGTGTACATTGATGTGTATATAGGTCCATATATGTGTGTGCGTATGGATAAACACATATTCCCATTTTTATTTACATTTCCAGAATAGACACTGTTGCCTACTACGAATATACCAACAGTATTTTTAATACAGTGTTTTCCACAAGGTCCTTCAAAAGTCTGCGTGGCTTTTAGTGCCCTTCTGGAAAACGAATGTTTTGAGGAAGTTTCAGTACAATCTGAATATGCTGTGTCAAGTAAAGGCTGGTAGCACTGGTGTCTGGACATGTGGGTTTACTCAGTGGGTAAAAAGAGGATTTGAGGCTCCAGCATCAAGTGGGTAACTTTGATTGCAACTGTGAGAGGATCTGGGGAATTTGGATCTCCTGATTACCTGAATCTTAGCTTTGTCCAGGCTGTCTTCATCCACAGTTTTATGAGGATGAACCAGGCAGTCTCTGATCCTTGAGACTGAGGTCAGAGGCTGTCTGGATAGCTTTATGGAAAATGTACATCCATCCTTCCTGCCCAGCCCAGGTCAGCGTCAGAATTCGTGCAGGCTGATCCCTATTTTACACAGCTGCTCTTCCCGCAGGCAGGGTCGTGGCAGTGCCATGATCTCTGCCTTGAGGAAGCACTGATCTGCTGAGCTCAGTCCTGGCCCTTCCCAGGAACGAACAGCTCACAGAGACCACAGACCCAACACGGCGAGCTAAACTTCTTTTAAGGTTAACTCTGCTTTTAGCAGGTCACTCGCTTCTTTGAGAGAAAACTTCAGGCTTTGCTGCTTCCCAGGATAAAAGTGCATTCCTGTGTCCTCACTCAGTGGGACCACGCAGGTTTTTTGGTTCCTGAGGACCAAGGCCAGAGATCTGATGCTTGCCACAGCTGTGGAGTGCACATCCCCATGGTCATCTCTGCCTGATCAGCATTCACCAGCGTCCACAGGCATTTGAAAATAATTGGGCTTTCGGAGAGACACCGGGTCTGACAAGAGTGAATTTATCCTTTTCAGCTTTCTTCTGCATGAGAGAAATTCTTCCTGGTGTTGAAAAAAGCTGGTGTCTGTGGGCAGCTAAATCACAGTCAGCTTGATTCTGAAGTGGGGGCTGTTAGTACAGAGATTATAGAACTCTTTTTAACCTAAGGGCATTAGTGTTCCTAGTTCTGGGCAACGTTTTACCCTGAGCATGAGGCCATAATCAGAACATATATGTAGTACTTACTAGCTGAGGCAATGAATCCTTTTGAGAGCACAAGAATGCTCCTGCAAATAAAGGTAAAATAGCTTATACTTTTGGTCCATCTTGTTGAGAAAGTAACATTTTTTTTAATGAGCAGGCTAGTTTTAATTTTTCTTTTAGGAATTAAGCTGGATAGATAGCTACTTGACTATTATAGTTCTACAGTTTTTTCAAGGTGACACATATAATATATTTTATCTAAGCACATGTGCAAAATCCTAAAATTTAGATTATATATCCCGTCTAATTTATCTTGATAATTATAACCTTCTAACTTGCACTAAGCACTGCTATTGAGGGACAGGTTTGCAAGGAAAATGTGTTCAAATGAAGCACAAGTCTTTCTTCATCAGCAGTCTTCAGTCCAGACAAGAATTCTGCCTGCCTCCTAATTTTTTTATGATTTTTTTTTTTTTTGTCTTTCAGATATTGAAGAAGGGTTGCCAAAAGCTTTGTTAATCACTAGAATGTGAGGAGCTAACCTTATCAATTTATTCCTGTGTTCAAAAGAGATATCATATGCCTGAAGTAATGATGTGTTATAGAGTCCATTTCCCTGGATTGAAATATGGTATGTAACCACAGAGGCAGATCAATAAAAGCATAATGATTTTGAAGAAAATGTCTTTTTAACAAAACAGATTATTGCTTTTGTAATAAATCAAATTTTAGCTAAAACTTTTCTAGTTTCAATCAAAACCCTCATAACAATTCCTCTCCTTCCCTTCATCCCAAACCCAATCTTTCTGTGAAAGAAAATGTTTTCAGAGATTGTTGATAATGAAAACTTCTTTGGAGATAATCTTAATAATGAAAAAATCACAACAATTGCTCAAGCAGTTCTAAGGAATTTCCTTTCTGCATCAATACCCACACTAGTGATGTAGGTAGTAAAGAGAAAGCAATCAGCTTAAAGTACAACTCGAATTTAAACAGTTATTGACCTGAATTTGCAAACGAGGCACGATAATTTTCAGCTACAAATTTATGATTTACATACAAACGCAATGCAATTTCTAGTAATTTAAATACCAAAGTGAAAATTCTGATCAATAGTTTACAAGACAATACTTGACTGTAAATGAGGGGATTTTTTTTCCCATTTAAAAAGAATATGAAATATAAAAACGTTGATAAAGTCCAACTGAACTGTTTTGCCTGAGCTTCAAGACCAGGTTAAGACATTATTTTTCAATTGCATGTCCAAAACAGCTTGTAAATAAAGCTAAGTGTTAGGCTAAGATAGTGTTCTTGATAAGACATGTTATATCAGGTAGCCTTCTGTACCACTTATTCTGACTTTTAATATTGGCTGGTGCATTTCAGCTGTGTACACTGTGTCCTTAAGAGTTTACAAAGATGTAAATTGCCTGTGTTAGCTTTTGCCATAAACTGTGTCTCATCAAAATTCTGATTTTATACCATGGTTAGCAGAGGCAGAGGCAGAGGCAGAGGCAGAGGCAGAGGCAGAGGCAGAGGCAGAGGCAGAGGCAGAGGCAGGAGTTTGAAAGTTGTCTCTCCCCTTCTGGTGAGATATAACAAGCAAGGAGCCAAATGCCTCCTTTATCTGCTCTGTAGTCTAGCAGGAAAACTGACCTCAGGCAGCCTGATCCTCTGTGAAGATGAGCATATTTCTGTTGACTGTTTTCTTCTGTCCATCATTGTAACAGACATGATCAGGTTAACATGGAAGTAAAAAAAAAAAAAAAACCCAACAAGAAGATATGGGCAATTTTTAGACTGACAGAAATGAGGATATTTATTGATCCAGATGATGCTGGATGTTTTTGAAAATGTTTGTGTTATATTCCTCTATTTTCTGAAAACCTGAAATAGAGGTTACATCCCTGTTAAAGAATTTAACAGGTACCAGGAAGTCTATATCATATTTAACTTTTATTTTAATCCATCAATATTTTTGGACATCTATAAAATACTATGTCAACAAGGTCCACAGTTTAGTTATGTCTTACTGGGAGTTGTTTTTCTCTTTCCTGTTTTATATGCTCTGACACCCAATAATAATACCCTGTGTCCTCTGCTCTTAGACTGTGGAAAGCAGATGCTCATTGTCTCTTTTTCACTCTCTTTACATAATACGTGATTTTTGAGAATTGACTGCATACTCATGATCCCTGTCACCTGTCTTGGACGCCAAGGATTTTCAGTCTCTTTGCTGTCTCCTTGCACAGTTGTCACTCTGACTTTCCTGATTGAGCTGTCATTCTGCTTGTGCCCTTCTCGAGGGGTCTCTTTCTGGCACAGGATGAGAAGAGCTCCTCTCACGAGTCAGGATGATGATGCACCAGAGCTGCACTCAGTGGCTCAATAGGGGTTTCAGTTTAGTTTGGGAAAATGTCCACATGTGCTCCACAATCTTTTCTGCTGAATTATGAACAATTTTCACTTCAGCAAATCTGTCTCATTTCTCCCTTCATGACTCCCTTATTAGCTCTTTGATTCACCCCTACTAGAAACTACTTCCTGCTGGTTTTGCCATCTTAATTCTTCTTCTTTCTGTACTCTGACCCAGGTCTATGGAATACTTGGAAAGTAAAAAATAAAGTCACAAACCCTCTATGATTAAGCAAGAAAATGGGCTTTTTTAGACTGACAGAAATGAGGAAGTGGATGTGTTGAGCAGGGGACAGTCTTAAGGTGTTCAGATTTGCAATAGCCAAGATAATTTGTCAGAAGCTTCCTGCTGGGCCAATCACCAAATAATACAGCTAGAATTAGTGTCCCCAGCTGCACTGTTTTCTGTTGGCTTTCACTGGATGTGTTATCATTGTCCTACTCAGCATCAGGACGTACTCTATAGTTCCTCGTGTTCTGCTCCAGTTTTAGCTGCCTTAGGTTTGTCAGTCCTAATTGTGCATTGTCATCAAACTTTGCCCTTACATTATTCACTCAGTTTTCCAGATCACTTGTTAAACAATAAAAGTCCCAGTATAACTTCTGATGAGAATCCCATGGTAACTTCTGCACTCTCCTTCAAAAATTAGCATAATATTTATTCACTTGAATCTTCTCTTAATTAATACAAGAGAATTTAATAATTTGTGGAGGAGTGAAGAGCTTAATTTAAGCCACCAGGGATATGACCTTCAGGGTGTTTCCTGTAGTCATAATGAAGAAAGAATATATACTAGATAGGTTCAATGGATCATAGACTTGATAATCTTTGTGGGTCCTTTCTAACTCAAGATATTTTATGATTCCAGTTGTAAGATAAAGAATTAATGTCCAGACAAGAATGTCTTTGATATTATGAGTCCATCTCCTAAACAGGAGTACAAGATTAAAGAAAGAGTAGAGGCATCACCAGTTTTCTTTGGTGGAAATGGAAATTAAGGGAGTGATTTAACTAATTCATCTAAAACACAATGGATAACTCAAGTCTAATTTCTCTGTTTACATGTCTCTGTCCTTACAGCATGTCCTAAAGGTACATCCTCAGCTGGTTCAGGTGTAGATGTCTCCAACACCAATTTCTGCAGGGAATAGATTATCGAGCATGTGGCAGGTACATCTGCACTTGAGACTCTTGCTTAGTAGAAACTGGTGGATCTCAGGGTGAGGAGTTATACAGACTCTTCCTACAAATTTTCCAGGTGAGATTCAGATTTCTGGGCACCTTCTTCTAGGTAGACTTCTGGAGAAATTACAAGAACTTGTTCTTAAGACTACATTTCATTAATTGCCTAAAAATAATAGAAAATGGGCTGAAAGTTTTTCAAGAGAAGACCTATAGGAAACACCAAAGAGAGTGGAGCATTACTGCTTCTTGGGTGCTGGTACCTTGGGACATCAGACTTGATTATATTGCAGGACAAAATTTTATAATCTATGCATAGAATTTGAATAGGTGTCAATGGCAAAATACAACAAGAGGTATAAAGCTCCCATCAAAGCTCAGGACTTCAATACTGACAATTGTCAGAATCTCTAATTTTATTTACTTTTTATTTTTTAATGAAAACTAGAAAAACAGAGAGGAGACTAGCCATAATGTCTGCATGCAATTTTAGTCAGTGACATTTTTTTGTCTGTTTCTCAAGACTTTTTGGACTCTTTTTTCCTTTCAAGATTATTTCAGAAATATAACAGAAACATAACTTCCAAAGAGAGAAAATCTAATTAATGCACACAGATTTTCTAGTCCAAGTATAACTTCATTCTACTTGCACATGCAGATTGAAAATACTTAGAGATGGATGATCAGATTAGACATACATGACAGACAGACTAATAATTAGTAATAATGACTGCAGTGTAGCAATGAACATTTTAGCCACCCACTGTGTGACAATTTTGCAGATTAAGACCTGAACTTGCTTTATAAAAGGAATTTTCCTGTTCCCTCTCCCCTGCTTCCACCATTGCCTTAGAACCAATGGGCATGAAATGATGTTCCTGACTGAAATGAAACCAGAGCACCTTCATCCTTGAAGTTACTCAGAAGTAAACATTTAATATTTAGACTATGTTTACCTTGAGAACTAGAAGTAGTTAACACAATTTAAAGACTTGAAATAGAAACCAAAATTAAATGTACTGCTTAAAGGATTAGACAATCATCTTCCTGTACAAACAGCATAAACAAGGAAATCGTATTAGCTCTTAATGTAATTAGTTGAACCCAACAGTCCATGGATAAAACCTTTCTATGCACTTCTCAAAAAAAAAACCCAAAAAACCCAAACCAGGGCAATCTTGGGAGGGCTCAGAACTTGACAATTTGCATGAATTTCTAATGAGACAAAATTCATTGAACTGATTAAATGAAATCCTTCCTGTTACCTAATCCTCATAACTGCTGCCCAGAAGAGATGAAAGCTTTACCTATTTCCACACTGAGAAAAAGCAGCAAAAAAAGAAAAAAAACTCATAACCACACCATGACCTCAATTTTTTTCCTCTTCTGCTAAGCTAATATCTGGAATTGAATTACTTTAATTTCTCATTCAGAGCAGCACAACCTTGGGAACATTTCAAGCTACATAAACACACCAGGGACCTGATCCAAAGGCCATTGAAGTCAAAGAGAATTTCCAAATATTTCAATGAGTTTGCATGAGAAACATATTTTGTGATATTCCCTTACTTGAAAGATAGCATCACTCATTAATTGTTATCAATAGACTTATTTGAAGAGGATGATGCAGATTATGAAATTATAAATAAGCGCATACAAAGATGTGATTTTTAAGTAGCTATAGAATTACAGCTAGTCTAATTCAGAAATTGGGTTTCTTCTTCCACATAAAGATCCTAATTGGCTAGAAATGACAAAGCACAGAATGTCTTTTCTGGAACAAAATTTTTTTTAACATAATTCCATTTAGAAATGTTTAATTTTTATTTGAAGTGGATCCAAAATTAAATTTTCTTAGCTATAAAACTGCAACATGTGAGGAAATCTCAGGAACAATGATTGTTCATGAGGCAGGTAACATGGCCATAAAATCAGTTCCATGAAAGACTATGTGAGAAGCATTTATGTGTAATACAGTTTCCATTAGTTTAGGCATATTTACCCCAAACAAAAAAAATGTTTTGCTTCTATTTGGCTTTCCTGCCCAAGGGGAAAATTGAAAATAGTTGTAACTAATAACATTGCCCAAAATTAAACAGCAGTTTTGTAGAAATATGCATTCATAATGAGCTAGTTATTCCTATAAACTGTAGGCCTAACAAGGTCTGTTTTTCTAGGAGCTTTATATTTGATTGCATTACATTGGATTTCCTCCTACCTCCTCTACATCCCCACATCCTCCCCAAGCCAGAAGCTTTGTCTCCTTTAAGACTTCCAGGACGCCCTTGGTTTCTCTACTTGATATGGAAGAGCCTGCCTGTATAAAACAGATTTTTACCGATGTTCAGGGCCCACACAATTTTCCCTCGAGGGTATTCTTGACCTGCAGCCTGCAGTAGGGCTGAGTGTAGGAGTCCTACATCTCATCAAATTAAGGTGAAGTTGGCCAGTTGAACAAAACTGAGGTAGGAACAGCAGAAACAGGTGCTCTGTCATATAATCTTATTAATTCCATAACCCTTATCAGGTTTGGGCAACTGAACTGAAAAACAGATTTTGGGTGAAAAATTCTTAATCCAACAAGGCAGGATTATCCACTGTTATCCACTGTCTTGCAGAATACACACATTACTCACCATGAAATACCAAAGCGAAGAGCAGCACTGTAAATCAAAATAAGGCTGAAACAAATATCATTGTGTTAGTCAGGGTTCCTTGGTCAGCAAAGCAGGCTGGACATGACATGAGCACCAATTGCAGAGAGACTGATGGGCATTTTGTTTAACTAGACAGTTTTTGAGCTACCACTGCCTAATGCATTGCTTTTGTAAGGTGCGTGGAGTAGGAGTGAGACAAGGATCTCTCTTGTTTTATAGGGTTGCAGTTGTTTACTGTGTACAGGTGCACACATCGTATTTCAGGGAGCCAATAGTAGCCCAGTGGTGTGTGAACATTTATGTAGGGGAAGAAAAAAAGCGATGAAATCACATTTTGGTTTTATAGCCCATTCCTGTATATCTGACTGTGGACAGTCAACATGACACGAACAAATTCTTCCAGTGTTTTATTCCCCTTCATGACATATGGTGGACTTGAATAAGCCTAAAGTGTCTTCTGCATCTTTGCAAAAACAGAAAAACAGAGGAAAAAAGGAGCAAATTGCTCTTACAGTGGTGAAGTGGCTCCAGGGGCCGCTGTTTAGTCTTTGGGTGTGAGGGGACATAGATGGTGTTGACTTAATGCCAAAAACCCCAATGTGTCCCCCTAAACTTCCTGCCCCAGCCCAGGCTGAGAGAACACCCACTGTAGTCCAGGGAGAAAGGTGGGTTTGCCTCAGCAGGAAGGGAATCAGGGACAGAAGCAAAGGCAGGGACAAGCAACCAGCCCTGGTGTGTGACCCCGAACAGGGAGGCTGTGGCCATGGCCACGGGCAGAGCTGGGACCAGGGGGTGCTTGGTGTAGAAACAGCTCCATGGCAATCCTCATTGACACGAGGCCAAAGGCAAGAGCTGAAAGCACAGGAGAGCACCTGCCATTCCCAGGTGTGCTGTCTGGCAGGCATTTGGCCCGAGCCAGTCAAATAGCAGCCAGCAACTTGCTCAATTGCTATGCAGGGCTCAGATCCTCACTCAAGAGTGACAAAGTCTTGCACTTCACCCCTTCGTAACAACTCAATTCAGCCAATAAGACGGAGCTCTAAATAGACTTGACACTATTACTGCATGGAGGTGAGTGTCTCCCTCTTATTTATTAACCCTGTTGAATTTCCTAAACTTGGTCTTAAAACTCCCATGATGAGGAGCCTCTCATTATGGCTCATTGCACACTGTGGGGTTCTCCACAGACAGATTACAGAGCAATCCATACAATCCAGAGCAATCCAGAGTCTGGAGCTCTGGCTCTGCCATCCTGAGCTGAAAACAATATCAAAAAAGCATTGTGTATGTCCTGGATATATCCCCATAGCTCATCATAGTCTCAAATTTAGCATGGTTGGAGGCAGCTGCTTTTTCTTTCAGTGAAAATCAGTCTTATCAAGTGAAAGAACTATTAAGCAAGTTTCCATTCCAATGAGTAATGACTAATTAAAAGCATTACAACAAGGGTGTAACTCTAACTGCTAAACTTGGCATTGAAGTAATTTTATGCTCTGTGGCAACTATTGTGTGAGAAAAGTAATGGTACATCTGAAGGAAATAAACACACATATTTCAGAAGGGCAGGAAGCTTCCCCAGTTGAAATGGCACTGGCTTTTAATTATCATTGCAAATTGGATTCCAATAGGGAGAACACAAAGGGGAAAATAACAACAAAGACATCAAAATGGAGTCCTTTGGTATAGAATTGTGTTAAATCACAAAAGATAGAGCAGCTGTCAGTTGCGATGGACACATATAACTATTTGCAAAGATTTAGCTCTGAGAAAAAACAGAAGGCAGCATGCACAAGCATCTTCTGTGTGTGGTTCACAAAATGTTCACCTGAGCAATTACATCAAATTTTCCATGTTTAGTTCTTTGGGGTCCTTTCCTGCCTTTCTGCAGAGACACATAATGGCTTAAATCATATTTTAACAAAAATGAAATCCTGACACTGCATACCTCTAAAGAAAGATGTTGGGTCTGATAGGTAGCAGGAATCTCCTGTGCGATCTCCCTTCATGATGCAAAGCAACAAATTCTGCCTGGCAATTTCTCCTCTCTCGCACCCAACTGAAGCATAGTGCTGCCAACTTAATAAATATATCTCATTGAAAAAACACTCAATTTAAAATTTTCAAGTGATGGAGTATCTGCTTTTTTCCATGGTAAATTATGCAAATGATTAGTTATCATGTCTGTTTAAAAAATCAAGGTCTGCTATGAGAGTGAATTAGTTTGGTTTTCACTGCTAGCTTCCACCTTTTGTTCTGCCTTTTTATGGTATCTTAGAATTCTCTCAGGTTTGAGAAATAGCATCTCTGCATGTGGCCCAATTTCTTGGGTGCTTACTGTGTGATCTAGCACTCAGATGTACCAAAACCAGACAAACATTTAAGGGAGTTTAGTTTGTCTAGCAGTTCAGACCAGTCTGAAGAGCAGACCCATTTGGAACTAAACTTGTGATCTCATTAAGGGGCAAAAAAAATTCCTATTACATTATTCTTGAACTAACAACTGTTTGTTTCCCAACTGAACTTGTTCTTATGCTCATTTCTCTGCTATGGGATTTCTCTACTGTTCCAGCTGAGAATATCAATTGTTACAGCTAAGAATATCAATTGTACCAGCTAAAAAAATCAATTCTTTTCTCAATTTTTAAAAATTCTTGAAAGAAAATTTCCAAAGTGTGTGGACTAAAGCAAGTATGAAGCATGAAGGTTTTGTTCTTCTCTTACTGGGTCTCCCACAGATATAATCTATAAACTTGGACTGATCATAGAATCCCTTTGTCTCCTCTGGTGTGTGAAGAAAATAATTTTTCACTGCATCCTGAAGCTGAAATGGAAACATTTCTGTAATTAATCCAGAACTATATATTAATGAGGCTCATAAAAGAATCTAATCAGAGATGCATGAATATTTCAGGTTCAAATGAACAAGTAGCTATTATTGTACACACCACATTATGTACAGGCTCTTTAAAGTGCAGTCTGTTCATAGTCTTGATAATTCTGACAAAATTGGTGTAACTGTTGTCTACACCTGCAGTTTTGGAGAGGGTATTTTTCTCCTTGCAATGGATTACCTGTGGAAAGCAACTGGAGAATTACTAATTTAAGTAGCTCAGATAGCAAGGATGTCTGAGGGCACCCTTAAGCCCTATGACTTGTCTGAACTAGGCCGTGAATTTGGATTTCCCCTATCCTGACCTAAAATTCTTTCCCAAATCCGAGAAACCTGCATGTCTAAACTGAAATTAATAACCTTGCACAAAGTTTTAACTTCTGTGACTTTGCACACTCCAGCAGCTAGAAAAATATTTCTAATGGAATTTTCCAACTAGCTGTATCCATAGACACTCAACTCAGTTTTTGTTCAGAGCTTCTGTCTATCTAAGGGGACTTAAAAAATTATACAAACCCAGGTTTTTACCCCTTTAAAGATAACTAAATAGGAAAGGAGAAAAATCTACTTCTGAATGTTTTTTTAGCATTATTCACATTTTGTCAAGCTCCTACTGTATTGTAAGAGGATTCTCATGTTATCAGAATCAAATAATTCACATCCTTGTTCAGCACAAGTAGTGAAGAGTACTGTCTATAAATCCCTTTGGATTACCACATGGCTTTGAGCTTGCAATAAATCTTTTCCCCTATCCCATCACCTCCTAATCTGCTAAAAGTCTTCCAAAAGATCAGAACCATTAAGATGTCATTTTATAATGGAGGAATTATAGCCTAATTTAACAAACCTTGTCCTGAGGTCTATAAACTAGGACTCAAAAGTGAGAAAGAAATCCTGTGCTGAATTCAATCACTGCTTGGGATTCAATTGCATGAGAGCCCATTCTCTGGCTGAGTAGCTGCCAGCCTTGCAAAATATCCTTGCAAAATTTTTATTATTATATTAAAATAATAATAATGACAATGATGATGTTGATGGTGATAATGATTATGATGATAATCATAGTGACAATAATAATAGCAATAACAAAAATAACAAGAACAGTAACAATAATTATTCCCCGTGCAGGTTAAATATGTATTTTCTCTACCTGTTTCAATGTCCAAAACTTTTACACAAAGGCTTTAAATTCTAAAAATTACAGCTAAACCATCAGCAAGAAGCCTTCCAGCTTAGAAATTCATAAATCTGACCTTTCTTCTGGTACTCTGTCACTTGAGGAAAAGGAGGTGCCTCGGTTCACCTAAATGTGTGTGTATGGCATACAGTGCTGGCTCAGCCCCAGATGCATTTTGTGTGTGCATCTCCTTACAGATAATGAACTGGGCTCAAATATATTTCTATACCCATGATTTCTGTGCAGCCTTTTCGCTGGCATACCTCTCGTTGCCATTAGAGTTTGCTGACTCGATGGGAATGTAATTAGGATGAAGGTATTAGTGGCTGGTAAGGGGGCAGGCAAGCCCCTGGAGAGCTTAGGAAAACAAATTGCTGCAATATTCCTTTCTCATACACTACTTTCATGTACACTGGCATGTACAGTCTGACAGGTTTCCATGGAAATTATGGAAATTGGACCAGCAATAGCTGCTTATCAAGTCTGATTTCTTGCCATTTACAGGTGCCTTTTCCTAAGGTGGCAAAGCAGTAAAGATTGGCCTTTTCTTCTCTCACCCTCTTCTCCTGTCTGGCATCACCCTCATCCTTCGAGCACCTAAAAGGAATATGTGCATGTGTGAGAGGACTTTCTGCTTGAGGAAAATCATACAGAAACCTTTGGTGGTTTCATGGAGGGCTGGGCTATGGCTGTGGTCCTGCTCAGCAATTGGAAGGGTCACTCTGTCCAGCCCTAAGCATCAGCAGCACAGAGGAGGCAGTTCCAAATGCTTTCTCTTGACGAGGGTAGGGTTTTTCTCCAAAGCATGGAAATTGATTGCTCATGCTCAAAGCCTTCATGGCTGTAAACCATGGTAAGGATCATATATTATTAGTCCCCTCCCAGCTGTGTTTGCCTAGCTGACCTCCTGTGAGACAACAGTGAATTATTACACGATCCAATGACACGTGGCACAGCAAGGCTCTCCTGTTAATCTCTTCTAAATTTCCTAGCCATTAATTCCACTGACTAACCGCTTTATTACAGTATAATCTCTCCTTAAATTCTTGGAGCAAAGGCAGAAAATGAAATCACACCTTCAGCCTAAAAGTGGAGGTGACTATGCTCCTGCAATCTCCTTTTTGTTCAGGTTTCTCTGCCCTAGGCATGGCCTGAATAAAACCTTTCAACAGCTGATACCCACTTTAAGGAGGAAACTAAGGAACACTACTTAAGGAAATAGCTCAGGTGCTGAGGATCCTTGAAGTAATTCCTCTCTGTCCTACTGCTTTTTTGAGGTCTTGTGAAATGCCAAAACCCTTCATGAGACCACAGGCTAATGAATTTAGCTCCATTACCTCCTTTCAGAGATGCTTTCCCTCCACCTCAGCAATGCCAGGACAATTTTGTCCTGGTGGCATGTCTTTCCTACAGGACAAACTGCTAAAGCCACAGCAATCTGAAACAGACCTGAACCTCTGCCACTTCTCTGGTCCACAGTAAAATAAACTGACTTTCCACATTATCTGAAAGAGGTTCAGCTTTGGTCTGAACCTGAACTAGAGGTATTAGGTCAGTTATTACTGAGAATGGTCTGACTTATCCTGTGACAAGTGGCCACCTCACTGCTTTACTGGAAAATCTTGGAAATTCTGTGGAATCCCTTCTGTTTTCCTCTTGCTGAATAGAAGACAGAAGCAGTGCAGCCTAAGATGTCAAATGAACTCTGGGGTCCTGTAGCAAAAAGAGCATCATAAGAGATGATGTTAATGCTGAACCCTCCTTTCAGATAGGTCAGAAAGCGATGGCAAAGGCAATATTCCTCTCTCATTATATGTCACCAGGTCACACAGTGCTCGGCTTGCAGGCTCTTTCTCACAGCAGCAAACCAGCGCCACTCAGAAACTGAATTCTGATTGTGAGGAAATCTGACACACTGTGACTGAGATAGGTAACCCAAGAGTGCTGGACTCTTCCAGCTCTACCATGTTGCTGGGACATTTCTCTCCACATCTCTTGTTCTTTTTCTGGCTTTTGAAGTTGAATGATTGGTGGAATTTTGGTTTGTTTTTTTCTCTTTGGGTCAAAAACATTTGAGACATGAAAAAAACAATTTTTGCCAGCAAAAAGAGAAAGTAGAAGGATTAACCCACTCCTAAAACTATTAGTTCTCCATGTGCAAAATAATATTTTATAATGAGGACAGCCACTATTTTTCTCAGTGTGCAGTGACTATTCAAGGGAGGCAATATTCACATCCCAGTGTACTGACAAACTTTAAATAAATGCATCTAAAAAATAAAGAGAAGAGCTTGTAATACTCTTTTTAGCAGTGTGAAGAGTAGAGTCTGATCCTGTTTTCACAGCAGGAATTTGTTCAGGGTTCTGTTTAATTATTGTCAGGAGCTGCAGGGCTGTTCTAGAGAATTAGCAAAAGAAATGTCACAGCTGAGGAGTCACATTGAGAGTTCGATTAGGCTCCTTTCGGCACTCTAGACTTGAAAAAGTACATTTGCCATAATGAACGAAGAATGGCTGAGAACAGATTAGATGTCTAGAGGTAAGAAAACCAGATTTCCTTTTCCTATGGAGACAGCTGTAGATCTATAAGCTTACTTTTTATTAGCATTTGAGAAGCATCGTAAAATAGAGAGTATTATCCCTTCCCTGTCCCCTCACTACAATGAGGAATTCAGTGTTGTATTGCTTTTGTATGGCAAGGTTTTGGGAATGGGGAGAGTTGCAATCATGTGACTCCCATTCTGCAAACCAGCCAGAGGACAAGTTGCATTTTGTGGTAGATACAGTTCAGATGGTGAAATACCACTCTTGGAAAGATTTTGATTTGGGATAGGTCCACTGTGACTCTCATGGGGTCTTGGGTATCATAGATTGCCTTTCCTTGATTGGAAACTGTACTTAATGTGTTAGTACAGTCCAGCTAATCAAAATATTACTTTCTGAGAAGTCTGAAAATACATTAATTTTGTTTAGTAGATTAAGTTAAAAAAAAAAAAAAATGACCAAACAATTTTCTGTAGGAAAATGCTTACTCATAGAACCTTTTCGTCAAAATTTATTGTGTCTTAAATTCTCCAGCGAGTTCCATTGCTCAAGCTCATGATTTAGACTTTTACCTAAGCCTTGCTCAGCAGCTGTAAGGTTGCAAATCAGGTGCAGGTTCTTCTTGGAAAAGGTCCCATTACTAGTTTTGCTCTGACACTACTTATTTAGGGAATGTATTTTGAACCAATCCTGAATAAATCAGTGTAACTCCACCTGGGATTCTGCTAATGAATTCAAGTGTACCATGTGAGCTTGGTCCTGCTGTCATACTTGATACTTCTTGCCTTAAATTCTTTGCAGAAATTTGTTTTCACTTGTTTCTCTTTTGCAGAAACAATACCATCAACTAAGTGTCTTGACCGGAACATTTCAGTGCATTTATCCTAAATCCCTGGTCCCCTGACAGTACCACAGATGAAAGCAATGTGTCCACAGAGCATGAAGGCATTTGCTGGGATGCTCCCTCTTATCTCTTGTTGCTCGTATTTGAAGTCTGGAGTACTCTTGTCCCAGATGCCAAGGATCTAAGCAGCTGGGATAATAGCATTGCAATGCTTGTACTGAGTAAAAACACATCCCTCACTGCTGTAGGACTGCTTCTTGTGGATCAAGGCTTGATCATGGGAATGGACTAAATGTCCTCTCAGAATCCTGTGAGTTGGGGTTTTTTTGGTAGTTCTAGTCTACTTTCTGTTTCCTTTCAACTTTATATTTTTTCCCTGCTTTGCTTCTTTCGTTTCTTGATAGCATTCTATATAAATTATATTAATTATAACAGAAATTTACAGTCCCTGTGTGGTTAACACACAAAAACAATTAATATGAAACCCATTCCTGAGCTCCCTCATGGTTAACATGCAGAACCAAGGACTTCCATAGTGTGCCTTATTCCACCCTAGGGCCCTTTTTTAAGAAAGAAAGAACAAATTACCCTGTAGGGATATCTACCACTCTGACTATTGGGGAGTACTGGTGCTTAACTTCTGGACACCTGTGGTTAGATGAAATGAATCCTCACCTAAACTGATTCCCTGCACTCTCTCTGTAGTTAATGGTGGGGACAAAGCAAGGGAATACGTGTCAAATGACTTAGTTTTGAGTCCTAGGACAGGAAGAACTGCCTTCTTCATGTGCTTCCCTCCTCTCATTGCTTGTAGAAGCACAGGTCTCTGGTTCAGACTAGGTATTCTCATTCTGTTGATGGCTGAAGAGAAATAAAATATCACACAAGCCAATTACAGTGCTTGCAATTGAACCAAAGAATGTAACTTTTAAATGGTTTTAGCTACCAGACCATGACTTCCATCGTCTCACACCTTTTTTCAGCAATGCTGACTAAGCACAAGGGGCACTTTACGATGGAGAGAGAGGTGGAAAAGTGGCCACGGAGGGCTGTGAGAAAAGAAATAAATCCTCTGCCTAAAAAACTGAGACTGACAGCTGCCTTTAAAGGCCCCTCACCCCTTCATGGAACTCGATGTCAGCCTTTCCAACTGGGCAGTGCAGCAGAGAGAGAAGCGCTGATAATATCCCTGCTCCCCCTGGTAAATGGGAACACACTGAGCAGCTTCTCCCCAGAGCCCTGCAGGTCTCAGCGGTGTGGAGCTGAAAATACTTTGTCTTCAGGGATTAATGGTTCCCTTACTTTTTAATGCTGGTGAACCCAGTTATTTCAGGTCTGTTTCTGCTACTTAACTTATTGTTCTCCCAAGTATTATTCATTCATTGCTTTCTACAGACCTATAATGCAGTCTCAGAAAGCATTTCAGAGGATAGGGATTTGATTAGGGTGATGCATTTGAAATGTCAGAGGTCTCCCCACCTCATCTAGAAGAAATGGATAGAGTTGACAGATGTGCTCTGTGATATAATGGGAACAGCATTATTCTTACAACATTTTTATAAAACACCTCTGTTTATTCTGCCTCTCCCCCACTACCTTTATTTTTCTCTCTCCTGGAATAAACACTAGCACAATGCAGGGAAATAAGTAAGGAAATAGGCTTGATCTGGGTCACCTAACTTGTTTTTTTATTATTATTTTTTGTTATTTACATAATATTTTCTCCAACCATTCCTCTGGTAGGACCACAGAAATGTCTACACACATTTTCTGGAATATTTGTTGATCTGCATAGGTGAAATTCTAAATTTCCCATGAGATACTAATAGTTTTTCTTTTTCTAAATAGCCAAAATCTGGATAGAAAGTAAAGTATCAGGTCAGAAAAACTGGTACTGTTCTAGAAAAAGATGCAGCCTGGAACTTCTGGGGAGAGTATTTAGGTTGATTGGAATCTCAGAGCTGAAAGACAATTGTGAAAGTTTTATTGCCAAGGCAAAGGGAGGTTTCTGCAGCAAAGAAAGCTCTAACGAGTTCCAGTTTTTATTTTCTCGTTTGATTTTCCAAGGAAAATCCAGAGCCCATCTGATGGCTTTGAAACTTCCAGTACAACAATCTAATCTGTAGGAGCAAAGCTGCACATATATTTAGACTCCTAATTCCCTCTGATTTTTAAATACCATGATACCACCAGGGACCTGGACTTAATAGTCTAGCACTAATTCTCTTAGTATTTTATTAGGCTCATTTGTCTTTCATGCACCTGCCAGTGGCTCTAGGCTTCCTGCAATTCCTTGGCAAGGTTACATCTGGGCTTGGGAACCATGTTACTGCCTGCAGCCCCACAGAAAGGACAGTCAGAGGATACCAATGACCTGGGGAAGGTTGAGGTTTTTCTCTGAGTTGACTGATTCCATAATATAAAATTGCTACCTTTTTGCAAGAGAAAACATGGGTGCAGCTGATTTGTCTTTATACCTCTTCTTCCTCCCCACACCAGCAACAGAACATTTTCCTTTCATCTTGCATCCTTCAGACAGCTCAGAGGAAGGAAACTTCACACAGGTTCCAATAATAGTGGAAGGGGTTGAGTAAATGTTGATTCATTTCCAACTTTTCATTGCTGCTCTAGCTGCCAGCCAATAGCCTATATTTAATGCTCAGAATTCCCCATAACCCTGTGGCCTGCTTTTCTGAGTGGCTTCTCCGGTACCATGGGAAATAAACTTTAATTATGGCTTGTTTCAGTAAATTTAACACACCAACTCTTCACTTGGAATGCTGACCACGGTAAACCAACATTATAAGAGGTGGGCACAATTCTATACAGGCATTAAGTGTTTTGCAGCTACATTAATCAGTTCCACAGATGTGTGTTAGGAAAAACCATTGCTAAGGCAATGGTTTGCATTCCAGACTGATAACAGAGAGCCTCAGCCCCAAGCAAGGGGTTTGGTAAGGACAGACACTAAAAATTAAACATAGCAAGTCTTTTATAAAAGGACATTTTAGACTACTAGGTAAGGAATAAGCTGTTATGCAGTCCTCATTCTGGATGGAGGTTTCTCATTTGTTACTGTGGACTGGGCTGGATAAAAGCCTAATATGCTGCAGATGCAGGCTGGTTGTAATTTGTTTGATAATCAAGCAGATATAGTCCTTCTTTCATCTGGCTCAGGAGAAGCTTCTAATAAACATTTGCAAAACTGTGTTGTTAACTTTCCCCAGACTCTTTCTTAATCCTTTCTTCTTGGTTTTTAAACAACAAGAATGTAAAAGATTTAGTTCCCAGATTTTCCTAAGAAAATCTGGTTTAGTATATCACAGTGACTCTTGATTTGCAGATAGTGTTTGTTGCCAGAGCTGCACTAAAACACTTGAGCAACGATGGCACCATTTATTGCTCTCTACCTGCTCCTGTCTCTCCTTTTATTAGCTTGGCTACAAGCACGTGTTGTAGGATGGTTCTATAAAATCTAGGAAAAGGGGCATTGTTTTTCCTGAGTTGTTTTGGTGCTCTCTGACTGAGCCCCTCTCATACTCCTGGTCCCTGTGAGACCAAGCCTTCCTCTAGCTACTATGCTATATTTGGTTTTGGGGGTTTGGGGCCACTTGGTTTGTTTGTTGGTTTTGTTTTTTTTTTCAGGTGAGAACTTCAACTGCTTTATCCAAACATGACATTTGGGTGGTCAAGAAAGGTATGTTCTCATCTTCCTTTTCTTGAACCTCTTTAATGCTTCCCTGCTGGAAAAGATGCCTCTTTTATTTCTGCTGCTGCTATAAATTTGTGAACTAGATTCTTTTAAGGTTTAATGTTTTAAATGCTATGTTTTATTAAAATAATAAATGGTAAGATTTCAAAGGCAGCACTCAGGCAAAGTAAGCACATTGCCTCTCTGGAGAGCAGGGTGATGATAGTTACCTTTTATTCAACTACCACAAGACCAAGACTCAGAAAAACCTATGCAAATTTTCAATCTAACCTTTAAGTGAGTTTTACCTCTTCTTTGTCCTTGCTTTGACCATTGTTTCAGTCATTACTGTACTGATACCTGAGACTCTCTTTTTTATGATGAGACAGTTCTTTCTTCTCAAGAGTATTTTCCTTCTCAAGATTTGCTTAACTTAGCATAAAGTTTAGGTAAACATAAATATTCTAGGAGCCTCAATAGTAGTGTTATTGTAGTCAAGATCATGTGATGGCACAGGCAACCAAAGTGCACAAGCATTTCTCTAGGCCTTATAGAAACTCATGTATTGATTATGATGGATTGTTTCGTAATTCTTGTCCTGTATTGCTTGCACTGTTTGTGTTGGTTTGCCTCTGGGACAGATGCTTTCTGCTGGTGCCCCATCTCAGTAACTGCTCAGCACAGTGGTGTCAATGACGCTCAGCGTAGCAAGGCAGGGGACTTAATAAAAAAAGCTTGGACTTTATGTTCCAGTCTATTTTCGAAGCTTGTGCTTTCCCTGGATTTCCATCCATTTGTGGTTGTTACACAGATTGCTTTAATTTGTAGGGGTTTCTGTAGTTTGTTTAGGGGGAGCATTACCTGACGTTTTAAAAATCGAAGGAGGTTTTTAAACCAGAAGTCAAGCTGCCAGGATGGTCCAGAAAAATTTGCAAGGCTGGTCAGAGAGAACATTTGCATTTCTCTATTCCACTAGAACATACAACGCTCCATTAGGTAACTGCAGCCCTGGGGCTTTCACTCTGCCCCCTCTGCACATTAAATGCATTTCAATGTGTGTATTACCCCTACTAGAGCACATAAAATTGAGCAACAGTGTGTAACATGCAATAAATGTCTAGCAGCCACTTCTGAAGTAGCTGCTGGCCAATTTAATAGATATTTAACAGGCAGGGAATGAAAGAATAGTACTAGCTTCATATTTTAAAGGCAAATTTAGCTTTTATTATTGGTCTCTCATGTGAGAGCATTGTAATTATTTCTGTAGCTTGATCTTTGGGGAGGTTTGCGTTTCATAGTGTTTGTTAAAAGAAAACAAACATAAAATGCAGCAGAGGGAGGTGACATAGTGACAAATGAAGGATATTTCCCTTGGAAAGCTCCTACTCCCATTTTTTTTCAGATAACTCCTGATCAGCTTCCCCTGCAGCTGACTTTGGAAAATGGGAGTGTCTTCATGTGGTACTATGCAGACGTTCATCCAACAGGGCTTAGGAGCAGAGATCCCTCAGAATTTAATGACCATATGTTTGTAGCTGTTTATCAATGGTGTTTAAATCTGATTTCATCTCCAGAGCTGAGGTAAGAAGACAGCTAGATTGATTGCTGTGGCCAAAAGTTTACTGTGGAGACTGTTAGAAGGTTATCGTGCTCTGCTACTGGTGCAGTCTCTGTGGCGATGATGAGTGGGTTCTCCAACTCCCTTACCTGTAAGGAGAAAAGAAAGCTTAAACCCTCTTTTTCTTTTTTCCCCTGCATGTTAGTGATTTGACAAATATATTTGAGTAAGCCCTATACAACACACACAAAGAAAAGAATGGGAGAGTTTAAAACAGCAAAAAACAGGTTATGGTGGAATACACTGTTGAAATGAGCCTTTTTATTTCTTTTGCTGCCATGTTTATTAGACAGCCTGCATTCATGCAAGTCACCAGACACTAAATTTAAGTGTGAGAAAAAGATGAAATGAATGCTAGATGGAAATTGTAAATGAAAGCCTAATTAATATTACTTCTGTTACTGCTTTCCCTAAAAGCGATGATCTCTGATCAATGTACTTTAAAACTGAGCCACTTTGAGTTTTTGGGCCCCACACAGACACCACCTACCAGGGCAGGCAACCCATCGATTTCAATTGACTGCAAAGAGTGGGTCACTTACTTGGTTGTTTTTTTTCTCAGCCACAAAAAGGAAACAAAACTTACTCCACTTCAAATCCTCCTTCCACCCCCAACCTTACAAATGGAGTCAGATGGTTTTTAAAAATGTATTATTCATCCAGCTATAGTAGAAATACAAATGGAAACCAAGCAACTGTCGGTTTTCCAGCAGAGCAAAAAGCAAAGTGTCACAGAACCAGCATCAAAATTGATAAATGCATTAGTTTGATTACATACTTTCCACTGGGATAATAGAAATTGATACTAGCGTAGCAGGAATGAAAATAATGTAGTTCTGGTTCAAATTAAGATACAGCTGGGGATGCTAGAAAGTATTTCCAGGGGGTGTGTCTTAAGAAAAAAAGATTTTTATCGTGTATATTTTTATTAAAAGTGCCTGTTTTCTATGATTTTTCATTTAAAATATAAGTGTCCAAAAGCTCTGGTTTTCCTTTTTATGTGCTTGCATGGATAGTGTTGCCAGCCTCCGAATTCGGAGCCATTCAGCAGCCCAGCTGCTGCTGCAGCCCTGCGAGGGGTGGAGCTCTCACAGCTGGAGCAGCAATAAATGCTGGAGTGTCACTGCCCTGCTCCGAGTGATGGGGGCCCAATATTCCAGGCTGTGAGAGCTGACTGGAGCTGGACTGCAGGAGATTCTGAGGAAATAAGGGTCCAGAATACCGTGTTCCTGCGTCTCGAAAAGACCAACAACACAGATGTGAGGAGGCAATAGGTTTTTGTTGGCCAGAAATACAGTGCTCACATCTCTTGGTGTGCTTTGTGATAAATATGTCTCTTTAAAGCTTGTAGACCTCTGTTCACATCTGCCAAGTGAGGATTTGCTGTAGGAAACCTCTGCCAAACAACATTTGGAGGTAGGAATATAAAATGTGCTGGACTTGAAGAATTCTGGTGTTTGGATTTCTTCAGGCACTCTGGGGCCAGCAAACTTAATGTACCGTCTCTTGCAGCTATAAAGCTGGATAGATTTATTCAGCTTCCTAAATGGCCCTATAGGTAGGAGGAAAATCCTAATGATGTATGACAAGACTTTCATTACAAAATAATTTCATTTGCTTCATGTGCATTAAAGCACCTTATAGCTGCTTTGGAAACTTGAAAATGGGTTTTAAGCAGGTTTTAAATTAAAAGAGATGGGGGATGGGTTATCTCAACAGTGGAGCTTCTTTAAAGCCCTAATCCCAAATGTCCTAATTTTTCCTTCAATTGATGGAATCCCTTATGCTAAGAGAGGAGAAAGCATTTGCATTAAACACAAATTGCAGTTGTATTTACATGCAGTATATGGAAGGCGAGTTTGAGCAGAAATAGTGTGGAAAATATAATATTTGGCTGTAGTACAATTTCTTCAGAATCTTTCAAAACAGTCCGTAGAGGAGGCAAGTGTAGCTGCTACAGCTACTGAAGGGAAAGGGGAGATGCAGGGCTCTGCCAAGTTTGTGTTGGAGATCAGCATCAGAACCAGCCCTTGGCTCTCACTGCTGTGAAATGCCAGCTCCAGTGCCTGTTGCACACTCTGCTTTGTGACATTGCTGCGTGCCAGGGAGGTCTGGGGGAGTTCCACCCCACAGGAAGGACAGTTTCCATCCCATACCTGGTCCAAAGAGCTGAAATCAAGTAATCATGTGAGCAGTAAAGGCCACACAGTCTTACTAGCAGACCGAAAAAAGAGCAATTTTTAAACAATTTTTTCTTGGCTTCTTTAAAGGGTGACCAGGTCATACACTGGGTAGGTTTTATACTGAAGAGGAAAATTTTGAAAGGAAGGTACTAGTCCAAGAACAAACAAATCTAAATTAACTGTAATGATAGAATTTTTTTTTCCCTAAACAATAGACCAAGGCTGTTCTGAAGGCTATGTCCCATAATGGGGGAAAATACATCTTGAATTCTGAGAGGTGGTCCATAGATTTTTTTTTTTCTATAACTAGAAGAACTGGGCTAGGTGTTCTGTGAGGTGATCTTTTCTCTGAACTTACATGAAAAATTGCAGCCAGCATATCCAAAGTACCCATGAGGGTGATGTGTCTCATTTCTATACCCAGAGGAGGAGAGGACTTCCTAAGATGTTAACTCCCCTGGTGCTGTTTGGGGCACGTGGGACTCAGCTGCTCCTCCAAGGATGGCTTGGGAGGATGGATTTTTAGGCTGTTTCCTGTGTGGTGCTCCAGAGGGCATTTCTGGGGCAGTCTCTGTAAGCCAGGGTGGATAAACCTGAAAGGAACTGCACTGCTCCAGCACTTCAAGGCTTTTCCAGCCAAATGCTTCAGAGGCAGGGGAATGATGCCCTGGGATGGTGTCATCTTGGCTGAGGAATCGTAGAGAAGTGGAGAGTTTGCATTCTGTGCTCAAGCTGTGTGTGCTGCACTGGAGCAGCACAGCAGGAGCAAGCCCCAGCTAAGGAGTGCCACAGTGGGGCACTCGATCATCCCCGATAAAACTATAAAAGTCTGCGGTGACAATCCACAAAACACCAGTCCTGCACAGTTAGATAAAGGTCCTGACTGTGCTGCAGCTCTTGCCCAGGCGCATTTGTGGGTCAGAAGAGAATTGAATCCCAGTCTCCTTGGAAATGAGGGGGAATGATGCTGTTGCACAGGTGCTTGAAGAGCAATCCAGGACAGACCTAGGAATATGTTTTCTGTTATAATGAAGCTGGGAAGTAGCTGCATCATCAGTCCCATGATTGCTGGAGTGCTATCTTTGCTTAATTAAAAATAGCACTCAACAAGCAGCACTTATCTTCCAGTGAGCTGACACCAAGCTGCTCCAGCAATCCTAAATAGGTTTGTTTAAAGGGCAGCTCTGATGGCATCGCTCCCTCTGGTGGCTTCCTTGCAGGAGGAGCCATCTCATAGAGAAGAGAGTCCCCATGCCCAGAGGCCCTTCAGGAGTGAGTGCACAAATTGCCCTGAGCCTGTGAAACACCACTTTGAATCCTCGCCAGAAATGCAGCAGAGGGTGGCCTAGCTGTGAAGCACAGGGATGAGCACAGGGAAGGGGTCTCGCATGGAATTTGATTCTGGTGCCATATCAGGCCTGGGTTATCATCCTCATGGGGAGGAGCTGTTTAAAAGCATCAGCTTGAGATGATACACTTTGGGCAAGAGAGGGATTTACAAAGTGCTGTGAACATGCAAAGCAAAGGGGACTCACTGCAGACCTTAATGGCCCTGGACTGGGCCGTTCCTTTTCTGGCCATAAACCCATGTTGGTTTTTCTGGGCAAGAATATCACAAGGATTTGCATATGGACTTCCAAGGGATGCTATTTAAATGCTCAATTTTATTCATTTACTTTCGGCATCAGTCTTAAATCTGTATGCTTATGTGCACTTCTCTGTGCTGCCACTCCTTTTCATCCATCATATACTCTGTTATGTTGCCATCACTCAACAATAACATAATTATGGAGGTTGAACTGTTAATATAGTCAGGCTTTCCAGGTATCTTATCAAAATGCTCACTGCTCTAACAATCTGGGAATGAGCCTATTTACACAGCAGTCTAACATAAAATTACATCTTTATAATCCTATTCCTCAAATAGTGTCAGGTTATGCTCTGTTTCTTAATTAACAAAAAACTACATTACACTGTATGAGTAAAGCCAAACTGAAATCAGCTTATCCATAACTCATTTATTTATGCCACAGAGCTCTCTAGGAGGCCTAGTAAATGAAGAGATTGTCTGTTGCTCTTCTGTTTGCTTTACATTATTTGGTTTAATTTAAAAATTCTCAAGTGCTACCTTAGTTATGATACGTGTAGTTTCAGGAGGTTTTTATGTGCGGACACATATTCCATGGTAAAAAATGGCAAGAACACTGTCTAGGCTTTGGCATTAGAGTCAAGTATGCCAAAAATTCACTGGAGAGCTGTTTTGATCTCTGTGACACCTCAGAGCAGTGCTGGTCATCAGCAAAGCAAACACGACAGAAAGTTTTCTGATCTCAGGTGAAGAATTCCAGAGCGATTCTGAAGACATGGTTTGCAAATTGCAGATAATTTCTTCTAAAGCGCAAGAAAACCCCGAAACCCAAAAAATGCCAGAACTGGTCCCAGTTTGCACAGCAAGTCTGTGTCAGAGTGGAGAGTTCAGTTTGGAGCTCTCGAGAGAAAAGTCATGGGAGGCTGGAGTTACAAGAAAAATAAAGATGATACAGCTCTTGATTTGAGGCAAGGAGAAACATTAACAGATGAGCTGTAATTTTGCCTGAGACCATTTCTCTCTGGGGTGGTGTAATTGGCAGAATGTCCCTCTTCTCTCAGTAAACAAAAATATTTTTCTTGTCAAATAAAATGAGTACATTTTTGAATCAGAGGAGTATTTTTTTTGAAACATGCTCCATTCTAAAGAAAAAATAAGAATAAATGTTCCATATTTCAAATTTTAAAATCAAAAGGAAATATTTCACTTGGGATGAAATAAAAAGCTCAATTTTAAACTTCTGATTTAAAAAAAAATATAATTAAATATTGCCCTAATATTAAAGCACTTTTCTCTCTCCATTGAGACAGAGAACCACTCACACCTTTTACTTCACTGTTTATAATGTTGGAACAATTTCATTTTCAGTTCTTTTTCACTTTGCTTTGTATTTCGCAGTGGAGTGAGTTGGCCTGTCATGACAGGAATTTGTAGCATATTTTCATGAACCTGAAAGTAGTTTCCTTTTTTTTTTTTTTTTTTAACTAAAAGGAAAATTGTTTCAGCTATTAAGAAAAGGAATTCAACAAATGTGTAGTGAGAACTTCAAAGTTTCATGTATCTGAGCCACCTATGGCTAAAAAGCAGAGAGTTTCTGCCAGACCTCCTGCAGAAGCTGAAGTCCCCCAATGTCATTGAAGTAAATCAAATAAAGCCTTGAAAAGCTGGCAGGGAAAGTTGGGCATCTTTTCAGGCCAAATGAAAGTCTGGCTCAAAAGAGACTCATGGAAATGAATAGTTCATATTCTGAAGGCAACATATATTTACAGAAAATGAAATCTTGGTTAAAAGACTTTTTGAATCATGTTGAAGTGTTCATTGTGAACTCAAAAGGTCTTTCTTGATTTACTTGGCTCAATTTCTGAACTTTTTCTTTTGCTACTAATGGCAACCCATCGATCATGGGAGCTGTAATCAGATTTTGCAGAAGGCCATGGGCATCATTTTCAGTCATTTAAGCTTTGCCAGCCTGCCCCCATTTCTTAGGAATCATAGGAATTAATGCCAAAAGATTTTTCCCCCTTAAAAAGAATTTTCAAGTGTTGACTGCATCTTTCTTGTTACTCCTGACCCACTTGTCACCAATTAACCATTTCACTGCTCAGCAGGCAATTCGCTGCCTGAGAGAAACAGTTACATCCAATTCTAGCCTCATCTCCTAAAAGATCCTTTATAGGTCAGAACCTCCAAAATTTTTTTAAGTCTAAAAGTGCCTTTGAAATTAATAGGTAATATTTGCTTAAAGTATGAATTTGATAACAGACTTGGTGTGGGAGAACAGTCTGATTCAGAGCCAGAAGCAGTGCGATGCCCTGTGTAAAATCCACTCCCAGCAATATTGCTGGCAGTAGTTGTAGCCGTGGTAATTTGCTCTCAGCTACCTTAGGCATAACTTCAGTGCTTTGCTTACACCTTTGTGTCATTATAAACAAATCCCTGGAAAATTACAATCAGAGTCTTTGTTCACAGATCACTATAACTTGATGCTACCATTCCTTCTAGATTTGCTGCAGAACCACAGTTAAAGCCATCACTGCTTGTTTTAATGTAATGCTTATGTTTTGGTCATGATAATGATGTTATCATCCCTCCTCAAAAATCAGAAACAACATTGGTAAAATAACATTGTCAGATGAGATTCTCTCAAACAACTGATAGCAGAGTTGTTTGTACAAATGATGATGTGCTGAGGAGTATCTTTTGAATGTGATGGATAGATTATTCAGGTAGTAGTGATGCAGGAAATAGGACAAAAATAAATGTACAAGGAAGTACTTCGAGTGGTAGCTGACTTTGATTTTTCCCTGAGCATGAATATATGGACCAAACATTGCTAAGATTTGGTCACTGGTCTATTCAGGTCTGTTTTGGAGGTTACATTTTTCCCAGTTTTATCTCTGGTTTGGAAAAGAGATGGCATGGAACTGGGTGAATGATATTCCTCAGAAAAGAAAACCAAGGGGATATCTCTGTTTAATGAATAGAAAGTAGGAGGCAAAGATATTATGCTGTATTCTCTAGCCATTGCCATTTTCATCTGTTTGAAGATCTCCCTCTTCTAGCCCTGGGTCAGCCTCTGAGGGAGTTATCCAATATCCTTCCTCCCAGGTGTCTAAAAGCACAAGCAATTTCCAGTGGATTTTCTCCCATTCTGCTGAGGATAGACCAAAGTTATTATGAAATAACTTTGATATCCCCTGCAAAAATGGGGACTTGGCAACATTTCTTGTTTGTGGGCTGTTTCTGTTATAAAAAAATCTCCTACAGAAGCAGGACACCACAGGTAGGGACAATATAAGGTTTATTTTCAGTATATTATGCCAAATAACTTTCATTCAGTTCCTGATATATCGCTATGTTTAAGTACTCTGAATAAGATAACTTCTTATCAGTATTTAATTCCCCCAGTCCTACAGGGACAGAAAGTTTCTGCCCTCAAAAGTAGATCTTGTTCATATCTGGTTACTCAAGGTAAATTACAAGCTTTTTCAAACTTCATTAATTAACAAGAACATCCAAAAATCAATTATGTAATCCCACACATTTTTACCAGGTTTTATTTTTCCAATAAATGGTCTCCCCAGTCAAAATCCACATATGCTGTCCTTTTAAACCATACTGCAAATACAATCTTAAAATGATAACCTGAAATGCTTCTTTCCAACTGATGTGTCTTTAAAGAATTTAAATCACATGGCCTTTGCACTAGTGGAATGAGAAAGTAAGGCAGTCAGCTAAAACACGGCTCTTTTTTTCTGCTTTTTCTTTTGTCGGTACGTGTAGAATTATGATTGCACAGGTAGAATATCAGCCGCATGTGTCGGGGTGATCGGTCACGCAATCAAGTGCAGGATCATTCTTTACCATAAATGCATTAAAAGAAAATCAGTCACACAGATTTGGCTTTCAACAGAGCAGCAGGCTGCGTTCTATTCATAACAAATCAGCTCACGCTTTGGGGAAAGCTACAAATCACTCCCACAGCATTATTCATTGGATTGTCCTTTGCATCCCTCCAAGGAATTCTTATGTATTCTCTCTGCTCCTAGGCTAACAGTGACAGTGGGGGAGGCGGAAAGAAGGAGCACCCTCCTTGGAAGGACAGCTTAGTTTCTCTTTTTTGGGGGGTGGATGGGTGTTTTTAATAAGCAGGTTTTCCTATTTGCTTTTCATGGCAGGCAAGCATTCTAATTGAATGCATGGTAGGTTGTCCAGGTTTAGGTTTAATGAATTTCTCATTATTTAGCTGGAAATATCCATTTTCTATCAGTGTGAATCCATCATTAGTATTGCTAAGGCACAGAGCGCATTAGTGGTTGTATATAGAGCTCCTTGCTGAACTCAGAACCAGTTGTACCGAGCTCTAGCCCTCACCATATAGAAAATACTAATAAATATTCAGTAGAAAACTGAAATGGTCAGGCCTCAGTCTATGCCTTAGGAGAGATAATCAAGAGAATTTCAAAATTCCCCCAAAAGCCATGGTTGCCTAGGAACATATATACCTCCCCGTCGAACAAGCAATAGGATTATATTAATTTACATCTTGTAACCAGAGGGGCTAAATTCCTTCTCTTCCTCTACCTGCAGTCTCAGCAGGAGAGTGCTGATGCTCCCAGGTCAACTGCAGTCCCACACAGCTCAGAGGAACTGAGGAGGAAGATGAGGATTTTGGTAGCTGCTCTTTTGGGCTCCTGCTGCCTGGGTTATCACCTTCGCAGTATTTGTCAGCTACTTCAAACCTGGCTCCAGTGTGGCAATCCCAAAAACACAGCACGAGGCACCAGGGGGTGGCTTAGGAGGGATGGTAGATTTGGGCACCTCTCCAGGTGGACCCCAAAGTGAGTATGTCACGCTTTGAATCGCAGCGGCTCAGAGCTGGACATGCCATTCCTTCTGCTGCCTCAGAAAAGAGAGAGATTAAATCTGGTGGAAAGGCAGGGTGGGCAGCAGTCAACACTTCTCTCCTGCATTGCTTCTGTGTCAGCTGCCAGAAGTTGCAAGTCTGAATCCAAATGTGTGTCAGATACTTTACAAAGGACTTGGTCGAGTCACTGCATGGAATTTCTCTCAGTGCTTTCTTCAACCATACAGCTCCTCCTCTCCAGCTCTTGACCTCAGGTTCATGAAGTGATCTTTGGGAGGCAGCCTGAGAACTCTTTCTAGCAAATCTGGTGGCTGAGAAGCCTTCTCTTAGACTACAATCTACAGCACAGCTCCCAGAGACGCCCACTGTTGGGAGGAGAGGGTTAAAAGATGAAGATTGGTGAGAAGGGAATAGATTCCCTTGAATGACTTTGCAGTTGGGACTACCAAGGCCTGGAGAATATCAGTGTGGGAAAGTATGCCTACAGCTGTTTATCCTGTCTGTTTTGAGAAGTAGAATTTTCTGATGTTCCCTCTTGTGCATCTCTGCTGCTGGGGTGCCGTTTCAGGATCATCTTCTATGCAAGGCTTCCTCTTTGCAAGAGTAAATAATTTACTCCTTGCATTTCAACCATAGTTTTGTGGTTATTCTGGTCACCTGTCTGTGTCTATTCGCACATCCACCAACGAAGGTATTTGAATTCATTGTTATTCTCTCAATAATCTGTGAAATAGTAGCAAATATCCACTTTGTTGAGCAAATTTATCACGAGCCCGTCCTTTTCCAAGCAGTTCAAATAACTCCTAAAGTGAAGATCCTGCACTTTAGATTAATGACATGACTCAGAGAGCAGATGAAATGAGTAAAGCATCAAGCATCTCATGCAGGAGAATCCAACCCATCAAATCTGTGCCATATGCATAGAGGATGAGGCTTCAACATTATTTTCTCATTAACTGTCCTTACAGCAGCAATGAAAATGAAGCCAGAGCAAAAACATTGCTGACTGACACGAGGAGGCCATGGGTTCAATTATTAAGCAATGCCCCTTATGAACTTCTGGAACCTGAATTTTGTGGAAAGCAGCAGAAGGATCTGGTAATGTTAACATAAATATGTGGTATGAATGCATTCACAAGAAATTATCTTTGAGCATCAAAACATGGATTTTCTTCCAGATGGTTCCTGACTCATCAGGAATAATGGTAGTAACAGAAAATCAGGCTACAACTCCAAGTTGATATAGTTTTGCAAAATAAGCTGTCAGTTGAATGTCAAACTGCCTCAAAGGTTAATTTGTTGTAACGGCAAATTTAAATGACATGCCTAGATTTGGGAATATCAGAAAGCTTGAAGTTCTTCGGTAGAACTGTTTTGTCATTTCCTAACATATCTTTTCTAAATATGTTTTTATCAGCTTTGTACAGATACTTCAGCTTTTATACCCACACACACATGCATACACACAAATTAGAAAAGAAAGAAAAACTTATTCCTACATATTTCAAATATTAGAGGAAATAAAATGGTGATAGTTCAGAATATTTCCAGGAAAAAAAACTTCACTTTCTGCTTTAACACAGCATTAGACCACCATCTGGCCCTCCTCTATGGAAGCAGCTTATAATTTCCAGCAGAAGATCACCTCATTTCCCTCTTAGCATTCACAGGCATAAAGACCACAGGTGTCAAATTATTTTTTGCTAAGGTCTTTCCTTCAGACATTTAGAACTAAAAGCCACATGGAGTATATCAAGCACTAATTTGTTATAGCCCTTCATTTACACAGACAGGTGAAACCCTGCCTGCTTGAGTATCCACATTCCCTACTGAACACTTAGAAAATACTTCATGATACAAAAATACCCAGATAGCAGTGCAATAGAAATACTTGGGTAGATAATTTAGTTAGTGTCAGAATTGCTTCTCAGTTTAATCTTTTTTGATGATTTCCATGAAACATCTGGGAATCTTTAAATTTCTTTCCTCGGGCATTGAAATTCAATTGATTACCTACTGTTTTAAAAGAACTAATCTAATGTTACTATTAGTTAAAAATCTTTTAGAGGAAAGAGTTGAAACAGAAATAGATTGAAAGCATTCTGGCATCTGTAGGAATTAATACAAACTTGCTTCCCCTTTCTGTGATTCCTAATTGAATTCTGTATGAAGCAGGTTGTAACCTGAAAGAAATATTTTGTATCTTTGTCCTACCTTCAAGATCAAGACACCTTCCTTCTGCTTCATGACTCAATATTGAATAACAAAGGGAATGAGTTATGAAGCCAGAGTAGATGGCTTGACTAATTAATTCTGTTGTTAAAGGGCTCCTTCCAATGTGGAAGGGAGCAAGGAATGAGAGAGGGACATTAGAGGAAGAAGGAGAAATGAAATGGGAGCAAAAGAATGTTTTGCTTTATGAGGAATCAAAATGGTTTTATGGTCCATATGATGTGCACATTTAAGCTACCTTGTGGGGACTAATATATTACTGCTTTGGAAATGAGGTAAGAGAAGTCTTAAGAAGTCCTGAAGAGTCTGGTGGAGGGAAAAAGCAAAGAGACGATCATACTTACTTATGAGTGGGGAAAAAAAAATGTTCATCAGTAAAGAAACTCCATCTGCTTAACCAGTTTAACTTTTTTAGGCATGTGCATCACTAATATTTGTCAATAGGATGTGTTTTATCTATGGAGGTTTAATGAGCAGTGAAGAGTAATCTTTGTAACATTAAAAGTGAAGACCACAATTGTGTCTTCACTTCCAGTCATGATTCATGCATGTAAGTCCTGTTTCAGTAGCACAAGCTGAGCTCCCAGGACACTGCCTCTAACATGCTCAATGCTTCTCAAAATGCTTTCAGCCACTTCAGGCCAATGCTTTTTAAGGCCACAAACAGAGCAAAGTAGATCTGTGTGAAATACCTGTCCAGCTTTGCCCACAGAAAGGATAGACTTATTCGGTTTCCATCATAACACAAACTGTGAGCCTGTAGCAGTTCCAGAGTTGAATTGGATTTGCCTGATTCCTTTCTTCTTTTTGCCCTGTGACTCAGAAGGAGAGCACTAGAGATGCATGGCCAGCATTTTCCTACCCCTTTCTCAGAAGTTCGTGTGGTGAACAGCCTTGGTCCAAATTTTGTGTGAGTGCTACCTGAACAGAACAAGGGAAATCAAAGCAATTCAGAGGGAATTTTCCCATCAGGTCCTCAGAAACACATCAGGCAGGTTTCTGATAGCAAAATATTGCAGCAAGCTGAGATGCTCACGTTTCTCCTAAGCCTCATAAAACACATGCATTTAAATAAATAATGAAAAAACCCAAACCGAAAAAAAACCAAAACCCCCATAAAGATCTTGCCACTGAAGTTCATATCTTTCTAAATACATTCATTATCCTACAAAAAGTGCTGAGGACATGTACTTGTGTGCTGAAATGAATAATTGATTTTTCATCCAATACACACATACCAACAAATCAAAGGAAAAATCAGCTCTGACAACATTTAATTGGGGAGGGTTATTACTGAAACAAACAGAAAAGCATTTCTGCTTCAGATTGAACAGAACATTTTGTAAGACACATCACTTTCTTATCCTATGCTTGTAAAGAAACCTAAGGAAATTTTTTGTGTATTAATAATCCATTGGAATTCTCTGACCTGGTAACACAGTGGTCAGTACAGTCACACTGCAAGCTCTGTTCCTGGGTTTAATCCTTCCCATCCCTACCTGGGAATATTATAGACAGGAGCTATCAAGTCTGATAACTTTTTTTATGGTAAAAATCTCAGCTGTTTCTGGGTTCTCTTTGAAAACTCATGGCCAAGCAAAGGCCTCTACCAAAATAAAATGGGAAGAGCTGACTGATAAGAGAAAACTCCTACAGGTGGATTGAAACCCTTGTCAATAAATTGCTATGTCTTCTACATTCCTTATGTCTGTATTTCAAATTGTTATCAGTAATCATCTTGTGTATCTTAGGTTTTGAGGGCTAGACTTATACTTTGCAAGACCTTTTGTGGGACTAGAAAATATCCCAGACATCATTTTTATCCAGCTAGGCATTCCACATCTCTTTCCCCTTTTCTTGTGGCTGCATGTGGTATGGTGTTAAGCAATCCTTTTCCAGTCAATGTTTTTGATTTTCAAGTGTATTCTGCTTTAAGAACAGGGAGTTTTCTGAAGCTGACCCTCATATCCAGGTATTCAGTGTATTATAACTAATTCAACATATTATCTGTAATTATCATGGACAAATGTACACTCAGAAGTACTATTGTAACTGTGATTTGAAGACGATTGAGAAAGGTACTATGTCTGACTTTTTGAAAATAATTTGGGCTTGTTGTTTCATAATGTTACTATTCTGTTGTTCTGTCTTTTTTCAGCATCAAATTTTTGACTTTTCCATCCTGTTGAATCACACCATCCAGGTCTTCAAAATTACTGACAAAAGTTGCTGTCTGCAGTGCATTTGCTATTAAATCCCCACTAATCCTCAGAATCTCTTGAGACTTTGTCCTTTTTACCTTCTCTCTCAAAAAATACTGCTGAAGCCAGTAGTTTGATAATTGAGGATTTTCTTTCTTTTCAGAGGAGTGTTTTATTTTTGCCATAATAACAAATGAACTTTTTCTGGTAAGTGCTGGAAACAAACTTCAGGCAGGTATTGACCAGGAAATTCTTTCAAATGTGCTTCACTGTGAGCTCCATCTTTGGCTGATACAAATGGAAATGCTTCCTGCAAAGCTTGCAGAGCTGCAAATCTGGAGCAGAACTAGCTTGTAGTGAATGAAGAATTATTCTCCACAGTGTGTTCTGCAATGTTTTAGCTGCAGCTATTCTTCAATGTCCATTTTGTGCTAAGACTAGTTTGATTTTTTTTTTCTCCAACTCCCCCATTGATCAGACAAAGTGTTGCTTGTAATTAAGTTTGGTATCTACTAGAGATATGTAACGAGTCGAGCGTTATTTGCTATTTGTCCTGATGAGGTGCAAATGTATGAGATTTGGAGACAGTCATAAGGAAAGGACAGCACAGAGATGCAGAGAAAAGAGAGAAGAACAAAACAGAAATTCCTTTCCAGAGTTTATTGGCAAAACCATTTTATTTTTGTGTTTACCTTTTTCTGAAAGCTGATGCTTACATTCTTTCCACGTCACACCATTTTCAGCTCTTAGGGCCCTAGGATTTTAGCAATAGCTTATTCCCCCTTGCTCTGTTTTTATGATGATTTGGGTTTGCTTGGGGAGTTTTTTTTTCTCCTATGGTGTTTTGAAAAAACACTCCATTTGCTATAGCATGTATTTGCCTGTGCAAAGGGCATCTGCTTTATAGCTAACTGTACGTGGAGAGGCTGGAGTTTGTAGGCTAATTTTAAATGATGTGTGGACTTGCTAATTCAGTTTGTTTTCCCCTGTGCTCATTTCCCATATAATTCCTCACTACAGGGGTCAGGTGTTACTATTTTCCTTTGTCTGTTTTCCTCACAGCAGACAGGAGGCAGAGTTTCTGCTCAGTGGAATTGCTCTTTCAGTCATGGGGGTTTTTTGTCCATTCTAAATCAGAAGGATTTAGATGAAGGAGGCAATGGAGCCATGACATTCTCGTTGCTCTTCTTTGGCCAAGCTACAGCCCTAACACACACATTGCACGTGCAGGTGTCCTGCCAAGTCTCCTAGCCTCGAGCACAAGCAAGGGATGATGAAGACTTGTCTTCTATATCATGCCATTGCTTAGAGATTTCTGCAGGGTGGGAGAGAAGGATTTCCTTATAGTTACTTCAGGTTTTCCACCTCCATTGAAAACACAGGCTTTTAAACAGGTGGCAACTTTTCATGTCATCTGCCCCATTTGTGTTCACTGCAAATCACTGTGTTCACTGTTCACCAGTTTGAAAACATCTAGCAAAATCATATATCAAAGAAGACGGGGTTTCCCAGCTCAAACCAGCTTCTTCAAAGTTTTCAGTAGGATCCCAGAATGATTTTGTTTTGTGTAACAGCATTGTAATTCCTTTGTTCCTTGGTCCCATTTATCTAGCAGGGGTGTGTGGGAGAGCCTCAGAAGTTTCTTATCTCAATTTGTATTTAGGGTCCTGAAATAATTCTTCATTAAAAACTGCATTGATCTTCTGGATGTAATTACATCTGTCTTCCTGTAATTATTAATTTCTTAATAGCTTTATGAAGGGCTCCTTATTCCATCTTAAGTGCCATTTGGATGCCCTTTTTCCTCTTGCACAGATTGAATCAGTAATAATAAAGCTTACAGAAATTCAGCAAGTGCTCTACAGATATTGCCTGCAGTGATGGTTTCACTCACCTGTGAAATGCAGCCATCTCTGCAGTGGAAGCCACTGAATATTTTAACAAAATCTTTATGAAAGAACAGAAGTATGAAGTGTACATAAGTAGCTCGTTTTCATACCAAACTTCTGGGTTTAAGAACTTTCTACATTTTTGTTGCTCCCAACTTTGGAAATGTAACTTGAAGGGTCTTTTTCAGGAGAAGGATTTTCCTCATGATCTGATATCCCAATGATTTGTCTCAACATGGAGGCCTTCAGCAGGTTTTGTGTCTTTGTAACTATAGTGACCAGGTCAACCATTTGATCTTACCTTGTTAATCTAATTCTTTTCTGACCGTGTGGCAAACTGAAAGCTGTTTATTCCCTGAATGGGGAAAAGGGAATTGCTTGTGACTCGGACAGAGAGGAATGGCCTTTACTCTCTGCCTGCAATCCGTAGGTGCTGTTTCTCTTATCAAATTTCTCTTATCAAATAACTGGTATTTTTTAGCTCATAACTAATGGTTTTGCCACATCACATAAAAGTTGTTTAGGGCACCTGGAGGATTATAAGGAGTGTTCTGCATCATTTGATAGAAAAACACCTATGGATTGATCAAGAGGGTTACTTACTTGCCTTGTCATCTTCAAATTCCTTTTTTGATTTTTGGGTTTTGGGTGTTTTGGGTTGATTGGTTGCTTTTTATCTTCTCAAAATAATTCCTACCGATTTCCACTTTGCATGTTGCTGCCCAAGGGATGACAGCAGTCCAAGACTGTGAAATGTTCTTCCCCTATGTGGGCACAATATGCTTGCAACCACTCAAAAAGGGTGATTGGATGGTGGCGGATGGTCCATCTGGCATCTTCTTGCCAAGACCAGATATCTGCAGTCAGTGAAGGTTTAAGAGGTAGTTCAGTCCTTGCTCTCACTGTTAAATCTTCACTTGTGGTGGCCCTTCTCGAGATACAGACTGCGCTCAGAATTCTCATGTGCCAATAGCCCTACTCCAGTTTTTCTCCATGAAAGGCATGAAAGGTAAGAAGGTGATACCAAACACACATCATACCTTCATAATTTAGTAAAGCCAACAGCACTGGGTTTCGTGTCAGTGAAGTATAGAATCACAGAATGGTTTGGGTTGGAAGCAACCTCAAAAATCCTCTGGTTTCGACTCCCAGCCATGGACTGGGACACCTCCCACTAGACCAGGTTGCTCTAAGAGCCATCCAACCTGGCCTTGAACACTTCCAAGGGTGGGTCATCCCTGTATAGACAATAACATCAGTACAGTCATATTTATTTGAAATTGTTTAGGTCACAAAACACTACCAAACTGCTTGCAGGTGCACAGGTCCCAGAATATGCCTGAGAAGCTGCACCTCCTGCCCCACCCTGAGATGCAGTGTGACAGCCAAGCTGCTGTGTTGAACACAGACTCACAGCCCAGCACGAGGCTGGATAACTCTCAAAAAACTACAAAACCATCACTGCCGCCCAAGCTGGCACAGAAAGACAGCAACTGTCTCTGCTGCCCTGCCCACTAAGCTATGGAAATGTATCTGATGTGCATCCGTATAATAAATACCAGTTTTAGTGCTTTGAACCAGTTCAAAAATTTGGCAACAAAGAGTTCTTTGAAATTTTCTTTCCTCTTCTGAAAGCAGTAATTATACCAAGTTACATACAAAGGAAAAGTATAAATACTCTTTTAAAGCTCTTGACCTGCCTTGGGACAAATGGATTTCCTTTTGCATCCCTACAGCCTTTAAACAAACAGAACAGTTGCCTTGCCTTTGTTTTGCTTCCCCTGCTGATATTGGCTAAGTTTTCATCCAACTCTGCTTTAATTTCCAGGGAGATTCTTTCTCTTTAAACTGTAGGGAATGCACAACCCTGGTTATTTACTGATCCATAGTACAGTGCAAGGGCAGGGTTTTCTGCCATTCCAGTAGTTCCTACTCAAGCAGCTGGGGTTATGGCTGCTTCTAAGGATCCCCTGCCTGCTCTGTTTGTGTTCTTTCCCAGACAGATGCTTTGTTCTTTGTCTGTGCTCTAAATACCTAGAACAGCAGTGCAAATCAGCACCAGTTTTAGGGAAGTGGCACTCAGGTGAGTCTGAAGTAAGACACCCTGCCTTTCATAAAGCTGTATTACCTTATTACAGCGACTCTTCAGCATCCGAATTCAAGTGCACACAGGGAGAGCTTCTGTCTCAGGCAAAGAGCTTCTTGCCCTATTAGATATTCCCAGCTGCATTCTGTCTTACTGATGGTCTTTTTGGCATGGATTCAGGTGGGAGCACAGTCATACTGGAGTTCCTTGGTGTTAAGGTGTCCAGGAGTACTGGCAGCGATTTGGAGCCTGTCCTTGAAATGGTGTTCCATTCCACCCCATTGACCATGTCTTAGCTCACTGAAAAGGCTTTTCTCTTTTTTTTTTTTTTTTTTTTTTTTTTTTTTTTTTTTTTTTAAGCTATTCTAATAAATTTGGGGTTATTTTGAGCTTGAGTTTGGGGGGGAGAGTGTTGGGGTTGCTGTTATGGTTTGTCTCGTTCATTTTCCTTTTATTGTAAGACTATTAAGCAATTCCTGTAAGTAATATGAAGCTGTTGTTGAATACTGAATTTTTGGATGTTCTTTTTATTTTTTTTTTTCTTTTTAGTTAGGGAATACATATAATATTTTTAATATTTTCAGTGGGGGTTCAGGTGCTTTTAATAGCCAAGACTTACACTTGGGTCGACACTAAAAAGCAGGTATTGCTCTGCTTTGCATCAATGTAGTGCCATAAAAGATTGATGCTTTCTTTTGTTTAGATGCAGTGCGAGGCATTGCTTCTAATGTGTATTTAGATCAGGAGTGCATCCCTGTGTGTCTGAACACAAAAATGGCTCGATACCCCTGGCTGTTTGAGTTCTGGTCCTGTTTCTGCTGTTGACCTGGAGTGTGCACATGTAATCCATCCTCACCCTTCCTCTGCCTCATCTTCCAGAATGAAGGACTGAGCAGCACTGTTACAAACGTGTCAGGAAGTAGGAATGACATTTACTTTTCTTCTAATCAGGACTAAAACCAGAAAACCCTGGGGACAAAGGAGGAAAATTGTTATGCTCGGATGGATTTAAAAATACAAAGAAAAAATCACAAGTTATTCGGCATCCGATGCTACATTTAAAATTTGCAGAATATATGCCTAGAATTCAGTTTGAAATGAAAAATCAAAGAAGCTTTGTCACACATTTCCATTACATATTACCAAACCTTCCCCAGTGAAATCTCAGCTGAACAGGGCATAAGGTAATTCAGTGCAGATATAAATTCTATTCCCACAAAACTACATTTTGCAATTCCTACTTTATTTCATCTATGATTTCTTGAACAGAATCAATCTAGTCACAACACTTAGATTGACAGGATCTACAAGTATTGTCACAGTAATAGTAACAATAACTAAAAGGACTGCATCAAGTGTCTGCTTATTTAACCATACAATTTTTGTGTTATGTTTTAATACTTTTGCTGTTGTCTCAATTCTTAACAATGCTAGAAGGCATCACCTGCAACTAAATATTTCTCAGTCCTAAAATCAACTTCACGTAATGAAAGTTACCCTGGAGACAGCCATTGAAGTCATTCTTCGGTGTTTCATCACAAAGCCTTTTTTATTTACTCCCAATATTATTTTGCTTTATTGTGTTCTTGTCATTGCAGTTATGTGTTTCACATATTTTCATTGGAATATAATCACCTCCTGTGTGGATTTGAACAAGCCGGCTTTTGCAAATGCAATTTATTTTCAATTGTTTTATCAAAGAGCAGAGTCATCTACCTGGAATAGATGAGCTCATTAGGAAATGAAAACTCTCAGCTTTTGAGAACACAGTTGATATTATTTTTAGTCAACCCTTTCCCTTTTTCTTCATGCCAAACACATCATACAGTTAATGAATTATGCACACAGATGATGAACTGGTACCAAATCACCTTTCTTCTGTGTAACAGATAGTTTTACTTTGTGCATACAGTGGTCTGTCTTCCTGTTGATGTATCTTTGGATAGGGAAGAAATTTATGACAGTCCTGCTGAAAAGGCTAATGGAAGTCACAAGCATTTTCCTGCCCTCTGGCAGGTTTCTTGGAACCAGGAATGAAATTGGAAAATGTCCTGTGTTGTAATGATGCATTTAAAGTAAATCCCTAAGAATTTTCAGCCATTTCATCTCTGAATCTTTGATTGATTTCAACTACTGCAGAAAAGTAATTCATATAAGGAATTTTAAACAAGATTTAAGCAAGTGGAATTTTAGAATTAATTCATTAACAGGAGTCATCTAATTTAAGAGTTTAGCATATTAATCAACTCAGCATTTTACCTCCATTTTTTTCCTATTCATTTCCACTGTGGTATCAGTGTACTTTTGAAACTCTCCCTGACTCATTTTTATCTTGTTAAATTTCTTCAGCTCTAGAGAAAAAATGTTGGCTCTTCAGTTGTAATACTGCATTTTTAAACAAATGGTACATATTTTTCTCCCAAAGCTTCTAGATGTTTTAATTCTCTTTTCCTTTTAATGAAGCAAGCCAGCTGTAGCTTAGGATACCAGTTTAAGTGGAGTTTGAGACACTTTGGCAATGTGATGACGGAATCTGTGTATAATTTTACCTGGTGTATTTTCTGGACCAGGATCAGGCTGACATCTGAGCATCTGACAGTCTGTGAAGGACATAGGCAATAGACAAAACTAAAAGCTCAGATGTTCAGAGAGTTTTGTTTGCCATAACCTTGGTAAACAGGGCTATGTCAGATGCGTGGTTATACTGTCCTGCTCTGCATCAGGAAATGTGAATTGAATTTTTACTTCATATTTGTTTGAAGAGGAAAACTCAGCTGCTTTGCCATGCATCTACCATTGGGATCACTGGGATCCAAAAACATCACAAAGCACTTTTCAGGATTATATTCTTGGCCCATATTTGGTAAAATAATTTTTTGTACTTACAAAATTGTGCAAGCGTGTTAGGTGCCTCCACATTAACAAAATCATTTTGGTACTAAAGGGGTAAATAATTTCACTAGCTTAGTCTTTTTTCTCCAGTCCTTCATTCCCTGCTTGGATTTTTTTCAAATTATTTTTCTGAAGATAATAACAGGTTTTATAGTCACAGAAGGATTGTCAGTATAGATAGATACATTATGGATTATGAGATGGTCTCAGTGAAGTGGTCCCTGCAAGTTTCTTCTCCGAGTATAATTAATGTATTCTGCAAGGCAACTGTGCATATGCTCATTTTAACTTGTTTTGCAGTAGAAGAAGAATTAAATGTGTGCTTAATCTGAAGCTCATGTTCAAGTGCTTTGTTGAATCAGGCTCTGTAATAACATTACAGTCTCTTCTAAATAGTGTTTCTCTGTTCCTATGTTCCTGACTAGATTGAGCAATGTACGGTTTAATTACATCAGAGCCACTGAATATTGGCATTCAGCTCAACCCCAGGTAATGCTTCTGATTTCACTGTCCCCTTATCCAACAGATGTGACATCTTTACACTGGAGTATCTCATCCTCTAAGTAATAAGCCTCTGTTGTAATTAATTTTATATGAAAAAGCAAGAAAACACAGCTCAAAAAGGTATTTTGCCAATAAAGCTGCCAAAAGAGCAGAAATGCATTTTTAAATCAACCTGAAATTAGGCTCAGAATTATGCAACTTCTCACTTATGGAGACACTTAATGGAAAGTGGAATGAAATTTGTAAGAGCATATCTCTTTTGAAGTTTCATTAAAATCAGTGGAAAACACAGGTGTTGGAACTAGGCTGACTTGGAGACCTGTCTTGAATTTGGACATCTTATTTTGCAGGTGAACACGACTGCTTACCTGTCTTTGTGCAGTGAGTGGGAGCCAGATCAGAGAATAACCCTCATGAGCTGCATGAGGCTTTCATCTGAGAGATGTCAGTGGAAATATCACCCTTGTCTGACAGTCAGGGAGGTGAGTAAGGGCTGGGTCCCTTCCTCTAGCAAGCATTTCCTGAGCTGACAAAGGCTCAGGCTCAATGCAGAGGAGTAGGGACAGAATTAGGAAGGATTTTATGGGATGCTGGTAGAAAGAGTTACTGCCCTAAAGAAAAGGAGAATTTGGAGGACAAATGAAGGAGACAAATATCAGTTCCAGAAAGGGTACAGGAATAAAAATAACATAAAATTTAAAGCTTAGTGTAGAATTTAGATGCACAAGTATTTTTGTCGTGGGCTGCATATCTCAGGCTGTATGCACAACTGGGAGATGGCACAGACATTAGGCCTCCTATCTGCTATAAAAACCCACAAATTCCACCTTAATTCAGCTTGCAGAGGTATTAGGCAGACTTCTCCAGGGTTGTGAAAAGGTCAGTGCTACAGCAGTGAGGTTGAAAACCTCGTCAATTTTCACCTTCACCAATTGAATAAGTTCTGAACAGACACAAAGCAAGTGGTATTGCTGCCTTGTTCCCCTAAACATTTCAGAAAATGTTAAAAAATAAAAAAGAATGGTCTCACAACTGTGCCTTTAAAACTAAACAAAGAGAGTAGGGAGTATAATAAAGGCAATATGAAAATGGTGTGAGCCAGCAGCTTGACTCTAACCTGACTTTATCTGTTGATGAATGCAAATTGGCATTCTCGCCCTGATAAATTAAATCAAGCTTTGATGAAATACACAAATCAATCAATTTGTGTATTTCAGGTTTCTTGTATAAGCAATGTCAAACAAGATAATGTATCTAGGCCCACCGTGCTCTTTATAAATTCTTTAGCATGTTCCTATTTGGAGTTATACATTTTATGGGAATTGATGATTCGGAATAGGTTCATCATTCATTTCACTACAAAAAAGAGCGGGGGGTAGATATGATAAATTGATAACTACAGGCATCAACATATTTTTAATGCTCTTGATCAATTGCTTCCCTCAGACTTTGTCTGCAATGCAGGGTGGTTATGGTAGTTCACAGGCCTTAATAATACAACAGCATTTAAACAAACAGTTGTGGGCTTCTCACACATTTTACTAAGCAGATATAATACATTTTAAAATGTTACAGTATTCTTAGCTGATGAAGATTGCATTTAAGATGAGACAAGACTGCACTATCAAATTTGCACAATGATAAGTGTCTGACACACTGTTCAATCTTGCTGTCCCAAATCACGGAATAGTAATTTCTGCTTTGAAAAATCTCTGTTGTGAATTAAGATCCTCCATGTCCAGCTTATGGCTGAGTGAGAAGAGGTTACAGGTACTCCACCAGAACTCCTTTTGAACTGTTTTCAGGTTTTTCATCATTTTAGCTACAGTGAAATTCCATTTAATTCCAGAGGAATCCCCTCCTCTGCCAGTCTCCTGGAGAGGTTTTCAGACATATTCTGCTTTCACATATATATCTTTATCCTAAAGGCTTACAGTAATATTCACATATATATTCACATATATATTCCAAGTGACTCTTATAAAAAGGGTATCCTTTTCTGTTTGGATCACTCCACTTCTTTTTCAAATCCCCCTCAGGTGGATATCTGTTACTGTTATTAGGACACAAGGTTCATTGAAGTGAACAGACATTAAAAGGCTTTGCATTAGCCCTTTCTCCCTTGAGATAATTTTATCTTACCTGAATTAGGCCATGTATGCTCCAGGCAATGAGAGATGATCTAAGGGTAACAGGAGATCATACAGTCTGGTTAGGGAAGTGGGACTAATTAGCCTTCTGCAGAAACAGAACAGAGCATTTCAGAGACAGCATCATGCAAGTGACCCTGAACTTCTCTGGGATGAAGTCTGTACCCCTGAGTACTGTCAGGCACTTGTATGGTGTGGGTTATTTCTGGCTCTAACATTTGCACATCACGTACCCCTGCACATGTCCATGAGGTCTTCAGTGGCCCCTGCTACCAAAAGGGTCTGTTGAACTCTCTGGAGCAAGGCCAGCAAGGCACAGGAGGCACTGAGTGTGCTAGGTCCTGTTTCTGAAGTGGGACTGTTTGGAAGGTGTTAGGAAATGGTAAAAGTTCTCTTGGGTAAATAGTCATCATTATAATTTTTGTTTGTCTCAGTTAACATTACCATTTAAGCAGAGAGGTAAGAAAGGGTACCAGGCACACAGAGGTGACACAGCTTGTCCCTGATCCCCAAAGCTAAACCTCACTTTGCAGCAGTTTCAGTCCTGCCACATCAGCCTTACTCTGCCGTGCCCCATTACTAGAGATGAGTCTTTTCTGAGGCACCAATGCTACACTCAGTGACACAAAGGTGTGTGTTACTAAGAGATCTTGTGGAGTGGGTAGATACAGAGAAAAATATTTATGTCTTCAATCGAGTTACACTCAGTTTCAGTGTTGTGAAGGTAAGAAAATGTGAAGGTAATCAATGACTTCTTAAAGATTGATCTGCAGTCTGTTCCTTCAGAAAAGCTGAATGCATGACTCAGAAATTAATGTTTTAAAGCTCCTGTGCCATTTACCTGTTACAGAACATCGTATCATTCATCTTGTGTCTGCCTAAATTACCCAGGTTTGAAAGGTGAATAGGTAGTTTTCCAAGAGGATAAGAATTAAATACTTCTCTCTTTCCGTCATCACAAGATCAGCCTTTAATTCACAGAATCACAGAATATGCTGAGTTGGAGGGGACCCACAAGGATCATCGAGATCAGCTCCTGGCCCTGCACAGGACACACTAGGAGTCACACCCTGTGCCTGCGAGCACTGTCCAAATGCTTCTCGAGCTCTGTCAGGCCTGGGGCTGTGATCACCACCCTGGGGAGCCTGTTCCAGTGCCCAAACACCCTCTGGGGAAAGAACCTTCTCCTAATATCCAACCTAAACCTCTCCTGACACAACTTCAGGCCATTTCCTTGGGTATTGTCACTGTCACCACAGAGAAGAGATCGTCACCTGCTACATCAACACCAAAATAGAGATCTCAGTAGTTATTCAATTTCAGGGTGTATCATGTGCAACGTTAGTGGATTTAGAGCCCCTGACAGCGGAGCAGGTGGTGTCTGAGCATAGAGTAGCCCTGAAAATATTAAATATTCTTTTGCTTCAGCCTGTGATGCTACCTTATGCTGGTTACCTCTTCCCAGCTGCATCCACCAATGTTCTCCACTCCTAAAGATCTCCAACAGCATTTTCTCAATTGGTGAGATGTGGAGGGATAAGAGTAGCACACAAAAAACATGCCTGGGAAGGAGGAAAAAGGCACAGGGAAGAAAATCTTGGGAATTTTTTTTAAAAGAGCTTGTGTCATATCCTGCAGTCTGCAGAGACATCTTGCTCATTTCCATGCTTTCATCTACATAAATTAATTCAGCCTACATCTGGATCCCAGAATTTTAGGAACACATCTAGTATTCTGTGGTGCTAAATCCTTATTTTGTTTTGCTTTTATTTGCAGTGAAATTAAAACTCAGCAAAGTGTAGAAGCAATTCCTTGCACTCTTCAGTTGTGACATTTGCCTTTTTGGCTGACACAGGAGATTGAAATAGAGATGCTAAGGTTTGTGCTGAGGATCGTGGTACTCACAGTAAAGAACAGTTAAAGTCCTCTGGGCTTCAATGGTGTGGAGACAGAATTTGTAAGATGTCACTACTGGGTTTCATAGTCATTAGTTTTTGTTTGCACTGATATTACACTGCCCATTTTTTTAACCTTGTCAAGTGTTTCTCAAGTTTCAAGCAATTTTCTTTCATCAAAACACAAAAATTGTTCAACCTCTGTAAATGCTAGTCAAGTCTATGATCTGTAGAAGCATAGATTTTAAGTTTATTCTTGCTGGTCTCCTAAGTGGCACAACCCATAGAACATCACCTGATAATTCTTGCATAAAACTTTACCCTCAGCCCAGAAGAATATGTGTCAAGAACGTGTCACTGTGATGTAAAGATCTGAATTGCTGAGGAATCATAACATTTTCCTCAATGTTCCATTTTTGATCAAAAGTGGTAATGCTGAACGTCTTAGATGCCTCATTTCACTTTGAAAATATTATGCTTCATGAAACCACCTTAAAAATACAACAGGTACTGTTAAGCACCGTGTAAAAAGATGAATGTTAAACACACCAGACTGACAGTGGATATTCTTCATACAACCCAGTAAAGTTTGAGGGGGATATAGCAGATAGTGAAATTGGTGGAGGAGCACTTAATTGTTATTAAGGGATTTTTTTTTTTTAAAAGAGATATTTAGGCACTTTTTGAACTTTGAACTTCTGGGATTAGTTAGTAGATGACCAGAAACATTAACCAGTGGGGCTGCTGTTCTCATATCTATGCCTTGACTAGGACACAATCATTCACTGGTCAAAGGCATGAAAATTATTCCAACAAGAATATGAATGAACTACTCTGAGGCTCTGTAATAGATGGTTTTAAAAAGAGGAGGAATAAGATTAGAATGTTTCTATGGCAAATAACAGGCCATTTCCTTAATATGCAAAGCATTTATTTTTATGCAAGCTGCGCTCGTGTGGTTTCTCTGGACAGGAATCCAAAGCAGCTGTGCTTTGCTATTTGAATTCCTCCGTAGGTTATAATGAAGCATGCTCCCAAACTACTGAACAGCATTTAAGGGTCTATTTTTAATCTTGCCATTCTTATCTTGTTCCAAACTGCCCAAGTTTTCTGTCTCATGGATATTAAGTTGAAAACAGAATTAATAAAAAGAAAGAAGGGAGGAAAGATAGGATCTTGTTATTCCATAATGCAGCAAAGCTCCCATTATTTTCCTCTTGCTAACTGCACACTGGAAGCAGCTGCCCTCTCACTTTGCTCTGGTGTGAAGGGTATAAAAGTAGGAAAGTTCTCTCTAGATTGAACAAGCAATCAAAGAGATAGAAAATGTCCAGAAACCACACCTGTGTGGTTTGAAAGGATATGTCCTAGATCCTATTGTGTGTTATTCTAATGTGTTTTCGAAAGGCTGAAGTCGAGTGAAGAATGAAGGGAGTTGGTTCATTGCCAGACTGAAAAACTGCTGCTATTAATGAAAAGACTCTGCTCTCAAAAAGAGACATTTTCTAGAATTAAGCATGCCATTTTGAAAGAAAGAGTCTGAATGCTTCATTTAGAGAGCACTGGTGTGAGATGGTCTGGCTTTACCAAATCTAAATGCCTGGGTGTGAAAACAGACAAAGTATATGGGCTGGTTCTCAACACAAAATCATGCCTGGAAATTAAAAGTAAAATCCTCCTCCAGCTCCAGCAGGGCTGGGTGCAGACACAGTGCTGATGGAGAAGAGAGCTGGAGGAAGGGCTGTGCAGTGTCCATCACCCTGCAGGGAATCTGTCCTTGTTCTGCACAGCTTGCCTGGCCTTGGTGTCCTAGGACTTCTCAAAGCTCCATTTCCCAGCATCTCCAAACCAGGAACCTGCTGCTCTATACTCCCACTTTCCTTCTCTCGCTGAGACTCTGATCTTGCAGGGAACTAGGAAGGAATTTCAGCTCTGTGGAAATCATTGTACCATGTCAGGATAAGAACCTTGGGAGACAGCAGCTGAGAACTTTGTGATGCAGAAGCCGTGGGCTGGGCAGAACTCTTCCAAAAGAGTCTGTCCCTCTCTGCTGTGGTTCCCAGCGCTGCCTGTCTCCAGCGCTGGCTCTTCTCTGACAGCTGAAGATTAGTTCCTGCTGTAGCAGCAAGGTCTGCACTGCGAAAGATATAAATTAGCATTTCATCATGCTTACCTGCCATACCTGACCTCATAAAATCTCCATTTCTTTACAATGTTTCTCCTTAGTTTAGTGGCACTCTTCCCTTCAGCAGACACAGGTTTTACCATCACAATATTGCATCTTATTCCCTGGAGCATTTATAGAGTATGTGTCACAAGTTTAATGGACTGGGAACATAATTATTCTTATCATATTAAAACTTTGACTGATGGCACTCAGCCATTTTTATTTTTCACTTTTTTTTTTTAACAATGAATTGCAGTACAGAAAATATTTTAAAACTCACCACAACCTGGCAGGCCAGAATTCTCCTGTCAGCTACATCTCAAAATATCAAACGTTACTGACATTTTCCTTGAATTTCTTGCTGGGTGAGAAATGCCTGGGAGCAAACTGGAATGATCTTGAATCAGAAAGGGCTAGTTCTCTGCTGAGGTTTGTACTTTTTTTAGGGCATTAATCTAATTTGTTGTGTAAACTAATGATTATTTTTTCCATGTGAATGTAGAATTTACTTGGACAGTGGGAGAGGAAAATTTCTAGTATGTTTTGTACAAATATGAGATCAGACTTGACTGAAGGAGAGCATGTGGTGTTGATGTGGAAATTTTTGCTATTGTTTTTCCAGAAGATATTTCTTTTAAAATTACAGGTTTAGTCTGGTTGAATTGGTGGCACCAAGAGATAATGACCAAGACCTTTCAGATAATAAGAGTAAAAAAAAAAAACCAAAAAAAAACCTTTTGAAAATCAAATCAATTTAGTCAAACATTTTCAAACAAATAAATATATTTTCAAAAAATGTTTGAAATATATCCTCTGCAAATTGCCAGGAATGTAATTCAAAGAGGAGTAAGAAGTGGGTCAAAGATACACCCCCATGAAAAAAAAGGACAAAACTCTGTCTCTCTAGAGGTGATTATAGCTGTCATTTGACTCATGTTTTTTCATGTTCTTTTTTTCTCACTGCATAACATTAAAATAATAATAATAATTGGGTATCTAATCCAATTATATAGTTGTTTGTAGGGTTTCAGCATCTTATATTTAAAATCAATAATTTGCTGAGTTTCCTTGGGAGATCAGTGAATGCTGCAAGCCCTACAGTGTGGCTGTGATCATGGCATACACCTTAACAAATGAAGTTAATAACTATGCACTGATATATTGAGATTTTTCCCAAGGAGGCAGCCCCATGCTGTTTTCTATTTTCTGTGTGTGTTGCCTGCATGATTGAGTGTTGTGTTAGCCCTGAGATTTGTGGGGATGAATTCAAGTATATATGATAAATACTTCAGATAATGTATGGCCGTGGGCAATACTTTACTGCCTGAAGGATATCTCCCAGCTACTGAAGGGCCTCATAAGTTGAAGTAGAAACCCGGAGGAAACCGTCAAAATAATTTAAGAGCATTATGTGCATTCATCCATGTTGTCAGAAAACATTTATTTTTCCCCCGTGCCTGCTGCTGGAGTTCAGGGACACAGTTTATTCTGCCAAACTAGGGGAACCCATCTCCAAGGAGGTGGGTACTGCTTATGAGTACAAACTCCCCACACACCAGCTTTCACCTCTGAAATAGTCATTGGCAGGTCCCAGAAGGAAGATGTACCTGGAATGTGGCAGCACTAAGGAGAAATGGGAACAGGGCAGGATATGCATCTTCTGACTGAAAATACTGATGTGGAATTAGAAGAAGAAATGCCAAATCCAACCTCTCGCTGATATCAAATGCAAACGGAGCCAATGGATTTTTTTATCATGTATACAGAAACCTCTGACCTTCCCAATTTTCCTGGGGGGCAGAGACTAGGGATGCAGTGGATCACATTATACAAAACAAGCAGCTTTAATTCTGCTGGGATGGCTCCATGTATATTAACATTAATGAGCTTGAAAGGAAGGAAAGAAGAGGAGAGAAAAGGAGGTGCCCTTGCCCTACCTCTTCCCATTTCAACATGTTTTCCTTTTATGGCTTTTTCATCTCAGGATCCTTATTTGTCTGTCTGCAGATGAACCTGGGTCTCCAACAAACAATATTGCAAAAGTGAGTTGATGACTGAATATTTTTTATTTCCCCTGGTGTTGATTGCCTCACCAGTCCACAGCTAATGAACAGAAAAGGCTACTTCAGTGTGCACATCTCAGGAACTCCTGAAATGTAAGCATCTGGCCTGAGTTTTGGGCATCTTTTAACAATCAAACAAAACAATCTTTTTTCATTTTCCCTTTTGACTAAAACTTTCAGACTGGGATTCATTTCTTCCCTTATTTGATTGAGAAACACCAGTTTCAGTTCTCCTCTAAGTGACCTTCAAAGGGTTTTAAAATTCCATGTACAAGAGCCAGGTGCAATAAGACAAGGTATTCCACTGAAAATTCTGAAAGAGGAGTATCTTCAGATGGAGTTAGGTGTGTGGAGTGGGGTCATTCACAACAAGTCAGCAAAAGATTCTGCCTAGCCTGCTCAACTAATCTGTCTGTCACCTACTGCATAAATTACCTGGGACTAATTATTTCCTTTTATCAAAGATTGTCAAAATGTTTTTTTCACATATACTGCCTCTGATTTCTCATTTTCAGATTTCAGAATTTCATTTGTAAATAATATTTTCTCATTGCTGGAACGTCTCTGCAGTCAGGTGGCTGTACCTGGAGCAGCAATGTCACACATCTAATGAACACATCATTATTTCTAGCTGCTAAGCAGGATTTGGAACTCTTTCCTGCTTACCTTACACACTCTTTGAAGAGCCACGCATCTAATGAAAGTAAAAAGCAAGCGTCTTAAAATTTTCCTGGAGCTCTTCCCAGAAAATGGCCTCACCTTGAGGCTTCTACGTGAGCCTTGCTCCCTCTGAACAGGCAGAGAACCAGGCTCCCCTTGAGAAAAGAAGATTGCACCACTGGGATGGCTTTAGCTGCCAGGCTGTAGAGGAGGGAGTCAGAGTTAAATCATAAACTACTGCTGCTTGAGTCCATGAGATGCTGCTGCAGCTGGCCTTGGGCTTGGGAAGCATGTTCTGCTCCTCTTCCTTTCCGTGAGTGTGGTACACGGGGGGTCAGAGGTCCTGCAGAATTCTCTTCCCTCTTACAGTTATCCACACATCCACAGCTACTCAGTCCTTAGAAAGAAAGAAAGAAAGAAAGAAAGAAAGAAAGAGAGAGAGAGAGAGAAGACTGGGTTAATACAACTGCTGGAGGTGTCTAAAGAAGCTCACGTGCCTAAATTATTGATAGGTGATTGCAGACATTTGTGTAAAACAGACACACATACATTTCTAGGTTTAATGCCGGCGGTTAAATATTAATGATTCCTTTATTAAAAAAGCTTTTTATCAATTTAGCTCTGGTTATAGAATCCTGGAGGCAAGAAAAAGGCATATGAAACCATTAGGATTTTCTGGGTGATTAGGGATGCTCTATGCACAAGAGGCAGCAATCCCAGTCTCAAATTTCGGTCCTCAGAATAAGGGAGGAGGCACAAACTATTCTTCAGCAGCCGTGGCACGCTGCCAGAACACCAGACAAAGAGGGCATGGAGTCCTTTACAGAGCATCCCCAGTGTTCTGCATGCGCAGATTAAAACCAAGGCAAGCTACAAACAGCAGGAATTTCCAGAGGGGATGGAGGATTTATTTCTTGCTGTCCATCCCAAGGCTGTTGCTCTGTCTGCAGTTTTTGGGCTGGCTCCATTCAGACCATGACTGCTCAGGGTCCTTGCCAGTCTTGCAATCGTCAGGAACCTGCAGCTCCAAATCACTCCCAGCTAATGTGAAACTTCTCCAGTGTTGTGCTAAAGTTTGCAGCAATAGCTCCAGAGGATTTTAGCCAATAAGGCTTGTTTTGTTTTTTTCTTAATGCAATTAACACTGCTATCCATTTTTCCCTGGAATGCTTTCCTGCACTGCCCTATCCTGCCATGCTGGTGTTTTTACTGCAGTGTCTAGTTAATTAGCACTCGGTCTGTCTTCCTGATACTTTGGTTCCAGTCTCATTACATTATGCAAATCTGCATCTTGCTGAATCTCCACGTTTTAGGCCACATGCTGAAATAATCAAAACCCCTCTGCATCCCATTGTTGTTGTCCTTTCTATTTCTGGGTTTTATTAATTTCTGTGCATGTGCTTGTGCATGTGCGTTTTCTAATTTAGAAGCAATTGAAATCCTAATTTCAGTTCTCACATAAACTGTAACACTGCCATTCTAAGTAGATGACATGAAATGACCAGGTTTCTTTTCCTAAATGTTTCTGCCTGAACCTCCTATCTTGTGATAAATATTTATCATTTTAATACTGAGTATCATCTTCCCTCTTTCATTAGTGACAGGGCTTTTTTGTCCCAGACAGAAATATCTGAAATGGGCTGTGGGTCTAATCTTGTGAACAGAAGTAAAAAAAGAAAAAAAAAAAAAAGGAACACCAAACAGACAGTCTACCCCCCATTATTTTAGCATCTAAGAATTAAATATTAAACTGAAAAATAAACTTGGAACTTGGACCCTGAAATTTAATCTCAAGTAAACAACTCAGGTAAAGAAAACAAATAATAAATAAATTTAAATAATACAATAATATAATTTATAATAAATAAATAAACATATTAAATAATAAAAAATAATAAAATTATTTGCAGTCAGGTCTCCAGTGTGATAGGAATGTTCAAAATACCTGATAAAATGAGTTTCTCATTCAAGGACTTTTTCAGTCAGAAATGCTTATAGACAGAGTGCTGCATACATACCCCCTGAAAGACTGAAATCTTGAGGAGGGCTTCATAACTGGGATTGGTTTTTTATCATGAAAAAGTTGAAACAAGTTTCTTGGCAGCCTAGTGAACTGTAGGAAAGCCAATATTCTGCTGATTTTTGGTTGTCAATCACATGCCATGACAAGATTGGCAGGATTAGGATCAGCAGGATAACTGGGACTGCAGCTAAACTTGCATTTTATAGTGCCACAGTGCTTTGCTTTATTAGTAATGATGACTGCACCTAGAAACCTTGAGCAGTGAAAACAGACAGCTTTAAAATATGGCTAATGCAGAAAATCACCTGCCCATCACAAATACCTCCTGTGAGTCAGACCTGTTTTCTGTAAGCAGATCTCTTAATTAGCTGTCCTTTGGCCCTTACAGAGGAGCTGGGGCTGGTGAGAAGCTCCTACCTGTCCTGCAGTCCAAAAAAAGTGTGAGAGGGTAGGGAAACAGGCAATGCAATCCACTTGATATAGTCAGGAACAAGGTCCACAGTCTGCTGCCTTCTTTACTGTGTCTGTTATCCAGCGATATTTGCATATCCTCTGGACCTTGGCAGTATCAAAGCAGTACTTGTTTCATTTTTTCTTCTGCTTTCGAGCTGCTACAAGAGAAGCAGCATTTTGAAGGAGAAGATGAAACAAACTTGATTTCCTTATTTGTCTTACTAGAATCTCTCAACAAAATGGATCAAACTGCTAATTAAAAGTCATCTTACACTCAGAGATTCAGAGATTAAAGAGAAATTGTTACTGTAAGAGGAGACTTTTCATGCACCTCGTCTCCTGGAAAAGCTGGAGGGCACACCTAAATGACTAAAATGGAGTGAAATGACATAGGACACGCTACATGTTGGAGACTTGCAGTGATCTTTGGTGATGAAAGTAACAAGATCAGTGGCAACCAGACAAAAATTATGATTTGCTAATTCCCTGAACTGGTATGACAGTATTTCCAACTCCACAGCAGACAGCTCAGACATTTGAATGTAGAATATATCTATGTTATCTCAGCATGGGAGATCAGAAATTTGTCTCCAAGCAAGAGCTCATAAGGACACCCTGAGTTGGTCATGAGTAAACTAAGATAAGATTTGATGAAAAGCACGTGTAACAATTTCTTTGAGAAACACAAGTTCAGATTCTATCTTACGTAGCTGTCTAGGAAAGCCTAAAGGTTTAAGAATAATTAAGATATATGAGAATCTTATTTATTGTCTCTGCCATAACTCTATCCCAGCTGATGCAGAATGAAAGTTTCAGAGATAACATAAATAGAGCAGTTTCTCAATAGGCTGGTTAAAAGTTTTCAAAGAGGACAGTTCTTGCTTTTCTTTCGTGTTCTGTCTTTCATAGAGAAAAGCTTTTTTAAACTTGTACATTCTTCTGATTGATGTAAGATGGATACAAGGAATACCTGGATTATTTTTCTTGTATTTTCCTAACTTAAAAAAAAAATGTGGTGTGTATCATTTCACACAGGATTTGATCACTATCGACTTTTTTGCTGCATTAGGAAAATGAGTTAAAACTTGTAAGGCATTTGAGATCTCATTTTCAACTCTTCCAAGAAGTCTCTGAGAGTGATTCAGCTGAAATGAATACCCATGACTCCCTTAGAAGCCTCTCTCAAGGGTCAGAATTGGAATCCACTTTCAAGCATTGTCACTCTTGTTCTCAGTGACCTTTTGCAGCTATGAGCTTTAGAGATCTGATTGTTGACACTGCCACTGACAGTGTGCATTTGCTGCCAGGGTCTGGGCGAGGCTCCTGTCCAGATGAGCAGCTTCTCATCACGGGAGATGATAAAGAGGAAGGGGAAAGCAAAGAGACAAATGGACCCTTGGCCAACTTATTTATTGAGTGAAGCTGAGATTCTGACAGAAGTAGTTAATTAGGAAATAATTTATTCACTGATTATCAGCACTGCCTGCCTAAAACCACAATGCAACACTTGTGTTGGAGCAAGCAGAGTGTAACTTTACTGTATACTTGTGTTGTCAATTACCTGCCTAATAGGCTTGTAATTGAAACAACTATTATCATGCAGTTTCCATAATAAGCAAAAATCCCTGTAAAACAATGCATGAAGCCCCACGAAGTCTGCGGAGAGCATCTATAAATCATGTAATCAACAGCAGCTTACTTTGTAAATCCCAAAAATTGATTAAAAACAATTGCACTTCCCCAAGGAACTCTTCACAGAAGCATCTCTGAAATTCGGCAACTTTTGGATGAGACTCTGCATCTTCTAAAGCCAAATCCCAAGCCTGTGAACTTAGCAGATAGTTTGCCTTCACTTCATAAAAATTTGGACCAGGCCTTTAAAAGTCAAAGCACTCCCAGGTCTTGTGCATTACGTCACATGCTGAACTTCGCTGACACCAAAAATTAAAACCAGGTCTGATGCTAAATTTCCTGGCTGCCTTCCCAGTGACACGGCAGTGTTCATCTGTCCAGTCTCACCTGCTCCACAACTTTTCCTCTCAAAATGCTTGGAATAGGGAGAGAAGACGACTCAAGCGGCTGATACTTCTTTTATTCCATTTATTTCTAGGGAAGTGGTGGAGGTCAGGATGACCTGAGGAGTTCATGGAATCACATTATCTTTGCATCCTTCCAACAGCATAATTGAGCTGAGAAAGCAATCACAGGCCAGAAAAACAAGGAAGGGATTAGGATGGAGAGAGATTTAGGTACCTTACTGACTAGAGGACTACAGATTTAACATAATCCTCACAAATTTGGCCGCTAACCAGACAAACACACAGAATTCCTTGAAGGAAAGAGTATTGCACACAATTCAGGCTTCTTGTGATAAACACTTGAAATGTACTGCAGATTTTCCTCCTGGCAGACACTTTTCCTGACTGTGAAGATAAGAATTATCTGCACTTGTGAACCAATTGGCAAATCAAGCATGTATTCAACTTATTGCTAATGTCACTAGGAGCATATATAGATATTACATTCTGAGAGCAGAGAAAATGAAAACATACTTATTCTCCAGACAGAAATATTGACAAGAAACCCTGACCTTTCTTGGTTTGTTTAAGTCATTTAACTAGCCACTCCTCATATCATATAGCAGCTAAGTTAGCTCCAAGAGAAACTTGAGACAGTTTTTCTCATGAAAAACCCAATGAGTTAATGACTAATACTTGAAAGTAATCCTGATGAAACAGCGTGACCTCTTTCACTTTCTTCCCTCTATTTTAATGCCTTCATTTAAGTGAGAACATTCGACTTTTTAGAATATTCAGTGTTGCTCAAAAATAAAAGACTTCCACCCCCAAATCTTTATGATTAAACAGAATGCCTTATTCTGCCTTGGTCTAATTTGTATAATAAATTAGCCATTTCACTGTGGACTCCTAAATGATAGTTGAGCCAGTTAGCAAGTTCTACTTCTTACTGCAAAACTAATTCTTAGCTTCAAATACCTCCCGGGTACATACATTAGACTTTGATTTTTCCTGTTTATCCTAATAAAATCTACATACATCTCCTACCTATAAAATGACAACAGTTTTATTTTCTTTCTGTAGCATTTAAGCCAGTATTTCTTGCTGTCAACACATACCTCCACCGAGGATCTTCAGCTGAATGCTTTTCCTCCTCAGATGTGCCACAAAAACCAGGAGAGAAACTCTCCGGGGGTAGGGCAGTAGCCTGCTGTGTGTCTTTTGGTGGGGGCAGATTGCTTGCAGAAATATAATTTTTAGCTTGGTTGTGAGCAGTGCAGATCTTCTCAAAGTATCATGAAAAGCAAATGTTCTGCATAATCTGATACAAACACATTAAATACTGTCACAAGATGTTTGCTCAAATGCTTGATATTTCAAAGCTTTCCACAGAACATATTTGAACAGCCAAAGAACATCAGGACCTTCATCTTGGCTGGGCCTTGCATTATTCCATTATTAATCTTGTTTGTTGTGACCCATTCTTGAAGTGTCTTGTGCCAAGTTCTGATGTGAAAGTGGGAAGAGGAAATAGGACAGCCTTTTGAGCTCACCCATTTGTGATATTTGCCTCTCTCGGCTGTGACAGGTGAAGGATGAACTGAGCTGTCCCAAAGGTCCTGCCCATGCAGCTGGGCAGAGACCCCTAACTTCTTGCAGATGATCTGGAGCTTTCCTCCTCTGAGGGTAAATATTCTGCCCACAGACAAGGAGGAAGTTGCTAATGCAGCTTGGTTGTGAGAAAACAGTTGCAGAAGGTCTTATCCCAAAGGAAAAGGAAGGATGGAGCTGGAGCTGGTGATAAAGATGTCGATGCAGACTAGGTGCAGATCAGAGATGCTCTGACCTTCCTTGGAAGCGTGTTCCACATCCCAAGTCCCTGGGAGTGCACACTTTGCTCCCAGCCATGCTCCTGTTTGTGCTGTGCTGCCCAGAGGAGCACAGCTGTCCTATTTATCTCATTTCAACTTTCTCCAGTTTCTACAGCACTTCTCTCTGAAAAGCCATTTACCGATATCTCTTCCAGCACCCTGGAATGAATACAATAGTCCAGGTGCAGCCATAGTCAAGCTGTACAGAGGAAAATTACAGGGTTTTGGTTTTTTTTTCTCCATAATGTAATGTCTCTCTGACCATTAGCCTAAGATTGCATCCCCTTCCCTTTGCTGCTCTATCACATTGCAAATTCATCTATGACTTCTCTATCGCTAGCCCTCAGTCTCTGTCAACAGCACTGCTTTGTTCCATTGGATGTTGCATTAATTTTTTAGTGTTTATAGACCAGGCAATGCCATTGTGTGAGAGGCTGGACTAGATCATGGAGAGACAATATAATATCCATGGCAGACAGACAAAGAGAGAATTCACAATTCACAAATGGAAGGGAGAGGAGGAACCGAAGACAAAATCTGGTGAGTAATAGATCTTTCATTTCTGTGGTAGAAAAAAGATTGAAAAAATTGCTCACAGTTTAATGGCAACAAACTTTTAAAAACACAAACACAAATTCTAAAAAACAATAAAATACTCATTTTAAACCTTGCTGAGGTATGTTGCTAAACTTGAAATTAATAGCTCTGTGATTTTTCCTTTTTCTTGATTTGTGTTCTTTTACTGTCACTTAATAATTTAAAAATCTCTTTTCAAAGGAAAATATTTTTTAGCTTTTAGACTGTTTGTTTGCGTTTTTTGACAAAAAAAAATTGCAGCTGAAAGACAGAATTTGTAATTATATTTCTATATATATTTTCAAAATATCTTCTTTTTGAATAACAGTATTAATCAACTTTGATATCAGTAGCTAAGTTCCAGTCCAGTTTTTAATTTCTTCAAGACCAACTTTGGGAAAACTGACTGTTTAATGATTGTCTTGTCTAATGATGATTCCACTTAAACACATAATACATGATCAGAGAGAGAAAGGAACTGAACAACTGAGTGTGCCGTGAGAAAGAAAGGAAGAATCAAAGGGAAGGAATACTGCAAACAGACAAAGTGGGAGATGGAAATAAGTTAAAAGTAGAGGAAGAATTTGAGGTTTCGTAGGGAGAGAAATAGGGATAATATGCTAGAGAATGGGAATAATTCAAAAACCACGGACTATCAGTTCACACCCAGTGGGAAAAAAGTGAGGTTTTCCAGTCAGATGCCCAGATGTCATGCACTTCCACTTCAAGAAATGGAGAAAAAAGCCTTGACAGAAGAAGCCGCACCTGAGATCAAAGTGTCTCTTCAGATCAATGTGTGTTTCCTCACTGAAGACATGAGGTGCCAAAGGTGATCAGACTTCCTCATCAGACTTTCTGCTTAGGTGAGATGGTGCCAGCCAAGACCTTTTATAAAGTGAAATTATGTTTTTTGGCTTTACAGTCTTTTCTTCACATGCTTGTGGTGTTTAAGTTTGGGAAAAGCCTGGTGAGCAGGGATGGCTTATTCAGAGTGTTATGTAGAGAAGTACATCATAGATCATGGAATGCAAGGATAAATTAAATAAATCCCACCATGGTTTCTTGATGAATTACACAAATTGCTGGCAATAGCACTCAAGCTGCTGGCATGGGCATGTGGGCCCTGCACCAATGATACCAAAAGACAGTGGCTCAGATAATCGTGTGAAGGAAAATTAAAAACTAGGTCTGAGTGCACTAGAGGATCAATTCCCCTTAGTTCTGCTGCCTTTTTGATCATGTAAGAATGGTATTAACCCATCTTTAGGGTTTTGCAGTGGGACAGACACCACTGTCATTTGTTGTGGATATTGGTGCCCAGAGGAGGATATCAGATAATTGCACCAAAAAACCCTTTTTGCTTAGCTCTAGGCTGCACTGGGGACCTGATCTGGCTTAACTGCCCTGGCAATCCCTGACTTGGTCCTTCCTGGTGCAAAATCTTTGCGATGAGCATTGAATTGAAAGCAAAGACATTCCAAGGTACGGATTGTTTTTCCATAAGCTCTCTCCATTAGCCTTGCCCAAAATATTGCAAGTACTATTCTCCCAGCTCAATGCTTTGAAAATATTCATTCTGTTGTTTGCATTTTTTAGAAAAGTTATGTTCTGGCACCTCTGAAGCACAGTACATTAACACCACTAGACTGGCAACAGAAGTAAATGATAGCTCTTGTAAGATTGTTTTGTTTGAGCCTTTTTCTGTTCATGTTAATACTCAATTTCAGCAATTTCCAGACCCTTTTCATTTCCAAAAGAAAGCTGGCTTCCACAATAACCCCTATGCATCATTCCAAGTAAAATCAGAGCCAGTAGGCTGCCATAGAGGATTAACATTCCCTGCTTTGAAACAGGACAAACATTTGGGTGGTATGAAGTGTCAGGTTCTTTCTCTTTTGACTGCCACAAGATGAAATTCTCATGTTGTTTTCACAAGAGCTAATGAATGATGAATCCAGAGTCATTGCAGTCCTGGGTGCCAACCAACACCAGCGTCCCACCAGTTCTCTCATCAGGACCTAATACACAAAAGCTGCAGACACAGGCTCACAATTCTGGCTTGAAAAATTGCAGCTGCAAATTTGTGAAGGATCAATCAGTCTATGCTCATCCTGGGGGAACACTTGCCTGACCATGCTCTTACCTGCAGGACTCTCTTGTCTCTGCTGCTGAATCACATTATTCTCCAATCCCTGTCCATCAATGTCCAGGAAGAATATTTTCCTTTGACTGGTGTTGGGTCTGGAACAAGTCTCCCTCGTTTTTGTTCTGTGAATCAAGTGATCTATCTCCAAGAGAAGTATTTTTGCCAACAGATATCAAATCAGCCAATACTGAAGCTTTTGATTAAAATGAATTTAAAATCATCTAGCCATAATAACTAAATGGTTGTCTTGGTGGTTATTATGTATGTACTGTAAGACATCTCATCACAGAGGCAGATTGCATGAATCAAAGTAATTGTATGTTGTGGGGACTGGCAATGATGGCTTTAGCTGCCTTCACTACAAAAACTTATCTCCTGAGCTGTTGTGTAAAATATGGAGGGAGAGAACATCCTTGTTTTGGCTGGGGCACTCTGAGTGAAGAATATTTGTCTGGTGTCTTTGCTCTTCCCAGCAGTTCCCTCCTCAGTGACAATATCTACTGCTTCATTTGAAAAATAAAATAATTTTTTTTTTTTTAAAGGCTACAGAACATCAAAGTATTACTTTGTATAATGTTGAAAAATTAGGCCTAGTCTAGGAGTCTAAGCACTTAGATATTAAAAAAAAAAACCAAAACCCCAAACCCTAAACCAGTTAAATTTGTCCACTTAGTATCATCTTTTAGTCAATTCCCAGTTGCAGTGGAGTTCAAACCTTGCTTCTCAGATTGCAGATTAGTCAGGACATGAACTTTGCTTTGGGCTGGGGCTTTCAGCTCACCCAGACTCTTGGCTCTGTGGGCAGGACCTGGAAGCCCAGCAGGGCCCATCTGCAAGGAAATCTGAAGTTTGGCTGTCTCACTGGAGCCCAAATGAGAAGTGAGCATCCCCAAACTTCACAAAGCAGTTTGCCAAGAAACCAGGCAGGGAACAACATGAAGTTTATATAAATGGATCTCATTACATAAATAATTTTCAACAATTTTTTTTTCTTATAACAATGTACCTATTTGACCATCCTTGTATGCTTTACCTCTGATTTTGCAAAGCCAATTTTAAAATGGTGTACCTGCAGAATTGCCATTCTTCTTTCCAAACTACATTTTTTTGAAAGGAATTGCAACCAGGATCAGATCCCCATCCTGTGGTGATAATACGTTAACCTATAACAAATCTGGCTGTTCCTCCTCATTCTTACACTTTTCAGACTGTTGCAGCAATATATTAACATCCATCAGTGTCTGTAACTTTTAGGGCAGGTTGAAAATAAAAATATATTCTTCTTATAACTTTGTAAGATTGTGGATAAGTATTTAGTGTCGCAGGGAGTCTTGGTATAGTGTGAGCCTGTAAAATTCAGCCATTAATCGAGTCTAGAATCATCAACTAAAATAAGACTAGAAAAAAAAGTACTAAAAGTTCTCCTGAGTGATTCTGTCCTTCAATATATTCTAATATTTTTGAAAAATGTTAAAGCTCTTGTTGAGCTCTACATCAAATACAGCATGAGCTGTACCTTTCTTTCTGCGTATTTCAGTTCTCTTTGTTAAATAATGGATCTGAGCAAACCAAACATATCTCGTGAAATTAGATATGGTCCCTTACGGTTGATGTTCAGGCAGGCTTTAATGGTGGTATAAAGTTAATATTGAGATGAACTTAGAGGAGAGCATTTTAATCTATATATTTATGACTGAGATGGTTTCTTTTGCAGGTAGAGGAAAAAAGTTCTCCAGTGATGCTTTTCTTCCATTCTGAGTCTTTATATTCAAATGTCAATATGCAATGTTGTAAGATGGATGTTTATAATTACTCTGATTTCATTAGCTAAAAAGTCAGAATTAGATGGCAAAAATTAGATTTTAATGAACAATTTCAACATGAGGAAGTTATGAATTGGTGTCTTGAGGATATCATCATGACTTAGAAATGAGGCAAATTAGACAAGTCCAATAGGAAAAAAAAATGAAAGGTTGAGAGGAGATTAAAATAACTTCAAACAGACCAGAGGGGTAGAAGTAGAGAAGAATGTGGAATTAGATTTAAAATCTAATTCTTGTTTTTATATTGCAAAATAATTCTGAACAATGTTGGTAGGAATTGGGGAAAAGGCTTCAACTGAAGGCAAATGCAAGGCTGGGGAGAATAAATGTACCCAGCAAGTTGTGCTGCTGCTCCACTTATTGTTTTGAAACAAAAGGCCACACAGACTGCCCACATCACAGCCACCCGGGCTTCAAACCAGACCCAGAGTGGTTTTACACTTTTGGCTTCTCACTTGAAGTCACTTCTTGACTCTCTTCTGCAAGGGAGCCTGGACTTAGGCCAGTGAGAAAAAAAAGTATTTGACATTTTCCATGGTTTGGATGATTGGGGATGAAAGGCAGCTGTTTGCAACATGTGAGGGAGATGATTCTGGAACACCTCTCCTGTAAAGACAGGCTAAGAAGCCTGGGGTTTCCAGCCCGGAGAAGAGGAAGCTTCAGGGAGACCTCAGAGCACCTTCGAGTGCCTAACACAGCTACAAGAGACCTGGAGAGGGACTTTTCACAAGAGCATATAATGACAGGACAAGGGGAAGTGGCCTTAGGCTGACACATGGTAGGTTTAGATTAGATATTAGGAAGAAATTCTGTAGTGTGAGGGTGATGAGGCACTGGAACAGTTTGCCCAGAAAAGCTGTGGATGCCTCATCCCTGGAAGTGTTCAAGGGCAAGTCGGATGGAACTCTGAGCAAACTGGTCTAGTGGAAGGTGTCCCTGCCCATGGCAGGGGGCTGGAACTAGATAATCTCTAAAGTCCCTTCCAACCCACACCATTCTATGATGCTGTATTAAATAAAAATATATACAGAAGTTTCTTTATCATATACTCTGCAGGTGTAAAGTGGATTACAACTGTACAGCCCTTGGATGAAAGTTTTATGAACTGAATGGCTGAGGCTGGGAAGGAAAGAGGAAGAAATCAGTGGAACCAAGAAGAGATCTTTCTGTTAAAAGGTCAAACACTTGGAAACAAGTCTGAGGTGCCCTGAATCCTAATGCAATATCATTCTCATTAAATTGTGTCATGGCCTAAAGCAAATGCTCAATATAACTGCATTTTTACTGCAGCCATTTTAAAATAATGGTTCTTGTGGCATAGGCATGTCTCATTTGTTATATACAGCCATGCAAGCCATGCAGATGACTCTTAATGTTACCCTCTCTCCCCCTCAACTATTAAATAAACTCAGAAATTACAATGACATTAAAAACACTTCGAGCAATTTTATGTGATCATTAAGTCAGAATATTCCACTCTGGAGGCTTCTGCTATTCAGCAGCCTTGAAATTACTTAGATCAATTAAGTGCATTATATTTTATATGGAATATAGGAATGTGTTTTTTTGCCACTGTGGGGAAATATAAATAATGAAACAAGGAGAATCTTCAACATTCCCTTTGTAGTCCTGCACTGCTTTTCTCACATCTGTTTTCACTTGCTTGGGCTTGCTTTTTTCCTTTCTTGGTGAAATACAGTGATATATCTCTATAATCCCAACATTTTAGCCTAAAAGCCTCCCTTATTGTGCCATCCCTTTTTTCTTAGGTGGCAGAGAAGAGAAATAAGCAGGCATAAGTATGGATCTTTTAATGAACTTGAAGTACTTAACCAAGCCATCAAAACTAGGAGCCTCATTACTGTGTATCCTGGAGAAGAACTTCCAAAGGCTGCTTCATTCTGCTGTAGATTTGAGGTACTCCTTCAAATTGCTCTTTACATCCACGGATAGTGCTGAGCCAATCTGAGGCACCTCCATGGGATGGCTTTCTGTGGGGGTGTTGGTGTCAGGAACCTGAACAAAACCAGGAAAGAAGAGCAGTGGAGGGATCAGGCAGAGAAATGAGGGATCCATTAAGGTAGGTCACTGCCAGACCCAGCAGGATAAGCCATGTCTTTTAATTGACAGTGCTTAATGGGTAATGTCCCTTTGGGGAAAATGATGTATGACATCATCACACTTCCTCAGTAAGTGAGGTTGAGACTACATTTGCTTATTTATCTGTTTATTCTTATTGATCATTTTATCCATGCTTTTAATTAGTGTAATATTTTTATTGAAATCTGTTTAAAATTCATTCAGAAAGTGGGCTGTTTGCTGTAAATCGTAATCTTTACTCCTGATCATTATCATTTTGAGGGAAGCTTTATAAACTCTGGTGTCATTTCAGAATATGACCTTGCAGCAAGGTCATTAGTCATTAGCTACTACCAATAATTAGCATCCAAGCAGAGTGAGCAGCTAGTCAAGCGCAATGCAAGAGCAGCTTCAGAAAAAGCACTGCTTTCTGTACAGTGAAAGAGCTGGAAGATAGTTCCCAGGCTTACAAGCAAGCTGATTGAAAGGCTGTGTAATTAAATTCGTTGTGTGCTGTGCCCGTCCTACAGAACATAATAGGACTTACCCAGAAAGTGGATCTGATAACCCAGCACCCAGTGCCACGCTAATTCTCATGCTGTTGTGCAGCCCAGCCATTAATTGCAGTTATGCAGGATTAATTAGTACCATTCTCTATAAAGCTAATACTCAGTGTAAATGAGGGGGATTAGCAGGGAGTTATGCAGTGACTTACGAGAAAGGAAACACATTTTTAAACAGGGACCTTAGGGCATATAAATCAAAAACCGAGGGGTTTACTTTCAAATATCACTGGCCCACTGCATCAGGTATGGTTTTGCTTTGCCGTGGCACTGAAATATGTTTGCAGAGACAGAGCTGTGCTCCACCAGCTGCAGCTGAACATCCTTAAGTGTTTCAGGAGTCATCAGCTTCTGCATTATAAAACCTAGAAGGGACTCAAAGTGCACTTCTAAGGGATTAGTCATGTAATGGGAATATTGCAACTAGTTTGAACTACATTCTGTTTAAGTTTCTTTCTCAAGAATATTTTTAGGAAGGAAACAAAGGCAAGCAAAATCTATAAGCACCTGATGCTAATCTAAAATTGCCCAGTGATACTGTGAAAGTTCTTGTTTTGCTATTGTAATGATTAATATCTTCCCTTTTAAAAATGTATATCTTATCACATGTTGTTTGTTTAACATTGGATTCTAATCCCTGGGTTTACTGTAGCTTTATCAGCTTGAGTTTGAGTAATAAACTCATTCTCCCCACTGAAATTCATAAGAAATGGAATGAAGCTACTCCACCTCTTTTAAAAGCTATTAGATTTAATTCTTTAAATATTTGTCTTTCGGGCGTTTTTTTTTTTTTAGTGCTTCATTCATTCCTCTTTCTAGAACAATGGGCAATATCCTTCCTGAATTGCAAATGCCAGACCTGGACATAATATGCCTGCTTCGTTTACAACATTATCAAACCCTGAGTAAAGCCAGCATCTGGATCTCTACTCAGAATTTTCTTGTTTATTCTGTAATACACATTTACCCCTGGAGTCTTTTGTTGGCAGCATCATGTTCTCTTGATTCAAAAATGCTTATCCTTGTTTCAAATTCACTACACCAGAATTTTTCTCTTCCCCATTTATGTGGGCTGTAGCTATGTCTAGCACTCTCCATTCCCTTCTGCATCTCCTGGAATACAGTTTACTTATACCCAGATTAATTTCCTGAGGAGGTTAACGTGCAAGGATCTTTACAGGAGGAACTGGACTCCTATTTAGTGTCTACACTGGGCACATTTGGGGTGATACTGCAACTTTGTGAGCACCTGATCACCCAAGCAGTGACTCCACTGAACAGAAGAGGGGTTTGCTATACCTTCTCTCTTCAGAAAGGTGAAGCATTGTACCACAGGTGGCTGAATGTTTATGTTGTTCCTTATATTCTTCCCTGAGACTCTGCAAATGGATAGCATCTGATAGACAGGCTTAGTGTGATCCTGTACAGCAATTCTTATTTTATTCAGGAGGGAGGAAAAGAAAGAAAAGGAAAGCTAATAGGAAGATACAGTAAATTACTCTTCCGTCCCAGAAGGAGCAAAAAAAATTACTACCAAGCAAGGTATTTTGCTCAGACCCTTTCTGTGCCAGGGGCAGAGAGAAGAGCATGGAAACTCCCAAAGCCCCACACTTGCACAATACCAGCTTATTTATGCTCCCCAGTCCCAGCAGGCTACAGAGTTTTGAAGACATCATTCTTCACGTTGTGAAGAGGGATGGTAGAGGAATCAGAAAAAAAGAGAGAGCCAATAACTTAGTCGACACTGTAATCAGCGTACATTTATCTCCCCCTGTACTCTGTTCCTGCTTTTTTCTGAACTGGATCAGAGCAATCAGAATCTCCAATATCTCTCTTCCCCCATGCCAGGGTGTATTTAGCAGTTACATTGCACAGGGTTAGTATATTTTTCTAATGAGAAGAAGTGCTGTGAAAGCTTTTATGTTGTTTTCTTTTTTATTTGGTTAATGCACTTAATGTGTGTGAATGTGCATCTGAGTAATGTTTTGTTAATGTGACATTTATTCTCCTTTCCTTCCAGCCCCTCCTCAAGCTTGTCTGCAAATCAGTCTGGTTTTGTGTTTAATGCAAGTTATCAATCATATTTCCATGAGCAAATGGTCTCATATTAAGTGGAAGGAAACATTCTAATGTATTTGTTCTATTATTGTTTCTTGGAAAAGATCCAGGTTTGCAATAAACCAGTGATTGGAAATGCTCAAAGTATTTTAATATCCTAATTATTTTTATTTAACTTCCTCTAATAGTTTAAATTGATACTGAATTTATTTAGAAGCTATTACAAAGGGATTCCCCTCAGCCCCTGCCAAGTGGTTCAGAAACACATACTGAACTTCAGCTGAAGACAAAATACATTATTCCTATTCCAATCTGAGAAGGGGAAACTTTTGAATGAGAAAGCAAGGTGGAAGGAAATGGGGAAAAAAAAAGACAAAGAATGCTGCTATATATACACTCAATTATCATTTTAAAATTCATCTGATTTTAAAAAAAATTGTTACAATGGCAATTTTTCTGTCTTCAGGAGATGATAATCAGACACCCACTGACTTCCTACATTGCTGGCACTAAGACAGATTTGACGGCATGAAAAGACCTCCTCAAAAATTGCGGCTCTCCCATCCTACCTTTTCTTCTTTTTCCATGCTATCTGCATTTTCAACCAACTGTTTCAGTCATGCTTTGCATTTTTCACATAAATTTTATTTGGGGTCTTCCCAGGAATGCTTTGCTCATGTCCAATATTTCTGGAGTTTAACTTATAATAAATTAAGAATTTATGGCCCATGATAATTTTGAAAATAACTGTAGCTTGACAATAGCTATTGCCTGTAAACCAGCATCTGAGGGTACAACATTGCTTAGGAAGTAAATTCATGATGATGACACAAAAGCTTTTCAAACAATTTTGCAGTCTTGCTCATTAAATTAATTTTGAAGTGCTAATTTGGCACCATTTTTTAAATGTGCATTAATTCATTTTATAAATCTTGACATGTTCAGATTTTTTTAAAAAAATACTTAAATGGCATTGGAATTTGTTTGAGAAATGTACTCTACATTAATTCCAATCTATATAAATTCTATATAATTCCTATCTCCATGCCTTACTGCTTTCTTTAGTTGCGCATGAAGAGATGAGTGTTTCATGTCATCCTATGTCACACTATGAAAACATGTGAATGAAGTCCTAGAAACAATTTAACAGTGTCATTTTAACTGGGCAAGATTTAGCATTCATCCATCCAGACCACAGATTGGGGTTAAACCACTCTTAAAGCCACTTTAGATGGAATATCTGCATTCTGGATTTTGTCATGTCTATCCCTGTGTCTCTGGTGCAGTGAAGGGAACAAAGCATAACCTGTCAACACAGCAAGAGCTGCCTGATCACAATGCAAAGGCATTTAGTCCAATGATAACTTAGGCTTTCCTGAATATTTATCTAGGTATCTACCTGACAGATAAGTAAGTCCATGATTATCTGTATGTGTTTGAAATACTGAGTATGATCTAAGTTTTTACTGATGTAATAATCTTTTCCCAAGCCACCAAACATGCACTGAATCCCTCAAGATGTTTTAACTCAGTATCTTAATGCAAAATTTTCCTCCTTGAATTAATCAGGGAGTTTGAGTGTGTCTTTGTTTCTCCATTCAGTCCTTTATGTGATTAAGTGCAGATTTTTCCTTTGACTGTTGTAGCAATGCCTCATCCACTCCACATTCTCTTTGATGTAATCTACCCTCCCAAATGAGGTCATTTTGGTTTTATTAAGTCTATTGCCTGTCCAAAAAAAGCTGTAAGATTTAACAGGTGTCCCATTTTCATAGACAAAAAAAGGTGGAAGCCACTGGAAGGTGTTTAGCCCCTACAAGATGTAGTCTTGAAGAAAGGGGTGCCTTGAGTATGTATAATTGAGACAAAACTAGTGATTCAGTGTACAGGAGAGTTTCTTTTTTAATGCACTTTTGTCGGCAAACATGAACCTTGTGGTTCTCTCTTTAGCACAGCTCTTCTGACCTTGAAGCAGTTCACCTCCTTGGAGAAACCAAGCTGAAGGTGCTCACCGGAGCATTGTTTAGATCATCCCACCTTCAGAGCAAATGGAAGTTCTCCAGATGGTAGCAGTTATCCTTGCCTGTGGAAATGGGTTGCAGATTTATGGTCCTAGAACCACAGCAGATCACAGGAAATGTGTTTAATCCCTTCATAGTGTAGCTGTACTCCACATACACCCTTAAGAGATTTCTGACTGGGGTTGGGTTTTAGCTCTTTTATACAGCAAACTCTTACACTTCTTTCCAAAAAGAGACCTCAGGTGTGTGCCTAAAACAAATTTCCACAGCCCTTCATCAGGCTGTTCCACCCTTTCTCCTTTGTCTCTGCCCCTCCTCTGCTTTAATAACAATGGAAACAATTTGCATGATAAGTTAAACACAACTTAATTTCCTTGTACCTTATAGGAAGAAAATGTTGCAAACTAAGTTAAGTAAATGAATAGTGCATGAACTGCTGCCATCTCTTGGTTATATTCATCACTTCAAGTACTTTGGGCATATTCATCTAAATCATGAAGATTAAAGCATTTCATAGTGTTATTTCCCCTTCCCCTTCACATCTAGACGTGCAAACACAAAGCAAACATAATTTTGTTATTTCTGACACGGTTCCTGAAATTGTCAGTTGCAACTATTAAGGTAACGTATGAAATTCTTCTCTCAATTTTTTTTTTTTTTTTTTTGTATGCTTAAGCTAAGTAATTTTTCTTATTTTTCTGGGGTTTAGTTTTTGTTTTATTTTTAATGTTTACCTTGGTCGAGGTAGGGATTATTCCTCCAAGCTTTCAGGTGTAATTTTTCTACTACAACAAAGCAAGTTAACTTTATTACATTAGCATTCTGATAATGAAAGGTGTGAGGACAAATGGAGGGAAGGGCAGTGGTAATGAGGAATCACATCTGTCTAAGTAAAACAAAATACATTTCTGATATAATTTTTCCATGTTTGCAGACTAGCATGCTAATTTTATGTTTTATCCAGTTGTGCGCTCTGATTAGAATCCCACTGAAGGCAGTGGTATAACTCCAGTGCATTTCAAGAGCATTTGGATGATTTCAGCTGGAAATTGTCAGGTTTCTATTGAAGTTGTCAGTGGAATGACATTGGTTTCTCCCACCCAATACCATCCACCACAATTTCTGCATGTTTAATCAGCTCCTGCTGATTTCAGTAGGGCATCAATCGACCTTTTTCTTAAGCTGATTGCAGTGTGTGGACAACTAAAATATCCTGTCTGAGCAGTCATTAGATGCTCTCTAAATGACAATAAGGATGACGAATCAGAGCAAAATCCAGACAAACTCCCAATGGCAGCCACAGAGGCAGGATTTTCACCTGTTCCTCACTTTTTGCCACTCCAGTTGATGTCTCCATGTGCTTGCAGCCACACCTTGCCACACCCTGTGGCTGCACCAGAGCCTCTCACTCCAGACAGCAGCAGAGACCAAACAGCAATTTGTCCTGAGAGCACAGACTCACGATGGCTGAGAGCAACCTAATTAAAGCACTCCTGCCTCATGCCAAAGGTTACATTAACACCCAGGCTATAATTAGCAGATCCTCTCACTTTGCTGAGAGAGAAGGCTCATCCACAGTCTGTGTGCTGGAGCAGAAGCAATTAGGAAATCCCATCACTCTGATAAGCAGTTGCTTGGCGTGTCCTGCTAAAAAGACCTCGTGGAACTGAGGCAAACAAAAAAGTTTCTTTATCTGGAAGACCAGAAATTGCTCGGTCTTTCCCCAGCTGGCAAGAGACCTCTGGCCACAGCTGAAGATCTCTCTCCCATGGGATGGATGAGCCCCTGCAATCCTGGGCCAAATGACTCCTCTATCTTTCTTTCTGTTGTCATGACTAACTTACGTAATTGTAGCCAAACTCAGCTAACCCCCCTGGCATTAAGTTTGAAAGGACTTATAGAAAAACAGAGGCACCCCATGCAGCAGGGTTTGCTTCGCTGGTTTTTATTCATGAGTTTGTTACATGACAATTTACTGAGGCTGATTTTCTTACCCACTGAAGTGATTAAAGCAATATCACCCCAGAGAGTTCCTGTTCGCCTTCACATATCACTGCAGCCCTCTCAGCTTCCTCCAAAGCAAGGGCAGAGCCCCACTGTGCTGGAAATTTGGCAGGGTGAGGTCTGTTCTCATTTCATAATGGAGCCATTTTGTTTGCTCTCCCTTTGTCTTGCTAAAATTCCTTCCTGATGACTTGATTAAAGGATTTTAAGAAAAAAAAAAAAAAAGCAGAAAAAGCAGCATGGTAATTTTGATCAGGAAGAGCAAAATATATACAAGGAAAAGTGCTATGAAGCAGTGCTTCACCCTCAGAGTGGCTCAGAGATAAATAAAGTGCTTTGGGCTGGGAGCCGTTCTGATGAGCAGGTAATTGCCAGAGTATGACATGGAGGCATAAAAAAGGGGTGAAAAGCCACTGCAGATGTACAAGCAGGACCTTCAGTGCTCAGATCCTGTTACCTAAGCACTGCTTTGCTCACACCACTTACTTACCACCTCCCAGAAGGAAGGATTTCCACGGCTAATTTGTGGAACGACTTATCAGTAGGCTGTCTGCCTGAGGATGTAGAATTTGTAGTGATTATTGGAGCCTTTTCCTTCCCAGTGCCCTGCTCACAAGAGATTACATGGCATTGCTCAAAAAGCAGGCAAATAGCCTTCATAAGCAACAAAACATTTTTTCCGGCTTATATCTTTATTTTTAATTTTATTTTTTTTACAAAACCAGGATGTTTAAACAATGCCCAACCCTAGAAACAGATGGGGTCAGACTGACAGATTCCTTCAGGATGTGAATACCCAAAGTTTAGCTTCCAAATTGCCCTTCCACTGGGTTGTTTTGTTTTTTTTCTCCCCTACCCTATCATTGGATTAATTGGAGAAAAATGGTAGGCCACTACCATTTCTGTTCAGGCTCAAAATCCTAGTGGCTTCCGAACCTCCTCCAGGGGCTCATCTTTCCTGCACAACTCTTTTTCAGGTTACCGAATGGGTTTATTGTTATGAGAAACCTCCACAGAACCCTCTATGATACTTTCTATTTTCTCGCATAATGCACTTTCTTGTGAAAGTGAATCTTTACCCCGAAAAGACAAGAGTGCTTTAATTTAGAAGGGATGTCTTTTCAAAGGAATTATCCCAGCTCAGGTAAACACCACCCAGCTCAAAGCAATAACTAGACTGAAGATTTTCATGTTTGTGGTTTTTTAGTGCTCGAGTCGCTGCACACTCTCCCTGCAGAAATCAGGAGCAGGCTGGGAGAGGGCACAGCTTCCACAGCTCCTGCTCATGCTCTGACTGCGCAGGAGGAGAGGTGTGAATTAGTGATGTGAACAGGGGCAAACATCAGTGGGCAAACAAAGGATTCTGGTTTCTAAAGGTGGCCAAGGGCTGAATTCACTTAAAAAAATCCAGTTGAGAAAAATGTTTTATTTACTTTTTTTTTTAAATAGCTGGGAAGAAAACATTTCCCTCGATGATATTATAGTAATATTCAAATGTGATTCCCTGAGAAATATCCCAACCAAGATATTTAATTTTAAATTAGTTAAGTGGTTATTTGGCTGAAAGGGATTTTACAAACAAGATCTATTTATGAGTCTTCAGGCTAAGGAAATATTCTAGTGAAGTTAATTAAGAATGGGATTCTTTACTAACTGTGTCTGCTGGTTAATATGATAATCAGGACCATATTTGCAGCCACTGAGAATTCTAATCAAACAAAAAAAAAAGGTAATAATCATCCTCATGCTTCACAAGCTTTTTTTCTTTGAGGAAACTTCTGTCTGCAATTATAAATATTATTTATAGTGATGATATTACTTGTCTCAAGATCTACAAACTGTTAATATGGTGGTGTTTTAGGACTGAAGAAGGGGAGGACGTTTGGCAATCTTTATCAGTAGAATCTTCTGATGAAGGAAAATGGGCTTTTATTTTTCCTCTTTGTTGTAAATGTCTTCTAAAAGGCTGTCAGAAAAAATTAACCTTGGAACTGTTTGACTAAAAAGAAATACAGTTCTGTTTTCTTAATGAAATGGCATTATTTTTAGTAAAAGAACGTAACAGATTGTTTGGGGGTTTGTTTAGTTTTTTCCAATGTCACTTCATTTTTGAAAAAAATAAAAATAAAAAATCTGGTGTTACAAACACAGCAGTGAGGAGTTTCCAATGTGTGTGGAGAGGGTGTTGCATGACACTCCAGAGCATTGCTGTGCTGGCAATTAATCAGCAAAGGCTGTCGCTAAATGAGGGTCAGCTTGGAAAGACACGGAAGGAATCTTCCTGGCAGGCGCCTTTGGGAACAGCCTGGTGGAGGAGACTTTGCAGCAGTGTGGAATTCAGTGACCTCTATTGGCTGATGGAGTTTCTGGCAGGTGAGCATTGGGTGCTGAACTCCAGGGTTTGCTCCATAAAGCACCACCAGCCCTTCCCAAAGCTCCTGTTGGTGTCTCACACGGAGGCTGGAGGAATGCAAAATGCTTCACAGGAAACCCAGCCTGGTCACAAACTCCCTCCCCTCTCCATTCCCTGCCTTCCGCCCCTCTCCCAGCTGAGAATTGCTCAGCTGTGATGCCCTCGACAAAAGGAGAAGGTAAGGTGGGTATGGGGTGGGAAGTGACCCCATGAAGGACCACATCAGGCTCCTGCCATCCCAGGCCATCACATCAGAGCAAGACCCAGAAGATGATGAGGAAAGGGACTCCTGTGGAACACAGGAGGGAAACTGAGCTCCCTCTCTTTCCCTGAAGGCTGTTTCCTTTCTTTTTGCAGGTGTCTGTGTGCCAACATCATGAAGAACCTGAGTGGCGATTTTATTCCTACAGTTTTTCCATCCTAGTTTCAAGCACTCTGGATCAGGTCATAAAGAGCACTCATGCAAGTGGAAATGCTCACAGGGTAAATAATTTCATCTTTCAGATCTGATGCCAAATTCTGTGTGAGAATGGGCCTTGATAATGCTGATGGACTCTCAAAGCTGGGCTTGTAACAAATCTTTTAAACTGCTCTGTTCTTCAAGAAAAATAAAGATTTTTTAGCTTTTTGAAAATTATGACCAGAATTCACACAAGGGGTCCTCTGTATGCTTTTAAAAGTCTCCTTTTAACTGTACACTTTACAGTACTCTTTGAAAAAAAGCACTCATATATTCAAAGATGCCAAAATCAAAGGCTAGCTAGTGTCCAGTTAATCCAACCAGCAGGTGTCTGTAGATAGCTGGTGGAGATTCTCTGCAGACGTGATGTTAGTGCTTTTTCAGACATCATCTAGTAAAAAAAGAAAAAAAGGATAAAAAAGGAAGCTTTAAGAATTATTATTATTATTGCTATTTATGTTATTTTTTAAATTATTATTTCTATTACTATTATTGTTATTATTTTTCCCCAGGTGTTCAAGTCCTAGCTGCCCCATAATTTAATTTGTGCATGATTTTTCATTAATATGATTGAAATGAGCGAGATCTGAAAATGGCAGCGAGATCTGAAAATGGCAGCGAACTCCAGAGCTAAAAATACTCATAATTTCTCTTTGTTACCTATTTGTTCCTCAAGAGTAGAGGTCTTTTTCTGCAAGTGTTGGAAAAGTGTATGTTAGTATGTTGCTATGCACAATGTGGAAATCAGATATCAAAAGAGAGCCAATATAATAATCTATTTTTTGCATCTAGTTCAAACAACTCAAAAAGTAATGTTGTCTGCTTTCTGCATTATCATCGTAATTAAAAAGGATAATTAGAAGTATTACATAGATGAAGGAAAAGTTCAAGTGAAACTAAGGATGGAAGGTAAATCTCCTCTTCCTGAAACCACAACTTTGAAATTAGAAAAAAAAAAAAAAAGAGGTGCAATGATCAAAGGGAAAAGAATCATTGCTTTTAATTAAGAAAAATGTAAAGATTAATAGGTAGGAAAAATAGATTGCTATGGATGGATCATAATTTCTTTTTTGGTAAGAGCTGCTAAATGTAATCCTTCTATATCATAACACACACTGAGTGCTTTGGGACTTTCAGCAACCAAGTGCTGCTGTAAATAACCCCGTGTTTATTTTCCCCTGAAGTTAACTCCAATAACCCTGACAGTGCCTGAGAAGAAACAACTCTTCTTGTAACTGTATCACAGGGCTGAGGAACCCTAAAAACTGCTGTAAATGAAGTGGTTTTGTTTTACAGATAAACACCAAGGACACCTGAAAGCTGTGGGCTCAGTCTTGGGGCACCGTCATGGAATGAGAGCAGGCAGCAGGCAGTGTGCTCAGCTTTTAGGTCAACATGGTTTGAAAACATGGGGGGGAAAAGAAAATCCAGAAATGAGAAATGAGTGCATGTGGATGGGCAGGTCAGCCCTTCTGGTGGAGCATTCTTGGCAGGCTGACCAGGGAGCTTTTCTCTGCAGCCACATCCAAGCTCAGACTGGCTCTGACCCTGGGCCAGGCTTAGCTAAATGTGATGCCAAGTGAGATTCATAACCCAACTGCTGATTTTAGGACTTTAAGTGAGGAAGAAAAGCCTCTGGGCTCATGAGGGGCTTCTCTCTTGTCCATTAAAGAAATGTTTTTCAGAGTGTAAACATCATCTGGGAAGCTAACTGCTAACTGTGGCTTTGAAAATTTCTTTCCTGAGCTGCAGATTATTTTGGGATCAAGTTGTCTTTCATCCTGTGACAGTCAGTAGTGCCAGGGCCTCCAGTCGCTAATGGAACATCAATAATTAACCAAATGATAGTCCTGCAAGTTCACCTGTAGTGGAAAAAACTTTTATCTACTCAAGCCAGTGCAGCAGCAGGGGAAAGTCTACTCCATGAACAGCCCACTGCAAGATTTTATTTAAGAAATCTGTGTCTCAGAGGCCAGTCTCTCCAGACCTGTGACTGCAGCAGGGGCTGAAGTAGGATTTTGGCTGTATATTTATTACTGCTTCTTCTGGATCTCTTAAGCAAGCACTTTTCTGAGACACACACAGGCACAGCTGCTCAGGGCACTGCAGCTCTGACCAACAGCAGCTCCACCTTGCACAAAAGGCCACAGAAGAAACAGGAGAAACCTCAGGTCTTTGCTCTAGACGTTGTAGCTTCAGGGGAGCATGAAGGAGGACTACAGTGGTTTGAATCTCACACTCTGTGTGGGACTAGGAAGGTCTGGAATGCGGGAAAAAAGTTATTTGCTGTGAAATATGTGGTGTAAACATTCCACACCACCCAATTCTGCACAGTGCTGAGCCTCATGCACTCACCTGGTGTGACATCAGGCACGGATCACTCCAAGGGAGCACTCTGCTTCAGAGGTGAAGGGAAATTTCCAGCTTCAGCCTAAATGCCAAGAGCAGAATTCTGCACTGCCTCGGCCCTGGGAGGGACCCTCAGCCCGGAGTGTAGCCCACGAGGAGACACAGTGGGGACATGCTGTGAGCCAGACCCTTCTGGTGTGAGATAAAGGTTCAGCCCCTCACAGCAGGGAGTGGAACAAGGATGTTCCTCCCATGCAGGCAGGGTTAATAGCAAAGGTTTTCTCCCTGAAAGCACTCAGTGACACTTATTTGAATGTGCTGCATGCATTATTCATCTCTTTGCAGGAGCAGCCAGAGCAGAGGCAGCTGTCAGTCCAATTCTTGTTTCAGAGCTCTGCCCTACAGCTGCCTCATGGGGGGCACAAGAAGGAATGATGAGGTCCATGGGACCAGTGGCCCATGCCCTCGGGCTGGGGAGCAATTATTTGCAAGGGTAGCTGCAGTCCCAGAAATGTCACCATGCCCAGCTTTGTTTAGGGAAGGCTGGAGGAGGAATTTGTTATAAAAAGGGAGGGTTTTTTCTTGCATCCGTGTTGTATCAAAGGCAGGCAATTGTGACTCTCTTCTCAAGGGTTTGGCTGCAGTCCTTCTCTTGCACCTTTGTCTCTCAGGGCTTCTCCATAAAAAAAGTGTTAAACTCTCCAAACTTTGAGATTCCAGTTTATTTTCTCTGGAGTGTGTAGAGAAGGTCTGGTTGAGGTCCACTCAGCAAAACGGCCCAAGATTAAAATGTGAGACCCAACCTGCAATACGGAGGTGGTGAGAAAACTAATTTTTCCCTGACTTTTTCACCCTTACTGCCAAGATGCACACAGCACCTAGCACTGGGGTGGCTGCACCAAGAAGGGAGACATCTGGAAGTCCTCACACCGAGAAAAATACAACACAAATTTCCTTTACATCCCTCTTTCAGCACAGTAAGAGAAAGCCACATTCCCCAGTAGGAAAAAAAGGGAAATAAAAAAGTTAAAACTGCGGATTAAATGTATCTCTTAGGCTAATGACTTGGTACATGATAGCCCTTTGATCTTATCAATTAGAAAACAATCTGATTCAGTCTTTTCTTCTGGGTATTATGGCCAAGATCATACCAACACTCTAAACTAAAAGGATCTATTTTAGCTCAAGTATTATTTATTCACATGCTTTATGATTCTGTTTCATGGAGAAATGCAGGGACAGCATCTCATTAACTGAAGGAAAATAAAGGTTTCTTTTTTAACGCCATGAACGTGGTAGCTGTGCAATCAGGGGTGATGTTTAAAACACTGAATGTACCTAGAGATATAACGTGACAAGGAAACTTCTCATGCATTCAATGAGAGGTGACAGCACACAGATAAAATACTAATCCCTTGTTATCAGCTCTGGGTACCACACTAAATGCAAATGTCAGAAATTCTCAGCAGAAGTTGACAGGACCAAGACAGGGTTCATTTAGGGTCACTGGAAATTCCTGCTTCATTTACATAAGCACTTCAGCAAATACTTCAAGAGTCTTGCTTTTCAGAAAAAGTTTAAGCAATTAAATGTAGTCACATATTAAGAGCAAGCAATTGTTTGAAGCCCAAATCCTCAAATTATTTGAACACTAAAAGCAACTGATTTCCAGGAAAGCAACCCAACATCTTAGCTCAAATATCCTGCTAGGTGGAGAAGTATAAATCTTTCTGAAGCCACAATATCTGTCTCATCTGTACATTAAGATGATGGTAGAGAATCAACATCGAATTAGGAAAATATTTTACTTGAATTTTTAACCAAATTTTTACTCTCTACTCTTTCTGGAAAACGATGATGAACTTTTTTTGTCCCCTCAAGGTATGACAGTATCCTCAGAGAAAATTAACATTGGGTTTTGAAAGAATTTGGTACATTCTTTGTTTAGACTCACAGCCTTCATCCATTAGCACTGAATTACTGTGTTGTTACACAAATCAGAAAACAACAATTACAAATAACAATCAGTCTCTGCCTCAGGACACACAAGAAGCTGAAGAGAATGATCTGAAAATGCTTTAGAGAGATGCTTGCCAAAGCAGACTTACTGTTTATGGCCAGAACAGATACCTGCTAATTCAGGTGGGTGCTCAAACTATTAAAGCAGATTATAGCTTCACACACCTCAGTGAGTCACCTGCACCGTGGCCATTCCAGCCTGAATGGTGAAGGCTGCAGTTTCCACTTGAACATTCTAGGCTAATAATTGTTCATTACACTGACATCTGCAAAAACTTATGACTCCTGGAATTGTTATATGCCATACCACAGCCTTGGTTGTTGGTAATATCCAAACCCCAGATCTTTAACTACTTATATGCATATATAAATTCATATCCTGTGGTACAAAAAAAGTCAGAGCACTGAACCAGGGTCCTGTTATAAGAGATAGAATGATCTGGTGGTTGCATACTGAGTTGAAAAGCAGAGAAGTTCTGTTTTCTCCCATTTTTTTCTCAGCAACATGCATCCACTGCCATACGGCAAGCTGACAGAAACTTCCTAGGCCTCATTTTATTCACATGTAAATCAACCAGTAATGCTAATAATTCAGACTTTTTCATCACTGCTGGCAGAAGCAGAACCGAAAAAAGATATTTTAAAGGAATCTTTAACAGAGACTGTGTATGGGGAAGGATAATCACGGGCAGGGAATGGAGCTGGAGTTCCAGGGAACTGCTCAGATCTCTATCATTCCTTGTTTGGGAACCAGACAAATTGAGGACTGAGAAAGTTACCTTTATATTGGCATCTTGCTTCTAGGAACTGTGTTTTCATCCATTTCTGAACATCCATGTCTTACTGAAGTTATCAACTACCTACTGTTTTAATATTGTTAGTGATCCCAGTCAGGGACAGAGACTAAAATGAGCAACAAAAACATGGGCCTTCATTTAGAGACATAATCCGTTTAATAAATATGACTGTAAAAGCAATAAACAATAGCAATTATACATTACGCTACATTGTATTTAACGAAAGGGGAAAAGAAGATGAAAAAGTACATCAAAAAAAGTAATTTTAAAATTAGAAATAGTTCCAACACTATAAGAAAACTTTTTGATCGGCTTACTATAAAAATAAGTTGGCTAATGTTGGACTTCAGTGGGGACTATTATACAGTTGCAGCCAAAACTTTCCCATCTTTCTTAAAGCTGTAGTTGCAAACACAATAGCAAAGCCATACAAATTGCTGTGTTTCTGCCTGTCTTCAGAGAAACTGCAGAAAAGGCAGAGGACTCTGTACTGTGATCATCCTTTAACTACGGTTGGCCTAATGTTCTTGGTATCATTTTTGTTTTGCCAGCAAGTGGGTTGATTTAGGTTTGTGCCCAGTTTGTGATGGAGAAAGTCAAACCCACCACCACCACCAAACCCCTGCTCTGGGACTCTAGATCACCCTGACCACGCTGCTTTCTCCTGGTTTTGGCTCAGGTTGCCATGTGCTATGTCTACTGAACAAAACCCACCCATGTCAGGAATCAGGGTGCCTCTTTGATTATGAACTGGCCTCTGTTTGTCTCCACCTAACATAGTTAGGCAAGCGTGCATTGGTTGCAGTTTTCTCTCTTTACACTCCAAACCAAAATCCTGGTGCTAGGTTTCATTACCTGAGTTGGGCTGGAAATCAGCAGTTCTAATGACCATGTGTTAGGCTTCAGACAGATATCCAGTGTCTTTGGAGGACTTGTTCCTGGAATGCTAATCCTGTTTTCCTGCTGTTCCCTTGCATCAACTAGGTGAACATGTCCTACAGCCTCATTTCCGCTTGCAGGGTAAGATACGAGCTTAAGTTATTGATAAGAAATCAAATTTTGTCTAAGAGTGGTCCTGTCATGCTGAGGCTCAAAATGCATGGTAGGAGTCCCAGGCCAAATTCTCCCTTCTCTGTCCACAGTGGCAGGAGCTTGCAGATCTGCAACAAATTGGGGTGACAAGAAAGCCACAGGAAACTGTGCATGGACCTTTCCCTGCTCCCTATTCTATGGACAAGGTGTCTTTCAAAAAACTGACAGGCCTTTGGGTAACTCTGAAAAGGCAGAGATTTCCTGGGAGTTCCCCAGACAAATTTAGCCATCAGCACTACATGGGCATTGCTTTCTCTCAGCCGAAATCGAAGGTGTGAGGCTGGCACAAAGGAGAGTGTAAGTCCTTGCTGGCAATAACCTCCTGCCTGCAATGCTTGTTCTGCTCTGCTCAGGGTCAGGAGGCAAAGTTCCCTTCCCATGGCACTGCCGGGGGATGCCTGGGTGTGAGCAGGCTAAGAAAGCTGTCAGAGAAGGAGCCTGGCCTTGCAGATGGCATCACCCACACTCACACTCAGCCTCCTCGAAGCGTGGGGCACGGGCAGCAGCTGCAGCTAGAGGAACGAAGGGCAGAGTCCAAACAGAGACATAAACCAGACTGACCAAGAATATTTTCAGTGCCTTTTAACTCACTCCAGTGTGATTTTTTTTTTTTTTTGTGTGTCCTATGGAAGTCTGCTGGGGCGGCTACCCCTCCCGCAGCCCAAAGTGCTAAAAGAGCAGTTAAACCTAAAGCCAAGAACCCTAAACGCTCCCTCCCACCTCCCACCGCCCCACATCCCAGCCCACCCTTCTCCCTAAAGATACCCCCCCCCATGCATATTCTTGGCCTATATCATTATGAATTTTCTACAAATTAGAGACAGATCAGAAAAAAGAGAGTGAAAGGGTGAGGGGAAGGGCCGCAGGAGTGAATAGTGGTACCAGTTCCTCTCCCCCCACCCCCCCCTAAAATTGAACACCTGTACAATGCAGTTCCACTATGGTCTCAGTATAATGTCCACATGCACAGGCTTAAAGCTAAAAACCCTTTGTCATCTGAAGAATTAAAAAGTCCAAATGCAGTGAGCTCTCCCTCTTTTCTAGATACAGATGTTGGTGTCCTCAGTTCAACCATTTACATAGGTAGGGATTTCTTTTGTGCTCTGGGGCTCAGCAGCTGTGGAAATACTTCCTGTGGCAAAGAACAAAATAAAAGTCAGTAAATAACAAGCATATTTAGTCAAAGAAAATGCTTGAAGGTATCACCTTGATGGCCTTTGGGATTCAGCTGTTCCAGACTGACACATTCTTTCCAGAAATATTTCTTGTCATTCAAATGCTGAAGGTGATGTCCTGTTCTTTTGCTAATGAAGATGATTCACCCATGTTGAACAGCAGAGGGAATGGCAGGAGCAGAGGGGTGGAGGGAAGGAGGGGTTGAGGCCCTCAGAGGAAATGTGTAACTCATTTGCAATGATAAGGTGTTGGATATTTTATAAATAACCTTAACCTTTGCATTTGCAAAAGAAGTGCCTAAAAACTACTCACATCCAGAAAATAGGAATGTGAGGTTTTGCTGCCAGAGTTTGGAGAGAAAATTAAATGGTGCAGGGACACTAATTCAGATTCCTCCAAGGCAGGATCCCTGAATGTTAGTCAAAGGTGATGAAAAAAAAATGGTTTCTGAACAAGCATACAAAAGAGAAACACCCAATTACAGTCTTGTTTTGTTTTCCCAAAAGAAAGAAAACTCATTAAAAAAGAAATTGCTGATTTCCAGAAACAGATGAGGTGGTTGTATAGGAGAGTGCCATGGCACTTTCTATTCTGTTCACACCTAGGTCCAGACCTCTTCATTTTGTCAATGAGCTCTGATTCAGTTTTCTCATTCATCTCACTGACAGGATGGAAAAACACTCTTAGGAAGTTGGTTCAACTGATTCCTTTTGATACATAATTGAGTCTCTGTATCTCACACATTTAACTTTTGTGCTGGTTAGTGCAGTTACAGCTGCAAACCAAGGAGTTGTAAAAGGCCAATTTCTGGTTCAATGCAGTGCCCAGTAGCACAGCTGAGAAACATTTAAAATTCTGGCCAGAATATAGAAATCCAGAAATGCTATAGATGCACCAAAGGAAAACCTGCCCCCAATATTTGCTTTTGACTTCTCTTTTCCTGGAGCCTCCTAGGGTTTAAGTTTCCACCACCAGCAAGAGCAGTTTTGAAAGTACCTTGCACAGAGCCAGCAGTGACTGACCCTTGCCGCTGCAGTCCGAGTGAAAACATGTTTTTCCTTGCTCCTGGAACAGCATGAACCACCACCATTACATTCTTTTAGAAAGGGGAAGCTCAGAGCCTAAAGCCCATCCAACTCATAGAGAGTTCCTGACTTGAAATTGGGTGTTTCTCCCTTAGCATCTTAAAGCAATTTTGCCTTGGAGGTTTCTGGGGAAGAAAGAAACAAAACAAAACAAAAAAGACATAAAAAAGAATTGTTAAAGTTTAGGACCCACCGCTCCCGGTCTTGGCTTGAAACCTCTTGGTGATCCACAAGCTTTTTGGAAGTCCTCTGTCCAGACTACCTTGGTTGCATTTCCTTTCCTTGGGCTCTGGACTGTGGCCTGAGGTTGCTCTGTATGGGGAATACCACATGGGAAGGTTGGTCCCCTCACTCCATCCTGTGTTCTGCTAAGCAGGGGTGTCCAGGTCTGCTGATTAATAGCTGCTCAAAAGCTTTTAATAGCTAAAAAATCTCCTTAGTGAACAAGGGAGGAGAGATCAGCATTGACTGCAGTGGAGCTTCCAGCTTGGACATCAGTTTCATCAAGAGTCTTTCTTCATTTTCCTCCCAGATTGTTTCACAGGCCACAATCTTACCACATCACACTCCCTCCTTTAATTGTCCTTTCCCTTGTTCCCTCTCTACAGTAACCATGGCTCCAAGGCTGCTTTAGCAAACACTCCAATATATTTTATGGACATCCTCAGGTGAGATCTAAGGTTTGTTTAAGGTGCAAATAAGGAATCTCAGTTGTAACTGTGCTTCACTCCTGACTGTGTCACAGAATCACAGAACAGTCGGGGTTGGAAGGGACGTCTGGGGATGATCTAGTCCAACCCTCCTGCTAAAAAAATTTCACCCAGAGCATGTTGCACAGGATTGTGTTCAGGGGAGTTTTGAGTATCTCCAGAGGACACTCCACAACATCCCTGGGCAGCCTTTTCTCTTTAATTCCTCTAAAATAGGTGCATGTCCTTATTTACAGGGCTATCTCTGGTCTGGACCTGCAGAATTGTCACCTCCTGAGTGAAGCTGAGCAATGCCCAAGCAATCCTGGCTTTAGCAGAACTTGTCTCCAGACTGAAACCTCCCTGCTGTGTCCCAGCCCTTCCACTGTAGCCAGGGTAACAGAAAACATGAGCAAACGTGTGACTGATCCCAGAATGCCCCATCCAAATCTATTCACTTTAGGTCCTAAAAAAGCCTGCTTTTGGAAATGTTCAAACACAGAGGCCTGTGGGAGAAGTCAGCCTGAGGATAAACCCAGCTGTCCAATACTGAGGTTCCAGGTTTTGCTCTGTTTATTTGGGAATCAGCCAGACTAACATTGCTGCTGGCAACAAGGTCTGGCACAGCACAAAGATCCCAGCAGCCAAAACATCAACAGATATTCAGCTTTTAGATATTACTTACCAAATCACCTGCTCACCTCCATGCTCCAGGTGAGGGTGGCTGAAGTTCTTCTGGATATGGGGCTTAGCCCCACAACTATATCAGCCCCAGCAAAATAAATTACATTGCCAGCAGGATTTTTTTGAGAAGGGGAGGGGATCTACGTAGAGCAACTAGGAGAGAGAAAAAGCCTAAAGTTTTTCCCCTCCCTTTCATCACATGGCAGTGAGGGAGAGAGAAGAGTTAGAAGGTTTCCTGTAGCAAAACTAATGTTGCAGCAGAAGAGGATGGGAGGAGGATTGTGCAGGAATATGGGAAGAGGGGAGGCTGAGAAAAAGGTTAGCCAATTACAAGTCAGAGTCTGACCAGCTGCAGGATGCTGCAAGTTATTTACCTATGGGGTGGACTTCCAACTTCTCATCTACTAGTTGCTCAGGGCTCATCAGCTCACTTTGAGGGACATTAGGGATGCTTTCCCTCTGACTGACTGGACTGACCATCTCTTGATCTTTTTCATTCTGCATCTGTGCATATATATTAAGGCCAGGAATCTTCCTAAAACATTAACAGAAACCATCATTGTGTGGTACTCTGGCAGATGAGGTAGCATCAGCTTTTACAAACCAAAAAAACAACTCACTCCGACAAAGAAAACCCAGCAAAACAAACCCCAAACACCTCAGTGAAAGGCAGCAATGCTGAGAAGGAAATGGCTCAGGGACGGTCATACCTTTTGAACTTGTAGATGACAAACACAGCTAGGCCCACAAAAACGACAGAGAGGAGCATCAGCATGGCTGAACCACTGTGGCTGGGAGTGAGGTCCACCAGGGGAGCTGCAAGAGAGGAGAAGGTCAGAGCCACCCCAGCCCAAAGGGAAAGCTGCTCCCTCCAGAAATACATTCATTCTCTCCTCTTGCACTTGTAGCAGGTCTACACATCCCCAGGGCTTCTCTCCCTTTCTAATCCACCTGGGAAGAAACTGGGGCTCAGATCACCTGTGATGCTCAACAAAACCCTTGATGTGAAGTTCCACAGCTATCCTGTTAGAGGACTTCCATTCAGATTCAAAGAAAAAAAAACAAAAGCAAAACACCAAAACCAATCAGACAAAAACGTTCTCTGTACTTCTCAGAGTTTCCCTCACCATCTTGCCATAGCCCCTTGCAAAGTAAGGCCACACAAACCATCCAGAAGTGTGGATTTCCCAAAAATACAGAGTGAATTTTATTAAACAGTTTCCATCACTCTCTCACACACACAGGAAGGCAGTGAGCATCCCAGCAGAGGTGCAGAGGAGTCAGTCCATGCAGACCCTGACGGACTGTGCTGCAGACAGACACAGCTCCAGCTGGGCCATTACAGGGAGCACACACATCCTCGCACACAGAACATGGCCCAGGTAGTGCCCTCCTCTGCTAGGCAGTCAAAGCCAACTTGAACCACTGCCAAACACATCCTCCCCCCCCTTGTACCTCTTCACAGGCACTGAACAGAGCCCTCCTAAAGCAGGGCCAGAAGAAACAAGGAAACAGGCACACACAAGCAAATACTAAGGCACACACGTAACATGCACACATATTTTCAGCTTTACACCCAGACTGATAAAGCCAAAATTTACACAGAGAAATGAAAAACCTTCCCCTCCCCACATCAAGCAGGCACCACAATGAAATAGTCCATTATTATTAATTCCTCACACATCCCCACTCTGTCCCCTCTCCATCTGTGTTTTGTGGGTCTCTGCAGTTCTGTGGGATGACAAAGTGGCTCTCCAGCCTATTCAGATTCAGCATCACTCAATGTTCTTACTCTAATGCTGCACTGAGAGCCTAGTAATAAACAGCTATTTAACTGCTTTGTGATGAATATTGGCACGTTTTCCTCCACCTTAGAGTTGAAGTTGTTGTCTGTTGGCTTGGGGACATCAGTTTGTTTTTTATCTCATGAGAAGAAGGAGTGAACATGATGAATAAATTGCAATCTGTTGTCTATAATTGCCATAAATGAGTCCTTCCTCCAGTGTGGCCTGAACAAAGAAGACAGAAGTCTGAAATGCGCTGGGGCCAATGCCTGTCATTCTTCTGTGCTCTAGAGAATGCACACACTCACCTACAACACACACACAGAGGCTCATTTCCACAGGTTCTGCTTGAATATCCACTCCAAGCTACTTTAGAGAGCTGCACGTTTGCTCCCTGCAGCTCCAGAAATTGCTGCTGTGCATAGCCAGGCACACACAGGGGGAAACATATATGTGCACTGAGGCACTGCAACATAAATGTAGGTGTACATATCTGTGTGTGTGCACTTACAAAATCACACGCTGAGCTTTGTGGTTCAGCCAACTACAGCCCAGAGCTGCCAGAGTCCAACACAACATCGTAGTGCAAAGGCTGGGAAGGAAGGGATAGCACAGACCAGAGCAGCACCTCTGGGCCATGTGCATCCCCCAGGACTGTGTTTTCTAAGGGTTGCTTCTGGCACTGTCTTCTGTTCCAGGTTTTCCTGCTTTTTTTAATTTAATTTTTTATAAAAGCTTGGATTTCCAAAGGACAATTCTTCTTATTTCCTAACAACCAAAACAGCAGCTTTCAGCAGAGAAGTAAATATCTCATGGCTTTTTCTCAAATTTTAAACTATTCACAAGTTTTTATATCACAAAATTGGGCCTTTTAATTAGAGAACAGTCATGACATCTGCAGCTTGTTAAGGAGTCATAATCCCTCAAAGACCACACAGTAGCTGCTCTCTGGGTTTTTAATACATAGTTCAGCCATCCAAGGTGATTTTGCATTCTCACTGAATCCTGTTTCTGCAAGAGAAAAAATCCTGTATTGTTCCTATAGGACACTGTGAGTCCAGGTACAGCAATCACTCACCAGTGGCTTTGAGAGAGTACACAAAGCCTACCCTGCAGAACAAATGAGTGTTTGCATCTATTCTGAACAAAAAATACTCATTCTTGGTGTCTGTGTGTAGATACAAATAAAAACATGCATTTTTGGTAAAATAATGAGCAATTGCAAGTAACTCCATTTTTGAAGCTCACATTATATCCTTTTGGTTCTAACCTGTCCAAAAGTAAGCAACTGTTCCACAACTACTGCAAAGTAGAAACATGCAGCAATATTCCCAGGACAGATATTAGAAAGTTCTGCTTAGGAAAAATGAAATATTGGAAACCCCAGTCCGTTCTTTTGAGGTGATTTAAATGCAGTCACATTACACCATTTCTCAATAGTCTCTTTTCCCTTAGTGCTTACAAGACATCACGTGGAATGGCACCAGGTTGGGCAGATCCATTTATACCACAAAACGCATTCTGGACAGCACTTTGCTGGTCCAAATGAACTGAGGGTTGAAGTTTTCAAATTATCAAAAGAATCTGATACCAGCTAATCAGAATTATCAGCAGCACCTGGGGAAAAGGAACCCCTAAGAGGATGGATTGGTTTGTCCCTTCTCTTGTAACAGTTAAATGGGACCTGTGCTGTGAAATGAGGTTTTAGCATGCAGAGACACATGTAATTCAATATCAGGACTTCGGAGACGACTTATTTTGAGATAAATAGTTAAAAGTCCAAACTGCCTGATCTTATTTTTGTGCATATGTATATTTATTCTAGACTTTCAGACTGCTGAACAACTTTTGAAATGCATTTAGTTGCTCTGAATGTTTGTTGACTCCAGAATATTTGAACATATCCAAGGCTAGCTGGTAACCTTTGCCCTGTGTGACCCAGGCTGAAAATGCCATGGTGCTGCTTAGCTGTTGAATATTTCAGAGCTAACCAAGAAACACACATCTACTGCTACTTATATCACATTTCCGAAAAAACAGTAAATTCTTGCACATAGGAAGACAAAAGGATTAGCTGTAAATGCAAAAGCCACTATATCTTTTTGGCATGATATAGAAAGAGGAGGTAGAGTAGACATTTTAATGTCTGCTCATACACTGTGTTGTTATTGTGATATAAAAATAAGAAATATTTAAAATACAGCTGTTAGCACACTGCTACCATCAATATATTGCTTGCTGTGCTACACAGCAACACAGAAGGCATACACAGAAACACTCACCCGCTGTTAAATGGGCAGCATGCACAAGGATTCGAACTCCTGGCTTCAGCTCAAAATGGACCAGGTTTTGGTTCAGTTTCTGGATCAGCATTTCTGAAATCTGGGAAGGAAAAAGAAAACAAACAAACAAAAGAAAAGGAAATGCGTTTGTTTCTTGATCATTGGTTTGGATTGCCAATAGGTGAGTAGGAAATGGAGCTGTGGGCAAAGCAAAGATTTTCCAGACTTTCTGAGCACAGATTTCTATCACCTTACAATGATGGAATTTGTGAAAGCTGACACCGCTGCCAGTACCACCAGAGTGGCTTGTGTATGGTCAGCACTGACTGAGCAAAGGTGCCCTGTCACACCTCTCTGGGAGCAGCCCAGCAGCAAAAGGGAATTGAGACCCAAAGGAACATTCCACCCACGTGTGAAAGTGTCTGCAGGAGCAGCCAGCAGCAGCACATCAGTGAAATCATTCACTGTTCAAAGGAAAAGAAACTTTTCAATCGTTAATGCACATTTGCTTACAATAAATAACTTCCTTGTTGAGTGGGCATTTTCATGGCTTTACAGGATGTTCATAACATGTGATATACCTGAAAAAATAAGAATGGTTTAGGTCCTTGCCACAGCTTGCAATTAATTTTCAAGTTCTTAAAATAAATTTCTTTTCATCCAGCTCTGAGTTCCAAGCCAGCTGCTCCCTAATCCTCAAATATGTACCAGAACCAGCTTGAATCTGGAAGTGTTTACTGACTACAGAATGTGGCTTAAACAAAATTCATGTTCCATCTCTTCTTATGGGTTACAGGCAGAGAGAACTCTCTTTCATGGGGGACACATTCCACAGAGCTTTCAGATCACCAGATTATTTTCCCATAACTCTGATGACATCAATAGAGCTCCAGCAGAAATGAAACAGATTACTCCTCCTCAAAGGACACAACAGGAAAGATGAGCATTTGCTGAGACAAGACCCCATGAAATCTGTATTTGTACTGTTAAGAAGCCAAACTTTGGTCCAGTCTGTTGGCAAACACGCCTTTTTATTTAAGTCAGTTTGTCACAATACACACAGAGCAACTTTTTCCACATCACACTTCATTACATGCAAGCAGTTCAAGGCATGTTGCCATGAAAAACAGAAAGTCCAGATAAATTAATCAAGGAATGGGAGCCTACAGACACGGTGTTGATAGTTTGTTGTGTGTCTTTTGTATGTTCATCTGCCTGATGTTTCATGTACTGCACATTTTCTTACAGCAGAGATCAATTTTCCAGCTGAACAGTCACCATTCTGCATGTTGGCTGATTAGGGAGAGGTGATTGGAAAGCTGTAAACACAACATCCCCCATAACCCATAATATGCAGTTCCTGAGAAAGTGTTTTTACAGCCATACCAGGATCAAGAGGAATCATATTCTAGTGCTCACCACTTAATTTAATTTGTTTTAAATAAATCCCTATTTCTTCTTGAAGATTAATGAAAAATTGTCAGAAAAAAGAACATTCCAATAATTTTTACACCATCTTTTTAATGTTCTTCATTTTTGTCTGGTGGAGCTATTTCAGTAAATTCTACCCAGATATGATTAGATGTTCCTTGGCTATCATTCATCACAGTATGAGATTTATCTGCTTCTTTTATTTTTTTTTACATTCTTAATGGTTCTTTCAATACTCTTGGCTCACACACTTCATTTCTGGCCGCTGATCACTTGAATAGGTGCCTTTGGTCCAATATCAATTTGGCAATAACTCTTACAGGCATTTTATTTATATTTTAAAATATATCTCTTTAAAGTTACAATTTATTTCATGGGTGCCAGTACGAGCAGTAAATATATTTCTTCCAATTGCAAGAAAAAATACCACCTGCATTCAAAGAGCCATCTGTTGATCTCAGAGCAGCAGGGATGGTGACACAAAGATGTGCAGTACATGAAGAATGCCTGGGAAGCAAATTATAGCTCTCTTTAAGGATTTGAGCATATTAATAACTAAGATTGACAACTATAAAAAGTTTTTCATCTCTAAAACTGGAGCAACAGATGCAGACCGATATGCTGCAAACCAGGTACATTAATGGCTCGTGGAACTAATGGGAAAAACATCATCCTGGCTGTATCCAGGCCTGCCTGAGGACTCCTGTGGCACTGAGTGAAGAGCCAGGACAGCAGCTGAGGGTGCTGGGGCTGCCTCCCAGCAGGCAAGGTGTGTGTGAGAGAGAAAACCCAACAAGAATTCCTCTCTGGAGGGCTGATGGAAAGGAAAAACAGGAAGTGGAGAGGCAGTAAGGGTGAGGTAGTAAGGAAAAGAAAGAGAGAAAGAAAGAGTCACCAGTGAAGTTTATTATTTCTGTATTGCATTGTTACTTGATTTGGAGTGAGGAGTTTATTGTACAACAGCCTGTATAGATTCATGTCAGAATAAAATCATTTCTGTCTGAGACCATCAGTGCCTCAGCAGAGGCTTGAAATAGCCATAACTGTTCCAGGACTACACACAAAGTGTCAAAACTGGCAGCAAAACTGTTCATTCTGCTCAGAGTATAAAGCATATTTCCTTGGCTCGATTAATTGCATGTTCTCCCAGTGGCTTTTTGTGTACAGCTTTTCTTTTTTTTTTTGCCTCAGTCTTTATGGAATCTGAACAAGTGAAAAAAGTGAGTAACAGCCTAAGATCTTCAAAAGTGCCAGAAGTTCTAGTGAGAATCAGACATCTGCCTTCCTCAGGCAGCTCTGGAGATTCCTCACGCACACTTCTGAGGGAAGAACAGATGCATTCAGACATGTTTTTAAAATGTTTGCTTGTTTGGTACAATATTTTCATTTTTCTTTATGTGGAAAACAAGATTCTCTTCAAAACAGACATACAGAGTGAAAATGCATTTCTGTACTCCTAAAAACCATCTGAAATAGAAACCATACATAATGGCTTACAAAAGCCACTATTTGAGCTCAGTGAGCAGCTCGCATAAACCTCCAGGGCCAAATTCATGTTGGGATTGGACACTGCTCTCCAAAGCTGGACCTGGCAATGTTTGTGGTCCTCACAGGGTCGCGAGGGGACCTGTGCCTTGGAAAGTCAGCCAGGACATTTGCTTTGAGACTGGAGAAGAGACTCTTCTGCCTTTCTTACTCTATCAATCGTTTTTCAAGCTCAGTGCCGGATTTTAATGTAGGAGTGGTTCTGACTCGTGTGATTTGTTTACAATATTAATAAAGTGTCTTTGAAGTAAATTTCCACACATAGGCTGATCTCAGTTGTTGAGTTAAAAAAAAGATTTCACTGATAAACATTTTGGGTTTTGTGCTTCTCTTTATTTCTGCACTCAAAGTGATACCACGGATGCATTTTGGTTTAAAAAGCAGAAGAAGAAACATCAAAGTACTTTGGCCTGTTTCAAAAATAGCAATGCAACTCCAGTTGAACAACCAGACCTTCAGCTGGGGAACAGGTTGGCCTCAGGCCTCTCCCACTCCATCTCTCCCTCCTGGAGATGCAACTAACTCAGCTGAAGACAAAACTTCTTAGAATAGCAACCTCCTAATTTATAGTCTTCAAGAGTCTCTCTTGTGAAAATAATTAGCTTTCAGAATTAGTTTTGGTCCTTAACTGAGCCTCATTGACTTTATCTGCTTCATTTGCAGAATTAAGCATGATGTGCAAAAATAATTCAGTAATAGGAACTATTCTTCATGTATCATTTTTCATCAAAGGACACATAATGAATAATAATAACAGACAATTTGTGAATGGGAGAAAAAAGAGATTCCAATTTAAAAATGGAACAAAACAAAAATTAATTTGGCTCCTCTTTGCATTTTGTCAGATTTAGGACTGTAAAAGAACCATGTGCACCAAGAAGCAGAATTATTACTGAGAAGGGCATTTTCCCATACCTTTATTGACTTTTGAAAACCCTGGTGTAAATTAGTTTAGACTAATTGAATGTGATTCAACTGTGCCAGTATGCACTAGCTAAGAATCTTGATAATTTTATAGATACTGTGTAAAGATCTCAACTAATGACTGCTACACTTCTATTCAATTCATTGAGCAAATCAATAAACAACTAAGGAAAGAATTATGCACATTGATTTGGTGGGAAGCAACTTGAACCAGCATTGGGAATGTGAACCAGAAGTCAGGGCCAATGTGGATTACTTTAAACTGTGTCACTTGCCCTGGATAACCTTGGACACTTCACATGGGGCCTCTAAAGCTTGCTTGCCTTAGCACTGGAAAGAGCACAGTCACTGATTCACTGTCTCCAGCAGGAATTTCTTCAGATCTTTCATGAAAGATGCTAAATTCAAGCTGCTGTGAGCATCCAGGGACACTGTGAGAGCACGAGGCAGAGGATATTCCTGCGGTTACTCTGGGACAAGAATGGACCAGCAGATATGAACCTAGAGAGAACCTGGACATAAAAGCCAGGATCCACTTCTGATGAACAAAAGCAACCAAAAACAGTCTTGAGAATTGAGGGCTGCACTGTGCACTGAGCAAAAGATGAGAGGGAGACAGGGCTGAGAGCTGACAGTCACGTGGCAGGAGTTAGCTCAAAAGTATTAAGGCAAGAGACATACACAGCCTCTCCTACAGCACAGAAAAAGCTATCAAGAAAAACTGGCTAAGGTGAAAAAGCCCCTGGTACAAAGTCTTTTGGTTCATATTATTCCATTATCTCCTCACCTGCCTTTTCTTCTTAATACTGGCCCAACCTTCCCTAGGTACACAGAGGAAGACTTGATCTTCATTCAAAGGTACAGATGTTAAAAAAATCTCTCCTAGTTAACATTAGATGATTTACCCCATACATCAATCTTTTCCTGGAATTTAATCTCCAGGACTGATTGTCACAATTTCCTCTAAGATTTGAAGGCTTTCACTGTCATGAGCTTGTTGCTAAAAATATTTTGGTGATGGGCACACCTGAAATACATCAGAGGAAAGAAAAGTACTGAAAGCAAATATGCTGACATACGGAAGCTTGGGAGGGTGGGTGAAAGAAAACCCTGAACTATAAAATAAGATAGAAGCTCCATCAGCTCTGAGGAAGCAGATGTAAACCTAAATCTGCTTTAAGGAGAGAATCCCAAGAGGTATATTCTTCCAGGCTTCCTGAATGCCACTCCCAACAGTTTTAAATTCACAAGGGATATTTAATCTCTGCAGTTCATCACTGTCCATTTGAAATTCAGTCATCCATGTCATTTCCCATCTCTTGGGCTGGATACAGACACTGGCCACAGCTGCAACATGTTGAGCACAGTTGGCTGCTAACCAGCTGATGCTGCCATTTGCCAAAGTCTCCATCCTGCTACGATGCTGAGAGCTCTTCTCAGAGAAAAGATTAATGGCCCCAAATGCCATTAACTACTTGCTCATACCCCTGTTTTGCATTCTGCTTTTACAGTAATTTTGAGTAGGGCAGGGAAAAGCACACAAATTGAGAATTAAACAGAATTTCGGGGTAACACTGAAACCTTTACTTGATATGAAAATATCACTCCAGAACTCCCATGTAGCTTCTCCTTACATTTCATTTGACTAATAGAAGATGCCTTTGTTATTTTTGACAAAAAGCCTCCACTAGTAAGCAACATGGAAAGAAGATAATTTGTGAAACACATAAATAAAAAAGATAACCCTTCAGAATCCTCCTGTTGAGTAAAACCATACACTGAAATAAACTGAGTAATCATAACTGCCCTCTTCTGAATTTTAAGTAGAATATTTTCCTACTGAGTGTTCATTTTCAACTGGATTTGTGCTAAAAATAATTAAAAAATTTCTTGAAATGTTACTAATTAGAGACTTGCCTCTCACTGAAGAGAAAGAATTTCATGCTTTTGAAGTGGCAGATCTGAATTCTGTAATCATCAAAATCACTAAGTCCATCCATGGAAATGGCTTAACAACTGCATTCCAGCCCAAGAGGCCAGTGGCAATTCTGTATGGCTGTTTTTGCAAGATTTGGGATATTTCAGTGTGGTTGCAGTCATAGCATGCAAACCAAATACCAGTGTTTGACAACTGCCAATTATTTCTACATTTTCAAATGAGGTGGTAGTCTGTCCTTGTACTGTTCAATGAAGCAGAGCAATCAAGTGACCCAATTAAAAAAGAAAAAAAAAAAAAAAAGGAAAGTCACAATGTTCTGGTCATAAATACAAGATGTTTTAGGAAACTGTGAAGAATAACTTTGCACTGACTGCAGAAAGTGGAGTGGATCAAGCACTTCTTTTTTATTTATGTATTTACATATTAGGTGGACTTATCCTATGTTGCACATTGAGAAAACTTCCCTGGACTCACATGTAGGAGTTTTTTTTCAGCTGTCAACAGCTTTAAAGGTACTTAGTCTCCCATGGAAAATACTAGGAATGCAGAGTTCACATTTCTAAATGCAAATAGATATGAAAATAATTGATACTAAGTATACACAAAACAAGAAAAACATTGGGACACTTGTATGAAAGTGATACATCAAGTCACGGAGAAAATGACATTTACCATCTACCCACAGTCTCAAAGAGAGCATGAGACACAAATGCACTTCCCTAATGGAAAGCTGCATGGAAATGTACATTTGTCAAGTGAGTCACTACTGCAGTCCCACTATTACTGTATCCAAAAATTCATGGCCTACTGTGTTCAGACTCATAAAATATGAGTGGCACGGAGGAGTATTATTGACTTTGAAAAATGGGAAACCAAGACCTAAATTTCCAAGGGACAGTGGACATCAAAGACTGAAGTCAATGAGAGTTATGTACCTAAAGACCACAGAGTGGCTGGACAGAGAGACCTAAAGGTATGTTTATGAAGCCAAATGAATATGTATCAGATAGAAACAGAACAGCTTAATCCACCTCAAGGGGAAACAGCAAAATGTAAGCCGCCCATGGTTATTAAATATGAATGACATTTACTGGTAAATGTGAAAGTCTATGAAACCACATATACCCCTCATTGATACCCATGGCAGAACAGTGGTCTAGCTCAGGTGATGAAGAAGGGAATGTCTATAATTAAGTGCTTCCTTAAGGAACCTTATTCCATTGCAGTACTTGTGGAAACTATTCCCATTTTATTCCCTGTATACTTTGAAGTTTCTCTTCTAAATTAGAAAAAATAATTCAGAACTGTAACTCCTTTGGGTGCGCACCTGCGAACAGGCAAGCTCACATACGTGCCTTTGAATAGCTTGTTCCTTGCCCATGAGCATAAAACAGATTTCTATTCCTACCAGGAAAGAACACTATACATCATAAGTACCTCAGAAGCAGCTTAAGCTGTAGCCATCAAAAACATCTGCTCCCAGTACTCATCCCAGTGACTTCAAGCACAGGGAGAGGCTGTTGAATGAGCTCTGAAACACTTTGGGAAAGGCATAGTGGAGGATCACAGGCAAAACGGATAACAAAACAGGAGCAGTATCACAATATACTTCAGAGCAGAGGGCAGAGGCACTTTTGTGGCCCTTGGGCAGTTCTCACTGAAAACAACACCATTTTCTACCAGAGTAGCTAGGAAGGGGAATGCAGCACCTGCAGACCAGAAAGGAAAACATTCTGACCATCCTGAAGGGAGCAGGGAAGATATTTTTTCACTGGCTGCAAATGGCAAAGAGTTTCTCTCTCCTCCAAGGGTTCCCATTTGGACCCTGCAGGATGCCAGAGATGTTGATGGAGTTACACTGAAAATGGCATTTCTTCTTGTCCATAAAAAGGGCCATGAGAGCACTGCCAGGGCTTCCTTTCTCCTCAGCCACAAAGACTTTGTTTTTACAGGAGAGCAGAAGAGAGGCATAAAAAGAGGCAGAAATAGAGTAAGCTGCTGAGTGCCAGGGGGAAGAGATGGGTCAGATGTAAATTTGGAAGTTTATGGACTGGCTTCCTTGCCAATTTGTGAAGGAAGAAAGGAGAAGGGGAAATGAAGGAGAAAAGGAAGGAAAGATTTTGCAGAGCGGTAAATCTCCATATTTTTTGTTTATTACATGGGTGCTGGAAATTGCAGAAGAAAGTAATTTGTCAAAAGAAAAGATGACAGCTAGGAATGCTGAGCAAGGGAAAGCTTAAGAATATGGGTGCCTTAGTGGTTTGAGGCTCACTGCTAAGTTCACATGGCTTGAGCCACGGATGTTCTGCATGGAGAGGCAGAGGTACAGAGGTTTTTCCCTCAGGGCCAGTTATCTCTGCCCCTGGAACCTGACGTGATGAGCTGAGAGATCGCAAAGGAGCTGGAGGACAAGAAGACATAGTTCAGTGGTGCACACAGCAGTGCTAGGTTATCAACTAAACTCGATGATGTTAGAGGTCTTTTCCAACCTTAACAATTCTCTAATTCTATGACATTTCAGGGGTTTTGCCCAGCACCATGTTTTACAAATCCTGCTAGGCCCATCTGGTTAGTAGGACCTTTTGGGTCTGCAGGGAAACTCAGTTCTTTAGCTGTCATAATCTGCTCCAGCCGTGCACAGAGAAAACAACCCACATTGCCTCAGCACCACTTCCAGCACCATGGACAGGGCAGGCAGATCGTCCAACCCCATCCCTGTGCCTTGAATTAATGAAGTTCCGAACTGCTTGGGTTTACCACCCAGCTTTGTCCTCCAGTGCTTGCCAGACTCCTGACATTTCATTAAACTTTGCTTTATGGAGCTACTCCACAGTTCCTGTTGGCAGGAATCATCCCCTAAATCCTTCCTAGTTTCTTCCTCCTTCCATGAAGTAGAACAGGACTTCTAAGGGAGAGACATGACATCACACAAATTGATGCCGAATTAACATTACTTTGGGGACACAAATGGGAATCTAAACTCCTAAATACTACTCCAAAGCTGGTCTCCAGTACTGGGGAAGGGAAAAAAACCAAAACCAAAACCATTAAAAAAAAAACTACCACAAACAAACAAACAAACAAACAAACAAACAAACAAACAAACAAACAAACAAACAAAAACCCTGAAGAGGATGTAACATGTATAACGTACCCCAGTGAATCAGATGCATTTCTATCATAGTTATCAGTTCTAACTATATACAAATCCCATATACATACAGGTATATATCTCATATATACACACACACACTTCTCCAAGTAATGGACACAATACCTGCTCTAGGTTTGCTGCTGTTCTTTTTTTTTCTCCTGTGGCATCTTGATATGGCAAAATGAAGAGTTCAGCGGATGTGGGCAGGCCAGGGAGCACTGCGACCAGAACATGCTTGCTGGAAATACCTGTAGCCTGACACACAGATAAATAATGGAGAAACAGTGTGGGTGGCACTGAATGCTGAGAGCTTCTTTGTTAATGCATCACAGTACTTACACCATGTAGGGTATATCTCATATGTCTTGTTCTTTGAAAGTCTTAAGTTAGGACTTTAATATTCCTAATTTTGACATCTTAGACAAAACTCAGAACAAAGTACCCCACAGACATTACTACCAGGGTCATCTCTGGTCATGCATTTCAGTTGATGGTAGCATCACAATCAGACTGTGGAGTTATTAGCCAGAAAAGGACCTAGTTTGGCCCTCAGGAAGTTTTCTTCGTCAAAAGAAGAAACATTATCTGATGAATCTTCCTCCATTGTCTCTTTGTGTTGTAAATTATCCACCGAAAGCACTGAATTTAGTAGGTTCCTTTTAAAGGGGGCTGGGGAGAGGGGGGAGGTGCCCTCACACACAAGGACAGATCACAGCAGCTGGAGGCACCACAGAGTTTCCCTTGCAGTAAGGACTTGGAATCCTCTGAAACATTTACTGGACCTAAACCTCAGGAATTCTTCTCCCTAGTAGTTCAGGAGCGAAGACATGGAGGGATTTCCCCATTGGAGGAAATGGTAGATGCAGGACAAGGGGTCAGCAAAACTGATTACAAATCAGAATTTCCTGAGCTTGTCCTGTGGATAACCCAAGTGTGACTGCTGACAGTCCAGGCAAAACCCTGTGGAGTGATGAAAATGGAACCCTTCCCCTCTCCCACACACCAAGGAAAAGCATGTGTCTTTGCCCCTTTTTTATTTTGCTTTGTTTTGCAATGTGGATTTAGGGAAAAAAAACCCTAACCTTTAAATATATAAAGATCTCTTATATTCTTTCCAAGTGTTCTCTGAAGCCAGGGCCTGCATTATTTGTGCTTGCCTAACAGGTTGTTTTAAAATGTCAAGAAAAAGGCAATATTGCCTTCATTTTCAGATGCTGGGGAGGATTTTTTTTCAAAAGTGGGAGACAGGAGTCAGAAAATCAATGATGCGAGCAAATAATTATGATCAGAACACAAAATAGGATATTTTGTGATAATATGAAATTATCCCTACTCAGAGAGAAGATCAGATTTTAGTACAGAACTGTAATTTTGTATGCAGAATTTTATCCAACTCTATGATATTCTGTAATAAGAATATAATACTTTAATAAAAGTTCATAAAAATTCTACAGCACAGCTATAATTTCCTATTGAATTATTTAGTTATTTGACTCATTTTTATACTGTTTACTTAATTGCTGTAGAAATCTACTGGGTTTATCTTTAATTTTTACAGGAACTTCTCACAAAGGCTTGTTTAAGGTGAATCATTTAGCTGTATAAAGATGGATAATTAGCTATCAATTTTTATTTTTTTAATCAAATAACAAAAAGACTTTGTGTTTTCACTGCTCTGCTTTTGGAATGTAGCCTTGGTACTGTGGTTTTACAATTCTTTTTTTATGGTTTGATCTTGTTTTATTGAGATGTTTATATTCTGAAAATTCATCCTGAAGATAAATGGATCCTTGAATACTTGATACAGACATAAATATGTCAGAAGATCAAGCTCCAGAAAAAATGCTCTTTTTTCCCTTTTCCTCCTGTCTTTTAACAAAATCTCAGGAAAAAAATCTCAGAAACAATCCAGACAAGTTTGTGCAGCTGATTAGTGCACAGTGTTTTTCTAGAATTTTTGCACAGATGATGCCACAAATAGCATATAAGCTTGCTAATAACATCAACAAGCCTTGTGCCCTTTCAAAATCTGAGTATCTTTATTTTCAAAAAAGCAGAAACACTATTTCAGACAATTCCTTGCACTGTTTTTCTACTGAGCTGAGAAAGCCCAGATATCTCTTCTAACTCTTTTTACCTCCTCAGTTTCAAATCCAAATCTTCAGCAACACTAGAATATTTTTATGACATTCTGTTCCATAGTTAAAAAGCAATTCCAGAGCTTCTCTATAGTGTTGATGGGAAAACCAGCATCCAATCCTGCCCTGCGAAGGAAGGATTATGAAGGACTTAAAGCACTTGCTGTGGTGCTCTGCTGTGTAGTAAAAATTGTTTAATTTTTGGTCTCATGAGTTTTCTACAGCATATTTGCAATTCCAATAGAACGGTGTAGCTTTACACTGAACGCTGGCTCTGGGCACCAGATTGTCATAGGGTGAGATCATTTCACCGGTCTAAAATTTAGGATGCTGGATTCAAACACTGTCTATTCTCCATTTCTGCATGGTGGAAACAAAGAGATACCTTGAGAGCACAGCTGATCCAGTGCCAATGAAGGAACAAAGCAGGAACTACAACCCTTGTAACACAGGTTATGCACACAGCTTACCTCCACCAGAGCTCTCTTGACAACTCTGCTGATGTCCCTTCTCCACTCTGGGATGTCTGGGTTGTAGTCATCAAGGTTTGGAGAGAATGATAACCTCAGGGACTGAAATTTCTCTGCAGATACAATGACAGAATGATGAGTAAAGACTGTGAAATAAATGCCTTAGTGCCAAACACAGGGTCAGAACCTTGTGAAACCTCCTGCAGCTCATGTTTTGCTTAATCAATTTGCAGGTGGTGCACAGACTGTGAGGGAACCCAGCAGTGTGCCCGAGAGACTCCCTGAGAGATGTGGAGAATCCAGGAGATTCATTACTTGAGTGTTTTGGAACCAAAAAAGGTGAGCAGTCCTTACTTGAGTGGATGAATAGCACTGCAAAAGGAGCTGTGTTGGGAATGTAAATGAATTGTTACCTTCATTTTGGCTTCTGGAGCGGGCAAACCCTGTGGAGGAAGCTGTGATTGGACTCTCACAGATGTGCCCCAAACCCCAGAGATCTTAACTGGAAGGGGACAGAGATAAATGTGGGGAGAGGACTTAGCCTTGGAAAATGTACTTAATCTCTATTGCTGTTAACAGAGGTGCCCACATTGATCACCATCAGCTAAAACTGGGATTCCCAGTGGGTTTTAGGCTCCATCTACATTACATGGTATTTGTGTGCCCTAACTGCTTCTGAGGCATGAGAACAATGTCAAATCAGTACAGATTTCTGTGCAGAACTGCAGCACACAGCATTGATTTATCTTTCAAGCTGAGCAGCTTTTGTGTGAGTTAAGAGGCCTCTACCGGCCAAGAAGGGGGAAAAGCAGCTTGCAAAACATACTAACATTTTGACAATCATGTAGGGTGATTGAATAGTGATGGAGCACATGCAGAGAGCTCAGGGAAGGAGATCAATGTTCTGCAATCATGTCATTCTGCACTAACATCAGCCAGTGGCCTTCAGAGGTATTATGCTGAACTGGTAACACTGGAACTCAATCTATAATCTCACTCAAAGCATCCTGGAATAAAGACCTCTCATTGCTGCCAGCTAACCTGGCTCGCTGAATATTGACTATGGAAAATCCTGTGTGAAATGAAAGGGGAAGAACTCACCATACACTGCAATAGTCTTTGTGTCCTGAAGAATGGTGTTTCCTGCTGAGACCTGAACAGTGATGGTGTTCATCCCTTCCACAGAAAATGTGAATGTGATGCTCCCTTCCAATGTGATCAGTGGCTGCAAATACATCACAAAAGGTAAAATTAAGTTAATTTGGCTGGAAAGGAAAAGCAAATATGAGTTTGGCTCTCTAACCTGTTGGGATAGTTTGGGGAGCTAGTTCCAGATTGGAAATTTCAGACTCAGGAGACACCCTGTGACATGGCAGCAATTTTCTAAAGAGATCACACAAATCCCAGACAGGGATGTCCTCCTGAAGCCCAAAGTAACCTATAATTTCCCAAGGAGATATGTTATAAGATTCAAGTACTTCCTTTCCACTGAGCATGTTGGTTGTTCTGGATCCCAAGTTGAAATGCCCATCGTTGCTCACTCCCCAGAGAGGCCCAGGTCCCGCTGGAAGGGCCTGCAAGACTCACTGCTCAGCTATCATCCTCCTTTCCCAAATCTAGTGTAAGTGCTTTGTTTAAGGGGACTCAAGGGGGCTGTGACAGAACCAGCCAAATTAAGATTTCACAGCTGCTGTCCCATGTTATCCTTAGGTACAGAGATATTGTTTTTGGTAAGTGCTGATGCTTGAGTGGACACATCCCTTTAGCTATGCAACCAGTTCATCAATGAGTTTTGTCCTCCAGCAGACTCTGCCTTAACTTGTATTTTCACTTATTAATGAACTCTGGGTGAGATCTTCAAAGCACCCAATATTAAGTCAAACTGTTGCCATTGTAGTCTATAGTAAAACTCTCACTTCAATGAGAACAGAATTAGACCAACCCTGATCACTTACGAGCTTCGGAGATCAGAGGGAAGGTTAAAAGGTGACAATCACAGCCTGTAAGTACCTCTGGGGGAGATGATTGCTGGTAGTACAGAGAGTTCTTTAATCTACACAAAAAGGCATAGCAAGATCCAACAGCTTGAATCCCAGACTAGATAAATTCAGACTACAAACAAGGTGCACGAGTTCAAAGCTCAGGATAATTAACTGTGGGGAAATAGTTGGGGGAGATGGTCACGAGGAGAAGCAATGATTTCTCCATCATCTGTTGAAAATTATTAATGCAAAACAGCAACAACAAAAAGTTAGGTTCTGCCTTAGTCACAAAGAGTTAAATAAAGCAGAAGGTACTGATTAAACTCTCCAACCTGCATTATACGGAAGAGAACCATGTGTGATTATGAAGGTCCCCGCCGACTCTACAAAATCCATGACAATCTCTCCCCTCAGAAACTAATTAGGGTTCCTGGGTACTCCAGTCACAATTATAGGTGAAGTAACAGTTCTAATGGCTGTGCAGATTTACCAAGACTGCAAGCACAGAGGCAGCAGAACATGATGGATAACACTCTCATATCTGAGCAGAGCCCAGGGGCAGGGAGGTGTGTTGGGAACCATTTCATCCACCTGTAGCACATGATAATAAGGTCCTTTTGCACATGTGGTTTAGCCTAGGGTGCTTGGGCTCAGGACAGGTCAGTTCCAGATATAAAAACAGCTTCAGCTTGAAAAGTTATTTTCCAAAAAAAACCTGCCAAAGCCTCTACTTTTTTCCCCCCTTCTTGTTACTGAAGAAAAGAGGGTGAAGAAAAACAGTAGAAACTCTTCCAGATTTTGGTTAACTATGTTCACCTTGGATGGAATGAAGGAAGATTGGCAACTTGCTTGAAATAGCAATAAACCCTGCAGCTAAGTCCCAGTCACAAACACAAAGCACTGCTTACATTTCTGTGTTGGTACCTCAAAGAACCATTAGTACCTTGGTCTTTGGTTTCTAATTTTCTTGCATATGTGACTATATAGAAGCATTCCCAGACCCCTGTCTCCCTCCCTCTTCCGCCAGAGACCTCCTCCAGGATTATTTTGACCTCAGTCAATCAGGAATACAAACCTCTGTGTTGTTCCCAAACCACCAGATGTAAGTGAGTGTTCCCACTTGGCTTGGCCACAGCACTGCGGTGGCATTGATCTCCTTGTTCTTCGTGGTGACAAAGGGTAGAGATAAGTGGACATGTTCCAAGGGGCCTGCAGGAACAGAAGCAGCAGGTGAGTCCTCCCTCCACCTGAAAAGTCGGCCTGGGTGGGATACTCATTGGTTTAAGGAAGTCTTCCAAATCACTGTGGGACATGAAAGAATGTTTTGGCTTGGTACCATTTCTAGAGGGGAAGACTTAAATCTGTTCCTCAGAGAATAGGAGCCACCCCTGCACCTGGAGCTGAAAAATTTGGACTCTACTGCACAAATGTCATACAGTCAGGAGCTTATATGGCTTAAACAATAGGGACAGAGCCCTGTTGTGTGAATATGGCCTTCATTGGAAAGACATACAAATGTGCAGGACAAATGGCTTCAGTGGACATGAAGCATCTCTGCTGATGAAAACTGCTACGATTTGGTGAACTTCAACAGAAACTCTTTCTTAAGGCAGTTATTCAACTGCCTTCAGCTGAAAATGTGTCTACATTTTACTGTTACCTTATACTCCCTCCTTTTCATCAATAAACTCTTTTATTTCTTCAGTATAAACAGAACATAATTCATTCGACAAGTGACATTATGCCCAGGGTTACACATTTCCCATCTTCTGGAAACAGAGGGGCCTTTGTTGCTAAATCTTGTTCTATAGATTATTTTTAAAATGTGTTCTGACTGCTCACTAAATGAACAAAGCAAATGTCCTGAGTGACAGGGAAAGAAAAATAAAGAAACCTCAGGTGACATGGGGACATGGGTTCCTTAAACACATCCTGTATCTGTGAGCTCCCCAGTGATGAGAACCACAGCCACAGCCTTGCATTGCTCATATGGAGTTGAGAGGCATCGCTAGAGAATTTTATGTATTTCCAGGGAGGGTTTTTCAGGATATATCTCATGCATGTATCACCACCGAGACCTTGCTTTTCAGCCTAAATGAACACCACATGGTCTAGAGAAAGCATCCTGTATAACACAATAGGCAGAGGGAGGGAAAAAATCTCCCAAATCAGACTGTATAAACAGTGCCAGAATAAGGACCAGTATTTCTGATTTATTACTGAAATGCATCTTTCTCGGGGTTGCAGACACAGCCACTGCTTAACCTGAAATGGCTCAATTAAGAGTTATCCATGACGAGATTCACCAAAGCCTTCTATACATCAGACTCTGGCTTATTTTGCCTTTTATAAACATCACTCAACACTCTTGAAAATTCATGAGATGCCACAATTTCACCCTTATGATTTTAATGGCATCCTCCTGCTCAGATCCATTTCCATGACCAGGCTGCTCCTGCTTTCAGCAAGACCCTAAGATCTGAAAAACAGCAATTTCCCCAGCTAAATGCAGTGACAACTGTAATGATGGAGCCATGAAAAATCTGATATGCTCCCACATAACTGCATCACTACTCTGAACAGATCTCAAGTGATCCTGCAGAGCGGAGAGTGCCCATCATGTCCTTGGGCCTTCCCCATACACTGCTCAGGAAGGAATGTGAAGGAATGGCTCAAGCACCCAATTCTGCCTGAGCATTTCCAAGCACAGCTGGGTCAAGGAGGCTGAAAAGCGGAGCTGTTATCTGGCCAGCAGATGGGGATAGCTCACTCTGGATAGGCCCTCCCGGCAGGAGACTGCTTTCTACCGGGTAACTTTGAAGAGGATTCAATAAAATTAATTTGTGAGCTTTGTGCAGTACCATGGAGGCTACAGGCCTTCATCTGTCCCAGGAAAAAGCATGTGTGCAAGTGTCAGACAATCAAAAGGGAGAAGCTTCTCAAAAGGCTCACCTGCACAGGTGATGTTATTCTGAAGCGTCCAGGCAAATCCATAACTAACTTTCCAGGAGAAAATTCTGACAAGTCAGGACAGCTAAGAGACAGGCTGTTGGCTTGAGCAGTTTACATACAACAGTTTGTACTGTCCATCCAACTCAAAATGCTCCTGTCTCACAATAACCTGCATTTCTGCATCCCTGGACCAACTGCAGGAAAGGCACTGCTTCTGTGCACTGCCCACGTGGCTGCAGCAGGATGAGAGCAGGGCATGAAGGCTTTACTTTTGCCTTTGAGATGACAAGCACCACGGTTCGGTGCCTGCAGGGTTTTCCCTCGGGAAGAGTGCTGGCCACAGGTGGGGAAGGTGCCGGAAGGCCCAGATCTGGCTGCAGACACTCCTGTACTAACCCTCTAACCAGGGATAACGAAGTCTGTAGCCCTTTCCAAAACTCTGGATGTTCAGGCTGCACACTGCTTTTCTGCACATCTTACAATACAGTGTGTGTGTGTGTATTTTAAGGACAGATATTTTTACAAAACTCCCCAAAGGCCAAGCTCAAACACCCCAAGCAGAATACTCAGCAGAGACCTGAGTGGCAGGGCAAGCATTCGAATAGGATTTAGAAGCTTTCGTGGATCAGGGTGTTAGACTCTGGAGGGGGCTGGATTTACTGTACATCCCTGTCCTCAGCAAGTTTATTCCTACTCTGAATGGCACCACGCTCATTTGTAACCTGTTTTAAAGTCTCTAATTCTTGTCATGTAGAGAAAGGTGTGACATATCCCTTAGAGCTGTCACTTCTCCAGGGAGTCTGGCACATATAATCTGGGCCTGGCTGCAACGATCACTCAGTGTTTAAATCCTATTGCATTACCTATGCAAAACACAGGAACATGCACTATCAGCTACTAAGGCACATAAACAAATCTGAATATTGTTTATTTCTTGTACGGCTTAAGCAATCAAAATGGTTCATAAGCCTTCAGTGCCTCAAGAAAATGAATCAGAGCAGCTGTAGACTGAAAAAAAGTATGAGTGAGTGAAGGCTGGACACCTGCCAACCAAAGGTGTTTTTGAAGGGGGACATTCAGGAAGATATTTGCTCCTGCTCCTCCAGTGCTCCCGTATAAAAATCCCATCTCCCACAGCCATACCTTCCACTGCTCCCATCTGTTGATACAATGGTGCTCCATTAAAGAGCTGCTCTCTTACCCTGAAGAGGCAGCTGCTTTCATGCTGCATGGACTAACCCCAAAACTAGAGGTAAAGTGTATGGAATGTGCTAAATCATCTGGACAATATGTGGAGTTAATTTGGTGGAGGGTAAACAGTATTTCTGTAAACATAACTTCATACGTTGGAATTTCCTCTTTCCTCAGTCTGGCACAGAGGCACACAGTTGAAAACATAAATAATAAACAAAAAAACCCCACTGTATAAAGAAAAGTATGGCACCGAACAAAATTCATTAGGAATGTTACAAAATTTCGATAAATTTTGAGGCTGACCCTTTGGGTTCATAACCATGTTCTAGAATAAACATGAAAGAATACCATGTTGGTTAAGCAGAGACATATAAAGTATAAAAATGTTTAAAAAATCAGAAAAGCAATGTGAGGATAATATTTTTTTCTTGCAATACTATCTAATACAAAGATTTTGGTTCCTATGACAACAGAAACACTGAAATGCACTGGTTTCCATCCCAGAGGTGGGTGTGTTTCATTAGAGGGCAAAACATGCACAAAGCAAAATTCAAAGCTTTTAAAAGGCATTAAAAATCCCTGGGTGTCTTTGTTGTTCTGGAAGTGTAAGCTTGTTAATGAAAGTGCATGGCAGAAAGGGCTGGACAGCCCTTTGAGATCTACCAAAAATTAGAGGTGGAACATGGTTTAAAAAGCAAAAGTTAATGGTTAGACTCAAGGATCTTAGAGGTCTTTTCCAACCTTATTGAATATGTTTCATCTCAGTCTGGAATCAACAGTGTCTGGAGGACAGGTGAACACTCATCATATCCCACCACTCTGGATGCAGCTGCAAAATTCCCAAAGTCACCTCCAGCTGCAAGTAATAATTTTTAAAGAGCAACAGGAGCTATCAAGGGTTATGAACATACATACAGGTTACATGCAGGTAGAGAACAGCGTTGTCAGAACCCAGGCTGTTTTCCACCAGCACAGTCACTCGGAATATGCCCACGTTCTGGTAGATGTGCTTGATCCCATCTTCTGTTGAGCTGAGATTGGCGTATGACACAGCGATGCCATCTCCAAAATCCACCTGAATGAGGGATCTCTGGAGGTCTCCCTGTGGTGAAAGAGAAAGGATTTAAACAGGCTCTGTTTTGCTTTTGAGAGACAGGATCTGTGGGGTGACCAAGACTGAGCGGAGAACAGTAACCAAGTCTGGTGTAGCAGAGGAACAGCCTGCACTGACCCATCAGACAGCCATGGCTGCTAAAGAGCCCTCCCTTTCATTTAAGATGCAGTATCTTGTCTTTTGAACATCCTCACTCCCTAGGAAATCCCCCTCTGGCTCTGCATGGTCTATGTTCACACTTGCTGGCTACTGCTGTTGAGAAACTCCACAGCCTGGCCCACTGAAGCAGTGGCCACTGTCTGGAACGATGCAAAATTAATAGCTGAGGGCAGTTCATAAAATTGGCTGAAAGGACATTCCATATACTTTGGGCTTGTTTCCTTTTCTTTTTTTTCTTTTTCCCTTCCTTTCTTATGGGAGAGAAACAGTCCTGTGGTTGCCCAACTGGAATAAAAGGTACCCATGTGAATGGCTGGCATCAGGCAGGTTTCCACACCAGAAAGAGATATGTGAATGCATGTGACTATAAGAGAAAATTGTGACAGAAGTTTTATATTCCTCATGCTCTTTCAGTCTTTTTATAACTTGTTGTGAAGACAGAAATAGTGGAGGCTTGCCTGAATGGAAAGCAAAAGGAGCAGAGCTATACCTGATGATGGCAAGAGCAACAAATTTTCCCAGATGCTCTCTTTTAATAGACTGAAGTTGTTTTTACACTGCCCTGGCACCCTGCTGGAAGCTCTGTTGCTTCCAAATAGATGAGACAAAAATAACTGTGTTGCTCTGTTGTGGAGAATCCCAGACTGAAGGTGTGGCCCAGGAAATGGTCTAAAGTGGTGAGTTATGTCCTTTGTTGACCTGAGTTCTTTGAAAGATTTGCAGTTTCAAACATGATGCAGTGCTTTGGGCACCCCTGCTAGTTTGACTGAGCCAACAGGAGCCAAATGGGATGTGCTTCCTTAGTGAGAAGTGAACACACACGACCTCTGAACTTCTGCCAGAGAGGTGCTGGACTCAGGCCAAATACAGAGATCTCTGAAGTACCCTTTGATGCTCTCCCAATTCCTCCAGGTCCATCATTATTAAGGTTTTAGTCGTCTTTCTTACTAGAAAGGAGATGATGTCTTTGGACAGTAAAGCCGCAGTGCTGGGACAAAAGCTGTTCACACGGTTAAAACTGTGCCACCACAGTGACCCTGCTGGATTTATCAGCCCTGAGCATATTGGAGGTCATGCAGCTGAAGCCTGTTTCAGGTCGTGGGATATTCCTCCACATATTTGAGGTAGCAGCAGAAGACGAAAAGGGTGACAGCCTTTTAGAATAGCCTTATTTCTGCAGAAGACGAAAAGGGTGACAGCCTTTTAGAATAGCCTTATTTCTGCAAGTGTCAACATTTGCGTTCTAATGAACCCTTTTTTCTCTTGTCTTCATTTTGTCCATAGCCGTGAAACTCACGCTGTCTACAGGTGTAGCCAGGGAAAGGAGACATTTCTAAGGCATGCAAGATTTAGATCTCAATTTCTAGGCAGAGATGATGTTGACAGAAACAACTGAAAATCTAATTAGAGAAGAGCTTCAGCTGCTGTTCCCCCACTCTTTTTCATTTGTCTTGGCCTTTCCTGTTTTAAAATCCTTTGAACTGGAAATACATTTTCCACTGAGTAAGATCCAGGCTATAACACTCCTCTGAAAATGCCACATTTTGAAGAGCTGACATTTAAAATTCTAGCTTAGGAAGTGGGAGAGAAAAGTCAGGAAAACAAAGAGACTGTGTTTTGACTCGTTCTAATGTTTTATCTATGCCAGGTAAGCATGGGCAGAGTAAGACAAGAAGAGAAAGCAGATGAGCCAAAATCCAAACATTTCCTGCACAGCCCACACCTGATTTAAACCAACCCAGCTGTCACCATCTCTGTCTCCAGCATCTCTCTGGAGCCACTTGCAAGAGGTTGTTTTACCAGAAGTTGTTTTGTTTTGCAACAATTTGATGCATATCCATACGTGTTGCTTTTTCCAGCTTCTCCTTTTCATTTTGTCAAGCTCAGTACCCCATGACAGGGTTTTTCTCAGGCTTTTAGCTCAATTAAGGAAGACACAAAACTTCCTGCCTTACCTGCAGGAGATGCACTGCACTGAGCAGCAGTACTGCTACTGTTGGAGTGTTTTCATGGATTAATTAATTGTGCTTTCATTAGATTAACCCCTTTCCCTCTTTGGCATTTTCCTGTCACCAAAAGAAATAATTAATCAAATATATTTTCACTGGAACTGAATATCTACACATAGGATACCTTTCGTCTCGATCTCTTTAAAGCATATTCTTAATTTTTAACAGGTACTCAAATCCAATTTGATCAAGAACTGAAAAACATTCTTTCCTGTGTGAATCCCTGCTTTCAAAGAGATGCTCTTAATTTTTCAAATCAGAAACTGAGTAGAAATGTGTATTTTATCAGGGCAAATAGGTTGATACTTTTCGCACATACTTCTTTTTCGACACCAAACACTGAACTGTACTGATCACATCATTCATCCTGACTGCCAGTTGTGCCAGCTTAACTCAGCTCTGAGCTCCTTCTACAGTACTAGATCTTCTCTGCCCCACAGGAATCAATAACAGCCTCTCAGGATTATGCATAATAATTCAATTTTTGTGACTGGAAGTGCATTACAAGACTGTAGTGCTGTGTGTCATCAGGAAGGCAAGGTCCACTTTCATACATTTTCATGAAATTTCAACAGTGAATTAAAAAATGCATGAAACGCTCTGATTTCTCCCAACCAGCTTGTCATCATCAGAAAATGTAATTATAATTCAGATGACAGTGGCATAGGGGAGGGTACATACTGATCTCTCATCTGTGTGTTATTACAGGAGTGTAGTGCTGTTAGTACGATAAACAGCCGTGATTCAGCATGTGCATTGAAAGTTAGGATGAAGGTTTCATATTTCTGTAATCATTACTAACAAACTTGTGATGTCAAAAGAGGGAACACAGTAGGATACCACAAAAAAAACCCAACCAAAAAAGCCCCCCCAAAAACCCCCAAAAACAACACCAAAAAACCCCCAAACAAACAAAAAAACCCAAAAACCAAAAACCCCCAACCAACCAACCAACAACAAAAAAAACCTCAAACCCAAAGCAAACAACAACAACAACAAAACCCCACCAAACAGACTATGTTTTTAATTACTACTAGCTTTGCATCTTTAATATGAGTACATCAACAATCAAAACAATCCTAATGCTAAGCTCATCTCCAGAAACTTCAGCTGAGTTGAATACTGAATTGCACTGATCAACAGTGCTGAGGTGGGAAATGTTAATGGCATTGTGCCCCCAGCAGGATCCCCAAGCTCATTAAATGTACCCGAGACAGAGTGTACCTTGTAGAGCCACGTATCAACATTGTCATTTCACAAAGCCACGGCAGTTTTTAGGAAATTCAGGGCTTCATTTGTATGTTCACATGGTAAGACAGAGGTTTTTTTACTTCTGAGCATTCACTACACAAATGCAAGGCATGGGGGGTATGAGGCAGAAAGCAAAGCTCTATTTTCGAACGAGGGAAAAGAACATCAGAAAGTTTAAGTTTCTTATTCAAGGTCATGTAGAAGGAGCTCAGAGTGCGGGTCAGGAATGAGTTCAGATTGCCTGAATTCTAGCCTGTGGCCTGAAGTGTAGGAACAAATTAGCTTTCCCCACACATTAGTCTAATCCAAACATCACCCAGCAGCAGCAAGCAGTAAAAAGCAGGCCAAAATCTACTCCCAGTGGAGTGACTTTGCCAAGTGAGAACTGAGGCAGACCTGGAATGTCAAAGACTTTTGGCTGTCATTTTATCAAGATAAAAAATAAATTAGAGGAGGCAGTTTCTCTGTGAATTATCTGTAATGAAACAGTCAAAGCTCTGAACCTTCCTGCCCTGAATGTCTTCACCGCCCATTTCCTCAGCACAGATGTGTGAGCAATCAGATGAAACACGTTTGAAAGCCCTTGTGCTGAGCAGCGCTGCTCTGGAGGCTGCAGTTTGCAGTGTCTCTGCCGAAGCAGCACAGCGAGCACAAGTGTCTGACGTTCACACAAATAACTCCAACACACAAATAACAACTGTGGTTGTGACAGGCAAGAGACCCACGTCTCCATGTGATCAGGAAGGCACACAGAAACAACACACACTTGATAAAATCCCTCTATTCTCTACAGCAGAGAAGCAAAATATGTCAAGGACATTGGGTTGAATAACTAAAGTAGGGAAAGTGCTTTGTAACTTTGTGTTTTGGTTTTCTTTTGTTGCTGTAGAAAAATAAAGTAAGGATTCAGGTTTTTACCTGAATTCAGCAACTTTGTTGTTGAATGCTGCAGTGTGAGAGGTACCAGCCCTGGGTCTGTGCATATAGCCTAGGCCAGGGCAAAGGATTAACCTTTAAACCAGTAGCATTTTTATGCAATGAAAAATTTGCTTTTAAGCATAGCTACATTTCTCATGTGCTGTCATGTAATGACAAAAATGCTATTGGAATTCTGCTTCTCTCAATGGAAATTTAAGAGCAAAATTCCCAGCTTAAGGATGATGCTTTGTTAATTAACACTTCCAAAATACTTCATAAAATGCAACACATGCTAGTTAGTAAAGGAAATACTGATGCTTCCTGGCTATTGTCACACAGTGAAAATATCATGACAATTATACCCAGATTAATTGGCCAAATAACTTGACCAAACTTTTCCAATAAGGGGACCATAAATATGAAGTACAATGCAGCCTTGCAAACAATTTTGAGGAAGTCATACAGAAATTCTAAGAGGTGACAGGAGACTTAGCTTACTTTTGAAAGAATACTTACAGTCAGATGATTTAAATATGAGCTCTTGGTTGGGTTTGCTTTTAATGATATTTATATGCTTCCAGATATATATGCTTTACAGGAAAATTTCCTGTGAGTCAGGGTGAGAGAAACTGGGCCAGAATCCCAGCTCTCAGAAATCAGCAATGTTCTATGTGCTTCTGGGTTGGGTTCCTGCCCTCCCTCCTCTCGCACAGACTTCAGTGATTATTTTCTTTTGTGTCTTCTTCAATAGCAGAACACTTGTGAATGCCTTGTCCTTGTTTCTCTCTGGGCATCTTTTGCTCACATTGTATTTTTGTCAGAGTGCACAGCCGTGGCTCTCAGCATCACCACAGGCACGACCAAGGTCTACAAGAAACCACTGCGCTGTGGTACCTGCCTCTGAATCCCATACCTGAGCGAAAACATCAGCTTTTTACTGCTGCCATTTGTCTCTCCTTGCCCTCTTAGCAATCTGCCCCACTACAGAGATGATGTGAATTTCCAGGGGCTCCAGTGAACCTGTATTCTGCAGTTCATTCCTCTTTTCAAACCCAGATGGATTCCTGGATGGAGCAGAAAGCCCTAGAAAGATAACAGGAGTACAAATCTCAAACGAACTCTTGTACCTTGGCTCACCAGCTTCTCTTTTTTTTTTCTTCCCCTGCAGATCAAGTGGAACATGGGCATGAAAAAAGAGAGCCGGGAGGCTGCAGGGTGTGAAACAGCTCTGCAGATCTGAAGGTTTCAAACAAACTGACGCAGAGGGATACAGGAAGTGTTAAGATGCAAAAGGAAAGGCCCTCGCTGTTTCACACCCTAAAAGAGATCAGCTGTCACTCACACTAAAGGAGGAGTCCTCACCAGGGTGTAACACTCTAAAATATTGCCCACCACTCCAGGGCGCAAAGGTTGAACAGGAAACATTTTTTTTCACGTGCTATTGAGGGAAAAAATGTTCAAGGTGACATATCCAGTCCTTTTGAACTTGCCTGATGCCTTCCCTTCAGTAAAAGTGGAGTGGCACAGATTTTTTTTGGATACTGAACATCCTGGACTGTGCTGTGCTGTACACCTGCGCAGGGCAGAACTATACAGAAATTGGCAAATTCTTGTCTTGCGATACCTTTGCCTTGAATGCAAGGGAAAGAAACCTCCCTTTGAGAAGTGGGATTGGATTAAACAATCTTCAGGGATCTCTTTCAACCTCAATTATTCTGTGAAATCAATATCCATTCTACAAAAGGATGCCTGTTCTTTTGATGAGTTGTTTAACTTTTCTGGTGTGATTTTTGTTGCTGAAACTGTTAAACTGGCAAATAGTTTCATCTACACACAGTTTTGCTGCTAGGACTATATTTTATTCCTCTACTGCTTGCATAAAGCTGGGCAAATATTCCTCTTTGTTGAATATTTCTTCTGTTGCAACACCCACACAAAGGCATTGCCAGATTGAGTAAAATTCACCCAAAGGTTTTGTTGGTTGCTCTTTATGTTGACAAATCTAGGAGCAGGAGGTCAAGATTCTTCTAACAGGGAGAGTAATGAGCAAGGCTGGAGGTTGATCAATACTGTTTCAGCCCTCAGAGCAATTCCTAACCTCTTCCTTATCAGATATACTGGAAGAAGAGCTCCCTTCAGATCTCCTCAGAACTGACTCACTCACTCATCAAAACACACATTCTGTGCTCCTTGACACCCAGCACGAGAGAGACACCATCTCACACTGGAGAAGGTGCTGCTTCCAGACTCTGGTGCACGCTGCCAAAAAAGATCAAAATGAACAAAAAAGACAGAACAATGCACAGCAGCTCCCTGTGTGACAGTGTGGTCAGGGTACTCTTACATGGTGTGCGAGCTGAAGCACTCACAGAAGAAAGAACAGGACGTTTGTCCTGAGCTTCCCACATTGTGGGTGACTGTCTCTCTCTGACTATTGGCATAATTCTTTGATAGTTCTGTGACTGACTACTCAGATTATCCATCTTCTTCTCCCAGTCTGTTTCAAAACTTTGCTGAGAATAGAAAGGCGATGCAAAGAACACTTTTTTTATTTTTTTTTTTTAAGCCTAGAGACTGACTCTTGTTTGGACCTTTTCTTTTTCATCTTTAAATGCTAAAATCAGTAATTTAACCAGATGAAATTATATGTTCACACTGCTATTACAGCATCACAGTAGCAATGTTGTATGACTGTCAGTACTGATATAAAGGGACCCTATTTTGGAGAAAATAAACATGCAGGTCAAAAAACTGCTTCAGGTTGGATATGATTAATCATATGATGTGGCCTTTATAAATCAGGACACCTGTTTTCTGGGGAAAGCATCAATTATAGAAATGTAAAAATTAAAAAAAATTCTCTTTCTCACAAATGACATTTACTATGGAGGGTCAGAAGTGATTTCCATGAATACTCTAAGCTCTAAAGGGATGTACATTGTCCCCTGGTGTTAAAGCATACTTGTTTTAGGATTTATTGGCCAGTTACAGAGGAAGAAGGGTAGAAGTTTAAAGAAATCAAATTAGATTAGGGAAAAAGAGAAAACTGCCACTTTGTGAATGTTCTTACTTGTGTGCCTGCAATTAAACACAGATAAAGAAGTACTGAAAATGAAAAAGAAGTGAAAAGAGGGAGCAGAACAATGAAATACCAAGTTAAGTTACAGATATAACAAAAATACAGACAAGATTCTGAATCAGCTTCTCATTAGCAATGAATTTCAGAGTTAATCCTGCTGAGGACATCTTGAGATTTCACCCAGAAATGGCTAAACAATATGTGCCAACTTGTGTGATGGGGACACAGCTGCACATGTACTATTTATCATCTTTGGTTTTAAGTGAGTGAAAAATAAATATGGAAATTCAGCTTCAAAAACAGCAGGGAGCAAAAAGCACAGTTAAGAGTAGGAATCAGAATTCACACCTGCAGTCTTCAGTTCTCCTGCGAAATTCCCAAATTAAACCAGTCCCCAGTTTTTATCAGCTTCTCCCAGATATTACCCTGGGCACCACAATGCTCTGACAGCCCTTTCATCTCCGTACATCTTCCATTCCACTTCAAAGAAAACTCCACCCAGCCCCATCCTGGCCCTGACTGACTTTACATCACCCTGTCTCGCTTCACCTCCTGGCAAACTTCACCTGGCACAAATCCCACTCAAACGCGCCAATGGGGCCCGGGATGCAATATGAAAATATGGAAAAGCCTACCTCCTCCAGCTGCACCAGGAAGGTGACGTTGTGCCCCTGCTCGGCCGTGAGCCTCCCGTCGGATGTGAGGATGCGGAGCCCCTGGGGTGGTTTGCCTGGGCACTGCTGGGGCTTGGCCGTGTACCGCTCCCGCACGCCGTCCGTGCAGTTGTTGGAAACAACCTTCCGGTACCTGGAAAGGGACAGGAAACCTGTGCAAGGTGCTGGCGAGGAGCACAGCAGGGTGAACAGGGAACAGGATTCTTTAGACTAAGGAGATTGTAAGGAATCCCAAATGTATTTCAGCATTTGTCTCAGCCAAGCATTCTTCATGGACTCAACACACCAGCAGCTCATACTGTTGTTGATGGAATGTGATAATTTCCTGTATAAAGTATCTCGATATCATATAAGGTGCCATAAACCACCTAAACCATAAAATTATATGATGTTATATGTTAGATAACTATAAAGTTATAAATAAATTATATGCACATACAGTATGCCATTGTGTTCAATTATTACACTGCTAGGCACAGTTTAATAACATTCCTCACATATTCTCCACTTCCCATTAGTTGTGAGGCAAATCTCTCTACAGATGTAACCCTCAAGGACTAGAAGGGTAAGAGTTGAAGCAAAAAGCAAATTCTGCCTATATTTGAGTGTACAACCCCCCCAAACACAGGGGTTTGATTTGTTTGCTTTAATCACGTGCATCACAAATGAAGTCTGCCAGTATCTTAAATTACATCTTCCACTGAATTCCAAGAGGGCCAAAGAACAATCAGCATTTGGCCCATCTATCACTTCAGTTCACATATACAACAGTTTCATCTCTCTCCACTAATTTATTTTCCAGTGTTTCTGCCTCACCTGATTTCACATGATTTTAAGAGGAGTCTTTTCAGAGACATTAATGATTTGGCTCTGCCTTAAAATTTTCCCCCCAAGTTTCTTTAAGGTGACATCTTTCAGAGAAAAGTCTGGGCCACACATGATGGAGACCTGGAGTGACAGATGGTGCAACCTAACAAAGGTAGTGAAGAAGAGGTCCCAAGGGCTTCAGCCAGCTTTGACACACCGACAGGAAATGCAATCTGCAGTGGTCATTGGGTTAAATCCATCCAGGTGCTCTAGATAAATAAAGCCTGGTGAGCCACTTACCCAGTGCTGTTGAGGTAACTCTGTCCAAGGCTGCAGTCTTTTGACAAGGAGGATGGGTTGTACCAAAATGCTGGCAAACACTGGCCATTGCTGTGCCGTTCATATCCGTAGTCACTGTTTTAACAGCAAAAGAAACCACCACATGAAACCCCAAAAGAAAAAACACAGGGATTAGCTCATGCTCTCTACTATTGATACAGGTTTTGTTTTTCCTCCATCTATTTACTGGGATTTCTGATTTTATTTTTACTGGCAGAACAGATTCTTCATTCCACTTTAGCTTTCTTAATTGGTGTAGTTACCTTGCATACATCCCAGTATAAAAAAGAAGAGCCAGAGAGGTAGTTTATGAGTATTGCATCAATTGTTCTCTCTCCATATACTATCTCTCAGGGCCAAATCTAGGCCCAAATATTAAAAAAAGACAGAAATTTAGCAAAGTTAAATCACCACTGCCTCAATCATATCTCAGAAAACTGAAGGGCTAAAAAGCTAATTTTATTTGGAAACTGTATCACACAGGATATAGAGGAAAATTTACAGCCCTGAGAGAGCTCTCGCCTGAAGGCATAACAGTGTATTTGGTAATTGGAAAGAAGTCTGTGATCTTCAATTCTCTTTTTGTTTGGAAGAGGAAATGCTACCAAAATCACATGTTAGAAACAATGAGTCAAACTTTAGTCTTTCGTCACAATTTGAGTTTAGCTATGACTAAGTTTGCTTCGGTTTCACTAAAAACATTTCAAACTGTTTCTGGTTCCAAGTAAACAAAGACTCTAGGGAAAAAACCCCAAAAAATCTCTCTAATCTGTATTCCATTCATATGTGGGTTTACTTTCCAGCCATTGAATAATGAGGACTGCTTGGTTGGATAATCATTCTTATTCCTTTTACTAAGCCTTCTCCATAGCTCATAATGGAGAAGTAATGGGATGTCGTTTCTGAGAACTGCTATACAGTCCACCAACTCCATTTCCAATATTCCAGTTGCAACACAGTCCTTGATCTTTGGCACTTTTCTGCAAAGCTTTTTGTTACTTATTATCTTTAATGTCTTGGTATCAAGTAACCTGATTTTCCAAGAAAAGAGGATTAGGGCAGCGTTAGATTATGTAATTAAGGGGCCATATCTGTTTATGTGTGTAAAGAAGCAGAGAGGAAGAACAGGAGATGGATGAACTCCAACAACCTGATTGGAGCAAGAGGAGCCCGTGCTCCCAGGACTCTCACATGACCATCAACATGGGAGATATTTACAGAAAAATATTAAAAGCAAGAAGAGTGCTTAACTTAATTAAGACTTTTTACAAATATCTTGAAAAAGCATGATGACTTAAAAAAAAAAATTAATGAGTCCCTATTAAACAATGTTAAGCCTGGTAGCAGTCTAAGATGTAAGACAAAAAAAAAAAAAAAAAAAAAAAAAAGAAAGAATATATTTCAATTGATCTTTGTTAAGTTTCTTGTACTTGTCATCAAAAGCGGGACATCAAAAAGAATTCGATCACCACTTTTTATTTCTGCTCCAACTTTTTCTCCTGAATAAAGAAAAAAAAGTGTTTTGAGGCAATCTCAAAATGGCAAAATTAAAAAGATGACATTAAGCAAAAGAAAATGAATGCTGCATATCACTTGGGAAAACTCCTAAACATCTATTAGACTGCATGACTGTTCCAAAGGAACATTTTGGCAGCTGTGGTGCTTGGGGTATCTACAACAAGTAATTGAGAACATACTCCAGGAAACAGCAATGAACTAGATGACCTAAATGGTCTTTTCCTCATTTTTTTTTACTGAATTTTCATCAATCTATTTACTCAGATGGTTGCAACTCAGAGTTGCTTAATTGCTTTGGAAGCATCAGCCAGCCAATTCTCTCATTGCCATGTGCTTCTGTAATCATCCTTGTTGGAATAAGAATACTATAGCTGCAGAATACACTTTGTAATGAAGAATAACACTATTATGATTTGCTTGGAGAAAACAAATATTTACATACAAGTGGGAATCCTGTATTTTTGTAATTCATTTGTAAACATTCTGCAGCACTGTATTCCTAAGTTATTGTGTGTGATTCTAATTAAAAAGCTGTAACACTGTACACACACAATGTTCTGTAATCAGGTGAAAACAAAACAAACTAATACAGCAAAATCTGCCTCAGAGGGGATAAGTACTCACACTCCAATTTGATGCAGTAGTCTGGGATTTCTTACTACGCACATGTCTAGATTCAAGCGACTATTTTGGTTCCTATTAGTACCTGTAACATCTGGGCAAGCCAAGCTGGACTTAACTACTTTTGTCTGTACTTGGATCATATTTTTCAAAGTCAAGAGAAAGAAATCCTAGGATTTTCTACAGCAGAAATAGTTATAACCACAGAAGTTTCACAGTGTTGTTCTCAGGCTTGCAAATCATCTGGCTCATTAAGGCCCTACAGAAATATCATCCCAGTAAATGACATGAATTGCTGCTCCATATCCCTCCACAGATGCAGCAGCCGCCCGTTCACCTCCGCAGTCTTGGAATCGAAATGAATTCCTTGGCCACAGGCTGGTGCACGCAGAACACTGATGCTGACAACAAATTGCTGCCTACAATTTGGCACAACAGGCTTTGTAGCAATCAACAAGCATTACCATCAGCTGGATTGCCATAGCATGAGCCAGCACAGCAAAGTCTGGAGACGGGGAAGTCATCAGCCTCAGCCTGCAATCAGCTCCCTGAGTCATTGCCTGGGAACTGGGAATTTGAATTTGCATATATTGATGATATTTTGTGCCAGTCTGAAAAGACCTCAGGTGACATAGATAATGTATCTTTCAAAAAGGAATGGAGCTTTTGCCATCAGGGATTGCTTTATCAGTAAGAAGCAGCCTATCTTGTGACTCTCACTGATTATGGTTTTACCCTTTTACTGGTTTAAACTGGAATCCACTTTGTCTTAGTCAAGAAGAACTGCGAGTTCTTTTCTGTAATTAGATACAAATTCATTCCAGACATTCTGTATCTCTGCTCAATGCTCATGATAAATTCCTTTATCTAACATTATTTTCAGCATAGGTAATAATCAAAAGAAAAGAAATCCCTTCAGGAAGTCTGTGATTTAAAAACAGACCTGACAAACATACTCTTTGGAAGAACTGTCATTTCACATGAAATTAATAAAATCCTACTGACCTATGATATAGAAACAACCAGTTAATTCAGATAAGTGATTGCCCTGATCATAGCTTCTAAAAATCAAGATATGACTTAGCATGTAACCATAGCAATTCCTTAAGATTACCAGCTTCACCTTAAGGCCAGCTATGCCAGAAGCTGAAAATGCTACTTGTGTTTTTGCATGCTGTGCCTTCCAAACACTTTGGACATTAAATGGGGTGGAATTGAGCTATCTCTGAAAACAGTCACCTTTTTTCTGCAGTTTCCAAAAGCCCTAGTGGGAAAAAAGAACTGTGGCCCCAGCAACGGAGAGGTCTCTCTACCCTTTTTATTCACTTAATACCACTGTCTGCTATTTAACTATGATGAAAGTGTAGATTTTGTTAAAGGGGAGCTGTGCTTGCACCCCAGTTCTGCAGGACCTGACGTGGGATTAAACTCAGAGAAGAACGGATTCAGCTACAGTCTGAACTGTTGATCTACAAAGGTGTATGATTATAATTGCATCACAGCGTTTGAAGTTGAGCTATACCAGCTTATGTTAATATAGAACCTAACATCCCCAGAATCTTTCCAGTAAATCCATGCCTGGTACATACCCAGGCCCTTAAAGATGCAGAGATGCACTGTAGACTTTGCATGGTGAATCTGCACTTTCCATAAGCACCCAAATGAACTAAAAATTCATTCTAAATTACAATTTGTTAGCTAACCAAGCCCATCTCAATGAGAAAGCAAAGTTAGTTCACCTAAGGGCGCAAATGTAGGTGTATTTCAGAGCTGGCACCTGCACAATCTGAACTGATGGGTGGTGACACACTAAGCCAGCAGGATCCACCCACACTCAGTGCCTGTCCCCTGCCTCCCCGTGGTGTGTCAGAACAGTTTCTCCTGATGCAGGACTCTGATGTTTTAGCATAGGAATCAACCTCAGCAGGCAGGGCTGTAATTTAAGTGCCAGAGAATAAAAAAAGAGCCAACCAGATCCCTGCTGATATCACCTGTGAAATAAATAAGTAGACCTGATTCCCAATTTCACTAACGCCCCTCTTGTGTCTCCCTGGCTATCCAAAATCACCAGCACCAGGATCGACAGGCTCAAACTTCCCGTGAAGGTGTGAGATATGGGAACACTGATAGAAGAAGCCCTCAACATTAATGACAGTGGGTTCAGAGGGAGGACTGACAGTGAGGCACTGAACTCAAAGTTCCTATTAAAGGACCTGGGAGACAGGTGGCTGAAGGATGAACACCCCCAAAGGTTTCCATCTGTGTCGCCGAGGTGTTTCTGCTGAAGAGATATCGCTGTAATAATGCTCAGGCGGCAGGAAGGAACGCGATGTGAGCAAACCGGATAAATTAATGCTTTAATAACACCCAAGCAACGGTGTCATCCATTTACCCAAATCAATTAAATGAAGAAGGAGATTCTTGTTTCTAGGCTGTTGCTAGGACAGATTTGCCGAGGGCTCCTGCGCATCCCCAATCCCATTCCTGAGGCGCGGTTGCCCTCTGGCTGTGAGCCTCATCCCCTGCACAGAGAGCACTTCGCCTTCCAGCCTGGGATAAAAGGTTTTTGCTGGCACAAGAGTTCAGTTTCCACGGCTAGGGAAACTACAGCCACTTCTAATGTCACTCCGTTTTGTTGCTGCGTAAAACAATAAACAAATGTGCCCTTTTCTCTGAGAAAGAAGTATCAATGGGCTGCATACAGATTTGAAATGAATCTGGAGTTCTGTAATGTTACAAGGAGAAGAAAAAATTTGAAAATCTTTATGTCTTTTATAACTGGTATTTTTCGCCTGAACTGATAAAAAAAAGACTTGCAGGCTTAACAGCACTCCTTCTCATTTTTCTTCACTCTTTTTCTCACTCTACTCGACCAAAGAGATAAAATTTTTTACTCCATTTTCTGACAAGCTTATATAATAAAATTTTCTCCATATAAATTCAGTGTTTAAACAGCAATGACAGCACAATGACAAGGATTATTGTCTTCTTCAACTCTGTATACAAACATGGGCTCTGTAACCACTGACAATATAAAAAGCTGTCCAATTTATTTCAGGATTGAAAAATCAAGTGGAGGCAGATAAGGGGCTTTTCCCTGTCTGGGGGATACATATCCCCTTCAATCTCCTTCAATTAAGAGCCCTGCCCAGCAAGAAAAAACCAAAAAACAAAAACAAAAACAAAACAAAAAACCCACAAAAAAACAAAAAAACCCCCCAACAACAAAAAACAAACAAAAAGATCCGACCAAAAAAACCCCAAAAAACCCCAAACCAAAAAACAAAAACCAAACCAACCAACCAACCAAACAACAACAAAAAAACTGAAATAAGTAAAAAATACTGAACTGTTGAAAGTGTTTTTTTCTTCATGAAAAGGAAAGGCCTCCATAGAAGCCGTATTTCCACAGCAAGAATTCATTCCCTGCTTTTCCTCCAAACCTCCCTCCAACTTCTGCAGGGTGGATTGGCAGTGAAGCCTTGTGCAGAGTTCAACAAGGCTGGCACTGAAAGTTGCAGTGGTGCAGGAGCTGCTTTGCCTGCCTTAGCAGACAGAATTGCTTTTTTCTTGCCATTTTCTTTTCTCCTTTTCTGTCCTTCTCTGGCAAATAGATGTAAAATTATGCTCCTGATGAATATTGCTGGTAAATGTCTCTGAACTGGATGCTTAAAACAGTATTTCAGTCTTTCTTGATCAGAGGCAGCAGGGAAGGAAGCTGAAATGGAAATAAAATAGAAATCCAGGTCCTCATGAGGACTGTAGGAATAACTTGAGCTCAGGGAAAACTGGAGTGGGATCACAACAGTCTAAACCAAAACTGATTTGGTGAGGAGAAAGGTCCTTCCTGGTCAGAAAGGTCCTAATTCTGCCTCTTCCAACAGATTTGAGGTGTCTTGTTTGTGCATGTGAACTGCAAATGCCTGTTGTACATCCCCAATCATCCAAGCTCTTAGAGATCCTCCCACAGCCCAGCAGAACTTTTGAAGAAAGTTTCCTTGAGGTGAACACTAAAGCAATAAAAGCATGTTCCCCCCAGCAAATGTCACTGTGGTACTTTTGTTCTGTACTTAGCAACAAAGTTTTGTAGTAGCAAGCCACACAGGCAATTTTAATGAACTAAATACATTCATTCTCAGAGAGAAGTTCTGGAAGGAAAGCATATTTTCATCAGAAGTGCTTCAGGTATGTGCGTCCCTTAGGAGTGCCAGGGATTTAAACACTAATGGACTGACTGTGAGTCAATTCCATCCACTATTTTGTAAGGCCATGAGGTTGGCTCAGCATTGTACTGCATCCCCTATAAGAGGGTCAGAAACTCCAGGGAATTTCCTTGCTTTTAATGATGGTTTGTGGGGGTTCTTTTGTTTTTTCACATTACTAGATAAATATTAAATGATTGAAATCCAGGACCTTTGGACACCTGAATGAGGAACTACACACAGAATTGAGATATCTTCTCCTTGGGAAAGAACTAAATGGAAAATACAGAAATCATCAAGAAACCAGAATCTGTGACAGAACCTGTACCAAAATATGTTCATAATTGTTATTGTTTGGAGCAAGAGGATTTACTTTTTTTGACACAATATAAAAGCCTCCTGTGATTCCATGATTTTTTATAGAAAAATATTCTATATTTATGGGGGAGTGAGAAGGGAAACACTATAAATTTCCATACAAAATATTGATGAGATTAACCTTTTCAGGATTCACGTAGCAGATTCTGGGTTTAACTGGTAACATGACATAGAACTGGGTGGACATTTATCAGCACTGCCAAAGAGCCAATATTTCTCTCATCCAAGACACTCAGGACTTGCAGACTTGGAGAAAAGAGGCAAGAAAGAGATTTCAATAATGTGGTTCCCTGCCTTTTTTGTGCAAATTGCTGTTAGTCAGCAGTAATATTGAAATGAAACCAGCAGCTGAAGATTTTAACACACCATGCATAACTCACCAATGGACTCTACTTCCCATAGCAAACATCAGAGAAGAAAAGGCTTCAGAAGGAGATTAACGCAAATCATGAGGGCAATGCCTGCTGGATACTGTCAAACATGATGGTCCAGATGCAACAAAGCACCCTGGAATTTCCTGGATACTTGATTTCTAGAAGCTGAAGGCGTACTTTGCATATGCATATATTTACTTTTACTCATATATACATCTGCTTGTATGTGTTAAGAATTATTTTTTTTCACACAATGTTATTTTGATACCTACATGTTTATTAATTTCTACTCTCTGCAGGCCTAAAGCCTCTCTAGGGATCTCTGTGTGAGAGCACCCAGTCCTTGTGCCCATCGCTCACCAGTCAAAGTCTGCCTCTGTGCACACGCACGGCTCCGAGGTCATAGCCCCAGCGTATTTCCCTTGCATGCATTTCTTCTCTGACTTGCGCTTCTTGTAGACCCTTTTTGCTCCCATGATGCAGGCTTCTCCCTAGAAACAAAACCAGAAATATTTCTTTGACGCCCACCAGGCTATTTGTGTCACCCGGTTTTCCCAAGCCTGTGCAACGGGAGGTGTTACTCAAGGGAAGAGGATGGGAAGCCAAATGCCATCTCAGTACACTGCAGATAATTAAAGCTACTGAAGCTCTAGCTGAAAATAAACCAACTCTTCCAATACATACTAAGAAATTATCTGAAGTTGCTTATATATCTTACTCAGTTCTGAATTTGTTCCAAAGCCGATAAACATTTGATACAGGTCCATACTGCAGCAACTAAAAACAGTTTGATTCCTCTGCAATCTGAGGCACAGAGCAGGTTTACTTCTGTGGTCTGACCCCTCTGGGAATAATTTCATTCAGTAGAAACTAGCAATGTGTGTTTATGTAAATACTTTACATGGACAGGTCCAGGTTTTATGGGGTTTGACTTGTTCGGTGGATGCTAAAACTTCCTATCTTCAACACCCTACTTAATATTTCTATCTAGGGAACAAGGCTCAGCCTTGCAATCTCAGTGGAAAGGAATTCAAAAGGCAAGAGTACACAGCAGCCTTCCTAAAAATAGTTCTGCAAGCTCCAAAGCCAACATCCTCAAAGAAATACTGCAAAATCCTTGGTATTTTTGCTTATGCAAGCACAAGAAAGCAAAGAACAAAATACAGTGGAGTCCCACTTATTACCTTTTATGCTGTTAAAATCGTTGTGGAAAATTTTTTCATGGCTTTGATTTGATGATTTGATGGCACGAAAGAGAAGGGCCTGAATAGCAACTGGTGTAAAATGCTGTGCTTCCTTGAATTTCAAGGAAGCTGTACTGATTTTCAGCATCTAAGGATCTAAGTAATAACTGGTATTTTTAGTGTAGAGTTGTGTCTTGTGCGAGCAGCTAGTCTTAGTCAAGCTACTTTCATTTCATATTCATTATTAAATTCTTGCCCAGCAAGATATATACAGAAAGACAACCTTTGATGATATAAATGTGTGCTTTGCTCTAGACTTCAGTGGAGCCTGTGGTGTTTATATAACCACAGAATTCGGGCCATATTTTATTCTAACCTGATAAAACACAAGCTGCTGTGCCAAACTTGGCAGAGCTGGGAAGGTGCCCTGAGGCCGGAGCAGGCACTGTGCCGAGCAGCTCACCTTGCTGGGCATGGATCCCATGGTCCAGAGAGTGATGGAGCAGCCAGGATGGACAGGGCAGGGAATGGGACCAATGAATTGGGGAATAAAGTGCCCAACTCCCACAGCAGAGACAGACAGGACAGGGATGAAACCAAGGGCGCAAGAAATGAGGCCAAGAGGGCCAGAAATTGGAGAAACAAATGTTAAACAACTAGAATGATCTTGAGACACTGCCTCTGAGGACACAGAAGGATGGAGGAGAGAAAGGAGGTAAGGATGGAGGAGAGAAAGGAGGTAAGGATGGAGGAGAGAAAGGAGGTAAGAATGGAAAAATTGGATGGGAGAGTTAAGAGTGAAGGAATTCAGGACTCAGTGGCAGCTCTTCTGCTGTAGTTGTATTGTTCAAGTCTGCAAAAGTGTCAGCTAATTGCCTGTGTGGAGGATGACACCCAAAAGACAGCTGTTCATCCTTTGGGGATCACAGAGCCTCAATCCGAGGCCAACACGTGGATGTGACAGCACAGACCCACCCAATACGGGACAATCTGATACACCAAACTCTTAGGAAAAGACACTGGATCATGCTGACCATGAGCTGTAGGATCATTAGCTACTTCAGGTCAGATTGCAGCCTCCTGGCTCCTCACCTGGCTATGGAGCTGCCAGGGCCTGTAGTCCTCTTCGGCACATCTCCGATCAAAAATGGACTTGTAGTCTACTTTCACCAGCTGCCACTCGGAGCGGTGGCTGAAATGCCCAAACACACTGCAGAAGGCAGCAGGAAGAACACACAGTAAAAAGTCTGGCAGTTACAGAGGTACAGTCACCACAATTTCCAACAGAGATCAATGGCTTTAGGAGTGACAGTCCTACTTATTTTCACTGGACTGACAAAGTGAAAGTGGAACTTATCCTGCTAAGTATCTATAACCCTATTAAAAACTGCAAAATGGCGTGTAGCTTTCATTCTGGTCACTAAGACCCTCCCACTTATGGCAATATCCAAAATTACTCGACAAGAAGAGTCAAGAGAAGTTTTGATGTGGGGCTAGAGACAGTAATGCCTTCAAGAGTTTTATCTCAATTTTAAGCTTTGGGAATCCCTTCCATGCAAATTAAAATCAGAACCTGAAGGAACATTCTTCATACATCTTTATTAGCTCAGGTTAGTTTCTAAGCCACACATTCTGCTTAGTACAGGTCAGTCAGAAATTGAATTTACCTCCTGTTTTTACAAATCTGATCTCAGATAAAATATCACAGTTTTCTGGCATAGTGAGTCCAGATTTATGCATCGTGCAGAACTCAGCATACCACATTGAAACTAAACATAATTTTTCATGAGTCAGCCTCCAGGCAACATTTTGTCATTCTTTTTCACAAAAGAATGTCCTCACTTATCTGTGTCTCATTTAAAAAAGAAAGAATGTAGCAGCAAAAACACAGTTATAAAAATACCTCACAATTTTTCTTTCAAATATTAATCTGTCAAGAGTAACTCTGCTTTATATCACATTCAATTTGAGGAGTCAGGTTTCATGCTGATAAGCTAAGTCATAATGTGTTTGCACCTTGCAAGGAACCACGTTCCTAATCCCTCAACTGTATCACAAATAAACTGATGATTTAGCAACAGAAGACTGCAAACTTTTTGTTTCAGACCGTACTTGGTTTGGTCCCGAACCAGAAATGCCACTGTTACAAAAAACAATGTGTGGTTTCCCCACCAGCAGCATCATGGCATGCTCACTCACGTCATGATGAGGGTTTCCTCTCCAGGCTCCCCTAAAACTCCATCTACAAACAGTGGGAGGGATGTGAAACTGTACTTGCTCCAAGATCTCCCTTCATCAAAACTTAACCTAGAGAAGAAAGCAGAATTATTGTCTTCTTTACTTACTCTCCTATTTTACTCAAAGGGACTCTCTAGTTCACTACAGCTGCCACGGAAAAGTGGAAAACAGCTTCTCTTACTGGATTCTGATTTTTTAAGTCCTTTAAATAACTATTTTTTGGGGGAAGCATCATAAAACAGAGCATTGATCAAGCTTGTCTGGCTTTATACCACTAACCCATGGCCAATATTTAAGTGGTAGAAAGCAGTAGCTATGTTAAAGATTGATGCTCTAAGGGCAAAATGTAGCCTAAGGATAAGATTTTCTAACAAATAAAAAGTGATTTTGAACGTCTTGCTTTTGAGTCCCCAATACACATTTTAAGGAAGTTAGTTTTCTGGAGCACAACAGTTTCTTTGGACCAGCAGTCCTCTCTGTAATGTAAGTAAATGCTGTAATGCAAGCAAATGTAAAGGAATGTAAGTGGAAGCTTGGGGTCACTCACTGTTTCTTAAGACTTGGGTCTGGGTGTTTCAGCTTGTGATATGGCACTGACTGTGGTGGAAGTAAATAATGCAAACCAGCACAAAACTATACTCTACCTCCTCACTCGAGAGTGCTAACTGGTGAGGACACTTTTGCATTATCAGTTATATAACCCTGAATCTGTTCAACAAAATTCTGGTTCATAAGTGCTGCCTGTCACATAGAAGGCAAGTTCATCAATAATTTTGAAAATGAAGACTACTTTGGTAACTTAATTAGAGACAAAAGCATAAACCAATTATATATATTTTATAAACAATCAAACTCAAGAAGCCAAGCTATGGTAAACCAGGAGTGTTGTGGAATTATATTGATGATATCTCAGATCTGGCCAAGACACAAATTATGGAAACTGTAATTTCCAGGATTTCTTAGCTTTATCTGACTTAATGTTTGCCAGTATCTTAACTGATACTTTCTAGATTACAGCTGCAGAAGACTGGATGTATACTAACTGCCTATGTCCTGGCATGTGAAAAGAGGGACAGCAGATATTTAGCACAAATGGAGTCATTACCAGAGATGTCTGATAGGCAGAGATGTGTGTTTCATGGCAACGAGTACTCCACCTTGATCCAGGTACAGAACACTGTGCTCTTCCTCAAAGATCTGGGAAAAACGATACGTTTATTTAAACCGATTATCCTTAGTATCAAGAAAATGTCACCGTTCTTTCAGTAGGATCATGACAGAGGACAGTTATATGCTAAGAAAATTATAGAGGAAATATAGTTTCTGGATTCTGTTTTTTATTGTTTGGGGTATTTTCCCCCATTTTTCCAGGACCATGGAAAATGCCTTCTTCCCCTGCTTGACAGAAAGTTAGAAATATGATTTTTTGCAAGGATCAACAATTTCCCTCCTTTTTTATGACAAATTTTTGTTTAAAGAAGAATTTCATGTGTTTGCACATGTCTGGCCTTATCTCAAATAATTGATTTAGACAGAAAAATGAGGCTGGTCAAACATTGTAAAATAATTAGATTTTTGGATTATCAAATATTGGAAAAGATTTTCTATCCCTATGTCTTTTTTGTATTAACTTTCTGCAAACATCTGCTCTCCAGTCTATATAGCAGCATTTGTTAGTCTGGGAAAGTTATTCTTTCTCTCCATGACTTGATATCCCATTCAGAAAATAGGAATAACAGAATTTCCTGGTCTGAGGAAATTAGAGGGTATTTCTTAAAAGGTGAGACTCCATTAAATATTAGGAACTAGATACAGCTTCATGATCCAGTCTCTTTCCACAATTCATGGAGAAGTAGGTAGCTTTGCAATAAGGTGAACTGAATTCTGTCTTTTGCTCCTTTATCTTAAGAACAAGGCAAAATAATCCATTTATATGGACAATGAACTTTGGACAACTCAGTTTAGGTGAAATGAGTCCCACTTGGGGTGAGAAAAAGCAGACCTGTACATGTGATTATTTTGGGGTAAGTATAATCACGGACGAAGAGAGAAATGGTTTGGTTGGCACAAGGGTTGTACGACAGTAAAAGGTAACACTTTCTCTCCCCTTATTATCCATAATTTATTCTGTTCTCTTTGCTACAGGGTTAAACTGAAGTCAAACTCTGAGTAGAATAATAAAAATAATTTTCTGTTATACAAAGTCTAACAACATATTCAATCTTTTTCTTTGAACATCTCTGTACCTTTCAGAAGGGAAGAGAAGTTTACTCTTTCATAAAGATTTGTAAAAGCTACTCTGAACCAAATGAAACAAAAATTAAGTGACAGATTGAATCTACTTTTATGACATTTCCTGTGATTACTATGTAAACCAGTGATTCTGTGTCATTTACCTGCCGCCAAGTGTTCCCAGCATCAGAAGTAACAAACATGCTGATGTCATTGTCTGATAGCTCAGCGCCTATGTTACCTGTAAGACGAGCACTGGTTAGTGATGGAACCCTCAGAAACAGCAGAATTACCAAATCAGGGGAGTAAATGTATTTTTTTTTTACCTTCTGCAAATATAGAACTTCTGGATTTGGGAGGATAATGAGAGGGAAGGGAAGAGGGAAGGGGAAAGACGGAAGGGGTTCCAGTTTGAAGAAAATATATATAAAAGACCCAATATATACAACTCTACACACCTCCATCTGCAAAGGAAATGCCCTGATTTGAATCTTATGCTCACAGTAGGGGACTAGACATGATCTCCTTAGTCCTGAAGGCCAGTTTCCACAAAAAGTATATGACAAGCTGAAGGTCCAGAAGGACTTTCATTTGACAGCCCTTTCCCCATAGTGCTGGTGTGACACCCCCCAGCCACCCAGTACCCTCCATGAACTGCACAGCTTGTCCATGTTTGCACATCATACTCAGGCAATTTGGAAATGTTTCATACCTGACGCTACAATAATACTGGGGGCAGTGTCTCTGCTGGCGATGTTTCCTGAGGTGTAGGGGTTGTCTGAGACCTTCAAGTGAAGATGAAGGGAGCAATAGGGCTAAGGAGAAAGGGGAAATAAAAGTAAAAAGCAGATACAACAGTTCATACAACAGTTCCTATTTCTACAGGCTTAGACACACACAGTCTTTCTGTATTTCTCCCTAATGACTGCGTTCAGTAACCCTTAGGAAGGCACAGCCACTTTGCCATCATTTTCTGACACAACCCATTCCCACTGGGAAACTGATCCACCAGGCTGAAACCCTCTCCCAAGGACATGCTCTCTGAGGCTGTACCTCAAAGGAGGGGACCAGGCTTGCATGGGCAGGTGATGGTAAGGACTACTGGGCTCTCCTGGCTCCCACTCCTGGAGAAGAAATCAAGGATGCAGATATGAAATGCCCCTGGGCAGCACTGCCCAAGATATCTCTGAAACAAGCAGCAATATAACCCCACTGGTGTGGTTCTGAATCGCCACACATTAGCCAAGAAAACAATTTATTTCATACCATTTCTTAACTCTTTTTGACATATGACTATTGAGAAATACACTGCAATAAATACAAAGAAGTATCACGACTGGAAATTGTGCGTTTAAAGTTTAAAGCAAAGCTTCATTGCCCATCTGGATGTGACCTTTAAGATTTCAATACAAATACGTCTGTGGAAACCTCACCTGTTTGCTATTGATTTTGTATGCTGGGTACTCAGCTAAGACATGAGTGGTACAGAATAAATCAGCTGAGCAAGAGGGGAAAACAGATTTTCAAAGCTGCAATTACAATTCCCTCCAAATCTGTGATGTGATAATTTCTGAAAAATTCTGAATACTATTTTCTTCACATGGATTTTATTTCCAGTATCTTTTTCTTTCAGACCTCATAAAGAGCCCTTCATGAAGCATGCTAAGGGAAAAGAAGGGGGAAAATACTGGCAAGAAAATCTGAAGCAAACAGACCCAATCAAAGCGGACATCACACAGGAACAGAACTGGAGCATAGCCCATGCTTCAGCTTGCCCAGGTCTGTAAGACAAAGAGGGGCTCTGCAGAGGCACCTTCAGGCTCAGAGGAGGCAGGTTTTCCTGTCTAATACCACCTGCCTAAAGGCTAGATCTGCAGCCCCGAGAGTCTGGCAGGCTACCTCTGCAGAAGACCTCATCCCATAGATCACTGGAGGAAAACCACTTACCCTTCCCATCTTGGAGTAGGTGAATATGACTGAAATGAGAATTCCCCTGTGGAGAACTGGCAGGGCTCTTTTGGCAAAGGCAAATGAGGCTGGTGAGGAGGGATGGGAGCTCTCTCTTACATGAGACAGGGAAAGGGGACACGGGCTGTGCAGCAGGGAGCACAAGCTGCCAAGTGGAATGTACGGAGCAGCCTAACTCCGACTGACAGCCTTGCGAGGGCAGCCGCCAGAGCAGCCCGGGGCGCCGGGAGGGAGTGGAAAACAAATTGAGCTGACATGAATGCAGGAAGTGGAAAAGCACGGCAAGAGCACGAACTCTTTCCTTTTACATTTTGATAGGTTGTGAGAAGACTAAATAGAAAACATATTTTTTAAAACTAACATACTCCAAGCCCACTTCAGCATTTTGAAGACAGAAGCTAATGGCAACTCAGCCAATTCACCACTCAGATGAGACCTTGTTAAGATTCCATCTTTGTGCTACCAGAGGTTTTCTTTCAAATTTATCTCATTTCACAGATATAGTACACAGAAATGGAATATATCTCTCAAATATTAAAAGCCAGGCCATCTGTCTGAGCAGACAGATGGTCTTTTTAGTGGCATGACTTCTTACTGGTTGGAGTGCAGTAATGCTTAGCATCTCTAGTGACAACTGGGTAGGGTGTAAAAACCAACCTTTCCACTCTTAGCCAAATACCTGAAGTTGCTGCCCATGGCCACCCCACATCCAGACTGTGTTAGCATTCTCTTCCCCATCCCTGATGTGCACCTTCTCCATCTCTGTCCTTATGCAGTTCATCAACAGGTATTTTTCCAGATGTTTTGTATTCCATCATGCTGCTGGTCCTTTCATGTTCCTCCTCTAGCTCCCATATCTTAATTCACATACAGACATCTCACTGGTTTTCAGTATTTTCATCAATTGTCTATCATTTTTGTTGCTACCAACAGGCTTTATTATATCATTATTATAATCAGAATCACCAGGTTTGGGTTTCTTTGTCATAGTTCCCAGCCGTGCCAACTGCTGCACAGCCACCAAGGGAAAGGCAGCCACAAACCTAGGGATAGTCACAATGTTTGCTCACCTGCAACAGCAAGGAGTAGTGAAAAGAGAGAAAAAATTCCAAGAGAGATATTCAAAACACCTCACCTAGGTGCTTAAAATACTCTGTAGCAGATGGCACAAATGTCCCCCCTTTGTTCTGAAATCCTTTTAAATCCATATGGAAAAGACAAACAAAATGTGGGAGGGAATAAACAGATGTCTGGGGAAGCAAGGCACAGAGAAAATAAATGACTTGCCCAAGGTCGCACAGGAAATTGGAGATAGGCCCAAAAATCGAATCAAGATTCTCCTGAGATTCAGCCCTGTGTTTGAACCACAAGTCCATCCTTGAAAGCTAATTGATCAACTCTCCCAGTCAGATGCTCATTTCTTGCCAGAATTACTCCTCAGTTAACCACTTCACAACACATGGCAAGTATCAAACTAAACCAGCATCCTTGGGAGAAAATACCTTGGCAGCTATTTCCTGAAGATTAAGTGTATTCATCTTAGAAAACAAGTGGTACAAACGAGAAAAACAAAACCCTGGGATTAGATGGAATTTCACCGCTTTCCTCTTTACTCATCATTTAGCGCTGTCTCACAAAAAAAATGCAAAGAAATTCTGAGTCCCTTTGAAAAACCACCTCGAGTATACTGTCAGTGAAGGGTTGGTTCTGTCTGGCTCACCTCGTGCTTCAACCAGATTCCTTCTTAACCTCCTTAGCCAACAACTTAGCTGCTGCGTACTTATTTCTGTTTTAATTCTCACTTAGGTTAGGTTTAAAGACCAGATGCACAGAGGACACAGCACTGTACCAGCAGCCTGGGGACTGCACTGTCGCTCTGGGAAATGGCTGATCCCATTTTGCCAATGGGCTGGAACATCCGTGATTGCTGAGTGCTGAGCTATTGCTGGAGACAATTATGTTGAAAATCAGCGGTGGGAAAGCGTTAGTATCTGCTGTGGAGCAAGGATGGGAGCTAAACTACATGTACAATGGACTATGAAGATTTCACTGAGCTATGCCATAAGGAAAAGCAGGATCGTGTCAGGAACAGTTATCTGTAGAAGGAAAAAGAGCAATTGACATAAGGAGGTAAAATTGGTGATGCAGGGGTGGCTAAAGAGGTGAGTGGAGTTTGTGCAGTGTTTAAATGCAAAGCTATGTCATATTGACAAGGAACAGAATTGCCTCAGAGCAGGGGAAAATTCCTTTTCTTCACATTTTCCCGCAGCAGAAAACCCTTATGGATCCCTGACTTATTTCCAGAAATGTACATTTATAGTGCTTTTGCTTCAAAACTTTCCCTACCACTCCCAGCTCCTGTGGTTTATTCTCTACAATTTCTAGATTTCTTGCATTCTATATTCTGCCTTCATCTTCCCCACCATTAAGCGTGAACCTCAGGTGAGATTTTTAAATAGCTTGTCTCTCCTGCAGAATTGCTATTTTGCATTGTGGTTTGTGCATTTTCTGTACTTCTATCTCCCCTTTCTATGGCAGGCAGACTGCCTGTTCCTGTAAAAACCTAACAAGTTTGTTTAGTCCAGATTTCAGCTATTTGCTTTCTTTCAAATTTGCAAGTTGACCACCTGAGACTCTGCATTCTCAGATGATGTTTCCTGCTCCTCTGCCATTCCAAAAGCTCGTGAAAACCTAAACATGGAGGAGTGCTTAGACAATGAAAGAGGCCTCCTGCCTGTTTTACCCAATGTTAGGGGAAGAGGAAAAATGAATATAGCTAAACATTCTTCTGGCTTTATCACAGGGAGCAGCTGATTAGATTCCATTCTCCTGAAAGGACAAAGACTGAGCTACAGGGTTGAAGTCCATTGAGGGTTTGTCCCTTAGCACCCTGAAATCACGGGACAATTCCTACCCTCCTGCCCAAGTCGCAGAGCACTTAAGAAATGCACACAGCATGACAAGCCTCCATCGATCTTGCACAGGTGGAAATAATTCTCAGAGCAAGTACATGGTTGCATAGAGAGTAAAATAAAAACAAACTAATGTTTAAATGTGGTTCGTGCATAGTGGAACTCCAAGGCTGCAAATGCAATCCACAGAGAACCATGAGCTTCTCTGGGTCAGTTCTCACCGTGTCCCCACAAGTGCCCAGGTTTCTGCTCCTCCTCCTGACCCTTTTTCTGGCTTTTTCAAGTTTCCCACCCTCGAAGGAGTTCCAGCTTGTTCAGCATATCTGGTCTAATTTTAAACGAAGTTTATTGTGTTCTCTGGTGCCAATGGGTACAGTAGCAGACACAGGATGGATGGGAAGGCTTAAGGAAGCCATAACTCACTCTCTCTCTCCACAAGAACTGTCCATTTCTGTTTCATGTGCAAACATATGACACTTCCATTACATAATAGGCAACTACAGTGGCAGCATAGCCTTGGATATAAAATACCCAATTCCTGCAAACAACTGTTCCATAAGGGCCACACAGAGCAGTGTCCCTGGTTTTTTTATAGCCAGAAGAGCGAGTAAGACTTTACATGATCACAGCACAGAAATACCAAGAAAGACCTCTCAGAACTCTAACTTTGAATTTATGGAAAAAATAATGAAGTTTAGTTTTATTATTTTATTTGCCTATGCACTTCTTTTGTTCTTCTGCCTTGCCAGCCTCCTAGAATATTATACTGTCATATCATAGAATAAAAATCATGAGCTTCTGATAAAATTGGTTATAATTTGAGAAGGTCAAGATGTCATTTTTCTACTGAATATGTTCATTTGATTTAAAACTAGTTTAGACAATCTATTTGAAACATAAAGGCTTCTTTACACAGTCCCTTCCAAAAATTTGAATTGTTTTATGCCTGCAAAGTTTTCTGAATGTCATCTTTTTTGGTTTGCACCTCACGGAAACATCTAATTAAAAATTCACTTAGTTACAATTTTTAAAAACTTGAAAGAAGAAAACAAACTAAAACAAATTTAGTCATGCTCTGAAACAACTCTTCTGTCTGACCCCCAGTCCTTCCTACTTCATTTTTCCGAACTGGACAGGAAATGAAGGGCTTGCATTTTGGCTCAATCAAAAAATCAATTATTTGAATGGCTTCAAATATGTATTCTTTGCTCTTGCAATAGTGCCTGGCATTCAGTTAAGAGATTAGTGTAGCATTCAGCTACAAAATAGAATTCTGATTCAGATTCTAATGCCTCAAAATGAGAAACTTTTTTTTCTTAAGATGGAAAACAGCATGCAACTACAGGACAGCAGAGGGAAGAGCAGTCTAAATAGCATCCCTGATTCTGCCTGGAACCATATTAGAATTAGTGTAATATGAAAGCTATTGAGAATCCCAAATAGAGGGTTTCTGAATACTATCCCGCTATTGTGTATAGATTGTATCAGAAAAATATGTCAAGATCAGTTTAAGCTTTCTAATTTGATAGAGATCTCCAATTCTATTCACATTGCTTATATTTCACTTTCCGTCTTGGAAACTGTTTGCATATAACGATGATTAAAGACTTAGCTCTATGTGGATCTATATCAATAAGTACAGAGATAGATATAATTTACACCAACACAAAGTTGTACATATATTTGGATGAATGTGTCGATTCTCACTTCTGAGCTCAAAGAGAAAATGATAAATGTTAATAAATATTAATGCCAACAGAGCAGCCTGAAAGAAATCAGAGCTCCCTTTTCCTTTGAGCCTGTTTCCAGTGATTGGGTCCCTCGGAGCTCGGAGCTACAGCAGCTCTCGCCTCCCATCTAGTGTCCAGAGAAACAACTGCCAAGCAGCTTCCCCTGCTCCTCCAGGGGACACAGCACTCTTGCACAAGGCAGCTGGTCCACGATGCTTACTTTTGTTCCAGAAATTAAATTAAATTAAGCTAAATTACAATGCCAGCTCTTGCAATAACCCCTGGCAGCCCAAGCTTGAAGTACTGCATTCCATGAGATCCACTGCATGGAGAGGGGATCTGCCCTCTCTTTGTTACTTGAAAAAAAAAGATTGTTCTGGGGTATTGCCACCCCCCAAACTTTCCCCCCAGGTACTTACAAGGAGACAGTGAATGGGATTTCCTCTCAGATCCGTGTGCGGAGCCTGCAACAAACTCCAGTCTCTCCCTTTATTGTAGGTGATGAAAGTTTTCACTTGGTTGTCAATCTTCTTGTTAGCCAAGAACATTCCCTTTATCCCTGCTACCTAGGAAAAATTGACATGGCTGAAAAATAGATCAAGTCCACGCAGGTTCTGTGCATGTCCCTTTTTCTCTGTCAAACCCACCAGGGCTCTGGTGGCTGTGTCAGTGTGGTCGGTGTCAGGGCCAGAATTGCCAAAGTACATCAAAGGAAGGCAAGCTGGGGTTCTGGGAAAAAGACAAAGCCATCACAGGTGCAAAGGTGACAAATGGGAAAGAAATCTTGTCTTTCCAAATCATCATGGGAACACGGTAAGATGTCAATAGCATTATCTATATAAAGTGACAACCTGTCAACTGTGTAGGCATCCTTGCCCTGAAAGATGAAACATGTGTAGGCAATTATTTTTCTCTTGCACAGCAGTAGCAGGAAACAGCAGCGATTTTGGCCTTGCAAAGAAAACAGCAACACACACACAAACTCGCAGTTCAGTGTTTCTATTCTCATCCAGCCTTCTCCAGACATTTCATCTAAGGATCTCAGTGTGTTTCATAATTATCAGCATTTCAACAGGATAACTTGGGGCACAGACGTATTTTTATTATGGTTTTGTATTTTGAGGAAACCAAAGCACTGGGGACTCAAGCAAGGCCATGCAGAATGCTAGTTATATCGCTAACAATGAGAGCCTCACACTTTTACTTTTTCCTGGTGTTTTACCCAACAGTTTAAAGCCACAGACCTGCAGGAGGATTTTGCAAAGACATGACGCTAACAGACTCACATTGGAACCAAGCCTAAAAGTATCTTAGTGAGAAGAAAAAAAAAGTCAACCTCAATCCACAACTCACACTGCAGAATGTTCCCATCTTCTCAGCACACTGAAAATCAATAGCCCAATAGCTGCTACAGTTTGCGAATGAATTTGTTAGGCTGTCATTCTGCAATCTGAGTGCTGCAATAAAAAGGGAAGTGAAATCAGGAAAGATAGGGAGAAAGTGGGAAACTTTTTGGTTTCCAGCAAGTCTGTTCAGTCATCCACCTGACCTCTGCTTATGATGTAGAATTAGCAGACAGAATCATTCATCAAGCCTTCTTCACGGATATTATTAAACGACATCACGTGGCAAACATTTATACAGCAGATTCAGAGCTTTTTCCAGCTCAAACCATTTAATTATGTGGCTGGATTTGGATGCTGCAGCTACCAGGGAACAGGACCTTATTGCACTTCTAATCATGTGCTGTGAGACTACTTGCGTGCAGTGCTTTGGTACAGTCCAGTGATGTACTAAGGCATTCAAATAGCACTTTCCTGAATTTCATTTGAAGTTGCATAAAGACTTTGACATGGCTTGCTATAGAGGGTAATAGTCTTTAAAGTAAACAGTTAACTAATTCACTGTTGATATAAGCAGAAAAAAGGTAACCTTTTCAATTTCTCAGCTGAACTGTTTGATCCCACCCAACTAAGTATTCAGGATTTCTATGTTGCAGTAGAAAGGCACCCTGAAAAGACAAGGGTACTCCTGTCTTCCAGTGATATTGCATGAGTAGACAGGGGTGGAAAAATAACATAGTTCTGCCTTTACTACCAGAGGCTAGAGCCTATAGTTCCAGTTGTACTTTGCTTTGTTGCTGTCCCAAAATAGTTCCATTATATAGTCCCTGTGAAATGCTGGCCATAAATGCTTAAAGAGCATTTTATATATCAGGCAATAAATGCGTTCTGAAATCCCGCGATTTTTTTCTTTTTATGATTCTAGTCACGGGCTGGGACTCGAAATCCTTTCCTGAGAAAGCAAAGTCAGGTTACACTGCCAGTCTTGGACAGCTTTATCTTAAAAAGAGCCTGCACACGCTATACATGCTCGCGTGCTCTCAGAAGGGAGAGACAGAACTATTGCACACACAGGGAGCTGTCCAGCCCTGCGGCTCACACAGGCACAGCAGGGAAAGACCCAGGCAAGCAAGTCCATCACCAGCAGAGAGGAAAGGACTCCATCAGCTCCCACACCGGAGCTGTGGAACCCTCACCACCCTGAGGGCACTGTGTGCAGGTACAAATGCTGCTCTGCAGCTTCACAAAGATCCATGTGAGACACTGGAATACAGAACTCAAAAGATATTTTTCATTCCCCATCACCACCTTCATACATCAAACATGTACTTCTCAGCCGACATACATACTGCTAGAAAAATTAGTTCCAGAGTGATAGGCACATATACCATATCTATAGACACACCTCCTCACAGTCTGTTATCACTTCAGCCATGGATTATCACAGGCAGGACTGTCTGGCTGTGTCCAGTCCAACAGACCCATACCATATCACTGGGGAAACAGAGGAACTAGAAAGGGCTCTCAGATCCAGTGGTCAGTGATTTAGCTCTTCCCTTACTCTAGGAGGTGGTTTCTTTTTGTGAAGAGAGCCCAGTGAGACACTGTGAAAGAATTTTTATTGTTTCTTTGTACCCAGTACAATTCCCTGCTGAGCAGCATTGAGCAGATTTATCCTTGATTTAGAATCAATTTAGGAATTACACACACAAACATATTCACTACAATGCAACCAGAACTGACTTCTACCACCTGACAAACATGCACATAGACACCTGCACATTAAACAGGCCTTTCCTGGCATCTCCTCAAATAATGTTGCTTTTTAAAATACACTGCTGCCACCACAGAAGGACTCATTTTGCAATCTCTCCATTTACTTTTAATTTATCTGTGGATTTTTTTTTCCCTGACTTGCCTTCCTCTCCATTTTCCCCTAGATCACTCCTAACAATCCGACGCAGAGAACCATGCTGGCTGGCTCTCTACTCCTTTCCAGCAAGAACATCAAACTGAAAGGAAGGTTTGTGCCAGGTTCCATGTCAGCCAATATTCCTCCTATCTAGATAATCAGTAGATATGACGCTGTAAATCTGATTCCATCAATTTCAATCCAGGTTGCTATGTGGTGTCAGCCGAATAAAACAAAACAAAAGATTTTCTTTACCCCCTGGGATGTAGGACACCTTTACATAATGCAGTAAAACCGCTTCCCCAGCTGACACTAATAAGAGGCAACAGTTTTTCCATGGGCTGCCAGCACTGCGGAGAGATTAATGGTAAAAAATGTCCAAATGACTGAAATGGCAGTGCCCATCCTCCTCCACTCCATCTGCACTGATGTGTAACTCTGGGGCTCTCTGGACAATTCAAGGTGGTTTCCAAGTGGAGGGCAGCTGAAGGAAAACTACAGAGCAGAGCTAATATTGAGACAGTGACGGGGAAATACGGGAAGCACCTTCATCTTCAAGGGTACTCAGATCTACTTCCTGACCTTTATTCTAAATGGTCAGAAAATACCCTGGAGGAGACCTGAAAACAGAAACTGACCCTCAGAACGGCAGCTGAGGACTGAATTTCTCCTCAGCTGGATGCTGTCTCCAGATAGAAAATAGTCAGCAGAACAAGAGATGTACAAGGGCATATTAAAAGTCCTATTCTTAGAAGAAGTTGTCATAGAAGACAATGCAAATTGGCCTTTTCACAGGTGGGCTTAAGCAGAGCACACTTGTGCAGGAAAAGGCTCAGGGGTAAAGAGGGCATCAAAATGAGGTAGGAGAGCTTCCATGCTCATGGGATAGCCAAAGAGTGCACATCTATAACCACTTAATTTCCCAGAATAGTCCTGAGAAAGGTGACAAGGACAGCTGAAAACTGCAGTGTGTCCTTGACTTCTAAAACAAGAGATTAGACTGCTGGAAATGCAACAAAAATTGGAGGAAGATACTCTTCAGGCTGTTGGGAGCTTTCAGAGCAACAGAGCCCATGTGGGTCCAAGCAGGATTTTGGATGAGAAACAGAGTTCCTCTCAGCAACTGAATGAACTATTCCACTACTTTTTCCTATGCATCAAAGAGACCGTACTGGTGAACACAGGGTAAGACCATGCGTTTAGTCATTTGTTGGCTTTGCTGTTCACATGCATATTATGAGACTGACGTGCAATGAGGAGATGGTGCTGGCATCGTGTGAGCTCCTGAGACAGCAGCGAGATGTCTGGAGTTATGACATACCTCATAGAGGTCAATCATCACATTCCCCTCCAGCCCTTGACTGCTCTTGACATTTTCCAAGGCCAGGGTGAAGTAGATCCCTCGGGTGTCGGAGATGTACAGATTGTATGTGTCGTTCTGGTTCCACTCCTGAACAGCTGCAAACACCTGATTCTCGTCTGTGCTGATAACATGCATGTCCTGGGGAAAGAAAAGAGAGGCAGGTTACTAGAGGGAGCTCTGTGCTGCCATTTCCAAGGGCACCGAAGTACTTGGGGAGGAGCAAGGGATATATTTAGGCTGGGATTATATCGGGAACCTTAGACAATATTGCTATATTGAACTATTGTATTGTCTACAGCCCCTGTAAGCAGGTAATTCTGTCCAGGAATAAAAACGTTCCACACCAGCTCTCTTCCGCCAACTTCCAAAGCAGTAATTAACTGATGAGGTGTTAATTGAACATTTACATTGGCACTACAGTGTTATACAGCAGCACTTTCACTCCCCTTACCAACACCTTCATTTTAATGAACACTTTGTCTGAGGAATAGGAAGGGTTGTTTATTTGTTGGGTTTTTTTCCTTTTGGCATCTTGAGTGATTCCACTCATGACTGTTGAATCACAGATATAAAAAAAAAGTAGTGTTTAAAAAAAAATAAAAGGGGTCATCTGAAACGTCTGCTTCTTGCCCAGCATTCAGGAGCCAAATATGCTCAGGATCTGATAGAAGTAGGATCTAATGAGGGAACATCTGCTGTTATCTGCTGTTTCTAATGACAACGTGGGCTGAAGCCAAGGCCCTGGACCACTGTACGAAACAGTACACCCCAAGAAATAGAAAAACAACCCTAATCCTCACTAGACATAAAGAACAGAACAGTAGTTAGATTACTAGCGTTATGAGTGAGGTTTTACTCAGGTTTTACTCGTTCTATTTGTTACAACAGGCAGGAAGCAATGAAAAGATTGCATAAGTAAAGAAAAAACAGAAACTATTAAACCTGATCCCATCTTTCAATGCCTGGAGAAATTATTACCCATTTTATTTTATTTTCCATTACAATGGGAAAAGCCACCAAGAGATTGTTATAATGAAATTCCCAGGCTCTATCGGCCCAGCACAGGCACCCTGAGTTCTTTGGTGCCATAAAAATCTGTGGAGGTAGGAAAAGAAATGAAGATTTCTTAGCACCAGGTGATTCCCAGAAGACTCAGCTCTTCATTCTGTTTTGGGCAGATATCCCAAAGTTATTCTGCTTCCATGAATCTCAGCCAGGGCTTTCTATATGGAAAACCAGGAACTTTTATCAGAAAATATTCTCTTTGGAAGCTGATGCTATGTCTCCCTTCTGCTAATAATACTCTTCAAAAATTCACTGTCTGGTGGCTTTTTAGGGAGGATTAATACTTCCAGATGAAGCCTTGTAATGTAAAAATAAAAAATAATATAATGAAGAAATCTGATCTATAGATTTGTAAGTGGATTCACTGTGGAGTTAAGATTCAGAACAGTTGCTTGTTCCTCCAGATCCAGACCTGAATACAGAGTGGACGAATATGAACTTGATTTACTTCCTTCTTCGCACTGGAGAAAATCTTATCCCGAAAGATGGGCTCATTTTGTGAAGGAACAGACTGGCTTAATTCCCAAGGCAATAGGAAAGGTAATATAAGTCCCACTGCCTTCTACTAATTTTGGCTGTGAACAGACATCCTCTCTCAGCTCCAGCTGTGCCAGTAGGAGTTACAGCCACAGCTGTTTGTCTGTGGCACCTTATTTCAGACTGTCACCCTGGCTCAGCCTGCTGCTAGATCTGCATCAGCAGGTGTTCCCAATGTGCTTCAGGCAGCCCTGGCTAGCACAGCTCTGATCTCAAGTGTTAATTTCTGCATATGTGCACACATGGGCAGGCCTCTCCATTTCAACACAGACAGAAATTATAGCTTGTTTGGTCTGGTGCATGGACTTTTTCATTACCTTGCCATTTCAATCAATAGTTTTGTAATAACTGGGAGAGAGGGGTAAAAAGATACTTTGATCAACACCAGAGAAAACTAAAGGCAATTTCACAAATGCTGAAGAAGCAAATTAATTTATTCACTAGATGCTTCCTGCATTTGATCAGATCATAGTGTAAGATGGAAGTCTAGAGAAGATTCCAATTAGGCTGAAGGAATTTAAGCCTTGGAAAGCACAGATTGAGACTGAATTGGCATAAGATACATAGTGCAGAAAGTTAAAAAAGATAGCATTCCAGCTGTGTGCCTCTGGGGATAAATTAACTTTTCCTCTTAATATGGCCTTGTCCAATAGATGCAACAATGATGCACAGCTTTGATCTTCCATCAGGATGTGCATCCTGAGGCTGAAAGGAGGTGATGAATTTGAAACAGAGGTACCACATGCACCCATCCCACTGCTATTCAACCCAATACCTCTTATGACAGGTCATTTTAAAAGAGAAATTGCTTGACTAGCTTCAGCATTTTCAAACGTCTGCCCAGTGCATTGGTCTAAACTGGAGTAAATACACCATGTGTGTACATTTAAGGTGATTCTCATGAATGACTCTACCGTGTGTGACAGAGCCCACATTGTGGAGCTGTGGTACAGGATAGGCAGCATCAATTAACACTGCAACAATTAACAGGTTTCAATAAAGTCTATTTACAGGATTAACACAACCTGCATACACAGATGCAGGCATCTGCTTGAATGGAACAGAGTTTCAAGTTTATTTAGGCTTTTAATCAGATGAGCTACGAGGCTGTTAATGTCAACAGGAATAATATTTCAGTTTGATTTGCTGTAGGCCATCCTGCCTGAGCAGCAGCATCACCTGCCAAAGCTGCCTGCTGTCACATGCCTCAGGTTCAGGAGGACTGACACACAGAGACAAAAAGCTTAATATTTCCATCTTCAATTCCAGAAGTCACTTAGTACTGTTTACCATATTTGGCCCCTCTTTCTTAGCTGAAGGAGATAAAAGAGAATTTGGGCATAAAAGAAGCTGTATGTTCCAATTCCTTGAATAATATAACTCTCTGTGCATTTTTCATAAAAGTGACTACCTTGCTTTGATAGCAGCCTCCTAGACAGCCACAGTTGCACTGCAGCTCCTTCCAAGCCAAATGCAACCCTTCAGCCTTTGAAGATATTCTGAGACTGTGACAAAGCATCTTTCTTTGGGTCAAATAACATGAATATATTGCTCCAATTCCTATTCTCTGGAACACATTATAATTTAATTGTAGCACATTTTCCCTGTGATCTCTTTGAAAAAGTGGACAGAAAAATAAGTGTGGGCTAAAGGAAACAATAAGTTTAAAGCAAACAGTGTCTCTACAGATGGTCTGAATCAGCTGTAAATGACAATTTTTATTTGGCTTCTACAACAACCACTCTAAAATACAACTCTGTTGCTAAGGGCTCCTTCAAATGACACCTGTTTAAATTTGATCTGAATTTACAGAGTAGTTTCTTCTTGCTTGGACAGGAAGTTGCAAACCAACCTATGTTAACATGTGACTTAAAATTTTGTGGCAGACCACAGGTCTCCTGTGTCAGAGCTGAGACCTCATGGTTTCTGGTACGGTCCTCAATGTCCTGCAAGCACTTCCAGGTGCCGTGAACAGGAGCAAAGGCTCCAACAGCAGAATAGGGAAGTTTAGGGCTGGGTTTGAGCTACAGTCTGTTTATATGGAGGTCACCCAGTCAATCCTATATAAACAATATTAACTACAAACAGGTCCACTGGGCTGAGGAATCAAAGACAGCCAGTTGTGATATTAGCCAAGTTATCCCTTTGAACATTTCCACCTACAAAATCTGGTGCAGCTTCAGCTTCTAGGAATAGGCTGACCTTGCACTTTCTGTTTTTCCTTTTGACACTCCCTGGGAATGTATTTGCCTTCTGATGTTAGGCCTCATATAGAATCCATAGGATCATTTGCAAACTTTCAGCTTAAATTTCATTTATGGCAGACTATATTAAGAATGAAAAGACAAAAAAAAGTCCTCTGTCTTTGTTAAGAAGCCATTAGGACCCCAGCTGCAAATTGGTGATTTCTTCAAAACGGAGCTAACCTTTCATATAGGTCTTTCAAAAAATTCAGCTTCAGAAGCAGAAATATCCTTTCGGGCTCCAATGCTAATTCACCACTGTTAATTAGGCAAGATACAGAGCAGGCACACAAAGACATCTTTTTGCTTGGTTCCCATTAAAATCTACTAATGAGGTAAAGCACAAAAAGCAACACATACAAGATAGCGAGAGAAGGGAAATTTAAGAAAAAAAAAAAGAAAAAAAGAGAATTCCCTCCAAAACATAATTAACTAACCATAAAGAAATGGTAATTGACATGGGCTGTGGTATCTGTCTACATTTCATGCTCATGCCCTTGATTAGCCAAAGTGCTGACTTTTGGTTTTAGTCCTTCCTTGCTTGCAAATGTTCTGTGAAAGAAGAATGCTGTTTTCACTCACTGCATGTCATCTCACAGTTACTTGTGTTGGATTCAAGATCTTCTGTGCAATCAAAATATCTGCAGGCTCATATGGGCACTACAGCAGCAGCAACCCACCTTGGGCAAGGAGTACTTTGGCAGCTTCATCTGTGCAAATGGACTCCTCCTATAAGAAACGTAATAATGTGGTCTTCCTCCTGATGTCAACTGTGAGAGAAGCAGGAAAGTTATCATCAGGTTTTTCTTAACCTTTATGTTATTATCAGAAAGAATATCAACAGCTGTTAAGAGAAATACCACAGTGTGGTGGCAATGGCTTAAAACTGCAGCACTGAGGAATAAACATTGATCCAACTGACAGTGTCTGGAAAAGAAAACAAGAGGAATCCCATTTTCAGCTGAGACAAAGGATAGAATTTCATGTGAAAACTTGTGAAAAGTAAAGACCTGGCTTCAGCTGGGCCATTATGTGACCTGCTGACACCACAGCTGCCCTGCGCCTTACCAGAAAACTCTCTGCTCTTTGCTACCTGCAGAGCTGCCCTGTTGGCTCTTGGTTAGATCAGCACATTGCCAGACATGACGCCTGATTTCTATTTCTGCTTCCAGGTTCCTGTGTGGCCCTGGACAAACCATCACAGGTATCTGCTATGAGATCAACTAAACATTCACAGGCATGGAGGGCAGGAGAAGCTTGGTCAATTTGGCATTTTTGTGCATCTGGCCATATCCTTAAGTGCATAAATACTGACAGCAGACCTCAAAAATGCTGGGTTAAGGCAATGTGAGGTATCATTTTCTACCACTTATTAGAGGAGGGAAAAAGAAAGAAAAAAGCTGTCAATTTTATCTGGCTTCCAGTGCTGCTGAAGTATAATCAATGTTTGTAAAGTACTTTGAAATCCTTGGATGAAAGATACTGAAGAACAAATATTCCAAGGGATTCTCCGTGCAGAACTTTGCTTTAATTGCTTGATACCTGAGCTTATCAAGACTTTTCTTTAGTACTAAGTGTTTTAAAATGCACTACAGTAGTTTAAAATGCAAGGTACACAGAGGCCAAGTTCATACCAGATTAAGTAAAATAAGCACTATTTCTCATTCTAAAGCTCTCCAACATCTTTTTAAGGGAATTGGGCAAAAGTTAGGGGAGTGAAGGCCAGAAATATTTTTTAATGAGAGAGTGTGAATCCGTAAATAAAACAGTTTAGTAGGAAAATAAACTCCCATTTCTTTATCCTAGTGCATTTAAGCCTACTGATTCTCATTCCAAATGGCTTAGTTGCAGAAAAGCCAGATGGAGATGAAGGAAGGAAGGGAAGGCTAGAAGGAGGGTGTTCATCTATCCTTCCAAGCAAACACAGCCTGGCATAGCGTTATTCCTCCTTTGAAGAACAGAAGGGACAGCACAGGATCCAGCATCAGACAGGATGGCTGAAGAGAAATCCTCCAGCTCCTGTGTCACTCGAGCCACAAATGCACAGTCATTCTGGAATGAGAGAGCATGGCTAAACAGTGACTCCTGCCCCTGTTTTCCTTGCCACATAAACATTTCCTTTTTGCCTCAGACACACCAGGCACAAAAGCTGTTCTGGAGAGTATGTCCCAGATTTGTTTGTGGATTATTTAGACTGGTGCTTAAGACTGAGTTCATTAACTGAAGCCAATTAGCAATCAACTAACCCAATGTAAAATATCAATCCTCCCTCTTCCCTCTGCTCACGAGCATGCTAAAATGTAAACTGTCTGGAAGCCCAGTTCAGTGCTAATGATCTCCAGTTCACCTCCACAATCCCTACAATTCTGTTGTTATTTTTCTCCTATTCAGCTGACATTAAATGGACACTGGCAGCAGCCTAATGAACCCACAGTGGTTCAAATCTATTCCCCAGCTCTCACCTGGAACACAGCTTGGCTGTGTACATCCCATCTTCAGCCTTTTCACTATAATCACAACTGAGGCATGACAATAAAGCCTGATTACTCCTTTGGTGCTTTCCGTGACTCCCTCCCTCCTTTCTTATTTCCCTCTCATACTCAAAAAAGCTTTGGTCTACTCCCTTGTAATAGCAAAAGAGTGATACACCACTTCCAGCTGGGAGGTTTAAGCAGTAATTTTGGAGTACTGATGAGATTGCAGGGAGTGGCACAGACCGTACAAACTCCAGGCAGGAACTCTACAGAACTCTACAGTGACAAGAGCCTAGAGCTTTTAGGAACACCTTTAGAATTGTAACAAACTGCTAAAAGCCACTCAGTGCCTTTACAGGTCCAGTGTTGACAGAGTAGTTGCGAGCTAGCACACATGCAAAGGAATGCAAGAGAAAATAATAGAATATTGAATAATGTAATGTAAAATAATAGAATAAATAAGAGGAGATGGTGTTCTGCACCTGAACAAAGACATAATCACCCTGGACGATCAGGGAGTTATGGTCAATGTAGCCTGGGAAGGGTTTGCTGCGAGTGGCTTCACTGCAGTTCTGCATCTTGCAGGTGATGTATTGGGCATCTGAAAGGAAAGAACAAAAACAATACACTTGAGATCCTGAGCACAGATTCTTCCTGTCATAAACCTATTTGCTGAGGCAGCACCTTTGCTTCCCAGATTCATGTGACGTGAATTGACAACATCTATTCAACACCACACAACCCTTCTGTACCCTACATCCTTTGTAAATCCACCCTTGATTACTTTCTTCCTTTAATATTCTTCCTTTTTTACCTGCCTCAACCTCCCATTATTTCTTTCATTCTGCCCTAGATCATACATTTTTACCGAAGGTGAGCCTTTTGTGATGCACATTTGTATTTCCTACAGCACTTACGAGTAATTCAGATCAACTCGGAAAGTACCTCAGACCACCTCCTGTACACAGGTTTTACCTACTCCTCTGTTGACAGTGTAGGTAGATGCACTCTGGCAGACCTGGGCAATCATTCCACACTCTCTTGAAACTAGAGGCCTCAGCAATTTCAAATTAAATGGCCTAAATGCAGCCATCCATCTCCAGCCACGCAAGCCATCTCATACCCACTGTCACTGCGTGGGATGTCCTCACCTCCTATTCTGAAGCACTGTGAGGTGCTCATCTCATAATCTGTCACCTGAAGAAAAACAATTTAAATTTCTTCATGGGGGCAATTTATCCTAAAATACAGAATCAGATTCTCAGTATTCTGTTTGGGCTCTTTCAGATTCACTAAGAATTTGCACTTTGTTTTATGCCAAAACTGATCCACGGGAAGAACTATTTTGGCTTTTTAGCATTAGTACTTACATGATAGAAACACTACATGGCATTAAATGTTAGAAGTACTTCTAATCATTTTCCTTGGAGAGACACAGCCCCTTGTTTGATATAATTACCACCTTCAGATCAGAGAAATAGCATTTTACACTGAAATAGAAATGGCTGGAATTTTACCATCTTGTATTTAATCTTGGTTTTAATTAAAATCTATCATTTGATATTTCTTTCCTTGAGTCTAAGGTCTGTTGACTTCTGCTTGAAACAGACACGCAGGGTAACGAACCTTCAGGAAAGTTTGATGAGGGATGATTTTTCTCCAGCATTTGCAGACTTCTTGGAATACATAAAGTGCTAAGTATTATTAGTCACTGCCGTTTATAACATTTTATGCTTTCGCAGATCACTGCAAAACATTAATGAATACAGCCTGGGCAGCGTGATAGAAATACATTTCCCTTCAGAGTGAGATGATTTTTTCCACATCAGCCACGAGAGGGCAGGGAACGACACAATTCCCAGGCTGCTCATTCCAGCGAGCTCAGGAACGTTCCCTTTCAAAGCTGTTCTCCCCTCTGTCCCTCTGCACCCAGGAGGGAGGGGGACAGGGGGGCCACAGTCTCTCCCACCACCCAGCAGTGCTGTGTTGTGCAGAAGACAGAGTATTGAGAGGTCACAATAAGGTCTCCTCAGAGCCTTGTGTTCCCCAGGCTGAACAATGCCCTGCCAGCCTTTACAGGGAGAGGTGTTTCAGCCCTGTGAGCATCTTCTGGGCTTGCTGCAGCAGCTCCACACCCATCCCGTGCTGAGGGCTCCAGAGCTGGACACAGAGCTCCAGCTGGGCTCTCTCATTCTGTCCCAACGAGGCTCCTGAGCGGAACTTGTGCCAATCCTGAGCTTCAGCAAAGCAGCCTCAGACGAAAGGGTCTCACTGCCACCTGAGCTGCTGAAAAGGCTGGGTGGCTTTTCACACATGGAGTCGACCCACCAAGCACAGGGATAACACAGGATCAGACCTCTGTTTCCCATATTGTTTCCTCTTCCCCCCTTCACTGTTTTCTTTTACTTCCACAGGCACCCCAGGTGTCTGGGACACACCAGGAGGAGACTGCAGTGCCATCCCACTTCCCATGCAAAGGGTTATCCAAGCTGAGAGCATGGGGAGGCAACAGGATGACTGTTTCTGGGACCAGCCAGCAAAGAAGATTAAGGAATCTCCTCCACAAGAGATTTTAAAGAGCAGGCCAGGTTGACATCCATTAGAGTTGACTGAGGTTCTTTCGATCCTGCTTTAATGGAGGAGTGGGGACTGTCTCTGTTTCTGCTGTGATCACAGGAGTCTGTGCAGCAGTGATTGCAGCATTGATGAAGATTTACCAAGGCAATTCCTGTGAACTTTTACAGTGCAATTCTCCATGGCTTCAATTCTAAAATGCCAGTAATAACTACTAAAGGGCAGAGCACTGAAATTGCTTAAGCTAATCTCCCAAACAGCCAAACACTGAGATGTGCAGAACAAGAAAAGCTCCTTTTGCTACAGGAGACAGAAAGAAGGAAAAGCAGACTTCTTGCAGTGCCTGGTTCCCACTTTATTTTCCTAGGGGAAGATTTTCTGTGCTCACATTAACTCAAGGATTTTTTCATTTCATTCTCACGGACATTTTATGTGACTCCATTGGCAGAGGTTTGTAATTTAGCATTAATTAATGTCAATTAATGTATTCAGTTGCTAAGCTCTGGAATTAATTTCATTAGTTTTCCCACACAGATGTTTTCCCTGCCATAGGTAATTAGGACATTATGCTTTTCATTTCCAGAACCCTCACCCCCAACAACAGCTGCTGTTTTTAATATACAACAACAAAGTCACACTGTGCCTGGAGAGAAGAACATAGCAACTCCCAGCTCTTACACCCCCAGACGCTTTGATTTTGACAGGTTTAGATACCCAGAGTAGGAATCTTCTCAGGGAATGGCAGCTATTTCTAAAGAGGAAGCAAGAAAAGTCACAGAACACAAGAACAGAGGAGACATCTTGTAAGGGAAACCTCTGAAAAAATTAATCTGTTTCAGTGGTGAAAAAGAATTGCAAACGCTAGCACAGAGAAAAATTTAAGAGCCAGGGGGACCCTGTGCCATGAAATATTTTAGTCTTTTCCATGCTCCATGCTCATACGTTCTTAATGGAAATGGATCCAGCCTGTCCCAGAGACATTTCTTGGCTCAGCTGGTGGAGATGGAAGGTTATTGGTGGTTACTGGAGGCTGATGAGCCCCTGGGAAAGCAAGCAGGAGAGTTTTAGATCCCTTCCTAAAGTAGTGGGACTTTCTTCAGGATATTTTGTTGCTGAGTGCTATTTTGGATTAAATATCAAACCCTAATATCCACTGCTTCCTAGTGTAAGCTTGCATGTATATCTTCTGAAAACCTTATTTGATCACAGGGAGAGTCAGAGAAAATATTCCCTGTACTCTGCAAATATATAATTTATATTTTTCTTCTCTTTAATTCATTGAGGAATGTGTCTTTCTCTCTACCAATAAACCCACTGAGGACAAATGAAGAGTTTTATATAATGCAATCGATGATCTGTGTCTCTCACAGATTTTCTGTGGAGTATCCCAGTTCATTACTGAGCAACTTAGACATTAGGGATAATTTCTGCTTTTGAAGGATGACTGGAATCCTGTAATTAATGAACCATAAGAACATGGTAGTGACATATGAAAGACCCACGCCTGTAACCCTTGTCCACCAGTGACAGAAGTCTGGTTTACCTAAGCAGTCCAGGTACATCTTCAGAATTCAAAACCTCCCATGGCATTAAATTCCACAGTTTAATTAAATGTTCTCCCATACTTTAATCTTTTTTTTGAGAAACACACAAAATGACTGTTCTTTATCCATTTCCATCTGGCCTGAATGTTGGTTTGTGAAACATTCATGCTATGGGAATATGCTCACAAGTCTCCAGGACTCAGCAACTGCAAAGCAATTAACCAGTAATGAAGATCAGTGAAACGAAACCATCCCATTTACTAACTACTCACAAATCTGGTTTTATCCTGCTGCTACTCTTTCTTCATTGCATGTCAGCATCAGAAATCTTTCTTTACATAGGGAAGTATATCCTCTGCCATTTCTGGCATAAAGCTATATTTAGAGAAACTAACAGATGTCATTCTCCAGGACAAATACTAATCATGATCAGGAAAAAACATTAATCACAATCAGGGGAAAAAAAAAAAAAAATCACTGCACAGGTTTAGGGCACTATGGGAATTAATTCACCCCTGTAGCTACATTAGGAAAAAATTGCCAGGGTAGGTTGCCTACTCATTTTTTCCACAACAGTGATTATTTTTTTCTTCCTAGCAATTTTCTATGAAAACAGAAATTAATGTGCTAGTGCAACATTGTGATTCAGACACTATTGGCGAGATGTTCAGACCCCATTGATCAGCAAGAAGAACATCTCTGCTGGCCCCAGGTGAGACTTTGGTCTTACCTGCATCACAGCAGCACCTAAATTACCTTTCAGTGAGAAAAGTTGCCGTGTAAATCAGGACAGCAGAAGAAAAGCAAAGGAAACAAAACTACTTTTTTAATATCATGAGCTCTCTAAATTTTTGCCAGCACATTAGAAAACCCCTTAGCATTTTTCATCCACATTAAAAAAAAAAAAAAAAAGAGAACTTTAAATAATTTGGTGTCTTATCTACAAAAGCAAATGCATGTTTCATAAATGTATCAGTTGTTTTACTGTCCATAGAAACTGTCATTTAGACATCCTCTGAGTCAGTTTTGCCATTCTCTGGAGGGCTAGTGGGCACCCAGTTAGTCTCCAAATGCCTTGTAGGAATCCATCTTTCTAATTTGCACCAACAGTCTGGATTCCTCAATAGGAGCCACCTGAATAAAAATTACCTCCCATTTAATTACCTTGAATCAGGCCTTACTGGTATAACCCTACCAAGCTCAAATCAGATATGCCTCTTAATTTTAGGATCTTGTGTGTTCTTTACAAACCTGAACCACACATGCCATTAAGTTTATACTTTCTGAAAGCACTTCAAGTTGCATTTGAGCAAACCTAGATTTAGCTTCCGCCATCACCCTGCCTTGCTGGCTGTGGTGCTGAACGTAACAGAGAAGCTTATTGTGCAATTAAGAACCATAGGGGATTAATTGTCTTACTGGGGTGTTGACCTGAAGCCAGACAAAAAAAAAAAAAAAAAAAAAAAAAAAAAAAAAAAAAAAAAAAATCACAATTCCTGCTGACTTTGCTGGCTTGCCTTTGATCCTGTTCCAAAATCAAAGTGAAACACCAGGGACACCCAAGAGTACAAATGGAAATGTGAGATAACATTCATGTGGACTGCTCCCAACCAGAAAAATCAGTTTTACCACTCTGCTCTCAGCCCCAGATTGGTCTGGATTGGGCCTGAAGCCTTTAAAAAATAAACAAAAGCATCACATTCCACAAGGTGAAAATTTGTGTGGTGCTCTCCAAAACTTATACAACCGGATGAAGAACATAAATGGCAGAGATTAGCTCTGCAAATCTGTCTCCACCAAGAGAACTAAATTGAGCAGGCTGTACTCAGCTTGCTCATCACTACCTGCACCCTAGTTTGATGAAACACAGTGTGTTCAGGAGGACTCAATATTTTTTCTGGATCGCGAGAGAAAAAAAAAAGTAGGGAGAACATGCACTCAGGAACAACATTGCTAGCCAGATCCTCAGCAGGTGTAAATCAACACACCACTGAAGTTATACTGATTTATGGCTGTTAAGAGACTCTTGTTTTGGTTCTTGCAAACCTTTTACATTATGTACATAAGCACAATAAATAAAATGCACAGACAGATCATAATCAGGGAGCGGAGAGACAGAGAGTTACTGGTGTTTTAGCAAGGAGAGTCCAATACTGAGGTTGCTGCTGTCAGATGTTCTCAAAAAACTCAGTCAGGGAGACCCTGTACCCTGCTGCATTTCTACTTCTCACCTAAAGCTGCAGTTGTACTATTCAGCTTCTGCTGGAAAAGATACCAGCACAAAAATGAGGGGTTTTTTCTTATCTGTATTTAGTTCAGCAGGTTTTTGCTTAGCCCTATATTTCCACTTCAGGATCTTTTAATTTATTGTATAGACTATGTGATTGTTTACACACTACTCCCCTTTCTTTCCTTCTTTCTCTCTGCCTTGTTTTGGCAAATCTACCTTTTAATTTAATCCCTTTATTGAAATTTTACGCTTGGTTAACTCTCAAAAGAGATATTTCAAACGAAGTATAAATAAGTAAATGAAAGAACGTAAAAAAACCCAAACCACAAAATAACAACAACCACAACAAAACACTAAAAACCCAAGAAAAATTATTTGCAGACTATCCTCAGTTTGGAATAAAGGTATCTTTCTCACTTCAGCACACTTCACTCCATTACCCCACTAGTAGAAACACATCTGCTCCACTCCAGAGGTAAAGGTTTGTTCATCCATTGGAGGGTGATGATTACTTTGTGTAGGAAAAGGAGGCCGATCTAGAGCTTAGAAGAAAGCTCTGGTGGCCAAGAGACCTGTACATACCAAGCTGGCCATGGTAACTACAGTAATGGACCCTGTGCTCTTTGTCTGTCTTGGCCTTAAAATCCTGTGACCTGCAGTGCTTCCAAGTATCTGGCAAAAAATGCTGTGATATGTTCCAAGGTTACTGCTTCCAGTTACCCACCAGAGTCCTCTGCTAGAGACCAACACTCCCAGGAAAAGGGGCAACAGAGCACACACTTACTGAAAATCCAGCACATTTCCTTATATTGCAAATGAGGTGAGCTGGGGACACCCTGATTCATGACCAGAGGTTTTATGCAAATGACTGATTTACAAGAAGGGTCACCAATGGCTGAAGGTTTGACACCACTGACATGTTTGTAGTTTTGAGACTGATGAAACCAAAAAACTTCAGTTGGGCTGCCTCAAAATTAAGCTAATGTAAGTGTGCAGAATCTGTTACTAGAGCTCAGTTGAGCAATAATTTGTTATTCCACAATTCTTTTTACTTATATGCCTGACTCCTCAGTGAAGCCAGCTTCATCTACCTGTTTTTTTGTTTCCACTTTAAGAGCTCTAATGAATGTTACTAATTTGTTAGGAACTCAAGAAGTGTTTTGCAGAAATGTTCTATAGCTGTGCAAAGGGCTCTTATTTCAGCCTAAGAGCACAAAAAAGACTGTTCAAGGCATTTGGAGCATGGCACTTTCTCTGCCCACTGTGAGCTGAATATACCTCAAGTGCATCAGCAGAATACAGCTCCTTCAACATCACTTGTAGAGCCTCATCTCGATCTCAAATTGTTAATGACTTCTAACAGCAGTATTTTGTGCTGAAATAGACACTGTCCTGTTGGAATATTTTCTTTTTATTTAGCACATCCCAAGAAAAAGAAATGTTGCTGCCACATAAAGTAAGTGAAATTAAGAGGAGACAAAATAATCATAGATCACAAATTATAAGAAATAGAGATAATACGTTCTTTCACTGTCACTAATCCTTGCATAACTTGAAATGAAAAGGCCTTTAAAACTTTATGGTCTCTATCGCAACTGTTTCTTTTCAAAATTCATCTTCCAAAAAATTCTCTTTTAAGCTAGATTTCCATAAGTTAACCAGATTACCTTACAATTAACTTTTCATATATTTTTTAAGTTTCCAATGACAAAATTCACATTTTAAGTAACATCACTTCTTTTGAGGGTACAATTCAAGGGAGAACTTTATCCATTTAAAAAGAATTAATTGAAGGCATCATTAATACTTCTGTATTGCAAATGGTAGAAACTTTCTTGTTACATTGCAGGAGAACTGCTATTTACTGGGAAAACAATATGGAATTAAAATGACTAGATCTCGGGCAGCCAGGCTTTCAGTGTGATGCCTGCCTGAGGCAATCCGATGTTGTGGAAAAGAAATCCATGGAGAAAGATCTGCAAAGGCAGTGGAGCTCAAAGATAAACCTTGAGGAAGCCAGGATGGGAGGAGAAAAGGCCAGCAGGTGGCTGAGGGTGCCTGAGAGAATTTACAGCCAATTAGGGGAATATTTTGGAGTTACAGGTAAAGGAGGCTCCTGGAACAGAAAAAAAAGAAAAATCCAAACCAAAAAAACAAGCACCTCAAGAGGCAAAGCAGGGAGGGAAAGGAGCTGATGAAAGTGAAGGACAATGACAGGACATGCAGTAACAGTGAAGAATGCACATAGGCTGGTCATTAAAAGGTTTGTAACGTGAGAGAAATTAGGTATTTTCAAAGGTAGCACCTAAGGCAGAGTATCCCTGGTCTGCCAAAAGTATAAAGCTGCGAACAAGGCGATGTTATGTTCTGTGTGAGCAAACAGCGGCTAGACTTTCTGACTCAGGAACTTCTCTTCAATGTCATGTTCCCGTCAACAAAAATCAAGAAAGAAAAAATAAAAATGTTGTTTGTAGTAACTCCACTTACTGCTTATCACCTATTCTTCCTTCTTCCATGTCCTCGGCTCCTTTCACAGCCTGTTAAACCCAACTTTTTACCTTGCTGGAAAGGTTTCTCTTCTCACAGACCTGACTTGGAACAGCCAAATCACTCATATTAAATGAGTATATCACTAAAAAGAAGTGAGATTTCTATTGTCACACTCAGTCTCACAGGAACATGAGGAAAGCCCAGGATACCACAATATTTGGAGGCTGATGTACTTACGACCATCCACCGTCCTTGCCTCCAGGTGCACAAGGTCAGGCTCTCTTCCATTGCCCATCATAGACCTGTGAAAAACAAAGACAGGGAAAAGGGCATTAAAAACAACATATACCATGAACAGCTGAGATATTACTTTCAAAGGAGGTCCTGTTTAGCTGGACATAAATTCATACTCACAAATAAGAACTGATAATTTTGAAAGAATTTTGGAATTTTCCCTAAAATGAATAGTTTAAAGAAATTCTACCATTTTATCAATGTCATTGTACTTATGAGTTCTTTATTTCTGACCCCTTCACTTCTTTCCACCTGGAGACTTGCTCCTGCTCTCACTGGCACCTGAAATGTTGATCTTTCCCCTGGTTTGGTCAGAAGGATCCATTTCATTTCAGGGTGGGATAAAGAAGACTTTAATTGATGGGATAATAGTATTTGCCAGCATACTAATTATAGCTGTTCCTTTATATTGGACATTTTATGCACATTTGCTTAATTGACACTCTTAATGATCAATGTTCCCTCATTAATTAACAAGTTTTAAAAACTCATTTTATCCTGAGACATTTTATCACTTCTGATCTAATAAAAACAGTGTTCCATTAATAAAAGAAAAGTCACATTGAAAATGACTGTTTGTTCCCTCTGAATTAACGAGTAACAAAGTAAAGACTTTGAGCACTGCAAATAAGGAGTTTATGGAATTAAGCTTTGCTTCCATGGTTGAGGTTCCCCTGGACCGGCACTGTTGGCTGCATCAATTCCTGGAAGAGTCCAAATGGACAGTGGTTTGATGGACAGCCTGAATTATGGAAGTACTTGACTGAGTTATGTGCCAATCCCATTGTACAAGCAGCCTCAGCAGCATCTCTGACAATCAGCCTTGCTTCTGGTCTTGATCCTATCAACCAAGTCACAATCCTGGATTAAAGCTAAGGGTTAAACAACCAGTTTCTTTTTAGCTGCCTGACCTCCTAGTCAACAGAAGTGTGAGGGAAGACACACATTCATTTCCACTGATAGACAAACTAGATGTTCTCTTCAAAGCCTCATTATTTTTCAGGAAATCAGAAGAGAGATTCAAACAGTGATTTAGACCTTAATTCAGTTCCCACTGACTGCAATCAGAGGCACCTCCAGTGCTTAATCATCATGTGCATTAACTAATAACTATTATAAAAATGTTAACAATAACATGTCCTGATTAATCCTTACCTTTGCTTGACAAAATATGTAGCAATTCACTAGCAAGAAAAGGTTTTGTTCTTCTTTGCTGGGGACTGAAGTTTCAGAAAATACTCTGAGCCAGCATTGCTTTTACCTCTTTTCCATTTTTAATAAAGTTTATGGCAAGGTGTTATTCCCCTAAACATTCAACTTCCACTTGAAATCTCTCCTCTCTGGTAACTGACACCAAGTGAGAGGGGGAAGGAAGCATCTTCCTAAGGCATTTTTATTATGCCTGTTATGTTCAGCAGATTTAGGGCCAAAACGCTGGGCCTGCTCATTACAATTCAGCTCAACATAGACAGATATCAGTGACAAACAGCTCTAAAAAAACTGCAGAAGGACAAAGCCTGCACTGTGGCATATCTCTTCTTTATTCTTTTTTATTTAAATAGGCTTTAAACACTGGAACTGGAATATTGGAATAGCCCACCTGAACTGGGCTATTGCAGAAGACAGTTTTGTCAGTTCATTCCTCCTTCTGACCTCACACACCTCTCTGGGGATGTGAACTCTCCAAAGAAACAAGGAATATATTCCACAAATTTGAGCATTTTGTCTCTTCAGAGCACAGTGGTGTTCATCCAGCACAGAACTTGTTGCCCTAGTTAAAGCACACAAGTCTACACTCAGGTGTTTTGTGAGTTTCCTCCTCATAGTGCATTTCTGACCCCAAGAAAAACCTCTTCTGCATCTTCTCGGGCAAAGACAACAGTTTTATGAGCCGTAATTTACATGAAACTCTTAGGTGTCTTAAGAGCACCATATAAAGACTTGGACCCCTCGAGCCCTGAAAATAGCCACCTGCATATTACTCAGTTTCACAACAGCCAATACTGGGACTGTAGAAGCTTCAACTCAAGGTAGAATTAAGTCATCAGCTGTTCCAAGGGGGTACAGAACTAGGATGGCTGAAACAGGACTGGTGATAAACCTCAAGGGCTTCCTTTTGATATCTCTTAATCCCTGTGACAGAAATGTGATGACAAAGATGAAAACTTAGATCCAGAGGAGGAAATTCCTAATGCCAAGTAGGACATCTGAGGTATAGTCAAGAGCCATATTCATGTCTTCCTATCTGCCAGACCTTTCTCCCTACCTTAAAAAATACACATTTCACTGCTTTGATATATAATAGGTTTAATTTATTTGTGACAGCACAAGGTCACAGTCAGGCCCATAATAGTAAATGACAACATGAACTACCAGTTGTAAAGAACAGGCAAAATACAAATACACATCTGCTGAAATCAATATTAACTGTACAGAGCTGACAGCCAGAAACATATCACTTCCATCTGGATTCTGCTGAGAGAGTACTGACCAGCATTTTTGTAATGCCACATTTTTTTGGATCATGCTGTCTTGTGCCATGGTAGCCCTGAGATATTTCTCTACACATCCCTCCATACCACCTGAAAAGCCACATAAAGTAATACTCACCTTACTCAGCTATACATTACAGGTATTTAACTCTGAACTAATCACACTGAACTCTCTTTCCAGGCAGAGAGGTGAAGCAGGCAGTTTTGTATTGTGGATCAGCTGAACAGTGTTAGATATGACTTTAGGAGAAGAATTTATCCTAGAAAGGCCTGTTCCTCTCCATGGAATTTAAGATGTCTGGACACCTACACACAGACACTCACATGTGATCACATAAAGGTCCCAAAGAAGGTAACACAATGGATCTGAAATATGTTTATTACCAGATTTTAAAAACACAAATTACAGTTAAGCTGTGGATTGCAATTAAAGGGGTAATTTAATGTCCTGAGCAGTCCTCTTCCTGAGAAATGTTTTATACAGCTTACATCAGCCTTATTATTTACCTTATGACATATAAAAGCCTTGGAGACATTCAGAAATGCAGTCTTGACCACAGTGAGCATGTACAGGAGATAAATATTGTGCTTTGGCTGCACTGCCCCCAGAACATTCACCCTATAGGAAGACAGACATATCCTTTTACATGCATAGGACAATCTGTTCCAAAAACATCTGCTGGAAAAAGGTGTTAGGAACTGTAGGATATATATCAGAAATCTTGAATTTTTAGTATGTCAACCGAATCAATCACAACACTACCAAGCATCCAGCTGTACTATCAGTGCATTTGCTTGTCTTTTTCATTTGGCTGGGGAAAAGAAAAATTCTTTTCATTTCTTTTCAAAGAAAAATTCTAAATGATCCTTAGAAGCTGAGAAAATCAACATACTTCTACAAGACTGAGTATTATAAAGGAACTGTTTTAAACCCATGGCATCAGTATGAAAAAGAAGGAATAACTGATTACAAAGAAATTCCATTCCTGACCACACTGGAAGGTTCCTAAACCAAAGCTAGAACGATCAAAAAATACAAGTTTCACATGTGGAAGAAAGAAACTACAGGCTGGATTTGCCCAAGATTACACCAAAGCCTCCAGCTCAGCGTTTTTAACTCGATACAAGTGCCCACTATACTTCTTTATCTTTTGTGCACGTGGCCAATGCACCGTGGTCCATGTAATGCTTCACAGGATAGACAAGGAAGAGTGATGAGTGCTCAACTGAGAAACCAAGCACCCTACGAAGAGCAGGGATACAGATGAGCAACATTCTGGGACCCACTCTAATACTGATTTCTCTCAGAAATTTCTTAAAAATAAACAACAGTCCCAAATTTGCCATTCTCTATTCTGAGCAGCTTCTGTTCACAATGCTGGCAGTTCTTTCTTCTCATATTTCTCAAATCCATTCTTCCCTTTCAGCATCTGTTCTCAAAGACCAAGCACTCATATATCTACAAACTTTTCTTCTTGCCTCAGTCTATGTTTTCACTTTGTGGTAAAATGCCAGCATGTCCTTTGTCCGTCCCTTTAATCTCAGGCTTTCTGTAATACTCCCAGAAACTTCAGGACACCAAGGATATCCTTGCAACACCCTTTCTGTTGAATGGTGCCTATTGTATTTTTGTGATTAACTTATAGTGTTTTGTTGGTATAATTGTCTGAATGTTTTGAAAAAAGGAAAAGACAGAAAAGAAAAAGAAAAAAAAAATCTTTTGGGAAAAGGAGGATTTAGGAAAGCCAAAGGGAGTGCAAGGCAGTGACCCCACTGCCTTTACACTGAAGATGCTTACATTTTGAAAAATTTAGGACCCCCACGGTCCTATTACAAAGTTGCTTCCTAAAATTTTAATCACCATCAAGCCTGCTAAGTAGTTATCTGCACTTGAGAGCCTCACAAATCGATACCACTGGCTGCAGCACAGTAATTGCTCTGAATGCAGATTCTACATCCACCGTGAGAAGCAGCGCAGGGAAAAGACCCCGAATCATCCCCCGGTTTAGAACTAGGCTGAATCAAACAAAAGCAGCCTGGCACTGCCCACTGCACAGTAAATGCTAGTTGGCATATTTCTGCAGTGACCAACCCCTTGCCATCTTCTCTGTCTGAAACTTTTCTAAAACGTTGGCTTCCTTGGCCTGTCAGCTCCTCTGAGCCAAGAAAATTCAATAGAGACCCTGTTATCCTGGGGTTTCCACCTCTTCTATCTTTTTTCACTTCTAGGGACAAAAGCAATTGTTTCTGGATGCTGGGAACTGATGAGGCTTGCAAGGCAGTCAGACCACTCAGAACTGCAAAAAGGCATCATTGTGAAGAAAGTAAAAGCTTCTACTTGCTGCACCTAATTTCAAACTACCATTTTTTCATAAACAATTAACTTGAAACACCAGACAATAAGGACTGCATCTCAAGTATTTGTGCATTCTGGAAAGTAGCTCTGGGTGCCTGTGGCTTTGGATCCTTGACTTCAAACACAGTCACACTGCATCTGGGACTGTGTGCACGAGAAACTTGATGGCAATCTTTTCATATGTATTTCTTGTATCTTACATGCTCACAGCAGCCAAGATCAAATGTCTTTTAAGACAGGCAGTAAAAGACATTCTTATTTTACATTTTCAGTGCAAATGGCCCAGAATGCCAAATGCTACCATGACCAGTGTGAATGTCCCTCATTCTTTATATGGACACAGAGAGCTCAGGCAGCTTTCCCATGTCTCAGAGAAGTGACCAAGTACAGAATTAGGACTCCTATGACCATAGCTCACCTTCTCTGGGGGGTAACCAGGCATGGTTTATTCATGCAGCAAAGGCTGGCAGACAAATGACAAAATAGCATGTCTCTGCTAAGGTGGATGGAAGGAGATCCACACAGTTCTGGCCATCTTATCAGTGCTGAGTGGCAGTAACTCAGATGTGGCTGCAGTACAATGCCAAACAGAAAACCGACACATTGGAAAATGTGGAAAATCCACTTTGACTACTCAGCATTAAAAATGCTCATGTGCTTCTGCTGCATTCTGCACATGACTTTGTTCTTACCATGCTATATATTTCAAGATGTCTCCTGACCCTCAGCATTCCTTCTTCCTAGTCCAAATTTGAGCAAATTCCCATCTCCACATATAGTGCATTACACAGGAAGACTAACGAGCTGCAACAGACAGGTGGAAGAGGGAATGTACTCCTAGAGATCCTTATGCCAAAGTTGTCCTGTGAGCATAAATATTCTAACAAGCTTTATCCTGTCACAATAAAGCTATAAAGTTGCTTTGTTCAGCACACGATAATGGCTTTGTAATTCAATTATTGGTAGAATTTGCCTTTGGGGATTTATCTTCCTTTAGCCTCAGCATTCATGCGAATCCCTTATCGTAAATCTTGCCAATGCAAAACCAGCTCCTCCACTGCCTCTAGGACATATCCTGTCACTTCATGTTAAAAAATTGACACCTTCCTCCAACTCAGTGAATGGCAGGGTTTTGGTTTTGTTTTAAAGGACAGAATGAAAACAATAACAGCGAATGACGCTCATGTTGTCCTCAGTAGCATCAATTTTTTGGTTCCACTGATGCTTCTGTAACACTAAATTCTAATTGCCATTCATAAAAATAGTAACATGTAGCACGGAACAGGGAGCTTTTTGTCCAAAGATACAAAAGTACTTGACAATCAACCTTTAAGTAACCTTCCCTGCATGCTACTGATTTGTTCAAGACCTATGGAAAAGTACAAGACAAGCAGACCAAGTTAGAAATAGGGGCTGAGGAAAATTTTTGTTCTCAGCTTTATAGATAAACTTCTCTGATTAGTCAAGAGCACAGGGGCCTCATTGATTTGACCAAGATCACACAGTTGCTATGTGGCAGAGACAAAAATAGAGCCTGAGAGTCCTCCAGGCTCCTTTTTCTTTTACTACTATATTGACTCCATGAGGACTTTGCAGATACTCTCTGTTCCTTTTTCTGCTTGCAGAGGTCAGTGAATCTGCCCCAGGGAGCTTAGTGTGGGAGGCAATTCTTGAGGTTTCTTTAGTTCAGTCCCTATTATGTGAAATTTCACAGATTTTACTATTCCTGGAACATACGTTAAAGAACGCTTTCTAGCTTTAACATCTCTTAACCACATCCTCCTGACGTGTTTAGAAACACAGGCACAGATTCCAGATAGGCATAAATCAGCACTTCATTTCTTTCTATCTGGCTAATAAATCTCCCTGACCATAATTTAATTAGTTTTTCCCTGCTACATCTCTGCACTATTCTTTCCCGCTATGTCCACTCACATGAAATGACACAATTTTGTGCAATTCAGCTGGCAGCCACTGGGCTGAATCCATTCTGTGGTTTGCTTTACTCATTTTGTCACCTTTTCTTTAGAGCCGATAGAAAACAGCAGCGCAGTGAGTAAAGCCCAGCATCTCCTGATTGTGCCACCTCACAGCACTGACCCAGAAAAACAGGTGGCTGTTGCTGCTAACACTAAAATAGGTGAGTAGAAAAATGGGGGGAGGTCAAGGGGAGTCACTTCTTCTCCCACCATCATTTTTTACAGCCCTAGTGCATGATCACCCATACCCTTCCACACTCTGTTGTCTGCATACCCCAAATCTTGGAGGGCAGTAGCAAAGGAAGATTTCTCCCCTGCTGCTGTAACATCACAGTTCTGTGGGAAGTTCTAGAGAGGAAACTTGGCTAGAACTCTGAAATAGATGGATGTGGATTCTCAGGAGGTAGCTGTCTACTGCTGGGAACACAGGGTGGGAGGAATGCCTTAAAACAAGGATCTAAACTGAGTGGATAAAATTCAGCTACCAGGATTAGATCCTGATTTTAAGATAGCCCTTCTATCCTATATCTCTTTCTCATATATTGCAGGAAACTTAAGACTTCAAGCTGGCTTGAAGAGAGAGGAGGAGCAAAGTACCGTCTAATCACAGCCTCTGAGCTCCCCTCCTTGCTCTCACAGACCGAACCTACCTGATTTACAGCTTCTCTGCTGGTGCACTCTAATAGGATCACAATTTCCTACTGCGTTAAGACCATGTTTCTAGCATCTTGTAGCGCTGTGGCCCAGGCAGGCAGCTCTGGAGGAGGCCAGCAAGTCATTTAGAGCAGGAGTGGAAAGTCAGCTCTGGTAACACAGTGCTCATTAAACATAGAACAGAACACAGCAGAGCAACCTTCTGATGCAGATCTGGACAAATCCACAGGTACCTTGAGTGCTTCACCTTCTCCAGGTCTGTCCTTTATAGGTGCAGACAGAGAAATCAGCTGCTTAGTCCAATGCTTGCTGCAGACTGGCACAGGGCAGGGTCCTGCCCAGCACTGAAGGCTCCTGCTACTGATCCAAATCAAGATTTTGAACCTGGTATGTGGATGCCTGCCTAGTCCTGCAGAACTTTAACGAGGGAAAGTGGATGATGCAGAAAAGATGAAGCTCATGGGAGTCTGTACTGGGTGATTTTTTAAGAAATATCTGCTGAACTGGGAAAACTAAAACACATCAACCTATGCATCGATCAGACTGGGCTTTCTAGGTCCCAAAAGGCTTATTCACATGAGTATTTGCTTCGTTTGGATCTCCTGAAAACTGTCATGGGTATCTCTGGCATGTACCCATAACTACCATATTTGAGCTCTGAAATACATCCATTTTAAATTAAATTTCTTCCCTTCAATGCACTGAATAAGGCTTGTGTGTTAGATCAAGTGGATGATTTTCTGGACAGGCTGTCACAATGCACTTTGATTGGCATCTTTCCCATCAGCCTCCAGCAGTTGCCCTGCAGTGATTAAAGGTCTTGTTCAGCCATACACAGCATCGTTTGTAAACAGCCCAGACCCTGAGGCATTTAAATTGCCTCAGCCCACCTGGGTGGGCGTGCAAATCTCACCAAGCCAAGACCTGACAGGAACACAGGGACAGTTCACCCAACTTGCTCCAAATGCTTGAATTTAATGAAGTTTTTAACAGGGCTTTGACACCTCATCCCCTTGATTTTCAGCTCTTTCAGCTGCTTCAATGAACACAGTCAGAGCTTTTAAAATACAGTCTCCAGCCTCCTCTGGAAAAGAAAATAGATATACTCTATAATTATACACTGAAGATTAACTTTCATTGCCACTGCTTATAAAAGAAACACAAATATAGCCCTATCTACTCATCTGTCCTCCCAGCTGCTTACAGGTTTTTCTTCCTTTCAGTGAGTGAGTGTATTTTTGTATTATTTGATAGGAAAGGTTGGTTGGCTGTGTCTTTTACAATGTTTGCCTCCATTTTATTCTCCTCATGCTCAGAAAAACACAAGACTAGCTGTGGTCTCTCCACACTGAGTGGAGACCTAGCAACATCTCTTACCAAACTGACCTATCTCCTTTAACTTCTTCAGGGAATCATTATCATCACGGACACATGACCCTACTGGAAATCATAAATGGTGTGGGTTGGAGTGGATCCTAAAGATCATCGAGTTCCAATTCTCCTGCCATGGGCAGGAACACCTTCCACAAATTGTGTTGCTCAAGGCCCCATGCAACTTGGCCTTTCAACTTCCACAGCTTCTCTGGGCAACCTGTGCCAGAGCCCCACCACCCTAAAAAATAAAGAATTTCCTCCTAATGTCTGATCTAGACCTACTCTTTTTCATTACCATAACTCTATGCCCCTGACAAAATTCCCTCTCCAGCTCTCTTGTAGCCCTTTTTAGGCACTGGAAGGTTCTCTGAGGTCTCTCCAGAGCCTTCTCTTCTCCAGACTCAACAAGCCCAGCTCTCTCAGCCTCACAGGAGAGGTGCTCCAGCCCTCTCAGTATTACAGCCCTCTGATCTTCCTGAAGGATGAAGTGGTATTACTTTTTTGTTTCTCCTACTTGCTTGTCTGGGTGTAACACTCAAATAAGTAAGAAAATAAAATCAATACCACTGATAGAGATAATGATTGCAGCTTGATGATCTAATTTAATAGCTGGGCTTTTCTATTGTTCATTTTATGTTAGTTTTTAAGACACTTTTATTATTTGATTTTATTTCTTTCCTTTCCCTCCAAGTTTCTCAAGGTTAGGTTTTGATTTGAATTAGATGAGAATCTTTTCAGAAAAATGTCTCATTTTGATTAGAAAACATTACATTTTGCAGACATTTTAATGAAATTTTTAACTTTTTTTTTTTTTTTTTTTTTTTTTTTTTTTTTTTTTTTTTTTTTTTTTTTTTTTTTTTAAGAAAATAATTTCTGATGGAAGGCATGACTTGATCTGGGGACCAGAAAAACAGACTGGCTTTAATGACCAACAAATGCCCGCATTTATATTTTTATATTTTGGCCATATTGAACTGTATGCACTTTGGCTGGGTTTTTTTTGCAACTGCTGGTCATGGATGTTTGGATTTGCAAGTCACAAAATATTACTACTGAACTTTGACTACATGACTGAACCTTTCTAAAAGGAAGAAAAAAGGAAGAAAAAAGCAATGTAATTCCCAAAGAGACTGGTTCACCACTTTTGTTTATATTTGCATTCACTACAAACCAGCATCTACACCAGCAAAATTCCACAATGGGAATTCATACCAAAAATCACCGAGTATCACAAAAATAAATTCAGAAGTATTTCAATAAAGCATATTTATCCAACTCTTTTAACTAGGATCTTCTGCATTCTCTTTCCCTAATGCAACTGCATTAGTAAACACTGTGCTATCAGCAATAATCCATGTATATTAACTTGTTGTTTTTGTTATTACCCTGCTGAATTAATATTGCTCAGAATACTCCTTCCTAGTAATTAGGGTATTTTCATAGAGCAGAGTTCCAGAATTACAAAGTACCTTGATAACTTTCATGCATTTTTCTGTCACAGTGCATTTAACAGCAAAATCTCAAGAAGCTGCCAGAGAAATAATAAAAAACATGAAAATTGCAGATTCAGTGCAGAACTGCCGTGCCTTGGGCTTGTATGCAGAGTGGATCCTTCCACGTCTCCACCTGACACACAATATGGGGTTGACTCTCTGAAAGGCTTGCATTTTCCTCAGGGTACCACTTCCACATCCCTAGGTTATGCCAACAGACATGTGATGATACCCAAATTACAGCAATTATTGGAGGTGTCAGTTCTAGAGTAGTCCATCACTAAAGCCTGCCCAGCCACAAGCATGTCCTAACAAGCTTTCAATGAGGTAGAGAATTACCGATCCCTTTTTTCAACTTTTGTTTTATTTTGGGTTTTTTTGGTGGAGGTTTTTTAAGACAAGAGATCTCCAGTGACCTCTGATTTTAAAGGTTTGACTTCATCTGCTCATCTCCCACCTGATATCTCCTTTCACAGAGTGACATTACACCTCCTTCATCACAAATGTGGATGTCAGGGCATCACTTAGAGCTGCAAGTCAAAGAAAAAAAAGGGGAAACAGAAGAGCTTTGAATAAAAAATACTCTATTTCCATATTAATGACTCCTCTTAATGGAACAGAGGATGCAAGAATAAAAAGTACATATGGGCTACAAGGAACTGAGTTGTGTCTACACAGAGTGCTTTCTCAGAGTTATGTATTAAGTATTAGACTGTTTTAATGTTTTACTTCAGGGGTTTAAATTTCTCTGGAATGGTAGGAGGAAAAGGTGCTTCACAGAGCACCCAAAATATGCAAAAAAGAAGAAAATTGTCTTGGCAACAGATATAAGAAATGCAGCAGTAAAAGACACTACAGCTTCTCTGACAGTGTTTGCAGGTAAAACCTTCTCAGGACTAAAACTAGCAAGCTCAGGAGTTTATTCATCAAACTCTGAGTGACCCACAAGCTATTTACAAGACAACATGACAGACTAAAATGGCAATGAAAATATCAGTGAGCAATCAGGAAAACGCCTCTTTGCTCTCATCAACCATTCAAATCCACGTAAAAGTCCAAAGTCTTCCAGGTGCACCTTCCCTGTCAAAACAAGCAGCGTAACTAAATGCAGCCTCAAGAAGGCCTGATGCCAGAGGCATTGCTTTGCGTCTTCTGATTTTAGAGAAGTCCTAGTTTAGAGAGTACTGGAATCAACCTGTAGTAAAGCAACTTCTCAGCCTTCCTTAGATATCAGCATATTTCCCTCATTCTCTGCCCAGTACAGCTGTGTCCTGGTTGATCCCTTTAAAGCCATGTGATCTAGATAAAGCACCAGGAATGGGAGAGAGTATCCCCACACTCCGCTTTTCTTAAAAAGTTGTGACTTCAGGACAGTTCACTACTTATTTCTGCTCTTGAAAATAAGTGAAGTCAGTCTTCTGACTTTTCAGGTTGATTAGACTTGCCATATTTTCAAGCCAAAAAATACATTAATTAAAAAAGCCCAACCAACAACAAATCACAGGGCACTGAGCAAGGCTCTACCCAACTTGTACAGCAGCAGTGGCTACAGAGATGGTGCTGCAGAAATCTGGATTTCAACTGTACCTCTGCACCCTCCTATGTCCCAATTCCCTTTTGTTTTCTTGCCTAGAGAGTCAACTGTGACCACACATTGAGTGCAAAGGGCTTCCCTTCTGATTCAGCATTTCAGTGCTGTTTTATCCTCAGGTACTTGGCTGTATAGAATGGAAATGCATATTAAAGCCCAGGTTGCCCTCTGTGGTGCTCTCAATTACATATGCACAGCTGTTTTCTACTGTGGATGTGTTTGAGGACAGTGTCCACAGAACTGCAGCTAAAAATATTCTTTTTGTCATTATGGTCATAATAAATACGTCAGAATGAGATGCAACAGTGTCTCCACAAATTGCATTATTTTCACTTTTGACAGCAGAAGTACAGTCTAGCTTACACTGAGGTGTGTTATGCAAGGGGCGCTCTGTTCAAGGTGAAAAGAGAGGCTTGCAGTTTCATGCTTGGTGAATGGCTCTAGGGAAATTAGATGGGTGGTTGGAACATCTTTTTCATCTTTTAACTTGCTCTTTGCCTTTGAAGCTCCATGCCCGAGTTCCTTTACTTGTTAGGTGCTAAGAGGCCTTCAAAGTTTGAGCTCCACAAAAAAGGAAAATGATAATTTCATCATTTTTCTTATTGCATGCATCCATCAGCTCAATTCACAATAAACGAGAATGGCAAGCAATGACAGGAAACTTCAAAAGGTTTTGAATATTCTACAGTACATGGGAACCAGGAACAGCAACAATCTTTACAGCTCTTTGACCCCCTTCAGAGATTACAATTTTGTTGGATGTCTCAAAGACAGGGTACCCAGAACTTCTGTGACTTTCTGCTTTTTTTAGACCAGAAAAAAAACCCAAATGTGTAGAGCTCTCTGTTTGCATCTGACATTCTGAGACCCTGTTAGGTGTCCTGCAGGAAAGAAATAATTTATAAAAACACACATGTGACTGTCTATACAGACACTCCCACAGAAATGAGTTTAAGTTAAAAATGGAATTTAGCTTGCATTAGCTTCAGCTAACACAGGTTCTGAGAAAGGATTAAAAAGCAGAAGCATCAAACAAAATCTCTGGTATATCCTTTGCAGACCAAATAAAAATTCAACTTTAGAAGTAAATTTGACCTAGAGCTCTTACTTCTTTTATAAATTAAAAGAAAATATTTGACTGAAACACTCAAATCTTGCTATGTTAAAAATCAAAGGTTTGACATAAATTTATAGTTCAGAAACTACCATGCTGGTCTCATTTTAATCCCTGGGTTCAGCTCCTCCCAATATCAAGATAACTATTTTATCAAAAGCTTCTCTTCTAAAGGCATATCCACAGGACATAAAACCACTTCTGCTTACAGGCAGACTAATGCCTCCATAAGGAGCTCATGAGAATTCCTACAGATTTACTCCAAAACACAAGCAAACCTTATCTTTGATTTGGACTATCCAACCATGTGTGTAGGAAAAAAAGTTCAGCACTTCCTTCATTCCTCAGCTTCCTTTTCCACATAAGCCAAAGTTACACTAATTGTGGTCCCTTTCAAGGACTAAGTAGGTCTAACTGTAATTAAAAGCACAACACCAGCCACTAGAGGATTTCTGTGGCAGAAATGCTGGTGTCCTCCAAGATGCCAAGATTTCAGGCTTTGTCCCTTAATTGTAGCAGGACCACACTGAACTCTTCACTCTCCCATCCTAAATCAATGCTTTCTTCAGACTATTATTCAGTATATTTCAGTTCTGCATCGCTCTTAGATCGAAGACCCAATATTCTGGTGTTGTACAGACACATAATGCCCCTTTCATACCAGTTCTAAATTAATCTCAACGAATCAGCAGCACAGACTGCATCCAGCCACATTGCCTCCCAGACCTCGTTCCAACACCTCTGTAAGTGTGGGGAAGTCATGCCAAGGAAATCAGGAAGAGGGTTTTGCTCTTACCAGTAGAACCTGTTTGGTGTAACTCCCTCGTGAAGAAGCAGCCATCTTCTGCCAAACTCCACCGAACTGAATAACTGTGGACAAAAAAATTCAGCCATGAATCACAGTAAAACACAGAGATACCAGAGAAATTAACCTGGAAAACCTCTCGATCACTTCTGAGACAGTGACTTGGACTTTTATTTCTTCCAGTCTCAAAGGGACACACCTGGGGCAGCTGAAACATGTCTGTGGTGCCTTTTATTGGCTTAGACAATACAGAGATGTGTGATATGGGACACAATTGGTATTACCTGAGGGATCACTTTATGGGCACACCCAACAACCTGCCCTGAATGAAAATTCATCATCCAGTTGCCTTCCTCAGAAGGACATTGTCTTTCCATCAGCAGTGCCATCCTTAGGGAAATTCTTCAATCTGGCACCAAAAAATGTTCTAACATGCCCAGACTTCCCTTGCAGGACTGGATGAGTTCAAATAGCACAAGTTACTCGTTCCAAGGAAACCCATGATTCTCCCTCTGCTTTTGTCCTTCCCCTGCAAACAACATGACACCTTCTCCTCATCTGGTTACGCGAACAATATCCAAATACATCAATCATTTCACAAAATCTTTCCATGGTAAATACCAAACCAGGCTGAGAAAGGTCAGCAGAAAGGCATGTTTCAGGTATTATAAATCCTTTGGCGTGTCTTTGTGGAATGATATACAAATGTTAGCATTATAGAGCACTTACAAACAGCTGCTCGCCCTAAGTGCTGCCATCAGGTAATTCTCAGAAGGCCAGGAGAGCGAAGGATCACTTGGGTTCTGTTATTTCTTTTGCTTTATTTAGCTTCAAATTTATCATATGGAAGGATCGAGAGGCAATCAGCCCTACACTTTTCTTGCAGATTCATCCTATTTCCCCTCCTTCCTTTTCCTGGTAGACTTGGTCAGTCCCCTTTTCTGGCAAGGCAGATGTTGGACATCGTTTTTTGAACTATGATCTCCCTTTTCAGGACAGCTCTTAAGGGATCTTGCATAAAATGCAAACGCTCTGAATCTTTATGTGCAAACCATGGCAATTTTGTTTTGGATCACACAGTGGAAGTGGATTGGCAGGGAAGAGAAAGATGGATGCTTGGGACAACAAATGAGAAGAAAAAAAATATTATCTAAAAGCTTTGGGTTTATCAGAAAGATGATTTGGATGTATTTTAAGAATTATGAGACTGGGATATACAAACCCTTGAGGTCTTATTTGGATATTAATTCCAAATGCAAACCCCAATATCCCTCACATTTCCTGTGGTAAAAACTTGGAAGAACATGGGGAAACTAATTACAACAGCTTTTTAGTAAACAGTAGACTGGCATGTGTTAAAATTTACTTTAAAATATGAAAGCTAAAAATTCACCTCTTTCATCTCCCTTTTTCTTGAACATTGTCAAAGAAGAGAGAGGGAAGAAGGTGGAGGGGACAGAAGATAACAAGAGTAAGAAGAGGGAAAACATTTGGTTCTGTGGCTAGAAATGCATCCAATTTTAAAACTTCAGTGAGTCTGCTATTTTTCCTTAAGTAGAAGATTCTAGATACATTTTTATTTGAAAATTTAGGAAGCCCTAGCTAAAACAAAGGAAAACCTTACTTTTTAAAGTGATTTGAGGTCACCTATTCAAGAACTTTACCATAACAAGAGGCATTTTCCCTCCTTCACATTTAAAAAACATTTCTAGACCTGTTTTTATAATTGCTGCAAGAAATAAAAACATGATAACAATAAGTTATTGCTATTATAGATCATCTTTCTGATGTCAATGCTTTACTTGTCACGGCAAACTCATTTCTTCTGTGCCACATGCTGCCTTTGACACACAGTAATCTGAGTTTCAATAAAGCTCATATGATCCCTTAATTAAGAACAAGGAGCAACCCAAATTCAGCAAATACCTCTATGTTTCCAGACCTGGAATAAATAGCATATAAGCTTCCCAGGGGCATTGATGTTCAGATGGCTGAAGTCATCATATTGAATCTTGTTTTCCCACTTTTGTACCCCTCACCCTTACCCCTCTCTGGTTCCCCTGAGCTCAACTTTCAGCAGGTCATTCCCTCTCTGAATTTGCTGGTGACAGGAACAGCATCCAAAATGAATTAATTACAGCCTGCAAGAGCTTTCTCTGCTCGTGCAGCATCCTCCTCCACGCCTGCAGCCCCACTGCAGTGCCAGGGGCTCGCCAGCCCCAATGCCAAGGCTTCCCTCTGGCACAACTCCCTCCAGAGAGGAGTTTGCCTGCTGCAGCTCTCAACTCCTCCGTCAGAACAGAGGATGGGATGCTGCACAGCACCCAGGCAGCCCTGCTTTCTCCTCATCTGTGCCCTGAGGAAGATGTGATTCAGGCGAAAAGTGGAGAAATGCAAGAGTTTCTGAGTCTGTTTGAAAGGTAGGAAATGGATACAGCAATTCCACTGTCAGGGCTGGACTCAAATTAGAAGCCAGTGCCCAGTGAGCTGGAGACAGCATGTGAGTAAAGGCAACAGCTCTCAAAGGGAAATATCAGCTCCCTGGGAACCCATATCCAAAGCTCTCATTGTCTTTGATGAGACACTTTAATAACCAGGCTTTAGAAGTTTTTTCATCCTCTGCCATTATCTCAGCACCAACCATGGCCTTTACTGACTCATAGCAGCACAAGCAGCACTAATGTATCCTTAGCAAAGGGGGAATTCCCCACCTTATGTACAACCATTCCCCCCCCCAAAAAAAAAAAAAAATCTTTGCAGTAAAGATTTTTTCAGATACTTCATTCTAAGTATCATTCATTTTTAAACCGAGTTTATTCAGTTGGACCAAAAAAGAAAAAAAAAAAAAAAAAGAAGCATTTGAAGGCTAGGTTTTTGTCAAGTATTGGTTATGATACAGCTGGGATTATTTTTCCCCTTTTAGCAATTGTAGTGCTTGTACGGATATTTTTTAAACCCAGCATGGTATTTTGTTCTTGTTACAAAATCCCTCCCCCTCCTGGGACTTCTTGTGATAGCCTTGTGCATGCAGTCCCTTCAAAGATGACATTTTGTTTTCTTTGGCAAGTACTGCTGTCTGATGACAATTTGCATTATTGGACTGAAGTTAGATAATATTCTTTGCCACACTTATTTTTCAACCACAGATAGAAAAGGAACCTATTAAAATTTTATTGTATGTTTTCATCTCAGGGCCAAGCTGACATTTCTGTTTTCACAGAGACAAAACTGTTATGAAGTACAAATCCTCTATTGATCTCTGAGATTTGACCCTTGCTCATCAGGGAATAATTCTCTCCTTGCTTCTTCTCTTGTACATTTATTTTTCTGTGTAATACGCAGATTTTGTAACAACCATTAACAGTCTGGCTTTGCTTTGTTTTGCTTTTTTAGATCCTAATATTCTGTGAAGTAGAAACCCACCACCTACCTCATTTATATAAGAAAACAGAAATGCAAAGGAAAAGAAAAGGCTGCTCTGAGGTTACAAATACCTTCTGAGGCTGAGCAGGGATTCAAATAAACCCTCTGAATGGAGAGACAATTCCCCAGCCCTCTCACAACATGACACCACTGTCTTCTGGAGCAGGGAAAGCTGACATCTGAAAACTGAACCTCTTTCCTTATCTACGCCAGACGCGATATGATACTCCCCCTCTCTCTTTTTTGTTTCCCAGCTCGTGTGAGAAGCAGAAGAGCTGCTCATGTGGATTCATAGGGATAGTGTAAGCTTCACCTTAAAATACTTTGGGATATCAAGGTAACAGCAGGATATAGTTGCCACGGAATCTTCTTCTCTTCTAATTTCCTGATCTTTCCAACACTAATTTCAGACTTGATTATTTTTTCTTTTCTTTTGCATTTCACAGTATAAAAAAAAACCAACTAAATTCTATAAAATATAGTGAGAAAACATGATGTTTTCCAAAATGTTCCACTAAGAATAACTGGGATTTATTTGACCCACCCATTCTGATATAATGCCATCTGAAGGGTCATTACACCAGTCAAGACCTGCCATTGCCCCTTCTGCTTTCAGCAGATTACCTTTCCTAGCCAAAGCTTTCATGTTAGGAATCTCTTGTGCCTCCATGTTCACTTTAGTACCTTTACAGATTGCTGCAGATACAACTGACCCTGAGTGTCCACGATGTTTCAGCATGCAGCATTTAAACTGATTGGATTAAATATTTGATTATGATGCTTCTCCAAATACAGACCTTGAATCGTGTGGCAGTTCCGTGTGCTTCCTATGCTGATGAGGATATTAAATTTTATACATTGATTTAATCTCATGAAAAAAAAAAAATGCACACAGAAATGCAAAATCTGGTTAAATAAAGGGTGATTTAAATTGCATGTTGGAAGTGACATTAGGGAAATACTTTGAGAAAGCTGGTAGTTCCTATTATTCTTCTTTTGCTTAAGAGATTTCCCCTAAAAAAGTTATAATGGAATACAGCATGGAGTCTAAGTTTATTTGTTGACTGAGTTTATCAACTTGGGTATTCTAACATTTAAAAACGAAAAAGCTCTCTTTCTCGCACCTCTAGTTTCCAAGCACTCCCCACTCATTCTCCCTGGATACAGATCAGACCAAAGCAAATCAATCCATACTACATTATTGACCTAAAAAACCCAGATGCAACTGAAAAACTAGCTCAGAACAGCTTTGAAAGCACTGGGTTTGATTCAAATTCACCTCTAATTCCATGAGAAGGTTTCTATTTGTGAGTACTCCTGATACTTTCTTCACAGATGCTGCCTTCTTGACTCTTACACTTCTGGTGTTTCTATGAGATTAAAACTAATGCTATTCATGGTGTTTCCCCCACACCCCTTCAAACAGAATTTATTCACATACAAAAATCCTCAGAACACCAGTGCACCTAAGCCACAGATTTCGCACTGGTGAACCATGTAAAGATTTTGAGAGATCATTTTCTTCCTCAAATTTCAAATTCACCAAAGAATGCAACATCCCAAAAGCACAGTTTAGTTTTAACTGTAAACATAACAGAGTCCAACTGGATAAAGACAATTTTTTCTGAAGATGCAACAACACAATTGTTGCACAATTGGAAATAAATTCCAGCAAGTCTGTCTTTATATCCTCATTCATTTATACAGAATAAATTTATTGCTGATCAATTGTACTTCACCACTACTACTTTTACTACTACTACAAATGCAGGTGCATTTGAAGAAATTCTAGTCTTCTACAAGGTTTCAGTCATTATTCTCATTGTTCATAAGAACATTTTCCAAATATTATTAAACCGTGAAAGACCATACTTTTGAACTGATATAAAATTTTAGGAAAGCAAAGAACAGTAGGGAAGGCATCACATGGATTGCTGCAATTTGGTGATGTATTTCTCCAATTGAAATCTCTCTTGCATTTCTTTTGCTTTCTATGCAGTCTGCAGAAAAAGTGGGGTTAGCGCATCAGGGAAGGACTTCAGATTGAACATGTTTATATATGTGTATACAATAATCCTTCATGGTCTTTCATACCCTTTTGCCCCTGACTCTATATGTTGGATGAAAAATTATCACAGTGGGAAAGAAGTTTCCACAGCGGCAAAAGGGACATCTCAAAACAGGAATGAAAAGGAATGAGCAGGGATTTGGATGCACTCATGTTCCCAACATGAATCCTGTGCAGCCTACTTGGGTATCAAAGTAAGTAGATTAAATTTAAAGAAATTGCTGCATGGAGGATTTCTTCTTCAGAGCAGCCAAAGGCTGGGATGCACGCTCCTATTCCCATAACCAAAACATGGAGCAGGCTTTTCTCTTCCAACACTACGTTTAACAGAATGGTATGTTTTGTATAAAAAAGAATCTGAAATCATGCATGGTATTTCCCTCCTAAAATAAAGCGTAAGACTCATGAATAAGGATACAGAAACAGGCTGCAAGGCTGATATTCATTTACTTCCCTGACTTCTGATTTATTTGAAAGTTCCACAGTTAAGAAGCTTAAATACCCTTGAAGCAATAAAGTTCACAGGATGCTGCATAGACTTTGAACACTTTAAGTTGCAGGCAATGCATTAATCACGCACGTGGAAGCCATCAATACGGTTACCCAATAATTGGTGTTTATTGGATGCTGATGGAAACACATCAGAGTGATAAAGCTGTCAGATACCTGCCTCACAGCCCACTCAAACACCACTGCTGTCTGCAGCTCTGCAGCAGCTTTTGCTGATGAACCACACACCTCTGCAAGCAGAGTTGTTCGGTACGGTCATAACACAGATTGCTTTTGTGAATACTCAGCACGTCAAAGCATCCTGAAGATGACCCTCAGCTTTCTTCCTACCTACCCCTCAATAACTCCTCACACTTTCTCAGCTATGAGCCTCATCACACAGTGTTCTGGTTTTGTGGCAGTTTGCAAGCAACTGCTTTGGGATTATTTCCTCAGTTCATTCAACTCATATGCTAAAAAAGCAACAGGAAACATATTTTTTAGCAGGATTCTGACTGGCATATATATTCTAAAGACAGAAGGAGCCTCTAGTATCATCAGTGTGTTCTCCTCCTAGCAGATGCTGCAGCATCTTTACCAGTAACTGAAGTAATAGAGAGAATTATTCAGGCCAACAACTGATGGCTGAACTAGATTGTATCATTTGGAATCTCAATCTCAAATCCACACAATCTCAAGTCCAAGGGATGATGAATTTACCACTCTGCTTAGTATGGTGTCCTCAAGGTTAATTCCTGTCTCTGCTAAAAAATACTATCTCGGTTATAGGCAACAAGGTACCCAGCACTTGCTTTCTGCTGTGTTGTAAATTTACTAAGTAGATTCATAATTGCTTAGATAACTGCAATAAATAAGTGCATTTTTGTTTAAAAAGTGTATCATATTCGAATGAGAACAGAAGAGAAAAGGCTTACTACAGCAGGATTAAAGGCAAAGTGTCAGAATTTTCACGCACACATGCACAACTTTAAATTTAAAAATAAATTATTGTTTATAATTTGCATTATATTAAAACCTATGGCTTCAAGTGAATGTAGTGCTGGCAGGCACTTTGTGTAATAAGAAACCAGAGAGACATTGGAGAGTACAGTCAACCAAGTGACAGAGACAGAGAAAGAGAAGGCAGAGGTGAGTCATCTGTAGAAAAATGAAGGGAGCTGCTCAGCACCTCAGAGATCAGCATATCTAGTGATATGGAACACATGTTTTTATTCCTAATCCATTGAACCATCCAACTCTGATGGAAAAGAAAAAAGTAATTTTTTTTTCATGGAAGTAGGAAAAGTGGAGTTATATAGAGCACAGAAAATCTTGCAGTGAAACAACAGATCTACCCTGAAATAAAAGTATGTACCCAAGGATCCCAGACCAGAAAAAGAACAAGTTCTCTAAGGGTAAAAAAGGCTGATGTTTATACAGTTGGATAAGCAAGGACATATTGATTTGCCTAAAGATGAGTGAGTCAGTGGTAAAGAGCACAGTGATTACTGCTTGAGAGTCTTTCCTTCTGTTTCACTGATCACACTCCTGGCCCAGAAATCTATCTTTCACTGGGCTCTGGTAGTTGATTTTTTTTCTTTTTCCTTTTCATTATTAGAGTAGGAAACAACATTAGAGGTTCCTATCACTTTTAATTCCATTCTTTATTTTAAATTGTTGCCCCAGCACATTATGCTTAGTGAGGTCTCTAAAAGACTGATGGGTACTCTAGGAAACTATATTTTACAGCACAGTTTGTACGCTGGCTTATGGCCAATTTAAAAAGGAAAGGAAAAAAAAGAAGATACAATCTGGCACCATTATTCTTCTTCTGATGTCCCTTCCTTGTTTATTTTCAGAATGCTGGTTGCCACCAAACGCTTATCAATTTGGCTAGAGATAGCAAGGCATGCTCGCAAAGGGCTGTGTGCAAGATGTGTTATCAGGACGCCTAACAGGTGTCTGGTCCTCACACACAGCCCTAGCTACCAATATGGGTGTTTCTGTTTCCTTAAAAACATAACCACATGGAATCTCTTAAAAACAGGGAATAGCATTCACAAGGCCTCTGTGTGGAAGGCCATATCCACCCAGCACAAGTGCTGGTAACCCAGGAGAGTTATCTAAGATTGTGCACAAAGTGCTGCATTGCAAGAGCTGGGGCAAGCAACTTTTAATGCACAATTACTTGTTACTTTTACATCTTCAACAACGTGTGTCAAAGAGAATCAACTCTGCTGGAAAACTGGTTTGGATTATTAGTGGTGCCCCAAATATTAACACAAATAGTGCAGATTGTTGCAGGAATAATGCCATAGGGAAAGGGGGAGTTATTCACATGTTAGCTTTATGCAAACTAGCTCCCTGGTTGTGTCCACAGTCTGTCAAAAGAGATAGGCTTTTCCAGAGGATGATTCAAAGTGGCTAATGCTTACCACTCTAGAGAAGCTTTTTTTCCTCTCCATTAATTTTAGATGGGATTAGCCTCCCTCAGCTAACATTAGCCCAAGTGAATAGCCCTCTAAATTGTTGTTACCACTCCTGTCAGCAATGTGGGGGGGAAAAAAAAACACACCAAAAGGAGGTCACTTGATGTTAACAGTTTTTTTGTTGTTGTTTGTTTGTTTTTTGGTTTTTTTTTTTTTGTTTTGCCTTTTTTTTTTTTTTTAACCTATGATGCAATTTCTGATAAAATTAATCTGAATTTTATTCTCCCTTCTCTGGTCTAAGTAAGAAATTACTGTTACCACTGAAACTGAGAGGGTGTAAGTAGACAAAGGATGATTTATGTTGAAAGGAAGCCCTGGAGGTTCCAGGTGTGATCCTTTTCCAAGGAGATTCACCCTCAAAGTAAGATCCTACTGCAGCAAAATGAAAGGTTTTAAAATTATGGAGTGTATCCAGAATAGCCCATTACATCTCGAATACTGGCTACATCTGTGGCAGATACTCTATTATCAGACACAAGTATTAGACCAAAACACATGGATAGATAGCACTGAAGGTACTTTGAAGCGTTGGTCTGGTCTCTCACAGACATCCTGTGGCCACATGAATCTGTATCTCTTCTCTAAGTGGTTTCTCTGTCATTCCATATATAAGAATATCTTTCTCTTCCATGCATGAGGAGTGGACATCCTTTAATGTAGGAAAATGAAGAAGATTTTCTGGTTTCATGTTAGAAGATAGGTTATCTCGAAAGTATCAGAAGCCTGATTTGTCAAACTTCAGCACTTTAGAAATGCAGCCAAGTATCAGTCCCTAACTTTCATCTTCAGCATGATCCACACAGTAAATAAAGGTAGACAGATGGAATAAGGTATTTGGAAAAGGCCAAAATGAATAAATAAAGAAAAAAAACCCATAACATAAACCTCTTCATTTACTAGTGCTATGTTGACAAGGCTCCTTCAATTTGGGGTGCCTCGCTTTTCAAGAGTTGCTTTAAAATGAGAGCGGAGAAGCAACAACAATAACTCCATTTCAAACCTGCTTTTCAGCGTCTGTTGCTGCCTTTCAGTACTTGAGTGCTTTTGTGCATTTATTCCTGAGCTGGGCAATTACAGCCCTGCATTTTCCCTGTCTGACTTGTGTTTCCCAATTTCACCTTTATTTCATCTCCCCAAATAGCTCTGTTATTCCTGGCTGATTACTAACCACTCCTCTGTGTGTCTGACCCATCTGAATAGCAGAAGATATCTCCACATGAACTAGAGACTCCTATATTCCACGGTCTGATTACACAGCAAACCACTTTTGAAGATTACATAGTAATACATAAGTAATACTCCCATAAAATATAGCCCCTCATTCTACAAGCAAGCTGATTAAACCCACGATAGCTCACATGTACAAGACCTCCAAAAATCTTTTGCCTTTCAAGCACTGCTTTACTGTGTCTGAAGTTTCCTTCTGATTTGTAACTCCTTTACACAGAAAATTGAGAAGCATGCAGTAGTTCTGCGATTATGTGGTAAGAATCAGCCAAATAACAACTGTACTTTCAGCCAGAACAATGAATGCAATCATGAAGCAATTAGTGCAGGCAGCAGATGGTTTGCTGCTCTTTTTTTTCTCAAGACTGGCAGGAAAAAGCCATGGCTGAATAAGGGACTGGTCTGTCAGCGGTGGTAATTCAAGTCCACTGCCCAAGGCAGAGACACAGGAGAAAGATATGTGAACAAAAGCAACCGAGTCACTGAAGCTTAACAAGTTATTGCTCATCAGCTGAACCCCAGTAATTAACCACATTCACTCACAAAAAACATCCAAGAAACTGGAACATAAAATTACCTCAGTTAAAACAGGTTTTCCTACCACTGAATAAATCCCTATTCAAACAAACAAGAAAAGATCTTATCATAGTGATATATCAGTGGGCTGTGAAGAGACTGAGGGATGATTCTGTGTGATCCATTTACTGTTTATCACAGCAGAGCAATGAGAGGCATCCACTACTGTTGCCTTTGCCCTCATCAGTCCTCAACTGGAAGGACAACTTCTGAGAACCAAAACAGTCCAGATCCAACGTGATTCCTTGTCTCTCTTGCTCTATTCACCACCTGATTTTCCTGATCCCATTTGCTGCAATGACACGATGCAAATGGATGACAACAATTAAGTGGCTTTCTAGAAGGATGTAAAAGTGTTTTCCAGTTGATTATCACCTCCCTCCTGTCAAAAGCAAAATTAAATGACTGCACCAATCCTAACTGGTCAAAATCCAATTTACTCTTCAAAGTCCCCATCAAGAAAACCTTCACAGCCTCTTGAGCCAGTGGCATCAAAGTTAGTGGCATCAAAATGTAAATTCCTTACCATGCAGATATGCTTCCCTTGCCTCCTTGGGTGACTCTCAGTCAGTGCGAACATAGTGCCAGGAATCCAAGGAGCAATGGATTCTCTTCCCTTAAATATGGCCTTAGCACAAGATCAGGAAATAGCTAACAGCAGTGTCATTTGTTCCAAAGCCCCCCTCAGCTCCCATTGCAATTATCTAAATACCTGCAGGACCTATTAATTACTCTGAGAAAATTCTGCCTTTGGATATACAAACACGAAACCAAAGGGAGTCATTTACACTTAGCCATAGGCTGAGCTTGACCCTTAGTTCGAGTTACATTTAATTTAGTCCAAGCTGATTAATACTCTTTTCCTGCTGGTTACCCTCTACAGTTCTTGGCCAAAGCTTGTTGAAGTCAGAAAATGTATCCATTAGGCTTTAAAGTAGAAACCGGGCCTGTGACTCATACCCATTCAGTGTACTTTTAAAATTCTATTTTGGATTTAATTGGTACAGATCTACAGACTTTGTGCTACCTGATTTTTGTCTTCCAACTACAGTATTGAATTACCAACAGTTATCCAATTTGCTAATCAATGCCAAAAATTTTATAATACAGCCTACAGCCTCTCTCCCCAAACACCCCCCACACAACTACAACACCAACCACATAGATTGAGGTTAACACACAAACAGATCCTTTGTTCTTATCTCCAGATTGTCTTTTAGGATTCTACGGAAGAGTGGAAGTTTCCTATGGAAGAGTGACAATATATTTGTTGATAGCCATCAATCATAAATTAAATAAGCCTTAGCTGTATGGCCTCTAATTCAGAATTATTTCATGACCAAACTAAATACCCTAACATTTGAATTTAGTTTTCTACAGAATCCTACTTTTATTAGACAAAATCCCCACTGAAAGGTTCATTGATCTTCATGTAATAAATTTCCTGTTACTAACACACAGTAACTTTCATTCCAATGGTCCTAAAAAGACATCAGAGACCAGTTTCTGTTCTGTTTCATATCAGTCCAGAGAACTCAACAGCCACAAGGGAAAGGAAACATTTTGGCCTTGTCTAATTACATACTGAGCGCACAGAAATAATTTAATCTGCACCTTCCTGTGAACTGAGTATAACCACAGTATACTCTACAAAATGTATGACAAGGGTGAGTGAAAAATATTGCATGCAATTGACTGTACAGAAAGAAATAAGAGGCAAGATGCATTTCTCAGTTGCAAAGGGTATTAAGCTACAGTCCTGGAAGGATTATGGTTTTGAGTGTAAAGAGAAGGATGGAAATATTCTGAAAATTTCAATACAATCATTTTGTAAACTTACCTACTTACTCTGTTCCCTTATGCCTTTGTTTTCTCAGGCTTACAGTAAGAGCAACAACAAGCCTAATCTATGCAAAATGAAAATTAGTAGTTTAATTATTTTACAAAGAATTTAACTACACAGATGGAAAACATCACAGATTTCAAACTTTTTTGTTGATCCTTTCATTAAAGTATAACCTGAACTATTCAGCCAATAATTATTGACTATATTCACAGATTATATTCTCATAGATTTATCATACACAAACAAAAAAGACCACTAAATTATTTTGTATCAAATCTTATATGCTAAGTGTCAAGATATTGCACCCTTTTACCCCTGCTGGCAGCTCAACAAACTCTTTTGGTCTTTTTCCATTTTTACTCAAAAACTTTAAAACATCAGGATGTGAAATCTGCCATTTCTCTGAGCAGTTTGCTCCAAAGGCTGGTTACTTTACAGCTGAGTTTATCTGCCATTGACTCCTAACCATCAATTTTTGTTAGAAGTTTTTATCGCTAGATCGAAATGGTTTCTCCTATGATTTGTCTTCCCCCATGGAAATATTTACGCGCAACAATATAGTTTTCCTTCAGTATGCTTTTCGTTGAACTAAACAGATTGAGGTCTATCAAGTCCTTCACTGTAAGAAAACTGACTTGTGAGTATTGATGTGTCTGATTTTCAAAAAATTCCAGCAATGAGTTCTCCACAATAAAGTCCTGTGTTGTTGTGTTAGTTTGGGCAGCAAAAAATGATGGCAAATCTCACAGCATATTTATTTGGCTGATGGATTACCAGTACTGAGGGAACTGGACTTCAAAGGAAATTGATTCACTGCTACCTTTTTTTCTCTTAGAAAATCAAAAACTACTTGAAAATATGCCAACCAGAGAGGAACAAGGTGTGTCTTATACTGTTCTTGGAGCTGATATTAAACTGGAGGAAGATAATTGCCGAATAAGAGGCCAAAAGCCTCATCAGAGGTTTGTGAAGGATTCTAGCTGTCTTCTCTGCCCATTGCCTGTCACACAATATTGCCAAAAGGATGGATGAATAAACACAGACTGCCAGATCAGTAATAGAGGGCTAGGCCCCGAGAACAGAGCAGATGCCCATGTCCTTTACTTTGACTTTTATGTTGAGGCTTGGTCAATGTTTTCTACATGGAAATACCAAACTGCAATTTCCAAGACTGTTCTGGTATCACCCCAAACACTGTCCTAGTGTCACCCCGAAGACTGTCCTGGCTTCACCCCAAATACTATTCTGGTGTCACCTCGAAGACTGTCCCAAACGCCCTGCAGCAGTCGCACAGAGAGATGTGGAAACTCTAAATTCTCCCTAAACAAACAAATCCAAATGCTGCCAGCAATTCTTACCTTCTGATCTTGGCTGTAGGCTAAGATCCAATCTTCCTGCTTGGGGTGGAAGAGCAGGCTGTGGATGTAGAAGTTCAGACGGTATTTTTGATAGGTGGCTCCTTCATCAGAACTGATTAATAAGCTGCTTTCAACTTCTGGATCAGTCAGCAGCATAATCTATATGGGAGGGAGAGATGAAAATACAGTGATTAAGAGGAGTCAGATGGAAAAGTAAGCTAGGAACTTCAGATAAGCTTATTATATATGACTATTTCAAAATGCTTCAATGTAATGTCAAAACTACCATAGCCAATGTTTCGTAATGAAAACAGTATGTCTCAGCTATGTATATAAACACATATGAGCAAATAGGCAAAATTACTTCACCACTAGTTAAAACAGATCTAAATAAAGCTGTGGTTAGGTTGTTTGAAAAATTAAACCTGAAATTTTTAACTCTAGAGCACAGAAGTTACCTGAAAGGCACTGCGGGCTGCTAGGGTTTTCAAGAATGATCTATTGGACTGGCAGACAAAAAGGTGTTAAGAAAAAAAAGCCCAAAAAACAAAACACAGAGAGAAGAGAGAGACTGATCTCTAATGGTGGGTTTTGTTAGACTCTGGCAGAAGTTTCAGAGAAAGCATTTTCATTGCCTGAAATGATATAACCTGGCTGTCTGCAACAAGCAGTCTTGCTTTGGCACGAGAACACATTTGATAACGTGCCGGGTTCTTTCCACCTCCTGCTTCTACAGTGCTGTGAATTATAGGTTTGGTAGTGTATCAAAAATGATCTCTGCATAGTAAAGTTGCTTTCTAGCTTTGTCCAGGAGCGTTAGTTTAGGAGCAACGAAAGATATATGGCTCACAGCTGTAGTAGCTACTTGTCCCCATTAACTGTGGTATTAATTGGTCTGCATTGCTAATGGATCAGTGACAGCAATGAGTTACTCCTCTCCTGTGTCTGCACGAGAGAATAGATAGGTCTGAGCAGCAAAAAGACATTGTCCCAGTATTTCAGCAAATAACAGAGTAATACCCCTAAGGAATGGAAATGAGGCATCATGACTAAAAAACGTGAAAAGTTTTAAAGAATATTTGCCTTGGAAAGGTATTAAAGGCTTGAATCATTAGCATTTTTATTTTATTTTTTCTAAGTTGCTTTGCAAATGGCAAACACTGATCTGTTTTTAGACAAGCCTGAAATGAAAGGATCCATACCTGGCATTTCTCAGAGAAAATTCCTATCTGGGTTTGATCACTGCAAAAATCACCCACTCCATTTTCTTCTCTTCTTTCATTTAGGCAGGCAGAGTTAGATACAACTTAACTTACTACCTATGATTTGTAAGGAAACACAGCATCTGGTGTCTGGGAGACACCAGATGCTAAAGAACTATTTGTGTGTGAAGGTGTAAATACACATATAGTCTATACAGAATATGTCCTTCATTATTGTGCAGCTACCAAATCTTTTTCTCTATTTCACGAAACCCCATTGGTAGCATAAAAATTTGGCCTGTGACTTAGAAGTTTGGGGTTCTGCAAAATCCCTGAACTTTCAGGTCCTGAATAATCTCAGACCAGTTACATAACCACACTATATCTCTAACATAAAATAGGATAATGTTTCCATTGTAGCATTAAGGTAGAATCTCCTATTATATCTGATTTACATTAGAAATTTGTGATGAAAATGTGCATTTTTTAACATTTTTATTTTCAATTAACACTTTTGAACACATCAAGCATATAATTAATATGATTTCTAAACTGACGATTGACAGATGAAAAAAGCTACACAGAAAGGATTAATAATCAAACTATCAATACGTATAAATATAATATATTGTCACTAAGTAGCCTATCCAACTTCTGAAGCCAAAAATTGTGATGTTTATCAGTTGGTTCTTTTTTCTTATCACAGTAATTTCTGGGACAATGTTCCTATGTTTAACATTTATTGATTCAGTACTGTGATTCAAGCATTATAATTTTCCTATTTTTATTACTTCCTTCTTGAGTGGATTTTGTTTATGTTGGTATTTGGAAATATCACAGCACAGCATTAATTTGGACTAGAGCAACTAGAGCAGAAATAAGCACAAATCAATGGGCTTGATCCGAGCTCCCTGAAGTTAATAAGAGTCCTGTCATTGACTTTGGATTGTGCCTCTAAGGCAAGTTGTTAATCAAGATCCACTCTAGTCTCACGAATTTCTCTCTACCTGGCAAGGAACTCATCTGACCTCATCACTGTCACATTCAAACACATCACTGCCTTAACACATTTTCTGTCAGGCCACTCCTCTGAAGTGCAGAAGTGCTCTTATCTGCATTTCTTAGAAAGGGCTTGAAGGGAGAAACTGTTGAGGCACTGACGCACCTAATTCCTCACCCAATCAATAAAAGTTAAGTGCCTAAACAGACTTCCAAACACTGCTGACTTTGGCTTTAATCTGTTAACTACCACCCTGAGCTATTAATACTTTGTTTTCAGGTGTCTCTTGTCTCCAAAAGCCTTGGTTATTACATTGTGATCATCAGCCATTCTGCAGGTGAAAGTGCTTGAGGACACGCCAGTTTTTTTCATATGCCAGGAGCACCTCAGACGTGGCAGAGCTGTGCCGAACTGCCGTGAATTTATGCAAGGGCACACAGAGAGTGGGGCACAGGGCAGGGAGCTGATGGATGACTCTATCCACCAGTCAGATTGCTAACTATGAGACCAGCTTCCAGCATTATCTGCTCCACTGCTGTACCTTGCATTGCTAATCACTCTGCACACGTGTCATAAAGCAGAACAAGCGAGAGCTGACTATCAGGCATTACTCGCATCACAGCCGCAGCGCCGTGTTTCTTACAAGATAAGAAAAGCAAATTTCATTACAACATATCTGTGTGTAAATAATCACAGTTACAAGCCCGAAAGACAGCATTTATTGGATAAGTAGAATAAATTGATACCTTTATGAAAAATATGTCGAAACAAGAGGAAAATGCTGTGTGTGTCTATATAAACCTTTCAGAGAACACCAGGAGTGAGCTTCTGAAATTAACCCTCCAAAATTTTTGGGGAAACCTCTGTAGCAAGTCTTTGTGTTCTGACTCAGGCCACAGTGATCTCAGAGCACAGGAAATGCATTCCTTTTCAAGGAAACCAAACCAGAACATCCCCTGCCCATGGCAGGGGGTTTGAAGTAGATGATCTTTAAGGTCCCTTCCCAAGCAAATAATTTCATGATCCTGTGATACACCTCAGGAGTGCATCTAATGCTTTCCAGCCACTACTGGACATTCAGACCACGGTATCAGGTTAGCACTACTCTGATGTCAGGCCCTCTACCTCCAAAACGCCCATGCTGCAGATGTCATTTCAACATCAACCATTTCATCCTACAAACACACTTTCACTGAGCTGCACTACATGCTAATGGAGTTGCAGTCACGTTAGTTTAGTTTTATTGCCTAAGTTGCCTGGAATATAAATGAGAAAGGAGGGAAAGTACAATTAATTTTAATGCTTTTGTTGTTGCAGCATATGAAATACAGAGTAAGTACACTTTAGAATTTCCCTTTAAATAAATTAAGCCAATTTCTGCTTTGAAGTAGTCTATTGCCCATTGACTTTATGCAGCTGCTTATACAGAAAATGCAAGCGGACACAAATGTGTTGAACAAGAAAAGCATGAAAACAAAAACCAGCAACAACAACAAAAATTATTCTAAGTTTAGATGCCATAGATTTTTATAGCTAAGACTATCTAAGATAAAGAGATTAGAAAGAAACCATTTTTATAATTTTGGGCTTCACTGTAGAAAGCATACTGGATTTCTTGAAATCTGAGCTGCTCAAAGGAGCATCAAACATCTTGCTCTGATTCTCCAGTGCTTAGTACAGCATATTACTGCTTTCCCAGCTAACACTGCTTCTTTGGATGAGTTTATTCCAAACATCACAGAGGAATCAACATGACTTTTGCACATGAAAAGCATACCTTAAATTTATCCAGGTCCTTAGATCCTGTAGGGAAAGGCAAACTAGCTCGTGAAGTTAAATATGATTTTCAAGGTGCTCCCTTGCCAAAGGATATGAAACTGTCATGGGATAAAAGGCTGGAAAATGCTTCTAAGATCATCAAGTCCGACCATTAGTCTAACACTACCAGGTCCACCCCTAAACCACGTCCCTAAGCACCACATCTGCACACTTTTTGAACGTTTCCAGGCATGGTGACTCCACCACTTACCTGGGCAGCCTGTTCCAACACTTCACTACCCTTTCAGTGAAGAAATTTTTCCTAGTATATAATCTAAACCTACTCTGGTGCAACTTGAGGCCATTTCCCCTTGTCCTATTGCTTGTTACCTGAGAGAAATTACCAACACCCACCTATGTACTCAACAATAACATAATCAGTTTGGCTGGGCTGTGAAGACTTGGGTCCATGATTTTCATGCTGACAGTTTTTAAACTACCTCTCATTCCACCACTACAAAATGGAGTTATTAACGCAGGAGTAAGAAGAGCCATATTCATCTGCCTCTCACTTCCAGCAAAAGCCGTTTGCAGTGGGAGACCAACCTGGTTTATTGTTCTCTTATGTTAAACAAAAGTCAGGAGTGAGTATGAGCAAAGACTCTACTTCTCCCCAGCAAGAATAATTACTCTGTTCAGATCAGTGTTCAGCAATGATAAGAATCTGCTTATTCACACTAGACAGTGCAAGCACACACTGCACTTCCTGATGCTCCAGATGGATGGGTTTTTTCCTCTGTAAAAAAAAGCCAATATAGTTGACACAGGCTTTTGCAACCAAATGCAAGGCATCCATTAATCATCTCTCCTCTAAAAAGGGAGAAACGTGATTTGCTTTTCCTAGAAATGACAAATGAAAACCAAACATAATTTATAGACTTTATAACAGTCCACACTTTTTTCACACCTTTTGCAGTGCTAATTCTGCTGATAACATTGCAATTGACAATTACATGCATTTTTTGCTGCCGTCACAAAGAAACCCAGGAATTCTTAGCAAGAGGACTCTGATTTTTCTTCTAGAAATGGATTTGTGATCCTTATACATCTGCTATGAATGGTAGATTTAGTGGCTTAGTAAAAAAAGTCCAGAATTGCTCTCAATCTTTTATTTTGGCCACTCATATCTCTCCTCGGACTGGCTTCTGTCAACATTTTGTAGGAAAGAGCATAGTACAAGTGAAATAGAACAGCACGAGAAAAACCAAATATATTTCATAGAGTCACATGTTTTTTCATTCATTTCTGGTGTATCAACAGATATCATCTGTGCAGAAATGGGGATAAAATGCAAATCAGGTCAAATCCACTGGAAGAACCTTCACCTTCCTTACCTATCACATGCTTCATGCATAGACCCAGCCCTGGTGACCTACACAGAACAAGTAATATTTCTCACAAGACACAGCAAAAGAGGAAATCTGCAACAGAAACCAGAAACGTCCTACTCCTAACAAAGGCAGGGCATTCCCTACTTAAATTCTCTAAAGAGGTGCATTTTATCCCCAGCTTCTCTGCATGTCAGTTGCATAATTTTAGAGGGCTGTGGGGTTTGTTTTTTTCCCATGGTGACTGATTGAAAGAGGATCAATGCTGTGGAGTGCCAACATAATGAAATGTAATTTCTGTCACTTCGGAATTTGGATTGCCTTTCACAATGTGTGTGAGTGTGGAAGTGTGTGTAAGAGCATGTGAGAGTGTGAGAGTGTGTAACTGTGAGTTTGTGTGAGTAACGAGAGAATCTGATCCTCCAGATCCAGCAGCTCGCACATGCATTTCAAAGAAATGTGCTCTGCTTTTAAGTAATTGAACTCGTTCATTACTCATGCTTTCTCAAGATCTAGAACAAGATATAAAGTGAAACAATCCGAAGAAAGGAACTGCCTTGGTCATGAAATTCTGAAATAAATGCAACACCAGTGTAAAGCAAATTAGAACTATTCCTTTTACAGGACTGTTACTGGAAGCAGTAAATGCTTGCAAGAGCAAACAAATTAGAGACAAAATCACAAAAGAAACAGCAAAAAACATTTAGTTGGATATTAAGAGGGAAAGAGGAGACTGAAGCCTTCGTGAAGTTATAACAATCTTTCCTCATGAGCTAACATCAGCTGCTGTAGAACTGTGCACGAGCAATGCCACTAAAATTTGGCCCAAATTTCTGCTTCAAATAAATTGGGTAAAAGTATGAGCACCTAAATGAAAACATGAAATGAGCTAGAGCTGACAGTTTTGAAGCTGTCTGTAATGCCAACTAAAAGACAGGGTTAGTTGCTGAGCAATTTCATTAAGACACCATTAAAATAATACACCAATAATTCAATTAAGGCATTGTGGAGTATTTCATTGCCAGAAGTTCTTGTTAAGTCAGAAAGTGCAGCAATTTTGTAAGGAAAGAAAAGACTTCAGTGAGAGAATTACACTTTTAACACTGAAGAAAAAAAGAAGACTATTGCCTTTGAATGATGACCTGGTTTGGAACAGTCTCAGAAGTAGAAATTACCTCTTTAATACAGGGAAAAGATCTGTGGACAAGTTATTTTGCAACTATAACTCAGTGACTTAAGAAGAAAGAAGTTCTTATTCATATAAAGACACATAACCCAAACTCATTAAATCATCTTGCACTTTGCTGATATGGAGGGCAACACGCTTCAGGTCTCCCCCAAAGAAAACCATAGTCATGATGACTAGGCAGTGTATTTTAGATTCAGACTGAATCCAGCTCCAGACAGTGGAAGCTATCATCATTTCCCCCAAGAACCCACAGGAGGTCCATAACTGGTAGGATAGGATCATCCTCCTCAAATCTTGGCTGTTTAAATGTAAGAGAAATGATACGGCAAATGGCTCAGACACTGAATTCATCTTGTTTGCACCCATGAAAGATTTACTGCTCATTGAGTGATAAGACAATCTCTTGTCACCAGAATACTAGATGGCAAAGGACTATCTTTTAAGAGAGAAAAATTACCATCTGCCAATATTTTTGAAAGCTAGGATTGCACAGTATTCCTAATAAAAGAATAGTTGAGAATTGCAGTTGGCATCTTGATGAATGTTGTTTGACATAAAAAGCTGGCTAGTGGATCGAAAAAAATTCCTTTTACCTGTTCTGTATTATTCAAGATGTTCATTACAGGCCAAAAGTGACCGCAGAATAAAGCAGTCAATGAAAGTTCTATTTTTTATTATCTGTGGGAATCATCTGTGGTTGTTTTACCAGATAGAAAGAGTGAGTGTATGTACGAACAACAACTTATAAATATTTTATGTGGTGGTGTGCACTATATATCACCATAGTCCCAGGTATAGGGTTGGGTCAGTGCAGTATAAACTCAAGCAAAGCAAACATGAGGCTGAGCCACCTGTGCAGATGTGATTCAGCTGTTCTCTCTGTTAATCCTATTTGATATAAATGGGGCTATACAAAAAGTCCAAAGGTGGAGGAATAAGATTTTTCCAAAGAGACAACAGTGTACAAAAACAACCCCTCCTCACTCTGAACATCCTCTCAGCAAAGCTCTGAAAGCACCAACTGGGATGGGACTGTTCCTGTTCCTACCAAAATCCAAGAGAGGGCAGTGCACCCCCACGAGCCCTTTCACTCCTCAGCTTCGGCATGTCCATCCAGGGGACAGGTCCCACCTAGAGCCTTTCTCTTTGTCGCCGAGCTCTGGCAAAAGCCCCATCCTCAAAAGTGCCTCACCTTGGACCTGACCTGAATAGATTCGGCCACTTCTTTTTTTCCATTAAAGCAGAAGAAGTTGCTGCATCTTCAGGGTTTTTGTGAGCTGCTGAGTCACTGCTTGTGGGCTGGGCTGTGCACAGAGCAAAACATTGACCTTCACCTTCCCAAAAGAAAGCTGCAATCCCAGCAGCCAGGGTGAACTATCAAATTAAATACTTTTGCTTTGAGGCAATAATTAATCAAAGGGTGAAAAAAGATGAGAGGGGGGAGAAAGGAGTCACTGAAGATTAGTGTCACTTTTTAAATCTTAGTTTAAGTCCAGCTTTCATTTCCATTACACCAGAATTAAATGAAAATAAAGATTCTCCATTTTGACCTTACCTGACTTAATGCACCTAGTGTTTTAATGAGGACTGTAAAAAAGGACACAAGCTCTTATTTGCATCATCCTTACAGAAAAATAGAAATGTAATGCTAAAAACAATAAAGAAAGCCTTCCACTAATATAACTTTATAGCAGGATGTTTCTGAGTTACTTTTGCCTTACCTAGAACTATGCAGCGATTTATAATATAAATTATTTAATTTAGGTATATAAAAGACATCTAGAGGTCATTTAGTTCAAACTGCTGCTTCATACTGAGCCAGCTTCAAAGGTACAGATAGGTTCTCATGACTTTGTCCTGTCAATATTTAAATACCTTCAAGGATGGAGATTCCACAAACTCTTTGGTCCTATCCAATCTGATACTGTTTAGTTTTCATTCAGTGTTAATTTTAAATACCTGGGGTCATGTCAGTTCTAGAATAAACAAAAACACCTTCAATTTTACATTCCTTTTATCTTAAAAGTCTATCTTAACTTAGCAAGAGCTTTGGAAGCTGGAAGTGCTGTATGAGCCCAAAGCACCAAGGTTGTTTCACCCGCTGGGATCCTGTAGCAGTGCTGAAAATAGAACTCGTCAGGCTCAGCTCCTAATCACAGGCATAAACATGAGCTCTGGAGCAATCAGTTCTGGGGGAAGGAACATGAAAAGATTAAGCTTCTTGGTTTTTCAAATCTCCCTCAAATCAAACTCTAGATTTTTATCTCTTCATTCTACAGAATGGGTCTAATTTAGTAACCTGACATGAAATGAAAATTTCTTTTTCCTGTTCCATTATTATTACACTCTGCTTTCTTTTCCTTTATATTTGACATAAAAAGCTTTATTACCATAACCATCTTGAAAATATAATACTCAAAATTTAAGTAAAACACAGTAGAAACTTCCATTTTTAAATAAAATCTAATTCATAACAATGACTGATCATTATACTTTGAGAATAAATAAAGAAAGGCAAAAATTTCAGGAAATCTACATGTACTATGGGCACTTTATTTTGGACAGTGCAATCTAGTTTCAATTATTAATTATCCATTCTTTTGCAACAGATGTTCTGCATTGTACTGAACAGAGGAAAAAAAAATTTAGCTGAGACATTCTTACAGTCTTACTTGCTTAGGGGAGAAAAAGATCCTCAGCTTTGTAGACATCTGGAATGAGCTGCGTTCATACATATTGCCCACACTTTGTTCTGTTGCTCAGTAAGGCATTCCTTTCACTAAAGAATCTCATGAGATTAATTAGTTAATCTTCACACCAACTTTGTGCTACAGAAGTAAAGCGCACATATCAAGAGGGAAAATTACTTGGACAAACTCCACTAATCAATCAATGGCACAAAAAGAAAGAAGCCACTTGCACTGTAAGCATATTACAAACAATAGCATTTCCCAGCCCCGAAGACTGGGCCCTGAGGGTTGTTAATCCTAATGAAAGCAAGAGGAAACTTTTGGCCTAAAAAGTATGGTAACCCAAGCAGAGCTGCAAAAGGGATAGGCAAAAGAGGGTCAATAAAGGAGCAATTTTTCCCTGAAGGGAGAGCTAGTGACAAATGCGCAACTCACACGATGAGCCCTGGCAGTGCTCCAGTCCAGGCTGGATGGGCGCCGGGCTACCTGGTCTGGTGGAAGGTGTCCCTGGTCATGGCAGGGGAGTTGGAACGAGATGATCTTTAGGGTCCTTTCCTACCCAAACCATCCTGTGATTCTGTATTGCAGTTATGCCAAGCCTGGGCAGATGGTCAATCCACTGAACACTTGGCTTCATAGCCAACTGTTTCAAGCCATGCCACTTGCCTCTGGCCAGCCCTGCCACCTGTGTGGCACTGTGCTGTTTAATATTTCAGGGTTCTTACTCTTGCCTATGTTTTACAGCACACTCAAACTGAAGAAACAAAGGGGAGGGAACATCAGAAAGCAAATGCACCTCAGACTGGGCAGAGGTGACCTGCTGGTCCCAAGGACATTATTATCCATACCTGCTCACCTCCATCTCTCTTCATAATGCTCTTATTCCTCCGTTTCTTACAAATGTTCTCATCTTATTTCACCTAAAATCCACAGCTGAAACTGTTCAACTAACACAACTGATTTCATCCAAAGCACTTAAACCACTCCATCAGTTCTCAGGTTGGGGGACAGGTGCTTCCAGCAAGAAGAGTCCTCATGAACCCCTAGAACCCAGTAATAACTTTGAATAGAAGCTGCTTAAACCAGGTAGGGTTAGTAAGAAACTGCTAATTTTCCTTCATCTGTTTTCCCTTTACTGGCAAAATTCTTGGGACTGACTTCACTGCAATTGGTGGCACCGTACCTGTCTGAGGCAAAAATCAGATCCTTTAGCATCTGCCGCTTCTGTGTTCTGAAAGTGAGAATCTTAACAGAAAGTGTAACATGATAGAAATTGGAGTATTCAATTGCTATCCAAAATGTATGTTCTGGGTAGTAGAAATGGGAGGAAAAGTAAAAGAACAGTTTTTCAGGATAATTATCAATGCTTGGGGAAAAGAGTAATTCATATTTCAGACTTTTCTTTTTTTCCCTGAAATTGTATAGAATCTATGTGAAAGAAGATGAAAACTTATACGCAGACAAAAAAAGAGCTGTTAGTTTACTAAATTTTCTACAATAATAAAGCATATTTTTCACATAGCTGAAGAATTTTTTTCCATTTCCTTTACTCACATGTTATATAAAGACTTAGTATTTTAAAACTTAAGTATCTGAAAAATAAGGATCTGCTTTCAAAGAGCCATTCATAAAAATCTCATTTCATTTAGGATTTTTGTTTACTTTTTTGCTGGTTTTAGGGTGAGGAAAGGTGGTTGTTAGTCACTGTTTATTTCTTAAAAGCTTTTCTATAGAACTCTGAAGTCTATAAGCTTTATTTTAACAAATATTTAAATTCTTTCCAATTTAAAATTGATTCTACCAGCTGACAGCTTTAGAAAAGATACATATTATAAGACTCCGACATGATCATGAGAGTTGGCACCACAATTTCTGCACTGAGTTACATCTCTTTTCTCTTGGGAGATGGCTATGCAATCGAATAGTTCTTAGTGATATTTTCTTACTATATTTAAATGGAAATGCTTTCAAGTAATTATCTATCTATCACTACACATCTACACAACAAATGATGGTAACAGCTGAGCATACATTGCTGGATCAATATCAACTTTGTCACGGTACACTTGCTTCTGCTACTTCTTGATTTTTAGACATGAAGATGGGAAAAAAATAAGTACAGGGACCTCGAACTGAACATGAACGAAGCCTCCTTCTCAAGGGTGTGAATCAGGTCAATTTTCCTACCCTACGATGGTCACGAAGACAAGCACAGACTTAGAGGAGAAAGCGGCAAACACATCACAGAATCTTTTGACCTGGTCTGGTAATTTTCTACTTCTCACCATAGAGGATAAAGTCTCTTCAGATTCATGGCACACAGTTCTGTTCTACCATCTGCCTGCTTCCAGGCTTTGAGTCATCCTTAACCTGGATATGTGCTCATACGGCTGGAAATTCCTCCTTACTCACACAAGTAACTAACTGTGCCTTTCCCAAATAGATTACATGAGACGTTTTGTATCTTTAATTCCAAAGCATGTGTCTATGTGTTAGCTTTGCTGAAGCTCCATGCTTTATTTCATTTTGGCTTCTTATGTGGTAATTCTCAAATGTTCTTTAAAATTTCTACTTAGTTTAGTTTTAATTTTTCCCTCTGACTGTGAATAAAGCACGGCTTCACTAATTATGTCTACAGCTAATTCTTTTTATGCACGTTTATCTGATTTGCTTCCCTCCAAAGCATTTTTTGTATTAATGCATTAATTTCATAATCACTTCAAATTATGTTCCATGTTGCATGAACAATTGGGGAATTAGCATCTGCTTGCAAATTGTTAGTTTGGCTTTTCATTTTTGTTGTTGCAGTTGATGAACTCAAATTATCCATACTGAACATGCCTGAAAAGAATTCCACCTCCAACAATAAATAATTCTCTTTACTTTCTGTATTGGTTTTGTTAAGGGAATTCACTGCATTTATGCAATAGAATAAAACGCTGTTTTTCTTTATCAGTTTTGGTGTCACAGGTGATTACTCTGTAGAGTCACTGTGTAACACAGTCTTTCATAGATGTTCCTAGGTAGCTACTGTGCTAAATTTTTCAATTCTTTTATCATTCTCTGGTTACCACGATGCAGGCTCTCGAATGGAGCCACAGTGTCACAGAGCACCCCTGACATCTTGGCAAGTTTAATGCGAGCATTGAGCTCACATCAAGCAAGGGCAGTGCTGTTCAGCTGCCAGAGACTCAGTACAGCTGTTTCTCACCTCCTGAGCCTATTCAGACACAGGAACATGGAAGCTGTTCTGGGTCACATCAAGATGTTGCAAGAGTAGGAGGGATAAAATATTCATGAAGAAATGATGCCCCATGCTTCATTTCTCTCCTTGCACATATCAGATCACATCCAAGGTGGATGACAATGTAGAAAGCAAGTTTCTCTTATCCTATTACTACTCCATTTCAGAATTGTCCATGCTTTTTCTCCTTGACCTCTCATTTTTCCCTTTCTTTCCATGCAATTTTCCTTCTTCTAAAATCAGTCATTTCTCCAAAATTTTAAAATAAGGGTGGCAAAAAGAGTGTGATACATCAATCTGCTGGGATTTTGTTACTACCCCAACTTCAGTTCATTATCTCATCTACATTTACAACGTCTAAAGCCAAGGATCAGCATTCTTGGTTTGTCTTCATATACCATCACAGTAGGCATGATCAATTAGTTCAATACAGAGAGAAAACCAATTTTTAAAACAGAACCTCGGTTGGTGCAAAAGCCTACTGAAGTTAATAGAGCATGATTAGAAGTTAATGACATTATTAAAGGTTGAACCAACTGAGGCTATACCTTTCTGTCTTCATCACCCCCTGCACAATTTCCCCAATGAAAACAAACTTTTTTCAGGAACATTGGTTTTGCAGAAATACTACAACAAGTTGCATGTTTTCATGTTATCACCCCCAAATAGAGCCTTCTTTAAGGCTGAATGTCACTGTTCTGTGACATGCTGATGGAAAGTTCAATTCATAACCCTCCTTGGCTTTTTTATAAGCTGACTGAAGCTCTTAGCAGTCACACAGTGGTGGGACTTGCAGGAAGGCCTTCTTGCACAATAGACATTTTAGCTATTAAAACCAAACCAGGACAAAGCATTGTTGGATTTTTGCACAAGTATTGCTATAACGGAACTTATCTTTCTGCTTAAAATGAAGCATACAAGGAGGAGCTATAAAACCTACTCTAATTTCAGGCTTGGTTTTTTTTTTAGGAATGAAAGGTGGTGGGTATTTTAAAGTGACCTTTCTAGCTGTGTAGCTGATCTTGCCAAATCAGGACTCTACTCATTATTAGACTAATTGCCAAAACTGCACAGAAGCAGTCCTGTAGTGAAGAAAGGAATCATACTTAGCACCAGTTTTAAGATGACAGAATTTATGTTATTTTTGTTTCAGTGACTTGATGGCATGGAGTCAAAGATCACCTTCTGCTTCTACCCTTAGCAAAGTTCTGTGAGAGCACGAATTGTCCTTCCATGTCATACTTCATGCCAGGTATTTGGGTGTCTGGTCGCCAAACTTCAGTTAACATTTGAGAGGCTGAGGCACTAACGACTTCAAGCAGTGCTATCACTCATGAGACGACAAAGGAAACTTGGACTAAGCCTGTAATGCTTTAATGGCTTTGGAGAGCTGGGGATGTTAAACTGTTTGATAGCTCACTCCTAATTATGGGGAGTATGGAAGCAATTTAACTCAATCAACCAGCTGGCTTCAAAGACAGAGTTGTATTTTCTTTATCAGAAGCCAGTGATCAGTATCAGCCTCAGCAGCACTGATAACACATGCAACAATGGCTGCTGAGTGCCAATGACTGCTAATGAGAACTTGATCAATAGTATTTCTAATGGCGCAATTCAGAGTGTAATAGGGATGCTTCTGATGAAAAGGAAAATAAGTTAGGAATGATTATATCGTCAGCCAGGGCAAATTCCAGGGTTGCCTATTTCTTGCTATTCCACAAGCTCCTTTATATTCAATAATTGTTGTATTCAAGTTGTTTCTGCATTGTCCAAACCCTCATTAAAAACTCCAAGGGTCACTGTGCTTAGGTGTCCATAGCTACTCTGCTGTAGAACTCCTGAGTTAAGTACTAATGGTTTGTTTTTTCTAAAATGCCTAGTGGAAGCAAGGTGAGAGCAAAGCTACCATTTTTTACCATTCAGGCAGCCTCAAACAGGATCATCCATTACCAGCATTTTCTCTCACTACTTCCTGGAGGCTGCACTCCAGATACAGACAGGTATTAATGCCCAGGTCTGTCTGCTGCTCGGTGATGCAGACGAGGTTGGTTGATTGGATGCTCCCAGCAATATTTCTGCATTTGCACTCAACATCTCCAGTTTAAGCTTTTTCTCTGGCCATGTTCATCTCACAAGCGAAAAACCCCAAATAATAGTCCATTCTGGCCTCTGGGAATATGATCTCCACTGCCGTAGGGGCAACTGCATAATACAGTGCAACTGATTTCTCCAAGTTCTTTTGTGCGTAACTTTAAAAAGTGCCTCCAACATACCATTTCAGGTGGCAGCACATTTCACACTTAAAGAGAACAAGATGTGGTAAGCTAATGTTTGAAAGAACACACTTTAGACACATTGCAGAGAAATTACACAAGCATGGGAGAAAGTGGAAAGCTGAGGAAATAGATTCTAACAGCTACAGAAAGGGTTTAGGTAAGCCAGAAGCTAGAGAGGAGGACTGCATTTTGAGGTGAAATTTCAAAACATTCTCAGTTAAGACAAATGTACCTGAATTACATGCAGTGAAAAGTTTTTCATAACAAATATGATTGGTATGAAAAACAGAGAGAACAGAGGTGAAGCCAAACAACACTGTGAAGCCCCTACTGAGCCCCTACTGTGGAGGATCATTTGCTGTCATAGTCAGTTGCAGTCATAAAAGAGTAAATTATATTCTATTCGTGCACTGCAAGTATTAATAACCCCAAAACACAGGGATCACACCAAGGAAAGTTTAATTTCAATGCAAGTGTGTGGGTGAATGAAAAAATTGCATGTAATAAGAAGGCTAGAAAATAAAAACTATGGCCATATAAGTCAATTCCCACAAGCAATGTAACTGTCTAATTTATTGTACATTAGGTGCCCATGTGTAGGTATTTCTCTTCACTTTCACCAAGGCTTAAGCAGCATCAAATTTATCACAGTGTTGGAGTGAGCATGTGGACAGCTACCAGGCAGTAGTTAACATGCTAGAAATCGACAGCCCAAGGTGCTTGACAGTCATTTGTTATGGAGACATAACCAGAAGTAGGAAACAATCAAGGACTGGCAGTCAGAAAAAAACACAGAGGCAAAAAAAATCAAGAGTGTTTGTTAGTAGTCTTGGCAACCAATTCCAACCACAACTTCTGCTCATAAATATGTCATTAAGCCCAGTCATTACAGATAAATGGAACATTCAAAACAAAAATGTGTCCTTCTCTAGATGATGCACTAATGTGCTAAAAGAATACCTTTGCTGTGAATAAAACCAAATCACAGAGAGAGACAGAGTTCATGCTGACTTTTCTGCTTCCCTCAGTCTACCAGCAGGAGAAACCTCCTCCTGAGGCCACATTACATTCTAGGGGAATAAAATCCTTGAGGAGCAAGGGAGTGTAGGCTTAGCATGCAGGTCCCAGAAAATGAGGAGAGGATAGACTGATATTGTCACATCAATAAACTAAATTATGTTCTTCCAGACTATAGTGGGTCATCAAATGATGCTCAGGATTACAAGTGGTGTGATTTTGTAATGACTATTGAATGTAGTGAAGACATTCTTTTTCACATAATTACTTAATCTTCTTGAGTCTCTCAAGGTATTTGCCACTCTCATCAGCTGGACTGTCACTATATGAAACAGAATTCACTGAATTAGAGCTAGGAACATGAAAAATATCAGACTTTGCTAGGCCTTTTTATTGAAAAATTATTTGGAAAGTGTTTCCTTAATCCATCCTCATTATATTATTCTATTGTACCTATTCCATCAAAAAAATGTTAGAGATGTCTTTTTCTTCATTTTCCCAAATTCTAATGGATAATGATGTAGTCAATTGTTAACATTCAAAAGCAGAGAAATGATTACCATTTCTATAACTAATTTGTGAATTTTAAGTTATTTTAACTTTAGAAATAATTGGCATCAAATTTACATCAATCTCATAATGATAATTACATTTATCTAACATTGATTTCTGTGGGGCAAATGATCCTCAGAAAATTTGATCACATGTATTCATTGAGTTATCCTTTGAATATCATAAGTACAGCAAAAGTATTCTCACCTTCACTTTTAATCATGGAAAGATAAGGCACAAAGCAATTAAACAGCACATTCATTAAAAGACTTAAGAAAGCCTGTGCCAAGGCTCAAATGCTCAAGTGCAATATCTTTAACAGAAGACTTTCCTTCTTCCTATCACATGTTTCTGGGCCAAGTATCTTCTCTGGGAGACAATCAGGCTATAGACACACTGTCAACAAAGGAAAGTGTTGTCAAACATGAACTTTGTGACATTTCAGTCCCAGCCTCTGAATAGCTTTGAATACAGCGATTCTCTCCTTTTAGAAATAAGGTTAAAATTCATCCAGCTGAATGACTCAGTCTGAGAAAATATCTGAGGTAGAGATTACATTACTAGAAGTTGGAGGTGGAAAGGCTCCTTCAGGTCACCAGATCCATTGCTGTATTTTTAAAGAATATTTAATACATTTCGTATACATTTTGTCTTTTTGCCAACTTCCAAAGTTCCTGAATAAGAGGAATGTTTACTACAACTTTTCATATACTGTCACTGAGAAATAGCTCTCTGAACTGACGTTCACAAAATCTTTCTGAAATGTTTTATGAAAACTGCCAAACAATGCTGCACCTTCTTTGATATTTGTTCCAAAGCTCCTTGGAGTCAAGAGAAGTGTCTCCTGAGGACTGATGCTGCTGGAAGCCTGAAGTTTTTTGTTAATTCACAGAACATGAAACAGTAAAATGGGCAAACCCCCACCTCTGTTCAAGTGCCTGAAGTACAGATGCAGACAAACTGAATGTCAGCCATGCTTTTAGCCAGTGTAAGCCCTGGACGGCAAAGTGAGCAGCTCCAGTGCTGCACAATCGTGCACAGGGAGGTTTCCCAAACTGAGGGAACCTGAAGGGAGTGCAGAGAGACACATTTAAGGGATGGAGGCAACTGGGACAAGTTCCTGCTCTGCACAGCACACGAATCTCCTCTGTGACTGCCCCCCCTCTCCAGGTGCTAGGACTTTATCATCTGGAAAATTTCATCACCAGCAGTGCTGTCAAGCATTGGAAGAGGCTGCTGAGGGAAGGGGCTGAACCACCACCCCTGGAGACATCTAAAAGACATGGATATGTGGCACTTAGGGACAAGGTTTCTGTTGACCTGGACTAAGTGACCTGTCGAACTTAAAGGTCTTTTCCAACCTTGATGATTCCATGATTTTAAGCTTTCTAAGACCACTGACCAATGCAAGTAAATTTTTATGAATAATGACTTTTGTCCCTCTAGAGCTGGCTGGCTTACTCTGCAGAGCCAGGATGGAACACACAGCATGTCCTGTTGTTGATACACTGGACATCCCTCTTATTTAGAGAGATTCCCTCCACAGCCTAGACCAAATGTCATGGAAACCAATGAGATCTCATTGCTATGTGATAACAATTAACTGCTTTTCTTAATAAGCCAACATTTTCTTCTCTGCATATCCTGATTTCTTTATTAACCTTGAATAGAAGTTGCATTCAGAAACCTTTTATCAATGACTCAGACAAAAAGTCAGTAAGGAAAACGATATTGCCCAGAGCATCCTTTCAGCTTTAGTTTCTTCTTTGGTTTATGGGTCATTTGCAAATCTGTTCTGACAGGAATATTAGGCTGCTATATAACTGCAGCAGAAAATTCACCAGAGATTTAAACTCCAGTGAATGTTCACATTCCCATGGGCCGTGAATGAGAGAGTTTTTATATCGGCACTCAGTCCTGAAACGTCAGCCAGCTTTTCTCACCCATTAAAATGAATTTTAAAAACCTTTATAAAGAAAGCCCAATTTGTGTGCTAACCAGCTCTCTAGGAAGTTTGCTATCTGATTACATACCCTCTCTCAAACAAATATTTAAGTTATAAATGTTTGTTCAGCAGTTGTGAGTATGCAGATTCCCCCCAGTTCCAAAGCACTTGCACAGAAAATGAAAAGTTTACAGCTTTCCAATCGTACTGAAACCTTTGCATTTTTTTTGTAGGCATGTATCTGAGCTAATTGCATAAATTTTTTACCTGACAAGTGAAACAGATGTCAGATGACTAAATTAATTGATTCAGGTGCTGATTTGGCACAGCTTTCCCCTTTTTATTATACTCAGATCTGCCTTGTCCATGTTCTCCTGCATAATAAAGTCACTGGAACAATTTAGATAGTGAGTAAAATGGCAGAACTCCAGAAAACTCACTGATTTCAACCTTCTTATACTCTGCAAACAACCTTCTTGTACTCTGAGAAGTACAGTATATACTTCTGTACTTTGAGAAGAGCCAGAGCAAAATCCGAGCATGAGAATGGTGCCAGTTTCCCCGTTTAGATGTGCATTTTCTAAGAGGCACTGAAAAATTGCACTGAACTCTGTGAACATAGTCACTAGACATGTTCCTCTCTCCAGGGTCTTGCAGGGAGTTGGCAGCAGGCTAATTAAGGAGACTACAGCTCAGTGTGTCCTGTCCATATTGACACACTTCCTCCCTCACAGCACTGACGCCAACTAACCAGACAAAACACATATGGAAGAACAAAGAATCTCAAATACTGAGTTTATTATTACTTCATTGCCTGTTTCTCGGATGGGAGGTGATGGAGAGAAGAGTACATTGCTTCACATCAGACACGTCAGATACACAGCTCTGGACCCTCTGGACTGGCAGAGAGAAACAGGTTTTTTAGGTACTGCTTCAGAAAATCTACTGCCACAGCAGGCATTAGGATCACAGGTCACAAGAGTAGAGATCCTCCAGTCTCCTTCAATTCTAGCTGCAGATTTTCTTCCCCTTCTTCCTGTGCTGTTGTTGGCACTCATTCAACTCATTCTGCCAACTGGTTTAGTGACCTGGCCATTGCAGGGGCACACAGCCCTAAATCAGCTGGGAAACACAACTCCTGAGTTGTGAAGGGGGACACACGGGACTTAATCCTGACACAGACTGTTGCGGTGGAACCTTTTGTCGGACTGCTGGACTCTTCTGACAAATCCATGGTCTTGATGACAAGAACAAGTAAAGAATGATAACCTCACGGCTTTGCAATCCTAATAACAGACCTACACGAGGCAAGGTGAACACTCTCTGTAAGACTGTTCCGTCCTTTATTTGAAAGGTTACTGGCTGGCTTGATTTGTATCAGAATAAGGTTTTCTCTGGAAGCAAATCGGCATGTCAGGTTGCATCAATACTGCTTAATCGCCCCAAATTCTTTTTCAGACCCAGAAGAATTAGCTCTTCTGCAGATCAGAATTAGGGGCTTTACAATCTAACCTTTTTTCCCTTCCCCTCTCTTATTCTTTACACCAAAGACAAGAGTCTTTAAAATCAGAAAGCCCAGAAATTAGGCTCTTGAACAGTGCCAAAAGAGAAGAGCTGATCAAAGGACTAGTGGCAGATATGGGACTTGGTACCTCAAAGGGCATTTGGCCTACGAGTACATTTTATATCTTTGAAAGCATGGAATTCTCTACCTTCCAATCAGAACACTATTTATACAGCCTCAGAGGCACCGCAGTTACCAATAAAATGGGAGGTACTTGTCCCAGAGATCTTAAATTATTTCTACAATGAGAGATGAAAACAAAGAGTTATGCAAGAGTCAAGATTACAGAAGTGAGAAACTGTCAGATATTCTGTTACATACTCTTAATATTATATTCAGTCCTCTTGCTTGCTATTTCTCATCCAGCTTCAGTTTCCACCCCATCCCCTACAATTCATGAGATACGAGATCCTAAAATTCTGCTACCCTGAGATGGGAAAATTTTATACTCTGCCTCATTTTAGTGGTCCATCCTCAAGGATAACTAGTTACACTCAAAATCAATACTTCACAAAATCTAGTCACATTGTTATGTTTTTTTAAAGAATCATCACCCAGTTTTGATCTTGGTTACAACTAGGAGAAGTCAGAAGTAAATTTCCAAATTTGTAGTCAATTCACCTCAGCTTAACAACATACTGTGTGTTACCTGAGGCATTTGCCTTTCTCTGAGCATGCTTTTATCCCCAATACATTAGACTTAGTTTAAGCATTTATTTATTTTGTCCTAAGCTTAGTTCTGCCACTTTGCATAACCAAGCAAAGAGCAAATACATGGATGTTAATGCTAATCAATCCATTGGCACCTCTCAGCCTGGCAAACTCTTTTAACCTATTTCAGAGAATAGATATTCCCATAGTTAGAATACGTGTGCACACATGTGTGCAAACACACACATAAACACCTATGTGCAAATACAGCATTCAAAGAAAAAAAGAGTTGTGTTAGAAATTGGTCAACATTTTAATATTAAAGATATTCTAACTTGCTAGGCCATGAGTAAATTTCCAATCAGCATAAATAGCTTCAGTGTATAAGCACTTTTTCCTCTTTTTTCTTTCTTTTTTTCACTTTTTTTAAAGGCAAAAAAGACATGATTTTCAATGTTAATTAAAATAACCCCTCCAAAAGCAGGCAGTATTTGCAGCACCAAGCCATTCCCCCAAGGATTCAGCTACTGAAGAAACAGTTAATAGTTATAAGGAATATTCAAAGGCATTAAATAAAATTCCTCTGACAAATTCCTCCAACGCTGCCTAAAAATGAGCAAGATCAGGACTATATGGATTTTTAAATGACTAAGCTGCAATTTAGAAGTTGATTTTAATTTGTTTTTCCTTCAGAACAACATCAGATTTCATCTCTATCCTCAGAAAAATGTTACACACCCTGTATAGGTTTGGAAGCCCACGTACAGATATATTAATGAACCAGTAAACAGAATATATTGCCTATATCCCTAAATAGGCTGGAATTAGGAAAAGCAGGTGCAGGATTAGCAGAGAATCCAGAGTAGAAAAAGGATTACACAGACAGGATTTTAAAGACCCAGCAATAATCAGCTCTCGGACAGAATTTAGAGCTGTTTTGGCTTAGCAGATAATGTTTCATAGGGTTTTCCCTGGAGTTCCCTTTTAAGAACATCTGATGGAGTTGCAAGTTTTGTTGGTGTTTGCTTTTCTTATCTTTTCCTGCAAAAAAACAGCTGGATGTGGATGAAACCAATATGGATATCTAAGAGATGAGAAGCTGAGAGTGCACAAACCTGCCGGGACAAGAAAAATCCTGTGTCTCTTGACACAATGAACCTTCATTTAGAGCAGGGCCCTGACTGTTCCTACAGATAAAAACAGGTATGAAATCAAGGACGAGAAGAACAGCTGGAAAACAAAAAAATTATCAAATATTATGGTGATAAGACTAATTTTATTCAGACTGGCCTCCTGACTCTCTCATTATTTAGTAAATTCCCTATTTTCCTTACTGTAAAAATTGCTCACAAAACAGGGATAATGCCAAGTATCTAAATCAAAAACAGGAAGAAAACAGGTGAAGTGAGAGATTCTCAAAAAGCCACATGCAGGACACAGTTTTTTCAGAACAACCAAGGACAAGCCCACAATCTCATGAGCATGCTGACTGATAAACAGTTCTGGTTTCTAACAAGCAAAAATATGTATTTTTGTTGCAAATATTTTGCATGTTTCAAAAACCTAAACTTTCAGAAGAACCACTGTAAAGCCTCACATCTTTGAAATCTCAGAAAAATCAGTTTAACCTGAAACATCTTCAGGGGAAAAAAAAAAAAAAAGAGAAAAATATGAGGAAAGCCTAAATGCTTTATCTACTTCAAAATGAAATGTTTAAAAATGTGTCATAAAACATTGCTTTTTTTTTTTGCAAAGTTTGGCAATTTAATAAAAATTAATCATAAAATGTTTGATTCTCAACAGAACTGACACCCAGGAGGAAATCAAATAATTTTTTTGACCCTAAGTTATGTTTCCTCCATCTCTTATTTCAGAAGAATTAAATATCATCCTCCATGAATAAAATAAAAAAATAACAAGGTCCTAACTATACAGAAGGCTAAATATTTAACTCCTAATTAGGTCTGAAACTCCCAGCATAGTCACAAGAAGAAAAGAATTGGTACTAACCCTCCTTGTAGACCTGGCCCTGAATTCTTCAGGGAATTTAATCCTCCTCAAACAAAGGACTGTTCAGAACTGTAAGTCTAAGCTGGAGGGCCTGGGAATGTTATGCAAATGTTTTAATGCATTGTGCTCCCATCAAACAAAGAAAATAATCAACTTGATTTGCAAGAACCCCTACCTGTGATTCTGTAAAGCCCCTGTTCTTAATCCTCTCAATTCCTCCCCCACCTTGACTCCATCCTTTCTTTTCTTTCATCCTCTGATTCCACCTCTTTTATTTTTTCTCTCCTTGCTATTGCAGCAGGCAGGTGAGTGCCTGCTCCCTCTCTGGTTCACTATTTTTCTCACCTCTTTTTAACTACTTCATTAATTATCACTTGCGTTAACTCAGCTTCACAGCAGTCCAATCACAGTCCAAGAGTCTGTTGCTCCAATTAACATACAAATATCAACAAAAGAGTGGGTTTTGCTGCACAGAACTACAGAGTACAGTATCTGCAAAGGTATAAACTAAAAGCAGCCAAAAGTAAGCCGAAATCCAACTATGTCCAAGGTTTTCCTGTCATAAATGGCAGAAGACAAAAAAAAAAAAGAGAATAAAAAGAGAAAAGGAGAAAAAAGAGATAAAAAAAAAGAGGAAGAAAAAGAAAAAAAAAAAGAGAAAAAAGAGAGAAAAAAAAGAGGGAAAAAAGAGGGGAAAAAAAGAAAACCCCTTAGATTTTTTAAGTATTGGCACAGGGCAGTGGATGTTCCTTAGAAAGTATCTCCTCCCATGCATGACGGGCACACTGAAAAACCATAAAAAGGCACCTAATTGAAAAGGCTGTAAGCAGAAGTGGGGACTAGAGCCACAGGTTAATGGGAGGCAGCAGCTGACCTCCTAATGGGTATGGCAAAAATAGTAAAGTCTGGAAAGCGAAGACCTGCAGCTCTACTTGCAGTGAAATAAGCTGGGGAGCACTCCAAAAAGACGTGTCCCGTGGCTGCAGCAGAAATCAAGGTGTCTGATTTCTGCAGCTGTGTCCTGTGTGAATCAGAGATGGCCACGCTGGAGGGGGACAGGGGTCAGGGCACTGTAATTACTGAGACAGGAGGTGCTGAAGGGGAACAGGAGCATTAGCCCTGTAGTCAGCTGGGAAAGGCGGCAGGTTAGACACAGGAATGCAAACAGAATTGGCCAGGCTTTGACACAACCTGCAGTGAAAACCTGGCCTGGGATAAAGCAGCTTTATGGCTCCCTACAGCTGGAGCCATGGGATGGATGGAGCTGTTTCTCCTCTCTAATGGCCACCACCTAGAGAGCCAGTCATGGGGATCAAAGAGGAGCTGCCATGCTGCCCTTCAGTAGTCCTCTTAATCCACAGCAACGCACTCAAATAGCAAGTAACATCTTTAAGGCAGCTCAGGAAGACATCTCCTCCTCCTCCTCGTCTCTAGCATTAACATTTCAAAAGCAAATAAATCCTGATTCACAGCAAAGGACTCACTGTCCCTGCAGACAGGCTCATGCAGTGAGTTATTTGGAAGAGAGCATGGCAGACACTGAGTTTTGCTGGTTTGGAACATCAGGGATGTGTTTCACTCCGCAGCGATGAAGGGGAAGCTAGAGGGGAGCAGGATCCAGAGCATACCTAAGTGTGGGTGAGTAGAGGCAAACCACTATTAAATTAATAGTAAAGAATGCAGCTGTATCTATAAATAAATCTGTTCATTGAAGCAGTATCTTAGCAACTACTGTAGCTGTAGTGTGGAGCTGCACAACTCTGATGAGAAAAGCTACAGTTCCCAAACCCTGATGAGGGATAAGAAATGAAGAGAGTATCAGAGCATCTACCATCTGTGTCTCCCCACGTGTCAGAAATTTAGGCCGTCAGACTTTGGCCCAACTTGTAAATAAAAGAAGAAACCCATCTCCTGTTTAACTCTTGAGAAGCCAGGGAAGCTCAACATGTATAAACCTTCACAGATCCTGACACCAGGGACTTCAGAAAAAGCCCAGATGAAGTCTGTGATAAAGTCAGTATCAAGCAGGGTCATACAGCTGGATCTCTTCATCTGCAGGTCAGAATATCATTCAGTAGATGTGTGACACCTGAACAGTGACAAGCAATTCAACTGCAGGAAATTCAATGGCATGCCGCCAAAAATGATTTTACACTGCTTCATGGTTCAGTGGGCAGTCTAAACCCTGACTAGGAGGAAACAAGAAAGAAGAGACTTCTCTGAAAACATATCTGTGCTGCTACAGAGCCTGGCAGCTCTATCTTGCAATGACTGGGAGCCACCACCAAACTCAAAATTGCAAAATCATCTCAGAGCTTCCCTCTCCTCTATTCTGTGATGTCTGTGGGATGAATGCTCCAAGGGGTGGGAGAGTTGGTCATCAGGATCTACAAGTCCACCCCACCTTTTTTGGTCCGTCTCTATCTGTAATGTGTATGATTATACATGTGCGTGTATTCCATCAGTGTCGCACCTCACATCTCGAGAATGCACTGGGTAAATTATTTATGTTGAAAACTCATGCTTCCATTGTTGCAAGTCTTGCCATTAACTATTTAAAGACATCATCCACAAATACTCCCTTCCAGCTGAGTTTGATAAAGAATAATTTATCATTTTTAATTAATGGAAAATTCAGCACAATGAATCACAGTCACATGTGATTCAACCTTATCACAAGTGATGCTCTGCTTTGTTTGGTCCCTATAAATCTATATGCGGGTGACCTTCCACGAGTTTAGCAAATGGTCGTGTCCTCAGCATCATTGTAAACTAAGTTTGAAACCTTTTGAGGAAAAAATTATTGCCAAATTCATAGGACAAAATGTTAGGATTCACAGTGGGATTCACATTTCCATTTCACCAGTAGTTGTACAGATGTAGGTAAATTATTTAATATTTTTAGACCTTTTTAGTCTTACCATCAGTTGCCTGGTCTTGACTATTCAGAGATGGATGATCAGAGCAGAAGACACCAAATTAGTTCTCTTATCTCATACATACCATTGGATGTAGAAGACAACAGCTACTTTGAATTTAATATGGACAGAAAAATTGCAACAGATTTGTATCAGATGTAAAAGCAATTCTAAATACATATATAGAAAAATTAGATACTTCAACACGCACACAAGCCAGTGAAAGGTATCTGAATGGGTGAATGGGCTCACAGGTAACCAGAATAACATATTGGCTACTCAGCTCTGGTTGCTTGGCTGGCCAGGCTTTTCAAAGCTCTCATTTCAGATGTTACTGGTATTTTCTGGTGGGCATCAGAATACAGATTATTCTGTAAAACACCATGAATCCTTTTTGCAAACAGTTACCCTTGACTAAGTTTTAAGGTGGGGGTCAGGTGGATATGAACAACCTAGGAAGGATACACTGCTCTTCACTGAGGTATTGGTTTCCCAACATGTGCGCATAGCTGCCTACAAAACTACCAGGAAGATTTTGTATCTATTTCATTTATTTATCTTGAATACAATAGGACATACACCAGTAGTGTATATAGGGAAACCATAATGACATCTGAGTAGCATATGAAACCAATAAAGGCTAGATATGTAGGCTTATATATGGGGTTTGAGTACAAATATGAAAAAAAAAAAACCTGTATTTGTTAGGGTAACCTCTGAAACACCTCAAAGATTTACAGGTTCTGACACATACTGAAATGATACATTAAAAAATCTGAAGTCCAGTATGTTGCCTGTGAAACCAGGTTCATCCACAGCCTCAGAAAGAAACTTTTACTTGCCAAATATTTTACTGTGCTCTGGTTTTCCATACTGCAATGGTGGAATACTGCAAGAGGAAGCTCTTCTGACATGCTAAGAAGAATAATTTAATTTTGCATTCAAAGTGAGTCTTTTTATTGAGTTCAGTGGATTTTGGATCAAGATCTGAGACTAGTAAAATGAATGTTAACCAACTGAGAGCCTGTGTGGCTGATTTTCAAACAGTAGAATACCGATTAAAAATGAGATCCATGACTTACAAAAAGCTTTGATAAATTTGCATTTAAAAGCTTGTAAACCATTCCCAGGACAGGCTTGGATTTTTTTTCCCAAGTTTTCCTTCTAATTCACTTAGTAGTCTTCTCTGTACATCCATATTTTTAATTTATAATGGACCTTGTTCTTATTTCCACCAAAGAACACAATAATGATCTATGTTAGTAATTACAATTTAAGAAGGGTAAAAAGATTTTGTTTAACATGATAATCAAACATTTATTTTTCAAATTACTCCAGCTATAATCACTATTAAAATCAGAGCAAAATACATTAATTATTCTGATTATTACTCAGCTTAACAAGGCTACAGTCTAACAATCAGATTTTATTGCATCGAAAACTTTTGGGTTTCTTATTCCTTTCTGCTTTTCTTTACTATCATTTATTGTAGCTATTTTAACTTATTACATGACACCACTGCAAGAAGCAACGTCACCTCAGGGCGGTGGGGTGGCAGAGATGAAACCTCCCTTTCCTTCATGTTCTTGAATCTAGAACGTTGGTGGCCACATTAACGTAGTTTCTCTCATGTTTGCAAAGTCCTATCCAAATGCAGCTTTGAAGAGTCAATAAATGCTTTTACTAACTGAACACTGAAGTGTAAGCAATTTTCCCTTTAAATGGCCATAAAATATACTTACCCAAATATCCTTGTTGTGGATTACACATTTATGACAAATATTAACATAAGTAAGTTAAGTATCCTCTTGAAAAAAGTACCTCTAATTTTGTTGTAGTTATTGGCTCTGCTTGTTGTGGTTTTTTACTGCAGGCCTCCAGACTACACTTAAAACTACTGTGCTGATCACTTGCATTTATTAAAGTTCTCAAAACTCTGTGCAGGAACGATGCTGGCAATTTCTGTTCTCTCAGGCATTTTTTAGGTTGGCTAATTACATTCTCTCTGCCTAAATTTCCCCTGCAGCTTCAGAAAGAGATGATTTCCTTCTTCCTTTCCACACAAATATTTTTGCAGTTTCACCACATGCTGTTAGAGAGGCCCAAATACAGTCTGACCTAGAAGATGATATACCTCGGGTACAATAGAGAAAGGAAATGGAGATTTTTTTTCTTTGCTTGTTTATTTCACTGCTCCTTAGAAATGTTAGCTTATACCAGCTGAGGCAGGCTACCAAGTGGTTTTTGCTTGCAGGGCCCTTCCACATACACAAAGAGGGGAAAAACATATCTTTCCTGCTCTCCACAAATCAGTGAGGTGGAATATTTTTTCTGGATTGAAACACATTAAGAAGGAGACTTTCATTTAAAGAATATTCACTGAAGGTACTTGCTGAGAGCTGGGTGCCTGCCTGACCCTCTGTGAAAATCACTCCTTCCATCACAAATTCATCACCATTAACCCTGTCTGTGGCACAGCCACCCTGTCCCTGGAGAACCCTGCCAAAGAACCCACCTGGGATGAAAGTCTGACCCAGAAGGAAAAAATATGTGGACTAATTTCACTTTAGATTAAACTCAAGCTGGCCCACAGCAGCCTTCAGTGTGAATGATCTGACAGATTACGAGTAATATTTTATGACATTTAGGGATGGATTTTTCAGAAGGATGAGGCATTTATTTTTCTGAGGTTTTGCATTTTAAGGAGAGAATAACCCTTCCACTGCTTGGATTTGAAAGCAGGCAAACTTTGAGAGAGAGAACATTTTGATTTTTAAACTCTCCCCCTCCTCAGGAAGTTGGTTTTTTTTGATAAATCTGCTTCGCTTATTCAAAGTTTCATTAAATATTGGTGCAGCAAGCCTAGGAAATATCTTTTTACTGAAAGGCATGTTTTTTCCATCTCAAGTGGTAGAGATGATCTATCTCTCACATAGAAATAATATACAAGTGTGTATAGGATAATGTAACACCTATTCATATAATTCCAAATACAACATATACACACAACTTTAGTGTGGCTGTAATGTAGATATATTGAACAATATTAACCTTCTTTATAGTGGGAACATACTTTTTATTATGCACATGAATTGACTATTAATAAAGACTGTTTGCACTTACACAGCACCTCACCCCAAAAAACCCAGTGAGATTTTTTTAATGAAATATATTTCTGTTTTGCAGAAGTCAGGAGCTACCACTTCCAAGTGGAAAGCTTAAATGCATCTTTTTCAAAGTTATGTGTCAAATGAGGAAGCAGGTAAGGAAATAAATACTTAAGTTATAGCTTACTAAAAATTTTTACATTTGTTAGTCACCTCTCCACTTTGGAGAAGTGAGACTCCTACAGATATGAATATAACTCCGTTAACTCGAGCACTGACATCTGTGGAGATGCAGTGACATGAGTTGTAGTCACACAAGGAAAGCACTCCAAGTTCCTGACAGGCTGCTGTAACCCATATTGAAGTCTGTGCCCCTTTTGGTGGCAGCTGAATTAGCTGAAGGATACCTTGGCTGTGCCAGGCTGTCACTTGTAGGAGTCAGCGACAACAGAGAGGCGCACAAGGCTGAGCTTTATTCGCACCGGGATCCTCCCCTCCAACCCACAGGTGGTTCTGGCAAGGAGGTGCCCGAGCAAAATCTAACTGTATACAGATCTGGCTGTATCTGCAGTGCCTTCAGGGACATAGACAAAGAGAGAATCTAAATCTTGATTCCTCCTGACTTAGCTCCACAAAGCTACATCGCTGAACACTCAAACTGGTTACGCTGTCCACATGGTGGAAAAACCAGCTAAACTCAGGCTGCCTGCAGGTCCTACCTGGTTGCAAACACCAGCAACACCCTCAAAGAGCCACTTCATGGCTGACTCTTCTGATCCACGTCAACCATTTGGTGGGTATCCATCACATCCTTGTAGCTTAGAATACCCTCACTGAAAGCAAGGGAATCCCAAAGCCCAAATAAGTGTGGGGGCTTTTTCTCCCTGAATTTCCTTTTAGCACAGTGCCAGACCCACAGAGTTGGCATGTTTGCAAATCTCACCTTTAGGGTAGGCTCGGATTCACTCTTGACAGACACTGACTGAGGTGGCAACCATACTTACATAAGAGCAGCTGCATGTAGCATGATTTTAGTGGTTCTAACGTCATGGAAGCAGACTGACCTATGGGCCAATGTTGAAATCTGGAACATTCCAGAAAGTGTTTAAGAAGGGATCTAGGCTTAAACATTATTTTACTCACAACTCTGCTAGTGCTTTGCAGTGGGTTTTTTTTTCGCTTTTACTACATCTGTAACCACAGCCTCAACCTGAACAGCTACTGGCATGATGCTAATTATAGGGTCAGGTAAACAGGCAGGCTGACACATCTGAAAAACAATACATCCCACATTTTTTACCTGTCTGCTTCTGAGATTGTGGGTCTCTGCTGTGGCAAGCACAGCACTTGCCGCTAGCCAGTTATGATACACTGCTTGATCATTATCAACCACCAGGAGAGAAAAATGCTTTTATCGATATTATTTTACAGTTTATCTAGAGATGTGAGCTGCAGAGATACTCTAGGAGAAAAGGTACACCTACCCAGTGTATTGTCGTACAAGAAAGGACAGGCCCTGAGGCTCAAGAAAGTTGTCAGGTACACAGCTCTTGCTCCCCTCAACTTTCAGAGCACAGTATTTTTACCAACAAGGTGCACAGAATCCCACAGCTCCTTCAGCTGCTGGAACACCTTTTCTGTAGAATAATTGGGGCACATTAGCTAAAGGAAGAAAATAAAAAGAGGGAGGAAGTAAGCCACATCATTGTGTGAAACATATCTATTCTTTCACTTGGATTTTTCTTATGTTCCCGATGACAAGGGAAAGATTAAATTAAATGCCTCATTAAAATGTTGTTGTTGTCCCCAAAGTATACATACATGTTTTAGAGTTTTCACTCTTGCCATCTTTAGCAAAGTTTCAGTAATAATGAAAAGGACAGGAAAACCCAACAAGTTCTACCAGGCAGAGAGCCAGAGCTCCAATTACAGCAAGTACGATGGGAAAAAAGTAATGGATTTTAATTGGTGCCCAAGGGGGGAAGGTCAGTCTCTTTGGAACAATGGGAGTCTTTGGTGGTAATTGACTGAATGCTCCTATGAGAGCTTGCAAATGGCAGCAACACACTTGAAACAGTCGCAAAAGGAAAGGTTTGGCATCATGGAACAAATGGAAAAGTTTTGCTGGTAGAGGAGGTATAGAAAGAGAACAGTAAAACACTTTAACAAGGAACATGACTCAGAAGATCGCTCTCAGCTCCAAGGTTTGAAATGTCAGACATATTTTCATTAGAGAAATTTATTTAAATTTAAAAAGGAGTATTGGGGTCTGGAGCAGCAATGATTTGTCCACTGCTATGCTGAATCACTGAATGACTGAACTGAGCTCCCTCTATCCCTCCAGGATAACTGAGTGCTACCCTCCTAAACAGGCTCAAATGATGCTTGATGCTTTCCTTTCTGCACCTCCTGGTTGTTTTTTTTTTCTTGTTTTTTTTTTTGTGAAAAATTTTGTTTATATCTTTAAGCAATACTAATGAAGGGCGCAGACTTGCAAAGGCAGATTGCAGTTTGTGATCCCCTCTCAGAAAGAAATGGTATAAAAAGAGATCAGATCTTCTAGAATCACAAGAATTAGGAAAAAAAGGTGATTTTATGGCTAGGATTTCAATCAAAATCCTATGTTCAGTTTCTGTCTGCAGCTGATTATTTTTGACCTTAGCAAAACATGCATTTTATCTCATTCATAAACTAGCGCTGACAATATTTCTCCCGAACTATTAACAAAAAACCATAAATGAGTAAAAGTCTCAAGTAGAAGCAGAGGAACTGTGACACTTTCTTCCTCAGTTGACAGGACTTTGGTTCATCTGCAATTGCTCTTTACTTTCTGGGAGCTGAGTAACATGACATTAGGAGGGCATATGGATGTGTTTGTATTTCTCCCTGAACTGCCAAGAACTAAGCACAAACTGCTGCCTTTCAGATTTGCTATGCTATTACATTGATTATTTACCATTAGTAAGAGTAATAAATGGGAAACAAGTTGTGCACCAGAACCCAAAGGAACAGACGCTCTTCAAACAGAGAGAAAAAAAATCTCTTCCTACAAATTCTTAACTTATAAATAGGACAGAAGGATCTTGTTCTTGATGCAGAAGGGTGAGTCACAATAATATGATTTTATGTTCTCAGGGCTGCATAATGTCCAGGAACAGCTGTAAGCCCATTGCCATGCCTATTATTAAGGAATTATTTCTAATGGATTGTCTTCCCCAGAAAGCTACAACCAGAGCACACAGCCTGCTCAAGAATAGAGTTCACAGAAATTGCTGAACCTATGAGGAAACAAAGAGAGCCCAGCAACCAGACCACACACACACAAGGCTAAATCCTCTAAAACATATTCTGTCTGAAAAAAACAGCACAGCAAAATAATATTCAGACGTGGGGCAACTGTGCTCTGCAAAGGAGCCCTAAACCAGGAGAAAGTGATTTTTTTTTTCCACAATAACTGATGAAGATACATCTTCTAATTTTGCATTAAGATTAGGCATCACAAATTGAGGTTCTGTTGGTAACTGTGCAGTTGCATGGAGAACATATTCCATGGTTTTCTATCTTTGGTCTGTGTAGAAAAATATATTGATACTAACACATAAACATCTTATCATTCCACAGGAGAGACAAAAGCATGAGAAATGACTGCACTTAGAGAATTTGGAATGCAAGGACCAGATCACAGCTCTCTTCTAATTCTCTTTATAACCTCTAATGAAGAAATTAGGGATGTGGGACTGGAGACTGAAGAGATTTTATGTTTAAACAGAAGCAAACATGGACCTAAATGGATACCTGCAGTGGAGAATTCAGTTTTTTACTCCATTGAAACTGTACAGAGCAGACTTTAAACAACAGACTCAGCAAAGTGATTAAAAATGTAATTTAAGTACCATTATTTTGTTCCACTATTTTCAGTGGAATTTATCTTGGTAAATCTCTAAAGAATTTTAAAAGGAAGCATTTCAAACAAAACGGTTTTAGTTTTTGCACATAAAACATTGTTATTCTAACATCAATCTCTTCAAGACAGAAAAGTCTTAGATGACCTCAGCAGAAAAAAAAGATGTTTTGACTAGGAATAAGTGCTTTCCATCCCCATGCTTTTCTTTTCTTTCTCTAAATAACAAAATCCATTATTCATAATATTCTATAGGCAATAGAAAACGTGAATTTGATTTTTTCTTGTCAAATAATGTGCTAATTTAAATGTTTCTTATCTTTTGAAAATATTTCATCAGCTTTTTAACTGCACTGTCAGCTTAAGAAAAAGCAACAAAAGTGTATTGGCTCACAAATTTCTGGTAACAATTGGCCATACTCAAAATTTACTGCCAAGTATTTCTCTCAAATCCTCACATGTTCTTCTCAGTGCACAGAAATACTGGGAAGGTACAAGAGTGCCCTGACCATTCACCATGGTCTGATTTCATGTCCCTATCCATGACAAAATGTTTAAGAAACAGTGGTCTACAGCTTGATCCATTGTATCAGAATATATAGCAAGGACTCCTCTGATAGTTCTTCATGGACATATTTTGGTCTATTTGGTTAATGTCAATCTCTCTACACCACCCTCCACTGCCTCCAATGATTGCCATAATCATTGCTCTGCTTCCTCAACAGCTTTCTCTCCTTTGCTCTCACTCGTCCCTAAAACATTTACCTTTACAGAAATATTGACCACAGTTCAGCACTTCTGAACATGGCAAGATAGATTCCTCCACAGAAAAACAGAATTTGTGCAAATCTGTGGGAGACCCACGCCCATCTGAAAGCCACATTGTGGTAAACAGAAATATAATTAATTCTGTGTGTCTCTACCTGCAGCCTCCCTATGCCATTACTCTCAAAGCTGTGGTAAGCATTGTATTTTCCTTGCTCCCCAAGTTACAGGCCCTTCCTGAATGTTTTAATTCCTTTTTTGACTATTATTGAGGAGGGGGAGAGATGGGAATCAAAAGACAGAATAACAAAGATACAGATTACAGCGCCTTATCTTCAGTAAGTTTTGACCATTGAATTCTCTGTTTTGTGTTAAATTTGATTCATTTTTTTAAATTATTATTCTGGATCTGCAAAATCTCTCTTTGTCCACGCAACAAGAAACCTAAGCCTTTCATTTAGTAGCACTAAAAGGAAAAGGTCATTTATGGTTTTTGTAATATCTTTTTCATACCAGACACTTAATTATTCCCATTTTCTCGAAGAAGCTTGGCTGTTTCCTCAAGGACCTCTTACTCTCAATTTGATATATGAGTCATCACTTGTTGGTCTCTAATTCTCATGCTATTTGCATACAAGTCAAATTCCACATTTTCTTAGCAGTAGATGGCTTTCTAATTACATCCATTAATCTCTGCCATCACTCCCCTCTCTCTGCATTTACTAGCACTTATCAATCAGAAGTTTAATAATCAAGAGTATTTTTCATGTTTATTTTCCTCACTTTCTTCTCCCTGTACTCCAAGTACAGCCAGACAGAAGGCAAAACCCTCGAGAATCCTGTCATTTCATCACTCATTTCTGCATAACAACACATCTAGACCGCAGAAGGAGTGAGCAGTTGCAATGTGCTGGCAAACATGCCCTACAGATTACACTATCTGCTAATTAACTTTGCTGCAAGCCAAGGAAGGGAGGGTTGAGTGGCCAATATTCAAACAATATTTGTTATTTCTTACATTATAGTTTCCAGTGTGCCACAGAACAGCCATTGTATGGTTATGTATCATGTTCATTTTCCCTTGAAGGTGAACTTCTGACAATGTATAGCATGAAGACAGTTTCCAAATTTCATGACCAGAGAAGTATGTTCCTACCCCAACACAACAGGGAAAGGAGATAAAAGGCAGATTTAGTTATGTATCTTTAATAGCTCAAAATCCAGAAGGTAACTGAAAAGAGCCCTGCTGTACATATTTTTAGTTCAACTTTATGGGACACTGAACAAACTGATTTTCAACCACTTGGGATCAGTTTTTCATAGGAAAAAAGTATAAATATTATGGCAACCGGCTTTCTTCCTGGTTTAAACAGCCTGTCTTCCTTACAGAAATGGATGGAGACACAAGTTTGAAAATAAGACAGGTCTGTTTTTGCACTACCATCAATCCCAGCTGCCTGTATAGTTGGGTCTGCAACTAACAGCATATTGCTCCTGTGCTCTCTAAGCTGCTGGCATATATCCTTCCTTGCCAAAAGGGATATCATCTGTTCCAGAGTATTTGGTAAATCCCAGAGGAATTAAAAAGGGATAAAAGAATTGAAGGACATTCAACAAGAGATTATCTTGCATAAATTTTAATTGTCAAGTTTTTAGAAAACATGGAACGGAGTCAGAATGGAAAGAACACTTTTGAAATTCTGAAGTTGAATTCCGTGGCTTATACTTCCCAATCATTAGTTTCAACACCTGATGTGCCCTTGGAGACTTTTGTGAGATACAAAGGCGCACTGTAGTGCTACTTTGAGTGAGGAAATGTCAAAACTGCCACTATTTTTGATAGGCTTACAAGAGCAGAAGTGGAATAAATGGGCTTTGATTTCCCTTCCTATCCGAGAAGAGATATGGATGTAGAGTAATGGCAAGGGCTTTGTGTGTAATGGCTATTGTGAGAGCTGTCATGTACTGCAGCCATGAATCAGAAAGTTTGGTAACAAATGCTGCCAGACACTTCAAAAGTAAAATATTCACTTTGAAAGATGAGGCTCTGCCTTCAGCTTGTTAACATGGACCAAATGATTATTAATTATTGTTTTCCCCACAAACTCAGCATTAAAGACTAACACAGCACCAGCTCTACAATCACTCCATTTGACACTTCTTCATTGACTCCAGAGAAACTACCCAACTGCTAGATCATATCCAGCAGCTGTGAGGAACAATCCACCTTTCTGAGCTAATAAAAAATTATCCTCGTTTGCATGTGAGATGGGAGGCAGAAAAGACAGTTTTCTGAAATGGAAATCAAGTCCATACTTGTTTATCTGGTTCACAGCTAGAATTACTCTTGAATCTAAAGGTATTACAAGCAAAAGTGAAAACTGTAATTGCATTAACCCAAGGACATCCCTAGATTATCAGATTTTCCAGTTACCACCACCAGAGGCTTGTAAAGCAGTCGACTTAATCCATCATTTTTGCTGAACTGAAGAAAATTAAAGCCTTCTTAATTCTCAGTGTGAGACATCCCTCTTCCTGCGGGTAGTGAATGGTTTGCATGTGTACAGTGTTATCCATTGAACCACCCCTGCAGCCCAAGATAATTCTCTTGTAGGTTCAGGATTTCAACCCTTTTCTGGTGAGGTGGAACCTTTAGCTCAAACTGCTGAATAAAGCAGATTTAGGCCACTGTATTTAGAGAAAAGATAGAAGTGAAGATGAACCCCTATCTTCTCCCACTGGAAGACCATTGGATCAAAGAAATGTGCTGTCTAACCGAAATTGCCTATCAGGTAACTGAAACAGGAGATAAATCCCACACCACATTCTCTTGACTCCCTCCTTCCAATACCCTCTCTCTGAAGCACATTATGAGGCTATAAAGTATCGTTACTTGTGGTCATAGCATAGGGGACATTTCATGCACGATCCTATGCTATACAGTGTTTAATCCAAATATAAGTTTTCATTTGAACAAATTTATGTTTCAGTCTCCAAAACGCTGCAGTACAAGCTGGTTCTTCCCTTAAAAAAGGTATGAAAACACTCTCAAATAAACATCTCCTTGAAATCTCCTGTCCGCTACAGCATTAAAAAAAAAACAAACAAACCCAAACCCAAAAAACCATCAACAACAAATGCCCAAACAATTCCAACCATTCACATATGCCTTTTTGGTCTCTTATGGCTGTCTCTTTGAAGGCTGCACTCACAGCCTGCAGCTAACAAGGACCTTTCCTTCCAAATGAAAAGAGGAGAGCAAGAAAATAATTGATTTTATCTCAGCAAGAGTGGACTGCAGTCTCACATTGTGTTATTGGCATGACTGACAGAGGCTGGTTTCCCACTGTGCCTAATTTGCTAAGGATGCCATCCCTTGGACACCACGGGATTGAGTCAGTCTCCAGCGAGGTGTGCTCAGAGCTCTGCTGAGCTCTCACCTCTCCAATGGAAACTGATGGCCTTCACACCAAGATTTACAGAGGCTACAAGGAGGACACTACTGGAAATAACTGCTTTTCCTTGACTGAAAAAATAAAGACCTGCCATCATATCAGAGTTCTGAACGCTTCCATGGTGAGGCAGGTCAGAGAGAGGATTTTCAGAAGTGTTCCCAATCTGATTCCAGCAGCAGACTTCCAAGCATCAGCGCTGCCAGGTGGAACTGTTCACCTGTATGGACATTTTCCCTAACTCAGAAGAGTGTGTACAAAGGCAAGTGTAAAGCACACAGCTCTAGGTCTTACCCTTTATACAAGAGGGCAGTTTATGTTTCAAAAACAGAACTCCCCTAAAGCAAATAAACTTGCCTAACACCACAGGATAGAAAGTAGCAATCAATCATTCCCATTTCAGCTAAGAAGGGTACATTTTCTACTGTCTTGACTAACAGGAACTTCTGCCAGCTATTCTGTGCAGCAGAACACCAGCCAATGCTAGAAAGAACAGAAGGCTGGGCTGCCATTCCTTTAATTTCCTTTCATTTAAAACTCATTAATAGAAATAAATCTGAAGTAGCTGGGGATCTAGCCAGCATTGAAACCCATGCAATTATATTTACTGTAAATATCTGCTATCTTGGTGCTACACACTCGACAGGACAATGCTTAACACATTGTGATAAAGGTGAGAAACACAAGCACTGAGTATCAAGGAAGAGGAAGGCATCTGTAATCCATTCATCTTTAAAGAGAGAAAAAAAAGGCGATATTGTTCCACACTGCAATTAAAATGTGAACAGTTGGAGGAATAAAGTAAAATAAAATCAAGGCAGGCCTGAGGAAAGGGAGAGAAAAAATAAAACAAACAAACAAACAAACACTATCACAAAAATTCAAAGCCACAGGAAATATCTGATGCACTAGTCCTATTAATAGCATAAAAGTCACTGGCAGATACTATTAGCCCGCGTTTATTAATTAACTGAAGACACACAAATACAAGGAGCTCAAAATTACAAAGAAGGAACAGGCTGCAGAAACTGGCTCTTTGCAGAGAACACAGTGTGCTTCCTACAAGGATACAGCATCTAAATTAGCCAGCAGCACTTTCTGAGTCAAAGAAAGCCTCCACTTAAACAAATTCTAGAGTCCCCACCACAACCCATTCACTTTTTATGTGCGTATGTCTATGATTTTTCATGCAACGAGTAAAAACAACCTCTCTGACAGGCTTTTATAGAGAAAGACTGTAAAGCTTAGTGCACATGAGTTTCTAGGAAAAGGAACAATACACTTCCGTGAAGACGGAATTTTAAGGTAATGAACTTGGATTTCTAATTTAGTTTAGTTTGTAACCCACCAGCATTATTCCCAAACAGTATTCCTTCATGTAGAAGCATTCAAATAATTTTCTTTCTCATCACAAAAGGCTTTATGAACCTAACAAATAAACCAGTGTTGACATGCCTAAGCCTAGGGATTTATTGCACATTGCACATATCTCTTCCGGAGACTTGCTGACAAATACTCAAACAGGCTCTGTGTCTTTGGCAAGATCCATGTGGTACATTTTTTACCCCCTGATCTGTGCCATCAGTCATATGGCCAGGTAGCACAGTAATTCAGTAAAAGGAAAGAATATTAAAAAAAAGCTTCCGCTCCTCTTTGCCAGGCCTTATACATCACTATGTTAGTCACCACTTTCCGTCATTTCCTTCAGAAAATATTATAACTCAGAAAAATACCAAACAATAGCAATAGGTCATCACTTTAAACTGTAAATAATGGTTGACTGTTCTAATTTTTGTTTCCCCAGCATCCTTTTGCAATATGACATTGCCTGCAATGTCTGGTTAAAGGATTTAATTTTGTTCAATAAAGAGACAAGAATTGGAAGTCAAAAGCTTTTAGAAATAAATTGGCATTCATGGGCTGTGGGAAGCTCTGCAAATACTGGGTATTTATAGACACATTTTTTTTCTAGAGGGAGAAGAGCAAATAAATTACAACAAACAATTTATTCAACACATGTTGTTGTTTGTTCTTTTCCAGAATGTGAAAATAATCAGAAATTCATGAACAAATCTATCAATTATTTTGATAAATCCAATTACATACATTCTATTATTCACTGTTCTAACTGCTCTGCTTTCCAAAGAACAGACAAGACTTACATAAATGGTACACTTGCTTTTTTTCATTAGAAGAAGTCAGCCCTGAGTCAGCTACGTTCAAAATTTACCTTCTGTTCCAATGGAACTATTCCTAAAAGTTAAGTATGTGCTGAAAGAATTTTTTTTTTCAAAACAAGGCAGTTTCAGTAAGTTAAGTACACACTGACCCTCCTTACAGATCACTGCTGTAGCAAGGTCTCTCATCCAATAACTTCAAGATGAAAAATGCACCATTTCTTTTCCACTACTGAAGAAGCCTTTTCTCTCTAAGGAAGGACTTGTGGAACAAAGGACATCGAAGGCTACGGTTGCAGTCAGAGAAATCACCACACATAACTAATATTTAGGGAAAATACACTGTTAGCGTTGGCCCAGCACTAACTGCAGCAGTGTATAAACCCTTCACATGGAAAGTGGGAGTGGTATAAAATTCATGGCGTTTAGAGTAGTTGAGTTCTACCTTTTAAAAGTATTTCTGGAGTTATCCACCCAGCCCACATTATTGAAACAAGATACAAGTTTCAAAGTGACCAGAGTTTCTAGAAGTGTTATCAGAATTTCAGGGGAGGAGAGGGGATCAGGTCTCAGGATCCATAGATTTTTGCTTGGTGGCAAAATTTTTAAATGTTTCCTTCGGCTTTTCATTCCACAGTGGTATAACAGAGACCTCAAGTTTTTGTAGTTTTGGTTTCACTGTAGAAGTATTCTTAGTGTGGAAATATAAGATAGCTTTGCACTTTGTTCCCTGTGCCTTCTTAGCCTTGGGAAACTATTTGGGTGTCTAAAGTTAAATGTTTGTTGAAGGAATGGCTTGACCTTCTACAGAAACAGCATAAGCAGGGCCTCCAAAAGTTCTCCCTGCAAGCCTAACTCTTCTCCTGCTGAAATAATCTTCGAAAAATTCAATCTTAGAGCATTACATAGGTCCTCTCATCCCAGGTGTTGCAGCTTTTCTCTGGCACTGTCCCATATTGACTACAGGCCAACTTCACAGCAGTCTTCTGCCAGAAAAGATAGTTCCACACTTCTGCCTGAAAGCTTTTTCCTTTCATCTACTTAGTTTTTGAGCTGGAAAGGGATTAGTTCTCAGGCAGGTCAGTCCTGGATCCAGCTCACCAGATGGCTACACAAACAAGAGTGGCAGGGAAAGGCAGGGAGGGGGAAAGTGCAGGGTGCAGCCAGAGGTGATGAAGGCTTTCCAGAGCCAGCCTGCACTTCAGCTGGCTTAAAAAGCTTGCTGAGGGACATGATAATTGTCCCTCAAGTGATCTGATAATTTCATTCTTCAGCTCCTAGAGAAAAGCTTCATATGGTCTTAAGGGTCAGCTGCAATGAGATGACATCTCTCCACTAATTTGGGGCCATTTAATTGCAATTTAATCTGCTAAACATTGTCCTCTCTGGTTAGGACAGCTCCCTCTTCCTTTCCCAGTCTGTCTTAAAGAACACACAATTGTTTCAGTATAGTGAGAACAGCATTACAGTGACCTCAGCTGCCCAAACACACCCAGCCTCCTTTAGAGGTGAGTCTTTACTAACATTTTCTGTCAATGCAATTCAGTTTTGCCTGTAGCAACTTGAACTATGCACAAGGAGTGAAAAACAAGGAGTAGAAAATGAAAAATTTTGTCAAAAATGTATCTCAAAGAAGGCATCCAGATTCCTTTCATGAACATGTCAGCATTATAAATTCAGAGTAAATTGTTAGTCAGTAGGGTGTCTGGATGATTAAAACCTTCTGGGCTTCGAAGGCATTTTCTCTGCAGGAATTTGTCAAATCCTGTTCAGTTCACTATTGGGAGCACTTAAAAGACAAATAATGTTACATACAATCTGGTCACTGTAGATGCATTTCTGCCATTTTAACGAGCCTCCTTCTCCCTTTCAGACAACAAAATCATCACCATCCAGAAGGTAAGTAAACAATTACATGCACGGTACCTATGACACCTACCAATTTAATTGCCATCTTTCCCTCAAGTATTACTGGTAGGTAGTATAGGTGCTACAATCTGGCTTATATTTTGACAAAGCTACACATTTTTTCAAGGCAAGAGCAACAGAGGGATTCATGCCATTTAAACAGTAACAGATATTGAGGAAATTGGAAGAGATCTCCAGGACAGAAATAGCATCACAAAGCCAAAATGAGCCAACCACATCATCACCTACCTTACGTTTGTTTGTTGGGCAAACATATAAGTAGCTCAAAATAGTCTTCAAGCCAACTTTATCATTCAGTTTCTCATATGTTGTCCCATAATCTGTTGACCTACAATTCAAGAGAGATTCTTATAAGTACAAACACTTAATCACAAAACCACAAGTCACTTGGCAGCTTTTCAATATAAGTCATGCTTTAAATAGCGGAATGGCTCTCTAGAGCTTTTTCAATGATTCATGTAGTATATAATGATACTTAATTATATACACACAGCATCATGTGAGTGTTTATAATTTGCATTTAAATTAGATTAGGAGAAATTAAACCAGCATCTTCCCAAAGCATCTTAAACACGTACAATAAGAAATGTTATATTCTGCATATAGAAGATGATAATGATTGTCAGAAATGCCAAATAGCAGACAGCAAGAGACTAAGGTTATCAATTCATCATATGAGCCAAGCCTAGGCTAATTTTGTTAAGATGGCTTATCTCAATGTATTCCAAAGTGGCTTCTCTGACACTGACTAGCAGAGAGTATGGACACATGTGTTCTATTCTTGCTTTAACAGCCACCATTCAATAGAGAAAATAAAATATTTCTGAAATAAGGGCTGCCCATAAAAGCACCGACTACATGTCTTGGGGATGAACAAAAGAAGTGAACAAACAGGACTGTCCAGTGTTCCTGTAGGAGTTACTCTTAACATGTGACTGGAACTAAGATCAATCACCAGCAGAGGTTTTGTTCATTATGCAGCTCATGCTTGCCTGAATTCTGTCCCAGTATCCCGAGGATTTAGAAAATCAGCCCAAACCAGTGCAGTTTATGCAAACTATAATTGCAGAAAGGGACATGTGTCTGGGTAGCAGGCATTCAAAAGCATAACATGTTCCTGTATCTCATCTGTAACATGCACAAATTACGCCATTTAGAACTTCACTAGCAAGCACTAACATGAATTTTCCCTTCTGCTAAGCACTCCAAAACTGGACATTCTAAAGGAAAATCTCGGCACCCCTTATTTGCAGGTTCTCTCCTATCAGGGCAACAGTGGCTAAATTCACAAAGGCATTTAAGACTTTTAATGTTTACTGGTTTTTTGGGTGTTTTTTGGTGGAATATGGAGGGTGTTCCATTTCTGAATCAAGTACCATACCTATACTCGTATCACAGCTTCTGGGATTTCAGATTTTACAATCAGTACATGAATAAAACAAGAAAGCAGCAGCTTAGGGTTTTATCCATGAAAGATGAATTGCACTAAAACGTGAATCTGCATTAAAGTTGAGTCTTTCTAGTTAGGAACTTTATAAAAGCCTTTGCACATATCTGTCTGCTCATATAACAATTGGCCTATGATTTATGTCCATAGATTTCCCCTTTTCTCCAATAAACACACGCCCTCCTGTGTGCATATATGACCTTTGGTGTTTAGAACATTAACGTCAAATTCTCAGCTGCTGACTGATCTTTCCCTTTATAAGGTCATCTCTCTCAGGAGCACATATAAACTAACTGAGCTATTTCCTGAGTGGACGGAGGAGTAGGATACTCTTATGTTATGGCTGTTTCTGTTACCCAATATTTCAGAGATGTTCCAGCATCCAGGTGAGCAGATCCACAGCAGGATGCTGAACATAGCCTTGCCAAGGACTGTGTGTATGTGTGTGTGTGTGTGTATATATATATATATGTATGCACACACACATATACACACACTTTGTCACCTCACCCCACCCCCCACTCTTCTCAGAAATTAGTATTTCTGCCACTCTCTGCCTAAACCCCAAAACCCACTCTTTGTGAAATTTGAGCTGACAAAGACATGCAAAGATTGTAAGGACTGAATCTGACCTGCTGAGTTAGGAAAAATACATTAACAAAATAATGCAGCTTTTTCTTATACCAGTGACAGTGAATTCAAAATGGGATCTTTCAAAAAGGGATAGAAGCAAAAAAAATCTGAGACATAAAACTCGCTTTGAAATTGTTCAAGAAAGGCAGCCAGTACCCCTGCCACAACACAGGCAAACTTATGTCAACAGCCTATTGCAAATGGTAATCTCAGAATTGCCAGACACTTCTTGCTTCAAATCTCTAGGCAATTGTTTTGCATTCATAGCTTTATTTACAGGTAACACTCTATACAGATGGAAGCGTGTGCTTCTGTCAACATCTATAAAAGAAACCGAAAGATTTAAAAGCTTAGAAAAACATCAATTTTTTTTCAGATGAACGAATTCGCAAGCAATCAAAGGAGCTACTATTAGATCTTACTCTCATTATCATTTTCTAAACTGACAATAGCCAGTCCTTCTACCTTTCCAGTCACCAGTTTTTTCTTTTGTACTGCTTTACAATTAAACTTAATTTTAACAGCAAGGCAAATGTTATATGTACAACAGCAGATAGGCATCCATAAGTGTTTTAACACAAAGATCAGTAATATATACATTTGCACAGCAGTGGAAAAAAGGAATTATATCAAAGGAAACACTGCATACATGTGAAGTCTCTGTTGGGATCTAACCCATGGGTATCACCAACCTGCATTCATCCTGTTGCTATTACATATATATATACAAGCAGGCACTGATTAGCAGCCTAGTTAATTAGCAGCACTTTGTTTGTCTTATTAAACGGGTGTTATAAAGCAGCATGAGACTCCTAACCCATGAAAACACATCAGCCTTTGGATGGCCCAGGAAGCCTGCCTAACCTGGAAGTGCTGAAAAGACAGATGCATCTCAGCAGGGTGTAGGCACCAATGACAGTGTAGGATCCACAAATTCAGTCCCAGTTATCTAAAGGGGAGAGGATATGTAGCAACCAACATCCCCACAATTTGTGTGGAAGGCTGCCACTCTGAAGCTCTGCAGAGAGAAATCAGTTTTAGTCCATCTGTGTAACATGAGTGGAGCAAGAAATGCCTGGATAAATCATCAGAAAGGACTAAACCCAGAATCTGTTGAGGTAAAAACACAAAAATTAAACTCTGCCTTCTAAATAGCTACAGCCAATGAAATAACTGTATGTAAGTGAGTGAACAGTAAGCCCCATTTCATTGTCTCGTGTGTAGACACCTGTGTTGTGATGGTTTCTCAAATTGTTCAGGCGGAGAAGGGGGACATGAGTGTTACATTGTGGATGTCACTGAAATGCAGATGACAGTAGAAAAATAATATTCAGAAAATAAAAGTATTTAGACTCAATTCTGAATTTCACACCCGCCCCACCATATTAGTTGTAATTGTTACCATTAAACCCCAAATTTTACCAGCAGCTGTTTAAAATCTGGCTTTCTATTTTTTCAGTAAAGCAGAAGACAGTAAAAGAAGATAAACATTTTCATGATTACTAGTTCATTTCACAGTATAAAAAGTACCAAAATTGTGAGATTGAAGCTCTGACTTTCCCAGTAATAAATTAAAAGAAAACTAGAAACATGTAGAATAATTTCTATTTTGCAAACTATTTGCAAGAAAGCTGACATTTAAATAACTTCATTATTATTCATTGACAGGGCTTTTCCCTCTCCTCCCGTCAGGGTAAATGACATTTCTATTAAAGTATTATAATAAACTCCTGCACATTTTAAATAAAGTCACTGAATTCCATTAGTCCACCTACTGTCATGAATATATCTCAATCCATTCCTACCAATATTTCACAATTATAATAGGCATTCTGAATCAACCAGCAACATGAACCCTATGGAAATTTTCTTCTTTCTCAAGAAGCACAGACTCACATTCAGAGTACTGTCAGTTTGAATATATAGATTAAATAAATTCCCTAGTCAAGTTGCTGTTTTCTCCTTTGTTACAAATTTAAGGTTGCCTGTAGTTATTTTACGTAAGATGCTGAAGTCTTGAAGAATCAAACAGTTGATCATTTGGTCAAGAGGGGTTTTTTTCTTGCACCAAGATCTTTCCAGAACACTCCATGAGAAAAAAAGAAAAATATTACTTGCAGACTTAAAGCTATCTCGTGTCTCCTGCTTATTAGAGTACAGCTTTCTTTCCATGTTAACCGATTAAGTTACTTGTTATAACACACATCATTAAGAAGCAATCACTTTAATTGGCACCGTTTCCTTTTTTTTCTTTTCCCCCCAGTCATGCCTGATTTTCACATATTAACTTGACTGCTTCCCCCAAGTCCACCATGAAAACATTGCATTTCCTGTCCTCATCCCCCTCTTTCCTCCACAGTTTAATCTGCTGCTCCAGCCGTGGTCCAAGGGGCCCTGAGAGGCAGGACCAGAAGCACCTGGAATGTGTTCAGTGAGCAGCAGGGCAGGGCAGCCAGTCCTGACCCGGAGCAGTGTGAAGAGACAAGCTCTGGCCTTTTCCTCCTTCTGTTCATGAATTTACCCCTGGCACAAGCCAAGCATTTTTAAGTGAAGCAATGGCTATTAGATCTTGTGTTCCAACCTCCCACGTAACTGAGTTTGCCACCTGGTTTGTCTCCAGAGGGAATGGCCAGGTGAGCACAGGATTTGCCAGCTGCTATCGTGTTAATCTCTACAAGAGCAGATTGTTGGAAAGAAAACATTCAGATCGCAGGAGGCAGAACTGTGGAGCCACAGGCTGCACTTACAAAAGGCTTTCAAACGAAGAAGTTTTTGAATAAAGGGATAATTAAGACATTAAAAATGATCTTTCATGTCTGAATATGAAAAATACAGGAGCCAGTAACTCCGGAGCAAATTTGTATTCCCGTATGCAATGTTTTAAGCCTGTTTGTAAACTCTGCTGTAGAGTTGTTGATTTTGCACTTTTTTTTTCTGTGGAGACTTCGAGGTTGAGGTGCTATTTGCCTCATCCCTTAAATTGAAACTCTTTACTTTGGTTTCATAGCCAGGTAGTAAAGTTCTCCATTGATTTCTGCCATACCACCATGTTTCACAAAAGCTAGTAATGTCAAAGTCTTCTTCAACAGCTAGCCATTTATGTTCACATGTTCCTCCTGTTAAGCTTTTCACAAGGCATTGATAGATATCACTTCTGGTCTAATGCCTCTTTTGATTTAACTCCTTCATGTACAACCCTGGTATTTTTTCCAGAAAGTAGCAATGCCTGATCTTCATTTCTCTCTCAGGGCGAAACTTTTTATTTTTTTCATCCCATTCTTTATTTTCATAGAAAGTTACTCTTACTTTGCAAATCTCCTTGCTTCACCTGAACATTTCTCACTTTCTCACTACTGTCGGTCTTTTTAATTCATTGTATAAATAATTCCCCAAGGCTTTTCTCATTTCTAATGAAACCTGTTTGCTTAGCTCATGGAGACTGACACATTTTGAATGGAGTTTTGCAATTCCACCTGGAAAAGCAATTGCAATATGTAAACACAGTGAGTTCTGTGTCCTTGGAGAGAATTTCCATGTAGAAAAGAGTTTCATAGGACCATCATAAGAGCTGGGTTCAAGAGGGCAGTGTTAAGTGGTCTGACAGCAGTGACAAGGCAAACAGTTAGTCAGCATTTCTTTAAATATTTGTAACAGCATCGCACATGTCACAATATTAAAACACTTCAAATTTATCGAGACAGGTAGAAATTAAATTTATAGACATCTCCAGGGTAAAGAAAAATAATGTATTTCAAAACTCAAGGGACCCATGTGTCTTACTCCCTAAGTGAACACATTTCTGATTATTTTTTCTCATGAGGCCCTCAGCAGAGTAGCAAATAGTACTGTTCCCACTGTCTCGGTGGGGAAATGGAGGGAAAGACTAAATAACTAATCCTACATTTGAAGGAAGTCTGTGACAGAGCCAAATTCAAGTTCCCTCAGGCTCCACCATCTTCCCACTCCATCCTGACAGTTTTGAATTTTCTGGGGTTTTGTGTGCATGTAAATAAGGACTGTAAAAAGTCTTGCTATCAATGGCAAAAGAATGAAATACAAAACTAAAAACAGTTTAAACAGACATTTAAAAACAGATTTAGTCTTCCATTTTGAAAATATTTTGCTTCCAGTTTGAGCTGTGACTATAGATTTTACTAAAAATCAAGGCGTAAATTTCTATGAGTTTAATGAAATGTGTATTTTTTTCCCTTGTGGGAAAAATTTTCTCATCACAAAATAAAGTTACCCACCTGCAGAAGCTACCAAAATGACTTGAAGAGGGAGTAAAAATATTACAAAGAAACAATAAGAAACTATTAAATTGACATTTCTGTGCATAATCAGTTAAAGTAATTCAATTTTCTTCTTTTCATTTTCAATCAACTTTTATTTGGAGTAATTTAAATGAACAGAAACCTACGCACTCAAATTTCTTGTAATTTTTGGCTTAATATAGTTCAGCTGATTATTGCTATAAATAATTTAAAGATGTGACAAGCAGGAAAAGCAGCTCATATTTTATCATCCAATCCCCAGCCTACATATTGCTTTGGATAATTTTTCAAAATACTACCCAATTCAGAAAGAAACAAAATAGGGGAGTGAGAGGGCCATGAGATATCATCTGTAGGTGACACAGATGAGCTGCTTGTTTCTCCTTCAAATCATGGTTGAAAAAAAAAAAAATTGCCGAACTTGCCTTCCATGGTGTTTCAGTGGAGAGTTGGTAACTCAGGTTACCAACCTACAGCAGCAGGGAATACTTGTTCCCCTGTCAAGAAAATTTGGTCAACTGCTTCAGAAGTCATGGGATGGTGAAAGTGGGAATATTCCAACAGGAGACAAGACAGGACGAAAGAAAATTGTGATTGTGTGGCCAGGGTAAGGTTATTTCTTACTCTTATCTGTACAGACGGAAGGTGAAGGATATGGTCAATGACGACAAACATGCACGCGTTCCCAGCTGGACACGAAAGAAGAGCAAATCCACATAGTTTGGTACCTGTTGGCAGATGGTGATCAATTCTATTGTGCATCACTTATTTTTTTGGGGGGTTTACCTCTCTCTCTCTCTCTCCCTTCCACCCTTTAATTGCTATATTTTACTTTGTTTCAATAACTGTTCTTGTCTCAGGAGATGAGTTTTTGTTTTTTTCTGCTGATTCTTCTCCTTATCCTACTGGGGTAGGGGGTGACTAAGTGAGCATCTGTGTGGTGCCTTGCTGCCAGCTGGGGTGAAACCATGCCACCAGACTGGTAGGACTGAAAGCTGACATAAAGTCTCTGCAATTGCCCAAGCATGAGGCTCTAAGTCTTGTAAGTGCTTTTTCATCTCCTGAAAGCTTGGAGAAATTGTGCTGAACAGGTTTAAGAACCCGTGTCCTGAGATCAGAATGATCCACCCAAATTAATCTACACTGCCATTGCTGTGGTGCAAACCTTGCATCTCTGAACTGCTGAAGACTGGTTTGTATCTGTTCTGCTAAAGCTTTCTTTGCAGAGGTCAGTCACACCTGTAACAGCCATGGGAAACAACCCTTAGAGCCAACCCGGCCACGTTGTTCACCCAATTTCTTCTTGGGGACACCTGGTAAATTCACCAGAAAATAAAACTTGGGGAGGAAATAGTCTGTGGCACCGATAATCAATAGTACAGAATCAAAAATATAATGAGGTAAAGCTAAAACACCAATGTGGATGCATCTATTTTGGCTCTGGCGACACGTGTATTCCGTCACATAATTCCTCTTCAGATCCTCTTATCTTACCAGACTAGCCATGGAACAGCAAAATTCAGAACAAACTTTCACGTGAAAAAATTTAGAGATATTCTGTGCTTGTAAGATGTCATTAAACATCTTAAAAACCAGTGCCTTTTCTGAGCAAAAGTAACATTCCACTGTATTGTGGAGAAGGGCTTTTTATCTTCAAGCTTCAGAGACATTGCTGCATAAAGGCTGGATACCCAAAGAAAAGAGCAACATCAAATATTTCAGTCTGAAAAAAGATCAAATTTGGATTAGATGGGAATAATGCACTTTTCCCCTCCTTCCTTTTACTGCTTCTCTAATTTTAGATGTCTGTCCCATCTTGTTTGATCAATAAACCCCCTTTAACTTCACAGTGCAATGGTTTCTCATGTCAGCAGGCTAAGAACAGCAGATTCTGGCAGTTGGTAAAATCCACATTCAGATTCCCCACTCCTCTGCCTGCTGATCAGAGATCAGATCCTGATCACACTCTCATGTAAATCCAAATTATTTCCTATGGAGATCCACCATCATAAACATGGAACTGTATAGCTTCAATGATCAATTTGTCCTTGCTTGGAAGCAACTGCTTCCAGGAAATCAGAAGGAACTTTGCTGTCAGAATGCAAGACATGAAGATTTTTATTTCAAGTGTACAATTACCAAGTTTTTGTGTGAAACATAATGCACTGAGATTTGACTGGACTCTGTTCTGGAAGCATTTCCAAGGCACTGTTTTGCAGGCATGGACTGTAAATCCAGGGTTTTGCTGTGGACATTTCGGGGGTCACAGCTACATTCTGGAGCCCCTCCCTGCTGTGCTAAATGACCACTTGTATGATTGGCTGTGGGAAACAAAACAGGCTGTCTAGGACAGAGGAGTGTGGAAAAAGAACCATGGATTTACTTCTTCCGCCTGCCTAACAGACTCCCAGCAAGAGGGGCCTTTGCCACTGAGGGCAAAGGATGGGGAAGGAACTGGGTCTTCCCTCCCCATTGCTTGTGCAGCAGAGAGGGTGACTTTCCAGAAATTTCCCTCTCAAAACTCCCTTTCAGCTTCTCATCTCCCTGTGGCCTCAGGGACTCATCTGCAGTCCCTCACTGGCTGAGGCAGCAGAAGTCCAGAGGGGAGAGGGAGGTTGGCAATCACAACCACTTTAGCTGCTCTAATCCAGCACTGGGTGAAAGCCAGCAGCGAGAAACAAAGGAAAAGCCATCAAAGCAAGATCTCCACTTGACCCTCGCAGGGAAAGGCTCCAGAGGCTGGCTCTAGTGGGGCTCTGGCTGAAACATTAGTGCCATCTCTCCTGCTCTTTCTATGAGTCATTTTGTGCCACAGCATCTGGATGCACGTGGGAAGGACCAGTAAATCCGCCAATATTTGCAGCTAATTAATATATTCCAAAAATATAATACCAAATACATCCCAAAAGCTGACAGGTTATTTACTGATGCTTGTTCATTCGATGGTATGTATGATCCAAGCATTTTCTCTGTTCCTAAGTCCATAGTACTTGTTCTCAATACTTTTCCATTTGCCATCACAACATTATTTTCAGTGAGAGACCCCGGAGAAAGGAATGAAAGTTTACTGGCAGCAGGCTTTTTTCTTTCTTCCTTAGGGAAATTTGGGGGGATCAGTGGAATAGAACTGGAAGGACACCAGCCTGGAAGATCTCCATGTCCACCTGACTTGTCTGTCAAAACAAACAAACAGGTAGGATACAAATTTCTGCTCTTCCTTCATCAGGGTGGTGAACACTCTGCAACACTGCAACTCAGAATTCAGCCATTCCCACAGGGCCAGCCTCACTCAAGACTTATGGTCATTAACAAAACAAATTTCAGCTTAGCTGTGATGGATATTAAAGTTGTTCTTCCATATATTTAAATCAAAAGCTGCCTTTTAAATTAGGATTGAGAACGACTAATGATTCTTCTTGCTATATGTTTACAGGGGCATAGTGAAAGCAGCACACCCTTAATGCCAAATTCTTGCTCATAAAGTGGTTCCTTGAGTGTTGATTCTTCGCATTTTCACCCCGGTCTGGTGTAAATCACACAAATAGCTAGGACTGGAGCCCAGCAATCATCACGCTATTAACTTTCTAATTGATGGTAATGGCCAGAATAAATTTCAGGCACCCCAAGGGGTGGTTAATGGATTTTGTAGCTTGAGGGCAGAGCAACAGGAAGCTTTTCCATTAATCAGGGAGATGAGACAACCGTACATGTCCTACACTTCCCACCCCATCATAACACTGAGGTCATTGCAGTTTTGATAAAAAAACCTTCCTGGCAGGCTGAGCTCAGTTAGAAAGTTTGATCCACTTGTTCAGCAGAGCTGCCTTAGCATCCACAGCCACATTACACATCCAGAAAGCTGCTTTAGCCCACCTGCAATTAAGAGTAAGGAGCAGTTTTACTGTGTCATAAATGCATTGCAGGTCTTCTGCAGGGTATGTACTAAAAGCCAGAGAAAAGATTTTCTGGCCAGCACCATCCAAGCATTTGCAACACAATATGCAATCTTCATTCTAGCCTGCCAGTGCAAATCAACAGCTAGAAAGCTTAAAAGATCCAGACAGGCCAAGACATTATTTTCAAAATCACTGTCCAAGCCCCTTAGTTGTTATAATGGAGTAACTCCCAAGGACCAGTAGCATTTTAAAACCAGCTAAAAATGTGCTTCATGCATTAATTCATACTAAAGTTAGTTGGAAGATGCAATTCTCATCCCTTAGGCAATGCTAACAAAATTTTTTTTGCCTTGCTTTAAAATATCGTTATTCCCAAAATCTGGATGGAATAAGAATACAGGAGGGGAAGCGATTAAATTTAAAAAATAGTAATTCAGAAGTGTTTCATTTCGCTTGTACCACTGTTATCATTACCCATTCAATTGAATATTTTATGACACAGTCTAGCTGTCACCCTACAGGAAAAAAGCTCCAATGAAACAAGGAGAAAAATCGAAACGAAACACACGTTCGGCTTCAGATTATTCCTACATTTTCTCTCAAGATCTCATTTTAAAAATATTGCAGAAGGTTTATCTGAATAATGCTGCATTTCCCAGAAGAAAATTGTTCCACTGGAAAGGTTTTCAATTCATTCTCTGAGTCCAAGCAGTGAACACACTAAGCCCTTAGCTCGGCTCTTACCACACCACACTGAGAAAGAATTTGTTGTTGCTGGATGTAAAAGCTGTGCTACTGAGCTACAGTACCCAAAAATCACTAATTAATGCTTTAAAGCAGACAAATACAATGAGTGTTATTCTTTTTCTTTTTAAAGGAATTTGAGTGATGCAGCTGTACCATTTGTGTCAGCTTCAAATAATATACATCACCCACAGCCATGCAGCTTTGTTTTTTTCCTCTCAGTTGGTAGAAGCATATTTATCACTATGTATCTCAAGGATCAGTGGGGTTATAAAGCTTACTATTTATAGCTACTCTTGGGGTATCGAGCAAGTGACAGTAATTTGTTCCTCTGACATCTAACCTTAGGTCAACTCCAGTAGCAAAAGATGGATTTTTACAGGAAATGAAATGAAAGTACACAGCAGAAGATTAATACTGTTTTCCAGGCCTGCAGAGAATGCACGCTCCCAATCATTCTGCAGAAAAAAATGGTCAGGAGCTTGTGCTGTGTGTTAAGAACAGAGCAAGCTGTGGTCAAGGTGAGGTGTTCAAACAGTCTATTAGCAAACTGATACACTGGCATTTGTGCATGGAGGAATTGCAGGCTGACAGCCTAGAAATGAGCTCAGCTCTTCGGGTTCTTTGATTTTGAAAGTCATCTTTAAGTCAGCACCAGCTACAGATAAAATGGGATTTGCTTTTATGTTACTGGTAATAGATAAAAGTAAGTTAAAGGATAAAAGTAAGTTAAAGCTTGGCTGCAAATTCCACAGAAGAAACATCGTGCACAAGATCAGGTTACTATTTTGCCCTGCATTGCAACATCACCCCATTTTAACTACATTTTCTGTTTGTGTGAAAATAAGGACTGCAGATTGAAACAACTTTTAAAGACTCCCTGATACTAAAATCCTTACTGATGGGCCATATTCATCCACTACTCAAAACTTACATTCAAGTCTCTTAAAATAAATATTGACCAGAAGACTTATTTTCCCCACAAGCCATCTGTTTTTAATTTTTTTGGAATTAAAATGATAACGAATGTCTTTCCAAAGATGTGGGTGTATAAAGACATTAATTATACAATCTAGTCATTAAAATAATGCTACCAACAGGAACTCAGCCAAGTACCTGAATATTCTTCCCACCTTCTTATAACAGACCTGTCATCCTCAGCCACCACCAACGCCCTTAATAAAGGTGTGTCTTCTAACATGCTGAAAAAATTTCAGCTTTGCCAACCAAATTTCGCACTTGACCACAAAAGCCACATAAACTCCCAATGTCCCGAAACAGCTGGAAAAAACCATGCTAATTTCACCTGTGTGAAAGCCAAGGCTGGTAGAAAAAGAGTTATTAATTGCAAAAGGTTTGAATTTGCACTTGGAATGACAAAGGTCACAGAGCTACATAAAGATAATACCCTGAAAAAGGACCTTCATAAGTCCCTGGACATTTCCATGGGAGATGGTTGCCAAGTCCTATCCTGCTGTGTGATGGAAAGTCACTGATAAATGACTGTAAGTGGAAGGTCTTCAATTCAGTTTTGATTTATTAGTGCCCAATTAGAACAGACACTTTAAGTAACAGCTGTTACGGCAGCCAAACACTGGAGCTGTCATTCTGGGGGGTGGGAGATGCAGGGAAGGAGGCAAGAACAAGTGCAAGATTGCAAATGTGAAGTTCAACTGGGGAGCAGACACTCACGGATCGCAGGTATGCCCCAAATTCCCTTTTCAGCACTACCTACACACACACACACACGCCTTCACTACCTATCAGGCTGCCAGAAACCTCATAATTTAATTCCTCCCCAAAAAATGCACTTAATTCCCCTTTTCAATAGACGAGAATTGGAGCACTGCAAGTACACAAAAAAAATAGTTGGTAATTTTTCATTGCTTCAGAGTAAGTGTTCCCTGTTCAGCTCATCTAATTTTTGGGTGAATAAGGCACCTTAACCTTCACATCATGTATGGTTTTTTCTGTCTCCATCCTCTTTCCCCTGTTTTAAAATTTATGGTTACCATTTAGGCTGATTTCAATTTCCATTAATAATATGTGCAACTGATGTACATTTAAGTGATTTTAATCATGTTGTGGTGACAGGTTTAGCTTAAAGCAGGGCTTCACTTAGAACTATCAAGTAAATTTCTCTTGAAAAGGTCAGTTTAACATTTAACAGGAGGGCCCATTCCAGACAAATTAGAATTTGCTCCACTTGCTGCAAGTGCAAACACTTTTCAAGCTGGCTCCAAGAGAGGCATGTCAATCAAAAGAGAAAAGTGTCAGGCACCCAAGAGAGAAAGTTCACTGATGCCTCCCCACACAGACAGCCCAAGAGCTGCTCAGACACGTGGGCAAAAGTGAAATATTCCTGCCCCACTGTTCAAGATCTGGGGCTGGACCAGAGCCAGGCCATCCCACAGAAATAGGGAAGGCAGAGCTCGGGAAGTTTAGGGTGGCCCCTGACAAGTCAGACTTGTTATTTCTAATTGCTGCAGCAACAGGAATGCAGTGGGAACAGCTTTCTGTGTGAGAGAGGGGTTATTGTGTGTGCTTCCCATGAGGGTTTGTTATTGCTCCTGTGCCTGGCAGAGGCATTTGGGCTTTCCAGGAGGGCAGCACAATAAGCAGAGAGGCAATACCTGTAATGCTGCCTCAGTGGCACTCTCAGCAGTAGCCAATTCCATGTCCCCTGCAGCTGCTGACAGCTGGCATCATCACAAATAAAATACAAGAAATCAGCTTGTGCTGTTAGCACTCGAATCCTTGAGCCAGAACCTCTGGGGAACACGGTGACATCACATCTTGTGCCACCTCCACATGGCTGATGAGCCTTCCACTGTTAATCGCCAAGGAGAGCCTGTAACCTCCTGTTACTGTGCCACCCATACAAGAATGCAATGTGTCCTCGTAGATCTTTTTCATTGAAAATAAATTTTCCCTAAGGATGTTCTCCATCAGGAGACAGCTTCTGGATAAAATCAAAACATCCTCCAGGGACCAGTCCAACCTTCCTTCCTGGTAGCTGGCTAAATCACATCACCCATTTCATGACGTTTCATAGTCTTTTTTACTATCATGTTTTACTACAGTTTCAGAAATGCAAAATTCCTCACAAAACAGAAATTCTGTTTGTCCAGACAGCTAAGTAAGCTCATCATGGTGTAAATTTCCCCTGACAGCTCCCAAGTTCTCCAGGAGTCCTGGAGAAGCCTCAAAGAGTATTTTTTACATTTGTGCTGTAACACTGCCTGAACAATCTTCATTAGTTCACAGGTTTGTGCTTCTGCCTAGAAAGAGTGGTTGGGGGAAAGAACAACAACAACAAAAGAACAAAACCAAAACCACAATAAACCAAAAAGCCACATACACACAAACACATTGAAAGTTCAGGGATAAAACTGAAATTTAATTCAGTCATCTGCAGGGTCACTTGGAAATGCTTCAGACACGTTTTCACCTTAGAAAATGCCAACCTGCTGAAGCAAAACTTTTCGGAAAAACTCCTGAATGGAATTTCCTTGCAGAACATCAGAAGGAGTGGATTATTTAGTTCTGAGGCGTGAAAGGTCCAGGCTTTGTCGGAAAGAGAGGACAGCACTCAGCAGAGCCATCAGCTAAAGTCCTGATGCATCCATAGCAGCTAATTTAGTGTCTAAGCATTCAAACAACAGCTGGGGCTGTTACTGCAGCAACCACCAATACACTGAAATTAGTTCCAAGCAAATCTTCCTTTACAGGAAGGCAAACACTGAGACGCAATCATTCTCAAATGATACAAAACTTCCATTTAGGAGCATCATTCATCTGCAGAGAGCTCTCTCAGCCACTGTTCTACTAATTATTGTGGGGTGGTGCTGTCCTTCACCCCTTTGAACTCTGCTCTTGTGTAGGACAGAGAAAGATGTTTAATAATGCAACCACACTCATGATTATGGAGAAGAGTAATAGATTCACCAGCAATTTGACTAATCAAGCTGACAAAGTGATTGGGTTCAAAAAGGGAAGGACTCTCCCAGCAGCAGTTCATTAAAATAAAAATGAAATTCTGCACATTTCCTGTGTAACAAAATTTATTGGTTCAAAAGAGGGAAGAAAAAGGAGCAACCTAGATAATCTCAACTATCAGCAAGAAAAATCAGGTATAGGGTGCAGCTAAGACTGGACTGGCTCTTCTAACTTCATTACAGATGATCAGTAAACAAAATCTGCAAAGAAGAGGCTCTGCAAGGAAAGCCCTTGTACCTAGAACCTGTCAGGTCAGGTGATTGTAAACTGTGGTTGAACATGACAGAATTCTCACAGCAATGGAGACAACTGTGGCTCTGAGGGAGGACCATGAGAAACCTCAGAAAGTAAGCCACATTTTTTAATGAGAAATGCATGTTTGCAAGAAAAAAGCAAAGCTACTTTGAAAATGGAAAGCTGACTCATCCACACACAGCACAGCAGTGGTCCCATGAAGTTATCAACACTGTGTGAGGTTGCTGAGAGTCAAGAAACTCAGCCTGGGTGGCAGTGTGAGAATATATTAAAATAAGTGTCTTTTTGTGGGAATGTTTTATTTATGAGAGTAGAACAGAACTGTTGAAGAGAATGAAATAAAACTCCTTTGATTTTATTTATCATCTTACTTCATGCTAAAATTTAATGAGAAAAATCCTGAAGTTATTAACCGTTAAAAACCTGTATGTTTTATTGCATTTCTGAGCTGCTAACAGTTTTTATAAAGGACATTTCAAAATGGTGTAAAAGATGAGATAGATGCCAGAAGCTGCTCCTGAAGAGAATGGAGGAAACAAGAAAACATGGCTCAGGAAAAGCTACCTCTTAAATGGCCCTTAAGGACCATTAAGGGACATTGACAGAATCAGGTAGAGGAAGGGCTTTAACCTGCAGGTGAAGAAGCAATTGTGTCTGCAGGAGAAATGTGTTGCAATCCAAACTAGTTCAAACCGCCCAGAAAATCCATCAATAAGGCATCCAAGTGGAACAAACACTCCCAAACCCTGTAAACAGGCAGCCAACAAAGAAGGTACCATTTTTCCAAGACTGGCTTGATGACAGAAGAGGGAACCTGGAGGTGGGAGAGAAATTGCACACTCCAAAGCTCCTTGTGGCAGCACCAGACACAGAACCCCTTCCCACCAAAACAAAGAAAAAACGCTGTGAACTCTTCTACCTTTGCATATGCCAGATACACTTTCATCCCAGTGATGTACAGACACCCAAAGAAAAGAGCATATGTTACCAAATTTCTGCAGCCCTGTTGGAAAGTATGGAAGAACACCAACTGTATTTAGGCCCAGACTCAGGAATATAACCAAATTCTGCAGAACAGATGTAGCCACCAATTCTGGGAGTTTTTATTGGCCAGGAAGCAGAAATAAGCTTAATCTTGGGACAATGAAACACTTATGGCCCCACTTTCACCTTCCAGACATTTATAGTTCTTTGGCAAATCGCTGTGGATTAGGTCCCAGTTCTTTATTGAGTTTCTATTCCTAAGGAAGGAGATATTTCACTGAACCCACCATTCCCAAAGATGATGTTGCTCAACTACCAAAAAAAAAAAAAAAAAGGACAGCCAAGGTAAAATGTCTGTTGTCACATCTTTCTGTTTGAGCATGAACTCATTGTGCTCAAATATATCTTCTGAGGGCTGTACAGAGGTGAGCAAGTAAAGGAACCTTTCTCTACAGGGAAACAGAGAGGGACAAGTGGACAACTCTAGTGATTGTACTGTCGCTCCTGAAACATGAGGCCTCTATTGCCTCCATTAATTAAGGCTGTTGAGCTGTATCAGAGGCTGATCAGTCTTCAACCACTGGGCTTGTGACTAATGATTAACTCCTAGCTCACCTAAATAAAACCCTGAGACAAAACATCTCCCTTGCGTACTCAGAGAATGAGAAACCAGCTCAGCTAATTAGACAGAGTTGTCACAGCAGCTAATCAGCACACCTACATTCATCCCTGTGATTGGTACCAGCCAGGGAATCATTTCAAAATTAACGAGGGAATTAAGAAAGCACACCTTTGGGACCTGCTGGAATGGAAGTCTTTGGCTGACAGAGCAAAAAAGACGCAGGAAATGAAGCAGCAGCTAAAAGTAAAGTTTGCTTCAGAAAATTAGGAGTGAAGACAGGCAAGAAACACAAGTGATTCTTGTGGCAATTGATAGATCATCTCATCTGCAGTGCTGGTGGGCAGGGGAGCAGTAGTCTACTTTAGGGGAAGCACTAGTAAGGAAGCATCATAAATTAATCCCAGCAAGCCAGCCTAGAGTGCAGCAAATGACAGCACTGGAACACAAACAGTAAGTAAATCACATCTACCCCTGCCTGGGGACTGGGTCTAGATATCTGTTCTCCACCTCCAGACAAACCCAGTCCTAGTCTATTATTTCAATTAATGGAACAGTCTTTTTATGCTGAATGAAGACATTATTACTTGTCTGCTCTATGACTCTGACAGAGAAGCAACCCTAACAGTGGATCTCCCTTACTGTACCACTGGGCATTAACTCAGCTGATAGTGCTGACAAGTCCTGGCTGATTTACAGGCTGGTAAGTTCAGCTCCTTGAGTGCCACTACCTCATCTTTGCAGGACTCTGTCAGTAGAAGAGTTATGCTGCCAGCCCTGTTCCTTCAAAGAATCTAGCCCTCTTAGCAGTTTATCCTTTTTTTTTTTTTTTTTGGGGGGGGGAGGGGGCATTTAGACATTACAGAGTGATATCTCAGATACAGCTGAGGTTCTGAACAGACTGTCCTGTGAGCTGTGTAAATCAGGAGCAGCAAGCTTGGGCCTTCTAGCAGGACTACTTCCAGCTCATGATCTGAGCAGATGAGATTCGTCTGCCACAGGTCTCTGCTGCAGCTGTACAGCTCTGGTACAGCCACACACTGGGAACAGCTGGTGCCTAAAAACCAGGGCAACCACCTGCACCCACTACACAGAACCACAGAGAGAGATGCTGAGGCACCCTGCTGCAGAGAAACAGGAGCTCAGCCTGCTCAGGAAAGTCTAACAGCTACTGTGGGATGCCCGGCAATTTATTTTCCTGTTTTGTCTCCCAGAGAGGGCACAGTGACCCCAATAACATATAAAAGGGACAACAGCCTTAGCTGGCCATTGGTCAAATTTATCCACACCCACCTATTTGATCCTCAGTCAAATTCTTCCTTAGAAGTTACCTCTGCCTTAACATCTCCAGTTCCTTGGACAATAAGCCTATTTATACTGTTGAGGCAACTGAGTTTGGTTCTTCACAGAGCCCTCTAAGTTCACTAATCTCTGTTATTAACTTTAGCACCTATTCACACGCTGCAAATCTCTCCTAGGAACAAGATGAAAACAGCAGAAATTGTAAACTCCTCCAAGAATTAGGGCAGCAATCCGTGAGTCACTGCCTGATGTGCCAGCAACATTTCCTTCCCCGCTGCACTGGGCTCACCTGTGTGCTTGATCCACCCGAATCCCAGGATACCCAGCTGGAACAGTCCCAGTGCAAGGACTGTGTTCAAGGGTGGTGCATTACTGGTTGGTGCCCAAACAAACAGAAACGAGCCATTTACAAATACTGATTCAAAAGAACTTTGTGTTCTTTTGGGTGGTAAAGACAAAACAAACCAGGAAACAAAAAATCCGTCTTTTTGGCTAGGTAATGAGCCTGACCCAAAGCTTACTGAAATCTGCAGAAGCCTTTCTACAGACTTAATGACAGTTTACAGTAGAATCTATGTTATTACCCTATACAATTACATAAAAGCTTGCTAGATGTTAGTGATTGAGAAGACAAATGTTTATGACATCTGCATTCAGGAAAGTTCTGGATTCCTGTGTGATGTTCCAGAAGAAAATATAAATGTATTATTTAGCTTTCAGAGCAAGACTTAAAGCTTCTTGAAACTAACAAAGAAAATGTCAGAAGCATGGAGGCCAGAGAAGCAACATTTTAGCAAGGAAAAAAAGGGACAAACCAATGTGGGAGGACAGGGTGACAATGCCCAGTGGGATATCGGTAAGGCATGTACATGATGACTGTCAAGTGTAGGCCAAATACACATGTAAATTAAGGCTCTAAGGCATTTGAGATGTTGCTGATTCACTCAGCATCCTCTACCCCTTCCTGAACAAATTTGAGCTCATTAGGTGCAGCTGGAAGACATCAGCTCCTACAAGAAATAAATCGGGTGCCAAAATGAATGGAACTATGCAGTCAGGTTTAGACCACACAACTCATGTACTTCCCTCTGTGCCAAACTAAGCTATGGCCTCTGTGTTTTCCAAGTTAAGAAAAATCCCACCGTCAAAACCAGAGACTTACAGCTACTAACAGGTAGATTCAATTCTCCACATCGTGTTCAACCAGAAGGCAGCAGGGAAGACACCAAATTCTTTCACAAAATTCAATTACCAGGCCAATAATGCCCCCGTTGGAGGTTTAGCCCCACAAATTTAAAAGGGGTAACTGATGTTTTTAATCACATCCCTAGCATCTGGGTTTTTAGAGTCGAGGCTGTTGCCACTTCTCTGGAAAGAGTAATATTTCTGAGGTGGTAGAAACAATCTGGCCAGCCTGCAAGCAATACAAAGGTGAAGATCATCCAAAACCATCACTACTTTTCTCTTCCATACTTCCATTCTCTAGTAAGCACCGTGATAAAAACTGCATGTACAACGGTACAAATCTACTGAAGAGCCAGAATTTTTCTTAACTACTGAATGGAGATTTCCAAAGTTTCCTTTTGTACTTTCTCTATTCATTAAAAGGGTAAGGCAATGCTTAAAGAGCAATCAATAGAACTCAAGAGCACTCTGTTCTCCAGCTGCTATATGAAGCTCCTTGCCCTAAAGGCTACACACAAGTGAAATTTTATGTCATTTACTGCTTTTTCACTTTCACTCTCCAACATGCTGAGAGGCCAGTTCATTTAGAAGATAAAAAAGAGCTGGGTGAGTTTGCCTTCATCACACAGTAAGATTTCAAAAATATAAAGAGGTGTAGGAAAAAGAAACTGGATGGCTAAAGGCGCAGAAAAACCTCTTCCTTCTCAAGCACCAATTCAGCTCTCTGCAGCTGACAGAGGCCAATAACCACCTGGTGCCCTCCAGCTGTCCATCCTCCTGGATACTAAAAGACTGCATTGGTTCAAATGATGGATACATTCTGAGAACAAAAAATAACCCTCACAAACACACCCACCAAGAGCTAATAAATACCTCCACTAAACACTTCTGCTGTTTAAAAAAAGTTGTGGACCTGGAAATCGGTATTAGCTGCAAGGCTACATCAAAAAAGTCACACACATGGCTTGGCCCCGTTCCTATCCCCTCGCTATCTTTACCTGCTGCAGGTTCACAGTGAAGATACTGGATCAAGTGGATCTTTGGCTCACTCCAAAACAGCTGTCTGTACAACTGCAATGGATCTTCCTTGTTCAATGATCAATTCTTAATGTCTTGATGGAATTACTTATAATAAAACAAGCTAGAGTGACAGTTATTGTAACAGGAGTAAATAGCTTCACACATTCCCTCAATTAAATGAGAAACACTTGGATTATGGATTTGGTTTGGGGGCAAGTTGCAACATGCAGCTCCTCTGCATAATAACTCTAGATGTCTCATTTTCTTTGAAACTAAACTGAAAACCACTTTTTTTTTGCCTTTTTTGTACAGCACTGATCAGCATTTCAGGAGTTACTGTGCATCAGAGATAATCCACAAATATAAACGAGGCTATTATATCTCTATACATGCTCTTTTCATGCAATTTCAACAGAAATTCTGCAAATTAACAAGCCCTGTTTACTCTGAGAGCTTTATTACATCTTCTTTCTAAACCAATTGGCTCAGCATGTTTCTTCTGAAAGAAAAAATAGCAACTGAATGTAGGAGAATCCAACTGCCAAACCCAGTGCTTTTATAATTACATTAGTAGAGGGCCTGAAGAAGGAATTTATACTTATTACAATACTGACCATTATATTTTAATGGGACATAGATCAAATAGATTTTACAGCTACACTAGCTGTATTTTCAGCCACCTTTTCTGTTTATTTTGCACTTTAATGATGCTAAAAACCTAAGCAGTAATAGTAGCCATCAAAACAATATCAATAGTAAGAAGAAAAGCCTAACAAGAAGGGTGATGCTGCTTTTATATTAGTGGCCAGAAGTAATCTCTGGAGCTTGTGGAAAGTGGTGCTGTTTGACTCAGGTCAGTGAATTAACCCCAGCTTCTACAAGCAGAAGGGCTGACTCCTCATGCAACCCTCCTCACCTTAATCATGTCTAATCTTCTTTGCTCCTAAAACCAGATGTCCTCCCCCGTCTCTCATCGGTATTTGTCATCCTTTACCTATCCTGAATAATCATTTGCCCACCTTATTCCACCATTCATATCTTCTTCCCTTTGTTATACCTCCCAAGTCACTATTCTAATAAAGAGACACCACACTTGGTTCATTTGCAATTTTATGCATTTGCTATGTCCATGACCTTAAGAGGATGTTTCTAATCTGTTTAATTTTATGTCTATTCTTTAATTCAAATCAACATTTCAGTTAGTTTCTTTAATTTCTGCCCAGAAATTCCATCTTGGGAAGAGTTTTATTGAAAATTGCATGCTGTCTTAAAAAGCCTTACATGCCAAGTCAGTATCTTAAACATTTCAAAGTTCTAATTTCTTTTAAAATTCAGCTCTTGGCTCCTTAGCTTACACAGTCATTGATCAGATCAATTCATTTTGGTCTTTTCAAAATGGGACATGAAGTCCACTTTGTTGCCTATTCCAGCTCCTACACACTGCCCAATCTTTCTCCATGCTGTAAGTAGATATTACATAGCCCTGTAAGTTCAACCTTCAGCCCTTGTCCTACTATTATTCTTTGTTGAACTAAAATACATTTTTCCAAGCGATCTCAGCTTACTAAGCCATCCATTTGCCCACTGTGACTACCTCAGGTCTCATTTTGATTCACTACCCTGCCTGGGAAATTATACCATATTTATTACCAGGCTAATGGCAAAGAGGCTCTACATCACTGCACCTACAACTAACCTTCCTGGATGTCATTAGAAATACTTTACCAGGAGAGGATTCCTCACACGTGACTTTTGGTTCTCATGAATTTGCTGATTCTTGATTATGCCTAACTGAGTATTTCACTATCAAACAGCCACAAACCCATGGAGCGACAGAACGCAGATCTCCAAACCCCAGCCAGTATCCTGTTCTCTGAATCATGCAGCTCTCATATCACAGTAAGTTCATTCATACTCCTGCTCACTCAGATCACAAACTGGGCTGATTAACGCACAAAGAAACACTAAATAAGAAGTAGAATCCCTGTCCTGAATCCAGGGCCCTTTCGCTCCAATCAAACAAATTACTGTGTTGAGGAAGAAGAGTCAGGAGATTGAAAATAACTCCTCCAAGTCCCTCCTAAGGCAGCATTTGGCTTCCAAATGCTGTTGTGCATCAATAAAGCACTTAGGGACATAAATCATAGGCTATTAAAACACTTGTGACATCACAGTTGCTTCTTTGAGTAACATCCACATCTTGAATTTACAATACATGTGTGCTGAGTAGCTGGTGGACTGCAAAGAAAAAATTAAAAAAAAAACGTATTGGCTTCTTCCTTCTTTGGCTCCTTTACCAGAGATAAAGTCGACTGGGATTGTAATGTGCTTTTCTTACAAAAGAGTTAGCATTGTGAAAGCTGTTAACATACAGGGAGAGATTACAAAGAATAAGACCATTTACCTTTGAAAAGGGAACACTTAGAAAGAAAATTTACTGAGGTCTTTGAGTTTCTTTCTTACTACCTTCCCCGTGACTAGCCTCTAAATTTTATGCTGCCTCATAACAAGAGAGCACATCGTCACTCGAGCATTGGCAGGGAAGTGAAGAGAAATTATATTTCCACAATGCCTGTAGTCAGTGCACCCTGCTCACAGCCAAACAAGGTCAGAGGCCCTGCAAGCCACAGATGCGCGCACTGGAAAGGGCCAACAGTCTATAATTGAGATAACTTACAATTTTAACTAGATATTAATGTCATGTGGCAAGTCATCAAAACTTGTTTTGGGGCATAAGCTGATTCCTGCAGCAGGGCAAGAAAGAAAAATTATCCCAAAGGTAGCAGGTTTCTTGCTGAAAGTTTAACACTGGTAGTAGCTGTCATTTATTGGGCACTGCTGGAGGCAGGCTAGGAAAAAAAGCAGACCCCCTCTTGAAAACTCTAGCAAGGAAAACTCATTTTGAGGAAGAACTGTGCAAAAACTTCACATTCTTACTTACTCCACAGTATGGCGCTGCTTTCACTTAGGCAGTCCTACCATGAAGTAAGGAGGAAAAGAAAGGTTCTAGTTCTACCTCCCTCACTTCACAGAAAACACGAGAACAGAGGAGCTGAGAAGTTACAAACACAATTAGGAAAAAAAGTTTTTTTCATTTCTTCATAAAGAAAATCAAACTTTCATGTTGCTGCTACTTCTAGTGCTTCTCCCATCTAGTAGTTCTTCCCAGCAACGGCACACAGTTTGTGGCCATAAAATATCTTCTGTGGTGTTTAAACTACTTGGAAGGAGTTTAAAAGTTTTGGTTCTCATTTCTTGCCCTTTTTCAGGGATTGGCCTCTGTTCAGGCAAAATCCAAACTAACAACATCACACATTGACCTAAAGATGACGATCCACCCTGCCTGCAAAGGCATACAAGAGTTTGTCATGGTTCTGTTAGGTACTGGAAGAGAATATATCAGACGTTTGGCTTAGTAAAGCATAGATCACATCTGTATTAGGCTTCAGCCATAGACAAGAGACTCTTGGTTTATGCAGCTGTGTCTTCACCTTCACTCTTCCAAGACTGGATTTTATTAGCCCGTTTAATCCAAAACTCTTAGCTCGTGGGCAGGTAATGTAACGCCATTACCCACGCATGCAGGGGTGGAGAAGCTTGCCTAAAGCTAGATGTAGGAAGGCCAGGACTCAGAGCTGTCCTTCTCAATCCCCAGCTCTAAACAGCAAAGAAATAAAGGAGACCAAAAATGCGTGGTTTTCAGCCACCAGACTGATCTTTTGGAGCTGACAATGTAAACACTCGAGCTCTCAGTAAGAAAACAGCGACTTGTTGGTAAAGCAGAATGGGAGCTTAGACCTGCCTAAAGTTTCCTTTTATCTTGCTGTATTACAGGAGTGTAATTAAACATACAGTTGTTCTGGCTTCCTATTTCCCTTTCAGGTTATTTGAAAAAGGTTTTCTATTCAAATATAAAAAGACAATGCTGGCCTGATTTTGACTGCATCCCTTTTTCCCCAGAGGTTACAGGGCCCATCAGACTGGCAGCTGAGAGTTGTGCAGATTATAAAGCCTGCAGCTTAACAAAAATCTCTCAGACAGGCTCTGAGAGACTCAGGCTCAAGACAGGCAGTCAGGGCCTGCTAGGGAAGACTGGCATATTTTAATAAGTGACAAGGAACCTGCCATCTCTTCAGGCTCTGTCCTTTCCACCCAGCTTTGTTTCCCCTAATATACAGGAAATACTTAGTTCCCAGATAGCTCTGAGGGGGTGTCTCCTTTGTTCCTGTTCTGCCACAGAAGAGAGAGCATCTTTGTAGCATTGCTACTAAGAAAGAGAACAAATCCTCCAATTTTTTTAAAAGTAAACACTAATAGAAGTTTAGTAACAGAACAGAAACATTGTTTGGTTTTTTTTAATGCTGGACAGTGAAATCACATAAGCCCATGGCCAACATTCAGCTGGTTTTCTGAAAAGCCAGTTCTGCTTTGCCTGACCAGAGCTGTGATCTGACCCTTCACCATTGGAATGACAAAGACGTACCTACATGCTCAGTTCATGGAGGAATCCACCCCATTTTTATTCCACTTCCATCCTATCCTGATGTGTCTTAACAGCTAAGATACTTCAAGCAACTAAGAAAAAAGTTCTCAGCAACTAAGAGTGAAGAATCTGTGTTTGGGCTTTCCCATCTGTACAACAATTGAAGCTATTAAATTCTCTCTTCACTATGAGAAAAACAGAATTGGGGCTTTCTCCTACCCCAGAAAACCTGAGATTCTGAGCAACCACCCAACACTCCGGCAGCTCAGGCCTGAAGGAAAACCAGAAGAAAAGTAATGGGAACACCTACGCAGATATGTACATAACCATAAAATACAGCAGTAAAAGTACTTTACTAGAATGAACAAAACTCTTTCTGCAGGAAATTTGCCTTAGAGAAAGATCGGATATCAGTCGCTATCTCCTCATGAAGTCATTTAATGCACAATACATGTGGTGTTTCTGAATTTCTAGTCCTTTTTAACTCAGCATCTCTCATAGACACACCTGTCTACCTAGATTGCAAGATCATTGAAAAGAGATTTTATCTTCACACCCAACTACACAGCGCACACTAAAATGCATGCTAGGGAAATTCGTACAACTTCCTTGCACAAGAAACTCATTTGGGGGATAGGGGAAAATAATGGGTAAAAGGGAAGGATGGTTTTTTACCTCCCACTGGCAAAGCACAGTATCAGTTTAGAGCCCATTACAAGTGATGTTCATAATCAAGAGAACACATCTTCCTCTGCCACTTAATGCACCTCACCAGGGAAATGACTTGGTGCAATAGCAGCAGGAAGTTGTCAGCCAGGAGAGAAAAGTTCCTGAATTCCCTCATGCCTCCTCCTGGAAGGGGAATTCAAGCTGCAAATTAATTCCTTGCTCACCAGGAATCGAGTCTCCCTCAGGTTGTCCCTGTCACAAAAGCACAAACTTTCACAGTGCCGAGTACACAGAGGCCCTCAATGGCACATCCTAATGACAAGAGGCAAAATGACCCTTCCTTGCCCTGGCTGCTCCAGTGACCTGCCCGAAATTCACTAACAGTTCCTAACAGTTCCACGCACAGATCTGGAGTCTCACTCAGCCTTCCTAAAGGACTCTGTGCCTTCCAACTTCATGCCTTGATGTCCTGCTTTGCACACACACCCCCCTCCACAGGCACAGGAGCCACTGGCAGGATCATACTCAAAAGCCAGCTTTGCTATCATTATTGAAGACACAAGTTGGTTAATTGTGAGCTTTTTTTCTCCTTTTCCCTTTTTGCCCAATTATTATTTGGTTGGTTAGAGAAATCAGAAAAAAAAAGGATGCTTCTAAGCAAGGCACTATGTGTCAGTGTAAATGGTAGTCAGTTTATGTTGCACAACAAACATACCATCGATCCATATTTAAATATGAATTTTTACAACGCATCTTTTCCAGGTGCTTCACTAAGTCCTCCAAGAAAGCCCTAATGACATATGCCTGGCTCTTCTGCACTAACAAGAAACCTTGACTGTTTGCCTGGATAGTTACCAAGGCACAGCTGCAAAAATATTTGGGACCTGGATCTGAAGACCTTAGAGTTCAGATCTCAAGCTAGTATAATGCACTCAAGTGGAGTTTTTGTTAACCCAAGCTCAGCTCCAAATACACTCTTTCTTTTGGTTGTTATAGTGGATACAACCCTCTGAAGAGATGAATACAATTTTACCCAGCTCTGCAAAAGGACGAATGACTGGACAGATATGAAAGGAGTGGAAATATCAGAACACAAAGGGTGTTTTGCCTTCTGTTTATGAACTGGTAAGTACTGTGTGGTTTGTCTTTCCTCCTTCCCTCTAGACATCAGCTCCAGTCTTGCTTGTCTGTGGTTATTACACAGCCACAGTAGACGGATGAACACCGCGAACCAGAACCAGAGACAGTTCTGTTGCGTTTTACCAACATCATTTGAGCAAATAGGTACAGCCTAGGAAACAGATATGGAAGTTCATCATCTAATTTGCAGAGTAAGAATGACAAATTGCATTGAAACACTGTATGCCTATAAAGTGGCATGAATGCGGTACATTTGTTATTTACAGTATATTGCTAATATATGTCAGCATTAATATTCATTATCTTGATTTACATGTTTCTCCCATGCAGAAAATGGATTTGGATTCTTTCTGATTTACTTGATAACACTCCTACATTTCATGACTGGCTGCAACAGAGAACACATTTTTAATAGGCTTAATAAATTTACATCATCATTAGTGCTGAATATTTTATCCTCACAGACCAGGGAGTGAGAAGCACATCACTAAATCCTCAACCAAATCTGATCCTTCATAATATCAGGGTATGACTCTTCAAGCTAAGTCAAGGCAGAACTTACAAGAGATTGATTAGATAAACACACACATTTGCCACAAAATGCAATGGTTTTACTAACCCTTTTTCTTTAGGGAATGTAAAATTGTGGTAAAACTCAATAAAATTTAAGTTTCCTGCTACACTAAGCATCTGCTGTGGGTTGTTTCCTAGGTAGGTAATTTTTGGGGTTTTTGGATGCACTTTTTGTTTGATTGGTTGGCAGTTCCCCCTCCCCACCCTTCATCTTTATTGGAGCTGGTTTTGATAACAAGAGCATCCAAGGAAACTTTGGCAACCAAGTAGAAGAGTTGACTGTTCTAGAATTTTTTATTACTGTTAGTCACCAGGGTACAGTGAGCCCTCTCAGGTACAAAAATTGATAGCTATAGAAATTGTTAGGTCCCTAGGGGTTCTGATGGCTGAACAGAGTGTCCGCACACACAGGAAAAAGGCCGCACTGAGCTCCACACAGAGGGCATAAAAATCCATGTTCTAAGCCCACTTGCAGGGCAAGCAGATCTCCCACTGTGATGAAACCATAAAAAAGACATTGCTTCCTACACGAATAGCTGAGTGTGCAAACACATTCTCCCCTTGCCCCAGACACCCTCCAGCATCTGCACACAGACCAGTCACAGGTTCCTATGTTTGCAGGAGAGAAAATGAAAAAAAAGGATTTGTGGTGGTTTTGCCACCAAAAGACACAAGGAAATGTCATTGTTACAATTCCACTAAAGGCCCACGGGAGAGAATGTAGTAGTATTTATCAAGTTCTGATATTCATTTAAGGAAAGTGACTTACACTGAGCAACTGGAGCACCATATTTATAGATAAAAGCATTTCAAATAGCCCTTTTCAAGTTCCTTTTTCCCACAAAACTGCTGGCTAAAATGTGCTTAATGAGACTTTCCTTCCCCTCACTTTTTCAGTTCATCACTTATGGATTTACTTCTCCTACCTACTTCAGCTAAAAGACCCTAATCTGCTGTTGCAGAGCACTCTGTGTCACTAAGCCACATGTTATGACCTTATTAGTGTGGCTCAGCAGGTAGAAGATAAATGTGAGTTGAAAACAGTCAATCTGCAAAACAGAAGTGAAGAGCCTGCATAAAAGGTCCAGGAGAATGATGAATATAATAACAGACACAACCTAGAGATTATCCTTAAAGGAAGTAAGCAAATACAGACAAATTTCAAGTCTCCTGTTGCAAAAACTGCCTAGTTCAGAGAAGAAAATCTCCATTAACACATCAACAATTCTGGGTGGCTACAGTTCCAACCTGCAGAGAGGACAAGGAGAGAGGAAATTGCATGCAGAAACATCAACATGGGAGGCTTCAAAACACCTGTAGTATTTATAGCCACAGGGCTGGGCTCAACTCTGACTCTTCTCCGGATTACAATAATTTCCCTTCTTGAAGGGACAGAGTTGCAGGATGATGTGCAGGGGTGGTGGTGGAAGGAACAGATAAGTAAACCGATGGAGGGGTTAAATCAGCAGCTCAAGATTAAACAAAAAAGACATGTAAAAGCTAGAAACAGAGCTAGAAACAGATCCATTTTAAGCTTTCCAAGAATGAAAAAAAAAAAAATAGCAACCATAAACAACCCCCACTTTACATATGGAAAATTAAATCTAGATCTACATGAGACATAAGTATTTTTCAGCATCTTTGAGATTTCTTTATGGCATATATGCTGAAACTTCCTTAATGCAGAAACCAGAAGCAGTGAAGGGCAGGTCGGAAGTGATAATCACTCCCAAAATGGGGAGCTGAGTTCAGGCGAAGTGCTGGAGTGTCAAGAGTATCATCAACAACTTGCAGAATTAACACAGCGACAAATTGTGATTTTAAAATGCTCTCACACTAAGCAAACTCTACATCTTCCTGATTTCTGACTGAAAAGGGAAGTTTAATTACTGTTATTTTTATACAAAGTTCCATGAAATTACTCAATCCTGACCAAATACAGAGAAATAAGAAGGGAAGGAGGCGAATGGCAGCACTCATGGCTTTGACAGCTGCTCAAGGTCCTGAGGGAAAGTGTCGCTCATGCACATCTTTCCAGAGCATCATATTTACACAAACAGGAAAAGATTAGTCCTCCCACAGCTGTCTACAGCTCGTGGGTAACATGCACACTATTCTGACATTTTTATTTATTTGAAATGTAAGCTTATCTTATTCCAGTGGTAAAAAACATCTTCTCCTAACTCTCACAGCTTAATCCTCTTTTTGATCTGAGAGATATCTATGAGAGGAAGAGAAATAAATCCAATACACTCAGTTAATTGCTCAGTGACAGATAATCTTTCTTCCTCCATTTTCTTCCTCTTCTATAAAAAGAATAACAAAAGGTAAATAAAAAGTTCTCAACTAAAACTGTGGAAAAAATCTGCTGAGAGGATAACAGCATAATTAAAGTCAGGCCCAACCTGATGCAAAATTTCATCTACCATGTACAGAAGCAGCAGCTCTCTTGCCATCCAAAACTCAGTGCACACAGAGCTTTAAAAATCTAGAAGATTATATAGATTCTCCCTGCCTCTTTTCTCTTACTGTGTTTCATCCCTTAATGTCTGTCACCAATGGTCCTTTAATTCATCAGTAGTTTTAGAAGGATGATCTCCAGCCATTAGTGTTGCAGCCAGTTGTAGCTAAACAGGCTGAAAAATACCAAAGAAATGCAATCCTAGCAGGAAGTAATATGTTTCCAAAGAGGACAGATTCATATCCTGTAGGCAATGGCAGAGGTGGGTTAGAGGTGATTCCAGTTCCATCAGTAAGACTGCTTAAATCACCCAAATACACCTCGGAATGACAATAGCTGATAATCAGCTATTGCATGAATGACTCGTGCCGGGGACATGCCTCTACAGCCCTTCATCACCTGCCAGCCTGTGGAGAGTGCACCCAGCACAGGAGGCAACCTGCAGAACTACCTTTGTCCTTCAGAAACTACTCCTGTTATCAGACAGCAAACCAGACATGAGATCATGTTTTCTTCCATTCCCCAGAATCAAACCTAGAGGCGTGAAATAAATTGTAAGATATGTTTCACCCCTTCCCTCGAACCTATTTTTTTTTTCTATCCTTTTCAAACAAGCAGGGAGATTTAAATTAACATGTCACTTAAGCAGCCAGGAGGAGCAACAGCTAATAACCTCTGTCAGGTACACTGAACAATAAGATATGCCCATCTTTCCATTTCTTTCCATCACACTAAGAACAGAGAAGCTGTCCTGGGACCTTCATAGGCATATTGATTCCAGTTCTCCAACATTTCCCAGTTCAAAGCAGTTTTGGACAGTTGGCCATAAAAATGCAATCAAGTCCTGACAAGTGGCATGTGCCAAGTGAAGCTGAGGGGTTCAAAGTAAGACAAGTGCTCCTCAAATAATTTAAGGAATTCCTTGTTCTAAGATGTCACAGGTACTAAAAATTTTAACACACTCCAAAAGATATTGAGAAGGTCAGCTCATGGAATGTCAATCCTCTAGTATATACTAAAACAAAAAGAAAATTATTCAGCTCCTCATAGACCTCACACTGGAGGCCAAGGATAACTTAAACCTTAAGAATGAATGCTAGCACAAGATTAGAAGGAAGTATTGGTGCCAGTCTGTTTGGGAACACCATGTGGGAGTTGCACATACCCTCAGCTTTGAGCCTCCCTGGGACCTCCAAAGCAGATGCACCGTTCCTTATATCTCTTTCCAAGTCTTGTTTTCTCCTCTTGTCCCTCTCCTGCTCTGCTTCACAGAGCTACCAGACATGGAAATGACTAATGAATGTTTCCCCCAATTAATATTGTGACATCTGCTAGTTTTAGAAGCAGACCTGAAGAGAGCAGGCATAGAAATTGGGAAGAATAAACAGGAAAAACAACAGCGTGATTTTCTCCCTGTTTTTTGCCACTGGCTGATATACTCTTGGGGAAGATCATACAAGAATCAAGAAACTGTAAAATCCAAGAATTAGAATGAGGCTAATTTTATGGAATCCTGAAATGAGCAGTGTGCAATTACTGGTGCTAAACAGACTGAGAATTATTTTTCATGAAACACTCAGATTTTTACTTTTTCTCAGACAGTTTTTGGTAATAGAATTCCAGACTAGGGGAAACAATCATGCTATTTTTATGTTCTTAATCACATTGTGACATTAGGACTGTCTGAGGTCAAGAAAAGTGACCTGCACTCACTCTAGGACTGCTGCACTGCCAAGGTCCCAGCTATCTCTTACATACTCCACACAGTCCCTCCCTTTTTAATCAGGGCAAAATTTTATGCCATTGTGGAATGCTCCGCAGAAACCAGAAACAGGAAAGAGCTTAAGGTCATCAGCACAATTTTGTGCCTGCATTCATACATCTCCTCAGGAAATGTGCTTTCCACTCTGATGTGGCTGTCCTAGTTTCAGTCAGAAAATAGTATCTCAACACAATCCTGCACTGCATCACATCAGGAGATCTTCAACACTGTCAGCAATGGGGAAGGAGGTGTCTTCCCATGCTGAAATGCCATAACATCTGCAATGACTGATAAAACAGAGATGAGTATTCCTCAGGATGAAATTACTTATGGTAGTCAGAGAAAATGAAAATATTTTTCATATTTATAAATCATTTTTTTTTAGAACCATAGAGAAATAAAACAATCTAGCACAAACTCCCTTTAGAAAAACATTGCCAGAGCCACAGTCCTGAAAGGCCCTTTATGGTTGTGCACACCATAGCAAAGAGAAAGGAACAGAAAGTCATGGCAGCAAGTGTACAAAATGGAAAGATTGATTAACCCCACATAGTGGGATTAAAAACCATATATTCAACCCCATAAAATACTTTTGAGTATTCCTGTTACTGCTCAGAATAAATCCTACAAGTTCTGTTTTTCTTATTGTTTGGTTTTGTTTTATTTCTTCAGGCCAGTGGGCAAAGCAATAGCCAGAGTTCAGAATATACTTCATGTCAAATCCCTCCTCTATCATTCTATTAAAACCTGCTCAGCTCCTGAGCAAAAAAGTTATTTGTTCTACTTCCGACCCAAAATTCTCCCTTAGAAAACCCCTTTCCTATACAAGTTTATTAAAACAAGTTCATTCTAACAAACAGTTTTGGTTTCAAATACCCAAAGATTTTTTCTGTCCTGCCAGTAGCCTATCCACCTTCATCAATGACCTGCACACAAAACTCCTAAAGTTCCCACTAAAGTTTCACGGATGAAACCATGAGAATACCTCCCTTTCAGCTCATGAAAGTAGCACTAGGAACACATGTAATAGGAAACACCTCTTAGATTAATTTTTCAGAGAAATAAAAACAGGCACCACCTGCTCTCACGGAATCCAAATAACTGCCTTAAGAAATTGTTCACGGCCCAGCTCTTTCCTTTGGTTCACATAGTGCATAATATGCTTTTAAATCATGAAAGTATCAAAACATTCCCCATGAATTGGTCCAGCAGTCAAGTCCACACAACTGGAAATCAATTATCTAGTACTAATCCCATCAGTTCTAATCAGCAGACGTTGAATACTCACTCATAGGTATTCTCCCAGTCTCAGCAGCCCTGGCTTTTCATAAGGACCATTTGGGCAGACCAGCCATGAGATCCTTCATTATAAACAAGGACTTTAGGCTGTTCAGTTCTCCCAAAAATAAACCAATTGGTTGATTTCAATCTGAATAAGACAGGAGAGGGGAAATCAAAAGACAGCATATCCGTGAGGTACCTTATCTAGCTGAAACAAGACAATCAGACTTCAGCCTTTTTGTCCTTGAGTATGAAAGGAGTGAGAGAGGGTTTAGCTACAAACCTTCCAGCACTTTTAAGGAAATCCAATTAAATTCAATAAAAGAATTGTATCAGGCTTTTCCTATTTAAGTAAGGTGGTAATTATTAACTCAATTTATCTCCATACCTCCAAAGAGAGCTCTCTGTGATGCTTCCCAGGTTGTAGTCATACAGCTTTGTCAGAATTAGAATCACCTAAAGGCAAAAGAAGAAATCATGGTTAGTCTCAAACAATTACAATCTCACAGAACTGAAATGACCCCGGGGAGGGCTTAGGATTCCTTTAATGGGTGCTTAACATAATTGAATGAATTGTTAAAAGCATTTGCCTAAACTGACACGGAAAGAATTTGCAGAGATATGTGTTGAGCCAGTCGGACCTTTTCTTGCTCAGCTCCTCTGCACGACATCGCCAACAGGTTCTTCCCTTTCCCCCAGGAGGCAGAGTGCAGTGGGAATGAGTTCAGATCTGGATCAAGTTTCAGGATACAAGACAAGATCTTGTATGCAGCAGAAATAGTGACTATTTTCTGCTCTGTTTCACAGACACTGAAGCTGCTGATCCTTTTCAGAGTGTGGTGCACAGATAACACACTGGCCTGTCTCCAGCCAAACGCTTTCTGGTTGTGGCAGACGATTTGACACAAGCGAATGATCACCAGTTTTGATTTGGGAGGCCCAGACTGGACATCAGGAAAAAATGTCAATAAGGATAATAGTTCAACACCGGGACAAACTACCCAGAACATCTGTAAAGCCTCCATCCTTGGAGATTTTTAACACCTGGCTAGACAAATTCATGGCTGACCTGATCTACAGCTGGTGATAACGGTGCTTTGAGTGAGAGGTTGAACTGTGGACCTCCAAATATCTCTAGCAACCAATGTTTCTACAACTGCAGTGAAAAGTTTTAGGTTTAGCCAGAATGGAAGTGTTTCCAAGTTTATGACTTTTATTAGCTCTTTTGATAAACAGCTTTTCCCTCCTGCCAAAACAGGCACTTCTAGAATAAAATTATCTTACCAGGGGGAGGAAAGCAATTTTGGCAAAAAGAATTTCCAGCAAGAGATTTCAGCCTGCTCTTTTGTTAGTGTCTTCAAAAAATAATTTCTGACTTTCAAGATGATGGGCTTCTTTAAACAAGACCTACATTTGGGACAAATGTAGGACCAGACCATTACTATTGCTACTAATTTATTTTGCATGTCTCCCTGCCAGGCCACTGTATATCTTATCCTCCTCCCTATCCCATTAAAACCACAGTAAATTAGAAACCCAACTCTTATCTGACAAAACCTCTGATCTATATACCTCTTATTATTTTCAGCCTAAGCGATGAGGCTCACAGACACACAATCCCCCTGGTCCCCTGATAAAACTGCCAACTTCAGCCGATTTGGCCGAGCAGCAAAGGACTCTAGGAAGTTCAGTGCCCATCAGCCCAATGCCAGCTGGCACCAGCATGGCAGAGGAACAGCCAAATGGGGAGGAACAGACCCCACCAGTGCCTTTTGCAAGGCCAAAAGCCCTTCTGTCTCTCAGCCTCCAATAGCCCTGAAACAGCCACGGCAGGAATTGTCTCCTTCCAATATGGTCAGTACGTGAGACAGCAGAAAGAGCTGATGTGGGAGCACAGAGCTACTGCAAGAGAGGAAGGTACAGAACACACCTCTGACGGGATATATTTTCCTACAGCACAACTCCTAAACCACTCCTAGCATGGGGAAAGGCTGCCCAAAGCCTTTTCAATCTGCACAAACACAAGTCATGGGTGGCCCATGGGGAAGCTCACACAACAGCCATGACCCCCTCTGCTCCACAGGGCATTCTGACACAGATGGACATCCCCTCTGCTCCCCAAAACCCCAGTGCTGGCAGAGAGGAGCTTCCCTCTCTTGTGGCAGGTCCCTCTTTGAAGAGGCAGCCAAGGTGGCAAGCCCCTGCCAAGGCAGAAGTCAGAGCTGGGGTGGGCACGTGTTCTTCACCAAGACTCGTGCCAATCAGGGCTTTCTAAATCCTTAATTTCAATCTCCACCCTCCCAGGAATGCTTATCAATGACAGCAGGGCAGCTGTCTGCTCCAGATACAGAGCTGTGTCGCTGCCACCCCTCACAGTACCCTCTGAAGAGGTCTGCAAATCCCCTACTTAGCAAATAAATAAAAATCAAGGGGGGAAGACAAAGAAAGGGGATGGCATGTGCCCATAAGGCCTTTCTGAATAACAACACAATGAAAGGTAGCAGTGAACTGCATAATGTTCAGTGCCAGCCTGCTTGGGGACATCATGTGGGAGTTGCACATACCCTCAGCTTTGAGCCTCCCTGGGAGCGCCAAAGCAGATGCACCGTTCCTTATATCTCTTTCCAAGTCTTGTTTTCTCCTCTTGTCCCTCTCCTGCTCTGCTTCACAGAGCTACCAGACATGGAAATGACTAATGAATGTTTCCCCCAATTAATATTGTGACATCTGCTAGTTTTAGAAGCAGACCTGAAGAGAGCAGGCATAGAAATTGGGAAGAATAAACAGGAAAAACAACAGTATGATTTTTCTCCCTGTTTTTTGCCACTGGTTGATGTACTCTTGGGGAAGATCTACAAGAATCAAGAAACACTTTCCCCATCTATAAAATCCAAGAATTAGAATGAGGCTGATTTTATGGAATACTGAGATGAGCAGTGTGTAATTACTGGTGCTAAACAGACTGAGAATTATTTTTCATAAAATACTCAGATTTTTACTTTTTCCCAAGTGAGGAAAACTTACAAATCTTAAAACAGCCATGAAAGAAAACTCCACTGAGAATTTTAATTTCATCATTTGAGGGGAGAAAAATTGTAATTGACATCCAAAAAAGAATATGAAATTTGAAAAAAATTAAAAGTGCCAATAGGAGAAATCAAAATATTTCCCCTCCAGAGGGCTGAAATGTCTCTTGTTCTTTTTTCTTCCCCCAGAAATTTCAGTAAAACCCACACAATCTTAAAATTCTGTAGTTCTCTTGGAAGTGACGGGGGCAGAACACCAGCTGCATTCCATCACAGTTCTTTTTTATACAGCTCTAACAATCCTCCTGCAGAGGCATCCCTGGACCCACCCCAATATGCACATCAGTTACTGACTAGCTACATTAAGAGCCCTAAACAATATTGCTATATCCTGACTTCTTAGTAAATTTAGGATGAAATCTTAGCATTTAACATTCCCAAGATAATATCTATATTTGACACCACGCTGTGGCGTACACACGCACCAGCTTCTGGATTAACAGCTCACATATCTCCACTCAGTGCAGATACCCTATTTCAAAAATGTGCAAGAGCTTTTCTATTAGAAGCTTTTTAATTTTTGAGGATCTGTATCAGCTGCCAAATATCTTTAAATTTGTCCATGGTTTCAGCAGTCTCCTTGTGTGTGTTACTGTGGTTCAAATACCAGTAATAGATGTGCCCAAACATACATGTACAAAACAAACAAATAATTGGGCAGAAAATTAGTTATTTCTGCTCTGGAGGTCCCTATTCTTTTTTCCCCTTTGTAAAGCTACTTGAGTAACCTATGCAAGGCTATGATTTTGGATATATTTACTCTTTCAGAAATCATTTTTCTCCTTTGCTCTTCTCATTTCTTTGTTATTTAGCCTGCAAAGGTTAGTCCATGTTTAAGATTGTTTCTTTTTCTTTTTTTTCCCCTACCCTCTGTGGCTGTCACTGTGTAGTACTGAGGAACCTAATGAACAGAGACATGCATATTATGTTGTTCTAAATGTCAGAATAGGGGCTGTGAAGAAGCACGGTAATGAAATGAAAATAGTGTCTCGCCTTTTCTTCATTTCTTGTTTTGTTTTTGCTTTCTGGGACTGTGTGCTTTTCTCCCTTTTTTGCCACTTACCAATCAATGCAAGCTAACAAGAGGCAAGAAGGAGAAAAACAGGCAAACTAGAAATACAATGAAAAGGAGCTAAAAATCCAGTCTTATTCCAACTCTGCTGTGAATACAGATAACCCTTCCTATTGCATAGAAATACAAGGCTTCAGAAAGTATGTTATTCATTAGGATCAGCAGTTGAAGTGGATTATTCTGGCATAGCAGGCAGGAAAGAGGAGGAGAGACAAAACTTTATCACTTCCACACTGACAGCTCAGAGCAAAAGATATTTGATCCTGGGTTTACCACATCCCCACTGAGTGCACCAACCAAGAGACAGAGCACTAAAAAGGGTTTTAGTTACCCATAAGAAGTGGAAAAGCCCAAACAGGCAAGAAACCGACATCTGGGAAGACAGAATGACAAAAGAGGTGCTTGGACCTGGCTCATCATCTCCCAAAGGAAATCATTCCCCAGTCACTACTCCAGGAAGGCCAAGACATTTGCAGCTTGGACACCATGTTTTGCTTCAAAACAAAAGAGCATTTTCAAAGAAAACATGCTTTGTTAACCACTCCTGACCTGTAACTGCTTTTAAAGACTTGGGATTTAAGGACCACATACGGGTTTCAAAACATAAATCAGTGGCTGGGCAGAAGAGACAGCTCTGTGAGCTTTCAAGGTTAGGCCCTAGGAGGATCACCAGAGAACTTCCAGGGCAAACAAGGCTAAATTTTTCCCAGACCTACCTTGGCTTATTACCAACTGACCCACGCTGTCTCACCAGATCCTCCCTTGCACTTCTGACCTGGGTTTACAACTGGCTTAAATTTTTGTCTTGACCCTGTTTTCAACTGTTCTGTAAATACTTCTAGCAAGTCTCCCTCAGGATATCGGCCAGAGTTTGTCCTTTACTGCAGCACAGGTTCCAAATGTAATGAAATGGTTACATTTAAACCAACTTTTCTCCCCTGGCAAAAAATATTTCTCTCATCAAACGGTGCTGAACTAGCTTGCCAGGAAGGCAGTGCTGATCAGGTTCATACCACACTGGGGAGGAAGCGACAGCCACAGTCTGTGCCCCTGTAACTCATCTGGGGTCACGATGTGTGTCCTCAAAGCATTTCAGCCCCGCTGCCGCAGCTGCACAGAAAGCAGCACCAGAGGAGCTCCAGCACATGGGTCAGGCAGCACATGGAACACGCCCCAGGACTCACTGACCACGGCAGATTTACTCCTGGGAGTGCTACAGGAGCACTGTGCCAAAAGATGTCCATGCTCATTCAAGCTCAGCTAAACAAGGACATGGACTGCAACAATTGCTGTGTTCAAGGTTTGATCACCAATTATTAAAGACCCACTGCACAACCTGGCCTGGGAGAATCCAACTCAAGTCCATTTACACCAACAGAGCTCTTATCTCCCACACGTTTTATCAGATGTATTCCTACCACCACCCTCAGGTCCTCCCAACAAGTGCTTTCCACTTCACACAGCACAACAGGGCACTAAATTGATAACAAACACTCTCATAATTTTGTAGTGATAGAATTTTTTCAAGCAGACCACCACCAGCACATTTCTAAATGTATTCACCGTAGCTTCTTAGGGCCTGAATTTTACAATGTTACCTCCAGACTGACCTAAAACTCTGCCAGAAAGATGGCCCTTCCAGGGGGGGCCTTAAATCCTACAGGATTCCAATGCTGATTTCAAATCAGAATAGGCTTTGCTCATGAGGGCAAAACCAGAACCTCTACTGTTTTCAGACTTTCATGCTTTACATGTATTTTTGCATGCATTTCAGTCAAGGCTTCAGCTGTTCTGGGATAATCCACAGCACTAAAAACCACATAATTATTAGTCTACTTTCCTGACTTGTGCACCATCATCTCTCAGCATTAGTTGTGCACAGACTGCTCATCAACATTTTGTTGAAATCATTTGGAAGTGGTATATTTGATAAAATATTTCCATATTAGACTGCTAGCCACTTATAGCAGCTTTCTTAATCAGTTTCTTGTGAGGACTGTTGAGGTGGTGGTCAGACACCTCCTTTTGACCATTGAAATCCCAGGAGGAAAAAAAAAAAAAAGAAGGTTCCGCTGCACCCTGCCACCCTCACAACCCAAGAAAAACCTTCAGGATGCTATTCTGTCCTGACTCCTTATCCACAACCATGGATTTTAACATCTCAAGCTGCTATCTTCTATACCTTGGGATCGTATTAATTTCCAGCATGCAAGGAGCATGCAGCAGAAGCAGAGCTCCTGGGACTCAACACAGCCCATGTGCAGTTTGGCTGCTCTGCTGTTCTGAGCTGAAAAGGTTTAGTCACAGGCACTGTATTAGACAGAGACAGGCAGTCTGCAATATGACTAATTTGTTAATAAAGCCTTGTAATATTTTACATACAGCTATGTAAAAAATGGTAGCTAGATTTAATGGTGTAACTATATTTGCAAGACTCTCCTGATGAAACAGTCATGCTGCCTTCTAATTGGGATGAGGGAAACAAATATCCAGGCACAATCAAGACAGTTTAAGTACACCTCAATGTGCAGTGATCCATGAATCCCTTATTAAACTCTAGAGATCCTTTCCATCGCCTATTTAACAGTAACATAAGTCAATAACAAAGAAGCACTAAATTAAGTTTTCACAAGCTTGCTGGTTTGCTATAATTGAGCAGGAAACTAAAGGACTTGAAGCTTTTCTATGCATTATGCGTCAATAAACCATCACTCTCAGGCTGTCGTGTTTGAGAGTGTGCACATTCAAAAACTGGAAATAATTGGGCACATATCTGTTCCCTTCTTCATCCCTACTTTCCCAATATCACCCAGAACCTTGGGACTGTAAATGAGGGGGAACACAACCAGAACATCAGAATATTCTCAATGAACTGTTTGGCGAGACAGTTATGTGAGGAAATGTTCTCAAATAAATTCACAAATAAGCTTGAATAATTCACGACTGAGAATTGTACAGGCTGCTCATGAATAAAAAACCCAAATTTGATAGAACTCATTATTTGGGGCAAATTACTTACACAAATCTTGTTCTTCATATTATTTTTAGCAATTTTATACCATCCAGCAGAATCAGGGACTCTACCAAGTACGCAAGGAGCAAGAACTGAAGAGTCATGAAGACTTTTGTGATTTGCTTTCCACATGGACTGTAGATCAACAGGTGTGCAATAATAAAAAAGGACAACCACAGGGTTATAGAGCTGAACTACCACATCTCCATTTCACCAATCTCTGTCACAAAGAACCCAAAAAGTAAAACTCCTTAATTTTTTTGCATTCATCAATGAACAGAAAAAAAGGCCCAATATTGCCCACCATCCCATCTATGGCATGAGCAATAGAAGTTTAGAGAGAAAGTATTAAGAATTGTCCATGTAGAGGGTGGCTCTTCCCCTTAATAACTTCCAGCAGTCAGCAGATTATACTCTTCCTAATTCAAAAACTATTGCAACTATTGTGCCTAATAATAAAAGGATCAGAGAGAGCAATCAAAGACGATCAAAGATGTGGAATGATCTTTTTTTAGTGAGAAATTACTCCAACTCTCTCTCCAAGAAAGAGACAAAGGAGATATGAAAGACATCTGTAAAGTCACGAGTGTACTGAATTTATTATTCACTAGTTTTCAGCACACAGGACCAAGAGAAACTGGAAGGTTCAAAATATTATGTATACATGAATAGGGAAGTTCCTTCCCACTGCATTTTGTGGATACCAAAAATTTACTATAAGCTCACGGGGAGACAGAAGTTCAGGGAAAAAAAATGTGCATTGAGATCAATTCAATAAAACTATATCTAGCAATGTTTGTGCAAGTTTTCCCAAGTAGACAATTTTAGCCACTTTTAGAGAGAGAATATGGCCAATTCTTTTGTTCTTATACCTACCATAGGTAGCTTTAGGACTCCTTAACTTACACAAATCTGTTTATAGCTATTCCAATTTTTGGCATTTATAAAAACCACCTGTAGGTCAGAAAAGCAATGTTTGCCAAAGACGGTTACCAGTATTTCCTCTTTCAATTTTGTATAATTCAATCAGCAGAGCAAGATGTATGGCAGTTTCTATTATACTCAACTTACAGGGGTCCCTGGCATGGTGACAACTTTTATAATAGACAACAACAGAAATTATTATAAAGAGAGGCAAAATGTGGCATCTTCCTCCCTCAAACCTTTTAAAGATAGTCCCAGTCTTCACGCTTGTCATCAGACTGAAACAGAAATTTGTTACAGTCTGAAAAGAATTTAAAATACTACCACCACCAAAGCAGAAAGAAGGAAACTGTAATAGCTAAAGCCCAAAGGTCAAGACCCTAAGTTACTGCTTCTCCTGGCTTTGAAAAGGACCCAAACCTAGGCCTATCACACACCTTGGCCACTGACATGCTGATTAACTTATAAAGTGGAATTAATTCCCTGCTCTGAGTCCTTTTTTATTTTCCCACACTGAAATCCCTTTTCACAAATTCCCCTTTCATTCAATAAGAATCTGTTTCATGGAAATATTTCTGAGCAGCTCGAAACACGATTAACTAAACCAAAAAACCCAACACAAACCCAATAAATTAAAAGGAGCAAAAGGAAAATCTAGGGAGTAAATTATTGTAGGAAAAAAACCAAACCAGATACACTCAGGTTTCTAAGCAAACATAATAACAGAATTTCCTCCAGTGGCAGAATTAGGCAGGAAAGACGAGAAGGAGGACAAAAACAATGGAATAGACATCCTGTCATCTGGAAATGTTTTAATACAAAGGCAAATAATTATGAGAGAGACAGGGTTTCATTTCAGAAGACAAAAGCTGGTATAGAGAGAATCGATTACACACTATAATTGCATTGATGCTTAAAAGCCATTAGCATGAGAGCTCTGTGCATGTTTCAAGAGGGAAATGTAGTCTTCTGTTTATTCATTTCACTGAATACCCACATAGGCCTTTGGGGGATTATTTCAGAATTAAGACCAGAGGAGGGCAAAGACTTAAACTGCTTGGAAAGAAAATTCTTCTCTTACACCTCATTGTGTTCACTGCCAATCAGAGCTTGTGCTTAACACATGCAGTTACTGCCAGTGATTTGGAGTGGGCACCCAGAAAGGTGGAAGGGTCAAGTGGAGAAAAGAACTTTGCTGTTCTCTGCCTGGCCTGCTCCTGGCGTACTATTGAAACACTCAGAAACATTCCAGAGGCTCCAGGCTTTGCCAAGGGACAAAGGTTTCAAGTGCTGAGAAACCATTTCTGAAGGAAATTTGGAAAGCCAGCATATCTACAAGTAAAAACTTGCTTCTGAGGAGTTTTGCAGACACCTGATCTCATGTGCAAACTGGGACTGAGGCATAGCCAGTGGCAGCTGAACGACAGAAGTACGCAACACTCAGAAAAAGAGGGAATATGCAAGAAACGGCTTTATGAAAACATGCCAGTCAGCCCCTGGGATCCTACTTTGTAAGCTCTATTTATGGTGGTGGCTTTCTGGTTAAGACCCAGAAGTTCCCAAAGGATTTAGAAAGACCCATGAACTCCAAACACACAGAGTTTTTTTCCCAAACCAGAAATCCAAGCCTTTACTTGAACATAATTCACCCAACTCTACCTGAAGAAAGCACAAAGAGGAAAAATAACCCAAAAGGCAACCAAAGTGAGAAAGGCTGAAGATATTTATCCTTGGGAAAGGAGTCAAGTTCTGGGGGAAAGACTGGGGGGAGGGAGATACACACCATCAGAAACCTGGGATTCATACAGTATATACAAAACCTGGATTGTTTATTCTGGAGCTCACTACAGAATATAAAAGTGAAAAATTAGCATGCAATGAATAATTTATTTAGCACTTTACTATTGTTTCAACAAATCACTTTCATGAAAGCAATGTGTATTCAAGCAATAAATCACTGTTTAGCACCCTGACACAAGCAAAAGATAATACTTGACAGTATTATTGAGTGATGTTGCATGGCCACAAGGCAACTACAACAGAGATAAGGATGATATCCTTGAATAATAGACTGCCTCCCTCTCACTCCAGGGAAGAAATTGGATCTTTAAGGTAAAACTTTCATCCTGGGGCAGCAGGGGTAGTGTAAGTTTAGACCATAAGGTGCCTTTTTTCTTTAGGTCCCAAAAGTACCCTGAAAACATTAATTGATCACTCCTTACAAGAGCTCTGTGATGTAAATTTGTTTTATTACAAACATCAAGCACTCAGAATTCAAGAGAGTTTGTTATGGGAGGCAGGGTGGCAATACTTATTCTGATGAGCCCCTTGGTCCTCACTTTTGAAATCATTCTTCCCTGGAAGAGCTGGAAAAGGAAGAGGTGGCTTCACAAAGTCCTGTCCTGCTCTAATGTTAAGTCATAGCTTCCACCCTGTCTAGTTCTAAAAGGACACGAGTCAGATCTTTCTATCCCCATTTTTGTAATCCTACTGGATTTTGCATCCACACAGACGGGAACATAGAATTTTTTGACTTCCGATCTTCAGTCAGTGATGAACAACACTACATTAAAAGATACAAGGTATGTCTCCCAGAAACTGAGAAAACAAACAAGTCCGGTGCAAAGATGATTTTTATTCTGCAGAGTCTCTTGCCACACTGTGTTGGGGACATCTATTCTTCCAAAGACCTGTTCATCCAAAACCACTCTCTAGCATTCCCTATGCATCTTACACTAACAAATGACAATAAAATGCATCCATTGGCAAACTTGGTAGGTCTCATCTTATGGCAGCCCCCTGTTAATGGAGTTAAATTAGAAATTAATTTGGCTCAGACCTAAGATTCAGAAAGTGCCTTATGAGCTCTCTGGCTGCCATCACTAACTTGGTGACTTGTTACACCTCAATAGTGGTGAGAAGATGAAAAATCAAGTCCTTGTGTTCTCAGCTTCTCCCAAATCAGCAGAAATCTCAGGGCCAAACTCAGCACAATTCTTCCTTTGTGTGTTAATCACATGAACAACAACACAAAGCGAGAATTTAGCGCACTTGGTTTGCCATGAACAAATAACACAAACCATCCATTCAACTTGGACTCACTGGTCTCCATGGGCCAGGAAATAGGAGGAATTAGAGTAACACGGGGCTTTCTAATGTCTCCTTGCTCTAGAAAGAGACAGGGCAGAAGGTAAGGACTAACCTTAACTAATTAGATGTCTCTACTACCAAAAATTAAATCACTCCAAAACTCCAGAAGAGTGAGCCCAGTCTCAAACAGAGACATTTCAACCATCACTTAGTACGTTTTGTCATTTGACAAATTATAATATATGCCTGATTAGACAAGAAAAGTTGCTCAGTTCCCTGCATTCTTCCACCCACTCCAGCTGCAACAAAATATGCCATCAGCAGCTGTTTGTATGAAGTTGGAAGGCATCTTGAGACCAATTGTAAAGCAAAGGTCATATTTTCCAAGCTGTTTATAGACAGTAATTTGTAAAGCTGGAATGTCACATGTTGTCAATAATTCAAGGTGGGAAATTTAAACAGTTAATAGATCATCAATTCTTCACTTCCCCACCTTATCTCTTTCTCCCCAAGGGGCTGTTAAACCATGCTTCATCTGAGCATATTCCTTGAACCTCAGACTCAAAGGTTTCATTTGTTTACGGAAAGAAACTTAGGATGGTAAGAGGTAAGTAATCCCATAACAGGCACCCAGGGATCATAACAGACATAAAGTGCACATTTCAGACTTGGGATATAAATTGCTGTTAAAGGTCTATTCTCACTGGGGCTCTATATTCTATAAAACAGGTTGATGCTGTCAGACTGAAAACTTGAATTATAGCAAAGAGAAGAGGATTTAGTCAAAACAACTTTTTAACTGAAGTAAGATATATTCAAAGCAAGATCCTTCCCCCAGTTCTTCTGATGGATAAAAACAAACAAACAAACCAAAAGGATACACAAAACCCTGCCATCAAAACATGAATTACAGGTTGTTTCTTTTTTCTTCACACTACCTCCATCCAATTTACAGCCACCAGCTAAAGATGAAATATCTCCCATGGGTGTCATCAACTCTGAGAGCCAGGCAGGGCAGGACTGGTAAAAAGCACAAGGATCAATATAACAACAGTGCAAGGCTTTTGCACCTTGGAAAGCTGCACCCCTCTGTTGCTGCATTCCCACCTGAGATCCCCATGAAATTTATTCTGGCGAAACCACACTTTGGGAAATTGAGGACATCTACTGACCTGCAGCACTGATGCAAACTTCCTCAAGAAGGAGATGGTACAAACCTTCAAGAATGCTTATATTCCCACAGAAAAACTGAAATTGTGGCTATTATGTCAAAGTATGTCTATCAGAAGTTAATTATCCCATTTTGTAATTGGTCATATATTTATAAATAATACATATAAGACAATGCATTTAGCAGCACTGTGACCAAAATGACAATCCCCTCAAGTTAAAAAAAAAACCAACCAAAACCCAAGGTTTTTATTCTTTAGAAAGGCCCTCATTGCTCTCTACATCTTTTCTTCCCCTTCAAACTTGAGTCTCATATTTTCCTTGCTATAGTTTTTAAGTACGTTAGCTGCCTCCTACTCATAAAATAAAAAGAAAGGCACATGTCTGTCTGCTGCAAGGGCTCATCTCTTAAAGTCAGGGGCAGGACTTGCAGTAACTTGCACTTCACATCTCCTCTTTCCCCTGGCACATATTTTATCAAGAGGTTACCTCAAAAGGAGGGGAAAGTCAAAGCATATTACAAGCCAACGCACAAAAATCTTATTAACCCACTAAGATGTATGACTAAGATCCTATTATCTGAAGGATAAAAAACCTAAGCTGCCTTCTGCCTATTTCCTCAAGGTTTTGACAGAAAGCACAGGAAAGGCATGTCCCAAGTGAGTGGTGAACTTCATTTCTCCTCCTCCTCCTTATTCACTGTCAAGCGAGATGTAGGGGGAGATAATCTCATTTATATATATATAAACTACCTAAGTTTGGGGTTTTCATGTGGTGTTTTGGAAGTGAAAAAGCCAGGTCTGTTCCTAACTTCCTCTCTCAGCACAGGGCAAAAAACAAAGGACAAAAGGTTACTGGGTAGAAGCCCATTACCAAAACTGCAACACCCTAACCACTGACCATTTTTTGTAACATCTGACCAGGGCAGTAATCCAGGTTCAACAGTGATGATTAAAATCATCCTGTGGAATCAGATGTCCTTTAGACTTCAGGCATTATACAAAAACAGCACTGGCCTGGTCATTCCCTCTAGCGAGAGTAGCTTGGATAGCTAAAAAACCCACAAAACTCTCTTACATTAAACAAAAGCATACAAACACATGGGTGAAAGCAGGATTTTTTTTAACAGGTATCATCTTAACCCCAGAACTAACCCACACATCCCAATCTCCCTGATGGTTTTGCCATGTACTCCTTATTAAGCCTGTTAAAAATGAAAAGCAATATATTTACTGTAATTTTCAACATTCTTATAACTTGAGAAAAATTTCTATTAGTGCTTGCCAACAAAACTAACCCACCCTTCCTGAAGTGCACAGCACAGAAGAAATGGCCCATTCCTTTCAAGACACTGCAGAGAAATACTTTCATCAACTGTATCAATGCAAAAGGGAAAGCTGAAGGAAGCATATTTTGAGTTCTTCTCAGAATTTCAGACTCTAATAAAAATCTTTTAGACTGAAAACTTGGGTTTTCAGGATTTCTGGGTATTTTTCCACAGCTTGTTAATATTACACAAATAACATCCTACTGATACAGAAGTACTGATTCCCAGACTCTCTGGGCAAGAGTCATCCCTGAAAGTCTAACAAGAGATCCAAACACTTGAAACACTGGCAAGCCACAGATAATCTGGAAACACTTGAGAGCATTAGTTTAGAGACTTAATTTCAGAACCACTCAACAGCATGAAAATTATTTTTCCCCTCTCAGGTACTCCTTTCCTGCAAAAATCCCCACTTCATTTCTGAGTGCAAACCTGCAGCAAAATAATCATCTCTCCCACTTACGCATTTCTGCTTTTTTAGCATTGCATTCCCAAATTCTAGTCCACTGGTCTTTTCAATCAGCCCTATGCAACCTCCTCCAATAGCAAACCAATCTGCCCTCGCCCTCAACTAAGAAATGTTTTAAAGACCTGAATTTTGCCCCAAAGATGAACATTGCTTCCCTACCTCTCTCACCTGCAAGCCATTACCCCCAAAAACACTAGAGAAATAGCATGGATTCATTTGTTACAGGAGAGAATCCCCCTAAATTATTTTTATGGGAAGCTTTCAGCCCTGTCACCAGTTCACTGACCCATCTAAATTTGTCTTACACTTAGAGTCAGCCATTTATCAGGACAGGTATGAAATGAAGCTTTATACACCATTTGTTCCCTTTGACTTACATTTTACATTTGACACATATCTCCAGGGGAGCACATACCATTTTTTCCCCACCATCTCTTCTGCTTGCTCCACACCTGTCCTCAAGGAGAATGATATTTCTGTATTTCTGCCTTTAAGCCACACAAGCAACTGAATAAATAGGCCTTATGTAAGAAAAATATTCTCAAAATTTCACCTACCACCTTTATCCTCAGCTGCTCGCTCCATTCAAATCAGTAAAGAAAGTAGATTATTAGCCTTTACCCTTGGCTTGCCATTAATCGAGTAGCTCAGTGTCATACCACAAGCACCACTAGCAGTTTATATTCCCCAAAGAGATTAAAGAGGGAAGAAATAACCTGGTACCACTCAATGTGCTTCCACTGGAGCACCAATAATTTCAATCAGCTGGGGATACCATTCAGGGCAGACAAGACATTCCCAGGAATTCTTACAGCACAGAAGGTATAGTGCACCCAGAGGACAGGATCTTCAGCCAGCGGAAAGCAGCAGAACATGAGGAATTATTGCCTCCAACTCCCTTCAGTGAAAGATTTGCCTCACTAGGAAACAAACACAGCTGGGAAAACCCAAATGAAAAATGATGTATGCAAGGGCTGCAACTCTTGCCCTCACTTGCACTAAGCTCAGGAGCCCTGAAAAAGACATTTATAAACTGCAGCAAGCTCAGCTCTGCAAGGGCTTTCCCTTATTCTTTTTCTACTGCAGAGACAGCTTCATGCATACATTTGAAGGCTATCCCCCAAACTGAAACAAAGAAATTCTGTTAGTACTGAACTTAGTAAAATTAAATCCATCAGGAAAACTAACAAAAGCCACTTCCTAATTTGAAAAGGACAACACTGATGTTATTTGCACCATGCTCACAAAAAAACACATACCTGAGAGTGGAGGGTGACTGGGGAAGCAATGCTGCATGTTACCCTTCACTGTGAAAAAGCTCCCTCAGTTTTATCACTGGCCTTGTAACATCTGCTTACTAAAGATGTACCTCATGCTACAAGAGGGGCTTATGTGCAATTTCATGAAATAAGAAAAACCTGCTTTCCCATTTTTGTCAAAAATTTAGAAACTATTAAAAGAAAAATATACACTTTCCATCTGGAAAAAGTCTCATGAACCTATAAGCTGTCATTATGATTTTTCTTCAACAGCAAAGATGTAATGCCAAGACATAGCATTACCAGACAGTGGCTTTGCTTTTTTCTGGGTAAAGTTACAACTATTGTCAAAAAGATATCAGCTCTACAGATTTAGTTGTGACAACGAAAACCAAAATTCAGTTCTAAGTAATGAGCTTCCTATCATTTTAAAAGGGTTTATCACTGTACAAATGCATCTAAAGATTAAAGACTACTCAGCTGAAACTGACTGACATGTCATTAAACCAGTAAAATCTTTCCATAAAAACTGTCTTATCCTTTTTAAGCCAGTTTCTTCTTCAATAGAAAAAAGAATGTTAAGCATTTTAGAAGATGATTAAAGCAAAACCAAGCTGAAAGAGAAAAATGTCACATTGTTTCCTAAAGAAAGAACTCAGGTCCACTGGTTTTCGTTTCCTACACAGAGAAAATATGTTATTTAGTGTTATCTCCATGTTAAATTTGAAAAGGTGCCGCAAATATCAGCACAAAATGAGCCAGAACGTTTTGCTGGAAAAGAAACAGATGAAGACACAGTAATTCTGGTTCACCAATACCAATATTGCTAGGAAAAGGCAGACAACCTAGAGTCAGGGACAGAGCTAAAGGGTTTTTTCTTGTTTCATCCTCAGCTTTTCCTATTCCTTCCTCCCTCTGTATGCAGAAAGCAAAGCGATAGCTGATGTCAAACCAGTACAGTGACAAGAAACTCTATGCCTGGCAGAGAGAAAGGCACAAAGTGAACGCAATCCTTGCCATCAGCTGCACAAAGCACAGCTCAGCCCAGCTGGGTGCCCCAGCACGGAAACACACGAGCAGCACCCTGATGCTGAATTTTATTTTAGGTTGTCTCAAGTCAATCTGCAGAGCTGCCCCCAGAAGCCCCCCAGCAATCACCCCCAGAGGCCACCCAAACTGCTGCTGTGCTCGCCAGAGGGTCAGCTCCTGTAAGAACTGCCAGGGAGGAGCTGAACGCGCTGATGTTTGTCCTCATGTTTGTTCAGTGGGAAACGTTTGGTGTCCAAAGGAGGGCAGCCAAGGTGGTGAAGGGTCCTGTGAGGAGCAGCTGAGGTCATTTGGTCTGTTCAACCTGGAGAAGAGGGGACTTGGGGGAGATTCACTGCAGTTACAGCTTCCTGAGGAGGGGAAGAGGAGGGGCAGGCACTGATCTCTTCCCTGTGGTGACAGTGACATTCACCCGAGGGAATGGAATGTAGTTGTGTCAGGGGAGGTTTAGTTGGATATTAGAAAAAGATTCTTCACCAGAGGGTGTTTGGGCACTGGAACTCCCCAGGGCAGTGATCACAGCCCCAAGCCTGATAGAGCTCAAAAAGTGTTTGGACAATGCTGTCAGGCACAGGGTGTGATTCTTGGGGATGTCCTGTGCAGGGCCAGGAGTTGAGCTCAGTCATCCTTGTGGGTCCCATCCAACTCAGCATATTCAGGGATTCTGTGATTTGGATGCCAATATCATTCATGAGTGAGAAGTTACACAAGCTGAGGTCACTCAAAAATAAATACCTTCCTCCCTTAATTGTGAGGATGTGTGCAAAACATCAGGAGGGAATAGAGCAGCTCGTGGTCAAACAGCACTGACTGGTTAGGACAGAACTTCTGATATTCAGTTGTCTTTTCCAGACCCGCTGTGCTCACTATGCTCAGATTTCTGAAACTGCACACTGCCATGGTGAAGAGTTATCCACCCCACCAAGCTCATCCGCACCAAAGGATGAGTTAATTTGGAAAAGGCCACTAGGAAAATAAAGCACAATTGTAGCTTGTGCAGATGAGGAAATCATGGTCATCGTTTCCACACCCAATTACCCAGCTTGCACTGCCAATTACACTAATCCCCTGCACAAATTAGACACAGCACTGCATGAGCACATTGTTTATGCAGTAATCTGCATTTCCAATTATTACTGTTTTTTTTTAAACTGACCCTAAAGCTTTTAGTGGCTGATATTGAGAGACTGGAAAGCAGGAAGAGCAGTAGACAATGATTTTTTTCTAGAGATGTATATTCATTTCATAGAGACACTGCTGTTTTGCTGAATAACAAATTCACTTTCTTCTTTTTCACTTCCTGAGGAACAAAGTTCTGCTTTCTGCCTTCAAGTACTTTGGGAAAAAAAATAGCAGTGGATGCTTTAGCAAGGGGATGAAGGGGATGTAGCAGTATGGTGAGAAGCAGTTTGCATTAGTGCAGGAGCAAATTACTGCTTCAATTCTACATGAGTAGCAAAGTTGACTAATACAGTCCCTCCTTCCATAATGCACAACCAACAGTTCACAATAAAGATTGGTCGAGTCTTGGGTTTGGGGTTTTTTTTTGTTTGTTTGGGGTTTTGGGGGTTTTTTTGGTTGCTTGGTTGGTTGGGGTTTTTTTGGTTTTTTGGTTTTTTTTTTGAAAGGATGGCTAGGAAGGTCAAGATGGCATGAAACAAAAATCTGTATCTGGTATCAAACAAACCTCACCATTTACAGGAAACAGAAAAATGTTATTCACTATGCACTGTAATTCCAAAACTCTTTCCTTACCTGGTAGAAGACAGAGTAAAATGGAGTAAAAAAACATACCACCAAATGCATAAATGCATACAATAGGCAGGAGAAAAGCTTTCAAAAATCAAGTCTTATATCTTCTGAATTGTGATGGAAAAAACAATAGTAAAAAAACCCACCTTATTTTTCTCCATTTATCTTAAGATCTAATCCAGGGTGTCAGGTATATTTATCTTTCTGCCTGCCTGCCTATGCTGGCCTGGAATGTGACCCTGCATGGCCAGAGGTCCCCAAGGAGGCACTGAAGAGCCACACTGATTGTGGTGGTCAGACTTAGCCAAGGGTCATCTTCTGCCACAGCACTGCAAATCCCTTTGTGTTTCCAGAGTACCTTACCAGCACAACATGTAAACATACCTGCACACGCAAAGGACTTTTGGCATAGACTTACAGCCTCCGTTATGTGAGTGCACTATCAGCAGTCTCTAGATTGAGGGCAACTGCTCTGCAATTAAATAAAATACTTTCTACTGACTAAACAAAATGTCATATTTAATTTCTTTTTTTATTTTTCTCCTTCTTATGTAAATAGACTATTATGACTTCAGGTTCTTAAATTGCTTTTAAATGCTGATGATTAAAGCAGAATTGAAATAAGCAATCTAAACACCCTACAAGTGCACTGTTCAATCTCAACCAAACTTGTCTATTTTTACATTAAAAAGGCATAGTCTCATTCACTATTCCCAGAGAAAATCAAGTTGAATTATTCAACAAATTTTTTTTAAAAATCTCCAAACAGCTGTTTTCTCCACTTACCCATTTTCTTTAGAACTATTACATCCTTCCCTCCTCCGCCTCCAGATAAAACCCCAAACCAACAAAACATGAAAACACACAGCAAAATCCCCTGCAGCCAGGGGTTCACAATCAGCTCTATTGCGAGCTGTCTAATTCTTAACATTTCAAACAGTCATCTGTTCCAAGGTGGTGTTACTTATTCCAGCCACCACAGCAACACAGATCCAGTCCCTCATTCTCACTAGTGGATTAGGTAACTAAAAACATTCGTGACTGGAGAACTGAGGTTTTCCACCTCTCCCTAATATGTTAAATCAGAAATGACACTATTCTCCTTTGCTTTCCACTTAAGAGAACAAATCATCTCATTTTATGCAGGGTGCTAAAGAAATAAAGGAAGCTACATGAAAAAAATAGGTTCACCTTTTATTCTGACTATAAGATCGTGTAATTTTTTTTTTCTATCCAAATCCAGCTTCTGCAAGCTTGTCATTTGTACTTATGAGTCACCTTCTATTGGCAGCTGTTCTCTGTCTTTCTCAGGGAATGAAAGAATGAGGTCTCAGAAACCTGCTTTGAAAAAAAAAAATAGCCAAGCAGTCTTTCCTCTCTTCCTTTCTTGAAGGAATATAGTTTAGATCCCTGTAAACAAAAGGATGGAGATGCCCATGTAAAAATATAAAGTGACTAAGAACTCAGCATATCACATCTCCTAGGTGACTTTGAACTCTTCAAGCATCATGCAAAAGATAAGGCAAGATGAAGAGCTTCTAAGTGCTGGTGTTCAAGGAAAACAGGGGGCAGCAACATCAAACAGAAAATTAAACTGTATTTGTGGACTGTTTCTTTGTGTTTCACGCCATGATATTTTCACTGGCTGGAACACTGACATTTATTAGCTCTTGGCTTGTAAAGCGGGCACAAGACTTATCACACCCCTAAAATCAGATATCAAAAGTAATTTTTCTCCCTGGTTTAGACTGAAACCACCTCACAATCTATATAGCAGTGCCAGAGCACCTCTTCTTCCAAAAGTAAGTTTTGAGAATGCAGTTGAATGCAGTAGGAAGCAAGTTATCTTCAGACCTGCTGTATCATTCATCATTAGATGAACACAAGAATGCCAAATTTAGGCAGCCCTATAGTCTAAAAGTCTAAGCAATGGAAATAAAAATCAGCAATACAGTATCAATTGCCAGCACCATAAGCTGGCATTTCAAATCCCCAGTTTCTACCATCCTCTCTAAATAGGATGTTGTCATCACCTGAGCCTCATCCTTTGCACATTAAGTTGGATAAGATGAATTATTTCCATTAGCCAGCAAAGCATTACAAGTCTCTTGGGGGAGATTCCGCTGAATCCTTAGTTTGAAATGCAGTGGTGGTTAAAAAACAAGCCTATGGCTCTCAGAAGAGGCCTTGTACTTAACAGTCCTGCAGACAGACAGACACATCTGTGGCATCCATACAGCCAAATCATTTCTCACTCTCACATTAGCAGAGCTTGGCTCGGGCTCTGCTCCCTGAGCTGTGCTTTTACACCCACAGAGCAGCAGGAAGGCTCCCACAACCTTCAGCTGCTGCATGTCAAAGGTGTGTGGAAGCGGCGCTGGTTTGGGGCGCTGCCTGCCATGAAGAAATGCAGGAGGGGATATCACAGAGCTGCCCAGTGCTCGCAGGGCAGACATGCACCTGCCATCTGCTCCTGGTTTTATTTTAGACCCACAGTGTAAGGCATTATCTCCCTGCCCTCAGTCACAGGACAGAACTGATGTGCCCAGAACAAGGAGCTCAGGAGTGTCACTGTGAACTGGAAATCTCAGAGCAGATGTTCCAACCCCCACTGCATCACAGACAAATCATTCACAGGTCTCACACCAGAAACATTCCTGTAATTACACAGCTCTGTTGAACAGGTGTCTCTTAGTAACCAGGTTTTTATTTTCTGCGCATCTGTTTCTTTGCGACCTCACACCTTCCCTACTGATGTTATTATTGCTGCCCTTGCCAGAAGAGAAGCAACAGTTTGCAAGTGCTTTATCCAAAAATTCCAGAAATTTTGCATAAGAATGGAAATAGACAATTTCCAGGCATTTTAATATAGTGCTATGCAAACAAGCTAGTTTAAAACCTCATACAATTTCAGAAATGTTTCCTCTGGACTGAGACTTTGCAAGCACTCTACAGAACCCAACTGCATAGACAAAATTTTTGGTATTTATTAAAACACAAATCATCTTTTTTTTTCAGTTCTTAATACTTACAGGTTCATGTTTATCACAGAATATGACTGATATCTTTAATTATTCAGCAAATTGCATTCCAGTGTGCGTGGTTTGTTATGATGTTATAAATTGTTATTAAGTGTAATTGAAGTAAACTGTTTACAAACTAAACAAAAATTCCTTCAAATTGTTTATTTGGAGCAAGAATAAAATATTTGGCACTATTTTATTAAAAGCAAGCAGCCAAGTCTCAGTGTCATGCTGTGCTAAAGGAGCAGTCACACAACCAAGCCCTGCTGTGCTTTCAGGAAATCCCAAAAAAGATTTTTTTGTTGCAGCCAGAAAAGGAAGAGAGGTCCATAAAACAGTAGGAGCCTGAAGCAAGCACGTGAGACAACATCCAGGAAAAAAAGCCAAACAGGTCATGGACACTTAAAAAAAAAAAAAAAAAGGGGTTATAAATAAATGAATTGGTTTATGAATAAAATTGGTTTTCTTCCAATACAGCATCAAGCTAGGGCATCAAATCACAACCAGTATTTATTTCAATGCCTTTCACTGAGCTATAAGTATGGACAGGCCACTTATCTCCAGACCTTGTCAGTCTCTGGGAGATTTTTCCCACACAACGTCTCAGCACATATTCTTCAGCCTCCCATTCTGGCAACCTTCTTCATCTGCACACACACAAGTACTTACAGAAATCATTCCCACAAACTCACAGAAAGGACTTGAGTCTGCAGGCAAAAATATGTTCCTCTAAATGACAGCGTTTCTCAGTAACAGCACAGCAGCAGCAGAGGTGGGAGCGAACATCTTGAGAGCGATAAGTGACGTGATCTCAAGCATTCCCCAGGAGGAGAGCGGCAAAACTGAGCTGACTGCATTTGGCACATCACACAGCGCAGTCTGCTCAAAGCCAAAAGGACCATCCAGATTCTCACAGTCCAAAATATCTCCTTAGTCTCAGTCAGAAAGTGGTGTGGTGAGAGGGTGAGCAGCTGCAGGCGAGGGGATGAGACAAGCACAGCACAGCACCAGGATGAGCGCACGGCACAGCCACACTTGCTCACGTTAGCACCCCTTGTGTGAGCTAGTGCTGCCCCAGAGATGTATTTTATAAAACTCCGAGCTGGACCAGTACAAGCTGGTAAATTTGTCATTGACAATGTTTTTTGGACCAAACATGGAGTGACAAGAAGTTATGTAATTTATCCCGTGTCGGTTGAACTGTTGACTCTTTTTGGATTCAATAAAGTACCAAAGATACAGGAGGGATTCCATGTGAATGGCATAAACTGAATGGGGTTTTGCAATAAAAATTGCTTCTTTGGCTTGAAAGCTCTTTTAGTTTTGCTAATTAACATGTTTATAATGAATACTTCATGCTGAGTCTGGTGGTTCAATTCAAACAAAAGAATTTAACTGGATATCAAGCATTTTGAGGGAAAGACATTGCAGACTTTTAAAGTCCCTAATGGTCTTTTTCAGTCAACCCATACAAAGCTCTTCTCCCTGCTGTTGGTCTTTAAAATGACTAAACAAAAACATCAGTTATCCATGCAGTTGCAACTCTAGGTAGAACTCCCACTGCTTTGAAAAAAACAAACAACTAACAAAAACAAACACACACAAACCCCAAAAAACAATGCACCAAAAAACCCAGACAACTTCCATATGTTCTCATGGGCCATGTCTCAGCAACTCTCTCAATCACTTCAAGCCAAAATTTTATACACTAATTAGAAGTACAAAACAGCCTTTATTTATGGAATTTAGTATCCCTTTAAAAGAACTCAAGAGGATGAGAATCTGACCCCAGCTGTGGACTTCAAACTTAGTTATAGGTACCAGAGTTTGAAAAGACAGCCCATAATATACAGATAACACAAAACGTATGTGGAAGCACTTCAGGTTGCTCAAGCAGAAAGAAGCAGTTGATTTATCTATCAGTGACACATTTGCAACCACACTGGATGCTGCATAAAACATTACCCTGGGCACATGTAACGTACAAGTTTGTCTCCCGGAATTCTGTAAAACTTTACTTTATGGCAAATACTAGAGGAAAACTTCGAAAGGGAAAAAAAAAAAAAAAGATAAAAAAGAGAAAAAAATCCCCCCCCCCCAAAAAAAAAGAAAAAAAAAGGAGAAAAAAAACTTGTCAGATTTCCTCAGCCTTGAAGAAAGCCTTCCTACACTACAAGGTGTAGTTTGGATGTTCAAAATCTGTAAGGTCACTTTATCAAGGAGAGAAAGAGGAGAAAAGCAGCAACTAGTATGTGAAAGCATTAGATCACTGCAGGATTACAATAAAGCTATCTCTGAGATGTAGCACAGCACTGCCAGAAGTAATTAGTACTCTATCTGGAAGATGTATATTACCAGCAAGAGATCTGTGATTACTTTTAGTTGGGCTAATGAAAGACCTGTGCTTATCCCTATTCCAATTCATTTCTATTCGCTGCTATTCGGCTTTATCAGCATTGGGATTAACATCAGTAATAGGGCTGTGTGCATATTTACACATCGTGATTAAGTGCTGGGGGAAGACGGAAGGGAGCTCTTTGAGATCATTTATTAAAATGCAGGCACACTGCTAATCAGAGTCAAAATTTAGAGAGAAGCTATTGCAAAATAAAAACCCACTCCGCGATGACAAAACGAGAGTTCTCTGGAGCCCTCCTTGGGTGGATGAATTACTCAGGATTCACTGACAGCATCAAAGGGACTCTGGAAAAGGCTGGAGTACCCGTCTGAAGATCTGTGTTACAGTTAAGGCTGGCTCCAAAGCTGTGTTTCAAGCAGAGTGATTCACTCATTAGATGCTACCCATCATATCCAAGAAAGGAGAAGATCTCGGCCATTATGGCCTGGATTCAGCAAAGCACTTAAGCACATCCTTTACAATGAACATCTCCTTGATATCATCCCAATCCAACAAACTGCATTAAAATATTCTTAATTCCAAGGGCAATTTCCCTTGCACTAAGCCTCTGCTTAACCTGACCTGCTGCTAAATCTCAGTATTGCTGGTTCCAAGGCACAACTGCATCTGCAGGTTGGCTGTCGGTGGGCACCTCACACTGAAAATTTTTGTTAACATCGTGGAGCAGCTCATTCACTGCAATATGTTCTTCACCAAGATCTCTCACTTGAGCAGATCTGTAAAAATTTGCTTTCTAGCAAACATTCACAAGACTGGAGATTTTAGTGGGTACTGCAAGATTTATGTAATTGATAGAATCTAGTCTGGCAGAGATTAAAGATCATACAGAAATCCATTAAAAAAAAAAATCCTCTGCTCATTACATGTGTTAAATATTTGTTCTCTATCTATTGACGTAACATCTTCCTCTTACTACCATACTGTAAAATAAGCATTTGAGGCTCAATCAGGATTTCAGTTTCTTCCCAGGAGTTATGGTGATTGGATTTTTCATAAGTCCCCAAGATTTCAGGTGAACTATATTCAGTGTCCTAAAGAATTCTTTTCTCCAAAGACTATCCTTGAGGTCCAGTATTTTTACAACTCCCATTAAAAAACACCATAAGCTTTCTGCCTTGTTATTTACCTTCTTGCTTTCCGCAGAGCAGTTACATTCCAGTAGCAAAGCCAGTACCAGCTGCATTCACGCTTTAAAATCTTTAGCAATTAATTGCATTTATATAAGTGCCAAGAAATTTTATTCTTAAGGCTGTATTTTACTGTCCTTTCTGCTGGAGCCAACCTTTGCACACCACATGCACACACACAAGCCAAAACCCAGAAATAACTGTACTCAGCAACACAGCTACAAACCTCATCAGGAAAACCAAGTACATTATAAACATTAATTAATTTCAGCCACATGCCCTCCTCAGTGAAGTGGGTAATTACTATCCCCATTCAACACAAGTGGAAAAGCTAAAGGAGAATGATTTGCCCAGGTCAAACAAGGTGTATGGCACAGAACAGAGCGCTCATAACTCTAGCCAGCAAGCCATCCTTTTCTTCATATAACCCACATAATTAAATTCTTTCAGTCCAGTATGCAAATTACCAGAAGTCAATATGATGAAAGCAAGGCTACAGTTTCTTCCTCAAACATAAATAACACGTCCATCTTCTCACTTGCCTACTTTTAGTATTCTCATGAATATTCATATCAGAGTTTCTCTCTCAGAATGCTCTGGAGAAAGAAAAAAGAGTAACGACCTACTTAAAAAAAAAAATACCTAATGACCTACTGCAACTCGGAATCATTTATTGGCTGTAAGGTGATTAACTGTGTATGTATAGCCTGAATGGCAAAAAGCAAAGTTTGTGGACTGGGTCCAAAGAGAGCAACCAGGTTGTGATGATAAAGAGAGATCTGCCCGCAGTAAGTAAGTTTGAACTGGCAACTTGACAGGAGCTTAAGAGATTCACCTAATTTACATATATATTTGGATTTTTTTTCTTTGGGGGGAGGGGGGCAGGGTACATCATAAATAAGCCCAACTTCCTTGCTAAAGCAACAGAAGCACTTTGTTAGCTGATTTCATCAGCAATGTAAGCCTGCAGCTAATTGTTCCTCTCTGTACCTCGGGCTTAAGGGAAATAAGTTTGCTGATGGGTTAATTCAGTAAGAGAATTAACTCCCATAAACACACAGAATGTTTGGGTTGGAAGGGACATTAAATATCACTTAGTTCCATACCATGCTTCCCACTCTGCTCCCTTCACAGTGGTGCTTCCCTTCAGCCTGTCTCAACCCTCCATCGTGGGTTACAGTGGAGGGCACTAAATTTTCTTTTATAGGGCTGGGTGGAATAAAAACTGCCCACAGCACTCTCCAGAACCACTAGAAGAAGGCAGAGCCTGCAGTGCTGACTCTGCCACCAAGTTTTTTTCCATCAGCCTCAGGAACCTCACATCATACTCTTTTATCACTCCTTTCCGTTTCCTTACCTCAGCAATTCTGTCAGACGTGACCGAGGGATGTGGTGGCCAAGCAATCTCAGCTCATCAGTCCACCACTAATGCCCTCATGTGTAAAGACATTTCTTGTTTACACAATATATCCTTGACACCATTTATATTTACATTAAATTAAAATTAATCAGCCAGGCATTTGCCACTGCGATCCATGTAACTCAGCTTGGCAGGATGATATTAGCAGTAGCTAAGCAATATCAGCTTTGTATGATTAGGATCTCCTGGGAACTCCTTCCATGAGAGGACTGCAGGTGTTGTAGTCATAAAACATTATGCTCTCTCCTAAGCATCTGTGTGACAGCCTCTTCCAAGGACAGCATAGAAAACTGGAATGGCGGCTCAAACCTGATTTATTAGTGTGGACAGCACAGGTATGCAAGTCCTTGAGTTGTGAACTCATCCTCCAGCAAGAAATCCTACACTTCATTAACCCTTTCAGTAAGTGTCACGGTGCTGGCACTCTCACTGCCTGCGGTCAGACATGAGACTGACCTTGGGCCACCATCAGGGAGGCTTCCATCAGATTGGGTTTCCCTTACTTATTCTGCCCCCAAGAAGCTCAATTCTTCAAACCTTTGCTGCAAATTACCCCCATGTGTTTACTAACATTTCAGTTCCTTCCAGTGCAGGAGCCACCCTGCTTTGCTGCTGTCAGGAGAGTTGCCCATGCTGGGCATCAGCTGGCGAGGGCTGACCACAACATCTTCTGGTGACCTGCTTGTCCACTAGAAATAAATACCTGTAAACATCTCTGAACACAGGCCAGAGAATTCAGATAAAACACATGCTTCAGGACAAGACTAAACAAGAAGAAACCAAAACATAAAAGTAAATCCTTTAAAAGCTAAGTTTTCTGCCTGTACTGCTCTCTTAAGGACTGGGATGGTAATTTCAAATGCTGTTAAGGACAGAATCAGAATGGTCAGGACAAATAGTGACAGTTTTTGCACCCAGACAAGCAGATTGTCCCAGTTACAGGAAAGGTTGCCTAAAGGTACAGCTTCTGCCAGAAGAGAGAGCAGCTGTTGCACTGTAAATAAAATCAACTTCAGCATTAGATTACAACCGATGTGACAGGGTTTTGTTTTCCCTTTACATTCTCTGTTAGCCAAAGAACATTTCTGCGCTTAGGTTTCATCCTGTCTAAAGGCAGGCTATTAACCAGGACGGTTTCCCAGGAAAAGGGCAAAGCACACACACAAACAAACAATTAAAAAAAAAATTATGTATTTTTCCTACTACTAGTTTCAGTGCAATAAATAACCCAAGCCAACCTACACATTAATCATTTTCGTAGAGACAGATATGCTTAAGTTTTGTCCTGCAAAATTGCTAACTCTTCTAGACTCTTGTATGCATGTGTACATGCATGCAAAAACATTTATATAAATCTATACTCGTGTGTGGGAAAAAAAAAAGTTCAATCAATGCAAACCCCATTGACATTCCTCCTGTGTTTTTCATGTATTTTACTGAGGCAGAATGTTCGTGGAAAAAAAATTAATTTGCCCATCTGAAACAATTCACTCCCCTGCCGGCATTTCAGTGATAATTTTTTTTCGTTTTAAAGATAAAACTTTTTGTTTTGCTGGTGTGGAGAGATTTATAACAATTTGCTGAAACCTTAATTAACTTGAGAAATGATGGGAGTTGCCAGATAAAAACCATTCTTGGTAGAAAAAGACAGGAAAATATGAATACTTTCTTCCAGCTTGGAAGTCTGCTGCTTCATTTTTTTAATTAGTCATACTGCAGAAGGTTGGATTAGTCATGGAATCACCTAAAAGCTGCCATAAAAAGCCTTACAATTTTACTACTGAAATTACACACAGGTTCTAGGATTTGAAGAATTTGACATTCATATCCCATATATTATGAGGCTGAGTAAAACTCGAAACAATACCTGCTATCTTTAAGAGGCTCCTACACCTGAAAAAGGATTTATTTGTTTGAGAAAAAAAAATTAATTACGCTAAACTTAGCCAAGGAAGAAGTGAATTTTCAGTAAGTCTGAAGAGAGCAAAGGGCCAAACTCTGTGCTTACGAAAAACAAGTGTTTCACAGTTGTTATTAGGCATCAAAAAAATCCAGGGGATGACTTCATTGCTTTCACAAAGATCTGATTCAATCACATTCAGTAGAAGTGCAGAGTGTTTTTACTGCTGCTTGTGCCACTCTGAGTGTCCAGGTGGCTGCAGGGGGAACAGGCTGAGGCTGCACTCTAACCTGAGAGAGATTTGTCCAAAACCTTCCCCATTTTCGTTGTTACAACTGGACTGAGCCAGTGCTACTAAAGTAAGAGTTTAGAGAAACAGAATCAAATCAAGCATGGGATATAAATCACCCTGCTTAAAAACGAGTACTTTTATTCTCACTGTTAGAGCCCTAGATCAATTCAGATCTTTCAGATCCCCAGCAGGAACGGTCACAGCCACTTTTTCTGTGGTTTAATTGTAACACACACAGGCTTTCAATAAATCCTCCATAAGCCTGAGCTGCCATGAAAGGACAAAATGTGCCAATGCACAGTGTAGTGCCCAGAAAAGGTCAATACAAAGAACCAAAGGCAGTGTGGACCATCAGCCATCGTGAACAATGCTGAGAAAGCTTTATTGCTTCTGCAGTACCTGCGCCACACTGGTCTTTCTTAGCCATAATAAGATGGATGATGAGCATCAATGTGTCCTCCTCATTACGAGCTCCAGCATTCTCTCAAGTATTTTCCTACAGGAATTCTCAAGACAGCCTCCTCTGCTGTCATGACACTTTGTTCTGTTATGGCTCTAAATGTGCTTTCCAAAAATAAACCTGCTAGCACCAACAAATCTCTTTATGAGTGGCTGTGGGGGCGTGAGAGTTAAGGAATGGCAACAGGATCACCGGAAAATAAAATGTTTCCATTTTGGAGTCTCAACCTATCCACCACTGCCTGTACCTTGTAAAAGCAATATACACTAGTAAACTCAGTACCACATTCCTTTAAAATATTAAAATAGCAATGCTGCAAGTACTACAGACTAGGAGAGGATGTGAAACTAGCAGCAAACTGCATTTAAACTGGAAGAGAAAAGTGACTTGTGTTTGTCCTTACTGCTGTGAGGGAGAAAAAAATAATATAATCAATGTAGCACATCCAAAGCAACTACATTTTATCATCCCATGCTTCACTTTTTGCAGCCAAAGAAGGATTTATGCTGATTGATTGAAAGCATTACCTAGAGTTTGTGCTATGCTTTATTTATTTATTTTCAAGGAAGGAGGCTCAGCACTCATTAGGTATTTATTGCATTGACCAGTTTTATCAAAGCTTTTGAAGTGCTATAAAATAGGCTAATCAGGTGAGCAACATTTATATTCACGCTTAGAGTGGTTACAAATGAATTGATCAAGTCCAAGGAAGCTTTCAATAGATGAGGTTTTGCATCCCAACACTTAGAGATGCTGAGGCTCTTCTAAACATTACCTTAAGGACATTAAATGGGAACTTCCCTGTGTGAAAACAAGCTGCTCAGCAAGTTTGGTTTTCCCCAGAGAGTGCTGCAAATTTGGAATTGCATGTATACATTCCAGTATGCTCCAGTGCAGTGTAACTGGTACATCTCTAACCCATGCATGGTAGGAGCAAATTTGGGTATATGACGATGACAGGAAAGTCATCGCTACAGACACTGGGCACACCTGCAAGGACAAGTGTGACCAGCTCCAGACATGCTGTGATATTTAGAAACGTGTCCATAAGAACACAGTGCAACTGCAAGAGCAGGAGAGAGTAAGGGCACCATGTATGCCCAGCTCCCAGCTGGGACAGAGCATGTCCAAAAGGGCATGGCAGTGCTTCCCTTGGTGTTTCCTTCCAGTACTCTGCAGTGTAAGGACAGCCAGCAGATTTTTTTTTTATTTACAAGAAAACAGGACAGCATTTTTTCATGCAAAACTAAACCCAGCCATCTTGTGTTGTGCTTCAGGAATTATTACCTTTCAGATCAGATGTAAAGCCAAGCCAATGCCCTAATCCCAAGAATCATTAAAGATCCATGCTACTACATTTTTTCATTACTGTTAATCCTGATGCCCTGGCCATATTCACACTGAGATAATTGCTATTTGCCTCTGCAAATTCCTCCCTTTTTTTCAACAAGGCCTGAGAGACAAAAATCATCCCTATGTAATACCACCAGCATGTTTATCTCGTTCTTCCCCCAAGTTCTCTTCTTGCTGTGGTGGGAACAGAGTGTCCTGGTGTCTCTTTTAGCAGCAGCATTGCACTGTGTCACTTCAGCAGGGGATGGTGCAATGCCACATGCAGAGGGGGAAAAGGGGTTTTGTCAACACTAGGCTGAATATCCTCTTAGTGCTAAGAATCTCCTAAGTACGCTGAAGCAAACACACATTATTCAGTGTTAAGTGAGAATCTCCTCAAGAGTAAGGAGAAAAACCAACCCTGAGACCAATGTGAATTTTATCAGACAGAGCACTGGAGGCACATCCTTGCTGAGGAGTGAGGGGCACTGGAGTGTGCAGACACCAGACTGCACCATACAGGACTGACACCAAACCCCAGCTGCAAGACCCAGGCAGATGCTGTGCTTACATCTCCTCTCCTTCAGTCTCATTCTCAATTGGAATTATTTAATGTTCACAAAGATTGATATTCACTAAGGGTTGTTTTCACCTCTTGGAAAGTAAGCTAAACTTCAGGAATTTAACCTGGTCTGGACAATGGTGAGGCACTCCTAGAGAGGAAAATCTTAAAAAAAGCCCAACATTTAAGACATTTTCTGGCTCATCCTCTGCAAGTTGCATCATTTCCCAGCACGAGCTCAGGCACAGCTTTTACAGTAGAGCAGTTTTTTCTTGCCTAACTTTAAACACAGAAGAGGTGTTTTAATTTAAAAAGGTGTTTGTCCAGAGCAAGCGTAGCAGAAACTAATCTCTCCATTCTCCAGAGCTGACAGCACAGTCCCTCCAACAAACATGAGAGATGTGGGAACTATTTAAAGACACCCTTAGCCAGCTGCATGCAGCACACTGCATGAAACAACATTCCCACAATCATGTAATTTATCACTACACACACAGGGTGGAACATGCTTTCCTCGACATTATTGTTTAACAGCACAAGGTAATAGCCATCAAATTACTATATAAAATCCCAAAATATTCAAAACAGAGGGGAGGGACAAGGGAGTAAACCTACAAACTGTGACCTCTTAATTGGGTGTTGGCTTCTGTTCAGGTTCCAGTAATCCATGGGCACAGGGGGTTCAACTTTCTACCCCTTCAAGCTGGCACAGGTCAGAGAGCCCACACCCTCCTGCTCAGGTCACCAGGCTGCAGGTGCCAAATACTTTTGAGTTTCTGGGCAAGCAGCAGGTCTCGAATCTGTGCATGGCATACTCAGGACTGCTCAATGCATAATAAAGTACCTTCTTTTTGCAACCTCATCTCTCCTTTTGGTAAAGCATGGACAATTTTAAGGCACAACTGTAAGGTTTTTTTCCTCTCCCTGCTGAGCTAGCACAGCCAATATATCATCACTCCCATTTTCCTCCTTCCCGTCATTGCTTGTCAGTCACAATTAGAATTGCTGCTCAGCTCCTGGATTGCTGCTTATGAACAAAGGCAACTTTGAAAAACAAAAAAAGTCAACTTCAAACCATCTGATGTCTCCTTTCATCCCTAGCCAACAGCAAACAACACTAAAACACAACAAAAACCAGATGTTCATGCATTCAACAGAAATGATCAGAACATGTCACTGTCTTAATCCAAGAATTAAAAATGCAACAATCAAAATGAGGTATTAACAAGGGACAAAAGGACTTAGAAAGTACCCAGTGGTGTTCTTATCACTACCCAGAAATTACTTTTACCGTTATTGTGCTTTTTTAAAAGTTTTGTAACAGAGCATTAATTTGACACAGAGCAGAAACTTTCACCCAAACACAATCCGAGTTTTTGAGTGGCACTAATCTAGCTATACAGTTTGTCAAAATTTTATCAAAATTTATCAAAAAAAATTCTTTACTATATTCCAGAAGATGAAAAACACTCTGCAGATAGAATGCTGGATATAATTCAGTCAGTAAAGATATTCATGCTCATCAGAAATCAAAGGTAGTAAATGAGGTTCAGCTTTGCACAGGATGTGTAGAAAAACATTGCTTGTCTAATGGGAATTGTGTAGCTATCACTCCACCTAAAAGCACTTACAATTTGAACACGACATGACAACTTGCTTTTCATCACTTCCCATGAGTGCTCTGCCTGATGAGACTCTACAGCATTTGCAGCAGTGACTGATGGTAATACCTGGCCATGGATTAAGGTTGGCATTGGAAGGACATGTGATAGTTTAATTTCTGTTTTAGAAAGAAGGTCCAAAGCTGGACGAGAGATGCTAGAGCCTAACTTCTTAAACCAAAACAGTACAAAGCTCTACTGATGGTGCTCACCCTACCTCTGTATTTCCACAGCAGGGACATTAATTTCAGTACTTGGTTCTGGTCGATGTTGGGTATAAGGTCACAATCCAAGATTCAGCAGGTAAGGTGCTGTTCTTCTTCCCCTTCATCCTCACCAAAACACTAATTCATCCGGGTCTTAGACATGGGCTGGCAGTTCAGAGAAAAATTTAGGAGAGGTGGAAAATCTTTTGCTGACAGTTTCTATCTCAACAAACTGGTACTAATGCCTGAGGGATAAAAAACCCATGACCACATATTAGTGATAACTGGCATATCTAAAAATTTAAGATCATGAATATTTAATAACTCAGTTCAAAATAAGGGGAGCACCCAAACAATGCCAAGGGAAAAGAGAAAGAAAATCCATCCACAAGTTCCCTGAGAGCAAACGGTGTCACGGGGACTAAAATTTTGGGAAGACTTCTGTGTTGATGGGCACACAACATCAGAGGTCAGAGATGCTCTGTATGCATGTCATTACCTGCAACACCATTTCACTGCAACTGACATGTCTACAGCAAGGACTTCCAGCTGCCAATGTTTACTGAGCTGAAAAAGGTCAAAGAAATAGAACTGACCTTTTCAGGTGGGCCTGCTGGGTAAACATGAGGCAATGCTAGGCTTGAAAATGGATTAAAGGGGGCAGAGGGGGAGGAAAGCTCTTACAAGAGCCTCCATGGGTAAAATCCAGCAGTGCCCCCGCTCCATCTAGAGAGATCTCAGCAGTCATTTGGGCTTCACTTTGTCAGTTTTCAGAGTAAAGGCTTTTGGCCCAGTGTCACATTTGACAGCAGGAGCGGCTCTGTACAAAAACTGGAAAGCTCTCCTGCTCAGTCACATAGAAAGGCAGACCCAAAATGAGCCTGCAGATGCATCCTGTACCTTACTGCTATCACCACTTGAGAGACACAGAAACCGTGGCATTAATTTTCCATCAAATCTTCATTTTCCCATGGTCCTTCTTTTAGGGAGAAGGCAGCACTTTGTTTCTCTGGGCCAGGGACAGAAGCTGCTTTAGCTTTGCATGGTCAGGATTTCATCAGTGAGCTCCTCTCACACCCCAACTCTTCAGCAGTAAGAACTACAGAGCACTTGCTCTCATTTCAGCACACAGCACTGCGCTATCTCTTCTGTCAGTGCTATTAAGACCTGTTTAGAAAGTGTCAGCAGGACAGGATTGCAGAGAGCTGTATTTACCAGACACACTGAACATGCCTGATCCAACACCAACCTGCTGCTCCTCTGCCTTTCCACAGGAATCACTGAGCAACTCCAAAAAACTCAAATTACATAAAGGCAAGCTTAGTTCAACCCTCAGTATTTTTAAAAAAAAAATCTCAGGCCAAGAGCTGACATCCAGATTTTCAAGAAATAAGCATTCACAATGTTAAAGACTGCGTGAAGGCTGAGAACCACTGCTGGGTGATGTCTTCCTTTGGAGATCCTGGCAATAGTTAGATATGGGGGGGAAAGCACAGCACCAGGAAAGCCTGGCCTTTGGATACAGAACAGTTTTTCACTGTGCTTTCAGAACCTTGTCTTGTTGCTTCCGGACTGTGGAGGACATGCACAGGGTAGAATTAAGGTTTTTATCCAAACCCAGGAGCAGCAATAGCTCCTGTGAAGTGGCAGGTTCAGTGCTGAGCAAACACAGACCCTGCACTTTTGAAACCACAGCAGAATTTTTAGGAGTACAGCTACTCCACTTGCTGTGGTCATATCAGTATGAAGCCGCTATTGTGAAGTCACAAATAAAAATGGACAGCAGCCAACAATATGAAAGCTTCATAATTCCTTTTTTCTTTAAACTATAGTGAAACACTGACTCAAAAAGCATATTCATCAGAACTGTATCTTTCTTTCATATCATGTTAAAATTCAACACTTTTGTGACTTAAAAGCCTTCTGAGGCAAGTGACTATCACCAAGTCAAATGGTCATGAAAATAAACAAGCAGGAACAGAAATACAGACTGACCAGTAACACATTTAAAACAGTCCTGCCATTTGAAGAGAGCACATCATTTCACAAGCCAGAGCAGTATTTCCCTTTGTGTGTTTTTTTTTTTTTAATTTTACTTTTTTCCTAGAACATTCAAGTGCATCTTTAATGTATTATTCAAACAGAAGTAATGATTAATTAATCAAAACTCTGTTGTATAGGGAGAAGAAAACTGGGCTCTTGTGCAACACCCGGCCAGATGCTCCAACTTAAAGGGAGTCATAAGGGAGGATGTGTCAGCAATAGTGCTTAATTATGCAGTAAAAAAAGATGGAATTTCACAGACAGCTTTTAGGATTTTAGCAGCATCTCTCTTCAGAGCTTCTCTTCACCATATATAAGCTGTGTGCACCTTTCCAAATCCCATCTACCAGAGGCACTGCAGCAAGGAGTGCTTGATCCAATCTCATGGAAACCGCCTTGCACAGAACCACGAGCAGCTGGATTCAAAACTGACCCATGAATTGTCCCTAAAATAGGCTGCTTTAAATGGCAAGTGTCCCTTGTGTGTATCTCACTGCTTTTTAGGTAAGGAAGACAGAGTGTGTAACAAACAGGAATCAAAGCTGAAGTTAAGAACGCTGTTCTCTGCTTTTGGCTTTGCTGAGCTACATAAGCCTGCTCAATTCTTGGTGTTTCTCTTTCCCACACCACAGCTTTTTAAAGCTGAGAATTCAGGCCTCCAAAAAAAAAAAAAAAGTAATTTAAAGTAGTCTCAAATGCTTTAAGCCATTCTAATACTTGTCCTAATCCCATCTAGGACAAGTTTGAGCAGAGCTGTTTCAAAAAGGGAAAAAATTCCTTTCCAAGTTTGTCATGGGCACGAGAGGAATCAAAATCTGCAATGCCTACAAAGAAAATGCAAACTGGATATTAAGAGAAATTTCCTTACAGCAATAGTAATGACGTATGAGAACAGGCTACCGAAATTTTCTGTGGAGCTTCTATTCTCAGTATCCCAGACCTTCTGAAGAATAGGCTGGATACACTTCTGTCCAAAATTGTTCAGGCTGAGTTGCTCTTGCCACAGGGCAGAAATGAGCTATATGAGCTCTCATGATCTCTTCCAACTCTACTTTTCTACAATTCCACGCTTTCTAAAGATCACAAATTTAAAATTTTTAAACTAGCATATATTTTTCAAAGGACTGAGCTCTTCACTGTTCCCACTCATGAAAAAAATTGTATTTGTCTTAATTAAACCATACATAAGAAATAGGTTCTTCAATTTTTTAAAAAATGTTTTGCACAATGTGACATTTTTGCCTCTGGTCAATACTCCAAATCAGAAGCTACAGGGAAACATCAGCCCTTGTAACTGATTCTTTTTCCTGTCATTTAAAACACAGGGTATCATTTTAAGTGATTAAAAATAGTGTAACAAAAATAGGGAATTAAGTAACTGTTCACTACTCATCAGTCTTCGAGCTCAAAGAACACCAGTTTGACTCCAGTGTTACTTCTCTAGAGAATCACTATCTGAAGCCCTTAAGATACAAAAAAAAAAAAAAAAAAAAAAAAAAAAAAATCTAAACTCCTGGCTCAAGTACATGCAAAATCTGAAGATAGGAAATTTATCATTCTGAAGATTCATATTTACTTACAATTCTTTATTGTCAATTCTACTCCGTATTTCTTTCCCTAACCTATCGCATCCTTCTCAAGGTCGCACCTTTCCACTTTCACAATCACATGCACTGTCAAACTGCAATATCACGACATGGCAATGATGGACACAGCAAAGGGAATAACTCAAGGAAGAGTTACCCATGAGGAACAGACCACCATGGCAATCGTTCCTCAGCCATGCTGTTAAACTTTCTAACTACCTAAATGGGTAACGTAGTTCTTGCTTTTCCCAAGAAAACATATACCCATATGCAGAACCAGGGCATATCCACAAAAAAAAAAAAAAAAAAAAAGAGTAAAATAAGCATGCAAAAATGCACATTATGAGTAAAGGTAACTGCTTTCTGGATACTTTTCCTAGGTGAGAAGTGAGTGGTAGATGCAGCTGCCCATCCTGAATTTAAAGAGATCCCTCTGCTTAGGTCCCTCAGAACAACAGCTGGTAAAATCAGTCTGTAAAAAAAGTGAAACCAATTACTCGTTGTTTCTTCTTTTTCTGAAAGTTGGCAATTGCTAAGGGCAAAGCCTAATGATACACAGGGATCTGAAGCCACTCTGCCTGAATTAGCCTGTGTGTCCAAATGGCCTCAGGTGACACACAGGTGACTGGGGAGGCCCTGGGAAGGCAGGCAGCCCTTCTGCATGACTCCAGTCTTGAGCTAATTAGCCCTTTCAAGAAACAGGAACAATTAGTGTAATTTGAGTACCTCACTACAAAGGGCACTTTAGCTCCAGGTACCTCTGCCTGGTGCTGCAGTAGGCAGACCTTGAGGGCTGGGCAGCTGTGCTTTTGCCAGAGTCGTGTCTATAACATACTGGTGCTGGCAAATTGCTAGATCCTCCTCAAAAATTTAATTTCCATGCTTATTGCTACTCCTGCTCCATTTACTCTCTGCTATTGCAGATAAATTCTTTTAAGACCTATGCCATAAGGGCATTGGCGAGTTTCGTTTTTAACACTTACTCTGACCATCTTCATGTCAGAATAACAAAAGAACAGAGTGGCAATGCTACAGATTCCCTGAGAAATTCAGTCCATGTTTGGCATCCTTTAAGAGAGACGAAAAAAAGGAACTCTTGCTTTTTTTCTTCACTGGCAATGAAAAAAAGCTATTTGATTTCAGAACAAGAATCACCTCATCTCTTTCATCGAACGGCAGGCAAAGGAAGGTTGGAAAGTCACAAATCTAATGTCCACAAGCAAAACCATGGCTGTGTCATTGCTCATCACCAAGGAGTAGGTACAGGTGAGAAGTCCAGAGCTGAATCCAACTCCACCACGCCAGATACATCCCCAGCCTCATGGCATCCTCAGGCTCTCTCCACTGGCCAGTGTGCTCCTAAAAGTGCCAGAACAGACAGCACCAGGGTAGCTCTGCTCTGGTGCATCCTTGACTCCCCGTGCACACATCAGTCAGTGAGGAATGACTTTGCACTTGAATTCAGATTTTGATTTGAACTCCTGCTGTGGACACAAAGCCATGTAACCGTCTCCAGTAGGGACACTGCAGGGATCCATCTCTGCATGTCCAGATGCCAGGGTCACAGCTGGACAGTCACACTGCCAGGTGTCTACTATGGCCAATTACCAACCACTGATTGCTTCTCTTAATTCAAGTGCCTGATCCCTCCTATAACAGAGCTCCTCATCCCCTTGATGGCTCACATCCCAACCAGCAGGTTATCCTTCATCCTGAGGATCTAGTGTGCCCTTTGCCAGCTGCATCCAATCTTGCACCCATTCTACATCTCCATTTCCACTGCCAAGGTACTTTGAGATAGCCCTTCACATCAAACAGATCAAGGCTGAATGTTTAAAACCATACCACTTCTGAGCTCTTCTTCTGGGTCCTTTCATCCAAGAAGCCCACCTGACTTTCTGAACAGAGGAGGATGGATCCAGTTCCTTGGATCGGCCCCTGTTGATACAGCCCAGGATACTGTGAGCCACCCCCACACTGCCATGCACGTGCTGGGCTCACCTTCAGCCCCGTCTGCCCAGACCCCACGGGGCTCCCTCTGCAGACCTGCTCCCAGCCCACGTTGCTGCAGGGGTTTATTTCACCCAAGACCCAGAACTGTTTAGGTCCCTCTGAATGGCAGCTCTGCCCTTGAGCTATTTACTGACCAGGACCCTAAATCTGGTATCATTTGGGAAATGTTATATCTGACAGTTTTTTGTCACACCCCACTTCTGTTTTCCCCTACAGACAGCTACTGAAAACTCCACCCTAACCATGGTTTCCTGTGCTGTCTCACCATATAAAAGAATCCATTCACTGTTTAAAAATTTTGCATCATTCACACCCTCCAGGAGCATGAGTGAAATAAACTACAAAACTCACTAACACTTCTGCCTTCATGAGGCAGAAAACCAGCATTTTATACACTGCCTTTAAGAGTCCTTTTCCCTCCATGCATCCAAGCTGAGATGACAAAGAATATTGGATGTAGCCTCGCTCAAGATTTTTTTGAGCATTCTGCTCAGTCTGTGGTGGGTAAAAGTACTGCCAGGCCATGCCATGTTGGAAAGTGTCTTTGACTGTCAGAAGCTTCTGGGGAGGTTTGTCAAAAGTGCCCTCACTTTAGTTCATTAGCCTTTTGCCCTTATTTTCAGTGCACCTGACTGCTTCATCCTTTCAGCATTTAATTATTCCCTTTTCCAAGGGAGCTGAAGGCTAAGGTTTGGCCTTGGGCCCCTCTGTCTGCTCCACATGAGCTCATTAAAAAGCTGGTGTTCTATGAACGTAAGAAACAGACAACACACAACAAAGATAAAGAGGTGCTAAGAGATAAAACTGAAAATGATAAAAACACTCAGTGTATGCAATAAATAAGATCCGTGTTTATTTCTAACCCTTCCACAATAACACTTTTTTGCTCACCTGTTCTGAAATGGTTAATTGTGGACACCAATAATGTTCTGCTACTCAGCAACATTGCATGAGCTTCCTAGCAGAGTTTAAAATAAAATAAAATAAAAGAAGGTAGGAGCACTTCTGTTAGACTCCCTCACAAAAAAATCCCAAAAAACCTGAGCCTTTCTGCATTTTCCATCTATGCCTTTTCTAAAAGGGCAACAGGAAGCACACGGAGAGCTCTGAAAGACCAACACTGAGATTTCTCAACAAATGCTTGTCTGTCACAGAGAAACCAACTTCCTGAGCATAAATTATTCATGTTCAAGGATAAAAGTATCAGAGTGGATAACCCAGAAGATTAGGACATTTGTTTCATGGCATTTTCCTCCTTCTGCAGGGCAGGCTGTTTCTGTTATTTGTAGCTAAGACTTACCAAGAAACTTAAACTCAGCCAAGACATCTGAAGTTCTTTTTGGATCATTACTTCGCTTCTCTCCCTATTACTGTTCTTTATACAAAAAGCTTCTTTGGTATTTCCACATCATTTATTCAGACAAGGGACACAAAATACAGAATTTAGGGGTTTCAGATTATCAAACTCCACAGATTCCTAACTATGATTTCCACCAAGTGGGAGATGGGTACCTGAACTCAGAATCTTCTTCCATGCCAGTCATCTGAGCCCTGATGGAAGTATCTTTGGCTTTACGTTTTAGGGAGTAGGATGGCTGTTTTTTCATCATCTGCAGTGCTCGTTGAGTACCTTGGGAAGTTCTTAATGCTCTGTAATTGATGCTATTACTCAATAATAATAATTACTCAGGGTTACACATATGGGGGAAAGTAAGAAATAACCTGGATTGAACTGGAATTGGACAATTTTTTTCTAAATTGAAAGACACCATTTGAGGGAAGAGTAAGTTACAGATTCACCCTTTCTGTGAATTACCTCATACATTTTTAGGTAAAACAGTGAAATCTGCTATCGTTTCTATGTTCCTATTTAAGACGCAAATCCACTGAAGTAGCCACAGAGGTGAAAGAGTTTCCATTCTCTGTTAGGATTCCAATTCACCCATTTCTGCATTTTCTATAAACCTAGAAATTTAGAACTCTCTTCTACACTCTGCCCATTACACATTCCCAGCTATCAGCAGCAAGCCTCTGGGCTGCATTTTTTCAGTGTTTCTCATTTTGTATTTTGATGCATGATTCATACAATATTTGATTTACCCCTTCATTAACTTGCCTCAAGTAGAGAAGGTTGAATGTTATTAGGTCAAAAGCATTTGAAAAATTTCCTTCTTTTCAGTTGATCTATTCAGTGAATCAATATTCTTCCTACTCAACCAGTTCTACTCTCAAGGGAAGTCAGATGTTCATGGCCCTGACCTTAAATATTGGCCCTTAGCACATCACTTAAAATGATAGACAGTAATTACTGAATTGGTGGACAGAACTGTCAGTTGAGAAAAAAAAAAAACCAAACAGGGAAAGACAAAGATTATTGGAAAGAAAACACAGATACACGGAGATCAGGCTAACAGGATCTCAGAAAAAGAGTGATATATTGTAGCTTGACTCTGATAACAAATACACTGGATCTAATATTTTTATGAAAATCAATGCATGGTTCAGGCTGGAAATTCTGATATAGAGAACTTTGATTCAATTCCTTGTATGTCAGACACATTATCCCTTCCCCTTTCAACTCTTCCAGTCAAACCCTTGGAACTCAAGAGCTCTAGGGTCTATCTCCATGTGATCAAAAAGGTACTGCTGCTATCTTGGTATGAATTCAGACCCTGTACTCCAAGAGCACCCTTTGAACTGTCATTAGCACTATTGCCTCATTTGAGAGGAGCAGAACTGATTCAACCTTTTTATTTTTATTAAGAACAAAAAAACAATGACGACCAAAAAACTCACAGACAAAAAGAAACAACCCAGGTGCTAAAGTGGTCACCTAAGCTCTTCAGTACCACAGGAGCCACATTTGCACCGTTCAAGATTCATAGATACAAGAATCATAAGTCTTCAGTGGTTCTGGTTACCCACCTCATTAAGTCCTGGAAATAACTAGGCTTGCATAGGGCAGGTGCTCTTACCTCCTCAAAGTCCCATGGCTTCAAGATATTTCCTTCTCTGCTTCCATTCTTTGCTTTTAAAAAATTAAATTACAGCTGAAAAACCTGAAACCACAATGGGAAAGCATTTTCCCCCAGCATTTCTCTGGCTGGTAAACATTCTGTTGGCACAATGCATTTTGGAAAAGAGGCACTCTAATCCAGCCTACAAAACAAAAGCTGTGCCTCAGTACTGACAAAAAGTGCAATACTGCTGCAGGCATTTTAATACACTGCTACAGGCACTTCTTTTCTGTTCCTACCTGCCTCTGAGACCAACAAAACTAACCAATGAAAATATGAAGCACATTCCAGACATATTTCCTCCTCATCTCCAACTGAGTATGCCATGAAATTCCCCTCACATAATCCCTGTGGTTTCCTGGTGGCCTGTGAGCTTACTGCCACCTCAGCCAACAAGGCTTTGGAGCAGTGGTCAAACCAGCAGCAGAGGCTTCAAAGAGAGCGGTTAAAAACACATATGAAAAACAAACCCCACTAGCAACTTAAGAGAGATTTTTCAATAAGAAATATCAAACATCAACTTTCCTGTTTTGGTGATACCTTGAAAGAGAACAGCTACAATTTCTCAAACCATGCCCCCTTTACCAAGACCTTTTCTGCACATTCAAGAGAATTTCTTAACAAAAGCAATTACTGCGAGGTGAATAGAGGTGGACTAGTAGTGCTATTCAGAAAGGAACATGAAAAACAGTTTTCAATACTCCCATGAAAAGACAAACATTTGTGAGCATAATGTAAAGGTGTCTAGTTTTGCCATTACTATGTTTTCCTAGGAGCAGGGGAAAGGAGGCAGTCTTCCACATATCAGAAAAAATCTGAAAGTTCTTGGAGTTGAAGTGGCACACAGGTTCTGATGGGTTCGTCACTAAACTTTAGGCTGTGACAATACAAGTGACATTGTGAGCCTCAATTCACATGGACTTTACCACCTTATTCACATTTTGCTTACCTCCCACAGCCAGATTTGCACAGAACACATCATGGCAAGAAATGCAAACACATGAAGTCCCCAAATAGTTCCTGACCCTTACCACAGAAGGAGAATTTAGTGATGGGGAATTTAATTTGTTCTTCAAAGTACTCAAAGCGAATTGAGGTTGACATGCAGGGAAAAAGATACTGCTTTGCTTAAAACAGTTCCCCTGCCGCTACTGAAAGCCCTTCCATGGTACTTATCTCTCTGCTTTGGAGCTCAGGAGAAAGAGTGCTGGAGACAAGAGCACTCCATGGGCACATCAAGTATTTCCAGGCAAAACACTTGCCGTGTGCCTTCCCCAAGGTGACCTCCACCCACAATTTCAGCTGACTGGTTTTCCAGACAGTTTGCAATGCGTTCACCAAGTGGACACGTGTCCTTCATCTGGAAATTGCTGCCATGTGATTTATATAAAATAATCAGCCCGAGTTCTTTTGGCTGGGCCAGTGTGTCCTGTGGTATGTCTCCAGAGCCCTGGCTACATAAACACAACTCCACAGTCTCCTCTACACATCATATTTCATTATAATTCTGCTTATAAATCAATATAACTAAAAGCAAGAAACTCCCCATGGATGTCATTACAACTCAGCAAAACGATATATTTTACTTGTATAACTCACTCTACACTATGCTACACTAGAACAGATGCCTTCTTATTACTCTATTTAGAAATAAAAGAACCTTAATTTGAAATATTTACCAATCCAGGATGATGTTTTTTACCCAATGCCGGTTTTAATTTACCATGTAAGTCCTAATTAGCAGATACAGTATTTTTATTTCAGGAAGCAACTGCTGGGTTTATTTAAATAAAAAAAATATTTAGAGAGAAGATGTCATTGATAAGTTCATTTTTACAAGTATACATTTTCATGCTTCAGACAGCAATTACAAAGTATTAAGAGTATAATCAGCAGGGTTATCACAGCAAGTTTGTGACTTTTTTAAGTCTTTGACACTTGTGGCGAGGTTCATAACAGCTTTAGTTTATCAGCTGAGAGGATTTTTTTTTATTCAATATCAAACAAGTCTATCAGAGGTCAGCACAAACATGGATTTGCTTTAAAAAAATTAGCTGAACTGCTTAGTCATAACAAGTACCAGGTCTGCTTTAAATATCTTAAATATTCACCTTTATGTGGCAGGGTCATGAGATGATGGAAAAGTACCATCCTTAGCCTGAAGATGTACAGCCTGTGTCTGGACTGCTGTCAACCTCAATAATGAGTCAGAGCAGAAAACCTCAGGAAAGTGGTAGATCTTTGATGACCCCTCTCCTCCAACTCTGCACATAAGTGGGTGATTTAAGTTGGGCTGTAATACAGAAAGATCTCCTAAGATCTAGCTAAGATGGTGACTGAATGGCCCTTTCTCTTCCTTATCAAAGAGGGAAGTCAAACTCTGTCTTTTAAGCAGTTGATTTTCCTCAGCTATCCACCACATGAGTAAAAGCCTTTGAAACAGTTGGTCCAAAAGGAAGTACATCTCACCTGTCAAGAGAGATGTGGCAAGAATAGGTCTGCAGACTGCACTGGCTTTTAAGCGCTCATGAGCTCTTTGTGCAAGTATGAAAACATTATCATTGGCTTCCAGATCAAACTGCTGCACAGAAAAATACTGTGTGCATGAGGGAAATTGTACCTGCAGATTTTAAGAAAGCAGCCCTCCCGACCCTTTAAATTCAGGAACAAGAAAATAAAAGAGAGCATATAAAAACTCAGGGTTAACAGAGTCACTGGTAACTGCCTGTCACCAAGGACTGTGTCAGCAGCTCAGGGAAGATCTGTGTGAATACAATCTCCAAGAAATCTTGGGTCATTTGGAGCACAGAAATCACTGATCATTTCCCACAGAAGGTGCTACTTGTTACGTAAGGCAGAATTTGAGATCATTCTAGCTCCCTGCTGCTCATTGCCCAGACTGAGCTCGCAGACCCCTGTTATCCTCAGTGCAGGACAATGAGCAGCTCCAGAGGCAGATCCCTCACATCTGCCGACACAGCGTTGGAAACAGGCTCCACATCCAGCCTGCAGCTTGCCAAACTTACATACCACAGCTGAATACAGACTGGTATCAAATACTAAATGAAATACATCTACACAAAAAAAAAAAAAAAAAAAAAAAAAAAAAAAAAAAAAAAATTAGCCCTCTTGCATTGCAGAGGCATGGATATGTAATCCAATGGTTACACTTGACAGGTTTCGCTATTGTAGAAATAAGATTTCAGCCAGTATTACCTATACAGTGTAAAACTCAAAACCAGATGTACATCAGAGGAAAACAGCAGCTTAAATAAACAGCTTGGTCTAGTACAGAACCTGAGGATCGATAAAACTTTCTCAGCCCATGAAAGAGTAAGATGCCAGCTCGAGACAAGAAAACAGTCTCTCCTAGATTTGATCTCACCTTGCCTTTCTCATAGCCATGGACAAGTCAGCAATATCAACACTGCAGCACATGTAGTGCCAATGAAATGTCAACAAACAGGAGCTAAGTTAAAGAAGAATTCCCAATTCCCACTGATTTTAGCACAAAACTTATCTCACAAGGTTAACTTTTACTGAAGCACCTAACGGCACAGTGAAATGAAGGTCTCAACTAGAAAGTTGTTCACCAGAACTTACGAAGAAGCTCCCCAAAACCCAAGACCTTTGTATGAATATTTCATTCAGCAACACTGAGTACAGCAGCAGATAAGAACAAAGTAAGCTTAACTCTAAAAATTAGACAACTTTTTTTTATCATCAAGTGATAAAATAACTTTTTGTCCCACTTTGCTCCCATCACTCCTGTCTCAGCCAAGACTGAATTCCTTAGAAACTTTTTTATTAAATGTATCTACTCTAAAATAATTTTCCCCAGGAATAATTACAGAAGAAAGAACTTCCATTTATATTTAATTAAATCTGAAAAAAGATTTACTGTAACCAAAAGTAATTTAGACCTTCCACCAAAAATTTAGCACAAAATGCCAATGATAAATTTCAGGAAGTTGCCTGGGTTGGGTCCATCTTTTTAACAAAGAGAAGTGTGAGGAACTTTCTATTGTATTTCAAAACAAGAGTTTCAATGGAGAAGCAGACTCAGCAATGTTTCATTCACCCTCTTAAACTAATGAAGGCCTGATCTACAGCTCATTAGGAGACAAGAATTGTTCCAACAATGTCTGTGAGCCTTGCATCAGGCTCTTTGAGAAAGCAATAATTTATTTTTGCGCCATGCTTTCAGACTAGCAAGGGGAAAACCATCTTGCCATCAGCACCAACAATAAAGTTTGTGCTCTTCAGTGAGTACTGGATTTCAAAGGATGTTTGTTCCTCACTCCAACTTTGGATACCTTTAGTAGAAAAACAGCTGCTGGTAATACCCAACACAAGTATTGAGGCAAAAGAAATAATTAACTTTAAAAATGCTGATCCCTCCATAAGGTGGTGTAGCCAAGTGCCACAGCAAGGTGAGTCCCATAACAGTGGTGGAGTGATGTGCAATTCAACAGAGACCAAGTCCAGCTCACAAGCCCATCCAAGGGGGGAATGGCAGAAGAAAGGGACTTTAAAGCACAAGAACAAATATCACAAGACATTTTGGTGGTCTTTCAAGTTGAAAAAATTTTAACAAAAATTTGAATGTCGAGGGCATTTATTCATAGTTATGTTTTGGGGCTTTCCCCTTCCTTTGCTTTTTGAGTTTTTTTATTAAGCACTACATTTTTCTTTGGAAAGTTAGCACTTTTCACACATTCTAGAAGAACAAAACATGGTTAAAAATGTCCTTGTCAAACATCCAGTCAGGGTTCCTCCATCACTGTACTGATTTCCCTACAGTTCCAATATTGAGCAGACCTGAGCAGCACTCTTGAAATAGGCACAAATATCTTTTTTGCACATTTCCCCACATAATCAGTCCTTCTCTGGTATGAGAGTTCAACATGTGATGCATTTTCTGGGCTTACTGTTGTCAGCTCACTTATTTGCAGTTTTAGTGTTATTCAGCACCTCACGCTGAGCTGTCTTTTCTTACTGTGAACTTCTCCTGGATTTGTATTGCACTGCTGTTTGGGTTGCCTTTAAAAAAGAAGAAATTGGGGGGGGGGGGGGGGGGTGGAGGGGGTCAGGATCCTGTTTTTAAGCAGACAGGCTGCTTGTATCTTTGGAAAATAAATGTGTGAAGAGACTCAGAAGCAAGATTGTTATTTTCTTTTTAAATGGCAAAATAGACTTTTCTTTTTTTTTAAGGTTTATTTTCCCAAAGTTCAGGAAGAGCATTCAGTGCTACGGCAGTGAATTCAAGCAATTGTCTGGACTGTGTGCAGAATGAGAGAGCCAGGGAGGAAGGGGCTGTTCACAGCTCTGCTGGTAAGCTGGGGGCATCACTCACCCCACACTGCACTGCTTTTCTTCATCTCAGCTGGATACAAACCCTCTAGGACACATCGCAGGGGCTGCAGATTTTCATCACCTAAAGGAATCGCTCCAGTTGTCTACTCTGGCTCCCCAGAAGGAGTTCAAAGCCAACCCTTGAAGTACAGCACAAACCACCTTTTATTAATCCATGGAAATTTTATGGTTTGGACCTCATTTTCTTTGAGATTTCATCCACTCTCCTAATTCTTCCAGACCTCTGCCCAAACATCCTCTTCCCTCTTCTGAATGCCCCCTGGATGTGTCCCCTTGGCAATCCCTTCCTCTGCTGCACACACATAGGCCATGCATCCCTTCAGCTCCAAAATTTATTCTGGTGGTTCTCTGTGGGCAGGAGTGGTGACATGTACAACTCAAAGCCCCATGGCAAGGCACAGCCAGGCCCTGAATCTCTGGAGGTTATCATTAGCGCAGGAATTGTCTCGACAGCGGGAACACAACACTCTTAAAGGACAGCAGCAGCTCACTCACAGCCAGCTGAGATCCCATTTTTGACAGGAGAAGTGCAGATATCACAGACAGGACCCCCATGTCCCTTGTCACATTCACTAGGTGGTACTTTCAGGCCAATTTTCTACGCAGCTCTTTTGCTGGTAGCATTTTGTGAAGTAGGCTGCACTTTCCAGGTGTAAAAACCAGCCATGCACAAAAGCTGCTGTAACACCACATTACATGCTTTGGATTCGGGATTTGCAAGGCAGCTGAAATGGTAACCTTTGCTCTCAGCTACTCCATTGATTCAAGCTGCTAATGCTGCACATGTGTGAACAGAATCCAAAACGAAGGCCAAACCTCCCAGAGCCGAGCCAGATCCCCGTCAATAGAGGGGGAATTTGTAGCAGCTTAGAATCTACAGTTTGAAGGTTTAGTTTGAACAAGCAAGGTTTTGATTTGGAAGAACTGGAACTGAAGAAGATACGGACAGATTTTCAAGCCAAATCCCCAGATCCTAGCTCTTTAGGCTAGGGATGGTCAGCACTCGTATTAACCCTGCATGGCTACCCAGACAGAGGCACGGATGATGCAGCGTTGCCTGCTCAGGGATGTTTTCCACAGCCACCTCCCAGCAGAGCTCTCCACAGCGTGAGCTCTCTGGTTCCTGCTCTGATGGTCCAACACAATGCTTCCTTAAACTCCTTTTCCTTCTGCCCTCCTTTGCAAGGACCATCTTTATGGGTGAGAATCTGATGGGCCACACTGATGGGCAATCTGGCACTCTCCAGCCCAGCTGCTCAGCCTGCAGAGCCAAAGGCTCCAGTTCTGACACTGCAAAGGGATTTAATAACCAGTTGCAAAATGCTCCTATCAAATAAAATCCTGCCCCTTAAATGGTTTGAAACATTTTTCATGTGTGGTTTCAATCCAGGAAACTAATGAAAACAACACAAACGAAAGGAAATTCAGCTTCTGAACAGCAATACAAATATATGCAGACAATTCAAATAATTCTTGCTGCTTTAATACCCTGGAGACATAACTGCATATATTACACAAAGCTTAGGTATTAAAAACCAGTGTTTCCAAGCAATGAAATTGCTGCCATAAACATCCCTGGATCCACTTTTAGAACGACTCTAAATAGCCCATCTCTGTCTTGGTTTGCTGTCAGGTTTCCACCGATTTTGTGAGCATCGTAACACTACCTCACCTCTCCATTTACCTTGGGATTTTACCCTGCATCACTCAGGATTCCTGAGGCTCAACAGCCAGGGCCATGTTCCCAGCACATCTTGATCATCCTGCCCACATTAGCTCCCAGTTCACTTCCCTTCACATCCTTCATGGCTTTACTTTATCAGATGTACTTTATCCAGCACCTCCCACACTGGGCCCTTGTATTAAGTCCTGGATACTTCTTCAGTGTAAGTACCAATGCCTGTCTGTTCTGTGCTTCTGGCATTTCTAAGTGTTCATTAGCATGGTGCCCGGATATTAAGCAGTGTACTTTGAGCCTCATTAAATATAATAAAGCAAAATCCTTCCATAAGACACTTTTTGTGATTGACTGCTCTTCAAATATTTGAAGAAAATGACTAACTGGGAATTTTATGTCAGAATAATTTGCAGGTAGAAAGATTCTTAAAATGAATTTTCTATAGATCATTTTCAGATCCTCTTTCTTCTCTCCCTTCTGCATCTAAAAGGGATTTTGTACCAGTGGAGAAGGGAGGCGAGGAGGAAAGAAAAAAAAAAAAAAAAAAAATCAAACTAATACCTGCCTACTGAATCTGACAGGTGACATCCAAGCAGGCTGATGGAAGTAGAGTGCCCCAATTTCTGCTTCTCAGCTATACAACCTCCTTTACTCTTAAGTGTACTCATGGATCTCTGTGGAGGTGGCCCTGACTGCCTCCATTTCTGGCAGCTCAGTTGGAAAGCTCTTCCTGGCCTCACATTTCCATCTGTAAACAGACTCGGAATGGGGCACGAAGAGCCTAAGTAAGCAACAAGAGAGCTATTTCAGTTCTCCCCAAGTTTTTTAAATCCTTTCGAAAAAACAAAAAAAACAAACTCTTTCACATACTCCTCATTATTTTAATATTAATGAAAACAATACCAGCCACCTTTAATGACAACTAATCCCAAGCAGTTCCTCTATTGGCTTTGTTTAGAATATTGTCAATGCTGTGTCCACACACAAACCAATTGCCAGGGATTGTGTTTGGTAACCACATTCTACATTAGCTTATAGGAGCTCTTAGAGTCAGAGACCATCAGCAGCTATAACATCAGAATACTAAAGTGTTATTGTGCTATTTTCTGTAATCTCCCACATGAGAAAACTTCATCTTCTCATTAAAATGCTTTCCTCTTCTGCACTTTTGGCCAATGTGATTTTCTAAATTAAAGTATTGACACTACATATTCATAAGACTGTGTATTTAAACACTGAAAAGCTGAGCAGGTACAAACTACCTGTCAGCAACAAACCCAGCAGGAGCATTATTATTAACCACATTATTCTTTCAAGGAATGAATCCCTCAGCCCTGCAAAGAATTTAAGCCATACTTAAACAGCCTCATTCAATCAATGAGATCCCACAAATATTTACCTCTTTTCCTGACTCAACGTTTACTCTATGTATCCCAAAAGAATTTTAAAACTCCTTTTGCCCAGACCCATAAACCCTTCTTTATCCAAGCAGTCCTTCTTGCATCCCTATTCTCTGAAGTTCCAATTACTTGTTGAGTGAAGATCAGCAGAATTTAACTGGCTCAGTGAGAGAATCAGTTTTTCAACCGATGCATAGCAGCAGTTTAACAGTGAGGATCAACAATACAACATGCTGGTTTCAGGGGAAAAAAAAAAAAAAAAAGAAGGATGAAAAGCTTGGCATATAAATTCACCCGGAAAAGGGAAAACAAATAAATATTGGAAACAAGTTGGGTCAAAAACGCTGATTTTGAGTCATCTCACACAAATTAAACATAGGAGAAAAGGCAAGACTATACTGTCAGTAAACAGCTACTTTAGCTTTCAATTAACTGTCTATTCACTGCTCATTTTCTCTGCAGCTGCAGTCCCAAAAGCTTGACTTCATCTGCAGTGCAATTCCTGCACCTATGGTTTCCTTCACCAGGAAGTGATGTTTCTCTGCACTTACACCCTGCAGCCAGTTTATTCCCAACTTCAGCTGAGCAGCACCCAAGGAAACAGAGAGGTAGCTCAGAGGAGGGAGTTTCTCACTGTACTTCACCCAGAAAATGACTATAACAGGGAGAAAGTGTGAACTCCTGAGCTGACTTGGTAACAAGCATGACCACAGCAGGAGTACTGCCTGGGGGTGCAGATGTAGTAATGCATATATTCATATAAATTCACATCCAAACAAAGGTCACCAGGTATGTTCCCCATTCCCTGAACCCCAAAATCAACCCTCGCTTCTGACACCCCTCTCTGGAGTGAGCAATTCCCCATGTGCTCTCCCAGACTTACAATGTATTCACCAGCCTAATTTAAAGTGGGGTGCCAACGTGTATCTGCATGGTCTCTGGTCTGTTTGTGGGAGCCACAGAAAGCAGGGTGCACAAGAAGTAGAACAGCTGGAAAATCCTAAAAAACTCCTCCCAACTGGACAGCCCGCCAGCAGGAATGAATTGGAGCAAGGGGAGCTGCCACAGAATTATCAACACAGGAGATTTGGGATCAGCTAACTGGTTTTGACAGCCTCTCCTTGGCCTTAAACACCGAGGAAAATCCATAAACCACACTCTCCTTACAGGAATGTGTCCAGATGCAAAAGAAAACTAAAAAGGAGAGAGGGATGTAGCCATCCTTAGGACAGCACCACACTGGAGCAGAGAAGCAAAGTGTCCAAGTGACTTAGGTCCCGTGGCCACAACTCCTCTTTCTCACCAAGGGAAACACGTGAGTCCCACTGCCTCTCTCAGTTCCTCCATCATTTCCAAGCAATATGTTTGCCCTGTCATGCTCCAGCTTCCACATGATTTCCAAAGCAAGGCAGGCTTTTGCAAGCTGCCCTGTGTGCTGCAGGTGGATGTGTCTGCAGGTCTCCCCTCCTGCTGCATTGCCTGAAACTCCTGACTTGGACCAAGGTTTACACCTGCAGTAGCACAGAAAAAATCTCTAAACAAGCCAGGCAGCTGGGCAGAAAACAGACATCCAAGAAACATCCCCTAGGAATGTCTATTCTGCAGGCAAGGCCAAGATTACCTCTTATTGAAGACCTGTGAAGCCTGGAGAGAGAATTAGGGAAAAAATAAAAAAAAAACCAACCTCACGAAGTCTTGGCCCTGGGGAAAGTTTCAATCAGAGCTGGCAATGAACCACAAGACAAAGCCATTGGAAGCCAAGCTCCATTAGTTCCACCCCACACAGAAGTACTTATTTAAAGCATCTCTTATTTGAAGATCTCAGCAATTTAATTAAGTAAATGGCCCTCAGAGGCAGGTAAGTATCATGATGCTTATGTTACCGATGGCTTGCACTGAAGCACAGAGCAGTTAATTGAGTTACCCCTGACCACACAGGAACCCAGGAGTCCTGCCTTTCTGGTCTTTTCCTCTAACTAATAAAGGCACTCAACTTGATTCACATTTGCAGGTCTTCACAGCAGTCCTACACCACAGGGCCCAGACAGTCCCACCTGCACAGGAGGCCAGAACACTTCCACGAACTGGCAGCTCCTGGCTTCTCCTGAGCCTTGTTCCAATTAGCCCAACCTAAAGACTGCCATGCCTCCCAGCAGGTTTGCTCAGCTGTACCTCTGCTCTGATTTTGCATGAAGAACCACAGCCACGTCTAGGAGAGGCTTTGGAGCTGTGCACAAGAGCACTGCTAAATGTTGGGCACTGGACGGTGGTAATAAAAGCTTGTCCATCTTTCAATCAGCTGCCCAGGATAATTAAGGCTTAATTTTTGTTTTAAGTAATTTCCTCATATAAAGTCTATTTATTGCCAAATTGGGGGTTGGGTTTTTTCCGCAGCTCTTAACCACTTTGTGATTTTTCTTGAGGCTCAAAGCTGAGATTTACCCAAAGTCAGAACACTGCTTCCCAGCTGACTAGAAGTAGGCAGATAGCCCCTCGGAGACCAAAAATTAAAATATAAAAGCATGAAAAAGTAAAATAGATCCTCACATTCCTAACTTTACATCTCCCATTGCTATAAAAGTTGTTAAATGTTCATCACAATCTGCTTCTTCCAGCAGCTGGAAAGCTGGATTGTGAGAAACCAAAACAAGACATCAGAAATGTGTTGCATGGAATAATTTCAATTCCCATGAGAAATCAGAACCATAGAATGACACATTCCAGCTATGAAATCTATCATTCATTAGAACATTACCATTGGTAACATCATTACGGCTAAATAACAGTTTTAGCAAATAAAACAGCATGGGATACAAACAGTAAAGGGATGAAATCAAAGGAAAGAAAGAGTCTGTGTCTATGGAGTAAATATACAAGTGTGACAAATTATAAAGATTAAACAGATCAAAAATAAGCAGAAAAATACATTTGGATTCTATTAGGCCACATAAATTTGTCACTAAAAACAGAGTCATGTACAGTTGGACCAGGCAAACTATGGGATGACTGACAGCAGAAAACAGGCTCTTGTTGAGCTATCTACATATTTGTGCTCTGGGAGGCAATACAGCCTCTACAGCCCCCCCAGGAAATTAACTGCTGGGCTCCCACCCTGCACATAGATCTGGAGCTAGAGACATGTCCACTCACCAAAGACAAAGTGCATCAGCTTCATTATCTGGTCCCGTGACAGCTCACAGGGCTCTTCTGATGGGAAAATCCCATCCCTAATGCTGTAGCAGGGCAACTGCAGTGTGCCAGTATTTAAAAAAAAAACAAAACACATTAAGCCCATTCCCAGCTTTGTGTGGTTATTTATTTTAATTAAAGCATTAATAACATTTAATTATGAAGTAATAAACCCCCAGTTGGATAAGCACTAGTTAACACACCCATGGAGCTTTAACATTACCAAAGTGAAATTTGTTCAGTCTGATACACCAGTTCAATTAAACTTGAGGAATGCTGATTTCTCTGCAGCTAATCCTCATCGAGCTCAGTCATACAGAAGTTAAGGGGAAGACTGTAACTTCTCAGAGACTGTAAAATTCTAACTTTGATAAAAGGAAGGAAGCACACGCTGTGTCACTTCCATGCAATGTCAGTAACTGGTGGATGCAAAGGAGAATTTTTTATTATGCTGAAGGAAACACACAACCGCACTGTGCAGATGCTGTTTAGAACTCTGAGACATCTCCTGGATTATCAAACGTGTTCTAAAAGGCGTCCTGTTCATGAGGAGAAAAGGGTGAACAGAAAACTCCCTAGACTGGAACTTACTCTGAGCATAACAGCCCTGAATAAAATGTTTTAAGAGGTGTTTTTTTGGTTTTATTAAACCACTCTCATACTTCTAACAATGGCAAGTTGCTAAGTGCCCAGAGAAAATAATCATCTTCATCACGATGGCTGAAGGCAACCTCATCTTCTGACATGCGCAACACGGGCAAGTGCAGGAATTATTTTCTGTTTATATTCTGCTTCTTGTAACAAGAGCCAAAATTCTCAGCCGGGGCAGGGGTCTGCCTGGCTGGGGAGCAGCTCACTGAGGAGGGCAGAGGTCCTGGCAGGCTGCAAGCAGAGCACAAGCCAGCCCTGCACGCTGGCAGCAAAGGTGGCTGGCAGCCTGGCAGGGAGCAGGAGCACGAGCCCAACCAGTGACCAGGGGATGTGATTGTTCCTTCTCCTCAGCACTTGTTAGACACCATCCACAGCTTTTTGCACCCCCAGTGCAGAGAGCCTTGAGTAAAGTGGAGTTTGCTCAGGGTAGAGCTGTCTGGACAGCATGGAGCAAAAGAGCCAGCAGGAGCAAAGAGCCAGCAGGAGCAAGCTCTGCTCAGCCCAGAGAGGAGATGGCTTTGAGGAGCTCCAAAGCTGCCTGCTCATCAAAAACAGGAAGCAGGCTCATCACAGTGGGGATTGTAGAAGAATGAGGGAGCAGTTCAGCCCGGACACAAGGGGAAAACATTTCCCCTGTGAAAAAGTCAGGCAGTGGGACAGGCTGCCCAGAGAAGGCACACAGCCTTCATCTGAGGAAGTTTTCAAGATCCAACAGGGAATAGCCTGAAGAGTTCTTATCCACCTGACTGGACCTCAAACTGTCCCTGCTTTGACAGGGTTAACTGCCAAAGCAATGTTGTTATTACCCAGGTGTTTATCAGTCAGCTCTGAATCATACAAAATGAAAAACTCAAGGATGTCAGCCAAAATTAACAAGAAACCTTGAAGTAGAATTGATCATGTGGACCATTAATACCTGTATACAAGTAAGTACACAGATACATCATCACCACAGCTTGTGTTTCATATCAAAAAGTGACCAACAACATCAGAAGGGGCCAAGCAGTGCAAAGGAAACAAAACTAAGTTGGAGACAAGATGCCTCTTTCTCTGCAGTGAAAGAAGGGAAAACCCAGCTGTTCCTTCCCCAAGATGTTCTGAATCACCTGTTTCATTAGATCATTAGAGATGAATAAATAATCATTTTTTTCCTTATAACTTTACTGCTTATAAGTTGACACAGTTCTTCAGCTGAGTCTTTTCCTTGTCACAGCCAAGCAGCCTGTGGCAAATCCAACCACCATGGCCACACTGATGACTTAATGCAGGAGGACAGAAAACGATATTTTATTCCTTGCCTCTTACTCCTCCTCCATTGCAAGTGTCTTTCCTGATTTCCGTTTGTCAGTCCTTCACTGAATGTTGACGGGGAGAAAAAAAAATAAATAAAAACAAGCAAAAAAAGCCACACAAAGCCATCAGGAGCTTTGTGCAATTCATGTTGATTGTGAAGAGCTGACCTCCTACCAAGTGCTCAGCTGCTCCATAGCTGGGAGGCCTGTGCCCCTTCCTGTCTATTTCATTTTGATAGACCAAGACTCCCTGGAGTTTTACTAACATATTTATGCACTATGTGGGTTATTCCAACAGCCACAAATAAATCTTATTATCTTTCCTCCACAAGTCTTGATAGCACTGAGTGATTGATGCACTAAAGCTTGGTATAAACATGGAGATAAACATCTGCCATTCCTTTCCTTCCTTGTCTTTACAGCACCAGCAATTTAGAAGTGACAACCCACTGCTTCAGCTTTAGCACAGCTGTTCTAAAACTGCCTGAATAACAACAGAGACTATGCAGAAACACTCATCTTTACTTCCTGGGGGAAATAATGACTTTACAGAGCTCATTTCCCACCACAGCCCCTCTTCTTCTTAGAGGAAGTACAGGGATAGTGCTTTTAAAACTGGGGATGACAGACATCTGACAGCAGCATCTGAGGCAGTGGTACCCAGCCTCTGGCTCCTGGAGAGTGGTACACCAGACTCCATGAAGCTGTCATGCCTTCCTTGGGAGGAAGGAAAAGATTCAGCCAATCAGAGTATTATGTGTTCTGCATTTTTCCCTACTGATCAGCAAGGCATGCAGAGATTCTGAAAGAAACCTGCTCATGTCATGGAAAGCTGCTGCTGCCTCAAAGAACTGGCATTGCAAACAGACACCTGAGCAGCAACTTGCTAAAGGCTGCCCATCAGGGTCGGCAAAACCTATGAACCCAACCAGGCACCCCAGTTCCATTCTTGGTTTCCATTCAAGGTGCATCAGCTCCCCAGCATTCAGGCATCTGAAATACACCACCACTTTTTCTTTTAGAATAGAAACTACCTGGCGGAGAGCAAGCCTGAAGGATGTAATCAGAGCTATTGTTTCAAATCTGAAAGCTCATGTAGATTTTCCCCTGCTACTGAGGTTCTCTTCAACCGTTTCCTATACCCTGTCCAACCCTGGGCATGGGCAGGACAGAACATCCCTTTCCACTCTGCAAACACTGCAACCCATAGCTCAGGCTCAGCAAAAGCTGCAAGTGCACACACACCTAATCCTTCAATGCCCTTTCTCAGCTGACTTTCTTTGTTACAGGACAAAAGACACCCATATATTAAAGTGAATTCAAAGTGTAAGAGAACACACAGTGAGCTGTAAAGTCTAGTTTAAGAGGCAGGTTATCCTTCTGATAACCCCTTTATTAGTAATAAGAGTTTGTCAGAAAACCTATGGCCTTCTTTTGCAAGAAAACACATCAGAAAAAAATTAATCCTCTCTGAAAATGTTTAGTGAAATTACTGGACTGAATTTTGATTTGATTTCTAGACTGAGTTTTGCTTTGACCTTGTCTGCAAAAAGAACATTTCTTTACATTTCATTTCAAAACAACATTTAAAGTATAGGTGGAGAGTAAAAGAAAAGGGAATAGGCATGACTACTTTTGCATTTTCTATCCCTAAAATATTTACAGTAGAAACACCAGAAAAGGGTAGGGCCAAAATGAAGAAAGAATGACAGGGTTGGGATGATGCTGGTTTTAAATTAGAACCAGGAGTTTTAGTCATGAAATGAAAAAAAAAAAAAAAAAAAAAAAAAAGTTAAAGAATATTTCCTTCATTTAATTTGGCTAAAACATACAGTGCTGTCAAAACAAACATGTTTTTGCAGTAGATGTTTTCTTCACTTCCAAAGAATATTAACATTTCAACAAATTTATATTGAAGAAAAAAATAATTCCATCTTCCTTAAATCCCTAGAAATAATTAAAACAACAATTCATCAGTTCTGCATTCTTTAAAGGAAAGCAGATGTCCAGTACACCTCCTTAGTTTATCACACTGGAAAATGAAAGATGAAGCAAATAGGAACTTATTGTGTAAGTATTATCACCACAATTTTGCCTCCTCTTTTACTTTAGTAGTAAATTAATCTCCTCAACTTAGTACATTTGAGGAGCACACAGGAGGGCTAAGCATGGAAGTAGATTCACTTCTCCCTGGCAATTTAGCCCCAGCCAGAGGTGCCTCCAAATAGCAGGGGATGGTGTTCTATCCTGATAAAATTCATCTCTACTTTTCCTACCATTTTAGGCCCACAAAGCCAGTAGGCAGTTGCTGTAAGCTAGGGCAATCACCAGAAATATGTCCCAGGACTGGGAGGGAACATCTTCCTCCACCACAGCAGAGAGCAGTGACTGTTGGTCACTGCCAGCGAAAGGCAGTGCTACCCAGCCTATCCCTCAGCATTGTCTGTAATAAAATAAAACAAAACCAGGCAATGCAGAAACTCAAAAATCCCTTATCTCAAAATACCACATAAAAAATTCTCATCCTGAAGTGTTTATTTCTATTTAGATGTCTTTCAGTTTTGCTGAGTTCCCGCCACAAACTCTAGAGCAGCAAGGAGAAAGCACTTAAGCTGTGAACCTTGATGTGCTGTGCCACACTTACACCTATGAGAGCCACAGGGTGCTCAGCTCACTGCCAACCTCAACAAAAACTAACAGGGCCCCTGAGCTGGGTCTAAGACACTGGTGGCTTAGGGGACATTTCAACAAGATCCATTGGGTTTGCTTTGGCATCTGAAACAAGAGTTTGCCAGGTGTATCCTCTCCCAGAGTAGTAATCATCCATAGCATTAGCAGAGTTAAACACTTCCCTGTTCCAGCCCAACACGGATTTTAATCTATTAGTGGAGAATGAGGTGCCTCCATCCATGCTGTAAGAGCACACACACTCCCCTGCCTATATATATAAAGCCCTTTCATTTTATGATCACTACAATAGTTCTGTGATAGAGAAGGCTATAATATTTTATTAATGTTAAACTTGTCCACCTGGGAATCTATACAAATCACTGTAATTTTGCCTCACTAATGTTTGTTATCAATCTTCTCTTCTCAATAAAATGAGAGCAAAATATTGCAAAAGTCCCCCTCACTGAATTTATTCTTTTTCTTTTTTTTTTTTTTTTTTTTTTTTTTTTTTTTTTTTATTATTATTATTATTATTTATTTTTCACCCTTCTTTCTCCCCCTCTTGTCTGGGCTTCTGTCCAAAGTCACAATGAGTTGAGAATAGGATGTTCAGAAAGTATTTTATAATTCTTTAATCACCTAACTTTGACATACTCTAGTCATTTGGGCTGGAGCATTTTGATATAAGCAGATCCCATGTAGCGACAGAATCAGGTCAGCAAGGCAATTAATCATCTCTGCATTTACACTCTCAGCAAAACAATACAAAAACAAAAGAATGGGTAGAGAAGATGGGAGGAGGGACACCATAACCCAGCTCTGATGGGCAAATAATTGGCTTGGCTTTGCTTCTGCAGCCACAGCGGAAAGGTGCACAGCTCCCATTTATTAATCACTTGCAGAACAGAACCAGCCCCCAGGAGCACACAACAGAACGTGGGAGGCTCCATGTCCACTGGCATCTCAGCAGCAGGGTGCAGCAATTTTCTGTGCTTTGCTCTTCTTGCATCAAGAGGGACACAGTAGCCTAAAACAAGGAATCTGATACCTCAGCTTTTAAATGCTTTGTAGTGCCTAAGGCTTGATAACTACAATTTTGTGCTTGTGTTTGAGCAAACTCTACGGGAGCAGTACCAGCACAGTCGAGCACACTCTGTTTTACCCACAGAGTGGCTGTCTTTCCCACTGTCTGCGACCCCACACGTGCCTCTCTACTTTCCCCTAGATGGGGAACAATTTCATCAGTGGCTTTAAAATTCTTATTAGTAGTGCCCCTCTAATTATCCTGTTGATCTGTAAGCTCAGAGAGGCTCACACGAACAGTTTCCACGTTACCATGAGCAGGCTGCCCAAAATGTCTTGCAAGTGGCCTTGAAATTAAATCCCAATGAAAAAAATAACATTCTCCCCCTTTCCACTCCAGTACCCCTGGGAAAGAGATCTTGTTGCATCCAGGAGTAAACTGAGGCACAGAAGGGGCAAGGGCACAGAAGTTGGTGAATCAAGGAGAATCTCTTTCCTGCTTGGCCACTCAGATGAACAGCATCCCCAGAGACAGAATAAACTCAGCAGCACAAAGCTCACAGTGAGGCAGATCTGTCTAGGTAGTTCTAAACAGGGTATGAGCAAGTCATGGAAAGATTATCCCCCTCAGTTCATGGAGGGATGAGTGGAAGGATCATAGGATCTGAAGTTTGGGAGTCAGCTCTCACAATGCCCATCACACAACAGGTTTCCTCAGCCAAACGCTTGCAGGAAAGAACTTTTCCCAGATATTATTCATCTCCTGTCCCCACAACACACATTCACACACTGCTTCACAGGAATCCAAAAATCTCCCAGAGGCCAAATACTTCTGAGTTAACTTCTGATTTCAGGACTCCTGCTCTGACATCCAGTGGCCTGGATATCCACACACATCTCACACACACAGACAGCTGTGCAAACTCAAATATTTGAGGAAAACTAAAAAACCACTCAAAACTTGGGGAAAACTCAAAAACCACTTTTCACCACTCCATGCAGCCGTTCAGAAAGTTCAGTGAACATGACCAAACTCCTTCAGTGCATTGCTCTCTTCCAGACCCACGGATCAAAGAGTCAAGAAACAGGCTCTCACCAGTGCCATCACTGCCCTGGTACTGCCAATAATAAGTTCAGTCAGTTAAGAATTACTTATATAGAGCCAGAATCAATAAAGCTGTAGCGTGGCAAAGGCAGTTCAGGCAGGCTTTGCAGAGGCATAACTAGGAGTGATGGGCTGAAATTAAGCAGAAGGAAAATTTTGGCTGAATAGCAAGAGAAATTTGCTTTGCTAATGGGTCAATCAATTAGACCAAGCACACAGCTCTCAAGGGAAGCATGCAGGGGAACCTGTCACTAGGATCACTTAAAACTGGAGTGAAGGAGCTCAGGAGGTTGTCACTGCATAAGCAATGCTGCAGTATGCATTTCAGGAGCACTGCAATTCTGTTTAGCCCATGGGATCAAAGCTGAAACTGCCCAGCTTACAACCACCTCCCGAGGTCCTAACAACCCTTTTGGATCTATAAAGAGTCCACATTCCCAGAGGCAATACAGCTCTCTTCCCTCTTCTTGTGTATTTAATCCTCCCATACTCTCAGAATGGCATTCCTCTAGCTAAGTCATTGAATTTTAGGGTGTTAATTATCTGAAATCTAGCTATCTTATCAGCTATCACTGATAGGGCAAGATATGAAATAGGAATTTTTGATAGAAAGTACTGAGGTCTCTCCAAACAGCCACCCAGAGAGTCAGAAATAATAATTGTCCAATTCTTTGAAAGCTAAACTTTTACTGAGTTACCTGTTAGACCGTTACTTCTTAAAAACATTAATTTGATTATCTGCAATCATGTGACCATGGCATAAAAGACCTTTGCTTGTTTACCAAGCAGAACAGAGGCCACAAAACAATAGGACTTTTGTTTCTACAGGGCGAATACCACTGAGTGAAAATTAAAAGATTGCGCTGGCAGAACAGTAAATGGATAAACAAGATCTTAATATAATTACAGTGAGTGTTTTTCAACAGACACATCAGAAAGACACTAAGTGCTCACCAACAAATATGGTAGGGCAAACAATTTAGAACCAGCAGTATGCCAGATCTTGGTCTGTTGATGCAGGGCTACACCTTTCCCACAGCAGCAGACATCAGATCTTTCTGATTTAAGAGACCATTACCTGCTCTGTTTTTGCAGTGTCACTCCTTATCAATAGTGGGATTTGAGCCCTAGCCTGCCAGCATGGTGCTCCCATCAAGACATCAGCTGTTACTGAAAGAGGAGCCCAGGGAAGACCCAAGCTACAGGAACAGCACACAAATTCAATGGGCAAGTGCACTAGAGAAACAGGGAGAAGCCCACAGTGCTGCAGAATCAGTGAGAGTTGGGAACTCAATAGGCTCTACATGTGCAAATGACCTGAAACATGTGACAGAGGCCACTGCTCTGGTCAGGAGTCACAGAGATCAAACCATACTGCCCTGAAACTACTGCAGATCATGAATACTCTCCAGCACAGAGATCTGCCTTGAAGTCAGTCTTCTGCTAATAATGGCATTTCCTCTGCTTTTTCAAGTGATTAGAGTTTTCCTTGTCCTATAAAGATCAAGAAGGTCAAATATCCCATTCTTCACCCAAATTTCTCAGACACACTAGCCCAGATTGACTCAAGGCGCTAGACATGCCTATCTCCTCAGCTGCAAATTGTTTCTCAGCTATTGCCCTTGTCCTATTGATGTGACAGAACCTGCCTTGGCCAAGGTACCATTTTGACATTTGAATCTTTGTCTGCTTGCCCTCTTTTAAATGGTTCACTGCATTTCTTTGAGGTACATTTTGAAACAAGGCACAATCCCCCAAGCACAGGCTCCAGGCTGCTTTAAGTTAAAAGACAAGCAGGTTGTCTAGGCACATATTCCCTGCAAACTATAGCTGGAAATCAAAAAGGGAGGAGATTTTGCATATTCAGATTTGTGAAGAAATCAGTATCTCTATTTCTCCAATAGATGGTGCTAATAATTTCTCTCTCAGATATTCATAAATAAAAAAAGGTGAGTTTCTTTTGTAGCAATGCTGCAGTGAGAGCTGTGAAATGGGGCAGAGAAAGCAAAGTGCAGAGTCCCAGCAGGACCCCTAGGGATTCCCATAATAAAGATGTGAAATGAGAATTCTGGCTCACCCCAGCAGTGCTACTGGTGCTTTCTAATCTCTTTCCATTAAGTGTTAAGTTCCTGAAACCTTCCCTGAGTCTTTGCAGCACCCTTTTCCTCATGTGAGTCAGGATGAAATATGTGAAACTGGTAAAGGCTTTTGAACAAAAGTGAACTCTCTTATCAAGGCAAAACAGTGGAAATAACAGCTTCCATCTTCTGTCACTCCTCTGGAATGAATACAACACCAAAGTTGTAGAAACAACAGTTGCTTAGCATTATGGTTATCAATCAACAGCATGTTTTCACAAAGGACTGTTGACGTTAAAAACATTTTCCAAATTTCCCTGTTTGTTTTTCCCCCAGATGCATAAACAAAGATCTGCTTAAATATGCCTCAAAGTGTTAGAAATCTACATCAGAGCTTAAGAACTGAGCAATTAAGAAAGAAATTCACTTCCCTAATTGGCTCCAAAAAAAAGCAAGACAAGAGAATGTGCAAGTAGAATAAAATTACGTTATTGAGAATAATTGCAATGTTAACAATTTCAGTCATTTCAAGAGCTCTTAGGAAAAGTATCACCTTGGCTGTGTACAATCATCTTATTTTTGTTTTTAGTACACTGGAGCTGTTGCATTTGTCCTGCAACTTCTCATCACTGGCTCAGACCATTATCCTACATCCTCTGCATAATTTGCCTCAACTTACATTCCCAAATGCCTGTCCTAAAACTTTAATATTCCTGCTGTATTTTCTCACTTATGCCTTTGTAAGCCAAAAGGGCTATTCAGATGTTCCAGATCCCAAGCAGGGCTGAAGCAGATGATGAGAATGAAAGACAGGGTCAAGTAATTTTTAAGCACTGTATAGTTTACTTGGCTGCTCTGGTTTATGCATTAGGACTAGAAAGTAATGGGAAACTCAGGCAGTCGGACACGGATGTGGTTTTAACAGCAGAGGTGCCATGGTCTGAAATTTAATGTTTTCTTCCGGGAAAGTGAGAGCAGGAATCAGGCAGAAAACATCCCTGTGGAACACCCAGCAATGGAAACTGCATCCAGCCAAGCATGTTCTCTGCAGATGGAGCAGCACTCACGGGCAGCACCCAGCGATCTGCCAAAGAGCCTCTCCACAGAAAACGCACAGCAAGGGAGCAAAAGATGAGACAGAATCACCCACCCTTTGCCTGGCACTTCAGAAAGGAGCAGTCTTGAGATTCACAGCCAGCAGCTCTTCACTGCCCCATACGAATGCGCTGAGCACAAATACAGTGAGGGGGGAAAAAGGAAGAGTGGCAGACCCAGACAGAGCATGCGCCTTGGTCCATGTGGGACTCCTCACAACACAGGAATCTGTCTTTGCACAGCTCAGCCTGTGAGCCCTAGGAGATCTTCCCCATCTAACTTTGGATCTTATTAACAGCGTATTTATTTTAGTGCACCACAACCTCTGCAGAACCCAAGAACTGACAGATTCCATGAGAAGCAAGCAAAGGATTTTCATGTTCACCCTACGATTCAAGAAACTGAATCACCACAAGGCACAGGGATTTTCTGGTAAGCACAGGAACTCTGCAAGAGAGCAGGTAACTGAGATTTCCTGAGCCCCAGCTTAGAACCACAAGCACATGGACTATCCAGCCTCGCTTCTGCCTACAAGACAGCTTTCCCAGAAAGAAATACACACATACCTGAGCATAAAATCAGATGCAAATCCCTTGCTCTACAGAACTCTGAAATTAGCATGGGGGAAGAGAAGAATACTCTTGAGCTGCAAATGAATAGAAATCAAGCTAATGTACAGCATATATTGCCAATTGTCTCATGCTTGAGTTTAAGCTCTGAAATATTAACCACAGTCATTATGGAAGGCTCACTTTTGACAGTGTGTCTTATGGTTCATTTACCAAGAGAAAATGGGTGCAATTTTAGCCAGTGTTAAAATTAATCTGCTTTTATCAGAGAAAGGAAACTAATCCCACCTTACCAGCTCTTCTACACTCTGAGAGGAGACTAACAGAGAGCAGGATTTAAATAACCAGGCTTCTTCAGTGAACCCAGGATTCTGTAGGCTTTCACTTATTTAGGTTGAAAAAATGTTTCTCTAAGAGTAAGACCAAACACTCCACTCAGACAAGCACAATTCCTACAAGGCCAAGTACAGTGCTGACCCTGATCTGAATCAAATTGGGTTCCCACGAGACTTTTAAATTTTTCTTTGGGGAAGGTCAGTTCACAGAAGCCAATCAAGTCTGTGATATCTGGGAAGAATAAAGGCAGCAGTAACATCCTACTGTACACTTAATATCATCCATACGCAGTCCCCAGAGTCACGGGCAAGCAGCTTTATAAATCCTTTCACACACACCGAGTTCACCCAAACTTCTAAGTTCTTAAATTCCTGCTCCAGCCCTTCTTAAGGCAGAGATAAAATTTCAACTGTTGCGTGCCTCCAAGCCAGAAAAGGTTTCCTGGGGAAAGAGGAGAAAGACAGGAGAGCTATGAGGAGACAGAGTTCCCACAGAAGTTACCACCCCGTTAGGACAGCGCTCGAACTCACATTGGCTTCAGAGAACAAGCAGGTCCCTCTAGTTCCTGTCTGTCTTCCTTAGCTTCTTTTTGCATTCAGAAAGTATTTTTCAGTTCTGCTGCTAAACTTTAATCACTCACTCTCTAGGTCTGAGTTCTCTACAGATTTCTTCTATTGACAGAAAATCCTAGGAGAATTATTATTTTTTATTAGTATTATTATTTCCCAGCACTGCACACATAACAACAGCTCTCTAGATACAGCAAAAAGATATGAGGAAATGAATGGAACCATAACTGCCTCATGTCTTTCATTTAAGACATTCGGGTTTTAGTCCCTTTGTTCAGAAACAAATTTAACAAGAATTTAGGAGCTGTGTGTTGGGGCTGAAATAAATTAGGTGAATAGCAGGAGAGGGAAGCCTGCTATGACTTCAAAGTGCAATCAACACAATGATGGGACTTCATGGAATAAGAAAACTAAGCCTGAATTTAATACAAATGGCTCCATCGTTATCAAAGGTTCTGTACAAGCTCTAATGATAATTCAATTGCATTGTTCACTGGGGAGAAGGTAGATGAAGATCATTTAATGTTTTATAATTAGCAAAATATTTCATCCTGGCTATAATTTACTTTCTGCATGAGGGAACAGGAGTGGCATCAAAAGCAGGTTGCAGGTACCTGTGGCTCTGTGGACAGACCCACATTCTGCTTAAGAGCACAGCAGGGGAAACTCTGTTCAGGGGCAATGGATACCTCCAGCTGGAAAATTCATGTCAAGATTTCCACATTGTTCCCCTCATGTTTCCCCTTTACATAATGGATGGGATTGCTGGAACATTTTGCTGCTGATAAGGCTGAGCTGAGAATAAGCACTTCTCCCACATACCTTAAAATATTGTTTTTCTATTCCAAAGTGAACACTTCCAATTTATTTAGAAAGTTAGGGGGATGCTGAAGTGGATTAAAAGGCAGGACAAGTTCCAAGCCCTGTCTTGAAGAAGACAGCACCTAACCCGAAGAGAATCTCAAGGAAAGCACAGCACACAAGTGGAAATGCAGCACAAGATACCTTCCCCTGCCACTGCTATGCCTTAACTTTGCTAGAGTGACAGCTACACCACCTTCACCTTCCAGGAAAACCCTGCCTGGTGTTTCCTTACACGCAGGCTGGTGATATGACTTGTCCTGTGGCACCAACAGGTGGGAAAGGGGCAGTGGGGTGCTCTCCCCTGTCCTTCACCAGCACAAGTGGGATCCTCACTCTCACACACACCAGGGACTGCACTCATAACCAGAGCAAGTCAAACATATCCTTGGTGAAATTTCCAAAAGGAATGGTGGATCAAAGTACAAAATTTTTTTTCACATCTTACAACAAATCATGCAGAAAATTCAAAAACCCTTTTGACCGCAAGGCACATATTTGAAAATCTTAACTAGAACTATGAACAGCAGTGCAAGTTCTGTTCTCCAGAAGGAACTATGCACTATGAAGACAGAAGGTCTCCTGCCAAAATCCTGGCTGGAAAGAAGGTACTTGTGGGTTAATGTGGGTGTTGGCAGATCTTCACAAGAAGAAAGCCAAGCCGTGTTTCACTTTCACAAGTTAAAGAAGTTGGAATGAATGGGGGAAGGAGGGGGAGGAACATAAAAAAAAAAAAAAATCAATTGGAATGGGAGAAATCACCTTTGAACGAAGCCAAGAATCAGCCACTGATAAGTGCTCTTGTAATTCTTGGGTCATCCCAGAGACTCCCAGCCCCTTGAAATGATAACTGCAGGATATCAGATGCTAGAAGCTGCCTCTTATAACACATCAACCCATTTAAAATCATCCCTTTGCCACCAGCTGCCAACACCAGTTAAAAAAAAAAAAGAAAAGAAAACTCAGCAAAGAAATAATGCTATAGCACAAGCTTCTGCAGGCAGACATGCAAAAGTTTCATCTGGAAAAAATCTGAGGATTTTAAGTGAAGCATCTCACACTAGCACAATTCAAAGAGGTAGCAAACATTAGCCCATCTGTGGTAACTGTCCACAGGAGGGCTCCTCATCCAGGAGTAGAAAATACACTTTAAATGTGTAAGTTAAGATAAAGACAAGTACTTAAGGTAACCTTCTGCAAGCCAAGAGTATGTAGGACATTGCCCCTCCTTAGCTCAGCAGCAACAGCCCACTGCACCTTCTGTCTGAGCCCCAAATCCATGCCGGGCTGAAGACATTCTGCTGTGATTGCATTGTCAGCCACACGAGAGCTGAAATTTCTAAGTCTCCATACTCAAACAGCAAAAATGCACCACTGGATTTCCCTACTGAGCACAGGGAGATCCCTTATCCATATTAACCGCTATCACAAAGATACAGGAGAGCCTAAAGGCTTCTGGTTTTGCTTACATCATCCCTCTGAAAAGTTTTCAAAAGTCTACAGACTTTTGTTGTCCCAAAGTATTTCACTCCTCTCTGAGCCCAGACAGCATCTCTCCAGCCGTAAGAACTTGTACTTTTACCAGTAGCAAGGCCGTTCCCTGCCAGACTCAAGAAGGTAAACAAAATACATCTCTTCTGGCAAAATGTCTCCACTCCAATTTGTGTAATTGCCCACGTCCCTGAAGAAGGCCTGGTTCACGTATTAGAGCTCTGACTCTAAGCACTGAAATACAATTAAATCAGATGCATCCCACACAACTTACTGCCTGGCTCATGTCAGACCTCCACAGGTGGTGGCTAAGAAAGGTGACTCTCGTTCAGAGATGCTGAGAACAAACAGCACAGTGTACGCAGGGAAAGTCACAGCACAGAAAACTAAAGGTAAATTCTTTCATCTATGCCTCACCCTCCAGCAACACCTCTGCCCACTGAGTATGACATTTTGGCTAACAATGTTAATATCTGCCAGTGTGTTTCCTTATCACCTCCCCCAAGCTGTTTTACCAAGACATAAGCAGGCTTCTTTACTTTTACCCTGGCTCTTAGCCTCTTTGTGTGTCTTTTATTACCAGACAGTGTTTCTACATAATTTAAGTCCAGAAACCCCAACAGAAAAATCCACATTCCTTCTCAAAAAGCTCATGCTTTTCTCTTTGCATGGAATCAATCCAGCCATCTGCATCTAGAATAGTGAAGTGTTCTTTTTCCTCTAGAGTCTCTTTTTAACCTGCTCTGGAGCTAAAACCACTGTTAAAACCTATTATTCTGATTGCGTTATGCCAATCCACAAACCTTGCCTTCTCTCTAGTTTTCCCCTGGCTGCTCTTTCATTTCTCTAGGCCATGTCCCACAAACTGAGCTTTCTAACACCATCACATTATTCTGCGCCACCAGCAACTTCCATTTGCTGCCCCATGCCCTGTATTTTCTAGGCAACATCTCAGCACACCATTTTTCCAGCCTTACCCTCCCCTATTCTGCCAGCCCTTCTCTCATTCTCCACTCTGCCGACAACAGAAAGGTTTCCTACCTGGTTAGGACCCATTTCTTCCTCAGTGTCTCTTCACTGGTAGAGAACACTTCAGACAAAGGTGAGTTTTCCTCCAGTTGCAATCACTCAGCATCAGCTTTGCTCAAAGCTTACCAACAACCATGACTCAGCTTCTCTGCTAGGAAAAAGCTGTTCTTCAACAGACTGCTTAGAGCTTTATAGTTCTACAAAAAAACCCTCAACTTTCTCCACTTACCCCTCATATCTCTTCCTGGTCCTTAGTCACTTACTTCCACCTGAGAAGTCAAGGAATTGCAGCCTGCTGGATCCCTGAGCCTATTTACACCCTGAAAGTTTGCCTCACCTTCCTTCAAATTGCCTTCTACTGCTTCTCCCCACACCCTAAAAATCAATGCTCATCTCATGTGTGTTTGTGCCCATCTGTATCTTCTTTATCGTTTTTTCTTTCAAAAGTTAATTATCTAAATCACAAAAAACTCTACTAGGCTGAATCGAGTGATCACATAATCAATGGATTTGTAAACTCCATGTTTCTGCTGCTTCTTATTGCCTGTTCACACATTTATGGAGCAGCAAATACCCACCCGACCTCCTCCCTGGGTACAGCCACTGCAATCGAGTTATCTGACTCCTACATGAAGCAATCCAGAGCATTCCTTGGAACACTTTCTGCACTGAGGTGGCTGAATCTGCCTCCCAGACCGTGGCTAACTGAGACAGTCGGCCCTTTAAACCACAAATCAAATATTTGGCTTTAAAGCATGTCAGTGCTTTAAAAAGAAACATCGCACAGGATTCGCAATTAACAGGGAGGAGACATCTCCTTGTTCCACACTAAAACTCTGTCAGCGATTAACACCTTCAGGATGCTCCTGCTTGAGTGGAAATTGCATACCTTGGGATCTTGGCTGTCAATCTGCTCCGCAGTGGAAGGGGTCAGAGTGGTGAAAAACAGCTATTTGGGCTTTCACAATTGTTTCTATTGCAAATCGTTCTCCTCTAGAGTTTCTGTCTATTTAACAAACTGTGAAGCTGCCACACTTCTGAATTTCCACAGAGCTATCCTCAGTAAAAGCTAAGACTGTTTCAGGAACGAAATGCAGTATTTGATATTCAAGTTCCCTGCACCATAACTTTATAGCAGCCAATGAAGATCATCTTAAGGTGATAAACTGCCAAGATTAATTTAACAAACCACCTTCCTAGCTACATTCTCCATCTGAATGTGTCAGAAGCCAGCATTTCTGTTTTGAGGGATTCAGACAGCTTGGTTTCAGACCCAAGAGGGAATGGCAAGATCATTAAATTTCCCATCAGTATCAGTAAATATTTTTCATCTGATAGTCAATAACACCAAAGCATTTCCTTTCCATAATGTCAAAACATTAAACATTAATTTCAAACATACAGAGAGATGTGGTTCTGGACGCTCCAACAATTATCAGTGATAAAATTCCCACAAGTGGTTCAGAAAGGAAAACATTGCATTGCCTTTGAGACTAGCCTCGGACTTGCCTCCCTGAAGCACCTTCACTGCCCAAAGAACTTCAGCAAAATTCCTCTGGTGATGCCCTCCATGCATCCGAGGAGACTCAGCAAAGAGGAGACAGGTGGAACCCAAATCTCTCCAGAACAGAAAAATACAGCTTTGAATGCACAGGGCCCATTACCAGAGATGAGGGTCAAAGAAGACAGAGGAACAAGGAACTTTTACATTTATTCTTATATATTTGATACAGAACATGTGTCCACCATGTTATCATAATCTTGGTGCCAAAGCAAGTCAAATGGCAAGGTTTCTCACTACAGCTTTTGACACTCTCAGAATTAAGACAATTTTGGTTGATATTTTAGTGTAGAAAATGTCACTGAAAATGACATATCTCCAAGAAATTTTCTCATTTTGACTAAACTATATTTTCTAACAGAAAATTCTTCTGACAACTTTCTTCCCCCTGACAACTTTCTTTCCCCAAGTGTCTCTAATATTAGTATTTAATGACTTATGTGCCTCAGTGGTGTTTTCAATTTACTGACGTCATCTGTCCTGTGTAAACTCAGCACAGAGGGTGAATATTTAAAACTATGTGTCATCTATCTTCTTCTGTCCTTACTGAGCTACTGCATTCATTCCCCATCCTTCATTATACCATGTATTGCTACAATGAAATATTTTCATCTCCTAGCAGCTGCTACTGCATAATGTATTTCTGGATCAGCTGAGTAGCTTGTTAGGAGGAAAATTTACTAATGAGTTAAAATTTAATTTGTCTTGTGTCATCCCAGTTCAGACATCAACCACACAATGCCATACATTTAAGCAGAAGCCCAAAATTACAGACATCTTTTCTCTTCTCTGAACTCTCTCCAGCAACAATCTCCACATATGTCCTTATTTAAACAAAATTATTTCTATATAGAGGATTAAGTACAGGTTTCCTGAGTAACATTTTATAATGAGATGCTGATTCTTTTGTACAATATTCTCTGCTCCTCATAAAATTTCTCAGAGTACTTCTTTCCCCTACTTGCTCATAAAGGTTTGTTTCACACCAAAATTCACCTTGCCAAATGCAAGATTTCTCAGAAATTACTCTTTCTGCCTGGACTTTCAATGTCTCGGTGTCAAAGAGGAATAGAGACGGATTCTTCTTCTGCTTGCCTCAAAGCAGTTCTTGGCTTAGATGAATACTGATTTATGTGAGTGGAAAAGGCACAGACTCCACATTGCTCCTGTATTGCTTCATCCTGAGATGGTGCCAGATGCAATGGAGATAGGAGATATGGGAAGGATAGAGCAAGGCAGGCAATGAAATTTTCTTCTCTTTGTGCGTGCATTTCTCTTTCAGTCTGACAGGAACACTGGTGATCTCTTTTTTAGGAAGGGCCTTTGGAAAGTAGTTTGGGGTTTGTTTTCTTATTTCACTTTAAAGCCGTCCCTCAGATGCCTCACTGATAAGCCTGCCTTAAGAACGTGAAGCACTGAAGAAAATTGTTGCTGCTGTACCCAGGACAGACACTGACAGCAATTTAAAAAGGACATGCACAGCCATCAAAGCACGGGCAGATAATCCACAGCACAAACATTTCCTGGAAATACTTGTTACACTTAACATCATTTTAAAAGTTCTAGGAAACATCAGAATATCTTTGGTTAACGCTGCTTTAAGAGAAAGGTGATGTTCACCTGCACTGAAGCAGTATTTCACCTCCACTGTTTGTCGTGGTGAAAACTCCGGTGTAATAAACCTGCCAAGACAGAGCTGCTTCCCAAGGAGAGCTGGAAGAGATCAGCACCCAAACAGGACAGGACAGCAGCACGAACCAATTCTACTTGGGATAAAACTAAAAGGAGAAATTGAGAAGCAAGTAGGAATTACCAGAAACATTCATTTTCCCTCTCTGAGTCCGTGCCCAGACCACACAAACCATCAGTACAGATGTTATTTGCTCCACTGCGTACTGCGTGCACCTACACCTCGTGTGCAGGCAAACTTTCACTCTGTAATGACCTCCTGCATCCTTGTGCCTGGACGGGCCTGGAAGGCAGGAAGGGATGTGGCAGGGGGACCAAGCAGGACCTCCACCTTCATGCTGAAGCCCCCAGGTGTTCCCCTCTGTGAAGAGTGTAATTCCTGCTGGCTGTGCCGCCCCTGCTGCCAGCACCTGCCGTCTCCTGTTTAATTGCTGCCCTGGGCTGCCCGAGGAGCTCAGGTTTGACAGCTTCAGTGCAGGCTGCCCTGGCTCCTGGGCTGACCTGCTCATCAGGACACTTACTAGGGTTATGTTCACCCTTCATTAGCACAGAAACACTTGCCTTCCCCAGCCCTCCTGCACCAAGGGAAAGCATCAGCACTCGCACACCTACACACAGGTGTGTGCGGCTCTTTCCTCACGTGTTTACTGTTTATCCCTTTTTTTCAGGAATCACACTCAGAATGTGTTGCTGTCTGAGCTGTCACTGCCCGTCACATCACAATGACGATGGCTGCTTTCAGAAGCCAGTTCAGGTTGTTTAATCATCGCTTCCCTCCAAGCTGTCCATCACAGGGTGGTCGCCAGGCAACTGCATCAACAGACAGGGCTGTGGGTGGCTGCTGAGGAGGAGGATGCAGCACACATTTGCAGGGAGGAAGAGCTCACGTTCCCATGGGAGAAGGAGGTATGGGAGCTGCTGAGTGTCTCTCTATCTGATGGGATCCCAGCCTGCAGCATCGTGGAAGTAACAGAGATTTCAGCAATGGCTGAACCCAGTCTTTGGTGGAGGGAGAAAAGATGGCAGGAGCTTGGCCCATGGCACAGGAGTGCAGAGCTGGTTTCCCTTTCCTCAGCTCTTGTAGGTGCCATGGTCCAGCTCCTCCATCACAACAGGGCCCTGCCGTGCTGCCCGGCCCACAGCCATGGGCGCAGACTGAGGTATTATACAGCTGGGATCAATAACATTTACCCCTTTAACAACTTTAAAATGAGTTGTTTTGGACTGGATGAGAAGTTTCTGGAGAAAAAGGGAAGATCACATGTCAACTTACAGAAGTCAAAAATAAAGTGGAAGACAGCACCAACTGGAAGCTTTTCATCCAAAAGATGAGCTGGAGAATGTTTCTGGTTTTATTTCAATTTTTGTTTTCCAGGATATACACAACTAAACAGTCACTTGTTATTGAAACAAACACACAGCTCTGCATCATAGCATCCTGAAGTTACAACAGCCTAAACATTTATTACTAAACTTCATCAGCTCACCTGTAGTGACACGAGGTCTCTGGATCCAGGCTAAGCCCAGATCTATGTAGGCCAGATCTATATTCTTCTCATCTCCAGCCCAGGTTCTGTCACTTAATATATTGAGGGGTGTGTGGAAACATGAACAGTAATGAAGTGGAGAAGGTGTACTGCAGTCCCTCCCCATGGTTCAATCCTCACACAGAATAACATCTCAGGGAATAATCACTCCCTAAACTTCTCTAACATGGTGGCATTTCACCATGGACCTGTGCATTTGAAATTGAGTTTAATGCACCTGCTGTTCTGCTGGTGTGTCTCTTACTAACCTGTTTGGCCTGTCCCATTAAAAAAAAACAAAAAACTATTCTAAAGTTTCAATCAAAGTAAGATCTGACTTTTATTTGCAGATAACCATTTCCCAAAATTTGGTTTTGTTTCCAATAATGATTAATTTAAAGATTTTATCTTTCATCTACAGGAATGTTTTTTTTTCTTGGAAAACTGAACTGAAAGCAATGGAAAGCAAACTAATTTTCCATATCATGTTCTTTGGCATATAGAGCTTGATTTTCAGCATAAATATTATCTTTACCCCAGAAAAATATATTTACACTTACCTATAGGTAAATACTTAATAGAGTTCTCAAATATTCATTTGAATATTCAGTGGAATTCACTTTTCCTACGTTTGTTTTCAGAGAATATTCAGTGAAGGATACTGGCACCATTTTTGGCCAAGACAGGGCACATTAAGCTGTTTCTAAAAATTTAAACTGACCCAGTGACACACAGAGAAAGGGAGCATATGACCTCTTTCATCTACTGAAATTATACTTTGTAGTTTAAAGAAAAATTTTCCAGGCAAAGTCCAAATGATTAAATGGCATCCATTTCCACATTAGTGAGGAATTTCCCACTGCTTACAGGAACTTTATGATTACTTCATCCCCCCATAAAAAAAGCGTACGTGAGAAAATCACATATTGAGCAGGGACAATTTATGGAAATAAAAACATGCCTACATTTGTTATATAAAATATTTCCCTTGAATTACTTTCTCAACCTTAAATTTAGTGGGGGAGGTGACAATGGGGGGAAAAAGAGAAACATTTGAGAAAAGACATGGGATATCTCTGTTATTATGGGTAATCTAAATAGCCTGAGATTTTCTAAGGAGCTTTTCACTTCCTCCTGAAGAGCTGCATGAAAATTATCTGCGAGAGCTCATGGCATTGCTGTCCTTACAGGATCAGCAGCAAAGGTGATCTCAAACCTCACACAATTAGGATGTGCACTCTGACACTGGGTTGGGAGCTGGAGTTGTAAGGGATCAAGAGCTTCCCACATATAAGCAAACCTAAAAAGCCCAAAAGAGATGAAGGGGTAATCTCTGAGTTTTCCCAACAGGAAAAGAGAAGTGACAAGGTCTGTGACTCCCTTGACCTTCCTGCCCCTGCAGAAGCAGTTCTGCCTCAAACACAGCTCTGGGAGAGCACTGGAGACCCTGTCCCACCATGGGCTGCTCATGTTGGGGATGCTTGGCACTGACATCCCTCCACAGCTGCTGGAATTGGTGCAGCTTCCCTCCTTCTTCCCCCACAGCACCTAAACCTCCACCTCTTTCCTCAGCCTCCTGCTCCCCACCCATCCCATGCCAGGGCACCTCAGCACAGCTGCCCTGAGCATGTTCCTTGCGTGGGGGAGTCCAGAGGCAGCTCCCAGTGTGCAGCCACAAGAGAACATCACTCCCCTATTGAGGGGCACGATGGGAGCTTAAATTAAGTTCTTAGAGACCCTCTAAAAGCAAGAAATTACATTTTAGGACATATCCTAAAATATCTTGTTCCTTCTGAAAGTGCTTTTCTTTCATGCTCCCCAAGGAGAGAAAGTACAGTACCAAGACAAAGTGTTTTTGTGTTACCAGCACTGAGAATTAGGGATTAAGGGCTCTTACGTTAACTGTTGTTTGATTTAAGATACGGCCAAAAAAAATTCCAAGTGGCACAAAAATCATTTTACTGCATCAACTTTTATATGCATTTGAAATTCCAAAATAATTACTTTATCACCCAGAGCTGCCATTTGAATTGGAATCAAGGTCCATTTTCATTTAATACAGAAATGTCAATTAGAGCTGCGGGAGTCATTGATTTTTTGGTTTGCTGGCCAGGTATAAAAAAATAATTGGGAAAAAAAAAAGCACCTTGTGTCAGTTTTAATTTCTTCGCCTCCTTGGAAATGTAAACCTGAATGTAGTTTTGCATCTGGATGAACAGGATCCAGTAAACACAGCTTTTATGATAACAACAGTTACCTAAATGTAGGCAAATATAGTTTGAGGTGCTCTACAATTCCCAGACCTAGACATCAGGTAGGACACAGTTCCCACAGGATGCCCTTGCCCTGTGAAGCAGCAGCCAGGGGTAATAGCATTTTAGATGTCACTAGATGCCTCAGTCCAGGACACTGAATCAAGGTTTTGTATCACTGGATCATTTTTAAATATAGAATATAAGAAGTGGAAATCCATTCCAAAAATTCTGCCTTGATTCAAAACAAAAAAATGTTAACATTTAATTGTTAAATTTTCACAATTTGGGCTTGTTTAGAGCTATTTCTCAGGAGCCTTGGAATCAAAGGAAAATCGATGTGAACCTATGAAATCCTCTGGCTAAGCTACAATAGCATTTTCCAGAGAAAGAGGTCTTTAACGGGGCAGTTTCACTCACCTCACTGGAGCTCTGCACAGGGTTGTATTCACTCTGACGTAGCATGAAAGGCCCAGAGGATGTCAGATTGTCCAAGGCCAATGCTGACCTTGCAGCCTTCATATGTGAAGCTATGTCACAACTGAGTGGGTCAGAATGGTCTCTAACCCTCCAGAATGAATTAAGGACTTCTGACCTCCTTGCTTCCCCCTCTGGACTGACTTCACCATGATCGCCAGGGCAGGGAAATACAAACGTCTCATTTGAAGGCAGGAGGAAAGGGAGAAACCCATTTGCTATTATAAAGTACTGTATTAGGAAGATTGAAAGCTATAACCCGATTGCTTTACACAGTTTATAGCCTCTCGATATTGCATGAGTGCCAGTTGCAACTGTCAGAGCTCTTCCATTATTCTCCTTAATCTCCCCTTGTGATGGGATTTGCATATCCCACCTGTCAGAGGCAGAAGCTCCTCACCGTCTCCCAAACTCTTTCACACAGACCAGAATCACACAATGACAAGCCTTTCTTCTAGTCCTCACAGATTCTCTTTCACTTACTGCTTTCTTTTGGAGCACGGCTCTTCTTATTAACAATTTCCCATGTATCCTATTTCATATTCTGTATATGAAAAGCCTGTGTTTTATCCAGTCAAGAAATATATCTAGAGCTGGACTGCAACACAGAAGAAAGAAATACTATGGCTGTTGAGTCGTTTTGTGGGGTTTTTTTTGAAAAATCAAACAGTCACACAAGAAAAGAAATACCAAAAAACCCTCAAGACCTCTGGTGAAAGGAATAAAGTCCTACTCAGTCAGAGGAAATTTAGAGGAGGTTTCATATCTAGAATGAAAGTGAAGTATTTTATGATCCAACAGTACTAAATATAATCAAGAAGACAAAAATTTGAAACAGAAGACTTTGAGCAACATTTTAATTTGATTTGATTTTTTTTTCTGGTTTTAATTCCCATTTTTACTTCCTCACTCTTTATTCAGCCCTTCCAAAATATATTCTCAGTAGCTCTACCAAGAGATTAGCCTGAAACAGTCTCAGCATCCGGTGCATTACACTCTTAATACTATTATATATTCTTGTAATGTGTACATAATACAGACTCCATCTCACTGAGCCAGCATCCTCCTTGCATGAATCCTTTTTGGGAGGTGTTTTCAGCACCCTAGGAATCAACCTCAGTATGAAGAAAACTGACATCGGGGTCATTCCTCACCATGGGTCTCACTGAGCACCTGGCTCTGGGCTCTACATCCATATTCATTACCTTCGAATTCCTCCTTTATAATGATTCAATTGCCACGGGAGGAAGGGAGCGATGGGCATCGTACATAATGCTGGTCACTCATGGGATGATGTTGGCACATTCTTCATTCATCCCTGATAGTTCTGCTTTGGAGTCACAGCTCTGCCAGCAAGGGAGAGACAGAGGCTATCAACTATATCCTCTTGCATGAACATGGCATTTGGGCAAAGTGTCCAAGGGAGATGTGAAGAAACCCCATTTTGATTATGGCCCAGCTTTCTGGACTCAACAGAATAACACTATTAATTTAAGGTACTTTTGCAATGCCTTTAGTGCCTCACTTTTAAGAAGGAATACGTTTGTTACCATCTTCATTCATCAAAAGCAAAAATCAGATTGAGTCCTTGGGAACCTGACTCCTAGAAATTCAGAGTTCACTTTCCACAACCTGTAACACAAGCACATACAGAAAGAACAGTGCTTCCATGATTTAGCAAACCAGAAGCTGAAAGGGAAAATCATCACTGCCTGTAAAATAATTCCAGGGGATGTAAGTGCCAGTGAGGGAAAATAACTGCAATTAAAAGGAGCACACACAAATGAAAAAAAAATTAATCTAAATTGCCCAATGGCAACATTAGAACAGAAATCAGAAAGAAGTCTCCAACAGTCAGGAGAAAAAGGCTTGGAACAGCTATCCAAAAAGGAAGAAGGCAATAGAAGGGTGAAAGGGTTGACAGACACCCAGCTGTTTGTAGATGTTTGTTGTTTGATCCGCTCGTGGCGGTAGAATGCAGTACTATGTGCCATTCTAGGAGTTCCTCATTTATAAAGCAGGTCTGAACACTTCAACTGAAAATCCAACAACAGTTTATTCACAATTACTTTGTCCAGGACCAAACGCAGTGCATTGAAAATATACAGGTGCATTGTTATTCTGCCTTACCTGTGCCCAGTTTGTCCTGTCAATAACATTAAGTACATCTTGCAAGCAATACCTAATGCAGAGTCTCATCTTGCCTAAAAGCTCTCCCAAAAGAGACCTAACTCTTCCCCTGCTGTCTAGTGTAATCACCTGACAACAGCAATGATGACCTTGCAGGCTTCATCCTGCCCTGGACCCATCAGTTTTATTGATCTTCTGCTGCGGATGGAATATAAAATCTGTCTGGCCATGGTTGTTTGGCATCTACTCCCAGCTCCACCCTGCTACCTCCATCAGTCTGCTGAGGATCTGCTGCTGTGGAGGACCTCTGAGAAGCTCAGCTTTCTTTCCAACCATGTACATCACAGAAGTCTGAACCAGCTGATTAAAGGTACCATGATCACGCAAAAGCCAATCCCCAGGAACGCAGACAAGCACATGCTCAGATTCTCTGCCACACGCCTTGAGATCTACACCAACATCCAGCCCAGGAGAGCACTTTGTCCAGTGCAAGACAACAGTAAACTGCCATTATAATAAATGAGTGTGAAACCCATGCTGCTTTCCTTCTCAGAACCACATTACAGCACCAGCTGTAGCATCAAAGCACTCAAACTCCTTTACCTTTCAACCTCCTCCCAATTTTTTTGTTCTTTCTCCAGAATACTTTCAAATGAACAAGTAAGGCACTGATCTCGCTCCAGGCCAGCCGAGGACAGAAGCAGTCTTCATTTTTTGTCTGAAAAGCATCTGTATCCCAAAAGCTCATAATGGACATCACCTAGAGACTTGCTTCTCTCCATTAAAACCAAGTCTCTCTTTTAGCTCCACACATAAATCTCTGCTAGCTGTTTTCCCCTAGCCTACAGCATAGCATTAAGGGAGCTATGGGGACTCCAAACCTGCAGTGTCAGGATACAGCACATCAGTAGCACGTTTGGTATCTCCGTGAGCTAGGAAACCTGCCAACTTCCACACAGATGACAACATTTCTCAGTGGTGCAAAAAGGCAGGAGATCTCATTTGTGTACCGTGTAGCAGAGATTTGAGAAAGATTTTAGCTCATACAAACTTTTACTCCAGTTTTATAGGGGCCAGTGGAAAGACACTCAGGATGTATCAATGCAGGTAAGTACTACCAGGACCCATTTACAGATTCAATTGTCTATACTCCTATTATATTGTCAAAATTATTCCAGACAGGGTGCTGGCTTGGGCCAGTTAGCACCTTCTTGGATCATTCCCAGACAGTCTGGGACTCAGTGCAAGCCAAAGACCCTTTCCAGAACCAACTTTCACTGCAGCCACTCTTCTCTCTCTGGCAGACTGAAAGAGCTCAGGATTGTGGAGACGCCGGACAGCTTTGTGTGGCCTCACTCACCTCCACTGGAGGCAAGGCCACCTGAGGCCCATCTGTATTTTAATATAACACTGGATACACTCCTGATTTCATCCTCATCACTCACCTGACAGTCAGGCTCCCTATACCTATGCTCTCTTCTGGGGAACTCCTGCTGACTCCACAAGGTACACTGGAGGGATTAGTGAATATATGAACTGTGTCCCTGCAGATAAGCAGAGCATGCTCCAAATGTCTGGATATGAATGTGGATCTGGAGAACAAGCTGTCCAGGGACCTAAAGTCAATGATGGGACAAAATAAGCACTGATCTAAAACAACTTATGTTGATGGAGTTACACCTGGATGACTTGGACTATTATTTATTATTCTTATTTTACCTGTGGCCAAGCACACAGCAAGTTCAGAGCAGAATGCCATCAGTTCAGTGGTGCACACACAATATGAATTCACAGACAAGTATTTTGAGCTTTATTTTTGATTTTTGATTTTTCCAATTTGCAGATGCTGCAAACTGTGATCCTCTTCACACTGCCCCTCTGCCTGGGCAAAAGGCAGAAGTTTTTTGCCAGCAGCACTTAGAGAGCACATAAGAATGAAAGGGACAAGAGGTGTGTTGCAACCCCACTCCACAGCAGGAAACTCCAGCAGGAAGCCAACAGCTGCCAACAGTGCAGGCAGGGCACTGGGGTTACACAGCATCCTCACCAGCAGCACCATGGGATCCTCTGCAACCCCCATGCAGGCAGAAGTACGTATGTGGTACCTTAAAGGAAGAGTTTCACCCCAAGCCCAGCCTGCTCCCAACTCCATCACGGATGGGTACCCAAAACCTCCCTCCACACAGAGGCAGTGGGTCGGTGCCACATTGGGCTTCCTCCTGAGCACCCACCATTGTTTCAGCTGAGCCTGGACAAGCCTGTTGTGCATCCAAGCCCTACTGGGGCCCAGCTTCAGGGAGTGTTGTGAGGGGGCTGCAAGCACAGCACGAAACAGAACAGCACTGTCAGAGCCCCCGCAGCGAAGGGGGAGCATCATATCCCTGTACACAATGCAACCTGCAGCTCTCAGGGAAGGACAGGCATTGAACATTTCCCCACAGCTCCCTGAAAACATTTGTACACCAACACACTCAGAAAGTAAATCAGTCCCTGTCAACAGCAGCCCACTCTACCACAGTGGGCAGAAGCACATATACATATATATGTGTACCTAAACACATATATAACTATAGATGTGTCTTGAAAAATGTGCAGGTGAAACATAATTGCAGTGACAGACCAGAGAAACTGCTGCCTGCTGGATGACTTTTTATATCAGAATTCTTTTTCTTAGCAAATAGGTCACTTGAAACCATTGTCAGCTGCAATTCAATTTGTATGAACAGACCTGAGTTCCTACAAGGCAGCTTCTGTTCACACAACTATTTAAGAACAGTCTCGCTGAGTTGTGAAGAAAGCGCAAAGTCCTTCAAAATTGAAATGACAACTATTCCCCTGTCAATTAATTGATTAAAAAGTTCCTGATGAGACCATAAAACCATGTCCCAATTAACTAGGGCTGAACCCCACAGTGAGGTCCTTACGACAGCCACTGCAATTCTAAATTGAGTAGCTTAGTACAACCTATACCAAAAGGAATTCATAATGACTAGCTATCATTTCAAAATGCTATCAGCCTCCTAGTTCTAAAAGCTGAAAGGAAGGCCAAAAATTTCTGCCAAGCAGCCAGAAACCTTCTGGCATTACAGCTGCATACACCTTAGAGGAGAGCCCAAGTGCCTGCTTCTCCTGGGAAGTTGTATGGGCAGCAGTCACGTAGTGGCGGCATCCCTTTCTCTCTCATTAGCATTCTGCTGGCTGTCTCCAAGAGCCAAAGTTGGAGCATTCGGACAGACAGATCCCTCCACTTCTGCTAGTCCACAAGCAGAGTTAAGGGCAGGCATAAAGCACTCCAGGCAACTTACCCTGCCTTCCCTGGGCCTCAGCTCTCAGCTCCAGGTACCTCTGCAGCAGAGGCTGGAGGGATACAGTGCCCAAGTTAACCTGCTAACTTTGATGTGATGACTATTGCTCCAGCCTGGAAACAGTCACCTACTTCTCTGGCCAGTTTCCTTCTGTTTGGCTCAAGTCAGAGCTGTTCTGATGCTATTCCTGAGACACACGCAGGTTATGAGGAAGAAACAAGAACTGTCCTGTTTAACACCTTGGTGACAAGAGGCAAAAAGCATCTTTATCCTCTACACAGAGACACCTCGGAGGCCAAGTCCTGAAGCCCTCCAGCATCCCCACATCAGCAGGGCCTGGGGATGAGCCCTTGGCCCCCCACAGCTGGCAGGAGAAGAAGCAGCAGCAGAGGGGCTTTCCCAGGGCATCCTTCGAGCTGAGCCTCCCAGGCTCCCGGTGGGGGTTATCCTGGGGAGAAGGCTGGATGCGAAGGCGGATCCCCTAAAGCGATCCCTTCCCCTCGCACCGCGGGCGGCGGCAGCGCTGGATCCCGCTCGGCTCCGGGGCGAGGCACAGGGGGCCGGAGGGGGATGTGCTCAGCGGGCGGGCGGGTGGCGGAAAGTTTTTCTACTCCAGAAGAATGGCCCTTTTGAAGCCCTTCTGCCCCACTGCACACTGCTAAGCGAAGCCAATCCCCGGCGCCCGGAGACGCAAAATCCCCTTCGAAGAAGAAAAACCCAGCACCCCCCACCCCCGATTACACACACATGGGGGGGAAAAAAAAAAAAAAAATTAAATAAATGGGGGGAGGGAGGAAATAAGGAAAGCACGGAGCAGCCGCCCCGGCCGCGGTACTCACGCTGCTGTTGTGGCCGGACCAGTGCACCATGGCCTGGTTGTGCGCGGAGTCTCCGGCCAGGGCGAAGGTGGTGCTGCCCAGCCGCAGCTCCTCCAGCCCGAAGCGGGCGGCGCCGCCGTCCCCCGGCTCCCGCCCCGCGGCGCCGCCCGGCCCCGGCCCCGGCCCCGCCGAGCCCCGCGGGCTGCGGCCCCAGCGCCGCCGCGCCGAGCCCGGCCGGGGCGAGCCCTGCGGGGGTCGCTCCTCGGCCGGAGCCGCCGCTGCCGCCCGGGGACGGCGCTCCCCGGCCACTTTCTCCGGCTCCCTCGTCACTCGCCGTGTCTCCCAGCCGCTGGATTTCGCCCCCGCGGGAGCAGGGGCGAGGGTCGCTCGCAGCCCGGCATCCTCCGTCCCGGCCTCTTGCTCTCTCTCACCTCCCTTCTCCCCGAGGAACCTCCTTTGCTCCTCTTCTCCTCTGTCGGTCCTCAAGTGCATCAGTAATCCCTGCTGCGGCTGCTGCTGCGGCTGCACCTGGGAACGGCAGGATCTGCAAGTTATTTCTGCACCGGTAAAGCCATAAGTGAAGAGGAAAAGCCATGTCCAGTACAGGAGAGCAACGTGCCAGGCTGGGTACCAGCCAGCAACTTTTTCCATCGCTGCCGACTGCTGATGAGTGCGAGGGAGAAAGAGCAAGAAGCAGAGCGCAGGAGCGAGGGAGACGGGCGCTGCTGATTCCGCCGCCGCGGGGTAAACACGGCGAGAACTCCACGTAAAGTTTCAGACTCTTCGGTGCTAGATGCAGCCGAGGGATAGAGGAGATTACTTTCCTCCCCCCTCTTTTTTCCCCCTCTTGTTTCCTTCTTCTTCTTTTGCACTTTTTCCTTTTTTCTCTTTCCTCCCCCCCCCTTTTTTCCTTTTTTTTTTTTTTTTTCCCCCCAAGACTGGTGTTGCTGATCAGGCTTGTGATGGAAGGCAAAGCCACAACCACACGGGGGAGGAGCTGATTTGAAATCAGAGAGAGAGGGAGAGAGAGAGGAGCAAATCGTGGCTGGTGATTTCTGCCGGCTGCCTCTATGGAAGTCACAGCTCGCTCCTCTCCCGCTCGCTCTCTCTCTGCTCCCTCTCACTTCGCCGCTTCTGCATCACACTCCTCCCGCAGCCGCCCCGCCAGGACGCCCCGCGCCTGTGCCGTGAGTGGCTGGTTACTCACTCCCCCTCTCTCGCACACGCTCCAAAGACGGACTTACCCCAACTTTTAAACTCACATCACCCGATCCCTTCCTCCCCTGTGCTTTCCGTCAGTTCAAACGCTTAAATCCTGCTCTGCAGCATACTGAAACCTCCACACATGGACTGGAAGCAGATGTGCAAAGTGAAGGAACAGTACATGCGTGTATGTATAGTCTTTCAAGAGAAAATGTTTTAATTCGATTAATTAAGTGGCCTTAAATGTCTGAGCAGGTTCTGAAATGTCCCTTTCTTTCTCCCTCCTCCTGTGACTGATGTAAATGCAGAATGCACAGGCACCTGTGCTTGATTTCATGGAGGCAAAGTCGCATTTCTGCCCCTCTGTTCCTTCTTCCGCTTGTGCTTCACTGTACTGTCTTTTACAGTAGCTGCTGATGCTTAAATAAATCACTCATGCACGGCAGAGATGTACCCACATAAATGCTGATGGAGACAGGGACAAGCTTTCGGAAGTGAAATGACAGCACTTGGTGGAGAGGGAGATTCCCCTCCAGTGGTTTCTCAGCAGTAGTTGCTCTAGCTGTCTCTCATGCTTTTAGGACCAGCAATTTCTCCCCCGGGAGCTGTGCTCCTCTCTCACTAGATCTCTTCCCCGGGGAGCAGAAATAGTGGTGGCCAGAGGAGATCACCAAACGCTGCCTGCAGAGGCTGGTGGCTGCTGGCCACGGGAGCTGGTGGTCCCTGAGCACAGACAGCACCGGTGGTGACTGCCGACACAGTGGGACAGGGCCCTAAGCTTTGACAAGCACTTGCAAATATCCACAGGCATTAAAACTGAAGGGAATTAAAAGCTCTTCCACTGGAATTTTATTCCATCCCTGTCTGCCTGCTCTCACTCATTTCCATTTGATTTACAGGAGAGTTTATTTTTTAATTAATATTTTTAACATTTCCTTCCTGACACGGAAGACCTTATTGATTTTTTTTTTTTTTTTTTTTTTTTTTTTTTTTTTTTTTTGGCAGGGCTTTTCAGAAAACGATTTACAGATTTGTTCCACATACTTCTAGAGATTTCACTCAAATGCTCACTGGTGACGCGTCTTGGGATATTAGCACAAGACTAGAGGTGAAGGGAGACTCAAAGTAATCAGGCTGGGCATAACTTCATGCTGCTTACAACAATGATGGATTGTCTGCAGTGTAACCACCTGACCTCAGCTAAATCTACCAATTAACTGCATACCTGTTTCCACATCTCCCAGCTAAATGGTTACTATTAGTTACAGGCTGTCGGGTAATAACAATAATTAACACTTGCACTTAATCCTTTCCTTTACTAAGCCCAAAGCTCCCCATAGAGACCATTTCGGTTGCACAGATGAAGGAAACTGAGTCACACTGTGATCAACAAAGTAGTAATGATTGGAGGTGGAGCTACCTTATTATCAACCTAATCTTCTTCTGTACAAGAGATTGACCAGGTGGATCTATCCTAGAGGATGCACTGAAGAGTGGCACCTTCCCACCACGAGTCTCTTATAGAGGCTTTCATGCAAAGGGATGAAATCCAAAGAGATGAGTAGGTGAGACAGGAAAAGGACTTGGAAGAAGGAAATATTAGTAAGAGATCAGAGGAAATTTCTGCTGGGATTGTAATGGAGATTTTCATGCCTGTGAGTGTCTAAGGCTAATGAGAGAAACAATCTAGCTGTCTCATTTAGGCAGATGATTATCTCTGGATTGTGATGAGTAGCCAGTGAGTGACACAGATGTTCGTGGTGGAGCACACCTTACGCACAGTGAGTACACCACACCTGCAAAGCTGTTCAGCAAATGCACGCAGGAGTCAGTCATGTAGAGAGAATACTGGATCCAACCTGAGGTGCACAGACACATTTTCCAGCATAAACTTTGTTGTGTTGTGGGACAGAGACATACAGTATGAGCTTTTCCCCGAGCCCTATTTTCAGGAATCATCAATTTAAGAGATTCAAAAACAGAAGAAATTACATCCGTTCCCTTACTTTAAATAAGTAATAATGTAGTAGGACTTTCAATGAACTTGTCTTCCCAAAATTTGTCTAATCTGTATTTATACACTTGGTGTCTGAGGCATGCTGTGATAGCTAAGTTTACGATCTGATTATGTGTACTTTTGAATACTCATGGTCTGCACTTATCTGAGAGAGACATTTTAAATCGCTGTAATCTAATCTTGCTGCCAGCCATCTTTTTGCCACAGATGATGTGGGGATTGAGCTGTCAGAGATAAGAAACCGGAATCTTTGGCACAAAAGAATAATCCCCTGTCCTTTGATGTAAGGGATAGCTTTCTGAGTTGGGAGCAGGGACATATAGCTCATATACTCAGCCAAAATTAAGCTGGTGCGTACTGTCTGAATTCCATGGCTGTGCCCATGAGAAAGCAAAGGCTGCACTCATGGGTTTCCTGACCTGAGGCACCACCTGATCTGACGTTTCAATACCACATGTCCAGCTCCAACATCTGGTGAGAAGGTGTTTTCCATTAGAGCTGCTACACTACCTGGTCAGGGGACTGCTCTTCTGTTTCACACGGCCAATATCGCCTGGGGAGAGGGGATGAGCTCCTGGGAGCCGTGAACAGGAGGCACTTGTTGGCAATATAAACGTGATACCGTGAGAGCGAATGAAAATTGCAGGGTTTAGCTGGCCTCTTTAGCCTCTGCCTTTGCCAGGATGAGCAGCGGCAGGGGCTTTTCCTCTGCACCAGGGAGGAGCTATGTCAAAGACAGAGATCTGCTCATACACAAGCGTTGGGGGAGGTTCTCGCTCCTGGGTTCAGGATGAGCAAATAGGAATCTGGTGAAGGGAGGAGATACCAGTTCTAGGTGTCTGTTGGATACAAGTGGAGCAAGCATCTTCCTTTGGATTTATAGAGCCTCAAGAAGTGAAGCAGGAACAGAATGAAACACGCACGAGTACACAAATCTTCACTGGGGACTGGGCAGGTTCTGAGACAGGTGGAAATATGGGCCTGGTCAAGGACATAAATCCTTATGACAGTGATTGCAATAATCTGCCATCTGCAGGAATCCTTTCCCCTGGAGTGTCCCACACTCACAATCAGAGACTACTTGTGAAAAATGTGGTCATGAGAGACTTCCTGGCTCCACAGTATTGCTGTCTCCTGAAACATGCTAGGCAATGTACCCTGCGTGATGGAAGCACCTCGGGGACTGTGCCAACGTTGGCTGTACGGTGATGGAATAGGAAAGGAGAAAGAGGAATGAAAGAGGATACAGAGAAAGAAGAAGAATTGGGTGGGCTTAACCAGCTGAGTTTTTAATATAAGGCAGGGGCATAATATAGCCTGGTCTTTTGTGAATCTGAATGTCTTTTAGGCAAAGGAGTATAATCTTTCCCTAGTAAATATTTGTATAATCAGGATTTTGTGAATCTACACTCATTTTAAATCATCAGTTTTCTCAGAGAAGACTGTGTAATGAAGGGAGACCAAGAAGAACACTGCTCCATTGATTCCTATCAAGCCATGGTGAGTGATGAATACTGTAGTTTGACATTACACATAATTCCCCCAAACAGAATCTCTGTTAAAAAAAATACAGATCAGGATACAACAGGTCTTGTTGCAGTTTCCCTTAGAGAAGAAAAATTATTTTCGGTTGTAAATATCAAAAATAGATCTTTTTTTCTTTTCTAAATGGGGTCTGGATGCTTCATTCTTTAAATAAAACGGAGACTAAATACATATATCAAACTAACTATTTCCAAGTGCTTCTTATTTCACTGAACAAATAAAAAATATTTAGCTATATGGCTTCCTTTGCAGCAATATTTAGAAAATTGTTACATAGGTATTATTAGAAATAAATCCTATAACTTATATTGGGGCAATGCATTTGACACAAAAAGACCAAAATACTTGAAAAAAGTCTGGAACTGAAATAAAATCTCTGTCTTCTTTCCACTAAGTTTTATTTGCCTCCCTCAGATTAATTTTGGAAAGGTGATTGAACTATTTATTTTTAACACTAATAATTCCTCTAAATTAATGAATTAACATGAAAGCTCTCCTTTGTTATTCCACACAAGCAAGCCCCAAACCAGTGCTATCCTAAAATTAGGCTGCTGCAGCTTTTAACAGGGGCTCCTATTCATCTGCAAATGTGTTGCGATTTTCTTTAGTTGCCATAAATATTAACAGCGAGGGCTTTTTGTTCTTTTACTCCCTCTTGCTGCAGCCTGTTGCAAAGACTGAGGTTTCAAGTAATCTCAAGAAAAGTGCAAGACTTTGACACTTCATAACTTAGAGAGCCATTTTGCTTTGCTAAATCCTCTGACGGAGAGGATTTCACATATTCACATAGCAATTTACCTGGCAAGGAGATCTGGCTGGGTGGTGAGCAGACCCGATCAGTGTGATTGCCTCCAAGCCCAGGAAGGTGCTCAACATCAATAGCTGTTGCAGTTTTCCTCAAATCCTGTTTATATTGAAATATCTGGTCACACTTATTAGCTAGAAGCTCTCTCTGGTGACAGTAGGAGTTGTCCCCAGAGAGACAACTGGATTTCCTCCTCTGGAAATTCTCTCATGTAATTCCCCTGTTTCACTTCAGTTTCTGGGTCCAAAGCATTCTCACACCATCCAGCCACAAATGGGACATCAAAGCCCACACTCATGATACAGGATCTGAATTTTACTCTCTGGGTTCAGACCTCCTTCCTGCTCTTACAGCTGCAGATATTTCCTGGGCCAGCTGTGCCCAGGTGATAACCCAAGGGTGGATTTGCCGTGGGAGGAAGGGACCATGTTACCCACTCCAAATAAGCTTGGACCTCCAGTCAGGCAATACTCATGTGGCTGCACAGCTGCCATGTGCACACTGGTGTTGAATCCAGCCCTCTTTGCCACAATCCTGGAATTGAATCCTGTTTCTTCTCAAGTAACATCTGCTCCTCTGGGCTGGCCTTGAATTTCACTGTTCCAGTGATCCTCTCCCCTTGTGATCTGGACACATCAGTCCATTGCCACCTTGAGTGTTGCTCCCCTGTCAGGGATTACCTGTATGGGATTTAGGAGCAAAAAAAACCCCACAGGCCACAGAAGACAGGATGAGAAAATCTGCTGCTTGAAATTCCCAGCTGACATTCTCTCTTGATCAGCTTTTGCAGCCTAAGAAACCTGGAGAGCTGCCCTGAAAAGCTGGTTTTAGATTCTGCTGGGTTTCATAGTTGGTTGAGTGCGAAGTAGAATTGCAAGAGCTGCACTTATATCGGTACTCAGCTCTGAGCTTGCAGCTGAGGAGAAAACTGAGCTGGAGCTCACAGCAGGAATGAGCTTTATTCTAACAACTTCCAAACTAGTAAACATTGGTGAAAGGAGGAAGCCTGAGGTGTATCTTGTAGTCAACTCATTCACCACTGCCAATATGAATGATAACCACAGGGATGACCCGGCAATTGCCACATTTCATCCTGACTGTTTTAAAGCAACCCCATAATACCCCGAAGGTTTTTGCCATCAATAACTAAAATGTATGCTGTGAGCACTTCCAGCCACATGAAAGACAAGAATGCAACCAGAAAAAAAATGAGAATGGCTTTAGCAAGCAGTGCTTGACCAACCTGATGGTCTTCAGCTACTAAAGAGCTCACTGCTTTAGCACAGGCTCCAGCAGCAGTCTCATGGTAAACTGAGGACTCACGGGCAGGTTGGAGCAATTGGCAGAGCTCTGGAAGTTGGTTGGATTGCAATTGTCAGTAATTGAGTGTGGTTTTAGATTTCCTGAGATTCGCAGAAGCAGGCAGAGGAAGCAGGCAGATGGACCCAAGATGGCGAAAGGAGAAACTTTATTTACAAAAACTTCTTTATATATCCATTAATAATCTGGCAACTATTGGTCAGTAGGGAATCCACCTCCTAAAACCATTGGTCACAGCTATACAGCACCTAGTACCAAACACAGAAATTAAGAAAGTACAAAAATGCAGCTTATCTCTATTCTCCCTGAGAAAGAAGAGAAAGATTTCTAAAACAGTGCAACTACAGCTGAGAATCAACTGACCAGAAAACATCGGGGTTTGCACTGGGGTGCAAAATTTCTCTTTGCAAAGAAGGCAAACTGCAATTTCATGTGCCTTTGGAGCTCTAGGTCTAATGTAATGCTGCTATCAATGGTGGCACCCATTGGCAAACACAGTCAGGGGCTGTTGGGCTATAACATCCTAAATTTGGCCATTCTAGAAAAACTGGCCATTACCTGACTCTCTCTGTTGTTCCTGTGGGCATGGATCTGTTCTATACCTGACTCTCAGCAAGTTCCTTTCTCTTTTTTTGGCTGTCTGAGATGCAAACTGCAAATTTTTGCATGGCCAACAGAGGGTCTTTTCAGTGATTCACAATCATTTGCAAGTTGCTTCTCTGTGTCCACCGAGTCATTTTCATTCCATCATCTTCTAGTCCTTTCCAGTTCCTCAGGAGAATCATGGCTGCTGGATGCCTCTGATCATCTTGCAACCTTGCAAATCTGCAATTTGAAGCAGACTGATCAAGTGCAGATAATAGTTTCCTGTGAACAATAAATATCAGTCAGAGCACCTTCCACAGAGTCAGGATACTTCAGTAACATAAATCCTAAAAGTCTAAAAGGCATAAAAATAATTTATATTTTCTTCCTTTTTCAGAGAACACTGAACTTTAGTCATCACGGGGGAAGTTTGCTTGACATTCTCTCAGCTCTGGGTTTATCTGCATTGACAGGACAATAAAAATTCTTGTCTATCACTCTAGCACCATCACCTTTGGCTTCTGCACTTGGTTGTGGAAGAATTTAACGGAGGTAAGAGAATAATGATGAAGAGAAAAAGATTACAAACTTAATGGCCTGTGAATGGTGCTTATAGTTTTTCATCGTTACAGATGGTGTTTTCTTGCTTGTGCACCTTGCTTGATTTCTCTTAGCCAGAAGTGTTGACAAAGTACAAGTTCCAGGTACAATTAAAGATAAAATTTCTAACAGAAGAAAGAAACCTTTTTACTTTAAACTACCTTTTTACTGCAACAAAAGTAAAAAATATGAAAAAAATGAGAACCCTTGAGGCTGATGGAAGATGTGAGCTTGCTCATTGACAGTATTTTATTTCAGAACTGAAAAAATGACCAGGAAGATATTTCTGTGAGGCAACTCTGTCCTGCTTCACTGATGCATTGTTTCTTAAGTCATGGCCAGAAATCCTTTTCTGGAGACAGTTACATCACTCACAGGTCAACCAGCAGAGCTTCTCTCACACACATTCCCATGGCACACAATCAGGAGAGAAGGATCTGGTCATCAGTTAAAACTGCTTCCGTTAATTCGGCTCATTTCTGCCTAAAACACGGCAGAGGATACTGACATGAATTTTGCTGCTGGATGATAAGCAGTGCAGTGCTTCCCAGCAGACATCCACATCTGAGCAGCACAGCGCATAGTCAGAGACACCTTCCCCTAATGTTTTCATGGGATCTGTCTGGCCAGAATCCAAGGCAGATGAAGAGGGGGAAGCTTCCTCTGTCCTTTTCTCCGCCCAGCCTGGCAGTTCCTTCAGCACCTTCTCTGATCTGTGGCATCCTGCTATGATTGTGTAGCTTGATGGGACACGGGGAGAAACACCCTCTATTATTAATATCTTCCTTTGTTTTCTTTTCTTTCTTTAATAAAAAGAAAAAAAAGAAAGAAAAAAGAACTAGTCCTTTTAATTATGGAGAACAGTAAGAAGACAAAGCTCCTATTTGCTCTAAATCTAATCTGGAGTGTTTCAACACAAAAAACAAAGACAAAGCAGTAAAATTAAAATATTCCATTTGAGCACTTCAGAAAGGAAGGGCTTCTCTTTCTTTTTTTCTTCTCTTTTTTTTTTTTTTTTTTCTTTTTTTTTTTTTTTTTTTTGTTTAAAAATAGTTTTTGGATTTATTTTTGCCAGCCACAAAGATTTTTTAAAATATGTATATTTAAAACAAATAAGTTAATCTCTAGATATATGAAAGGGAAACAAAATAATGTTTTTCAAGCTGGACAATCTGTTACTATAAGCTTGAATTTAATCTTAGATTTCTGAATATTGTTGGTCCCTTTTTTAAACTCCATTTGGCATGGAATTTAAAAAAAATCTGTTATTCATAGGTTTTAAATTAATTGAGATGCTTTCCAGAACACCTTGCAATATAAAAATAATTTCTTTCCGTAAGTTTGGTAGTAGATTTTTTCTTGCCCACAGCACTTAGCAATTTATCTGGGACATCTGTGGGCATAGCACCTCAAAGATTTAAAAGCTCATATACAAATATTTGCTTCTGGTGAACAGGACACTGATAATGTAATTTTAGGGTTAAACTTGATACTATGTATAAAAGGAGTCTATAAAATAATTTCAAAAAAGTTGAAAGTTATGTCAGGTTTTGATCAATGCCTTAAAAAGAACAAAAAAGACAAATCCCCTCATCATCAGTAAAAAAACTTTCATCTAGAAGAATGAGATTTATTAAATAAGGATGATGAAAAAACAATAACTCTGTCAGTTTAGTATATGTATACACACACAAAGGTCAATAAATAGCCCAAGTAATGGAAGGAATTCATAAGTGATGCTCCTGCTGATTTCATTGCAAGCATTTCCTGAGATTACATTTATTTTTGTGAGTATTGTTGCTTGGATGGCTCTGTGTGTTTAATATCTATTCTCATCAAGAAAGCTTAGGGGAAAAGCTCAATTTGCATACATTTTCACGCAATTAATAATAATTCAGGGTTTGTGCTTTTCTTATGCCAAAACCGCGCTCGCCAGTGTTTGCAGACCTCCAAACACATATATTAGTCCAAATCTGAATCACTCTGATTTTCTCCTCTGCTTGAAACAATGTTTGTTCAAAAGATATTAAGTGTGCTTCTCTTTTGTCTTCATTCAATCCTGAGTATTTTTGACATTTTTATCAAGACTCCTTGATACTCTGTTTTAAAATGGCTTCAATTTTCCAGTCTGACCAAGTCTCCGTGTGCATTTTGGTTCATTTATGCCTGATTGCAATCAGTGGGAGTCTCTTCATTGATTTCAATGGAATTTGGATCAGGTTCGTACGCAGCATAACTTACATATTTTTGCTGTCATGGAATAAGCCAGCTGTCAGGGCAGCAGCATCCAGGGAACTTGAGAGAACAAGGAATAAATTCAGGATCTCAGATCTTGCTTGGGAGGAGCTTTAGCAAGTCCTGGTTTATTAGTGGTGACTGCCCTAAATAACACATTGGAGTGTCTGCCCTTTCACTGCAGTAAAAGCTTCTTTTCCAACTCAGGCTCTCCCAGTAGTCAGCTCATTTTAATATTTATTATGGTACCTCTGTCTTCTGCAAGATTTCCTTATCATGATTTCAAATCCTCATTGACACACTGAGCATTTTGTTTTCAGCATCTGTTGAAGTACTCTTTGAGGTGCAAACTCTACACCTTCTATAGTCTGGTTCTTTCTTCACTTTCCAAAAGAGGCAGAAATTAATAAGCAGGGCATGGGACCCAGATTATTTTTCTGGTTTGGTTTGTTTTGTTTTGCTTTGTTTTGTTTTGTTATGTAGGTGCATCACTCTGCACAATCTTATTTCGTCTTTGTTGTTGTTTTTGCCAGACAACGTAATTATCTTGATTGGTGGGTGGCCAACAAAGTTTTAATTAGATCCAGGGGGATTTGAACAGGACTATGTATTAAAAAAAAAAAAAAAAAAAAAAAAATAGCAGAACAACGTTGCTAGAATTATTGTTTATTTATGTTGTGAGGCACCCTCTGTGAAATGTGACGCTGCCTTTTTGCGTCTCCAGTTCTGCCCTCTCTTCTCCTGCCTTGCTCTTTCCCTCGGCTCACAGGGAATGGTGAAGTGGCGCTCCCAGCCCAGTGCTGAGCCAGCCCTGCCAAGCTGTTGCTGCTATAAAATGTCCAGCAGCTCAGCCCCTGCCAAGTAGAGCCATTGATCCTCCAGCTTGTGCCAGTTCAAAGGATGTGTATCCAGCTTTGTGGAAGGGCTGACAAGTGATTTGGGGCCAGCAATTGGCACGGACATCAGTGAGCAGCACCGAAGGCATGGAGAGGACTGCACTCAGGAGATCTTTCTGGCTGGTTGTAGTTATTAGCTTTCGACTGGAAAAGGGTTGGTTTTTTATTTATTCAGTAATCTAAAAATACCCTGGTAATGAATTAACCTGAATAGGGGGAGGGGGACAAAAAAAAAACGCATATTGATTTTCTAAAAGCAGGCAGGAATGCTGTTATTTTCCAATTAACGTTCAGCATTAGAGAACAATCCAGCTGGAAAGAACCAGCTAAGCAATTCCAAGCTTTTTGCTTTCTGCAATTTTCTAGTGATATTTTTCTCATTTAACTTCTTAAAAAAGAAAGACCCTAATAACAATCTAGGCCATTTTGGTTAATGGGGATTAACTTCTTGTGAACTCCAGTGGGGTGGCTGTGGAATAACCATGGTGGGAATCCAACTGTTCTGCCGAAGCAGAAGGCGTGTTCATCTAATAAAGGCCGCCCCTACTCCAGTATGGAAGAAGTGAGAGACAAGCCATCTGAATGCAGTATTCATGACAAGGAAGCTTCTCTATAAAACCCAGAACAGGTCTGGCCTTCTGGTGCAACTGGTGATGAGCTCTAGTCTGGTTTTGGCTGAGTCACCATTATATTTCCACTTCTCTTTTTTATTCTGTCTGGTATAGTATTCATGGCTCTTCCTTCTTATGGCTTAGCATACTCAAGGCTCACCAGACTGAGCAGTAAACAATGAGTAAAAATGATGCCACCACATCCAGCCCCTACAAGTCCCTCTTTGTGCCACTGAGTGCTGTGAGCAGGAGCAGCCTCACCACAAACCCCCCAGGCAGCTCAGGGCCACCCCACTGTCCCTGCAGTGACACCAAGCACTGCATCCTGCAGCTCACGCTATGCACCCAAAGCAATGAGCTCTGATATCAGAGGAGCAAGATGCAAGCAGGGAAATTACCACTTTCTGAGTAAACGTGCACACACAGGTCAGCACACATTCACGTAAATTGAGATCCTTATTTTTTAACAGGTTTCTGGGGTCCTATCTGAGTTTTCAAGTTTTCAAGTTTTCTATGCTTTCCGAATTTTTTTATTTTTCTCTCTTGCAAGTTGTCCTTTTCAAGTTATTAACTTGTGCAGGGGTGAATTCTACTGAATTTAAGCAACAGCAAGGGTGTCTGGCCAACAGCATACACTGTATTTCCATGTAATTTGCCCTTTTCCTCCCAAATGGCCAAGGGAATCAGGCTGTAGAAGGTCCATATTGGGACTTTACCTGGTATACAATTTGTGCAAACAAGTGCTGAAACAGAATTCAGCTTTTCTCCATCTTAGACTTGGCAAAGCATTTGGGAAAACTACAAGCACCCATTACTACTATACTGGAAATTTTGCCAGATATTTCTGAACAGTTTTGCATAAATTTCTATATATATGTTCTTATTTAGCAAATGTTTATTTAGCTATCACTGTAGTTTTTCTTTAAGGGTCTAGGAAGGGCCCAGGGAGAGCGACAAAACCACCAGCTTTTGCTGAGGAATGATATGCCCCGCAGCCATACTGTGTATTTAGAGTCTGGAGACAAATTTTGGGGCCTGGATTTATTTATAGTGTTTAATAGAAGCTTTGATAATTATTTGCATGGGAATGGAAAACAAATTCTTCAGATTAAAAACCATAAAGAAAGCTTGTTTGGATTAGCATGATCAACCAAAAGCATCCATTTGATTCTTGGTATATATATAATTTACTGAGCTGCAAAATAAACATACGCTACTGTTCCTTGTTGAAAGCTCCAGCTGTAAATATTTCATTACTTTAAAAATGTATTGCTATTCGATAGGTCTCTTAATATTCCGCAAAATCGAGTTTTAAGAAACAAAATAAAATAAATAAAATAAAATAAAATAAAATAAAATAAAATAAAATAAAATAAAACAAAATAAGGTAAGATAAAATAAAATAAAGTTTCTGTTTCCTGGAAACAGAATTTATGTTTTTAAACATAAAATTTCGGTTGGGTGAAGATTGCTGTTCCACCTGTTGGGTGCTGGCTGAATTGTCCCACAAATGGGGCTCTTTTATTAGCTTTGAAGGCATAATCAACCCCTGCTCTTACAAGTGCAGGTGTAATGACATCACAACCTGGTCTGTCTCCCCGTCCTGCTTGCAGTTCATCATCACCTCTAAGGAAAACAGGTCTGCTTCTCACATTACACAAGGGAATAAAGACTAGATGAGGAAAGAGGGAAATTCATCAGGCAAACAGAAACATCATCCACAACAAGAGAGAGCAGCAGAGCACAGACTCCCTCTGTTCACAAAGTACTGAAAATATTCACAAGCAGCCTGGGAAAAAAGACTTGTGACAAAGGTTGGGGGTTTTCACAGCACAAAGGTGCCATGGGACTGTTATAGAAGGACAGGCAGTGACCTGGTGACACCAGCGTTAGAGCTTTTCTTTATACAACCAGGACACTTCCGGTGATCTTCCTGCCCTACTTGAAATAGACAAAACCCATGCTTCCGTAGAGGATTTCAGGATGGTTTCTTCCTGACTTTGAAGAAGAAAAAAGAAGGAATCCTTTGGTGGTTTTCCATTGTTGGAATGCTTTTCTGGGGAATAAAAATAAAACCTGAGGTGTTTGGGGAATAATTTGATAGTGTTGGGGTGGACCTTTTTATTCAGGAATTGATGGTTTTTGCTGTCAAAAACCTGACACTGTAAGAACAGGATTAAATGTGAGTGTTTAGATACATAGGAAGATTTTTCCTCTGTATGTGATATATCAAAGCCACAAATAATAACACACCCGTAAGGAGCTCATTTACTGTCCACGTAGAACTTTGGCACTGGGTACACTGACTATTCCACTTCTAAAAAACAAGTCCCCATAAAACAAACAGTGTCCCTGAATATCATGAAGTACCATTTTTTCCAATTTATTGTTGTGCTTCTTGACATCCTTAAGGAGCCCCAAACAGAACATTGAGCAGAGACCACAGTCTTTTCCTGTAAAAAGTTGCAGTCCAAGTTATCCAAGTGTTGAGAGCATTTAGCCTATGCACAGAGGAGTTGAAACCATCCAGCACTAAATCAGTGTAAATCACATGGCTGGAACAACATTTCACACCAAAAAATTGCAGGATTAAACCTACAGATTGCATTGTTAATGTTGATTGCTTTCCAAGCATGACAACAGATATCCCCTCTTCTTCCACTGAGCATTTAGACAGTAAAAAACCTGACAAAGGTGCAGTTTTGCAGATTTTCAGTCTCTCCTGAAACTTGTTTCTAGCAGCCCTGAAGAACTGTTTTGGTTCTCAGCTATGAATTACTTTTGCAAAGTAAATTCCCTGTGTAGGCACAGCTGCATAGGTTGGGGTTTCTAACATTGACATGAGAGTACTTTGTGTCACTTGAAGAGCCATTGAAAACTCTCATGAAATACTGACATTTCAAGGCAGACTAGTTTTGCAGAAATCTGAAATAACTTCAATCAATTTTACATCTCATCAAAACTCAAAACACAGATACTCTTCTGCAATCTTTCTCACTATTTTCTTATTTCTTAACAGTATTATGGTGGTTTTGACAAACATTGAGATGTTAAAAGAGTTTCTTTTTCTTATCAAAATGCATATTGAGTTATAGGAGAAGTTTCATGCCTGCTGAAAATTACATATACTCTTTATGTGCACACTCTGAATCTTCAATTGGAATAATAACCTGAAAATGAGATAAATTTCCCTCATTTGCTCAAGTATGTAAATTAGGCACAGAGCACCTGAACTGAAATTATGCACTGACAATATATAGTGTATATGGTAGAATTTGTACAAAATATTAATATATTTATGAAGCATTTAGAGAGTCTGAAAAACTGTCAAGGGAATGCCTGCAGTGTAGCTTCCTATGACAGTATCAGGTAATTTATCACCATTTCAGCTCTATCCCGTTCACAGCAATGCTTCTTGAAAGTGCCAACATAAAATTCTCAGAAAGTCTGTTAGATGGCTTCTTGGATTCCTCAACTCCTGTCTCATGTGCTGATGGTCCATCACACTGGAGAAAAATGATGAACAGAAAGGTGTCATTGCACTGACTGCATTCAAGTTCATGTCCAGCTCACATTCCACTACTTCTCCTCCAGGTTAATTTCAGAGATGGTATTTTTTACTTTCTCCTGTGCTCTACTGTCCTGTAAACTTCCCCACAGTGATAAAGTTTGAGGGAACTTTAACCTGGGGAAAGAGTGACTTCATGAGCTGGGTGAACGCTCATCTTTTTAGTGACCCTGTGGGACTGCAGATGCCAAGGAAGGAAGAGTAGCCTTGGACAGCCATGCAGGAATTCTTCTTCAGAACTGTCTCCAATCTCCAGCTCTTTGCAGCCCAAAGACTGCCCAAACCCAACACGATTCATGTATGTGCAGTAATTCTGGCTGGATTTCCCTTCATGAGTTTGTCCAGCCTCTGTTTGAATCTGCAAACTCTACATATCCCCCATATCCTGAAGCAAGGAAATTCACAGCTGCACCCTGTATGAGGAATTACCTCCTTTGGTTTCTCTTGGACATGCCAGTTTCTGACTATTCATGTATCAGAGAAGGAACAGAGCAAGTGGTCCAACCTTTTCTCACTACTCAGGAGCAAGAACACGTCTCTACAAAAAGTTATCCACAGCTGCTACAATCTAGCCAAGCACTGGATAAATAGGACATAAAGCTAATCAGCATTTCATACACTTCCAAGTGAAAGTTCAGAAAATCCACAGCATTTGTTTTTCACTCCAAACCATCCCAATTTCAAGGACATTTATACCCTGTCTTTTTACACAACACTTAGCTAAAGCATGCCTCATTAGCTCACATGCAAGCCTTCATACCTCCATAGCCTAAATTTCTTTTCTCACCTTCCTGAGATGTTATTTCTTACCTCATTGTTGAAGCTTAAATTGATTTACTGCCCCCAAACACAATTCAGATGCTCTATGCTTTCCTGGCCCCTTTAAACTCTCCTCAGTGGCAATGGGGATGGAAGTGCTGTTCAGGTCCTTGCATTTAACATCATTTGATTCTTCTCTCTCTGTCCTCCATCTCCCTCACCTCTCCTTATTTGTATTCTCATCAGTGTCACATTAAATGCTGTGGAACACGCTTTTAGGGTAATAACAGGCCTGAAGTTTATGAAAAAAAAGATTGATATCAGCTTCATAAAACTCAGGGGAAGCAATATCTTTTCTGCGCCTTGCCTTCCCTTTAACTGCAGCTACCTTTACACATTGTGGAGGGAGAAAAGAGCTTAAAAAAAAAAAAAAAGAAGAGGAAAAAGGCGATATCTCCAAACAGCAGTGGGATTTTGGAACCTGGTGTGCCATTAATTTCTTTATCGCTTTAACAGCAAGGAAGTTGCACTTGCTTCTTTGTGTATTTCAGTGGTGTGTTCCTTTCAAGGGCTTGGTAATCTTTTTCCTTAAATGTCAGTAGATTCTGAAACACTCAAGCTTTGTAACCAGTGGTTTATAGCCGTCACACACCGAAAGGGCAGCAGATGAAGAAACTGTCTATTATTGTAAAGAAATTGAATATATGCCAGGTATGAGGATGGAACGAGAAATGAGGCAGTGAAATCAGGCTGAGTTTCACACCGATGCTCAAGCAGGTGGCACCCAGTTCCCCCTCCGAACCTGCACCTCCAAGCTGAATTATATCCCTCATCTGTTTATCAGCAAGTCAGCTCTTCTGAATATGAGCCCAAAGCCACATTTGGATTGGGGCCATACTCGCATTTTATTGTAGAGGTTTGACCACAGGACTTGATTTGAGATCCCTCACTTGCTTCAGCACCCATTCCATCAGATCGCACTGCTCCAGAGCAGTACCTGTGCCAAACACAGCTTGCTGCAGCTGCAGGAGGGGAGGGTGGGCTGCAGACATGACAAAGCTCAAGGACTCTGCCATGGAGACCTCTTTTAGGGTTGGACACCAGTTAAGCAGCATGAAGCTTTTGAGCAAAACCTGCCTGCTTTTGTTCTAGGAGACACCGGAGAGGCAAAGGAAGGTAATAGAGCACTCAGCCTTACAGCACCTGGAGACAATTTTTCACCAGGAAATTGCCCACTTGCCTTAAAGCAGCATCTCCCATATCCCTGTATCTTTCCAAATCAAAGCCTTAGCAATTTTTTTTAAAAATAATTTCTCTTTCAATGGCCTTTTTTTCAATTGCCAAGTCACAGTTTAACCTTTGGTTTTGAAGACTGACAGAGGAAAACTTAAGATGAGGAAAGCTTTTTCTTTTTATTTTTCTTCTCTTTTTTGGGGCAGTAATTTTTTGTGGTTTTTACCTTTGATAGTAGATATTAAATTGAACAAAAAAGTAAAAGCCATTGCTTTTCAGCTTTCTGCTTCACTGCCTCTAAATACTTGATTTCCCCCCATTTTTTATTATTTTTGAGATGCTGCCAATTTAGCAAAACTTGCTAAAATGGACAGATGAGGGGTGGGAGAACCTGAAGAAACAAGCTACCTTGCCAAAACCATCCCACTAATCCCATCAACTACTCCAAGTCTGCCAGAAGCAATCGCAAAACAACAAACAGGCTTTTTATTTTTTAAATTGGATAAATTGTACTGGCTCCACCTTCCCCAAGTACCAACTGGCAAATTGCTGTAATGCAGCTATCCCAGCAGAGGCATTCTTAGGTTAGCAAAGTCAGTGGGAGTTTCTGCACAGGCTTTTCTCTGAGCTCAGGAACAGACCCTATAAACATTTAACCCACAGTCCTTCACAGGGCTATGCCAATAGGTGTCCACTTGGTGCACAGCATCCCAAGGTGGAAAGTAAGGAGATGGTTTTGCAATCCTGAGTTCAGGTAATAGATATATGCCCATTTTTATCTGCATTTATTCCCCCTCTTCCCTTTCTAGTTGTTTTCTCTCTGAGGGAAGGGTTTTCCAGGTGTGCTCACCTCTGCTAGGTGGGTGATAACTGGCCAGGCAAAAAGGGAAGGCAGCCAGAAGGTTGCAGTGTCAAAGAAATTGGCAGAAGATTAATAGCTATGAAAGAGCTGTGTTGTCAGATAGTCACTGAATGTAGTCACTGAGTACAGGCATTTCCCCAGTAATTCTAATGTCAGGCTCATCAAAGTGTGTTCTTAGTCCCAAATGTGTAAAAATGAAGTAATCCTCAGAAAAGTATTTAATAAACACACGTTACCTGTCTCAGAGGACTTTGGAGCATGATTGAAAAGCTTTTACAAGGATCATAGCTTGCTCTGAAAAGGTAATACAGACACAGCTCTTAAGCTAATCATCCTTTGGGTTGCAGAGTGAAAATACTCAGAACTGAGTTAACCATCAAAAGAAATTGAGTAGAACAGCCCAAACTGACTGATCAGCCTTTCAGTTCAGAGTATATCCTTCCTTTCTGAAAAATATTAAAGAATAAGGTTTTTTTTCTGCCCAGGTAAGAGAACCTCTCAGGGCATAGCATAGGTTGACCCAATTTAAATAAAATAATTCTATAAATACCATGGATTTGTTATAGGAAGCTAGCAATGCTCCAGCCCCAAATCAGATCCAGGCTTTGGACAAACACATAAGTAGATTGAATGTACCTTGTTGGCTGGAGAAATATCTCCAGACTGGTGAATTAATATTGCAGACCAGAGGATTATTCACTGGAAAGCTAAGGGGATTTTGCCTGGGTGTATAGCTACTGGATTTAATCTCTAGCCTGTGCTGCCTTTGCTCTCCCAGCCCACCTCCCAAAGCTGCTGGGATTTGGCTCCTTCTCTGCTTTAACAGAGTTAGAAGTACATCCAAAAGCACTTGAGGAGCTGCTTGTGGCACTTGATAAACAGCTCTGGATGCAGCATTGCTAATGTGTCTGGAGCTGTGCTGGGTGAGGGACACCTCGGGAGTCACCTCTGTCCCTCGGTGTGCTTCACTCTGCTCAGATATCACGGCTGCGTTCATCTGGAGTCGGCTGGGCAATAACAAGAAGTATCGAGAGGGAGCAGATGAGGGGAAGAGACACAGTTTATGGAATAATAATGCCAGAATTCAATGCACTTTGAGCACTTTGATTTAGCTGTCTCAGGGACTGGCAGCCCACAAAGCAGCACTTCACCTGCCACAAGAACGTCGCAAATCTGAGTAAGGACAGGGAGAAAGTGTACACATCATATCCTGGGACATGGAGCAGGCAAATATCTAAACCCCCAGCCAAATGCTTCTCAAAACCATCCTTCTCCTGCCACTGCAGTCCCTTCCATCACTGCTATTTATCTGAAAATGGAGACAGTAAAAGCAGCTGTAAGGATGATGAAGTTTGCTTGGTCTTTGGTTCATTGACAATGGCCAGAAGATGTTCTTTCTATCTAAAAGACGAGTTTGGTGACCCTGAAGCAGCATGGCTGGATCCAGTCCCAAATAGCTACCAAAGCACTTGAACACAATGTGTGGGCATTTATCTCCAAAAACAGTCAAAAGAGCCTGTAAAAGCAGCACAGATAAATACTTAACACCCAGCTGTTCCTGTGAAAGCTTTTGCAATTATTGCAGCTCAACATCAAACTATACTGAGTGCAAGGAATTCTTACTTTAAGACATTTCTACTCTTCACTTCTACTTCCTGACAGAAACATTCTCAGCCTTTTTGCAGTTCTACAGGGAGGCTTAAGCAATTAAATTTGTTTTACCACTCAGTTAAGAGTGGATGAAGATTTCAGATATAAACTGTAGGAGCATCCATGGATGCAATGAAAAGCACAGCCATGAAGATCCTTTCATTATTCACTTTGGTGACCCTGTCCTTTCTCCCTGTTTCACCTTTCAAAAATATTTCAACTCTGAAATCTCCTGTCTTCCCAGCCCTATTCCACCCTGGCTTTTTAAGGTCCTTTCTGCCCTGATTTTATCTCCAGTGCTGTACATCACATATGTGCTGTTAGCATTTCCACAGAGGTTGTAATTTTTCACCACAAGGACACGCACTTTGACGCAATCCAGTAGGAGCCCAGTTTTACAGACATACGAGTCAAAATTAACAGGAAAATCCTTTTGGTTCACCTGAAGTTATAAATGACACCCAGCATCCTACATTTCCATAGCAGAATATCCACACTCCTTTTTTGAGCATTGTGTGTGCATATCGATATGGATATACATATGCGTATAAACCCCACATATATATGATACGTATAGATGGAAGTACACACACACTGTTCATGTTGATACATAAAATATATGTCATTGGCTCCCCTGATGCTCTGATTTCTCAATGTCATCCCTCCCTTTTTTCTGATAACAGCACTCAGGAGCTGTGAAAATGGGTATTTTTGAATATATGGCATTCCACCTTCCCAAACATTGGTCTATATAAGACATATGTGTGAATGTACAGTTGTTTGCACTTTAATAATTATTCCTCTAATTCTGTAGTTGAAGATCTTGAATTCAATTTTGCTTATGATCCAATAAGGATTCCTTATGAAAGAAAAAGATAAGAGTTTCTTTTTCCTCCTTCTTTGTAACGGGAGTCCCAGTGGGCACATCATGTTTTCTATCAAGAATCCTGCAGGCATGGGTTTGCCTTATGTGTTTCCTTACAAAACTGTGCTGGAGTCAGCTTGATTATAGGTAAATTTCCATGTGGAAGGAAAGGAACACAGAAGAAAATGCTGGAACCTGACTGTCCTCTGCAAATATCCATTGATTAACTCAATTACCTTTGTGATTCTAGGATGTTCTGATTTCAGTGTACCCCTGCAAATAATAAAAAAATCAGGTTGCTGCTATTTATTTCTTTATTGCTGGCAACAGAAAGACACCAACACAGTGCAAGGAGAGGAAATTGTCCCTTGGTAAAGATTAAAACTGTAATTTGGGATCTTGTTTGAAGACATGGTCTAATTAAAAAAAAAATTATATTAAAGAGCTTCAAAAAGATCTATGTGTCTAGTCATCAGTCAGACATTATTAAAATAGTTCAAGCTATTGTTTGCTATTTTTTCATCCCTTGGAACTTAAAACGAGCAATATTCATAAAATAGTCCTGAAATGAAGAAGTGGTCAAAAGTTTTGAAACTCATACAGAGAGAGAGAGAAAGAAATAAACTTTGGGCATCCAGTTTCACAGAATTGTTAAATAAAACACCTCAAAGGTCCTGTGCCAAAAAAAAAAAAAAAAAAAAGTGTTTGTTTTCTTGGCTCTGATTGTGAAAAGATCTCATATCAAGCCCCAGTTTTTAGGAAAATTCATCTTAGTCTGTCAGAAAGATCATGAGGAATTCTTGAGAGAGATCCTATTTCTCCAGGCAAACCTTTGGCTGTTTTGGTGCGGGGGAAGAAAATCTTGGGCACATGCATTCCAAAATAAAGCCCAATTTTATCTGCGCAAATTTCAGGCAGTACTGGTCTCACTCTGCCTCTGCTTAAGCATTCTGCAGTAAACAGTCTACATGAAAATTCTGGTCTCTCAAACCATAAAGAACATGAGTGGTTATAGCCTCGATACACAGCTCAGCCTGTAAATGTGTGGCTCTCCAGACAATTTCCAGCGTGGAACTCAAGTGCCAACACCCACTGAGTTACAAAAGTGCTGTGGGAAAGATGGTCCTGAAAACAGAGGCTCGAGCCATCTCTCTTATCCATCTTATTCCATCTCTCTTGCTCTCAATTGATCTTTATGACCAAAGTGCAGCCTCCAACTTCTGCGTTTACTTGCACGGGGAGTGTAGGATTCATCAATGTTTGTTGCACTTTATGTACTGTGTCCCTGAGCTCTTCTGTCCTTTGGTCACAACTTCAGGCAGCAAAGACTTTTTGTCTTCCCTTTGCTTGAGGTCATTTGTGATTCTGTTTTCAGATGCTACATCTGTCTGAGGAATTACACACACACACACCATGAGCTGCCTTGCAGCACCCTCAGTTCTCCACCAAGCCAGAGTAAAAACACCCTATAAATGGGCCCAGTAGGAAAGTCTACAAAGAAAGCATTGATCAGGAGGGAACAAGCCTAGAGGATATATTAGAAAACAATCACTTTCTCATCATTTACTAGACCACACTAACGGAAAACCTTAAAAAAAAACCCTTCAAATGTTGGATGAAATTATGTTTACGGGTTTTTTCCCTGCATGGAAAGCCAGTTTTATTTCCATTAAGTCCGATGTTCCATTTTTTTGCTTTAAAAACAGAATAAATAAATATTGTGCCAGAGCCTAAAAGCAGAGTTAATTAAAAAGACCAAGATAATTGACAATTCAATAGTAAACTGCTAGTGCAAGCTCTGAAGTTTAAATTGGAGTTTAAAATTCCTCCAGGTTTTGCAAATCTTTGATGCCCAAGGGAACAAAAGAAGGTTTTGTTTGGGGAAAATTTATGATTTTCACATGACAATCCCTTTTATTTAGCTGATTTCCTAAGGAAATAGGATACTTCGTCAAACTGTCTGTCATCCCTCCCTTAATCACTTTTGAACACACTTGCCAATTTCAAACACATTTGAAAGGGAGATAAGTCCCAGGAACAGTGACGTCTCGCGAGTTTCACTGAACCGCCAGGATGAAGGAGTGAGCCGTGAAGGACTGGATCCATCCCGCGAGGGGCAGGGAGCCCTGAGCTGCTGCACACCCTGTCTGGGAAGGAGAGCTGGCACCCAGCGTGGGCAGGGATCCAAGGAAGCCACAAGGATCCAAGGAAGCCACAGGCATCCAAGGAAGCCACAGGCATCCAAGAAAGCCACAGGCGCACAGAGGAGCGAGTGAGTTGGGGGAGCTGCTGCTGCTCTGTGGGAGAGGCGACAGCTCCAAGTGCACTGACTGCTCTGGCTCTGATGCTTGTCAAATCCACAGTTAATTTCCCTGATCCTAAGTTGTTGGTTTTTTTTTTTTTTTTTCATTTGAAGTAATTTTCTGTCATAGATTCAAGACACTGGAAGGTTTCATCGAGTCAAGGAAGAAGACATTCATTTATGAAATGCCGTGCCATGTGGAGAAGTATTATTACTGGTTGGGTTTTATTAATAATAGTAGTAGTAGTAGTAGTAATATTTTATTATTTAGAAGACTCCTGTTCATTTTTAAATAAGACATGATTAAACAAAACAAAACAAAGCAAATTCTTGAGCAAATCTTTTCAAATCTTTGGTTTTGTTGTTGGCCAAACTCACTTCTGCCTCATCACAAGGTAGTCTACACTGGTAAATTTGTAAAATCCATGCAGAGCAGGGATTACAGGCAGACGGAGAAGGGATAGGGATACAAAATAGCCATGCTGTAGATTCTAAAAAACATACTTACTCATATAGAAAATGACAGGTATATTAGGGGAAAAAAGGGATTAATTTCTTCAGCTGTAAAGGACCTCACACTCTATTACCATCAGCTTGTGGGAGCCAGCAACCATCATGGCAAATGTCTTTTCTTTTCCAGTACTTCAAGAAATTAAACTGTCAGTCTTCATTTCAGCTGGTGGTTTCACCATGACATGATGCTGTGCTTAAGAGGGTTTGAATTCAAAATAATTCCCTTGGCTTCACTGTCTCCCTATATTGGATAGGTATCTCCTGATGAAATCCAGGATATTGCATTCAAGACATCAAGGCAAATGAGGGCTGGCAAGCATGAGGTTGTGTTGTATTTTTGGCAATGAAATACTCCCACTGGAAACCCTGGAGGACATCCAGAGCCTTACGTTCCATTTTATCATCTGGGCTGGGGAACAAGTACTTCAAGCAATTTAAGATAAGACCCTCTGCCCTCAGTCAAGAAAACATCACAAGGGACAGCCCCTCCCCATGCAGCTCTACATAGTTTGGCAGAGTTATACTCATGATAAATCTTTCTTCTCTGCCTTCTGAGAAAGGCAGCAGAAAATGATTATTTAGAGTGTCATTACAGTACAAACTTACTTCTCTTGGTCTTCCCATAAATTTTGCTGTACCAATTTAACACCGCAGCTGTGCACACTGTTAGTGACTCTGCGTCCCCAGGGAGTGTAACTTTGAGGGGGAAGGATGAGGACAGCATGAGCTCTCCACATCTGGATGTAGAATTCATAATTCAGGTGGCAATGTGTACCACTAGGCCAAAGGAGGACTTTCCTCCCAATTTTTTATGATTTAGTTGTGGCTCAGTAAAATGCTCACCAGGCCAAAGGTGGGATGTGGAAATGCCGCCTGTATTTATCTCTGAGGGAATCCTGGCAATGACCCTCAACACACTTAAAGAATTATTGCCCTCCAGTAGGAAACAGAAATCCACATTTCATGCTTTCCTAGAAAAACATCTGAAGTGTTAAGCCCCTGCTTCAGGACTAGTGGAGATCCATGGGATTTGCCAGCCCTTCTGCCTTTCTAACCTCCTAAAGAAACTCATCCACCTTGCCCTGAGCTTTGTTGTGCCTCTCATTCCAAGTCACTCCGAAATGCTTTAAAGGCTGGTGTCAAGCATTGAGCCTTCTGAGGATTAAGGGCTGTATAGGCAGAAAAATATTTCTTCCCAGAAATGGTCCCATGCTCTGTAGCATAAGGATTGATAACCCCTGTAAATTTTCTCTTTCCCAGTGCTGATGTTATTCATATTCATGTAAGTGCCTAATCCTTTCCTGAATTATTTGCTTTATATCAACTTGAGTTCACAAAATAACTTCATAGGTAAGTGCCATTTTCACCCCTAAACTTTCCAGAATGCTCTTGCCAGTGGCCTTTTAGCAAAGTACTGATTTAAGGCTGATGGTTTGCACTTTGAAAACCACAGGCTCACTTTTAATGGAAAAAAGAGACCAGACAGGTCTGATGGTTTACATTCCAGTAACAACAAAACTCATTGACCAGGGACAAAAATGACCTGATTGCAGAGAAAAACATCCCAGAGTGACTAAGAAACTTTCTTCTAAAGAGATTTTTAAAATGCAGTGGAGAAAGTAGTTGGTACTATTAACTCCTCCTGGACATATCCCTTTCTGTCCTGCACATGCATCCATTGCCTGAAATAGATGCAAATACGTTGTGTTTCCTTTAAGGGCTGCCGTAGATTTTTCTACACTTTTAGAGAAAGGAAAGAAAAAGTTTTAACTCTTTGAGGTCACGCTTAGTTCTTCAGACCCTGGAAGAGGAAGGAGTATATCCCACATCCTGACATGTTCCATTACTTGCACTACTGACAGCACTCACAGGCTCATCACTTTTTGCTTCAACACCCAATAGCCTTTAAGCCTGTCCTTACAACTGTTTATATAATCACTGCACAGCAGAACCTCTCATGTGCTGAGACACAACAAGACATCTGCATTTTGTCATTTTGTCTGTTACGGCGATGTTTACCAGCGCTGAATTTATTTCGGGGAAAAATGGAACAAATGTAAAGACTTAAGAGAAAGTAGGTTACCATGAAATTGAGGGAGTCTGATCATTTAGCGTTTCAGGTAGGTGTAGTGGCTGCTTACTTGAAGGCTCTTGAGGAGTGTGGAGAAGGCAGTGATCAGCAGTGTCTCCAAATCTGGTCAGGCACTGATGTCGGACACAGTGTCCAATGGGTTCGTTTGAGAATGAGATATAAACAACACATTTTTTCTTTAAGCACAAAAGACTTTTAAAAATGTCATTTAGGATCACTCAGTTTAGATCAGCAGAGATATAAAAACCTGGCCTTAAGTAGTGCAAGAAGATCAGGGAATGGGCTTCTTTTGAAGCATTTGACATCTTGAAAAAATGGTTTTATTTTGAAAGAATCTACTTAACTTAGAAGATCTATTTTCCTTGTGTTTTAGACTGTGATCCATTATCTAGTGTCCTGGAGGTTCATTTACGCTGTGAGAAAAATAAAATTGCCAGTGATATGAGACTGGTAATCTCTTCAGTGTATACTCTCCTATTTTTAAAAAGCACATACCCAGGCTCTGCTTTTCCTGAGCAGTACAGCAATAAACCAAAAAAAGCAGCATCCTAGGTCAAAAATCACTACCAGAAATCAGGAAGTTTGTCACTTCATGGTTTTTATTCCACCCTGCAAATTTCTTCTTACTATCCCCTTGCTAGTCCTCTTCTTAGCTTTCCTGTTTTCCCAAGCCCTACAGCCTGCAGACCTGAAATTTCTTCTCCGCTCTCTTTGTAGAACATACTCTTTAATTAATTTATTCTGCTGTACCTGCCGCCCAATGTTTTGGATGATGGTTTCAGGGTTTGAAGCTCCTTCACTACTTCAAGCAGTTTAAGTGGCTTTTCCACTGAACTCAGCTCCCCAGAACATCCAGGAGCCTGTGACTGAGCAGCTCAATGTCACACCACTGGTGTACTTCAGCATGGCAACACTGACCAAAATGAATTTTTGAGAAGCGGGAGAGAAGAATGAAACCATTTCCCTGCTCAGAAAAAAGCCCAGTAAGGGCATTTCTGTTATTTTCATTTTTCATCTTTTCTAAAATTCCATGAGGGTATTTGCTAGCACTGATTGATTGATCAGCTTCTAGGACCGACATTTTTCCTTGTATCCAATTAAATTTGCACATGCACTGACTTCTAACACCTGCCCTCTTTGTCAGGCTTTCTTCCCTTCTCTGTGGGTAGGTCAGAGAGAGTGAAATTAAGATTATACAGAAGAGGGAAATTAATCCAGAGAGAGAAATGAAGTAGTGAAAAAAATCCGTCTGCAGGAATATGACAGTTCTTTCTGTAGATATTTACAGAATCCCTGGAAGTGATAAACTGTCAATGAAAAACAACTTCTGTCTCACCTACTCACCACAGACAGAAAGAACAAACATTTAAAGAATTTACATTAATGCAATCACCAACCTAGACATTGCTTTTACACAGCTCTTTGTGCTTGTTCTTGAAACTAGGAAAAAAAAAATACTTCTATGTTCCAATTAAATGTGAATTCATTTGTATTTTTCCTCATCAAGTGTCATAATGAAAGAGGGGAAATGAAATGTAACTTTACTGTTCAATCAGTCAAAGCTGACAACCAACAATAAAAGCCATTAATCTAAATTAGCAGCACAAGAAAAGAATGACACAACACTGTCTCCAGGACTGGATGGAATTGGTACCTATCACTGAGGGCCACCTGATGAATTCTGAGTCACTGCTAATTTGCAGGGATCATGATTGCAATTTGCTATTGCACATGATTCTTCCTGCTTTTCAGAGCAAATTGTCCAAGCACATATCACCAATCAGAACATGTTTTTAGAAGATGAGGACATAATCTGAAAGCATCAGATCTCTTCACGGGGCAAGTAGTCAGCTCTTGAAAAAAAAGCAGTTATTTTTCCATTTTCCTCCCAAAAGCCCCAGTGGTGTTTAACATGCTCTCTCTGTCCCCAGTGCCTTGTTCAGAAAGCTTTCCAAGCCATTCTTGCTCCCTTCCCAGGGGTTCTGCATGGCAGATGGTGACATTCCTGCTCCTCTCTGGCCACACACCTGGGCTTCTTGTTTCCAGCAGGCAAAAGCAGCGCCGGAACAGACCGCTGCTTTGGAAACTCTCTGACTTCAGAGGATGCTCCAAAGCTCCTGCAGCTGCAAGCAACTCAGAGATGCTCCAGAGGCATCCTACACAGTTTCTCACTGCAGGATTCTGTGTTTGGTGATCCCAGTCAGGTGTGGGCTGCTTCTCAGCTAGCTGGAAAATCCTGCAAAAGCTGCAGGAGAGATCCAGCAGTACCTTCTCATCTAATCCTTCCCTTTTTCTTCTCAAGTGGCACAGACAGCCCTCCCTCTCCAGCAAAATCCCTCCCTATGCTCCTGTTTGAATTGCTTGTAATGACCCACTCAGGCATGCGTTACTCCTTAAATGCAAACACAATCGTCTAGCAGTGCTCAGCCTGATGAAGCACAAAAAATGCTTCAACAAATGTTTGTTTGTTCCTCCACAAGAAAATGTATGGTGGAAATTTAAGTGCTTTTACTAGAAGGTTAAAAACTATTGTCTTTCAATTTGATGCCTGCCTGAAGCCTCTGATTCCAAAGAGTATTTGGATCCTAAAAATCCACTTCAAAAATCAAACAAACAAACTCACCAAAAAAAAAAAAAAAAAAAAACCAAACAGAAAACCAACCACAATGAAAGCAAACAAGCAAAACCCACAAACAAACAGAAAGCCCAAAAGCAAAAATCAAATAAAAAAGAAAGAACAGAAAACCATAAATATGTTTTACTGGATAGGCAGGGACCTGAAGGTTTTTCTCATACTGGATATAAGCCCCAGTGTCTTATTTAAGTTATGGGATTCATTCTCTAAGCCTTTGCAATTTGTTGATAAAGGACAGATACTGGAGAAGCAACCTTCAGCTCTCTATAATACAGAGTATTTTAGGCTCCTAACACCTGCTTCAGAGCATTAAAGCTTCCTGCTGCATGAGACTAAACTAATCTAGAAGATGTTGTGTAACAAAACTCCTAAGATTCAGCACAGTTTGTACAATGTGAGAGACCTCCTCCATTTGTAACCAATGAAAGTATTCAGTATCACTTCTGGAGTTTGGGAAATGATTTGCTGCATCCTGAGTGGATACCTCTCTTAATTTGTGGATGAATTGGTGGATCACACATGACTGTCTGCACTTAGAGGAGTGACTGATTTAATGGCAGCCTAGACTCTGGGTGCAGTTATTAATGCTTCATTAAGCTGGTGCAATGAAAATCATCTTGGGTTTCAAACGGACCGTGTTTATAAACCCTAGAGAGAAGCAGGTATTTACAGATTATGATTTATTTAATTTTAAAATATTCCTTCACCACAGGATGTATAAAACATGTTCTCAAAGTACCTCTTGTGCCCATGGACTCCAGAGGGAGCAGAGGATATCCACTCTAAGAGGCTGTCTATATACCTAGAGAGTACAAATTTAGGTGACTACTATTTCAAGTGTTTTGAACCAAGGACCATCACAAAGGCCAGGATGGTAAAACCCTGGATGAGATGTTCAGTTCCAGAGCTGGAATTTGATACTCTAACAGACTGAGGTGTTAATGCTTAGTGGCTCAAACATTGCTAAGATCACTGAAGGACTTTGCCCACTGTGGCAAACTGCTCACCTGCAAGCACCAAAACCTCCCCCTGCCCTCTGAATGTGCAGCTGTGACTTCCTGTGAGTATGAAAAGCTGCTCAGATCCCTGTATTCAGCCAACTGAGCAGCTCTGCTGATGCCACCCTTTGCTGTGACCACATCTCCCCGACTGCAGAGGCTCCCAGTGAGCACTGAATGCAGACACCTCAATGAATGCATCTTAATATGGAAATGAACCCTGTTCCAGGAGCGTGATACTTTCAGAGATGTTACAATGGGTATTATGCTTATAAATAGGCATCATTAATCCAACTGTTCTAACAGATGCTGCAAAAAATAGGGGCAAAACCTCTGCAGACTTCCGGAGAGAAATTCCACTGGAGCAGGCTGTTTGGAACATCTGTGATTTCTGTAATTATTGTCTGTTTTTCCTGCTCAGATGTGCCCATGCCCAGATAAAGCATTTCCAAAATGATAAACAGAGGAATAAAAGGCTGAAAAGACATTTGTTGTTAATTATTTGCATTTAAGGCGGGGTATAATTAGTTTTACAATTGCTAAGGCATTGACAGCAAGCAATTGCAGTCTTCAGTCCATCCATAAACAAGCTCCTCAGTTAGTAATTAGAAGAGACCACATGCCATGGATTACTGTAGCTGTGTAATGACATGGACTTTACCTTTGCTTTTTGCTTTGTGTATTTGTTTGAGGGTTTTTTCAGTGCTGTATGATTTCCTCCTCATCCATTCTAGTCGGTGCACCTGAGTTCAGAACATCCTTTATTGAAAATAAGAGGTCCACATTGATTGTAGCATTTAAAAGAGACCATTTGAGAAGACAGCTTAGGAAATTATAGAGATTCTTAAATTAGAATGCAGCCCATTCCCAATACAAAGGAAAAAGTCAACACAGCGCCAATTCTAGCAAGGTGACATTCCCCCAAACATCATTAGCTGCAAAGGCATGGATTTAAGTAAGAATCTTCTTAAGGACTTCTTTCTTAGGTTGCAGTGTGACATACATTTGTCTTGGAAAGGAAAATACACACTAATTTCCTATTCAAGGGAAAGAGTCTTCTGGAAAAATTGCTAGCAGTAGCAGTTTGGTTTCCAGAACTCTCCCAATGGTAAGGAGGTGTTGGCAGAAGTGGAAATGATGTTAAGATGAACTCACAGTGAATGACTGATAGTCAAAATACAGAGAATGACATTAGTAGCATTGTCAAAATACAGAGCAAGTCCATAACTCCACAGAAGGTAAAGGGTCCTCACTTGTATTTATTTCTTTTATCCCTGAAGAGCTGATAAAAAATGACAGAAATGCTAAATTTTCCTGATTTTGCTTGTCTGTGTGAATCACTGCCACAATCTTAGGGTCTAATTGCTGGAGAGCTGATGGCACAGTGTTGCCACCCTCACACAGACACAAACACGAATTCTTCCCCCACCTATACGCAGACATTATGTCATGTCATCTTTATAATACCTACATAATAAAGGAGAAGTGCCCTAGAAATATTCAATTATAAGTATGTCATTTTTATAGATCTGAAAGTTTTATTGTTTTAAAACTTTCACCTCCGCTCATGCAGATGCATTTTTTTAAATAAGTTTGGAAAAATGAATCACAAACCCATGAGAAATATATCTATTTATTAATGCCTCATGGCCTGCTGTCAAAAGACTGGTGTAGAAACAAGTTAATAGCCTATACATTCTGTTCTGGCAGATTACAGGTTTTTCTTACAAGCGGATTAACACAAAGGCACAATTATCCTTTCAATTGCATTTTTACATATAGCATAGCGTAATGTAGAGTTCATCCATGGAATTGCATATTTTTTGTGATGTGTTTAGTGAACCTGGAGATTACAAAGGAACTTGCTGAGATAGAAGGACATGGGTTAAAAAAAAAAGCAGCAAATTTGCAAAATACACAAATTGAAAAAGCTGGGAATGGATTTCATGTTTCTCAGTTTTTCATTCAGTGTATTAGAAAGTGCAACATCCTGTTTCCCCTCTGTAAGCACCTTTATGACCACTCCTATGAAAGTTCACTAATAAAACAGTTTATTTTATGGATGCATGTACTGGTTCTCCCGCCTTTTGTCTTCCATGTGTGGGTCAACTAATTATACACAGGGCACAGGCTCTTAATTCTCCCCAGTATGAGATGGGAACTTGGGGTTTTTTTCAGTTTTCAGGAATATAGTCATGCATTCTGCATGGAAAACCCCAAGTCCACAGAACAGTGAAATATAATTTTTGAATTGTATAGGAAAACTACTCTTTTTACACCCTGCTGGCGTATTTCTGCATGGAGAAATGTATCCCCAGCATCATGAAAGAGAATATTAGCTCCTTACCTCATGAGCCAGTCCTGCACTGAGGTGGCAAGGCATGTCAATGATCCATAATATATGATAAAATACTCTCTTACAATAAATAGTAAATGGTGGGCTTCTGTCTTGTGGCCAACAGGCTCTGTGAGAGCAGAGCAGATCTATCTCAACATGGAAAAGAATAAACTCTGCCCTATAATAATACTCAGCATACATCTGCAACTGATGCAAACCAGGACAGGCTTAGGAAAAGAAATCTGATTGCAGCATATTCCTGCCAGGATAGATGACAGAGCTGAGTTGGTGGGAATGAAAAACATGCAGTTCTGCTCTGAGTTTCAAGTGGAAGACGTCTCTTACTTCCCTGGAGCCGCTCTGGAGATGCAGCTGCCCCTACTGATGGAATCACAGCTGCCAGGGGCATGGTGGCTCCCATGGATTGATACAGGGTGTGCAGCCACCCTGCTCCCCTGATGGATCTGCTGTTTAAAGATGCATGACTGGAGACCAAAAATACTTGACATAACCTCCAGGCTAGAGCTGAGCAGGTAAAAGATGTTGCACGAGGGACATTCTTTTCTTTATGAAGAAAAGCTTTTTCTTCCCAGTTCCGCCCCCCCTTCCCCCCATTATTCTGGGAAGTGAAGAGAAGGGGTCAAAGAGTATTAACAAGAAACAGTATCTTCATCTACCTAATCAAATTCACTACACTAAAATATCTGTCACGTTTCCTACTGAATTGGTTGCTGTGCCGTTCAGAGGACTTTTCATGTCTTTTCACAGAATATTCTGAGTTAGAAGAGACCCACAAGGATCATTGAGTCCAATTCTTAAGTAAATGGCCCATCCAGGGACTGAACCCCCAGCATTGGTTAAAGCACCATGCTTTAACCAGCTGAGCTAATCTTAGGGTCAGGTTTTATCACCCTCCAGCTTCATGCTCAGCACTTCTCACATAGCCGATATTTTTTCTGGTACTGAGTTTGTCATTTGCACCTACAAGTTTCATTCCGTCCTTGGTTCCACTCATTGCTCACTGTCTGCCAAGTTGGAAATGGAAGACACGCAACCATTTTCCTTCTCACTTTTCTCTGCTGTTACTTTTCCTTGGGTTCCTGCCTCATGTGTGAGGAAGTTAATACCTTTTTTGGATGGTTTTCTTATTGTGTTTCACCTTTATACATCAAATCTCATAACATTTATGTTTTCATTGCCAATGTCCCATGTTGGGACTCTTGGCACTATGTCCTTACCCCTGCTATAAAACATTATCTATTCAAAGATATTTCAACACAATCAGGTCCCAGTTTCACCAGGACAAGGGATATTTACTTTGAGAACCCTAGCAGAGGAAATAACCACAATCAATCCATAGAACTTTCTACAAAACAGGAATTAGTGTTCCCTTTGACCAACAAAGAACAAGACACAAAATGCAAAGGTAACTGCTGGAGTAACCAAATCATCACAGGATAAAGGTTCCCAGTTATCCCAGTGCTCAAATGACCAAAACATCTGCACTGAAAAATAATTCAGAATGTAGTGCTTATCACCCTTCACCCACATCTAAAGGCTAAGTTCCTCACTGATTTTGAATCAAGTAACTAGAAATTCACTTGACTTTTGAATCAAGCAAGGGACTAGAAATGCTTGTAGCATGCAGTGCTTCATGGGAGGTGTATTTTGGTGCTGTGGTCATCCCTGTGGAATTACTGGGATGCAAAACAGTTATAATCAGGGACCAGTCAGCCCTGTGGCTGAAGAAAACACAGCTGGAATGGATGAAAACAAATCCTCCCCCATTCATCTGTCTAAACTAAGAACGTGTAATCGCAAACACTGAAAATCGTTATCTTATTCACCACAGCCCAAACACAGGATGTCACAATGACCAAGTGAGGATCTTCAGGATCCTCGGAGATCCTATAGAGATCCTATAGAGAACTGTGACCTCCCACAGAGGTTGCAAGAAAGGAGGTCTAGCCCAGATTCTCGAAGCTGAATTAAATACTTTTTAGTTGGTTCTTTTTTAAAAATTTCTGGAAAATCTCTATTTGGGGCAGAAGTAAGGGAAAACACTGTTATTTAAACAGTTATTTAAACAGATGGTTTTCCACTTTGGACTTCTTTCTGCCAAAAGAAGGGCTCAAATAGTGTGTGAAAGAGAAAAAAGAAGTCCTAGGTCAACATATCTCTCTGCTCTTGTTTCTCCGGCAGTCTATAGCCAACTTCTGCTGCTCACATTCAGATCTCTCTTTGTGAGCACAGATTAATCTCATAAATTGAAAGGCAGCTCACAGAACATATTGCCCACAAGACAGAAGCCCACCATATACTATTTATTGAAAGAGAGAAAGAATTATTTTTAATTTGTGGAACTCAACTAGGGAGAAGCGGATATAGCTCAGTTAGCAGAGACCGGTGCCTGCATATTAAAAATACATTAAGATCAATAAATGGATAACTGAAACATCTATTAAAACATTTCCACCTAATATAAAGACATGCATAGCTGTATAATTGAAATATATTTTCTGTCCATACTTCTATGAGATAAAGAATTTCAATGAAAATATACAGCACAGAATGATATTGCTCACTGTTAATTATCCAGCAAATAGGATTATTATTTTCTTTTTAAGTGATTTTTGTCTGAGTGTGCATTAGTACATGACTTCAGATTTGCATCTGGAGAATGCAAATCTCTATCAATCCACGGCCTGGGAAATAGATGGGAAAAGGGAGAACAGGCTCCACCAGGGCTTTCCCTCTTGGTTGGAACGACCTGTTCTTTCGGACTACCAAAAAAATGTTTTACTTTTTATTCTTCCTATCCTTGTCCTTATTTTCCCATCTTTGCCTCCATGATCCTTCTCATGTTTTACTCTCTGAGGCATTAAAGTTGTTAGCTTTTTCTTACTGTCCAGAAACTGGAGCACAGTATCACTTTTAAGCATATCATGAAGCAGATTTGTGATCAGTGCTGGCATAATCAGGAAAATAGAAGCATAAGGTTTCCTGAACTAAAAATAGAATCTTAAAAGATTAATCAGTCTTTTTACTATTTATAGTGCATAGAGACTAAGTGTAAAGGAAAATATTTAGTAAACTAACATTTTGGGGTATTTTAAATATGAATCAAAATGTAATGCAGGCTTTGAAAATGTCTTCTGTCCTTGGAACTGGGCTCATACAGAGACACATTTCTTATGTACAATCTTTAGACCCCAGCTCTGCTTCTAAGCTTTGTGATGGGATCCTGCTCAAGGTTCAGTATGAACCACAGAATAACTTCCAAAAAAGTCAAGTTTAATACCAAAAAGACACAGTTTTCTATACTTTTTGCAAGCATCACTTATCTTCAGGGATGGCTCTCTATTTTGAGGAAACTGGTGGGATACCCTGTGGAAAAAAAAGGACCAAGAGAAGGGTACACAGCTTTGGGGAATTTTGATACAACAAACTCCCTAATTTCCTTTTCTTTGCAGTCAAAAAGTGTGGTAAAATACAGTGCAGCTTACCAGCAGCTGTCAGTTTTTCACTATATCTCTGCAGAAAGCATGAGGATTAAGGCTGAGAGGGCTACATTTAGATCTACACCAAAAACATCACCAGAGGTGCAGGACACGAGAGGCAACACTCAGGAGGACTGATCATTGCACAAAAAAATTAGCAACAAGAGACCTGAGGTGAGTGGTTAAAGGGAATCCTTCCTGGCTCTGGATGCCCTGGGGAAGCTCTGCAAAGCTGCTCCCCGGCATTTGGAGAAAAGCCACCTTAGAGGGAAGTCCCTTTCCAAACAGCAGTGCTGCCACCAAGCCATCATGAGCTGCCTGCTGGGAGGGAAAATCATGGCTGTTCTGTTGACTTTGGTGGCCAAAGTGAAAGGAAAAAAAGCAAGAAAAAAGAAATCAATTTGGCTTTGGGAAGATTTTGATGAGTCAGAGATGTGCTTGCTGCAGAGACGCTGGGATTGAGTCGAGAATACCCTGTCCTTGAAAAGTAATTGGCTAAAGCTCAGACTTTTAAAATATTTTGGCATTGCTGCACTTCACATTGCAACATCCTGCTCCCTGAGGAGCTTCAGCCCTCGGTGAGATGATGTAAACCACATACATTTTAACTGCATGGGGAAAAGCTCCTGAGGTACCGTACAGCAAAACCACGCCATGCCCACAGAGCAGAACTCCTGGACAGGGGGTCTGACACCAGCTGTGCACCTAGGCCGATGGTCACAGGCTTGTTGGTACCTAAATCCTCACTTTTCTCCAGAAAGGGGATGAGAAAATATTCAAGACCACACCTAAGTGTCACCAGTGTCTGATGGGTATTGAGTTACATTGATCCTCAGCTGGAGTCAAATGCAATCCTAATGCTGGGGTCTGCTCAGCAAGGTGACCTCCCAAACTGCCACACTGAAGTGCCTTCAGCGTGCTCTAGAAGGGAGAAAAAAATCATTCACGCACACAGGTAAAGAAGATTTTCTTGTGGTTTGATGTTATTTTAGCTTGGGATAGGAGAAGAGCTGGCATTAGCCCACGATGCAGTGAGCTGTGGCGAGTACTCAGAAAATGATGTTAATGCAGCAAACTCTGCACTTGCAATTAAACCTCATCAACAGCAAGTTAATGCTGTAGCCTCAGTCAATTAGCTGCACAACCAAAGCCACTGTAACTTTGCCTGGAGCGCAAGCCAGCAGAGCTCTGCCGGCTCAGGAGAGCAGGGTTAAAGGATGCCAGTGTCTGTGAGTATTGCTCAGCACTTCCTTAATAACTTTCCTTTAGGAAATCTCAGTCCCAGGTAAAATCCCAAGTCTCTGCTCACCAGTGTCCTGTTGCTTTTGGAGGGAGCCACCAACACTCAGAATCCCTAAAATTCAGACAAAAACTGTCACAGCCTGAATACGGATTTCAGCAACACTATTTTTTTCTTTTTTTTTCAGAGAAAAATAGCCTTTTAGGCTAGCACATAATTTTGTTCTTTTTTTTTTTCTCCTCCAAGAGAAAAACAAACAGACAGAAACCAAAAGGTCTGGCAATTTATATTGTGGGAATCATAAAACTGAATATGTTTTCAGGCTTTGTGGTCATAAACTGGGTTTAGAAAAAGAGATATATTTGCTTCTTTTTTTTTTTCCTTTTAAAATTAATTTTTCTCTCACTGAAAATGACTGCTAACATGCAGGCTTTGGGGAGTTTTTATTAATTTGGAATTTCAGCTTTCTGGTGCAACAGAATTTTTACCACTTTATAAGCTGCAACTACATCATTGCTGCCATTTATGTCCAGGGTCACCACTCTACTCCTTGATAAATAGGGACATGTAGAAGTCCTGTTAATGAATTTAGATTTATGAGCAGGTTTGAGTGACAGATGCTTGCATGCCATGAATACAAGAGCAGTGAGTTTCTAAATACGACAGACTGCATTAGGCATATGGATTTATACTGCATAAGAGCTACACAGCCACCAGAGACCTCCCAAAGTAGAGGAGCATGTAATGTAAAGTTAGAAATGGAAGTCTGTCTCACAGAAGCACACAGCCTGAAAGAACCTCAGCCACATCAGCTCTTTGATGCTGCAAGTAATCACAGTAAGGATATCAGAATCTATCTTTAAGCTATTTAGGCTTTTCCCTAGAACACTGTAGGAAGTTGTCTATAGAAAATTTACATCCATTTCTTTTTTTGTGGGAATATTTACTGTTAACTGAAATAACTTGTCTCCCTCCATGTTTACCTACTGAGATGTAAACTGACAGCAGTGCATGCCAGACATGCTCATCAAGGCTAAACCTTGATTTTTTGATACATTGCTTTCATGTCCCACTAAAAGACAGACTGCCCTCAGAAAGCAAGAGATGGCAGCTCATGGAAAAAAGATGCTAAAAGAAACAGGTTGGGACAGGGTGGGAGATGAATAATTAGTGGGAGGATAATGAGGGGGACAGGTTTCAAACAAACCTCCAGTCAACACAGGGTGGAGAAACACCCTCATGTCTCTTCCATGTTTCTGCTGGGGAGGTATTTGGCCAACTCTGCCTTTCAGAGCTCACTTTAAGCTATAACATAGTGATGAGAACAGTGGTCACCACTGGAAAGGTGAATTACCTTTTTCCTAACAGGCAGACATCTGGGACTGACAGCTTTGGGGAATAAACCAGATTTTGAAGATGTGTTGCTGCATTTCCTTATGTGGCTCAGTTAAATGCTCAACAGTATGAAAAAACAGGGTAAAAGCTTTTTACCCTGGTTGGTGTCTCAGTGATGAGATATTTCTCCCTGTGTATTCACTACCTTTCTTTTAAATAAGCTAGTAAGGCCTCTCCCCCCTTCTCATCTTGGGAGATCATTCCAGAAGTAAATGGAAGTCACTGCTAGAGGGTTTTACTTTAGATTCTGGCTCTATTTCTCTTGGCACAATTTCATCCCCTGAAGTCAGTGTGGAGAAAAGGATTAATGCATTTTTTTAAGGGCAGAAAGGACCCCAGTGACTGTCTAGCATGACATGCCTAACACGAGTCATGGGTCTTCACACTACTCATTTTGATCTAAGAACCATAATGTTTTTTTAATGGGGTTTTTTTGTTGTTGTTGGTTGGTTTTGGTTTTTGTTTGTTTGTTTGTGGGTTTGGGTTTTTTTGGTTTTGTTTGTTTGTTTTTGCTGTTGTTGTTGGGGGGATGTTCTTTTAAGGAGAAATAAATTCAATGTTGAATTTAAAACTTCCAACGATGGGAAATCTACTGCAGCCTTTAGCAAGTTGTTCCAGAGGTTAGTTTGCTCACTATTCAAATTCACACTTCGTTTTTAGCTGGAATTTGTTTTGTTTGAACTACCAGTCATTGTTTCACCTTAGTTTGTTACACTGCGGAGCCTTATCAAATTTATTCCTTCTGCCCTTTCCCTTCCCCCCATGCATATATTTAGACTGCAATCAGGTCATTCTCTAAGCCTTCTTTGATGGCTAAATAGAGTTTCTTGAGTTTTTCACAACAAGGCACGTTTCCCAAGCCTGTAAGCATTCATGTGGTTCTTCTCTGAATCCCTTCCAATTCATCAATATCCATCTGAAGTGTAGACACCAGAACCAAACAGTATTCCGGCAGCAATCTCACCAGTGCCAAATGCAGAGTTAATTTAACCTCACTACCCCTGCTGAGTTCTCTCACATTTAAATGCTCAAAGGTTACACTGCTTTTTGAACCATGCTCAGAAAGCATGAAGACTATGGCCCCCATGACTTCTTTTCTGCCACTGCCTTCAGAAGTCATCCATGCTATGTGCATAACCTATATTTTTATTTTCCAGACATGTAAACTTCGATTTGGCTCAACTGAAACACATGCTATTTGCTTGATATCTTCAAACAGCCAGATCACTCAGCAATCTGTTCCCTTCCATGCTCCCCCAAGCTCATGTTATTTATAGACTTAATCCATAATTACATTCTGGTTTTTATTTCCAAGTTGTGGATATATTTGTTGAACAGTGTTTTTCTGAGCAGATTCTTGTGGGAAACATAGACATTTGAAAAAAGTTCTCTTTTTGTAATTAGATTTTGAGAAGCATTGTTTAACAAGGTCTCCATGCATTCAATATGTGCCCCATTGATTTTATATCACTCTAGCTTACAAATAAATACACCACGTGAGTATCATTCGAAATGTCTGAGAGAAAGTCTATTATATCAACAATATTACACTGATAAAATAGATGTGAGCTTTTATTTTAAATAATAAAAACAGTTAAACAATACCCTTTTCATAAAAATGGGATGATTGGCATTTGCTATTCCCCCTTCATTAACTCTTATTACTGCAGTTATGTATCACACATGCCATTACTTTGTCAAGAGCTGATGGTGGGCTGACAAACTTGTAATTACCTAAATCAGCCTGTTGTCTTTTTTAAAGTATTGCTATTGTCATGATTTTACTCAAGTTCTCTGGGATATTCTCTGCCTTCCTAGAATCAATCAATATTGATTGTCGTTGATGGCTACTTTTCTTAGCTGTAAGCTCCCTGTATCTGCTGATTTCAAAGGTCCTCTTTGACACCATCCTAGATTGTAGTTGCAATGATTTCTTCATCATGATCATCATCTGTCATGGTTTAACCCCAGCCAAAACACAGCCCCGTACCAGCCACTGTGAAGAAAATTAATTCAGCCCTAACCAAAACCAGCACACATCTGATGTTGATATTCGTTGACTCTGAAATCTGGGACAGAAAACTTTGCTTTAGTTATATGGAGAAAACTTAATTTCAGTAATTTTGAGAATTCACAGCAATTTAAGTATGCTATTATGTTTCTCATGATTTTGACATGGTTAAACAAAAACAAAAATGGTGTTATCTTTACATCTGCTGACTACAAATTCCTACATGTGTCTCTTTGGTTCCATTTAACTTGTATATGCATTTGTATACATGTAAATTCAAATTTTGCTACTATCTTTTTCATTCAGAGTAGAGTTGGGTGGTTTTTTAAGCAACATAGTGTTTTCCTCAAAGTATGTGATTGTGACATTTTGGCATTTAGTGTTTGTTTAGTTCATAAACAAGTCCCAATTATTTTTTACATTTTTCCATTTATTATATTTTATCCTTGTAAATTTAGCTCATAATTGTTTCTGTCTCTGAGAATCTGACCTTTTTAAAGCTCAGGGTATAAATATAAATTATTCTGAATTTATTCTGTTTGCATTGAAGACAAGATCATGCACATCTTACTCATGGTATCCAGATCTGTTTCTCTTTGACTGTGAATAGTACAACATAATACAGAATTCTCCAGTGTTGAATGCAATAAAATTGTTTGCACTACAAATGATATTTTAGTACTATCAGTGTAAAACTTTGACCATGCCATTCTCCCCCTAACAATTTTTACCCCTCATGCCTTAATCTTTAAGGAAGTGTGTACTTTCTCCTATTGTGCTTGGGTGATTAGTAGTTGATAGCAACAAACGTCTGTCTTTGATAATTTTAATATGACCTGTAAAGAAGATTATTCTCAAAGCTGTCAATGACACATATTATGGCATTCCTGAGAAAGTAAATTTTTCCAAATTGAGCCTTTCTAAATTTGTTATAATGATTTTCCTAATTTCAGCATGTAAACAGTCTTATTAATGCCTATCAAAACAGATTTGGATTCATAAACGAAAACTTACAATTGTTTGTTATCACAGTTCTCAGACTGCAGTATGAATAATTACACAATCCAGTCTTTTGAATTCTCTTTGTGTTCAATTTACTTTTTTCTTAATATCTTAATTTTTTGCTAAAACAATCCATCTTTGATTTTGTCCCTCCTTCCTATGCTGTTTCTCCTCTCTGTTCTTGATCAGCCTCGACACTGTGATAACTTATAGAAGATTGTTTCCCCATTTACTGATGGAAGGACATGCTGCAAAAATGACTGCTGCTACCAAAACAATACAGTGCAAGTTTTACAGAACTCCTTGCCCGGACACTGATCCCTTTCTAAAATCTTCAACCTCCTGTTTTCTTTCTTTTGAAACCCAGGAAGAAGACTCATCCTCTTCATTCTGTGGTACCACTACTGCCACATCTACGAGTCACCTAAAACACACAGTACTGTGCAAAAGAAGCACCCAAATGGACAATACTCAGGGTTTGTCCATTGGCTTTGAAGCCTGAGTAGTTCTGCTTCAGTCATCAGCTCTGGGACCTTCATACTCCAACAAGGGTAAGTCTTTCCTGTCTCATCTAGGAAAAATTCCTAAAAGAGATTGACTGGGATTTATATTTATATTCATATTATTTATATTTATATTTTCATTTTTAGATTATTTATATTTTATTTACATTTACATTTACATTTACATTTATATTTATATTTATATTTATATTTATATTTATATTTATATTTATATTTATATTTATTTCTATTTATATATAAACTTGCCTATATGTCAACTTAGGTTGATTAGGCCTTCTCTGAAGGGCTCCTAGATATTCTCCACTCAAGTCTACTCACCGGAAAACTGCAACATCTTTGAGAAAAGAGGAAGGCAGGAGCAGTAAGGGGACCATGAAGACACACAACACACAAGGAAAGCAGTGTGAGGAAAATTTCAAGCCACTTGGATTTGAGCAATAATGGGACTGCCACTGAAGGCAGCCCAGAATCAATAGCAAATTTCCTTTTTAATTCCTAGCACTATCTGCCCTGAAATGTGTCTTTTGATGTTTGTTTCAGTATTCTCAGTAGATTTGGCCTATTCTTAGGTTGTTAACTTCAAATTGGTATTTAATCCATTTTAAAATCCATTTCTACCCATGTTAACTTACCCATCAACTATTCCGTTTTGAATGAATCTTGCAAGTAAAATGAGACAGAAAGAAATAAGAAATACTAATGGTACATTGTTGCAGTCCCTTCTGCTTTTTATTAGCATCTAGAAAGAAAAATTTTTATCTCTACAATTTTTCACCTGTAATTTCTTTTTTGTATTTGAGTATCTGAGATTTTTCTAAAGACTAAAAAATATCAAGAGATACTGAATGATAGTGAATGGCACAATTTTTTTTCTTACACACATTAGCAGTAGGACAGTGTATGTGCATGGGGCTATGATGAAGTATGTATGCAAAAGGAGGACGCACGCCTTAATGTAGTGTATTCTTTATTCACTGGTATACCTTATATGAGAGAAAAAGTTATTTACATGCATGCAAACAGAAATGTGTGTGCACAAATCTGTGATGGGACCATCTTATATAGATGGGAAAAAAAAAATCAAACTAACAACCTTAAGATCTAGAAACACAATACTCAATAGCAAAAGCCAGACACTGAATTCAGCAGTATAAGAACAGGTAATACCAGAATAAATCTCATACACATTGTCTGTGGGTTACATAAATGTGTGAAAGAGAATGCATTTCTGTATGAGTTCAGATTTCCTCATACAAAGGCTTGAGGATTAATTAGAATATTAAGAAATACTAGAATTCTGTCCTAGAGATTTGCAGGAAAAAGATTTTTTTTCTAAATATCATTAGACAAGGAGTCAGGCTGATGTCCTAATAAGATTGGGATGACTACAGTGAATTGATGTCTTTTTAACTGCATAAAGAAGGAGGAGTGATGGCTAGAGGTAGTACTTACCCTCACTAAAAATTGGGAATTATACAATGCATTTTATTCCCTGAAGTTGGAGAGGAAACAGATTTTTTGCTGTAAGCTTGGTTGAAAAAAAAACCTTTACACTTTTGCTGCACTTTGTTGAATGAAATGCAGCTGTAATTAGGTCAAATAAAGTAAAATGTGAGAGAGGACCAAACTGTCTACATTGTTCAAGTCAATCTGTTTCCCCAGGCTAATCCTGTATTTGTGCTTCACAATTTTGGAGTTTGCTCTTACAGTTGTGGCAATCAGCCAGCCATCGAGTGCCAGGCACCATTTTGCAAACTTGAGTCTCTTGATATCAGAAGTGCCCCTGAGACCCCCAAAGTTGTTTGTAAGAGGAAACACTGACCCCCTCCTAGTTCATATCTGCTCATTCTGCAATTTGTGTAACTTCTGAGTTGATGAATGTGCTTTCTGTGATGTGCAATGATATTTCCATTTTAGTTTTCTTATTTTTTCCAGGCTAAGGTACTTTTATTAATGCAGTAGCATTAGCAGCATCCTCTCCTTAGGATAGTAGGTAGAGGTATAGTATAGAGGTATAGCAGAGGTATAGAGGCACATATGGATAATTAGTGTTTCTCTATGAAAAATAGGTATAGAAGGTGTGACTTTGAATCAAGTGGACAAAATTGCTTGATGGTTTTCCCATCTTGGACTCATTTTTCACCTTTGCTCTAAAATCCTTGTTCCACCACGTTTTCTTGCATGTATCAGTGAAATTACTTGTTCCATGAGAACTTTGAATGAGTCTCAATTGCAAGATTAAAATCCTAATCTGAGTTCCTAGTAAACTACAGAATTTGAAGACCTCTAGTGTAGAACTAGAGGTTTTGATACATCATACCATGAAGTCACAAACCTAGAGAGTCGTTGGATTGTGGATTCAAGTTTTTGTGTGGTTTCTGCACCATGAGGTCCAGTGTCTGCCTCGGTGCTGTTCAGTCAGGCAGCTCCTAAACTTCATAATCTTAAATAGGCAAGGTCAGCTAAAAGGTTATTGCCTTTGCCACTTTACAGAATTAAGGTTCTAAAGATTTTAAATGAGTTGCTGAGCATCTTCAAGCCGTCTATGTAAGACTCAGGATCTGAGCACTGACCTGTTACCCTTAGTTGCAAAAGTGTTTATAAAAGCCTCTTTAGTGACCATCCTGGAAACTAACTGACTGAGAGGTGATTGACCATAAAAATGCCCATTAAGGTATGTGACCGACAGCTCACTCAACCATGAACTGCAAAAGTGTTTCGGGTGGCCCCGGCCTCTGCTCTGATGGTTCTTCACTGCTGACTCTCATTCCATCTTCTGTGTTGTTTGCTGCCTCTCATTCACATTTCACTAAAGCAAATCAACCTCTGCTTTACTGCAGCTATCCTTCTGCAGGGGCCTGAGTTTTTAAATGAGAATTCAGACTATCAAATCACAGCTGGAGGCACAGGGAAAGGGGAGAAGGTACCCCAGTCTGTACAGCTGTCGAAGAGATGCCCCTGGGGTTGATCATCTCTTCACAATCCCTAACACCACACATTGCATGAAGCAGGGAAGGCAGGGAGGTCAGAGGAAGGAAAGACACTTCTACTGAATGATGAGAGGACACTGTAGCAGCAGGACAAGACTCCAGAATAATAATAATTTTTAAAAAGAGTAAGCTAAAAGAAGGCAGGCAGGCAGGCTCAAGAATTGTTTACTGTCCAGGAAGTGAGAGGATTTTTTTATGCAGCAGAGCAGAACAGGCTGACTAAATTATAACCTTAGCCCCCAGCAGCAATCAAAGAACTAAAGAGGAAAAAATGAACTCAGGGGGAAAGGAAGGAATGTAAAAGAAATAGAAATTCATAAAGAGCCTTTATCAACATGGGAGAGAAAGTACAGAACTTGAGGAGTGAAATAAGAAGACAGAAACAAGTTAGAGGAAAATGAGAAATGGATCAAAAAGTGAAGAGTCCTGGATACATTCAAATGAAGGGTATTTTTGTAAAAATTCTCAAAAATATTCACAATGTGCACAATATAAGGCTGTGCTGGTCATATGAACTGGAATCACAAAGGAGAAATTACTACTGAAATCTTTTATTTTACATGTGGTGCTTATTTAAGCAACATCACCTTCACAACAATCAGCTCTTTGGAAATTCAATAAGAGTCTTCCATACCCAGTGTAGGATTTATCTAGACCAATACCTTTTGGTAAATAAAACAGAAAAAAATTGAAAGAGGAGAAAACATTCAACAGAAACAAAAAACCCAGACACTTGCAAAATTCATGTAAAATTCCTTTCTCAGCCAACTAGTTAAAAAGAGTCCTGGAGTTTAATATCAGCTTAAACTGATCCTTTACCAAATGACTCTGTATGCACACACTGTGAAAGATACCTTAAGAAAAGCTTTCAAGGAAAAGGTCTATACTAAGTTCCTACTCAACCCCACATTATAAATGGTTCAGTAATAGCAAAAATAACCCATAATAAGGAGCAATTATCTAAAATGTTTCTGAAAGGATGTGGTGAGCTTACTGAAATACATACTCTTACTGACACAATAAATCATTGATTGTAATGGTCTCTTTGGCCTTAAAATCCTCGAGAGGTATCTAAACAGTTACATGCATGATATGAACTGAATGGAGGGTGGAGACTGTGTCTGGCAGATACTTGCTTCTATCAGGAAGCTGGATAGTTTTTTAACCCATTTTTATGAAGTTCTGTCTCTTTTATGATTGCTAGATTCAGATCATAATAAAGTCCTGCTAATTATACTAACTGGCTATAGCAAACTATTGCTTTGTAGCACTACTGCTACCATGAAAAAGAAAATTCAAATACAGCAAAGCATGTGCTCTTTACCTAACTCTGTGCTCTTTCACTATATTTTCTTTAAAAAGGAAGGGACATGTTCCTCTAAGGAAGTCCCACAAAGTAGATTCCATCTTGAGAAGCTATGAAATGACATCTTTCCTTTCCCAAGGAGAATGTTCTTGGACTCTCCCTCACAGTTCTGCTTCTGCACACCCAGAGACTGAACCAGAAAATGCCAAATATTGCAAGTAGATCTCTATACAGAGGGTATGTGCCCAGGGGCAAACTAACCCCTGATGTAGCTAACGAGGTGAGCTCCCTTCTGGGATCTCCACCCCACCTCCAGGACAACTAGTGACCCCGGAAGAATCCACACCGTTTTTTACATAAGACTCCAATGGTGAAAGAAGTGAATGGGATGAAGGGACACTATGTAATTTTATTTATTTTTCACACCATAAAAAAATGACCCGGTGCAGATTCCTTCTGGATGCATGTACAAGATTGATAAAGCATCAGTTAAAAAGGCACAGCACTGACTAAGAACCAGCTCGAATGAATTCCTCCACACCTGCAAAATCAAATTCAACCTCCTCCAACTCCTGGCCTCCAGCAAAAGCCTGAATGAGCAGATAAGGTTTACAATATGTCAAGGAGCTTAAAAAATAACTTTGTCAGATCAATAGAATGAGAAAGAAAATCCCAGGACTGAAGTCACCTACTTGGAAGGATTAGTGCACGCAGTGGAACCATGACAGAAAGTCCTGGGGAGGATATTGAGCTCTTTCCCTGTACCTCACGGGACCTGTAGCTGAAATGCCTCAAACACCTTTGTAAATGAAGCATCCTGAGAATAATGCATTTTATAGGATGCACTTCCAGTGCTTCTGGGAAAAGGAAATGATATATTTGGGGCTCACGAGAGTAAAACAATTTGTGGAGATGCAGCAAGTGGTGGAGACACACCCCAGAGGAAAAAGGCTGGAGGGTCTACACTCAGGGTAAAAGTTTCCTGATTTAACTATGTAAGATCTTGAAGTTTAAATGTTCTGAAAAAAAGATTTTATTTTCTCAACTTTGCAGGCACATTTTCTGACATGAATGTAATATTTAAGTGAAAACTGAGGATTTAGTTTAAAATGACCTTTCTCTTCAGTTTTTATAGAAAACGTTTGATCAGCTATATGAGTACTATAGAGCACTTGAAATACAAATAAAAAGGGCAAGGGCTTATGCTTCAGCTCCAGATCCCAGCAGGACTGATACAAAAAAATACAGGAAATATCTCCACTGCTGGGAAAGTCAATAGTAAAGATGCAGACTTCAAAAGAAATCAATAGTATGACAACACCGCTGCAGAACGGACCTGACTTTTAGAAGTGATATCTCTTTGCCTGCTGACATACACAGTATTTTTAATCTAATGATTTCAGCTACCAGGAGTCATGTGTCTCAAAATCATGACACAAGTTTAAAAGGAGAAAAGTTAAAGAAAAATATGTTTTGCACTTTGACATTTCAGGGGGTTTTTGGGTATTGGTGGGTTTTGTTTTGTTTTAGATTTTTAAAGAAAGAATGTGCCTTGTAGCTTTTTGCTCACAGCTCACATGTTCACTTTTTTATGTGACTATGAGGGGTCAAAATCAACTTTTCTTTTTAATGAAAGTTGATGTTAGTCATAACAATATTTCAGAGATGACTGTTAAGAAAAATAACAAAATCACTGAAGTGAAATACGTTACGTTTGCAATACTGAATATCTATTACTCCATTCTTTCCTCTTTTACTATTGTCCATTAGACTACAAATTCAGGACATTCAATCAAAAAGGCATATATGAAACAGTAGTGTTCAACCTTGGAAATTGTTTTCATTAGACTATAACAGGTTATAAGGCTATTTAACCTATTATTTATTCTGCTGCAGTTAGCCTTTTTTTGAAGGAGAAGTAAATGGCTCTCCTAAGCGCAGCAGTCACCTACAAAATGATCACTGTAGAGCAGATCAGTTTGCAGCACTATATGTTTGTTGTTGAGGATGCTGTGGGATTGGTGGCCTGTGCTTTGCACCAGTCACTGCTGAGAGCTGATGGGTTTGCCCCCCTCAAACGGGCCAGGAAAACATTTCTGTGATGGTCTGATGTATTGCTGGGCAAGAACAATGGAGGAGAATCAGGTCAGTGTGCATTACCTTCCTTCATTTCCTGTGGTTAAATTCACTGTCTAGTACCTATAGCCAAATCCTGCCCTCCAGAAAAGATTGGAAATGACACAGATCGTTTCTGGTTCCTGGAACTGACACCTGGTGGCAAATGAAGGATGGAGAAATGCTGACACGCAGGAGAGGGTTCTGCAAAGAGGCTGTGAGAGGCAGTTAAGACAAACCTCAGTAAGGAGTCCTGCAGGGATGGTGGGATGTCCTGTGTGGCCATAAGTGTGGGTTCACTCCAGGGAAGGAGGACACCTGGTAGAGACCGGGGGCACGGCGTCCTGACTGTGGGCTGACTTTTCCATCCCTCAGCTGGGCAAGTGGCCTGAAGCCACAAAGGCTGGGATGGCTCCAGTATGAGCTGATTATGAGATTTCATCTCTACAAACCTCAACATCCTCCTGCTCTCTGAATGTTTCTTTCTGGGTACACAAAAAGCTTGGCATAGCTATATCCGTCTCAAGCTACCATAATGGCCTAGAGGAATATCACATCCTGCCTGCTCTGAAAACTGACTGACTGAACTATGCTTAGATAAAATATTTAAAACCTGTAGTGATCCTTCCTGTTAGACATTTCCTCTCTAAAGTTAGCCTGGGTGCCTCTCTCATCAATCTAAGCCCACAAGTCCTCATGCTCTCCGCAGCAGACACAGCAATCAAAATCTGTGCATCTCTCAGATGTCCCTCAAGACTTGTGTCTTAACCATTTTCTCATTTCCATGCTTCTTCTGAAGCCACTAACAAAAAAAACCCCACCAAATGTCAGGGACTATCAGCCTGGGCTACCCTCACAGAGACCTGTGGGGTCAGTGGGTTGAACTGGGCAGAGGCCCAAAGACTTACTTTCATGGATGGGATGCATTTCCTGGTGACTGATTGCTTCCTCAATAAATTAGGCAAACACTTCTCCACTGAATCCAGTGACTGATTGAGGAGCCCTTAAAACAGTAAATCCAATCCTCTGTCATTTTTCTGGGCAGTAATGGTACTGCTGTAGTCACAGAAAAATATAGAGCTGCCCTTTGCATTGATGACATCCTCCTTTGAAGCAGAAGTTACAGTTGCTAAAGCAGCACTTTTGTGGACACAGTAAAAAATCATTAGTCTTGGCTTCTTCTCAGTCATTATTACCGCTGAGGACATCAAGCCAGGCTTGAGGGATGTGCACAGTCAAGAGTTCAGCAGACCGTGGAGGTCATACATGAATTATGTTGCATTTCCTGAGGGCTTTTAAGTGTAAACCTTTTGTGTTCCTCAAAAAATGCAAAGGGTCGATTATTTATGTGTAGGTTCCCAAGTATTTTCATTTTTGTGTTGTCAGGCACATTAGAAACTAAAAATATCTGTGGAAATCCCACAGTTAAACAAAAAACTAAGCACCATCTTGGCAGCAAAGAAATGTAAGTAACCACCAGAGATAGGTGAAAAATCATCATGTTACCACATCAAACAGGTTAAAAAGTGTATTAAACAATCTCAGGAAGCATGCATTTCCCCATCATAACCTTCAAGTTATAGGTTTAAACAACTTAATTGAGTAGTGTAAGAGAAGAATAACAGAAAATGTATCCCAAAGGTCCTCTCTTCTCTAATAATTTCACTTCCTCTTGACTCCTATGGTCTTCATTGTTTCTTCTAATAGTCCCCTACCTCTGTGTCTGCTTTGACTCAGGTTGCACAAAGATTTTTCAAATTCTAATAAAGCGATGTAGTTTGTCAGAACTGCACTGCACTCATATGAAAATACATAAAATTGTATTAATAATGATACAGTACCCTCATGTTCCCTTCAAGGACCAATTTTCAGACCCTAACCAAAAGCAGAATCCTTTTGTGTCAGGCACTGCACAGATATATCAGAAAATATGGACCCCTTTGCAAAACTTTAAATGTCCACGGAGAGACACACGATCTGGCACCTCTACCTTCAGGAGATAATTATTTTACCTCATAAAAAGGCACAGAAGTGTCTTTATATTTAAAAAAAAAAAAAAAATCAAAGGGAAATACAATTCAAGAGTAGAACAATTTTCTATTATTCCTATGGCTAGCAAAAAGCTGAATGACTTTGAGTGCAGCTGGGTTCTCACGAGAGCCACCACTCTATGTGATTGACAGGGAAAATTATATCCTTTAACTCACCTTTCCCTCGGAGAGGGAATTCAGGAGGATGAGAGGATGGAGGAGGAGAGCAGGTACCAAGCACATCGTGACCCTGCAGTGTCCAGCTGAGCATGGGCCAGCATGACCTGATGGGACTCCATCCCATGTCTGTGTTCCCACACACGCTCAGCCGAAGCCTGCCCCCTGAGATGGATAATTACTGCTCTGACAGCAAACCTGTAGGTGTCTGATGGAACACAGGCTCAGCTGATGTCACCAGTGCTGAGCACAGCAGGCAGAAGTCACTCACTTCCCTCCGTCCCTACTGATTGGAGGTGGATTCAAACCAGGACCTACAAGTAAGGCGAAAGGAGCCTGAAGCCTTTAAGAAGTTCCATTCCTGAGAGCCTTGATTAATTAACCTCTAAGCTCTGCTAATTGCTCTTCTGCAAGCATCAGTGAGGTTGAATGAGGCAGGGTTTATAAGTTCTGTCCCTAAGCCCTTGTGCTCATGTAAACACTACTCTCTTTCTTCCTGGTTGTGGTTTTATCAAAAAAAATGCCCACAGCTGGCACCAAAGTGATGTTCTGTTCATCTCCAAATTCAAAGCTACAATGTGAAAGGCCTGCATCAAGGTGGACTCAGGCAGTCTGCTGTAATAGATGGTCAGATCCCAGAATCAAACAGAATTCAAGGCACTCCTTAGAGAGGCAGGAAAATCAGTGGTTGGGGAAGTCACAGAAGAAATGGTCTTAGTAGTTTGAGAAGCATGGATGTTCCCTCAAGGCAATATCCCTTCTGCTGATATTAGCAGGCATGATTCTCTCTGGAAACACGAATAAAACTATGTTTGTCTCTCATGAGAACCCATCTGCCCTCACTTAGTTCATACTGACAACAGACTTTGAAATGCCTGAGAATGGATATCAAGCTATTAGCTGGTATAGGTGGGGAAACTGAGGCACAAAGAACTCAAAAACTTTTTTTCTGAATCCAAAAACAGTCTGTAGATTTCCTCCTATGTCTAAAAGTTCCAAGATGCACAGAACAAATACTACTACTACTGGAGACTAATTCAAATGTGGAAATTGTTCTGCTAATTACACCTCTTGTCTTTGAATTTTTGTCTGGGCATACCAGCCTTCACTCCCTGGTTGAAATAGTTGCCTTCTGTTGTTATGTGCTGCCTTTTCATTTCTGGCAATTCCCTGCTTGTTTTTTAATGGAGGGTTAACTCATGAACCTGAAATGAATAGAGTGTTAAGTGGGTCAGCCCTCTTCTCTGGCAGTAATTTATAATATATTGCCTGGTCACTGCAGCTTGGTGCTCGCTGAGGGTCTGACCCCCATCATCTGGAGTGAGTGTTTCATATTCTCAAGCAGTTGCAGCTCCAACAAAATACCCCTCAATCCACTCAGCAATGCTGATCTGTGGGGACAGAAGTCACAGTACAAATGTCAGGGACTGAATAATAATCGATAGCTCTGTGGTGAATTTCCACAAAGAAATAATGTCAGATATTTTTAGTAATTACAACTAAATCTCAGTTCCTACTACATACATAGATGAAATACATCTGTTTGCACTACGATGTGAAGTTAATCTCATCATTAATAATTCTTCTCCTATTTATCTTAATATTGTTAATTACATGGGACTTGCTGGGTATGAGTACAAAAGCGTATGTAATTTGTCTTTTTTCCAAGAATTTCCAGTGCAATTTACCATTAATTACTTGCTGCTTAATACAACAACCTCCCCCAAAGAATAATTCCAGCATTATTATGGCATCTTAGAACAGTTGCTAAGGCTTTTTATTCTGCATAATATGTCATTACCAAGAAGGGTGAAAAAAACCCTACAGCCATTCTTACATTCTAAATGGTATGCTAATAGACAGCAAAATTTGGATAATTTAACAAGATAAAGGCTGTCCTTGAACTTTACTTATTAATGATAGATCCAATCTTAATTTTAATGATTTATGAGCATGCTTATATAGCATATTCTCTAGCATGGGCCTTTTCCAGTCCTTTGGACAGATTTTCTTTGGCTTTAATGTCCTTTTAATAGGCACTTTACGACCTGAGTGTTAAAAAGGAACATGTTCTGGCCAGAAGCTGCTTTGTATTGCATAGAGCACTTAGCAAATTTCTGGAGGGAGTAGTCCAGCTCTAATGTGGAGAAAGTTGTGTAATGTAAATAGTGCTCAACTTTGATGTCTTTATAGAAGACTCAGACTTGAAGGCTGAGGTCTTTGTAGATTTTACATGCAGCCATTGCATTATTAAACCAGTGCATGTTATCATGACTGGATTCTGTTTAAAATTAATGGAAGAATTATAAAAAGTAGGTTTATGACAAAAACTTCCAAGGAATAATTTTGAGAAATCCTAGCTATGTCTAAATAAAAAGTAAACCTGGGCACAAACTGGGAGCGTAGCCCCCTGATGCTCCAGGGTGGGGAGCTGATGGTAAATAGTTCTGGCCCCTTTCTGATCCCCATGTGTCAGCTTCTTTCCCATGGAAACTGCATGTCATCCACAAATATGTCTGGAGACACAATTCATGTTCAGGGCACACCCCAGCTTGGATAGAAGTAATTGAAATCAAGACCATTCTTGAGTCAAAAAATACAGATAAACAGTGTATATTGGAAACTCAGGACCATGCTCTTGGAAAACTCACAGAATGTCTTTATCTGTCTTGAATCTGCAGCTTAAACAAGGAGAAAAACCTTCCAGACATCTAGGGGTTTATGTCCCCCAGAAGATATTCACTGAGGAGACACTAACACAGGGAAAATTCCTTTATTATCTCTCTGAACCCAAGCTCCAGATTCAACATCATCACCAAAACCAGTGCACAGAAACTGCAGCCCTGCCAAAAATCCAGCCAAGAATTAACCAGTGCACAGGATCACAACACCATCACACACAACAGAGGAAGCTTTTTTGCCCATTAGTTCTGTTCTCAGCTCTCTGACCTCTTTTTGCACTGATTCCTCTTCCCTCCATGGAGCAATTGCCAGCAATAATTGTTAGCAGCAATTGAGGCAAATGCAAGAGAGTAGTAAGAGAGCTTAGAGTGCTGCTGGGATTCCTTAAATATTTACCAGACATTGATATGGCTCCCAGGTTCCTCCAACTGCAAATTCCGTAAGAAACTGACAACCACAATAGGAGATGTCTGTCTGGCCTGTGGTGCATCATATCTCAATCATGGTTTTTTATTCTTTTCTTTCTGTATTTTGAAACTTGCCTCATAAACCTGACCATAACTCCCTTCAATCTAAGTGGCAATTTCTATTATTCTAAAATTCCGTGTTGGATTAGTAACCAACAAATTGTAAATAAACTCAGAAGGCACCAGAATTTCACTTCAGCATATTTTTCATCCACCCATGTTACAACTAAAACTCAGAATTTCAAAATGACTTGTCTAAAAGGTAGAAGCTTTGAGGTTTTCCAGAAAGCAGAAGTTTCAAACTTCTTGATAATGCCAAAATGCCTTTGTATAAGTGTTTGCAACAGATTGGATTAGACTGAGCTAACTGAATTGCACATTATTACATTGTGAAGCTGAAGCACTGCTCCTGAGCCTCTCAGAAATGAAGCACAGAAAAGTCCCGTGTAATCAAGACTTGTCTGTGAAATATAGCAGCTTAGTCAGATCCCCATTTCCTCACAGAAAACTTTTCCATTAGACAAATACTTTAGCAATACCTGGTTGGTCCCACAGCAGCAGTTTTTCCAGAATTGAAGATGATTTTTATGAGAAAGGGGTAGAAAGGCATATTTAGTACGGTAAAACCTGAAGCGAGGAGAGCTGATGATATCATTTTGTTCTGCTTTGGTATTGCCTACTCCAGAATTTCAAATAGTTTACTCAACAACTTCTAAGGGGGAAAAAACCAAACCCAGACAGACAAACAAACAAACAAAAACAAACTGAGAATTTAAAAGCAAATGCATTGTGGAGCAAATATCTTGGAAGCATTAGAAACACAAGAGTGTCAGATCCTAGGAGAAAAAGAAACTGAAATGAAACGAGGACTCGACAAACCTTCATCTGTTTTACAGACTTCTATTGTGTATAAGAAACATGAAACACCTTACATTTTACCAAAACTAGTTGTAATACAGAGTAAGTAAATGTGATGTATGGACAACCCATTCCCTCAAAGATGGGAGGGGGAGATCTTTGAAGTGTGGTGATAGTAGCCCTCCCCCCCAAAAGAGTAATCTATCTACACGTTGTTAAAATAAGGTTGATATTTCTAAATTTTCCAGATGTAGACATCCTGGTACAAAAACACCACTGTCTAGGAGCTTTCCCATTGTTTCACAGGAACTTTGAAGAGATATTGGTGTGATGCTGAAATCATCCTACTTATGAAGTTCAAAAATTTGAGCTAAATGGGAATATCCAACAGTGTTGCCACTCTGAAAAGCGTCTGACATTCAGTTGATCTTATGATGTGAAGTTGATTGCTTCTGACTCCATCCATTAAAGGTCACTGGTTTGAATTCCCCCTCTCGCTCTGTCTCACACATGTATGCACACACACTAATATTTTCTCTTCTTGTCTGCATATTTTCTGTGGTATAGAGCAAAGCCAGACACCAGCTCAGTATATATCAGAGGATATGACACCATTCCCAAGAAGGATTATGCTGAAATGTTGCTATCACTCAGCACTTGTAGCATCTCTGGGTATTTGGTGTTCACTTATCACATTTTTCCTTGGGCCTCGCCAAGTCAGCTGCTATACATCTTGCATCTTCCAAATAGATAAGTCACCTGCACTCTGTCAAGCTCTTCTCAGAGGTGCTTTTCCTATGGTAATGCCTTCCATGTGAGCTACCCCATTTTTCAGAAGCTGTCCTCTCATTCCAAGCAGCCGCCATGGCTGATCATTGAGCAAGTGTCACTTAAAAAGCGTCGCATGAATTCTTTAATTATTTACAAAAGCGCAATTAGATGCACAATAAGAATGAAAGACTCCTATGCTGGTTTCACAAACTGGGACAGTACAATCATTAGAAACATGTGGATTGCAATTAGTCAGGCTCATATTACGTTGAATTCTGAATCAGAGATTCTTCTTTTCTCATAAACATGTTCTTGCTGGCTATTGTTTCTCTCTGAATGTATGTAATTACAGTTTTCATTGGTGCCTTTTGAGATACAGCAAATTAGGCAGATGTGTAAAACACACACATTTTGCTAATGCAGAGGTAACCTGCCTGAGGTGCAGTCCCGATCTTTCGTGGAGTATTTTACCTCTGGAGGATGAAATGGAGATTGTCTTTTTGAGCTGCAGGTGGATAATTTTTCACAAAGTCATGCAGTCAGGCAAATCATTGAAAACGGATAATTACAAACCATGGACAAATGATGGGGTTTGTTTTCCATCAAATCCAGATGCCAAATGTCCTTATATTTAAGATCACTAGACAATTCACTACTTAGCGGTGCTTAGACTGAAAAGGAACTGTTTTAATTTAACACAGAAATAATATATTGTGGGTTTTAGGTTTTGAGTTTTCAGTAGACGGCTATCAGTAGTGCATAAAATACATATTGTTCAGGGTCCCAATACCTATTCTTCAATGAGCTCATAGACAGTATATTCATTAAAGTCAGCCTTTCCCAAAGTCTCTCCCAATAAGGAACTTGAAAAATGGCTTTCTCATGGACAGTTCTTTCTACAGATATTTGCTATTGAAATGTTTTACAATAATGGTGACCAGGATGGAGCACAATACACAAACAGCTAGGATTGATTTGCAGGGAATACAATAAAACCCAGGAATATAAGGCATGATTTCTGATCAGAGTGATGAGATTTTGTTGTTCCAAAGACTTTTCTCTTTTCCTTTATCTAGGCATAAAGTTCATCTATTTCTTTTTGAAGTGCACCCCACTAAAATACGCCTTATGCTTTAATGCCTTCTCTGTAGGTCTTCCTATTCTTTTGAAATTTCCCATGTGTGCCAAAAAGCCTGGATGAGCTGAACTGAACTCTGATGTCATTGGCAACATCCAGCTTGCACAGAATTGGCTGTGTCTTGACATTTTTGCTGTTTTCACTCAGAGCTTCTACTTAGGGGACATTCAGATTTAGTGTTTGTAGTATCTCTATGCTTGGGCAGAGCTCCTTTCCTTGTAAGAGTTTGCTATTTACTGACAGACACCACCAGCTGTGGGGACAGGGATTCATGGTTTTATCACGATCTGTAGGTTTAGAATGTGGGGGAACAGGATTTAATTCCAACAGTACAGAGGGAGGGGATAAGTCAGTTGCACAAATGATGATGAGTTGAGCATGCATAGGGCTGCACATATGAGTTTCTCACCTGTTAAACATGTCCTAGAAAATCCTTTTGCCTAAGAACATCTCAAAGGGCACAACACCCTTATTTAGGCAACTGAGACCCTTCTAAGGTTACTGTAATGGAAACTGGCAACAGAAGAGAGTGAAGTCTGGGGAAAACAAAATCATGGATAGCCTTAATTTCCAGCTGCATAAAATCCAAACTTTGAATAGACAGCATTTACATCCCATCCCTTCTAATCATAGAATATCTTCAGTTGCAAAAATCATGTTTAACCCTAATCCAAACAAATCCAAAGGTTTGGAGAAGCCATTTAATGAAATAGATTCCACAGTGTCTGGTCTAAATCTTTTCAGACTCCAACTATTCTTCGGTACTATTTACATACAAATATGTTTTTGGCACCTTACAGTGGTTTGAGGCACACCTTGGAGTTGGCTCTGAATATTTGACCTGTGTATAGTTCTATAAATGTGTTCTTTGAGTCACATAAATTTAATGCTTTTAAATGATTTGTCATTGGATTTTTCTCTGATTTATGCCATCAATTTCAGACAGACATTTGCTTTAAGACCAGTGCCTTTTTGATTCTCCTGGATGCTGAGGGATGACATTTGAGGACAGAAACAACAGGCATTTCTACTAACTACTGAGTATCTTTTGCTGAAAAATTACAAAGGCGCGAGAAAATGCTCCTCCCATCAGAGTTCCTTGCTCTCAGTGTACATTTCAAACTCCATACATTGGTGCTGTTCTATCCCTGACTTCATTCAAGAAGCATTCATATGCCAGTAGTGCTTGACAGTGCCACATTTTCCCTCTGGTGGAAAGCAAGTGAGCCCAAGGCAACTTCAAAAGCTCTGTTTCTTTCTTTGTGATACATGTGGGCTATGATACCTCTAGCTACATCTTTTTCCTAACAGAATATGCATCACCCCACTTTGGATAGTTCTTATGGATTCAGACAGAAAAATCTAATTTACAATTGAACTGAAAAAAGCAATTTTGGGACTAGAAATTTTGAATTATTTCTATTTATCTGGAGATATTCAGGCTTGTCAAGAACCATTGCTCATAAAAGAGCAAACAAGTGCATCTGGTCTATCACAAGAAAAGTTCAATCCTGCTTTGTTATGGATGAAATGGAGGTATCCTTCTTCAATATCTGCCCTTACAGCACTTAGTACAATGGATTTTTGCATTGCTCAGGCTGCTGGTCCTGCCATGTGCCTCAAGATCACTGTGACTAACAAAGCATGCAAATTTTGTCATCCCAGCCTGCCTGCTCTTACAGCAGCTGCCAGTCCAGGTCACCCACACCAGGGCAGAATGCTTGGCTCTGTTATCTTAACATGCATCCAAATTTCAAGGGCAAACCAGTTATGAAAAGCTCAGTAAATAGGTTTGATCTAAAGACAGAGGCAACATTCTGAGCATTCTGAGGTGCAGCAAAGAACACTTAATGGTCAGAGCACTCATACCCTTCAAGCTCATTATGGTTTTTCCCTTACACCCCATGTGAGCAACATGGCTGTGGTACCTCATTTTATTGCTAGAAGCTGAAGTGACTTGCCCAAGGTCACCTGGGAATTCCCTTCATGCCTTCATATTTGCCTTCATTGTCTTTCTTTCAGTCTTTAGCTTACATTGCTATTTACCATTATTATCAATTCAGTTTTTCTCTTTGATGTACAGAACTTTTCCCTAAGAGAAAGTTGATTTCCACCAACTCTCAACTCATCAATGCTCCAACAATCCTATTTGTAGTTAAGTATCTCTAGTTTTGAATAGTTCCATCATTTGTTCTAAATTTCTTTTCTGACTCTCTCTAGAGACTTTAGATTAAACAAATTCCCCTGGAAACAGCTCACACTACTGATTAATGTGAACAGGGTCTCTCCTTTGCCAGCACTTTGTTATTTCATGGATTTTGCCGTTAGTTAGAACTGTGGTTGGAAATTTTCAAAGCTGTGTTCCTTTTGATGTAGCAAGGGCAGTCAAGGCCAGTGGCTGAAGTGTAAGCCCATGAAAGCTGAGCACCTGATGAACAGAGGGTAGCTGTATTCAGAAACTCACTGACCAACTCAGACTCTGCTCTCCACTCCTCAATAGAGTTGTTAGAAATGAAGAGGAAAATATTACCTTAAAACCAGATTTGAGCAATATGGAAGGAGTTAGACTCCTTTTCAAGTATGTTTTTCCAACTAATACTCTTGCGTAGCTTAAAATTATCCTGACAGAAAAACAATTGAGGCAGCTTTTAAACTAATGATACAATCCCATGGATAATTTCCCCTAAATAGCACAGAGATGTGATTGAATGATCCTATATATCATTGTGGGAAGCAATTTTCCTCAATGAGTTCTACCTGCTGGATATTGCAATGCATTACAGAGTGAGTAAAAGCCTTCCTCTGAAATCAGATTCAAACTGGCTTTGGAGAAAAACTTAAACCCTGAGGGTGAGAAAGCCATGATTATATTTAACACCTCCCTTTGATTCACAGGTGCCACATGTTCCTCTCCACAGCTGGCAACTCCTGATGTTATTCCCATGAGCTGCATGGCTTTCAGACTGTCTTCACAGGTGTTATTGAGCTTAATATGGGCTTTACTGCTGCTTGATGTGTTGCCTAGCATCTCACAGACGTCTTTGCAGTGTTCTGCATCAGTTTCTTAGGTCTTCAGGCTGCCACACTTCTTTCTTTAACAGAAAAATTTTCCCCTCCTTACTGGCAGCTCAAGGGAGAGGACAACTTTCTGGATGATGATTTCATGTATTGCAGAGCGCCACGTACTTATTTATATATCTCATCAATATTTTGTCTTCCATTGCGACGGTCTGGCCAAGTCAAGTAGTGGAGAACTGACTAAACCCTGAGGTATCTGTCAGCTCACAGAAGCTTTTTGTAGGTTTTGTACTTCTTTTGCCTTGGCCACTGACTCTGGCTAAATGGACAGATCAGTTGGGTCCAGACTAGGGGATTTGCCTCTGTGATGGGCATTCTGCTGCACAGCATCACCTTCACCAGCATTTACCCCATTCTGCCATCCCCACACAACTCTCCTGCAGCTTAGCTGTCCAGGGAAAGTGCTGCATTACATCTGAGTGGAAAACCCTCCAAACCATAGGCCTAATAGGGTAGCAATCACTGCTCAATAACTGGATCCATTTCAAATGGGGTAGCGGACTATCTCAAAGTAATAAAATCTTTTATGTCATAATCTGCAACTGAAAGTGAAAAGGGTGTTCAAAAATCAACAGCATCAGCCCCAGAGTCACACCCCTGCTCCTGGAAGCAGCTCTCCTGCAGCACTGACATGCAGTGCAACAAAGGGCCAAAGCATTAAACAAGATGCTTATTTAAAAAGCAAAGAAGCAGGACACTGTTAGCATTTCTATAAACTGAAACAAGAGCAAAAAGCTCAGGAGGACGAAGGCAAAAGATAAACGCATTGACTCGTTTTTTAACAGAAATGAAGACCAGAGGGCAAGAAAGCCAAGCCCAAAGTTCTGCAAACAGACTTTTCATGCAGCACATTTCAATGGATATGGAAAAAAAGCTCCACAAGCGAGTTTGTATCCTTGCTGTCCTGCAACCTTCATTCCTGGCCATTCTGTTTGTCACAAATAAGCAGTAATTTATGTTTTGACGACTCACCCCAGTGAATAGAACCATAAAAACAATCCCCAGCCATTTGTTTGTGTATATTTTTTTTCTAAGGTTCGAATTTATTTTAGATGACACTTTTTTTCCCCATTGGCTGAGACGGGATATTTTCTCCATGCCTTTTATCAAACTGACAGGTGATATTGCTTTAAATTGGGCACTGCATCAACAACAGAGGCTTTCTCATTTCAAGCCCAAAGTGTCAGTCATGTGGATGAGAACTCATTTCGTCCCTTATTTACTAAATGCAGATTGGGGTTTCAGGAGCCGGGAGTGCAGAGGAGGAAAGGGATGCCCTGGGTGATAATGGGAATGAGCGAGAGAGGACAGCAAAAGAACAACACAGCATGAAGCAGGCGGGAACTTACTGTGGGTTGATTAGATGACATCCATCTTCTTGTCTATAAACCATTCCCACAAGCATAGCCTTCGAATTCACTTTGTCCCCTGTCATGGCTCCCTCCCCATTAACAGGATAAAAGGTGACAGGGATTGGAGGATGTTCCTGATGGATTTCAGTGCACTGGGGGTGTAGCTAAGGGGTTACAGATCAGGGATGAAATATGTTTTGGGACTGAATCCCTGGAATTCCTCATGGATCCAACACCCAGTCTGGGGAGCAGCAAGAAGCAGTTTCCTGAAGAATGGAGGGAGATTGCTTGGCTGCTATGATGGCTTGCCTAGTTAGTCCTCAATGTCTGCAGGATCCTAAGAGCACATTACCCAGAAAAATTACAAAAAACAAATCTTGAACCTGCACTAAACCAGAGAAAGTTTCTGGCCAGTGTGAATATATACATGTATTTGTTAAAGTGGGAATATGTGGCACTTCATTTGGAAAACAGCCTCTCAGAGAACACTGTGCATGTCTCAGAAATGTACCAACAATTACGAAATTCTGAAAGTTTAATATATAATCTTTTATTTTAATACAGTCTTATGATTGTTTCTAAGAGGATGACAACTTTTAATAAACCATGAAACTACACAAGCTTTGATATTCCTGTGTGTATTTCAACCAATTACTATCTAGACTCACTTTTATAATGTTTAAACTTCATATTGACGTTACATGTGTGAGCAGCCTGCAGATGCTGAACAGGCAGGGAATTCTGCTGCCTTGGCACACGATCCCCTGCTGCTAGAGCACCAATTAGCCAGAAGGAGGTAGGATGTTTCGCTGTTATAAAAATGGGAGCAGGATTTAAGTGCAGCAACTGTTCCTGAAATTTAAGGGAACAGGGGGAGGAAAGGAGACCTGTCCTTGTTTCATCTTATAGAAGGGATAAAGTGTTATAAAGTAGCATCTGTGACAACATACTGCTGGAAACTAGAGACAGATGATCGAAATTCATGCCAAAATCTTCTTAGTGCTCTCTTCCCCTGTCTCTAAATGCATAAAAATCACCTGGACCTAAGAACAGGCAGGACTGCGTACAATTCACACAGGCAAGCTTTTCCTCTTTCTAGTGATCTCAGTATTTCCCTGCACTCTCTTGACAATGTTTATGATGAGTGGTACCTATCTCAAGAAAGACTTTATGATTCACACTTTAAGAAAAGCAGCCAGGAGTCATCCATGTGAGAAAGTTTCTGAATAACTCTTGTGATTCCGCATGACTGCATCAGCATCCCGTGGTTTGCCCACGCTGAGCTGCAGCCCTCAGTGAAATGCTTAGCTCTCCTTCCTGTTCACAGCCCTTACCCAAACCCCCCTCACTACCAAGCAGAGCCATCGAACATCCCATCCATCAGCCTCATTGTTTTCTCCACAAATCCTCCTAAATGCTTTTAAACCAAAATCCGGGTTTTACCAGATGAAATAATTTTGTAAAGAAGGGGCAACTTAAAGTGGCTCAATGAGAAAGGAGTGTTAGAAAGTTTTACAGCCTGGAGTACTTCAGATGGTGGAGGACAGGGACAAAGCCTACTGTCAGTTTGGCTGTGGTCAGCTCAGTGGCTCTCTGGGGCACAATAAATTCATAAAATCCTGCCTGTTTCCTGGGACATTTCTCCTTCTCTCTGTGTGCCCATGCCCAGCTGTCCCCACCAGAGAGCATTCCTGGTTCTGCAGATGCTTGAGGGGGTCTCTTCTTCCTACCCTGTCATGAAGTCTGTGACCACCTTTCCATTGATCCTGCAGGATGGGGCAACAATTCCTTCCCCAGAGGGGCATCCACCCAGTCACTCTGTTATTTCTAAAAGGTACAACAATATGCAAGCGGAGAGAAATAAATTAAATGGGTGCTGTCTACAACATAAACCTACAGGAGTCATCCAGTGATATTAAAAAGGGCCATGCAGGTGAGAGGAGCACGGCTGGGGTCAGACTTTTAGTACATACCCTGGTTGCTGTCACATTCCTACTTTAGTCCCATGCTCACTCAGACCTTTTTCACCTGAGCACAATTCTCTCAAATTTAGGAAACTTCTGCAGGGAATCTCCACCTGGAAGAGACCTGATGTCTGTGTCTGTGTAGCACAACACACATAAACAGATACTCAACACTGACATGCTATTGCTGTGCCTTTCCAGATGGCGGGGAGGTATTTAAGTCAGCAGGGAGATTTTTTTGCTGCCATCACCTGTTTCTGGGTTTCTGTGTACTGCTTTCTGATAAGTGCCACTAGAATTGAGAAGCACACGAATATATGAAGTTTGCTGTCTGCTTCCTTAGCTGTAAAGTGTATACCTGTCACAAGCACTACGAAACACTCAGTTCCTGTCTTAAAAGAAAGACAAAGTTTGTCATGGTTTTACTTTAAGGCAAGTAAGCAATTTCACCTAGAAATTCATTATTGTGTTTAGCTCTTAATCTGGAAGTGAGCCAGAATAGATTTTAAGAGTTCACTGTGACTAAGTGAGAAAATAGGTGAAAGAGAGTTTCCTAAAAGTGTCTGAATTTAGAATAGATCATGGGAACAAGGAAGGCTCTGTGACTCTGAAAAGACTGTGATGATGTCAGGTCTTGTTCCACATCAACATCTAGAAAGACTTAGGCATATATAGCATGAGCAATGTCAAAAGAATCCAGGTCGATGAGATGTCTTCTGTTATAGATTGTGAATAATTGAAATATCATGACAGGCAGAGAGATGAAGTCACATGAGAAAAACACAAACCAAAAATGAACCTAGAAAACTGAAAAACAGATCTGAATGCCACAGAAACCCAACAACATAGAGGATACAAATATAATAAGCAACATTATGCCATCAAACATTTTAAATGGCAAAACAAAAATAGTTCACCTAATTTAAACGCCAGAGCTTTCCTGTTAAGCATGAGAGGCACAGAGATGATACATATGTGCAAGAGCACTGCAGGGCACTCTGCACAATCCAGACTGACTCCTGGAGAGAGCCCTCATCTTCTGGTCAGGCACCTTTCTTTTTCCCGGTCTGGAAAAAGTGTGGTCAGAAGTGCAAAGTTAAGGACAGGAAAAGCAAATGTGATTTCTGCCCAGAGTTTAATATATGCCATACATTGAACTTGGCCTAGTTTTGCCACACCAAACTGCTGTTTAAATTCTCCTTTGATCACGTAGCAGCATTGGCTGAACTGGTGGTTATCCCACAAACTTCTCTTAAATCAAGAATTCTAGAATTTTAACAGAGCCCTTACGTTTCCCCATGGCACCAACACAGATTAACATGTGTGATCTCCAGGAGACACCTAGGAGGGGACACCGAGGAGGGGACACCTCTTCCTGAGTGGCTCACGCCCTGGGGACCACTGAACCATTTAGGACGGTGGGAGATTCTTTGCAAGAGGCTTTAAGAGAAAACATATGCTCCTGTATTAGCTGAGCCAAACTAAGGCCACTTGGCTACTCAGTGAGATGACAGCAGCAAACCAGTCTGGCTCTTCATTTTTCTTTGCTGAGCTCTCACCTCCCACATTCAGTCTGTGCCACACTGACTGCCATCACCTCCCACCGCAGGGACCCAGAGCTTGAGATCTCCAGGCAAGGAACTGTCTGTCCCGGCCACTGGTAAAACCGATTCAGATGGAGTCTGAATTCCTCCTGGAATGGCAAAGAACCATCCGTGCCCATCAAAAATTGTCCCAGAGCTAAAATGACTCATTGTTATAAAATTCACCAACACCCACTTTCCTCCTTTTGACGTCTTTAGGACCCTCTTACAAAACGCCACGGAAAAATAGTTCCTCAGTTAACAAAGTTTCCCATTTAGAATGTGGAGGATTTGGTAACAATAAGTTTAAACATAGTGTTTCCCAACAGTGATTTACATATGCATTCTTGTAACAAACCAGATAATTTTCCATTCAGAGACCAGCTGCCTTGCATATTCTATTTTACAGGGACTGAACTTGTAAACTGATGTATTTCCACAGAAGCAGAGAAAAGCAGTGTCAGGAAGACACCATTTAATGAGCACAAACCCATTACTGATACTAGTCTTCAGGAGAAATACGATAGAATAAACCTAAATTGGTGCCATTTCTTCAATGATGATGGAGCAATGCTGCTTGACATCAGCTGAGGATCTGATCCTGTTAACCTTCATTGACTCAGACATATGTTTCCCAAAACATTTAGCTAACTGGAGAAGTGAAATGTAGCTGAGATTGGAAGATGAGGATGCAGCTCTTGAGGAACAGGAGGGCAAAGGGAAATTACAGGCTAAATTTCTGCCTGTGAAGTGGCAATACAGTGGCACTACAGCAGGTATTCTTCAAACTCGTTGAGGAGAAATATGAGCTGACTCTCTTTGCTGACCTGCACCACAAAGCTTTCCAAATTCTGTGGCCCTTATCACATTCCGAACCAAGGCACTGTGTGTCCCTTATATTCCCCAAACACCACAAAAGCTTTGAGCCTCAGCCTCTTGCTCTGCAGATGCCACTTTGACACCCCTGAGTGACACCTTTGCCATCCTGTAGGGCCCTGCAATAGCTCATTCACTTAAGAAATAGCCCTAATAGTTGACCACATGCAACCCAAGGAGAAAGCATCTGGATTTTGGAGAGTTGAGAGCATACAGTAACCTGTCTTTCTGTTAGGTGGTTTAGGTAGGGATTTGAAAAGCCTTCAAAGTATATTACAACAGTTGCCTCCAGCTCTGATGGACTTTTAGGGGCAGAAAGGCATAAGATAGACACAAATTTCCTTTGGACCCAGGCCACATCAGCTGTCCTCGTGCAGCCCATTCTAGATGCCAGCTTGTTGAGTTATAAAGAATGAAAGTGGACTCATAAATCCCAAATCTTTCTCCAAATATATCCATAGGGCATCTCTGCCACTGGGGAGCACCCACAACACAAGCACCAAGCTTTCATTGGGCAAAAACTTTCTGAATCAAAACAAATACCTAATTTTGTAAGTAGTCACCAGGAAAAAATTGCATTAAATAAGAGCTGAATAAAATAAGAAAAGTGCTTTACAAAACCTTTATAAATACAGATGTGTTTGCTGAGGATCATGCAAAAGCATCAGGACCATGGAGAGAACTAAGGAGGTCTCACACTATTTAGGATTTTCCCTATTATTTAACAACCATAACTGGCAGGGAGTAACAATACAAAACTCCTGTTTCCAGGTGTTTCAGAAGAACTCACAGACTTTTAGCATTTTCTTAGTTGAGGACTATATATATGCTAAACAGATATATTTCAGTATGACCACACAGAACAACTCAACCACATTAGAGCACTCGAGGAAACAGGACTGTGAAGAAACACCAAGAGCAGGTTATCAAATATGATCATTAATTAATGATTCTTCTACCATGAAAGTCCTTGTCTCAATAGGATTAGCTAGCATGCAAGTCATGGTTACTTTCACTTTGAATAGTTTCTTTGTTTGGGTTTTGTTTTGGTTTTTTTTTGTTTCGTTGGTGTTTTTTGGGTTTTTTTAATTTTTTTTTTTTTTTTTTTTTTTTTTTTTTGTTGGTTTTATTTTTTATATACTCCGCTGCAAGAGGGGACTGTGTAGGTGTTTTTAATAAAAGGTATGTCTCAGAACCAGGTTATCCGAGGGAATGAGGCCTTTTCTAATTTCAGCATCAGTCTGTAGGCAAATAGCCCCAGTTTAATAAATCTGTTTTATTATGATGGGATTTTTTTTCCTTCACAGTCTTGTTTGTGCATCAGGGAGTAACAGCAATAAAATCTCACGTTCCACCAGAAGGAAATATGTTCATAATGTTAGTTAACAACCTAGAAAAATGTTTCCCTTGTTGTGAAGAGTGCACCAGTCTGCAGGGTAACCAGAGGGGGAGGAAAAAAAAGGAAAGAGACTTTTGGCAACAGCTCCTGTGCTTCCTGACAGGTTTCATCTGTTTCAAACCTTCCTTTAGTTTCATTTCTTTTCAAAACCAAATTTTTACTCCAGATTTTGCTATGACCCCTCTGCCATTAGGACTCTGACAGTCATAGCTTTTCTCTTAGAAAAAGTATCCTGGTGATTTTCAATATGAAAATCCAGACTGAGAAGGAACACCAGGATGTGGTGTTGCCCATTTTACCCCTTCTCTTGCTTCCTTCTGAGCTGACCTTTAAGGGCAATTTATTTGTTTTTCTGGGGGGAGATGACAAAAGGTCAAGGCAATAGATCCCAAAAGTCGCTAGTAGGGGAATATTATGAAGGTTTGCTCTGTTACCTGAGAACACTGTTCTTTGACCCGCCTTAGATAGTTGGGATTTTCAAGATAATTTACTCCGACCAGGGGAGGTACCTGGGCATTGCCACCTGGCCCAAATGGATATTGATCCATTGAACCCTGTGTTTTTGAGGGACCCTCACCACCAAGAAGACCAGATGGAGAGGATCAATGGGATATCAATGGGATATCATTGGGATATCATTGGGATCCACAGAATGGTGATATTTTCTGTTTAATCTGTCTCTGTCACTACCTTTGTCTCCACCCACCTCTTTTTCTATTTCTCTCTCTCTCATATTTACTATTATATAAAATCCACACTATTAACTTTGGCATATGGTCTCCTTTGCACCTTAATTTGGGGAGAGGCATTTCTAATAATTTTAATAACAGGATCAATTAACTGGATTAATAAGCACTATGGTGCTGGAAGATGACTATAGCAAACAGAGACTCTGGATTTTTTTTTAAATATAACAGAGAAACAGCATTCCCTTTGTTCTCACAAAACAGACTTCTGCAAACCTTAAAACACAGATGAAAACAACTTCATGCATGCAGGCTCAGGGAGATAATTTGCTTCCAACAGCAATTATTGCTTCCAACAGCAATAATATATTCCTAACCACACAATAATTTTCATGTAACCCTGAAAAAAATTTTCTCTTGAAGTCCAGAAATAAGTAGAATCACCAAAGTGTTATTCCATTTCATATATTATTCCATACTTCCTTGATAGGGAATACTGACATTTTATAGCCACTTAGAGTTGTATTTAGAGTGTGCACAAGTGCATCTTTTGCTGAATTCAGGCACCTGCAGTTTGCATCTATGATTAAGAGAATAACGAGTGATTCATACTACTTACTATCCAGGGTCTTCCAAATTTTGCATATGGAGATGAACAACTTTATAGCACAAGGAGCATTCTGCAAAATCTGACTGATATTTTTCATCTCTTTCTCCTGAAAATAAGCAGGAGCACCTCTAATGGGTGCAGCAAGAAGCCACACTCTGAAATACAGAGTGAAAAACAGTATGAAACAGCTGAAGATAGTCGGGAAGAATTTGTAGATTCAGACTCTCAAACTGGGCATCAGCTAAAGAAGCTTCTTCCTTGTTAACTGCTCTTCATTGTGGAAGTCTTTCCTGATTCCTACGGCTTTTGAAGCAAGATAACAGCATTACAGTCAAGGTTTGTTGGGCCCCAAACCTCATATTTAAGCTGTGTTGTTCATGCTCCAAATCTGATCAAATTGTAGATTTTAGATTCTGCTCTCAGTTCTTTTTGCTTTTGAATGCATAAGGCATTAGCGATCACTTGCCCAGTGAATTGCAGAATATTAACACCGAAATGATTTATTGAGTCACAAACTTGAAATTGTAATATTTCTGAAAACCACAATGACATTTTCATACTGTGAGAGCAACTTATCTAAAAACATTACATCCACAGATGACAATTACAAAAAGTCATTATTAGAAGAACACAAACTGTTATCCTGTGAATGGGAATACACTTTCTCCAGACTGAAAGGAATATGCAAAGAATATCATGTGAAAATCACTATTTGATATTTAGAAGGAGGTCAAGGTCCAGACCTCAAGAGGAAAAACCCATCCAAGTCAGTAAGGGGTTTTAAAATGCTTTTCCCAGTATATTAATAACATTTGGATCAGGTCTTCAGATTGGTTCACCGTCTCTGTAAGTGGCTGCACCTCCTTCCAGAAAGCCCCAGCCTCAGCAGGAACGCCACTTCCCGGTGAAATGGAAAGAGGGAAGGAGCAGAGTTTAATTTGATGAAATCCATCACAGTCCTGGAACATACGTCTGCATTGTTCTTACTGCAGTGAGCTTTCTTGTCAGCGGCTTCTCCCAGATGTGCAGAATGCACATGGAGAGAACTCCCTGATGGAGGGCATGGATCCATGGGGAATGTGGGGACTTGTGGTAGTGCTCAAGTGTGTGCTTCGGCTGTAGCTCCACCAAGAAGAAAACCTCTCTGAGGACACCAACACTGCTCTCCAGTGCATATCAAAGGCTTAAAAATGCAAGACAAATTCCCACCTAAAAGCAGCGTTTACAGTGCACCAAATCCATGCATATGGACCCAGTGTAAAATCTGAGATGGATTCTAAGATATGACCTGGTTTTTGTTTCTTCTAACCTGGAATGGGGCTAGCCTAGTTTATACCAAGTCTCTGCATAGGCCCTTTTCGAAAAACTACCTCAATCAGCCAGTTGGCTGAAAATCCAGCACTATTTGTCTCTCTATCCCCTGAAAGAGCAGTGAGGCAAGCTCAAGAATCCCACTGGCTCAAAATAGATTGCTGCATATGTTCATTTTTGTCAAATTTTTCCTAAAGCCCATCTCACAGGCAGATTCCTTTGGTTGTTTCTAAGAAGAACGATTTGCTGTGGCACAGTCGGCAGCCATGTTTAGGCCAGGACAGATTGTTGGCCAGTGAGGAGGTGTGGGCATGCTGAAAACCATGTTTTTCACCCATATGGCCAACAGATGGGAGAGGAGAAACTTTTTTTCAGAAGAAACACATGTCACTTATGCTATGGCTGCTTGGAACAACAACAACAGATGATACCAGTCGCTTCTCACCAGGTCCTTCATGCCCTCACAGCTTCTTCCAGATTACATTTCCATCCTCTGTTCCCTCTGCACCTGTACCAAGCTACAGTTGTTCACGTGCACACACACATAAAAAAAGGGGGAAAACAAAAGGGAGGAACAAGAGAGAGCAATGACGTTTCTTGCAAACAGTTCTGAAGTTATGTGCAAAATAAAACACTGATTTCTCTGAGTCTCCACCATAAAGCACACTGTGATTTTTAGGAAGCATTTAGGTAGATGCTGAATTTGGATACACCAAGAAAAAACATTAATGTGAATGGAGAGGTGCAAGGAACCACACTCAGCTTTTGCATCCAGTAAGTCACACTCTGGTCACTGTTGTCTTAATTTTATGACCAATAAGGATGGTTTTGTTAGGTTGAGGAGGACTTGGTCATTCCTACTCTTGAGCTCCTTAGCTCTCTTTCTGCCCCTGCCCATCAAAAAGTAATATTCTGATTTTTCCAATTTAATTCTGAAATCCAGGGCTTTCACTTGAAATTCCCTTTCGACACACATGCAGCCAAACATTCCCACTTGCTGGTTATTTAAATAATATAATTGGATCACATTTTCTCAGGCTTCTTTGGTGATTCTATCAGAAATGTGTAGGTCCCCATGGAGCTCTTATCGTTATCAGGGAGAAATAAGTCTGACTTTTCTTACTCTTTTTAGTGCAGTTGAATCTTGGAAATCAGGACTAATCTGTGATTGCTCAGCACTGCCTTCCCTTCAACAGTGATTACATGTTTTCTCAATTTTATTCCTCAAACCCGAACACTGCTGTGAGCAAGGCCCTCATTCCCCAAGCCTTCTAGCAATAACACTACCTTCTTTGATTTATACAACATTTCTCTTACAAGATTGCTTAGAATACTTATGGTATCCTGAAATGCACCTGAATAAAGGGTGACTTTTTATTTTTTTACTTTACTTTTTCCCTTCAGTTAAACTCCCAAGTCTCTTCCCTTTTCAGTATGCGGCTTTCAACATTCTTTCTTCTGAAATGTACCTGTTTTTTTCCTTCAGATATTGCTGCATCGTCTTATTCTGCTGTTATCTATTAAGCTGCTTTCCAAACTTGCAGCCTTTGGAGTTAATCTAGAATTCAGTTTTTCATGTGCCTGTTGCAAAATTTCAATTATTCATTCCTGTGTGAGGTGGGTTTTTTTGTTTGTTTTCTTTTCTTTTTTTCATCATCTCTGACTTGCGAATTTACCTTTTAGCTGCTGACATTCAAGTCATTTACTTAGTTAATAAAACCCCAGGGAGTTCTGCACTGATCTCTGCAGCATTTCATGTTTTCTTTTGGTTTGGCATGCTCACTTTCTCCGTGAAGTCATACTGTCCCTGAGCAGATTCAAAAAAGCTGTTGGACTGAGGGGGGAAAGAAAATCAAAAAGAAGAAATCAATAGCTACACATGATTGTTTGCTTGATGCTTCCATGCCACCTCCTGGTTCTCCAACCAGAAATAGGTTAGGCCAGTATCAGACCAACGTTGCTTTCCTTTATGCCATGGCATCAGCTCTCAGTGAGCTGATATAAGGACCCACAAAACCTATTCACACGTTTTCAGGTCAACCTATTGCACTTGGAGTTCCCACCTCCCACTGGCACCCTGTAATTGGGATGCTGAATTCTGGCTCATGCCAGGTACGAGATGAAACAGGTCTGCTGTAACTGAACTGGAGCTGACTCTCTGAGCTGGGCTGTGCTCAGAGCATCCATGGGGCTGTTCCTGAGTCTCTGCTCATGTCTACAGATGCAGCAAATTGGTACCTTGCCATGGCGGGAAAACTAGCTCCGGCTCAGCCTGCACCACCGGGCTGGCATTGCTTGTTAAAATATTTGCTTTAGCCTATAGGAAACAATCTTTAAATGCATAGCCCCACTCAATGGACAGTGGACAGTGCCACAGAAGCCTTAACAAAGAACCCCATGGCAGGAACCAGAGCTGTATCTCAAGGGAAATCTATCCGATCCATGTATTTACTTGAAAGTGTCTGTGCAATATGATACACATTCCAAAAACTGTGAAAGCTTTTGGATACAGATCCAATACACAGCAGAAAAGAGCTTGTCTGTAGCTTTTTGGTATTAGTCTAAATGCAGCTATGATTGTTTTTCCTGACAAAACTGTAACTACACTGAGTTTGCTCCATGGCTTGAAGGCAATGCGTAAGCAGGTCAACACAACCACAATCTGTCTTACATCGAGACAACACTGCAATGTATTGAAAAACAACAGTGTTTTTTGTATGTTCAGATGCTAGAAAGAGACAAGCAAAAATTCCAGCTCCTTCTGAATTAGTATGAATCCTGTTCAAACACAGACAAACCCTTGTGGGTCCCCTTGTATATTCCTAATATAGAAAATCATAATAAAAATATGAAAATATTAAAAAGTTGAAGCATAAATTAGAAATATTATACCAATCAAAATGGAGAAAAAATTATTTTACTATAATATTTCAAAAGTTCACTTATTCCTCCCTTCCTAGAAGTTATAAATATTTCTTTTTTATTTGAACTGGTATGGCTGAATTCTAGTGAAGCATGTGCTTTGCCATCCAACATAAAGTTGTTTCTTGATAGCAAAAATATACACTATACCTTTCATTCCCAAAAATGTTAATCCTGTAACCCAAATTTTCCATTTGTACTGCTGTCTGTTATTTCTTTTGTCCTTCCTTCCTTCCTTCATCCTGGAAAGTGCAATCCCAGGCTGGACAACAGAAGCATTCCAGTGATGCATTTTCTCTGTGATACAAGTGGTGCTGCTGGCTTTGGAAACTGGTGTTCCCTTACTGAAACACACCGATGATTCAGCTATGCTCTCGAAGAGCTCTCTTTTTTTGGCACAACATATGCTTTTTCCATACAGAAGACAGATACATAGACTCTGAAACCATGGAGTAACATGCAAAGGTTTCCAGTCCTCCTTATCCACATTCAAAACCTCTACATATGTGACTGCTGTTTGGCAGAGAGGGGAAAAGAGGAGGGGAAAGATTTGATTTCTAGAATAAAAGAAGTTTCTTAATCTTTGTCTCACCAATGCATCACAGAATCAAGAAACAGACACAAAGTGAAGGAATGAAATGTTTAGATGAGAATGTAGCAGGTGTTAGATAAGCATGTCAATTAATCATAGCAGGATATTAAAAAAGTTGTCAGCGTAGCAATAACCATTGCATATTTATAGAAACATTTTCATTATCAGTGATTTGGATTTAACCCTTGGTCTGGTGAAGCAGAACACCACCTAGCAAAGATGTATCCCAGGTTTGGATTCAGTGGCAAAGGTCCCTTATTGCCATCAGCAGTTGCCTCTCTGACTCTTCTTAATAGTGGTTTTCTGTCCAGCCAAGGCACAAGGTAAAAGGATGGGCTCAATTCACCCTGCAGTTTTCCTCCACATGTTGACAGTCATTTTCCTCGATCCTTGAAGATTAGGATGACTGAATGTTCTCTGTGCTGGCCAAATATCCTTAAGAAACTCACTAGACCACATATTTCAAGGCTTGATATGCTGCTTAGTCTCTCAGTAAATGTGTTTCATAGCTCTGAAAGAATGTCTCTTTTTTCACTGCTGGTGTCTGAAGCAAACCTATAGATCTGATGGCTCCACACCTTTAAAAGGATACAGACCAAGGTCAGTGCCATCTCCCTCAGCTGCAACCCAGGCAATCAATTTTCTCTAGGGAGCTGAACGTCATGTTTGCCTAGCTGCTCCTGATTGTACACAGATACTGTCATTTTTCTGATTGGAGTGAAGCAATGCAATGAGAAATGTAGTGTAAGGTGCTGGAAGGGCATAAACCAGCAGTGGTGACTCTGGGGTGGGGTTAGTGCAGCCCAAAGGCCAGCAAGTGTGCACACAATTATGGCAAATACTGCCCCACTGTGCTGACAGCACGCCTCTTTCCTGGAGTTTCCCTTCACCTGCAGATATCCCAAAGAATATAGATCTATGCTTGCCTATCAACATCTACCCTAATTCAGATTTCTGGTTTATGGCCTAACAGCAAACAGGAGAGGAGTGGGAAAGTCACTTCACTCACCACAGGCAGTTAAGATCCTTGTTTTAAGTCATTCCTTGGTTCTGAATCAAATCAAGTGAGCCATCTCCAGAGAGATGATTCATAACCCTACAAATTTCAGGTATTGTACTCCATTATTGATACAACTCATAGATCCTAAAAAAGCACAGCAAAATTCAAGTCATTCATAATTTAAGTACTGAGCAAGGTAATACTGTGAAAGTAAGTGCCTGAGCTCCCAGCCTGGTAAATGGAGAGAATCACTTCCAAATGTCTCTTGAAGGAAGCCTTGTCTACCAAAACCTCCTGCTTCCCACTGCTTTACCAACCCACCTTTTGTGTGATGCGTGATTTTCTTCGCCTCCTCCTGAGACACAAAGCAGTGTAGGTTTTCAAAAGCAGCAGCAATTAACAACAACCCTCACCCAGGCTGGTCAAGTGTGTCCATTTGGCTGTTGGTGGCATTCAGCTTGAGCTAGACAGCAGAAAGGCTCCATGTGGCATTCATCTCATGGCCTGTGCAGGGCAGAAGGCACAGACTGCTAGGTGTCTCGGCAGCTGCCATGGGAAGAAGAGACATGCATTCCTTAATTCCACTTAATGTGCCGTACTCTTCCACAGATTAGTGGAAAATGAAGTGGTGTTACAGCTCTTTTCCTTGAGAATCAATGAGGATACTTGGCAATGGTGTCCCTGCCGGAGCACGAACATTTGCAGTGTCAAGGATGAAATATTTAAGCTCCCATGGAAGGCACTTCAGAAACAATCTTCTATTTACTCAATCTTATCCAGATTTCCCTCTGACTTCACAGACTGAGATTTGAGCCTAAGTGATGTCCTGAAGCGCTACTCATTGGATATTTATTCCTTCCAAATCCTGTTCCACCAACAACAGGGCTTCACAGCACTGTTTTCTTCAGGGTGACTGGTTAATTAGGAGAGAAGCAGCTCATGTACATACATGTACATAAATGTTGAGTAAGTACATGTGTGTGTATGTATGCTGAGTAAAAAAAATGCATCTTAATTTAAATTTGCTTTTAAGGATGTCCTATCCAGGCTTCTATTAGGTATGTATTTATGAATTAAAAAAAAAAATTGAATTAATTATCCCTTAATGGATTTTAATTTTTTTCCCCTCCCACAAGTCTTTCATTTTATGCTCTATATCCTGAGTTTTTTGTTGCTTCCAAAACAGAGAAATACTCACTGTTTGAATTAGTTAAAAAACTTTGTAATGTTCACAGTGCAGCCAACACTTCTTTTCAGTTTTTAAGAACTATATTAGAGGTTTATTTTATTACTTCTCCAAGTAAGATTGACAGTATGATACATATTGCAGGAGATTTTTTGTGCCAATGAAATTGGGATAAACCTGAAAATCAAGGCTTAAAGGGAAGAATAGTTTGGGATTTTTTCTAATGAGGGCAGAGATACATCAGGACAAAGAAAGTGTAAAGAAAGTAAGTAGGCCATGGATCTCAGGACAAAATGCTACTGAAGAGAGCAACCATCTATCCTCTGTATGATAGTTTTAAAAAACTCTTGAAATTTAGGACCATCAAGCTTGGGAGAGTCTGGCATAAACACCAGATTTGCTTCAAGGCAAAAGGGAAAAGTTTTAGTGGCTTCATGCAATGTCTGATGATGATATCATATGCATCAGTTGAATTAGCCATTTTTTAATATAAAAGTTCCTAAATTATTAACTTTTTTAAAGTGATATTTGATGGGAAAAGTAATATCCGTATGAAGTATTAAGTGTTCCTTATGAAAGAGCTGTATAAATCTGACAGAGCATAATAATTATGCTGTCAAATATAGAAGATTCCATTTTCCCTGAACTATCTAGACCACCAAATTTCAGAGACTATCATCAGAATACTAAGATTTATTTTGTCTCCAAAAGCTCAGAAGATGCTTTTGCTCAAAACACGCATCTAACTGGTAATTCTTTTTTCTGGTACTGCTGCAGTTAGTTAAGTTTGGAGTGATGCCACTCTGATCACAGGCAGGGAAAGGTTAACTGGTGTTTATTCATTCTCATGTTATCACCTTGAAAGGATGTTCTCATCCCTGAAAGGATGTTTGTGGTTTGCAGAAGACAGACAAGAAGAATATCTTCTCAGTATGCATCCCCTTGCAGCAGGAAAATCCCCAAGACATCTCTGGGCTGTCCCCCCCAAGCCCCCTGCGGATATTTTGATTCCTTCATTTGAAGAGAGAAGAGTTTTTCCTTCAGTAATGTGTCCAGGTGATGACAGACTTTAACCTTTATGGTAAAATATAGCTGAGTCACTGTCATGCTTATTGAAGGCGTATGAGGATAACTAAAATCCCAAGTTATTATCTGCCTTTATCCCACTAAGGAGTTAACATGTCCATCTCCAAAACTCCAAATTAGACACAGACAGATGTACTTTTATCAAGGACTGTCTAACTGGATTCTTAGATGAGTTACAGTAGCTATGGGAACTATAATTTTAAATTGTCTTGGATTTCTGCATGTTAAATTTCAGCCAGAACATTGCATTACAGGAAGTTTTTTCATTAACTATTTTAAAAAGTTTTCCAAATCATTAATTCATTCATTTCTGCCTTTTATATTGAAATATAAATCCTTTTCCTTAAAGATTTTTTTCAGAAGTTTTTACTTTGTAAATGTCTTCCACTCAGCTGAGTAGTAACTTGCAATCTCTTCTGAGCCATCAAGGAAATGAAAGGGACATGTGTTTAAGTACTGGTACAAGGATTCATTCTGAGATGAACCTGCATCATCAGTTTTAGTTCAGCAGAGCTGAATTTTACTACCCTGTCTTTGGCCTTGCTTCTGGACATTATCAGGCTAGTATTGCTAATACCACCATGAAATTAGAAGGATCTGGTAGGCTCCAATCAAAATTTTCTTCTAGTAGACATTTAGGGCAATAAAAGCACAAGTCAGTCCTGTAACTGTGAAGAGACTTCACTGAAGAAATAACAGAAACTCAATGTCTTCAGAAACTGCCCTCCAAGGACAATCTCTCCCTTACTTCCCTTAAAGACATCTCAGTTTCAATAGCCAGAAAAATCAGAAAGAGGGAGAAATCTCAGATCCTCCCACATTATTTACCATTTCTGAGATTACATGAGCTAACTAGTCATGAAATACCTACCATATCCATTGCTTCCTCCTCCTCTATTTAACTTAATTGCAACAAATTCTCATTGTGCATAATGTTCAAAATACCCACCTCTCACTACTATCACAAATTATACATATCAAATAAGAAGACATTACTCACATTTTAATTTCATGTTCAGGTAAATTTAATAAACCATATCCCTAAGATGACAGAATGTGGGGCAATAAGGAGTCTGAATTAATCTACTTCCTGCAGAGCAAAACCTCTTAAGTATGTACACGTCATGTCAGCATTTACAAAAACCTGTCAAATTGTCAGTTCCACTAATAACTTGACAAAACAATTTATGTTTCTGGAAGTTAATAATAGGGGTTTTAGTCCCTTGGATCTTGAGATTACACTTATTTAGATTAAAAATAGCAAGATGAAACTCTCCAAACTTGCCTTCAGACTTATTTAACAAAAGTCACAGTTTTCTAAACAATTATAATAATGGATATGCCTTCTATCATAGTAATTCACATAGTAATTCACATAGTAATTGCCATTGCACTGTCAACAGTTCCTATTAATAACAGTAAATGGTGGAAGATTTTTTCTTCTATGTGGCAAATGCAAGATCATCATGAAAGCATGACAGGATACACTTTATTGCCAACCTCCGTACAACTGGAAGGTCAAAATTTTCAGCGGTGAACATTTTAAGACAGTCAAATGTAAGAGAAGACTAAGTGTCCACATCACAAGTCTGTTGCTGGAAGGCAGTGTCTTAGACTGCATCTGCAGTAAAACATCTTGTTAAAACAGAGTTAATTGCCTGATCAGCCCTACTTCCAAAGTTTTAATTTATATCACAACATTGCCTTGGAGCAAGTTAATTCCACTCCTTTAGCATGAAACCAAGCCACTCCAGCTGCTAATAGGCTTTCTGCTTATGGGACACCATTAAATTGATCCAAAGCAAACTCCCTGAAATACCTGCAAGTTCTACAAAACTTGTCAGCAGCATTTCCCTCTACAGATCCACCCTTCTTTTAGCTCCCTAGAGAGCAGCTCTAAACACACATCAGCTAAAATGAGTTGGGTTTGTTATGGTTGCCAGTCTGGGTGAAAATGCTGGGATGATGTCAGCAGATGAAAACTCCTTCTTGAGACAGTGCCAGAGCAGCCTTCATCCCATGGATGTTTAAAGGGTCAATGGTGTCATGACTAAAATGGTTTGTTGCCCCCGCCAAGCAACGTGAGAAAAATCATATGGGGGAGGTCCTCTGCCTCAAACCTGCATCTCCATCCCTGCGCTGCATCAGGACAGACCCCAAACCTGCACTTGGAGGAGTGACATGAGTGGAACAGTAGGTCAGCAGGAGTGGTTCCTGTCCCCCACAGGCAGTGGACAATCTTTCTCTTCAATGGTCTTACTCTTAACAGAAGGAATATGCATTTGGTGGCCAGCACAACCAGGAGACATCAAAAGTTAAATAGATGCTGAGACTCTGTAGAAAACTTGTACAACATTAATTTTAGGGACACTTCTGCTGAAATATCATATGTTGAAGGAGAGTGAGGTATGCCTCCTTTTAATTATTATTCTTGATGACAATAGGGAAAGAAAAAAAAGAGCTTTGTGGCTCAGAAGTTCATCTGTCCCTGCTGCTTGCTTTCCTACCAGAAATCAATCATGTTTGATTCCAATTATCCCCCTAGAAACTAATTGTGACAATACCAGGAGAAAGAATACACTTTTCATTAAAACCTCATGCTGAAATTAAAGTCACTTGGTTTCTCTACTGATATTATCATTTATCCTTGAGGTGACTTGTAGCTGATGAGGAAATTATTTTTTTCTTCCTCTTCTCTGTATTTCTCTTCAAAACTATTACTCCCATCTGAAACTTTCTTCAGCAATGTTTGATTTGCCAGTTAGGGCCTTTCTGTGCTTTACCCCCTCCTCCAGGAGGCAACAAATAATATCCATGAGTGAGATACTCAAGGAAGTTCCACCGCTATAAAGGCTGGTAATGGAGTGGAGAGTCAGACCTGGTATTTTAATTATTTACTAAAATGCTGCAAAGAGTCTAGAGATGTGACAGCAAATGGCAGTTCTGGCTGAGAAATACATGAACTGCCAAGCCACAAAATTCCCATTTTTCTGCAAATGCACTCTATGTGATAATTATTAAACATATTGAACCCTCCCATCCATAAGCAGACCTCTCTATAATGGGAATGTTTTTGAAGTTATCTGTGAGGCTAAAGTACATCTTTATGTCTGGGAGGATAATAGGATAAACTTCTTTTCCATTGTAGATAAAGGAGATGTGTTTTAAACTTGCCCAAGGGAAACTTCCAGCTGGCCAATTACTGCTAGTAAAGATCCCCTCTATAAAATGGTATTTCTCTAGGGCCAGCAGGCTACCAAATGTGTTTTCTAAAGACCAAAAGTATGTAATTACTGAAAAAGACTTCTGGACCTTGCTGGCAGTTGGCATTGTTAAAATTGACCATTTTTTTGGGTAGCATATTAACAGAAACAGATGGATGGGCTCCCAAGATCTTATTATCAGAAGAGGTTCCAATGCTTGCTGTCTTTACACTTGGAGAAAAAATAAAGAATAATAACAACAAAAACTACAAACTCCCTTACCCAAAGAAAGAAAATCTAAAATATCCTTATGGGACTATAATCTCTGAGACCTGGCAACAGACCCCAGCTCATGCGTAGAAGAGGACAGAGGGAAGAGAGAGAGACATATTTATAACCTTGTGTTGTGAACCACCATATCAAAAGCATGCTTGTAAATATTTTCAATCACAGCAGTGTCTTTAATAGCCTCAACTTCTCCAGAGTTAGATTTCTCGCTGCTAAGGCTCCACATTGTCAAAGGGAGATCTGAATTGCAAAGTTTCCCAGCCAGAGGGTATCTCATGAGGTCTGCCAAGGGAGCGGATGTGACCAGAATGTAACTAATTATTCTTATAAATACCTGCATTTTTTTCTACTATTCTAACATTTCCTTAGGAGCATTTTTGAGCAAAGCAGGAAATTTTCATGCAGACTAGTTCAAGGGCCCCCCTCAGGTAAGTCAGAGCAGAATTTTCTCTGACGACTCCCTCAAAATTGACTGGCAACAAATGAAAGGACTGAGCCCCTTTTTCCCTGTCATCCCATCTTTAAGACTCCTGGGACTTGATTCCTTATAAAAATTAAAGAATTAGGCACTATAGTTATCTGGTGAACTAAAAAGGCAAAAGGTACCAAAAATTCATAACTGCACTAACAGCTGAACACTGACGCAGCAGACATTTTCCATATGCTGCTTCCTGTAGGCATAGGGCGGAGAGGGAATAGCTAAAAGCATCCCCTTAACCCACCTAAACCTCTCACATCCCCAGAACAAGTTGAGGCACATCTCTTAATGCTCATGGCTGACTTCAGCACAAATTCGTGTGCTAGACTGACTGCCTGGGAGGTGGATGCTGAGGGTTAAGTGATGGCTGTGTGTTCTTTATCACTTATGTACCACATACATCTTCCCCACCCATCCCACCATCCTAGGTAAAAATCAGGCTTCCGAGATATTTAAGATCAGACCTACAGTTTGTAAAAATTTCCCACTCTCTTTCTTTCAAGGGAAAATAGACTAAAAAATGGAGCAGCAAGAAATCAGAAATCAGCATATATATTAAGACATGATGGAACAGCTCAAAAAGAAAAATAAAACATCACAGAGGAGTAAATTGCACGTCATGGTACTGCATTCAACTAATGGCCAGGCAAGAATCTGCTGATGTTTTTAAAAATGCACATTAGGAATAATTTCAGCGTTTTTTTGCTGAATTTCCTGTAAATAACAGACTGGATAATCTTGGTCATTATAAGAACTGGTGATGGCAACAACACTAAATACCATTTGACTTGTTGTTTCATCAACATATCCATGTTCCACTTTATTACTCAATCCAAAAACTTGTTACAAATAAAAACTCAGCTTCTTCTTCATGTTCCAGAGACTATTTTACCCCTGACTTTTTTTCTTTTTTTCTGGGACTCATTGTTGTTCTTTGACAAATAAAATTTTAACTTTGTGGGGAATAGAAAGGAGAAAGAAGTCACATTTTGGAGATCCTTTAATGGAGATCAGAAGATAACATTCATTGAAAAAAGCCCTATTAATCTGGAGAAAAAAAGAATGATACAAAGATTTTTTAAAGATGTGGGTTTTCCCCTTAAAGTCCTTATTTTATAATTTCCAATTACAAGATTTCCAGCTGCATTCAAGGCAGGAGCAAAGCCAAACATCATACAGAATGTAGCTTCCTATTCTAAAGCTGTGCAGTCACTATCATCAAATGCTCTGGATATATTTTGCCCTTTCAAATCCCTTTTGGGTTTCCCAGAAAGGCCAAGCTACTTTCAAGATGAAAAATGTTGAGAAGTTTATGAAAGAATTTAAACGATATGCCTGCTTGTGATTCCAGGAGAGTGCACTGAGTCACCCAAAAGTCTCTTCTGGTCCTGGGTTTACACCTTCCTTGTTCTCTGTAAACTTAGTGGGATTCAGAAGAATTTATTTGTCTTGGAGATCAGGATAAGGCCATCAGGCTGAGAGAGATATCAGAGGAACAGGCCAGGATATATTACATATATTGATATATTGAGATCCTTCTTAGCCAGTTAAGGTGATTATAAACATACAATAAAACTCTAATGAGCTTTAGTCATCTGGGAAGTGTCACAGCAACACACAGGCTCAAATTATAACAGAAATGGAGTGTATGATGTATGTAAGACCACAGAGGCAGTAAAAGGGAGGGAAGGAAAGAAAACAACCCCAAACCATGCATTAACTATTCCTACTACCTGAGGGTGTAAAATTAATTTCATCAAAAACTACTGCAAAAACAGGTGTGAGGAGCAAAGGTATCAATGCAGAGGGTGTCCAGATTATTTTGTCTCACCTTGGCTTGTACAGACAAGATGAGGTTCTGAGGTTCTTCTCCTGTATCTGTGGCAGCTGTGCTCTATTGATCCTCTGATAGCATTACCATGGGGAGTAGATATGGTAAAAGAACAAAAGAAAGGAAAAATCTTCCACTCCAAGGCCTGTTTGAGCAGATCCCCCTTCCAGTTAGATGAAACTGGGGGGAATTAATTTGCTAGATATTAACTTTTTCCACCTCATGACCATCTAGACAGAGCTTTACATTAATACATGCTTCATTATATACAGTGCAGTTCAATTTGCTCTCTGGAGAAATAGCTAAATACCTCAAAATGATCCAAGGATGAGGAATCATCTCTTATGACAAATTCAAGGACTCCTGACCAAAACCTGAGTGTCACTTTGGAGTAATTGTCTACAGTTTGGATAAATCACAGCACCTGTACCTCAGTGGAGGAAAAAGACACAAAACCAGCCAGGAATTGTGCCATTCCTTGGCTGCTTATCTGTTCTTCAGTAGCTAACAATTTGGCCCAAAACCTTTGTTTGATAGAAATTATTCTCTTACTCTCTTCCAGTTCCTTTCTCTCTTTTTTCTGAAGATGAAGCTGCAATAGGTGTTATTTGTGAAATTACAGGTTCACTGGGATGGGAAAGGCAACCCTAATAACAATCCTTCAAGAGCAGAAATGCTGATCAAATCTACACTGTTAAAAAACAAACACTACTTGCACATGGGAGCAATTCCTGAGGCTGTAAATGGGGGAAGATACCTGGAGAAAATTGAGTTTAATTTGTCAGGGGAGTTATTTGTGACTTTCTTCCTGTCCCTGCCAACTGGGCAGTACTTGCTTCATTAGTTGCTGAAAGCGCTGCCATCAAAAATTCATGGATGCTATTGTTTCTTTCTCCTTCTCTTTTTTCTTTTTTATTTTTTGTTGCCAAGCTCCCCTTATTCTCATCTTTCGAAGGAAGCCAGTCATTCCCAGGTTGATGGAGCTCTGGAAAGCAATGTGGTCTTTGCTCAGCACACTTTGCGTAGAGTCAAAATAGAAAGCAGGGCTAGAAACTGTCATTTTATACAATTTAAATTGATTCCGCAACCTCAGACTCCAGCTGAGGATTTAAGACAAACTCCAAATTGTACAGGTTTGTGATAGCATCATGAGAGCTGGATCCATTGAAGATGACAACGATGTGAAGATGTAAGCAAGGACTAGAATAAAGGCAGGCAAAAGCTTTGAGCTTTACCGTGGAAAGTCATACAGAAGACACATTAAGGGGCTGCATTAACAGAAGGGATGCAAAAGGAAGGCAGTAACCCCCCCTGTCAGTGGCTTAGAAAGTGAACTGAGATATTCCTTTGCTTGCTCAAACTCTTCTTAGTTGCAACCTCTGTGCAGAGGAGGCTCTTCTCCTACCATTTCCCCACCAAAATTTTACCTTGGGAATTGGTAACAAAGCGTAGGTATCATATCACCACAATTGGAATCAGGAGTTCTGCTGCCTGGCTTCCAAATTACTGTGACAGTGTAGTGACAAATGGCAACTCCCTGCCTTTTAAAATGCCTCAGCCCCAGTCAAAGAAAGCCAAACAAGTAGAAAATGCGTGAAGATCTGATTTCTCAGACTGATTATATACACATTTATGTGTGTGTGAGCTCCAGGCCCTTCATGTTTAATCAAGTACAGTATTAAGTGAGCTAATGAAAAAGGAGTAGTCATCTTCTGCTAATGTAATAGATCATTTGCAGAAACAGAAGTATTGTGGTTACATGGAGGGACTTAGAATGAGATCCTTGCTGCCAAAACAGAGGCAAAAGCAAGACAAAGCTAGTCTATTAATTCAGAGTCACTGGAGATAAGACTTTGGAGAATTAACTTCCCATCTTTGCATCATTATATGCCTTTCTAATTAAATTAAACCCCTTTCTTTTCCATCAGAAATGGCAACAGTCTATTTACCAGAACTAGGACTGAATTTCAGCCTTGTTCTTGGGCTCTGAGCTGGCAGACCAGTCTGTGTCCCTTATTTTATTTTCTTTCAAGCTTGGAGGTTTCAGCACCACAGTAGCACAGTGGCACAACTGAAAACAAATGCTTAGCTTTCTGAAAGGGGAAGAAAATATCCCTCACTTCTCCAAAGTGGAGATACAGCTGGAAAAATGTTTCTAGAAAGCTCCATGGCTAGGTTAAGTTATACATGGAGGGACTGGAGAGAAGATGCAGAAAAAAACAAAAAACCAAGCAATCAAAGAACAAAAGTTTCTGTGGGAAATGGTAGATATCAAGTGTGAGCATGTATTTGCCGGGGGTGAGGTACTTATTTATTTAGTCCAGCCATGTCAAGAAAATAGATCAGATGCTACAACAGCTGGCAGATGAAGAGCAAGATGTTCCAGGAGCTAGCACTAATGAGCTCGCAGATAATCTCACACTGGCTGCCACTGAGCTCCCCAAGTTGACAGAAGCACTGGCATCACTGCACTGAGACTCAAAGAGAAGTGAGGAAGTTATTTAAGGAAAAACAGTGGTGCAGTCACAATGTTGTGCATCATCGACAGTGTTCAACATGCAAACCATGGAAGTGTTTCTCACAGTCAGTCCTATTTATGTCAGAAGCTATTAGGACTCAAAATTGTAACTGCAGAGGTTCCCCGGCCCTGAGCCTGATACCAGCTGCTACTATGAAAACAGTATTTCCAGAAGAGTTTCCTTCCCATTTCAGGACCAAAGAAGTGACCAGATTTTCAGCTCCCTTTTATTTGGGTCCTTTTAAAGTGTCAAGGCCTTCCAAAGGTCAGAGAAAGTAAAACACACACACACACAAAGAAACAAAACCAAACCAAAAACAACCCTGCAGGACATGCCAAAACCACAGCCAAATCTATCAGTATTCTGGAACTTAAACATAAATATAATGACTAAAGATCTCTCATTGTCTAGCCCGGGGAATTTCTTCCCTCAGGCTCCCTTTCCTCCCGACTAGCATTCCCTAATTCTGCTTCTGTTTGAAACAAGAGGGCTGTTTGGTTTGTGACAGAACCACTTTAAAAAGAAATTAGACATCTTTGGAAAGCTGAGGGCATATCACTCTTTAAATGCAAGATGTTCCAAGATGCTACCTCTTACTTCCAGAGCACTCCCACTGGCAAGAAACTCTGCTTTTGATTGACACCTAGCTAGCATTAAATAGGCCAAGGCACTAACAAAATTCATGAATTTACAAAGCAAAGTAAAAACCGTATGATTTATTTTTTTGCTAGATATGGGGTTTTCATTCCAGTTCGATGCTTTACTTGATTTTAAATGAACAGCAATTTTTATACATGTGTGTATTGAGTTGAAAGGCAGGCTATGAAGACTGCAGAGGTATCAGTAGTTGATTATAGAAATTTATTTATTCACAGCACAAATCCCACTAGGAGATGCAATCCATTTGCCAAAGAATCCTTTAAGCAGCCGTATCAAGCCACAGCTGCTCGAGAGGGGAAATTTGCAACACTTAACTACTTCAATCTAATTTCCAAAATCCCCACTATCTACAGTCTTTAAAGCCCAAGAGCATGGATTTTGTATAATTGATCTTGGTGCTGTAGGATACCTAAGTAGAGGAGTACATTTCTCTTTTGGCTTCATGTCTGAAAAATAGATGCTGCTGTGTTGGTAAATGAGAGGAGTGAAGCTATTCCTGGGATAATGGGCACAAAACTGCCTCAGCATCACAACCATAACAAGCTTCCATAGGTAGAGGCAGGCAGAGCCGCTGCAGACAGAAAAAAATATATTTAATAAAATATGGAGGTTCAAGCAATAGGCTGGAAGTTAATTTCTCTTTTCATCTTTCTCCAAGAGCATAGTAAGACAGGAGGAAGGCTCAGAAGCTGAGACTGTGCAGCAGCTTTGGGGTGTGACTGGCAGGCGGCAGCACAGCAGCTTCACCTGCTGTGAGTTCAGCTCTGAGCACAAAATCCAAAGGGATGCTCCAGCCCGGGGAGCAGAGGGACAGCACAGCCAGCATTTCCTGCCCTGCTGAGCTTGCTGGCCGAAGGGTCATGGTTCATCCTCCTTCACTCTGGACTTCTCTCATCCCATAAGGACATTTCACTCAAATCTTTGTGCAGTACCTTGCGCTTTAGTGACATGACTTTTCTTCATTTTCTTGGTATTATTGGGCTACAAATATCATTGTGCCAATTGGATGTGGTTTGACCTTCTAACTCCTGAAGTTTGGATACCAGGCACTCTCATGCTGTGTAATTCTTTCAATGGTATAGATACTTGCTAAAATACTGTATGGATCTCCTCCAGCTTTTGGCTCAAAATAGCTTTCAGGGTTGTTCACTAATAATCATTTACAGGAAGCCACAATATTACTCTAAATTCAGGTACAAAAAATGTATCCTTATTTTCACTTAGGGTGTCAGAAATTCAGCTTACAAAAGAAACAAGATTAGGAAATCATTGACTTAGAAGCAATGTGACTGGACATGACTGAGGTATCAGTTGGTCCATTCCCTGATCATATTGGAAAATGATTACATTTACAACTAATCCTGTCTTTACAAACTCCAGTGAAATTTCCACAATTCTTATTTCTGTCTCTCTTTAGATGTTGGGATCACGTCTTTGGTCACCCTTAAGTCTGCTTTCAGTTTTCCCTCATATTTCTCAATATGTGAAGGCTACGAGCAGAGGAAGCATTGGAGCTGAGGGTTTTTTAATACACAACATTTGTTTCTCTGCATTTAGGTGAAAGCTCTCTGAAGTTTCTGAACTGGTTTATTATTCTTTCCTGTTGTTTGGTAACACCATGGACCATAATCCTCAATTCCTGTGTCACACTTGAATTTACTCTTGCTGAATCACCAGCTATTTTCTTGCACACAGTTCCTCTGATTTATGAAGTTCATTTTGAATTCTTCTCAATGTCTGTGGCATCTGCAGACTTTCTGGGTTTCTTATAAGTAAGCTATATTGCCTACATCATAGAGATGCTAATAAAATAATTATTGATTTTAATTTATTAATAAATTGCTAATAAAGTAATGAGCACTACGAGTCCTAAGGTAACTCCCTGTGCACCCGGTGTAACACATTCTTCCAATTTGAAGAGTACCAGAGTACCTCTAGCAGGTACTCTATGAGTGCAATTTTCCAATAAGTAACTTGTTCATTTTGCATAAGTTTCATTTGGAATTTTTTTCCTAGCCTGCTTCTTTGAATGATACAGGAAGACTCTTTGTTTGCAGGGAATAGAGTTATTATTTCGAAGTGTTTTATAAATGGGTGGTTTGTGTTTTCACCTAATTCAGGTAGGCATCATGCATGTAGCATCCTTAACTTTAATAAGTTCCAAAGATCAAAGGTGCCTTCCCTCCTGCTTCCTATCACAAGGAAAGGAGGTGATAGCAGAGCACAGTGAGGTGGTGGGAAAGCCATCAGGAATGTGTCACACTGGTACAGTAACTAGAACAGATGTTTCTCTATCTATCAGAAAAACACAGCTGCTCTGAAAATAAATGACAGACTTTTTACAGACTAAAAAGAGATTTACAGCACAAAAAGCCCCACATCATTCAGTTGCAACCATAGAGACAGGAGACTAATTAGAGCAAATCTAGAGCAGATTTTCCCTTTTGCAGAACAAGAAGTGCTCACGTCACTTGCAAACAAAGTGGTCTTTGCTACGTGCTCCCTCTTATCCTGGGGTCTGTGCTCTCTCTGAATGCAATAGCTGTGGCCAGAACTTCTGGGGATATAAGTGTCATTATCTCTAAGCAAGCATCACTAATTAAATCATTAAGGACATGGTATATTTTTTCCTAAAATTCATTGCTTTCTAACCATGCCTCCCCCCAGTTCAATTTGGTGATGTTCTAACCATATGGTGCTATATCATAGCTCTATGAATGTATTCTACTCAAAGATTTTGACAATAACACAGCTAAGTATTCCTCACCATGCAGGACAATCCTTTTTAATCATCCACTGGGACTTTGTCCTGTAATGCTCCACACATTTATCTTTTACAAGCAAAATATAGATGGTTAAAAAATATCCGGAAATAAAAGGTCACATTTAGGAAGCAAGAAATATTGCTTTTCCCCCCAAGAACAACGAAGCATCTAGTAAATCCTTAGTAATGAAGAAACAATAAATCTGTGCCAGTATACACAGGCCTTATGAGAGGGAAAAGTTAAATTGCTGCCATCTGACTTGGTGACACAGTCCCCAGACAGCTGCATGAAGCTTTTGCCTGGCTGCTCATTCTCATTCTTTAGCTTCAGTGGAAGATGAATTGGCAACAAATGGAAGGTCCAGTTTCAAATCCGTCCTTCACGAGCTCCTTTCCTGAACCAAAATCATTAGGTTGCCTTCAGGATTTGTCAGCACTTGCCAGCTGGTCTGGAAACCCAGTTGTTTTATTTGGGAGACACTCCACAAGGCTCTGCCGTTGCCTTCCTGCCCTGCTCCATGTGTCCTGACGTGCTGATAACAACCACCTCTGAACATTTGTGCAAACACTGGCACACACTTTCCCCTCAGACCTTTGCAGGAAAATGAAAGAAAATCTAATCTTTAGGTGGTCAAACCCTCTCTCTCTGGTCAAACCCTCTCTCTCTGGCTCTGTGTGCCACAGTACACAGAGGAGCAGGCGCTGTGTGTCTGGCTCTACCAGAGCAACACTGCCCATTTGTAAATTGGGATGTGAATTTCATTTTTGTACAAATATCTCAAGTGAATTAAACACTGTAGATATCAAATATACATCCATGTGGAAAAAAAAGACAAGAGGAAAAAAAAATTCTTTGCACCTTCACCTAGAAAAACAGATGGATGTGTTGGAAGCAGTCTGTGGGAGTTAGTCATCTGTCTCAAGTTAATAGTGAGAAATCTTCTAGGCCCATTAGAAAAATGATCTGCAATAAGAAAGATGCCATCATCAGAGTTTCCTTGTCCACAGTCAGTTGTCATACCTGTTAACTTGTCTTTCCCAAGTTAAAAAGGAATTTCACCTGGTGGAAGAAAAATGCTTTGTTTATGTCTTGTTCCGTATGTAGTTAGATGTGATGAAATTGTAAGAGATTTCTAGGGAAGACAAGCCTTCCAAGAATAAAGCAAGCAATCATAACAGTGACATTTTCTTTAAGTTATGGAGTCTTTTGTAGTAGCTTTAACACTTGATTCAGTGAACTACTAAGGCACACACTGCTTGCGGACAGCGTTTTCGTCTCCTTAACTTTTGCCAAGGATTTACTGCACTTTGAAAGACCAAGTTATTAGAAAAAGAGTTACCTAAGGTGGGAATTTCTGTTCATTTCAACAGAGAATTATCCTTCCTGGAATATTTGCAGCTGTATTTCATCCTAATTTAGCAATCACTCAGTGCATGATAGGCAGTGAAACACCCCCCAGCTTTGGAAATAGATTTTTACACTTTCTCTCTATCCACATATTTGTTTCATGCATTAGACCACCAAGCTGCTTACCTAATGAACAACAGAAAGGACACACGCAGTTTTTCAGGAGAAGAAAAAACACAAAATCCCTCATGATCAGACTCCCTGCTGGGCTTTGTGAATCCCAATGCATTTGAAAGCAGTGAAATCATCCCAGTTTCCTAGGGTCATCTACTGTTTACAGTAGATACATCAGTCTCATTATTTTATTGGTCATGTCCTCCATTTTTGTAAATTGGTCTGAATACTAAAATTATCTGCATGAGAGAGATTCCCTGGCCTCCTTCCTCAGCGTACACTGTGGCTGCCAAGTCAGTCTCTGTGAGTTTGCCCTGTCTTGTCCTCCTGATAGACCTTACCTGCAGCTGTTTAAGCCCCTGTGCTTTCTCCTCAGGAATACACAAGGTTCCAGCACAGGTTTCCAAATAACACCCTCACCATCACTTTGTACTCTGCAGTGGTTTGCTTTATGTCACTGCCTTCCACCATGGAATTTGTATTTTTCTGTCTCCACTGGAGATTACTTATCTTCACAGGCTGAAGGATCCTATTTGTGTTGCCTGAAATTCTGCAAGGTGAGGGCTCACACCCTATGCTCAACTAACCCATTTGCTTTTCCTCCTCTGTCAGTTCCTCTGCAGAATCCCCACATAAATGAGAAAAATCTTGTGATTAGTCCCACAGTGCAAAAACTTGCCCTTTATTTTCTTGAATTTCATTGCATTTCTGTTACCTCTCTGAAGGTCAGTGAGTTAATTTCAACAGTATCCCAGTGCTTCTCTGTACTGTTGTCTCCAAATTTTGTGCCATCAGCAAACTCCAACAGCACCAAAGTCCCTAATGTAAATATTACACAAAACTGAGCCTAAAACCAGTTGTTAGGTAACTTGGCTAGGAGCCTATTTCTAGTCCAGACCTTCCCCATTTGATATTCTCTTTTATCCAGTTCTTCTTTCATTTTTCAACACTATCTTCTTTTTAATTCAAAAGTCTTCATGTAGTCCTACACCAAATGCTTAAATGAAGAAGAAAAATTAGAACTGCATTTTCCTTGTATAGAGGAATGCTTACTATGAAAAAAGTTTAATTTGCTTGGTATAAACCAAATCTTTGCAAACCTAGGTTGTGTGTTGTCCTGATTGCTACTTAAATCCAGACCTTTAATTGTTTGGGTTTTCTTCCAAATATGTTCTAAGCCTCTATACACAGCTAGGATCAGCTCAGTATATCTCCCTAGTTTCTGCAACGGAATACAGTGCCATGTGGAATTTTGGTCTCTTTCTACTTTTGGGGGAATAGGATAGATTTTCTAATTTAAAAAAAAATCAAAACAAAGAAGACACAAAGATAACTAGGTCTTGAATTAGTGCAAATCAATAAAATTTCCAGTGATCTGACTAGTTTCATTTTTTCCTCAAAAACGTTGTAATCTAAAAGTGGTGTAGATTTTTTTCATACTTTATTTCTGTTATTATTTTATGTTTTATTATTCTACATTAAGGTTTCCATAGAATAAAGCATTTTTATATTCAATGGAATACTTATTCAATAGAATGAACCAAAATTCCAAACCAATGGATATTCTTCAATCTGGGAATCGAGACAAATCAAAAAACTCCAAAATGAAAAAAATCGAATTATAGGAGCAATGGGAGCTCAATAAAAATTCATAAGTCATTGTAAAGGTAGCAAAGAAACAACTTGTTTTGGACAGAGAATATCTTCTCATTCAGACGCAACAAGCCTATACTTTCAATGTGTCTCTGCTATTGTATCATTAATTATTCCATGGCTTATGATCCTGTGAAGATTTCCATAACAGTTACATCTGGATATGTCCAATAGAGCTTAGCAGAAATTACTTTTCAAGTAGTTTCACTAGTAGCAACAGGCTTGTGAATAGAATAGAATAGAATAGAAAGTATCCCTGCACTTCAAGTGGAAAACATTTCAGATTTGTCCTTCATTTTACCTAGAAAATAAAATTAGGACTCAAAATCACAGTGCATCCAGTGGCAAGGCTCCCATGATGCAATTAAAAAGATACCAGCAAGCAAATCAGAGGCATCTAACCTGTTTTTAAAAGCAATAAGAATAAATCCTCATCTCCACAAAGGAAGAGGACTAAAAGAAAACCTGCCTCGCAGATGACCTTCAAAGGGACAAAAGAAACCAAACCTGAGAATAAGCGCAAGTGCTGAATGTCCCCAATAAGCAAGGCTTGCAGGGTCATTCTGCAGATAGATTAATATAAATTAAGCTTTAAACAACTGTTTATAGTCCTTGCTAGATAGTTCCTGATTTACCATTTTTACCCAGGAAAGCACCAAACAGCTAAGGTAAACTACATTTAATCTTGATGTGGAGAGATTCACAAAGCTCTGGGGTTTAAAACAGAATGTTGTAAAATGCTCACATAACTTACGAGCACAATGGACTTGTAATATGTCTGTGTGGAGTTTCTGCAGAGCTTAAGTGTCTGTCATGCAAATTAAAATGGTCTTTTGAGGAGAGATAATAGAACTGATGTGCAGGTACCTGCTGATTGCTGATGCCAGCCATTGGTAACCTTTGTGGATTTAGACAATACCAGGCTGTTCTCAAAAGGTTCTGAATTTAAAGCAAAAGAGTAATGAGTGTAAAGTGTTAAATCTCAGAAGGGAACAGAAAAGTGTACCTAAAATTTGGCTTTGATGTTGAAAGCTTCATATGTGTATATATGTACACACATGCACATGCATAGATGTATATGTTTACATATGTAAACTCATTGTTTCCTCTCCTCAATAAATTTGAATCCTTTAAATAAAACGTTTAAATACAGCACTGAACAAAACAGTAGCTGAGAACATGAGAAATAGAAAAGGAGGGACACTGATATCAAAAGCACAACATAAGTAAAGTGAACAGGCTATTGCAAGCTAAGGTAAACTGCAGGCATTTCTTCCATCCTCCAGATCCCTCTTTTGTTTGGCCAGCTAAAAATGTATTCTTAAAATATCATAAAAACTTCCACTCCAACTGTCTATGTGATCTATGCTCTCATTGAACTATTCAGCTGGGTTTAAGGGTGGGACATTTTCCAGGGACATTACTGTTCTTTCAGAAACAGGGTTCTTTTCTTTGCTGAGTCCTTTTTCATTTTTCTTCTAGCTCAAACAGGCAAGAGAGAAAAAGATCAACAGGAAGACAACTCATTTTTTCCTTCAGTAACTTATAAGAAGGGATGAGGGAAAGGCCTGGATGAATTATTACCTTTGATGCTGCTACTGTGGAACAGATACCTTATAATTAGAGATTGATAATATCCGCAGGTTGAGATGCTGGATTGGTGGGTGCTTTACAAATATGCAGAAAGCAGGTTCATCTAATGCTTTTGTATTCATCGAGTAAGTTGTTCTGCCTTCTCTGAGAAAGGGCAGAGAGGTACAGTGAGAGAGTCTGACCCTCTGAATGGCTTACAGAATTGCCAGTCCCCTCAATTACCCTGCTCACATATGGGGAGCTCAGAGAAATGTATCACTTAGTAACATGATTGTCTCTCATTCAGTCTAGGGAGATCATTATCTCTGGAGTTAATAGTACAATATTTAACCCAGCAGAGTGTATTTAGAGTTGCTATTAAACAACAATATTGAACTAAGCAATAACCAGCCCTTGTCTCAGCTATTTATGATTCCATGGATATATTATATGCATCACTGGCTTTCTCTTCTGGCATCTGTAAACTCTTCTGACTGGTTAAATGTTCCAGGATTGACACTAGAAGCAGTAATCATTACATGCCGATTCGCTGCTAATGAAGGAAACAGATCCAAGACCTAGAGTCACCTTCCTTTATCCACAATGCATTCTAATTTTTCTAAAACAAGGTTTATCTGGTAGGAAGAGAGGAGGAGGGGGCGGGGGGAGAGTTCTGCTGGTTTCTTTATAGTGCTCCAAAAGGAAAGCAAAATAAACAGATAATAATTTCTCTGACTCCAAGGTACATGAGACCTCCCCCGGTACTTATGCCTGCAAAGGCAGGAAAAATTGAAGTGTACGAGACAGAGCCTCAGTGCTTCTTCATCTTGAGTCAAGCCACACACTATGTGAAAGCCACTGCTAGAAGCTTCTATCTACATTTACCCATCTTTTTTTTCAACTCTTCACCCCTTTTGCTACAGAGCAGATGATAGAAGACTCATCAGATAAATCTCCTCCCAAAACCAGAAAACAACTACACTTCTGTGTTCCTTCACATAGATTATAGTCCCCCAGCAGCTGCCAAGGGACAGCACGGGCAGGCAAGCTGGCTGTCAATACAGCCTGGTGGGCTCTCCCATCACCTTTCTGAAGGAATTCTTTGTTGTAAATTGAAAATACCAAAATCTTGAAGTGTGCAGCTAAAAAGCCTAGATTGGTACTTCCTCAGGCTGGAGAGGTTTAAAACCTGCTGATCCCCATGAGGAAACCCCACTGACCACGCGGTTTAGGTGGGCTCCTAAATGCTGTAGGAATGATTTTACTTCCTTAGATTCCCCTCTGCTTCAGCCAAACGCGTTATTTTTCCCTTCCTCTGTTCCTTGTCATGTTGTCAGGTCAGTGCTAAATACCAGTCACGCTCCCCACACAGGCAGCCATATTTCAGGAGGAAGGGTGGATGATATTCCTTCGTCACGAAGCACCACAAAACAAATCGATGAAGAAGAGAGTCAGGAAGAGTTCAGGAACACATACATTAGTGCTAAGTTGACAAGCATTAGCACAGAAAACTTGCTTGTAATTCTCTCCCCTTCCTTGTTTCGCCATAAACAGCCCCAGTCCCACCCACAGCCCAATCCTTCACAGCAGTGATTAAAGTTAGAGATCTTTCCTGGAGCAACCTACTGCTGAGGGTACCATGGAAATGGCAGATACAGGAATCTCAGCTGTCATCCTCCTAATGAAAGGCTGCAGTGACGACAAACACAGGCAAATTCATTATGAAAATGAGTGTTTATTCCTGATATGGATGCTAAATAGATCCCTTGTTTTATCTCATCTCCTTCTGCCTGCCCTAGAAAGCTCCGTGATTTACTCATCATCTGCAACAGGGCTGAACTTCCACTGGCAGATACTGTGGAGCAAAGGGAGTTGATTAGTGTGGAAGGAGATCATTTAGATCTTCACTGCACTGAGGCTGGAGATATGAGCGCATGGAGAAGGGAAAAATTGAAATAGGTAGTAGATTTACAGGGAGAGGACAATGCAAGGAAAGTCTGGGAGCCAAAGGCCAGTGGTGATCCTGCAGCCTCAAAGTCTTGATGCTATTAATGGCAACACTTCACCTAGGAATTCCTCTACTTAGCTCAATAACTTCTGGAGTGGTTAAAACTGCCCCTCTTAGAAAGAAATCTCATTGCAATTTAAACACTGCAAGCAGTGGAAAACCTTCCTCTTCTCTGAGCAGTCAGCCAATGTTGTTAATTATCTCTACTGTTAAGAAAATAAATGAATGAGAAATTAAATAATCTTATTTTCATTTTTAATTCATCTAGTTTCAGTTTCCAGCTACTGTATCTTGTTATGACTTTGTCTGAAATTAATGAGCACTTTCCTATCCCTGCACTTTATATTATATATCCCCACTGGAGATAGTTAAAGAATGTGATGAGGTTACCTTTTAACCTTATTATAGACAGAGGCAGCAAAATCTTTCCTGTGATGCCTCCCCATTCACTTCTTAATGCTGAACTTCAGGGACCACTTCTACAAGTGAGGAAGCAATTTATTCTCTTTGACAATGCAGGGCTCTCTTGGGGGATTCTGCAATAAGTGCAGAAATGGTGGCTGTTCTCAGGAAGAGATCTGCAATACAGGCAAGGGCTGAAACCACCTTCTCAATTTTATTTACCTCAACATTTAACTTGTTGAAAAAACTTTTCCGTGCTCAGGTCACAAAAATCCTTTAGCCTCCACAGGAAGATCCATGCCTCAGCTCTCACATCTCTTGGCTAGCCATTCCCCTGCTGCATTAGCGTAAAGAAAACAGACTGGAAATTATGTGAAGGGACAGTGAAAGAGCAGGGGACACAAGGCAAGAAGGGTTCGGCTGCAAACTTTGACACTTAGGTTTCTTTTCCTCCTTTTACAGCCAGAAGGACACCTGGACTAAGAAATCCAAAAAGTGCACAGGATCAACCCATAAAATTCAGCATATAAAATATTGTTAGAGAAATGTAAGCCGGCACTCTCATTCATTTTAAATAAGTTTACAGCGTAGAATTATGTCCTTAGTCTGCATACCAGATTGCACTGAATAATGTGAATAGAAAACACATCAGAGGGTGAAATTAGCTTAGTGGGTTAGTTGGTTGTTTTTCACTTTCCTATTTTCCATTTTCTCTAAGCTTCCCTCTAGGTAACAAATTTCTTTCAATTTCTATTTTTTCTTTAATCTCACCAACATTATCCTGTTTGAGCTGTGACCAGGTTTTATCAGGCGTTCAGAAGGCAGAGACAAAAAGACACGTTGGCAAAAGTCTTAGAGTACTTCGTTGAAGAATTTCTTATTTTTCACCATTTTCTTTTTTCAGTTATACATATCATGTCTTCCCACAAGATACTTTTCAGCTACTACAAACAGGAAGCACCTTTAATGCAATGTTTGTGTTCAACTCTAGAGCTTCTTACCAACAGAAGAGAATGTGCTGTAAGTCCGTGGTGATTTAAGGGCATAAACCCCATGGACTGTGAAAGGAAATTAGCTTTGTTGTGACTTTTACAGCTCCACCTGCTCCCAAAGAAAGACACTGTGCTGTATCCAGGTACACCAGCAAGAGCAGAGCCCTTTCACTAAAACAGGGTGAAGCAATTTAAAACCAAATAAAGAAGCAAATAACGCCCATGCATGAATTTCTGCAGACTTGTAGCATTCCATACTGTTACGTGGAGTAGCACCTTGTCCTGTGGCCACCTGTCTGTTAAATATCAGACCTTAACTAATTGCTCCACAATTATAATGCAGTTGCTTCTGTGGTAAATCCCTGCAAAGTCCACCCAACAGTACTGGGCCAAACAGTGAAATTCAGGACAAAAAGAAAAAAAATATTTTCAAAGCAGAGTAGCTAACTCTTAGCCCTTGCAGCTCTTTAGAGGAGAGACACGGGTTTCTTAAACACACCAAAACAGGATTCAGACATCACTGAAGCTCTATAAAACCATACAAAAATTATGCATCCAACATCTTAGCCTGGCATCAAAATTTCCTTCTAAAACAGGAACATAAAATAGGTGGATGGAAAAGGCATGTTATTTTCATAGGGAAGAGAAGGATCCTAGCTAGCAAACCTGCTTTAGGAACATATATTTTCCTTTGTTTAAATTACAGACACAAATCTGCATTGTTGCCAATTTTTTTATATCTCACACTGATTTCTTATCCTGTGAGAGGGATTTTACTAAAGAAAGAGTCATACAATTATCGAATAATTAACGCAAATTTAAAAGGAAACAAACACTTGACAAGAATGGTACACTCTACCTTTCCCAAGAACAAGCATTTAATCATGGATATCAATCACACAAGTCATTACGGTCCCTAGTATTATGCTAAGAAACCATAGCTCAAAGGAAGAAAATTAATTATTTTAGCCCTTTGTGACTTATACAAAATGTTCCAAAGCTAATATTGGGGGGAGGACAGGGAACTTCACAGCTGCTTGGATACGTCTCTCCACAATTCTTAATAAAATCTCAAGTGAAGGCACAGGATAGGAAGTCCTTAATAATTTCTGTGATCTTGATTGGCATTGATTTCTCGTCCAGCTGAGAGCTGTTCGTTTCCACAGGGAATACCTATTTTCATAGGAGTAAGAATGACACCAATCCAAGAAAGCAAATGAAGCTAAAATTAGGCATTTTTTAGCTTGTTTCTGAAAAACCCAATAATTGACAGGAGCATTACTCATCGCAACATCTGAGGAGAAAAATCTCCTGAGAGCTATCCTTTTTTTTTTGCTCCTTCTCAAAAATGCACATATGTTTCCTTTCATTCTTTCCTGTGGGCATAAGGCATCAAAAAGGAATAGAGCTTCTTAGACATGTTCACAGTTTAAGCGCACTGTACGCTTGGATATGAAATCATCAGTTCCAAGTAATGGTAAGCAGACTGTGCACATCCCCAGATGGAGATAGAATAAGGAGAATTGCTTTGGAGCCATCTCCAGGAGGAAAGAAACTTCAGTGGACACCCCAGGATTGTGCACAAGTACGTAGATGTGAAGGAGCAAGTCCGCGCAATCCAGCCACATTGAACTGATGTAATGTCTCCTGCGACGTTGGTGTCACAAAGCCAATTTCATGAGCTAACAGGAGACAGATCCTGACCTGAAAACATAATTAATGCTGAGGGTTAACCCAAATTAAATCAAAAGATTTTCAAAGGGTCTTGGCCTCTTTTTCATGCAGCTCCTAGAAGGTGTTTAGGTGCCACCTGGGTGCAACCAGATAACTCCCCTAATGACCCTGCACTTTGGCAGCTAAAGACAGGTTTTGAATGGAGTCCACTGGGCTCTGAAACAATTCACCACAACTCGAGGACCTGGAAGAAAAGGAATAACAAATCTGGCCCGGCTCAACTCTGCAGCTCATGGTTTGTTTGCAGAAAGCACTCACTTTTCCCTGTGAATGAGATGAACCTGTGACCTGTTATATATCAACTGAACATTTCAATTCATCTGGAAGTCAGAAGGGATTAGCAGCTAGAGCTCCACTCTCAAACTGTACATGGCTTGCAATTAGATGGAGTAGATGCACAGGGTCTGTTGCAGCTCTTGGCATTTGTAATCTTCCCAAGTACTCATTGCAGGGTAAAAATCCAAATAATCCAAGGCAAGGGTTTAACAGGAAAAACTGGAGAAATATAAAATAATAAACTGCCACATATTAAGACCTCCCAGAAAGAACATCCAGAAAAAAATTGCTTTTTGCTTGATCAAACACTTAAGACTTTCAATACCCAAGATCAAATGCTGTCTGATTAATAGCAACAGAATTTCCTGGTTTTAATATGGGGGAATAATTTAAATTTCTTTAATTAAATATATATTTATACTGTACAATAATTTTTCTTTCTTTCCATTATCTATTATTCTATCCCATCCCAGAATGAGAAGCTACAAATCATCAGAGCCACACAGATATCAATATTTAATGTTCCTGTTGATTTCTCTGCAGAGTTTCTCTTGTCTTTGTGAAAAAAGCCTGGAGCCCAGCTATTAATCAGGCTCCCGGATTTTTTTTAATGATGTGACAATGAGGCAACCATTTCGATTCAAGGAAACCAGAACTTCCTAGTTAGGATTCACTGAGATATGTAATCAAGTTGGTGTATTCAGGAGAGGATCCACATTCAATCAAACTGTATCTGTATTGCCTTTACACCAATATTGGGAGGGCTAAGCAGTCATTACAGAAATCAAACTTAATTTAAGAGGAGAAAATTTACTCAATTTAATTTGTCAAGGGAGTGATTATATTCTTATGAAGATGTAATTTCTTTTTGAGATCAGTGCATACTTGGAGAACACAGTTAAGCTTTCAGTCTTTTGTCAAACCCCACAGGGTACCACTGGTGCAGCACCAGTAAACCCCACTTTCAAAGAGTAAAACTGCTGCATTGCAGCAGTTCAAATATAAGGGTCCTACTATGCCCTGGGTGATAAAATCCGTGTTGCTGCAGGATGGAGTTCAGCTGCGAAGCACATTGCCACCCTGCTGCACAGGAACAGAGAGCACTGCTGAAAAGACAGCTTAACGACTTGCACTAACACTTAACAAGCTGGACACCTTTATTCTGAGCACACGAACAGCCCAGGCATGAGGAAAATTCAAACCACAGTGTTGGTCTCCAGTACTCATGTTTAATGCCAGACTGCAAGCCTGTGAAAGTCAAGCCCTGTTCCTGATCCCTGGGTGTGTGATGTGACCAGATCTAACCTCCACAGCCTCCTTGCTCCCTAAAGACTCTCTGGGGAGGCTGCTGCTAGAAGCAGCCATTAGGGTTGATCGAGATTAAATTCATTATGCAGACATCTATCTAAGAAAAACTGAATTAGCATCATCAACTCATTTTACTCACATGAACAGCCATTTGTGACACCTGATGTTGGTAGCACCAGCAAAGCTGGCTCCAAGCTAAGGACTTAAGAGGTCTCTACATCCTGAACATAATGTTCTTAGTTTGAGGGAGAAAAGGACGAGAAACAAACAATTGCACTCTTCCCTTTGTTATCAATGGGCAACAATTTAATGAGCAGTTAATTGAGACTTCCACCACATTCATTATCCACCTACTATTATTTCACTTGCCTCAAGTAAGGCATGTATTTTTTGCCTCGGCCTTCTCTTAATTTAGGTGTTTGTGGTTGTCTCACCACCCTCTGTTTCACTGGCCCAAGACCCTTGATAAGAATCACTGGCAAAGCTGCTTTGCAGCACAGAAAAGAGTTAAGGGTCCCACAGACGGTTTAATAAAGGTAGTGTCATTTTCAATTATACAACACAAACACTCCAGTAAATTCTACGTCACATCACCAAGGAAACTCACGGCAATAATTCAGTCAAAGCGAAAGAGAGGATTTCTACAACAGTTTAATAATAACAATGTGTTCTTCTCGGTTGCCCTTTATCCAAGGATATCAGTGCTTTTCACCAATATTAATTCATTTTCTAAACACAACTTCAGAGTGTAATTTCAGAAAATTAATTGCGTATGACATTCCTACATATCCCTAACTGCTGATCTCTTGCCATCTCACTGCGAGGCAAGAAAAATCCCCATGAGCATCCCCAAATCACATGGCAAGAAATTCCTTCCACCACCCCCTGGCATCTTGGACATGACAAATGTAAAAATTAAGGAAGTATAATATTCTTGCATCTACTTTGCAGTTCATCCAAATTCTCTTTTATGGTCCCCAATAAGAAGTGCGCCAGCCTGGAATACATAAAGCCAAGGGTTACAAAGGCTGATGGGTAATGAAGGACATAAATAGTGGGATTTTTTTAAAACCATGCCTCTCGCCAATCTGAATGCAGAGCTTCCGTAATGACATAAAACAGTGGATCAGGGCCTCCACCCAAAGTGTTACAGTCAGAGAGAAAAATAGCATCATAATGGTCAGCAACTGAACAGAGCCCCAGAGTGATCTTTTTTCTATCCCCAGACGTGCTCTATCTCATGTCCCAGTGGAGCACATTTTCCTGATTCACAACCTGGTTTCCCTGTTCAGGAAAACAGATCTATTCTGTTTGCTGCAAGACAAGTGCACAGGCTGATCCTTTGCTTTCACATCCTGACACAGGAGAAAAAGGAAGGCAAAGTATTGCCCACGCACTTTAGAAACTGACAGTATCACAACTATTGGTTACAGCTCATATTTTTATTGCTGCCTTTCCTCCAACTTACTTTCTTTTCATTCTTGTCTCTCTATTCTCACACAGGTCAATGTGACCTATGTTCAGGTCACTGAAAGTCTCTTTATTGACTTTATATCTCTGGTGAAGATCCATCCTCCCACTTTTCTATATATTAGTACTTTCTCTTTTCTTGACAAACATGGATTTTTAACAGATAAAAATCATTACGTGTTTAAGTGGAAATTGCAGGGGGAAAATGGAGAAAAAAAATCACATATGTTGTCTGAACAAAAGGAGTAACCTACTGCACCCAGTGTGGGAACACTGCCCCAAAACCTGTGAAGGAACAGAAGAAGAGGAATATGCAAGCTATAACTCAGATTTTAATGAGACAACTGCGATTTCAGGCACAGAAATAACTATTGATTTGACCATTGCTGAAAAGGAAAAGATGCAACTTCTCCCCTTCCTACCCACTCCCTGTAGCCTTTCAGAAACATGATATACACAAGCAGCACAGACCCAAAATGTCACAGCAGACCCAAACAGTGGTTTAGGACACAGGTTGTCCTTAGTTTGCACAAGAAACACAAACCTCCCTATTTACTCCTTAGCTGTAGGACATTTAATCCATACCAACACTTGCTCTCAGTTGGGGCTGCTTAGTATTTACTCAATGCTAACCATGGATCACCAGGGGCAGAGCCAGCCTTCCTGCTTTTGTTCAGTGTTACTTTCTAAGAAAATCATGATGGATCAAGCAAAAGACTTTTTAGTTTGGTTCTCTGTGCCCAGCTCCAGCCAACAGCAGATGCTTAAGTGAGAAGGCAAGCAGTACTTACAACCCCAAGAAATGGTCCTCCAGATCCATCAATCTGTGGATCAGAGCTTTCCAGAGCAAGAGTTGAGACCTTTGGGATTAATCTCTTAAAATGGATTCTTGTTTTATAAATAGCCCCATGCATTTCTGAATCTCTTGGAAGAGAGATCATGTCTGTAACTCCTGAAATGCGTTTGTTATCACAGCATATACAGAAGGACCGCTTCTGGTTTGCTGGGAATTTGTCCCAACTTCACCTGCTCACAGCTCGCCTACAATGGTTTTGCAATGGGCAGGGCATAAGCTGAGGTCTGTTAAGAAATGCATGTGTGTAGTCTGATGGTTGGTTTCTCCTGAGATAATGTGCAAGCATGATTTTTGGGGAACTCAGCAGTTTCTAGTATGGCTCCTCAACCATTAGAGAGCCCAAGAGTGTTTGCAGTTGTGTTTTCCCATTACTTCACATCGCAACTCAATAAAAGCAAAGAAACACACAGCAGGGCATCTCAGGTTTGTCAGTGACACAGAGAATTTTAAGTAGACAGCAGAGCTGAAAACCACATTGCTTTTTGCAGAGTGTTATTAGCGTGGCTTATTTTGTTCCCTTGCTAACTCAAGCTGGGGAGTGGAAAGGGGACCAGAAAAGCATCTGCACTGGAGTCACACTTTTCTTCCCACTTTCTGCATCCCAGAGTGTGGTCCAAGGACCAGGAGCAGCCCTTCACCCCTGCACCTTCGAGAGCACTAACGTGTGTGAAGGTGATTTCCACTCACTCTCCAGGGCCCAGCTGACTCTTACTTTGTCAAAGAGCACTACCAAAACCCACTTAGATTGAATGAAGTTGGTTTCCAGCACCATTGCATTTTTCTGGCTTCCCTTCTGATAAAGTTTGATGGTCTTCTTCCCACTCTGAATCTCAACGGCTCGAGCAGGCAGTGTGGCTGCATTTCTCTGTAGAGACAACAAACTAAATCATGACAAATAGGAATCTTTGACTGCCAGATGCTGGTATAAAGTAAGAGCTGTATGGTTGTTCTTTAGGACTTTAGGGAGATCTCACTAGAGGAAAATTTTACAGAAATGAGACTGCAGAGCTGTGAAGCTGTCACTGCTGGACTAGACAGCAGTGCCCAGCATCCAGAGAGATTTAAAATCCAGTAGTGAAACTTGTGCTCAAATCCTGGATTCAAAAGTGGGCAGAGCCAAAAATAAAAATAAAATAATCTCTCTTCTGAAAGGGCAGTTTCCTTATGATTAACTGGGGGTCTATTACTTGTGTCTGGTCTTTCCTCCTAGAGTCTACATACTACATATTTATCTGCTATTTCTTGCACTTTATAGCAAGAAATATATTTTAGGAGCAATAAAACCCACCTACTATAAAACTTATGGAAAATAGCTGAGACATAAATATTTAGGAAGTGACTGAAATGTACTCAGATCAGACTAATTCCAATTGTCTTTTACAACAATATATATACAAATACACATACACACATAAATAAACTTCAACGGAAATAATATTTCCAGCAATGCAATTTATTCTAGATTTTGTGAAAATCCTAAATTAGACTGGGCTTGAATGCCAGCAACAGTAATGGGCAATTTCTCAAAGGGTTTGGCCTTACACTAAGCTACTCTGGTAATAATCATGCCTGAATCCAAAGGCTCGTTTACATGGTCTGCTGCCTCCTTGCATGAACTACTGACCATCTGTGTAAGAGTTTCCTGGGAAATGGATTGAACTCAAACATGCGAGGATCTCACACTGGTAATAATGGGGAAAAAAAGTTCTTACTTTCCCCCAGAATCAAAGGTTTAATAAAAGTAACTCAATTTGGACTAGACTCTGTTGCCAGGAGCTACAGGGGGGAAAATGAATACTGAGAGATTTCTAAGGATGTATTTTCATTTACAAAATAGTTTCAAAAGGAGAAGAAAATGCATGAGAATGGGAATAAGGACTGAAATTTAGTGAATGATAGATACTAATACATGACACAGAATAGAAAGCCACTGCAGTCACAAGTATCCAAGGCATGGGTTTGTAGAACCATATCCTAATTTCTGAGGTACCTTTTGACATCCACCATGTCTTACAAGTGTGGTGCCTATTCAGCACCATGTTAAAGATGCTTATATTCTGTGTGCAGGCAAGGCAGGGCATTAAAGGCTTTATGAGTTTTTTATTAAACTTTGAGAATGCGTTTCAAAGACATGGCTCTCTGATGAACTGTGAATTTAACACCATTTACACTGTGATTGCCATGAGATCTGAGCATGCACACAATTTTTGCAGTTTGGCTAACAAACATTCATTCAATAAAGAATTTTAAAGGAGTGACTTCCTATCCCCAGAACAACCTTGCAGGTGAAAGTTTGGAAGATTTGGATCATTGCAGACTTCTAATCCTGTTAAACTGATGTAAGACTTCCTTAAACAGTTGTGCATGAAGACGTTCCAGACTGAGTGATTAATTTCCATTTATTTGCCATCCTTAACACACACAAACACTGATACAAATAGTGGAAGAAGATGAACATGCTCTGACTCCCTGGCTGTTTTCCTGCTCCACTGCCTGAGTTTACTGGCCATTAATTCAGGAAGAAGACCAAAAGGGAACATTGACATATTTCAATTGCTTCCATTCGTAATTTGTAATTTTAGAATAAAATCATAGTTAAACATTTTAATTTGAGAGCCCATAAAACACAGCAGTGGAGAAACAGGGAATTATATGATTTGTTGCACTGATCTTCAAGATAAGGGCAAAGACACATGGGAGAGTGACAGTGCCTTTTACTGACTAGCTTTAGTAATATTTGACTCTCAACCTTCATACCTTCCCTTTTCTCAAATGCATTCACCAAACTTTCAGACGAGTTTAATCTAATCAATTCCAAATCACTTTCAAATTTTTATCAGTGCAACTTTGCATCTAGGAAAACCTTTGATGAGCTCTCTACTGGGGCCTTGACTCTACAAGCTCTCAAGCATACTCTTCATTTTAAGCACATTCCTCAAACCTATTGATCTCAATCCACTTCAGTGGATTATAAACATGTACTTAAAGTTGGAGACCTCTATCAGTGCTTGCTTAATACAAATTTGTCAATTCTGAAGTGGACTAGATTTAGATGCACTAAAAATGAAGCTAATCCTTTAATATTTTCTTCATTTGCATAGACTTCTCACAGGCTCATTATCAAACATATTTGAGAGCTTTGCTGTGCTGGAAGCCAAAGAATCGCAATAAAAATAAGCTTTAAATGATAGATTGGATGGTCAGATCAGATCTTCTACGTCTCCCATGTGACAGCCGTGAATCGAATCTGTTTTGCCTATGACAGACACTGGTCGGTGATTCCTCCCTGTCTTTGTCCCAACCCATGAACCTTTCATTATATTTTCTGTTTCCCATCCATCTGGAGAGGGTCAGAGCAGCTTTGGTGGGCACCTGCTGTCCAGCCAGGGTCAGCCCGCCACAATGGTTTAGTATTTGATCTTCTATCTTGGCTGCTTTTGCTCATCTCTCATCTAAGCTATCACACTCTTCTCATGGTTCTTCACAGAGGAGTCTTTTCCTGAGATGGATATTTTTATCAGCCTTTTCTGAATCCCCTCTTAAGTCGTCCATATCCTTTCCAAAAGGGAATGACCTGTACCTTATGCAACACAAGGACTGCAGTGCAGATTTACTTAATGGCCCTATTCTTTAATAGAAGCTAGTCTTAAAAGCGCAGTTTCTCTTTTTCTTTAATTTTTATTTTTACCAAGTCACCAATAACCTAATAGACAAAAATACCCAGAGCTACAAATGTACAAAATTACAGTGGAACGCATCAATTTCATTTCAGAGAGCAGAAGATAATAGCAGCTGTGGAAAATTAGATGTGCTGCACAGGAGGGGAGGGTGATGGTGTAGGAGGATTTATTGCTATTGATCTATTTATCTATTTATTTATTTTTACTTTTTTTACCATGACCTAGTTATAATTCACTGATTCTGAGACTGAACATTTGAAGGAAGGAGCCTTACTTGGTTGATACGGCAAATATATATTATTCTAAATATAATTCCCCTAGTGATTACTTGTCAACATCAGTTAGTGCTCAAAAATGGATGCTCTAGAATTGTCAGAGTGAAGGAAATTCCTTCAAAAACCCAGAGAGTAAAATAAGGAATGATTAGTTTCTGCCTCTCCTCATGCAAGAGTTAGAGGGTATCATGAAATTTCCAGGCAATGAGCTCAGTGCAGCCAGAACTTCTTCACATAACTCTGAGTTAAACTTTGGAACTCCTTCCTGCAGGCTATGGATCACACCAAAATGTTACACTGCTTCACATTTGGAGGAAAAAAAACTCTATGAAGAATTATTAAACAAAGATGCCATCTCTGTCTCAGGAAATTCCCAAACCACGAGTCACTGGGTCTGGGAATATCTACAAGAAAAGCACAGCATAATTTTTCTGCTCTTAAGCTCTTCTTATATGTATATGTGGAGATATATACATTAGTAACTACTGCCAAAAGCAGCATAAAGGTCTAAGCAGTCACTGGCCTCACTCAGTGTGACTCTTCCTATAATTTATGCATTATAGCAGAGAGGACTTGAATCCTGGGAGAGGTTTCTCTTTATTCCTCATCTTTTTCCACTACTATTGTCATTGATATTGCTATCACTTTTACTATTAATCACACCATTATTATGAATCACAGCAGTCTTTGACACACTGTCTTTCATTTCTATTAATAATTTTGCTGTATCTCATTTCAAATAACACCATATGTCAGGCAAGGACTGTACAGAACCGTTGTGTTCACCCATGAATATTCACATAAAAACCTCCACAAAGCTTATAATTGCTTATAGAGCAAGAGCATAAGCTGTAAACACAAGGGGAGTCACATGCAAAAATGGTGTCATTTACCTGAAGGGTTATATTGGATTTTTCCAGTCCCAATTAATTGACAGCACTGTCAGAGGCCAACATATTTTATAGCATGTCCCTGGCTGACCCCAAATTTCCCTCTGACATCTTCTTTACTTGGACTCATCTTTGGGATGAAGGATGCCTGTGACTGCCTCCCTTCTAGTGCCTTGTTTCCAGAAGGGAAAAGAATAGAGCCAGAGAGTAATGGAAACAGAGTGAATTGAAGCTACTGAGGTGAGGGCAAAGGTGCCAGTGGACACCCTTCAAGCACTGGGAGAGGTAAGGTCACTTTTAGCTTCAGTGCAGAGAGAGGTTGAGGAAAAACTCCAAAATAATTTCTGTTTAAAACTGCACATTTAGGTTCTACCTCTTCCCTCAGATCATGCAACTAAGCTGCTCTTCTGTTGTCAGCATCCTCTGTGAGCTATTACCAATCATGGTCTCATCCTCATACAAAGTATTTTAATTTCTTTTTATTTGTTGGGGTTTTGTTGCAGATCTTTTGGGTTTTAATTCTAAACTGACAAAGAAATTCTAAACTTGGCCACAGCTGAGAGTATCTGACCATGTCACGTCTCAGAGCGGGGCTTGGGTTGGGTGAAACAGTGCTCACACTGCAGGGTGTGCACCGCATCCTGCCACACCAATCAATCTTTTAATCAACATTAAAGAGTTCAGGGCTGAGCATCAAGTCAGAGTTTCAATCAGGATTTACTGCCTTTTCATTTGCTTCACAGGCTGACAAGTGGGCTTGAACACATTTCAATATGCTGATTCTTCTTTATAAAAGCAATTACGAGCAGAGAAGCACAGAACAACTTCAACTGCTGGAAAAGCCCAATTGAATTTCTGATTTAGTAAGAAGTGGTTGGCACCATTAATGGGAGCTACCAAGCACCCTGCTTGATTTGATCTTACGGGACTCTAACAGAGTCCTGACTTAGAACAAGGGAAGACACTTTCTTTTTATTTATTATTTTTACCTGGGGTCACCTCAGCATAAGTCTCATGACCAAATTATGTGAATTCATTTCCCATTGATAAAGAAATTGATATTAATAACATCTTTAAGCACTGCAGAAGTACCAGCCATCTTAATATCAGCCAATGAAGATATGAAGACTACTTCAGTTAGGATTAAAATGATTTTTGTTCCATTCTCCTTGGCTGATGGACCATTTACTCCAGTGTATTATCTGTGGTAATGCTGAATTCAATTACAGACATCCATAAACAAACCACACTATTTGAATTTGCTTCCTTGATTGTACCATGTGTGTTAAGCTCAGCAGTGGTTTTGAAGGCTAGGGAATAGGCAGATGGTGCTATTCCACTGAACCTCCCTTAGGGTTAATGAAGGGAGGCAGAATTCAACTGTGGGACACCAATGAGCAACGCTGTAGTAACTCATTTTCACACCTATGCGTTTCCCCCAGGCCCAACTTTCTGTCTGCCATTTCAGTTGTGCTTTTCCCAGCCTCCTTATGGCTTCTCCGGGCTGCCACCCACCCATTCTGGACCCACAGGTCATCAGTCTCATGCTTCTAATACTTTCCTCTTCCCACACATTCAGCAGTGCTTATAAAATAAGCAGCCGTGCCTATTCCAGTAAGGCTTGTGTGACCTTTAATTATTTTGGCCACGATACTACAGCAAGGTCCCCCAGAGCCAGAGGGACGAGCTGCTATACTTAGTGACACACAGCTCTCTGTCTGTGCCTGCACTGAGTCACACTGCCTGTGGGTCTGGTGCAGGAGGAGCTGTGGAGAAGAGCTGTCACACATTTACTGCTCGATCCATCAGCGCCTCGGCTGACCTCGGCCTCCTGCTTGTAGCAATGGGACAGCATGGGTGACCTCCCCTCTCACCAAGGTGACATTCAGGGTAGGAATGAAGGAGAGAGAGAGAGAGAGAGAGAGAGGAAACAGTTTCTAGCTTATTTTCATCAGCAAAAATATCCTCCACTTCTCTCCCTGCGTTCAACTAAACCTCCTCCACATTAGTTATTCCACGGCATTCCTTTTATAATGGTTGACAAGTTGACTCGAGGTATATAAATCCCTAAGGGAATATTTTTTCAAGGGAAAAGAAAAGAGGAACCCATCTTAATGGCACTCTTGCATGCATATCAATAGAAGAACTTCAGCAATCACTTCCTTGGTGTAATTACATTCATCTGCATCTGTGACTAAGTGACCTGTCAAAGTGTCAGGGAACCTAGTTCGGGAATGAAATTCCCTGCTCATAGCAACAGCCCATGTCTACACCTGCACTTCTCCTATTTTCATTTTAGCTGTACAGAAATCGTCTAGGCTTGCTGTTAAGCAGTATCTGTGGCACAGAGTTGCAAAGGTGTCTATCCTAAGCGTGTAAGATCAAGTCCTGATATGATGATATTAAATCTGAGTTAACGCCCTTGGAGGACTTGCGGAAAGCCAAGTTAATAAAGAATGCTCCAAAAAGGGTTAAATTTCACTTGACATGGGAAGAAAGCAGTGTACTAGCATGCTGGAATAAGGAGAAAAAAAAAATCTTTTTACATTATTGAAGAGTTATAATTATCATGCTGGCAGCAAGAATTTTTTTGCACAGGCCAATACATGATGGTCAAGGGCCATAAATTGCAAATCAGGCTAATTTCACAAGTTAACCTCAATGAACTAAGAATCACTTCTTCCACCTCCATGACACCCCTTGACATCTCCCTGGGTAAATGCCACTGATCTGTGGCAGTGACCAGTGAATCCCAAATGGGTCCTTTCCCTTTGTCAATTTGAGCTCTATTGCTGAATGGACAATGGAGGAGAAAGAATGTGAGGAGCAGACAGCAGCACCCCATTAAAGAGGTTAATAGGAGGCTTCTTAGAGGCTTCATCTAAGAGAGCTGACCCAGTGTTTTTCAGAGGTTAGTCCTGATCCAAATGACAAGCCTTAGAGGTGTCTTGTAGTCTTAGGAAGCACCACTCTTGGGGACTTGGAGCATGCTTAACTTCAGACACAAGTTATCATGAGCTTCTTTCTAGTTTTCCTTGATCTCCATGGAAAGGCACTGGTATCCAAAAATCCACTGAAGATATTTATTTTTAAAATCAGGCCTACTGAGGTACTGTGAGTGTAGTCTGCACAGCCAATGGGTCCTCCCATGCCATCCCCTGGACTCCTGAAAATACCAAGAACTGACATTGCCTGTGGGGCACCTCACAGACTCAGTAAACAAGCTGACGGCTTTCAGACCTTATTTCTCAATAACACCTGTAGCTTGAAGGTGCCTGGAAAACTGTCAGTGTGACCCACAGCTGGGAAAGTACGAACATCCCTGTCAGACAACAAATGCATTCAGAAGAACCTAGCATAGCCCCATAAATAATTTTAGCCTGGGCTCAGCATACCCCATATAATAGGTTCATTTTCACACTACATCATTTTCCAGCCAGATTGCAGATATATACCTCACCCCCTGTTCCAAGCAGAGAAGAAATTTTGCTCAAGACCCATAACAAATGACCAGTCGGAAATGGCAAGCCAAGGAGAAAAAATTACTGACCGATGTGCAGGGAAGAGCATCTTCATAAAATATAGCTAGGTTGGGCTGATTCTGAGTACATGATATCATATAAAGGGACATAAAATTGCTTTCTGCATTAAGTAGAGAGACTAGGGATGGGTGCAGTGCTTAAAAAGTTCCCCACCACTCTCTGATGTGATATGAGCAGGAAACAAACTTCTGCCACGTGAGCTCAACTTGATAGTAAAAGCATTTCCCTTATGGCTGTGGCTGCAGCTCTCTCGGCGTTAGCTACAAATTAAGCTGAGGTGAAGGACAACAGGCTGTCTTCTGCCTCAAAGCCGCCTGAACTTATGTTTCTAAAAATATTTGCTTTGCTGAAACCTGGAGATGACAAAGTTATTATCACACTGAAAGTATTTTTGGTCACAATGTCAGGTTTGATAAAACTAAACTGTGTCACAAATGTGTCATGATCTTGTTAACACCGTAAGTACCTGCTGAATTCCTCTGAATGGTATTTTTTGTGTTCTGATTTTTTTAGGCACCGCTTTTTTTTCCTCTTTTTCAGAGTGACATTTTTTTAAATAACCTTTCATTGTATTTCTAAAAGCTGAACAGATAGCTGGAGTATTTCAGTTCTGGTAGAAATTAGGTTTTTTTGGTTATAGGTGACATTTATATTCACCATTTTACCACATCCGTTGAAGTTCGTTTTATCCAAAAAAAAAAGCTTTACCTAATTTTGAATTTGGCATGGAACAGAAAGTGTTTTGCTTTCAGATCTTTTTACAACAGGCACTTTACCATAAACCCACTGACATTTCCCTTCTTGCAGAAGGCTTTTTGCAAGAATTTTCTCTCAACCCAAAAGCAACTGCAGCTCCATCACGTTCCTCGATGACTAGTTCTGCACAGTTCAGTATGAAGCTGTTGCTTCTACCTCTGCTCTGCTGCTGTCTCACTGCCATGCTCCTCCCAGAGATGCCCCTCACAGATTACCCTGCAGAAATTCACACCACACTCATTTCCCACTTCAGTTCATATTTCTCATAAGGAGTGGTTCCCCTAAATTAGTACCAGCTTTGCCTGTGAAGCGCTTCAAACACACTGGGTTTCAAGGATGGAACCACACTTAATTTGAGAATCTGAAGTATTAAAAAGAAAATAAACATTTTTTTAAGAACATTCAAGTAGTATCTCATGTATAATCATTTAATCAAGACAACACCACCTTCAGTTATTTCCCTGGCATTCAACAGGCACTGCAGACTGGATGCTACAATCTGCTTAATGAGCTCTATGTGGTTTCTTCAAGAGATCTCTGATCACTAAAATAATGAAGGCTGATGTAACTGGGCGAGCAGGGCCAGACTAAGAATCTGCTTGCCCTGTGATAGACAAGCTGAGCAGAGCACCCCTATTAATTAATTACTGATAAGACTCTGAAAAGCATTAGATAAAAGTAATTTAAAAAAAATCAACTGAAGGCTCCACAATGAGAAGCAGAAGGGGAAGGACAGGACTCAGCATGTGAAGAGGTCAGATCAGCTGGTAAGTGATTGTTAATGAGGGGCAAGTGAGCATACACAAGTCATGGTTTGGGACACTACCGTCACCTTAACTGTAGCATTTTTCAGACATCAATATTATGTAATATTCTAATGGTTGTACCCAGCGCTAGATAAGCTAAAACAGACACAGCAAAGAAAAAGAAACATTAAATTCTGTTAAGCTAACCGAAGTATTGATTAGAAAGGGAGTATTATTAATCAGCTAAAAATCATCTAATTTGAGTGTGTTAATTTAAACCCAGCTGATATAGTTCTGATGCACCTGAATGTCAAGGCGTGGTCATGGTGCTGCTCCCAGGTAGTGAAATTCTACCATGTTACAGCAGTAAATCCTTATATTATGGCAAGGAAAAGACTGAGCTGGAGAGTTTTCTCCTTGATCATAGTATATAAATGTCTATTTCCTCTTCTTTTTTTGGGGGGAATTATCTTCTCTACCCCAGATACCCAGAGATATAGCAGAGAGTTGGGGCTGTTCAGCATGGAGAAGGCTTTGGGATGATATTACAGCTCCTTCCTGTACCCAAGAGGGGCCTACAGGAAGGCTGGAGAGAGACTTTTTGCAGGAACATGTAGGGATAGGACACAGGGGATGGCTTTAAGCTGGAAGAGGCTATGTTTAGACTGGATATTAGGAAGGAATTCTTTATTGTGGGGATGGTGAGGCACTGGAGCAGGCTGCCCAGAGACTGTGGAAATGTCCAATAGGTTGAATAGAGCTCTGAGAAACCTGGACTAGTGAAAGTGTCCCTGCCCATGGAAGGGGTGTTGAAACAAGGTCTGTAAGGTCCCTTCCAACTCAGGCCATTCTATGATTTGCCACAACTTGAAATCCTTTTGTCACTCTAGCTGTATTAAAGATACCACTGCAGTTCCACTCATAATTGCCAATTATGCTGGCATGTGTGCGGGTTTGCTGAGTGGAATTCTGTGGTGTGTGTTCTGAAGGGCATGGGAATTGAAAGCTGAAGTTATTTTTTTCCTGCTTTGATTTGATCGTGTCTTGCATTACAAAATTTCACAAGACCAGGCAGCACGAGGAGGTTGCACAGTCCAGAAGATGACTCTTCAGCTTTACTTTGAAGAGTAGAAAGTTATAATTCTGAGTTTGGATTTATGAGGTCAAGAGGCTTCTGGTTCTTGAAAAGGATAGACAGAGTGATTCATTAGAGCATCCAAATGCTATACAAGGGTTTTGTGAAAGGCAGGAAGTAGCTGAGGAGGGAACAAACTGTTTCTTGGGAAACCAGAGGTAGTTATTCATCACTTTCACTCAAAGAACCTTGACTCCTTGCTCCCCTTCCCTTGCCCTGCAGTTCTATTCTTCTACTTGTCTACTGAAGCCATGACTTCTCCTCTCATATGTGACCTGTCAGCCTCTTTTTAAACCAGCTGCTCTCTATTTTCTACATAAATACCATAAATGAGCACATTCTAGCCATCATTATCCAGCACATCAGGTTAAGAACAACCTATTGCCTCTTTATGACTGATTTTCAAGACCGCAAGAAAAACTCCAGGGTACCAATAAGCAGACCCATGTCTTTCATTTTCCAGGTGTTCTTCAAGATTGAATCAAATGATTAATGATCTGGTTCTACTCAATATTGTGTGAACTTCTATTGGCAATTACCATGCTCAAGCAAACCCTTTATGCACAGGCTCTGCATGAATAGTTCTGCAGGCACCGTGCACAGAGCACCATTCCCCCTTTTGAATCCACACCTCTTTATGTCAAAATACATAAAACCATGCCTCCATGAAAACACCTGTATGAGCATATAGAAACAGCCAGGATCATGCATTCACAAGCCAGCATTTGCCTGTGAATGCAGGCAACTGCACAAGGGACCTCACCGCCATCTGCAGGGACACACCTGGCTGCACATATTCTGATGCTAATACATTCACACACAAGCCACGGTCAAACGCAATCACAGCTGCACATGAAAACAGCAAAAAGCAATGCTCTGCTCCTTTTATAAAGCCAGAAATAGTCACGTTATGGAACTTGTACTGTCCAAGTGAACCACATTTGAATTTCATCCCATTTCAGTTCACGCTTGAATTTCTCACCACAGTAAATCCTTTTCAAGGCTGTGAGACATGAGCAATGAAGACAACAATGTCAATGATATAAAATTAATAGTGCAAAATGGCAATATAATGGGAAAATCCCAGCACTGCCCATAAAAGCATATTAGCCTGACCTGTATTTATTCTTCTTTTCTGGAAGAATTAGCTTGTTTCTCAAAGCTTATGGGAAACACCAACAGTAATGAAGCAGAAAAATGATGAATGTTAAAACTTTAGGGTGATCCGTGGATGGTTGTAAACTTGCCCCTCTTTGCTGCCCACATACTTTTGATGAGCTTGCAAAGTTTCAAACCTCCTAAATTTTAGACAGAGCAGTTTTATTTCTTTCAAGCTACAGTGAAAATAATTTCCTTATCTATCATTTAGAATGGTTTAATACTTTCATTAATCCACACATCATAAAGCAGCAAGAGATTTTTATATGTATTCCAATCACTCATTGTGCCTCCCAGCAAACAGAAAAGGGATGTTTTTTGCTGATTCTGAAGTTAAACTTAAGGCCAGCATCTCCACACCCCAGGCTAGTTGTGAAGGTAATGATTTAAAGGCAGACAGAACAGGTGCCATGCCTGCTCCATCTTTTATAGACAGATCGCTGGCCTTTGATATCTATCAGGGCTGCTGAGCTGCTGGCAAGGAAGCACTGCCCTGTCACCTTTGATGGAAGCCACATCAGACACTGCTTACAGTACCCGTGGTCTTGTTAGCCACAGGAACCTCCCGCCCATGCCTGTGTCCTTGGCTCTAGACGCAGTGTCCTCACCAACAAAACGTGACAAATCATTTCAAAAACTCATTGAAAGAGCAGAGGGGTAGCTGGGGACAAACAATCGAGATAGAGCTGCCTGAAAAGCCAGTTGGTGTGGGCTTCAAGCGATTCAGTCCCAGCTGTAATCGGCACTATAGATAATAATCATGTTGCCAACTAACACTTCCTTTTATTGGGATGAGGGTTTTATTTTCCATCCAGTCATTCCATGAAACTCTACCTAAAAGACAGATTTTTGACCTAGCCTTTTCTTGTCCTTATATAAAAAAAGGGACATATCTTCACCAGGTATCTACTGAGCCATCAATCAGATGATTTCAAGAGCTCTTGAGTCGCTCAACTTCTCCTTTCGCTACCTTTTTTCATTTGTCAGACAGCAATTTTCCCATACTGTAGGCTTTGACAACCCAAGAGCTGATCAATGATTTAATAGACAGAACTTTGTTATTAATGTCTCACGATGGTATCAGTTTAAGCCTAGATCTATAGAGCATCAGGGCTTAAGCACTTACCACAGCACAAGTTATCAAGCATCCCCAGTAATGTCAATAGGATTTTGGCCAGCTCTCTTAATGCACCCAGGAGCTGGCTCAACACTTCTCAGAAACATATGAAAATTCAATTTACCACCCTATGGATGAGCTGTAGCTGCCATGAGAAGGGCACAGCTCCCATGAAAAGTGGAAAGAAGAAACTCGGACTTGCTTGCACCCATTGACAGCACAGAATAAAAGAGCACAAAACCTGCAGGGAATGGCCCTCTCCCCAGCAGCAGATCTTACCCCACACATCAGCCTCAGGGCGGTCAGACTTTCTTTTGCTACACATTGCAGTTGAATAGCCACATGTTTTGGCCTAAATTAAGACCTGATCTTGGCTGCCCTTATTACTATTGGTATTAAGTTGGAATTAGGCCCATAATTGTGGGCTTTTTTTCCTAAAATGTGGCATAACAGAGTCAATATTATTATTTTCAGCATATGAGTGTGGGGGAAGCAACACAGGCAGCACATGGCATTCTTCACCAGCAGACTGGCTGGGCTGTTTTGGCTGTGTCTCGGTGGGAATGAGAAAAGAGAGATGAGAAAAGGGAATAAGGGACAAGGCTATTGAAGCCCTCTGACAAACCCAAGCCAGAACATCACGCACACACTGAATTGGGAGACAAGGCTTTCAAATTCACACGCTGAATTGGGAGACCAGGCTTTCTGGACTACGTCTCTGATCTTAGGTGCCCAAGAGCTGACCCTCCTACTTAGCCTGAAGGCTGCCCAGGGCTGCACATTTCTCTACAGAGGCACTCTGGTTTGGGCAATATGGCACCTAACGCCCTTTTAAGTGCAATATGTTTTCTGTTTCACAAGTTAAATTCTATTCAGATGCATTTAGTAGTTCAGGTGGGTATTTTCATCCCATCCCCCCTGCTTTTTTGCCACAATTTCCAAAGAATTAACCTGTAGAGACAGCCTGTTGCCAAACACATTGAGAATAAAAACCCAAAACCAAACAAGAGTTTAATTGGGGATATATCAAATCTGTGATAAATGCTCAAGAATAAGCATCCTTTGGAACCACCAACCATCCCAAAGAACCTTGTGAAGGGGTCCAGCCTGTTGGCCCTTTTATGCGTCACATTTAGAAGTTTACTAGTTTGGGTCCTCCATGATATTGGTTTGCCTCTGATGTGAGAGAGCATCTCCAGCCAAGTAGAGATCCAGTTCCACTCTGCCTAACTTCCAGAGTTTTGATGGAATTGCAAGCAAAGGTAGAAGGGGGCCACATACTTCTAGTGTGCAGTTGGAATACTTCTCCATTTCTCTTCCAAGTAAGTTCAAAGCATTTGTCAGTGGCAAACAATATTATTCCTTTTCCAAAAGGTCTACTCAGTATGTCAGCTGCATTATTAGTAAGACAAATCCACCCGCATAGGTCATAAATACAATATTTTTGCCAAACATTCTTCCCCTTCTGATAAATTTCTCGTTTGTTATTTTAGTTCACTACAACACTTTTTTTCTTCTTTTTTTAATATTGAACTAGAAAATGTCTTATTTGTTTTTCATGAATAAGAGAGGGGTTTTTTTAATGCTCATCCCTGGTACGATAATTTGGAGAAGAGCATAGAGATGAAAAATTGTTTCTTTCCTTAGAAGTACTGGAGGGAATAACTATCATTACAAAATGTTGGTGAAAAACTAGCTTTTCTACCTCCCACACTAATATTTAGGAAAGCTTGGTGAAAGTCATAAACACGGGAGGTAAATTTTTCCAATTTAGCTTTTGCTGAAACGCTGCAGGGACAAGAAAGATAAGGCCACATCCATTCTGTGAGGCAAGTTTCCAGTTTAGCACTTGCATATTGTTTGCTTTTCAAATGGTTCACTGCACTCCCAGCCCTGGCCCAGGTCTCCCAAATGTCCCACCCCCACACCCAGTGGCCCCACTCCAAATGACCTTGCTCTTAACCCTCGGAGATCTCCATGTGGGGCAAACTCCTCGGGTTCTCACGAATTCAGAACAACAGGACCCTCGGTACTGCAGCACTTCACGTACTCTGCTTTGTATTGGCTCACAAACAACAACAACAACAACATTTTAAAAAACAAACAAACAAAAAACCAAACAAAAAACCCAAAACAAACAAACAAAAAAAACCCCACAGAGCAATTCATAATGTGTTTGTTTCAGGTTTGAAGGTATGTCAGGATCTCAGAACGCTGTGAAAGTGAGGACTAGCTAAACTTAAACTGCTTCTCCATTATTGCTAAACACGGCAATGGTCTTTCCACTTGATGCAAACGGTGCATCCCTTCCAGAATCATCTCGTGCCAGGAAAACTTAATCTGCCACCAACTTGAACTGCTAACTAGAAAGTAAGATAACTGAAGCATTTGGAAATAAAATTTTTTACCTAAAAATCCACCAGAAGTCTTTATCATCCTTGCAGGATAACTACTCCATTTTAAAGTATATTTTTTCATGTTTAAGAGCTTTTCTAATCCTGCACTGAAAGCAAAATCTTTCAAACGTCTTTGTCAAAACATTTCTCTTCAGACTGCAATTCCATCTGTTTTATTTTGCTCTCTCTTACTGCTTCCACACTTCCCCCAACATGCAGATCCCCTCCTGGATAAAAGGTTTCCAAGTAATTTTTCAGCCTTGACAAATATAGTAGTTGGGTGGGTTTTTTTCCCATAAAATTAGATGTTGAACAGAACATTTCACACACCTTTAGAAATACCAATTATTTAATAGGGAACTAATTATTTAATAGGGAAAAAAAGGCTTAGAAATTCATATTCTTATTTGGAAAATTTCTCCTTAGTATTAGGGCAAAAACTACGTGAGTAAAAGGTCACTTTCCAGATGTATGTCTATAAATAAATATATAAATATGTCTATAAATAAATATATAAAATATCCACAGTGGCACAGAACACACACCTACATGCTCAGTACCACAGAACAATAGCTGGCCACTGGCTTTCATGTGTGATTAATTTTTTACCATCAATATTGGTTTCTATAGCTCAGGATTTGACAGACGTAACAGCACTAACTATCATATTCCAAAGTGTGGCTGAACTTGGCAGCTTTCTTCCCAACCTGTCCCCAAGCCAGGGACCTCTTTGTCTAGAGAGATGCTTCAGGACAGTTCTCAGGTCTGGTTTGACTCACATCTGACAGGTTCTTGGGCAGTGGTTCACCCAATCTCTCCTTCTAGGCTGGGCAGGAATCAAAGCGACTCATTTGCCAAAAAGATGGGTGAGGAAATTCTTTGCTAAGTGCCATAAGCACTTCTTCCTGAGAAACAGAAACCTCCAGGTACAGCTCTTCTCTTTGAGTCTCCAAGGCAATGCAGAGGACAGAAAAGCCATTCCAGGAATGGTTCTTAAGAATTTATTTTAGGTGACTAAAAGAAAGCACTGCCTGGACAGATTTGCCCCATGCGTAAATATCTATATTACAAGCACAGGGGAGTATCCAGAGCTGAAGACCTTCAGTTTTAGCCCAGAAAGTCTGTGAAAACAAGTGAAAAGCACCCCCACTGGTGCCAGAGATCTTCAGTTCAACTATTGCTTCTATCTGGAGCAGTTTAACTCGACAGAACTTTCTCCTACCTGCCCTCACCTTCTTTTGGTGCACATTTCCCTTCAGCACATACATAACAGAAAATCCACGGGTAGCTAAGCAGCTACTTTTGATCACTAAAGTTAGATGAGACGAATCCCACCCAGAGAGAGTAAATAATCTGTCAGGGAGGAAGAGCTGAGGCTCAGCAGGCACCTGCATCCAGCCCTGGCCACTCTCAGCGCCTCGCCTGCTTCCCTGTGTCACACTCCATTCGGTTTATCACCTCAAGCTGTGAGGGTTCACCCTGCCAGCCCTGAGGCACCACTGAGCCTTCCCCACATCTGTTTCTGCCAGCAGCCCCAGCAGGGCCATTGCCCAGGCTCACTCACGCTCCCCTTATTCCCACATTCCCCTCCCCAGCTGAGTCCATCTCTGCACAAGAGCAAGGCTTGACAACTGCATTTCACTTAGTAATTGTGATACGATTTACCCCAATCTTACATTTGAAACTAATGACGATTCAAATCTATTTAGAATGGAAAACAGAATCTGTAATAACTCTCATTTGGCTCAGGCACCTGGAAATGTGTAACTACTTAATGCATATTTAGACATAGTTTATAGCATCAAGGTATGTCCTTTTAACATGATAAAGTTGCAATCCAGCAGTAGCATTGAGATTAGAAATTGGCAAAAGAGAAGCAAAGATTGATTTAAAAGGGTTTTTCATTGAACCATAACCTCACCACATGGCATTTGATTCTGTGTTGTCTTTTTAAGTAGCTTTTACTCATGTGTCACTTCTGCACCAATGTATCTTCTCTTAAATGGCAGGGATGTACAACCTATATTGCAATTGCTGAAAGACTGCACAAAATATATAATTCTGGACTGGAGGTTAGCCACAGTTCTATTTATGGTCTGTCCACAGGCACAGAAGGTATTGAGTAGGGATAATAAGAATGGTAAACCTTTTGGAAGACTGGAAGGATAAGCTAGAGTATCACAACAGGGATAAAAAACATTCCTGAAGACTTTAAAGTATCTGGTGGTTGTAGGGAAAAGGTTTTCACATGACAAACTAGAAAAACTGCAAAGAAAGAAACTGATTTTAAGAAGTTAAACACATGACATTGGTTTTAAGGTCGTTTGATTTTTTTAATAAAATAAGCTCAACAGTCATCACTGCTTTGGCATTCTTAGTGAAGACCTTAACTCAAAGAATTTTTGGCTTTTTCTGAAATGTTAACAATATATATCAGTACAATCTAGTGGGCAAGAACTCAAACCTCATTTGATGCAAACAATGGAAAAGCAAAAAGAAGATTCCCAGATGGTCCGGTCATGGAAAGAGAAAGATCCTTATAATTTCTGAGTCTAAAGAAAGAAATAGATAAGACAACACCTTATATCAAAAAAGAATTAAAAGCAAACTGTTCAAGAGGTAGAGGAGGAAATAATCACTTTCAAAACAATGAGGAAAATGGTTTCTCAAATAAAGCCAGATTAGCATCTGATATGTTGAGTTTTACATAGTGTGACTAAATTGCTTGATAATACAGCAATTACACACTTCCAGTTAAAAACAAATCAGCAATTACAAGTCTGCTGTAATTAAATCCTCACAATAGACTTGGTGTGAAAAGGAGGGAAATTAATCAAAAGATAAAAGAGGTGCCATAATTCAATACAGAAAAAAAAAATCTACAGTAGAAAAATCAATCAGAAAAAGGACAAAATCATGATTTTCATAAATTACACTGTGACCTTTCAGAGAACTGCAAGATAAAAGAGACAGAAAGTGATGTCATTGTCACTTAGGCAAAATGATTTCTAACATCATTTCAAACAGCTACACAGTCTCTTTATGACAGTTAAATAAAAGAACACTCAAAAGTCATGTACATCTGAAAGACTGATTTCTCCCTGAGCTAGAATCAGTTGAGACGTTCCAAAGGCACAAGAATTGTGTACAACAGTTTGGAACAGGGATATCTGAGACTATGATGGTCAGTGAAAATAGACTTTTTTTCTGTAAATTCCAATCATTGTTTATCTGGAATTGTCTAAGTTTCCTCCACTCTTGCATTCCAGAAAAACCTGAAGAGGCATAGGTGACCTACTATGGTTTATGCCCTATAAATCTATATGTCTCTGTGTCATTTCTGGTACATGATATTTCAAAGGCAATCCACCAAGCCTGTTAAATACAACATCATCGGTTGTCCATTTCTGTAAATAAAACAGAAGGAGAAATTGCCATTCAAAGTAAATATGGAAAGTCACTGGTGCCTTTATCATCATGGTCCAAGCATGAGTGATAAAAAATATGCTATTATAAATTCGAGGGGCAAAGGTAATAAAGTGCCAAAAGCCATTTTGCGAAAAAGCGGTGGATAAAAATATTTATGGAGTGGGACACCACCCTCTGCACTGGTAATTGTGCTGAAACACTACCTCAGGTTGTCCCCTTGACTCAGCATCCTCCCAAAAATTAAACCACAGCAGCAATAAATCCAATCTGGAGTGCATATACGCTCTCAAGTCCCACACACACGATCACATTTCCACACACATGCACAAATGACAGAGCTGTCTACACTCTGTCACACTTAGGTGCATTCCGAAACTGTTGAACAAATATGTACACATAAACATATCCCCCCTAAATGTCCAACTATTGGGCAATGTTTCCTCTAACACCTCTGCACGGTCCTGAATGTTGGGGTTCAGCCCTGATGGGAACAGCCAGAAGCTTTCTGCCCTCACCCCTCTGGTTGGATAGGGGAGAGAATCTGAAGGGCAAAAGTGAGAAAAATCATAGGTTGAGATAAAGATGGTTCAAATGGTAAAGCAAAGCAAAATGAGGAATTCAATCCCCATTCCCACCAGCAGGCAGGGTTCAGCTATCCCCAGGAGAGCAGGGCTCCACAACACACAGTGATTATTTGGGAAGACAAATGCCATCATCACAAACTACTCCACACCGTTCCCTTTTCCCCCCTTCTTTATACACTGAGCATGATGTCACAAGGTGGGGGACATCCCTTTGGTGAGCTGTGGCCAGCTGTTCCAGCTGTCTCCTCCCAGCCTCCCTGCTGGTGGGGGATGTGACAAGCAGAAAAGCTGGGATGTCCGTGCAAGCCTTGCTCAGCATTGACAAAAACCTCCCTTTGCTGTCAGCACGCTTTTGGTCACAATACAAAACATTGCACTGTGCGAGATACCACAGAGAAAACCGAATTTACCCCAGCCAAAACCAGGGAATAACTGCACTTTCTGAATGTAGTAAACTGCAAGGAGGAAAAAGTTAACTTTTTTTGCCATTTATTCTGATGAAAATGGCTGAACACGTCACACTGACCATAGCTGCTCCCAGCACCCCAGGCAAAGGCAGGGCAGAGTTCCACCGCTGCACTCCGCGTGTCACTGCAGTTCTGCAGCCTTTGGAGTCACCTCCTCCCCGGGCAAAGGCTAATTCAGCCTCCACATCTGATTCCAGCCTCTGGCTGAGCATATCAATAGAGATTACCGTCAGCTCTACGGTCAGGTTTCAAGATGTGGTGATTAAGAACAGGAGTCATACAGAGCCATCCCCCAAGAGCCATGAGAGGGCAAGGACTGCGTGGAATCTCCCAAGTTATTCCCAGCCCAAGGCAGGTTCGATAGCAGCCACCTCCAGCTGAAGGGTGCCACTGCTCATTACAAACCTCCAGAGCCGACCTGTCCATCAAAAGGGGAAAATATTGAACAGGAGAGAAAGAGAAAGATTAGCTCTTCATCAGAGTCAGTGTGGGAGAAGAGGAGGAGCTGTCAACAAAGCTCCCGGGGAGCAAAACAACTTAATGGAACAACTCTCGCACCAAATGGGAAACTGGGCCTTGCAACAGCCACAGCATCCAGTGGCATCAAACATGAAAAATACCATTAGTGCTTGCATTGAAGTGAATAATTATATAGCTGCTCCTCTGAGGGACACAAGGCTGCATGTCTGATTCCAGAGCTGGATCCTCACTCGGTGCCAGAACGATTATTTTCGTGTTGCAGGCTGTAATTCCTCTTGATTATACAGAGCTAAACCCCAGCTTCTTTCCAATCAGCTTGAAAACAAACAGATGATTTTTTGATTTTGCTGGTATATTTTGACACATTTTTCTGCATAAATCTCAGGCTGGAAATCAGGAATAAATCTAACTTTTTACAACATAAATAGACTACTAATAGGAAAAAAAAAAATCATGTTTATTCCAATGGTAGAAGATTTTTGTACCAAGCCTGTGCTGCTGAATATACACTTGCTTTGATCTTTTTTCTTTTGTGCCACAAACATTAACAATATTGGGAAAAAAAAAGAAAAAAAAATAAAGAAAGATTAATAATTTATCAGAGATGAGCTGAATATTTTTCCCCTCCTTTGTGTATAAGCAGCTTGGCAACAAAGATAACTTCAGGATCAATCTTACCCTTATTTTCTATTATGGACTTCCTGTTGTTCCCAAACAAGATTAATTTTGTTTTATGCAAGACACCAAACAGTCTTCACAAAAATGAGATTGATTTTGAATTTCTTTTCTCTCTCCTTGCTTCTCTCCCTCACTTTTTATTTTATTTTATCTGTGTTAATAAAACTACAGTGACTAATAAAATTCAATTTTGAATTATTTTCCACCTGGAGATATTAAGACACTTTTCCCCTCCTCTTTTCACAATGCAGTTATTTCTCACTCACAACAGTTAGAAAGTAGATCTTTAATGCAACAGTCTGGTAAAACACATATTCTAAAAGAACCTAAAGAACAAAAAGCATCCTATTTCTGGCATAAATCATCTCAACAAAATAGAGAGTAATGGATATTCTTGAGAAAATTCCCTTCTGTTTTATTCATTCATGGACTTAATTCAGAATGAACAAGGCATCATGAGCAATTTCTGTACTTTTCGCAGATTTTTTTTTCTTTTGAAGAATGTTACCAGTTTTTCTAATTTTACATTAAAGGCATCTTATCAAGGTTGAAAAAATATTATTGATGTAGAAAATGGGAATTTTTATTTACCTGTAATAGCACCCAAAATGAAACCGACCAGAGGGAGAAGGCTTTTGTTTGGTTTGAGTATTTTTTAAAACTCTTTCACCCATTTTTCTTGCTCACCATATCTTCTCACTTCACTCATGGCTGACTACAAAACTAGGACAGTATCTTTCTCTTACTGGTGACCTTCCTAAATTTAAAGTGGCATGGATTTTCATATTTTCAATTTCAGTTTCTCTATTATTTTAGTTTCCAGGTCTTATTCCCGAGTTTACTGCTGCTCCACTGAACACAGCACTATCTGGAGCACGTTTATATGATAGAAAAATACTTTTCATTTAAATAGTCATCATTGAATACTATACCTAAGCTGTGGTAATGTAAGAGCAGCTCCAAAACCTTTTCAGGGAGAAGATAGACTTGGTTTGGACTGTTCTAGCACAAACACAGTTGGTACCATATTTATCTGAAGACATATCATTATCTCTCTGGCACGGGACAAGAGTGTGTTATGTAACCATGGGCAAAAAACATTAGAGGAAAGGGATAAGCTCACAATGATTAAGACACTGCAGTCAAGGTAGCTGATGATTTGGTGGGAGCACCTCCAAAATTGTGGATATTGACCCACAGGTCGCTGATTTTCCAGTGAGGCTACTCACAGTCCGAAATTCCAGATGATGTATTGACAAAATAATTTCTTCTTCTTTCGCTGTTATTTCTTCCTCCCACCCTGGAGCTACAGGTCAGGAGTTATCCTGTATCCAAAGGCATTTTAAGCATCAAGAGGAAGCAGTCTCTGACCTGGACTGAGTACAGTTGTTTTGGGAGCAACCAGGAAGAAATCTGACCTGGAACTGAATGCTGAGCAGAATCACCCTGACAGCAGAGTTTCCCTGGACAAAATGCCTACTCAGCATGAGGGGCTGTCAAGAACAAGTTCATTTTCTTGAAACTTTTGGTGAAAACAAAAAATCAAAATGCTATTGAAGCATTTAATTCTGAGGCCGTCAAAATATTTTGCATCAGTAAGACAAATTGCTTCTTTTCAAATGCAATATAATAAAGGCAAATTACATTCCCATCAGATTATAAAAAAAAACCAAAACAAAACAACAAAAAACCCAACTCTTGGGGGAATGCTTCCACTTCACACACACACAAAAAAAACCCAAACAAACAAACAAAAAAAACCCCAGACTCTGCTTCCCTTCAGTGCAGAAAGGAACCACACCTTTAGCTCTCTGGCTGCCCTACTAAGTGGAATCTCTTCATTTATTCAGCTGTAATGTAACACTAATTAATCTGGAAATCTGACATGGCAAAATTCTGGTGATCTGGAAAATGAAGGGGTCCAGGTTTTACTGCAAAAACTGCAGGTAGTTTCTAATTCCACCCAATTCAGAAATACTGGTAAAAGGCTTCTCCATTGCTTTGGGGTTTTTTTTAATCTTTTAAGTCCCCAGAAGTGCAAGGAAATAGAGAAAAAGGACAAAAAATATTTACTGCCATTCTGAACAGACATGCACAACTCACATCTGCAGGTGACAGAAAGACAGAAGGGGAAGTGAAGCTTCCCATAAATGTCATAAATGTACATGCAGGCAGCACTGTCTACATAAGGGCTTTGATTCATACCTGGACATCAGGATTTTATCTTGTCTTTGCTAAAAGGACAGGACAGATACTGCAATGAGCTCATTTATAAGGAATCATTACTCCCAGGAAGTACAGTCTAAGTATTACCGCAAACACATTGAAAAGCACTGGAAAAAATTACAAATGTTGAAATTATTCTACTGTCAGCTTCATCAGAATTCAATGCAAAGCCATCTTAAGAGTGTCGAGAGTAGAAGCGCATGCTGAGTGTAGATCTGACATTGGTTTCTGTTTATTTTGGTTTTGCAGACAAAGTATTCTCTTTGTTAATGGGGAAAATAACCTATTTTTTACTTCAGTCAATGAAATTTCTTTTTATTTCCAAAAAAGAAGAGGATTTAGAAAGAGAATCACATAATCAGGTAGGGCTGTCAGCAACATATGGCTTTGAGCAGGAAAAGGGAGGTTATTTCTGAACTTGGGAGGATGGGAGAATGTCTTTTATCAAGATAAAATACAAAACTTGTTTTGAAAACTTTACAATATTTCATCTGGGTTCAAACAAAAGCTGCTGACGACAGACACAAAGAATTTACATCTTCAGAGCTAGGTGTGGGAACTGCAAAGTGAGCAACAGAGCTGTTGACTCTGAGTTATTCAACATAACCCCTTCCTCTCCAAAGACTTGCACAAGTGTCCTTCCTAGTTACAGCATGCTTCAGAGAAGAGCCTTCCTTTCTCCGCAAATATTTTCTCCCTTTTTGGATGAATTCTGTTATTTACAACTCTTCTAACAGAAATGGGGAGGAGAGAGCAAAGATGCTCGCCAGGATTGGGTGGTATTCTCTCGAGATGCTGTTGTGTGCCCACGTGTTTCTGAAATCCAGTGGTTGTTCTGATATTTCCAGAGAGATTTTAAGAACCTTATTCCAGTTAAAAGATGAGCCTTAAAAATTCAGATGGTTCAGAAAAGTGTTCAAAATGCTGTTTACCTATCCCAGTCAATCCCATATTCCAAATACTCAGATCATACCCACAGAAATTATTACCAGACCCTGGAATATCCATCTTAAGGAAATTATCTATCATTTTCTTTTAATGAGCTCTGTGAATGTTTTATACCAGGCATAGAAAGCAAAATACAAATACTCACCTGAGACAGGTCCACTGGTGTGAATCTGGTATCTAAATAACACAGCAGAAAAGCCTACTGGATAAAAAATGTTTTGAATATTTCAGAAACACTTGTAAAGCTGCTCAGGAGGTGAAGATTTATAAGCACATTGACTGCAAGTGAACTTTTCTGCAGATAAATGATGAGCTCACCTGCTCCGCAGGCTTTCAGCATTTGCATTAGGATACAGGAGCAGACTATTAAAGTTGCAGCTGTAACCACTCCTGGCAATGATCCTATGACAAATCTTAGAGAACTTACAGAAATGCTTCATTAACTTATAGTGAAAGATACCTGAGTGAATTTTTTGGGCAATGTGGTGGTTAAAAACACCAGTGAATACAGCCCTCACCTGTATACCTCAGTCTACCAACATCACACTTTTCCAAGGACACTCGTGGCCAAGCTCCCAAAGGTTTTGAAAAAAAATACACCATTTTTTTCCCCTCAAGCACAACCATGTGTGACCAATGCTCCTATTTCATACTCTTTTCCAACATATGAGCCTGGCTCATTTGCTGCAGTCTGCTGCACAAGACAGCTGTCTATTAACCCACAGCCAGAGCTGGTACATCACTGAGAACACACGAGTTATTGGAACAGGCTGCAAAATCCAGCCCAGGGAGAACTGTGATCTTCCTTTACATTAAAGAAAAAGAAAAAAAGAAAAAAAGAAAAACAAAAGGAAAAAAGAAAAAAAGAAGAAGAAAAAAAAAGGACATTTCTGTGATAAAACACGTCAGATATGGACTCAGACCGCAAATGAACTTGCACGCAACATGGCATCATGGCATTACTGTAACAGCGAACAAGATCACATCAGCCTTCTAGTCAGGCTGCCTTTGGTGAAAGTGCTCCCTTGGGCACAAATTTAAACATTGAGCATGTCTGCAGGTTGTTGTGCACCTTTAGGAATAATTTTATTCCCTTTTTATCCACTTTTCTTGTTCTCTCATTCTGGTGCTGCAGAGGGTGGTGCTGGCTCTCACCAAACAATCTCATCAGACATTTGCCTTCAGGTTGTACCCTGCCATGGACATGCCAGAGGTCTTGAGTTCAAACATATTTTATTTATTCTTTTCTGTAAAGCATTAAAACTAAAATAGGGGTAAAAGTTATGGCCTTCTAACCAGGTTTTGAGAAGTGTTTGGGGTGGGGGGGCTTGCCTGTGATCTTAAAGAAGATTGAGGTTTCCATTGTAACTCTTTTTTTGGGCAGTACTCAGAAATCAAATCCCCTGAGCCTTCCCCTCCAGCTCAGGGGAGGTAGGTACTCACGCATCTTTCTAGTTTTACCAGTGTGATATTTGTGCTCTCATTTATAAAAATACAATCTCCTACATTTCATTTACGTTACCTGAGGGGTTTTTCCTGTGTTTATTACCATTATTTAGGTTCCTAGAGAGAATAAAGCAACAGAAATCAAAGGATGAAAATGAAATAAACCAAATCTTTCACCTTTCACTGTACTCCTGCATTTGGCAATAATTATCATCAAGTAAAAAAGAAAAACAATTTCCTTTAAAGAGTTGCCACTAGCCAATGGAAAACTTTCAATAAAGGATACTTATTCCAAGACAACCCAGATTGTATGGCAGAGCCAAATTTTACATTTCCTTCCATCCATTTTTATTTCAGTTACCATTAGCATGAAAATTATGCCTCTGATTCTTGGGGAGCTACTAATGCTTCCTAGAAACTCTTGAGAAACATACCATTTAAAGGCAATTTCCCTGATATGGCCTATAGATATTTCCCCCTTTTCATTTTAAATGTTTTATAAATGGAGAGATTTTATTGAAAGAGGAGTTCTGTTCTCCAGGAGCTCTCTGAATCCTGCTGTTTATGTTTAACCTGCAGTCATGATAATCCCCTTCATTTTTCTTTAATTTGTCATTTCATCTTTTCTATTTTAATAAAATCAGAGTAACACACAGCGGGCTCTGTGGTAGCATCCGACTTAATGCAATAAGCAATTACAAACCTCGCAGTGGCTTGCAGCTAAACTTTTCCATATTCAGTGGGAGAAGCCCCAGCCTGGCGTGCAACGCCCTGAGCTCAAGCTGGGGCTGGCAGAGCTGCACGCACGAAAATTCTCCTTCTAATCATGTGTGCCACGGGTCCCTGCTGCCATCAGCATAGCCAAGGTGGCTGCTGAGGCAGGCAGCACGGGGAAAATGAGACCAGGGAGAGCAAGGGGTGCCAGGAATAGCCAGGGAGAGCAAGGAGTGCCAGGAATTGCCAGGGAGAGCAAGGGGTGCCAGGAATTGCCAGGGAGAGCAAGGGGTGCCAGGGCACTCAGTAATTCTCCCCAGCAGCAGGATGAGGTTTGCTTCACCTGTGAAGGAGCGTTGTATGATCAGATGATTAAGTCCTCTCTAAGTTCATGTTGCTACCACCATTCTCACATAGAAGGTGGTGTCAGACTCCTCTTGGCCTCTCACAGAACTCAGTTATGACAAAAACCCAGGGGTCTCCTCCTGGCACTGCCCCTTCTCCTCACACCTCCCTGGCAGCATCACTTGCTCCCAGCTCTGCACTGAGTTCCCTGTGCAGAAACAGCCACTAAGGAGCTCTTTTAGCAACTCTCCCTGGCTTTCTGTGCCAAAATCTGGATGATGGCAATAAGAGTACAAACACAGAAATCCACCCCAAGTCATACACGCTGTTTCTGAGGTACTTTGCATGCAGCAGTGCAGTAAGAACATTGTTACCAGGCTCACAAGACCAAGCAGCTATTCTTTTTGCTACCATAGCCAGAGGAGGAAAAGAAATACATTACTCAGTGAAGGGAGTTAATATAGTCAGAAAGCCTATAAATAGGGGAGAAGTAGAATCAGCTTGTTTTCTTGGGTGGGTTGAGCTAAGCATGAAGGCACATTTGAGAGCACCCAGAAAGACTGGCTGGGAAGCTCAGGAGATTTCTCTTAGGGGCTGTCTAGACTGTGAGAAATTCCTGTGATTTCACAACGAAAATTTTAGTTACAGAAACTCCCTTTGTTGCTTTATTTGTGTGAGCTTCAAATTTGGAAGTCTTTTTCTTTCCTTGCTTCTTGGTTCTTTCCACAAAATGTGTGCTGAGATTAGGTTCTCAAATGCTCTGAGCACAAGTTATTCAGACAATACTTTAGTTCTGGGTTGTTGGCAGTCTTTGAAGGGAGACTTATGCCTGTCAGAGCTTAGATTTTGGTTCAGTTGCTGGGTCTTTTTAATCACTGCATTTTCTATGCTATCCAACAGGCACTCTTCCAGTCTAGATGAAAATGCAAATAATACAAAGCAGCTTCTCACTACAGGCTTTAAAGCAGAAGAGAAAAAAACATGTATCAAAAAATGTTACTGGAATTTCAGCAGCTCAGGGTATGTAAGTATTAAATTAGCCCAAATGTGTGAAGTTAATCAGAATTCTTGCTGTAATGCTGGGTAGTTATGCCCTGATGTCCCCACGACCACTGCACTGCACCTCTCATTTTAATTACTTTTCTGACAATGAGGGCTATGCAATGCTGATCTTCAAGTGCTGCGTTATGTGATATTTAGATAGCAGAGAAAGAAAACCCTTTCTGTTAACACACAGAAAATGGACTTCTACAAACAGAAAGCTATTTAGCAGTGAAAAAAGCAAAACAAAGCAGCCCCACAAACACCACCCCTCCCCTGTGTTTTCTCCTGTGAACAATAAAAAATGGCAGGTTTTGTGTTTTATACAGGGAGGGAGGAGGGAATAAATGTTGTGCTTTTATCAGAGTGAAAGACTGAATACTGGTGGAAAACGCTGACATCTCACCCCACATTAATGAATGAAAATAACATTGTAACATTTATAAAACTCATAACAGTGAACCAAAGGGTACTTCTGTTTAGTGTGACTTGTATTAGAACACTAAAAGCAATATTGTTTATTTAGAGCAGAGATGGTTGGGAAATTGGAAGCAGAAATAGGAACTGTACTTCTGCAATGGTGGCAAAGCTCAGACAAAGCCTCTCTCCACCACAGCTAAAGTTCCTCTGCCCAAAGAAATTCTCCTCAGGGGCCTTGGTCGTCAGTTCCTATTGACCTGACTATTGTGTAATGGCTATTTTCATGCTCTACCTGTGTGAAATTAGTTTGTTAGTTCTCATCCACCTCAGCTCAGCTGACACTTGGCCATCTCAGCACAACTCTTTTCAGTGGCTGAATAGAGAATTCTATCTCACTCTTTCCAAAGAGCTTGCTGCCCCATGTTATGGGAAAAGTGTTTTCTCCATATTCTGTCTCCCTCTGCTGATGCTCTTACATTAAAGATTTGCTCTTAGAAGGACAGAGATTACTAAGTAGTAGAAACAAATATTTGTCAGAAACAAATACATATCAAAATGTTCTGCTCAGCCATGTTGTGTAACATTCTGGGCATCGTTTAACCAAGGAGAGAACATCATAATCCCTGGTGAGTAAAAGTAGGTATGTGCTTAAATAACTTGCAAACAGGCTGTGAAGCATATGAAATTAGTGCAGTTGTATTGGAACAATATTTATAAAAATTGCCTAGAGTGAGGGTCTGGTGAGTGCTGACAAAGAAAACAGTTGCTGCCTCAATAGGCCTGGGGGCCAGAAAGAGTGTGAGATGAAAGAATGCAGCTGTATCTGGCTCTCTGAAATAAATTAGGAGAAGGGGAGGCAAGGCATTATATGAGCTCTTGCTCATGTGACCCTTATTTCAGGGGAAATTAAATATGCAATGGATGTTTTATGCATGAAGAGAAAAAATGTTGCAAATGTCTTTTTGGAAATCCACAGTCTACTCTGAGTAACCTCACATCTAGGAAGAAATGAGATTGAAAGCACCAAAGGGAGGGCAACCAGACTGAGTTCAGACTGGAAAAAATGCCCCAATTTGCTCAGTTTTGAAAGTGTATAAAAAGCCAGGAGAGAGGAACACTCACTCAAATAATACAGACCAGGCTGTCTTTTTCCTTTTCCCCATCTGTTTTTCATCTTTAAATTTCCTTCCCATCTGAGCTGCCTCTCTTTTGCTTTCTCACACTTTGCCTAGGGCTGTCAATATCTGAGCATCTCCTCTCCATGTCTTTCCTTTGCTTCTCTCCCTGTCTCTGCACGTGGGGAGCACAGTAAACTAGAAGGAAACACCACTTCCTTCACTTACAGCACAAATCACTTGTACAATCCACCCCTGAGGCCCCAGATCACAAAAGGACAAAACATACATATGTAATGTAGCAAAAACAAGGAAAGATTTGAGTGTTTCAGGCTTCCAGGTGAAGAACAACAGTTGATTATAAATGCACTGGTTACGGTTCTTGTATGTTGTTGATTTTTCTGCATATTTCTCTGTTGCCTCGTGGATGGGTTTTTAGACCTCTTTGGAAACAAGCAGAATCTCATCACAAGCAGGAGTTAAGATGGCTCTGCAGGCAAGCCCTGGTTTCCCTTCCCTCCCTGAATTATATCAGGGGAACTCTCTTATGTCTTGGATGTAAACTCAGCAGGATAAAGATTAGTATCATATTCACCACAAGTTTGAAACAAATCTAGACTGCATGAACAAAAAGAAAAGAAAATAGAAATACTAATGCAGATAGCAGTGACATGACGAGATGGGAGCTCGTTCCTCCGTGAAGTTTCAGTCCAGGACTACAACTCGGACAGTAAGTGCCAGTGAGCCACCAACACTTGAAATTTACAGGACGAGATAAAAGAATTCCTTTGTGATGCAAATGCCTCTCAAACAGAGATAGTGCAGCTGATATATTGATGCCAGAAGGGGAAATTAATCAGACAAGTTTGTTGAGACAAGAGAGTTGCATCTCGAGTTTCTATCTTGACTGATCAGCACAGGGCAGCTTAAGCCTGTGAATAACATCCCACACTGGCTCTTAACATAAGCTTCTTAAATGTATAGCTCCCTACAATAAAAAAAAAAAAAGTCAAAAAGCACTAGAAGAGCCTTTTCTTCTCTTACATAGCAATAAGAAAATTTTGTTGGATTAATTCTATGGTCTGTATTGCTGCTGGAGTACAGGAAGTCTTCATCAAACCTATAGCTGTTTAGTATCAGTTCTGTACCTCAAATAATGGAAAACAGCAATATAGACTTTCTTTTCTTAACAGCTTTCTGACCTTCTGACTGCAATTCCCACTCTGAGTGACTGCAGTTCAGGAAAATCATGTATTCTGAAGAGCCTGGTGGCAGCAGAGAATCTCATCAATTTTAATCCCTGAAAGGTTCATGGGGTTTGAGCCTGACAACAAAACGTTGCACAACATGGCTGAGCGGAGCAGATCCGCTCCCTCCTGACAGAGTAACAGAGATCAGCACCCCCTGCCCCACTGCCCTTTGCCTGTGGGTTCTGGAAGAGGAGAAGCACTTGGCTGAATGCAGAGATGCCCTGTGTAAAGATAGGTACCAGGTATGAAACACCAAGTGGCAGCTCCCAGGATGGAAGGGACAAAGGTCTGCTCTTTTTAAATGAAGGTGTAGCACTAGAGAAGCTGTGCTCCTGGATCTGATCCATCTCAGGGGAGAGAAGAATAAGGCAGGGACTGACGCTTTTTTTTTTTCTATCCATGTCGTTTTGCTGCAGGAACCTTGATGAAATGCAAACCAGCTCCTACCCAGCTCCCTAGCATTTTGAGACAAAGCAGGGTCCAGCCACTGTGTTCCCCAGACAAAACAGAGTTGTGGGAATGAATTGCTATCAGTAATAAACCGAAATTTGGTTCCAGTCCTGAGAACTCAAATCCTTCTTGCTTGCAAGCTTTCTTTCAGGACCTGAGCTGACCCAGTGAGGACCTGAACAAATGTAGAGGAGTCTCTGTTAGAATAGCCTCTTGAATCCTTGTTAATAGTATGATAACATTTCACTTTCACGTGCTCCTTAAGCTCATTTTCCACACCCAAAAATATGTGAATGGATTTAATAAAGCATTATATTTAAGGAGAAAGGCCAAATGCTCTCACAAGGAAGACACAATAATGAGCAATACATAATTCCACAGTAAAATTCTACATCTCTACATTATGTTCATACTTTTCCAAAGCTTGTTGAAAACATTTGACTGCACAGGGAAAACAGATTTTATTTTTCTCCTCTGACCCACAGCATTTAACATTATTTAAAACAAAACTGAATGTTTCTGGCCTTTTTTGATAGAAATGTGACATGCTGGTCCAGGCATGCTAATGCTCAGCACAGTATGAACTTCAGTGAAGTGCCTGGGTGCAATTTCCTGCTGCCTCAAAAATTCTAGCACAGGCTAAAGAGTTGCCTCACTGTGCTGGTGTCCACTTAAAGCAAGGCTGTTCTCTCCAGGTTCTTGCTGCAGAGCAGAGAAGCACCTGCACAGCTGCAACAGCTCTCTATTTCCACCTCTCCCTGTTTGCACATCACTGGAGACATCAGCATTGTCCTGAGCTGGCAGTTCTTTAAAAGCCTGTGGAAGCAGCTGTAGATAGAGATATTGATTAAGAGAGACACCAAGTCCTCATCCATATCTTACAAGTAAATAGGGAAAAATGCATTGCTAAATCTGCAGTCTAATTATAGCTGGAAACAACTAAGGGCGAATGGCCATGTGGAGAATTATTAAGCTGTGAGTACCAATACAACTGAGCAGGAGGAAGCCATAGATAACTGAATGGGTAATAGCCCTTCAGCAGACTGTAGGTAACACAGTAAAATTGAGATATTTGCTCCTACAGTAACAGAAATTCAGATTTGATTTACTTTGTGAACCACAGGTCTGTTTTCTTTACCCAGATCTCACTGGTGGGTGTAATTCAGTATACCTGCATCCTCCCTTTGAATAGCATGGTGTGAATATAACTAGCAGAACATATTTTTGGTGGAGAAACATTCTTCATGCCCTTCTTTAGAGAAGGGTCTCACCTCAACTGATGAGGTTGTATACACATTGCAAACACATTCATGTCAAAGATCAGGGGCTGAAAATTTGTCCTGAGTTCTCTCCCCCAATAGTCTTCTGACTGAACTCTAGAAAATAGTTTTTAAAATTATAACCCTCCTTTTTAGCTCTAAAAATATAGTCCTTTTTCCACAAGAAATCTGCTTTGGACAGGAGTTCAGTGGTAGACATAATACATCAGATGAGCAGCTCAATGTATATCAGCAGCAGACCTAAGAGGCTGAGACTGTGGAGCCATCAGGAAGGAACATAATGTGAAATTGCTTGTACATGCTGTTCTTCTGCTTGCTGGAAAAGCTCTGTTCTTGTGACACTTCAGGGGATTAAGCTGATGAGTGTGCTATGCAACCAGGAACTAATGCTGCTTAAAACAGCCTTTCTGAAACTTTTCTTCCTTTTTTTTTTTTCTCCCAGACTGGCGACCTCTCATCCAAAGTTCAAGCTCTTGTTGTCTCTTTAAATGGAATGTGAAAACACAAATAGCACATGGATCAGCTTCATCATGACGAGTTGTGTCTGTAGGGAATGGGAGTAGTGATGAGGGGGAAGCTGCTTGTTTCCAGGCTGAAATACAACAGCTGACAAATCTCTCTTACTGCCTGCTTTTCATTATCCTTGGAGACTGGTATCCTGGCTCAGTAGAGCAGGGGCACTGATGTGGGTCTCAGACCCAGAGCTCTTCTTCTTTGGTGGCCTTGGGTGGCCTTTCTCCTGTGGGTCCTGTCGGGACTGCTCAGAGCCAGCCTCCCCCAGCCCTCAGTTGAGCAAACACAGCTTCTTGAGAACACTGCTCTCATTGATTTTCTTCAGATGACTAAACTGCTGTCCTCAGATGAACATTCCCAGGATATCAGCTGATAATACAGCTTTTGATTCGGTCACCCACATAAAATTGTTCAGCTGAAGGCTGGGTTTTCACCACAGTCACAAGAGGTGGAGCTCAGCCTTATCTGCTCTGCTGTGTAACCACTGAGCACAGTTGCTTTTAAAACTTGCAACACTGAACTTTCATGAGCTTCTAAAGCAAAAACTTTGTGTTCTGGAACAATTGCTTCTCATGCAGAAAAAAAGATCCCCACTCCTTCAAATGTGCTGTGTAGAGCATTTGGTGTAGTTATGGTTCTGCAGTGGAAAGAGCATTGAATTACTTAAGAGAGACACTTCCTAACCTGGCTCAAAAGAATGAAAATAACCATTGACTGGATATCTGAATGCTTTATTTTGGAGGGAAGAGCGGGGACCCGGTCAGCCTCTTTTAAAACAGCAAAAGCTAGGAATTATTTTTTGTTAGCCAATTGTTCTAAGGAAGGCAGTAGATAATGCAAAGTGACAACTACATGGGCAAAAACTGAGAAACTTCGTTGGTGGATCATTTTTACCACCAGTAAATGTAATCTTACTCCACACAGAAAGCCAGAGCAGCCTGTTTGAGACGCCAGTATTGTTTGAGCTAATGTGTTTACTCATTTTCAGAGCCTGAAGTCAGTGAAATAGTTAATAAAGTTGCAAGATCTGTTGCACTGGGGAGAGGACAGTTGGTATCTCCCTTAGAACTATTGATTCTGGGCTCTTGGCAGCAGCTGGCAGCTTCCCTGTGCCACCTCCCTGGCTAAACATTGAAGACCTCATCTGTAGAAGATGCCAGCCTGCTGGGTACAACTTGTCCATGGATTTTTAAAGTGGGAGAGGGCAGCCACACAGTAACAGCAGCAGCTTGCTTGAGCTCTGCCAGCTGTGCCAGTGACTTTCCAACTCGGATGCTGTGACTCCTGTCATGCACAGGGAGAAGAGGCACGTGAGCCCCAGGTCACTGCAAATCCTAGTCTGTGCAACTCCTCTCAGCAGGATGCACAAAAATTAATCCTAGCCCCTGAAAACACAAATGCTGAACAACCAACAAACTGCTCTGCCACAGGATGGCAGATTTGGGGATGGTTTGCATCGAGGCAGGTACAAGTCATTGGTCTGGGGAGTCAGGCTTGCTGTTTCCATAGGTAGGCTGGGACACACAGACAGCAACCCATGTGCTTCCACTGCCCTCCTTTCCCCCAAATTCCTGAGTCTCTGGCAGAGAGAGGAAAAAGAGAGCAGGTCCCTGCTGTGGTGTCACCCCAAAATCAGCTGCCCCACACAGGGTGCTGTGCCCAAATCCCGTTGGATCCAACTCGATGGCACAAGTCCTTCCCATTGCCAGAGTCAGAAAGAGAGCTTCTGAATTTTAAATACTGTAAGACTCCGTTGGCTTTCCCCATCAAATTGCCATTTTATGGGATAGTCTGAAACTTAAATACAATGAACTTTATTGCCAATCTGACATTTATCTGCAATGTATATTTACTGCCTGGAGAGCGAGGGCGAGTGGTGTGTTTTCTGCTCTGTCAAACAAGGAAAAGATACAGCAGGACTCTCCCCATTACCTCCACTAAAAAGAATCAGATTTATTTACCTTGACTTGAGAGAGTTGTTTTCACAGGATGTCTTTTACAAGCTGTGTGATATCTACCTTATTCTTAATAAGGTATAAATACATCCTTCCTCTTTGACTGTAAGACCCTGATACAGGAGGGAAGTGCTAAAAGAGGAGGTTGTTTGTTATATTGCAAGCTTTTTACAATACCGGTCTAATGAGATAATGTATTTATTTATTATAACAATAAACACAGCTGTAAAATGGACCATAAAAAATAATAGATGACTCACAGATTTCTATACCCAACATGTCAGCTGTAATTGGGGAATAAATTAAATGATCCATCTGCTTGCCAACTTCTACACTTTTTTCCCTAGTATCCTCAATATTTAAATACAGTCAGCATTATTTATATTAATTACTCACTAACAACAGCAACAACAAAAACTCTGCAAGGAAATTGATTGGTCTTGTAATATAACTCCCCAGCCACATCACACACACATGCACTATATTCTTTCCCTTACACTTAAATTTAATGAATATGATGGACTTGCTTTTCTTTATTAATAGTTTTCACTTTATCATGCCAATACTATTGAGTCTTTTCTTTATTGCTGTCTTGGAGACAGCGCTAGCAATGATACATCATATAAAAGGTTGAGAGACAGTTCAATCCATTAAGCTGGGAAAGGAGGCTTCATCTCCTTTCCAAGAGTAGCAGCTCCAGAATACAGAGCTCTGACACAGTCCTAAAATTGGAATAATATCAGCTGAAGATTCCAACAAAGGTGAATTATTTGGGGTAACAGACATTATACAAGTGGAGAAATATTTCCTTTCTCAAATGTGCATAAACGTATAGGGGCAAATCCTGGCATTTATATAAACAAGATAGGAGACAGAAATTGATGCACAGCAGGATCCAGACTTGGATGCAAAGAGAACCTGAATTTCTCTCATGTCCTTGCCCAATGTTAGATTCATCAAGGGAACATTGCCATTGCTTTGGGGAACCTTAATTGATCAGTGACAAGTTAAGTAATTGCCATCAAGTATCTTCATTCTTTAGACTGTACATTAAATTTGGAATTACTGCAATATTAATTTAGGAGCTGAGTAAGAAAAGAGGGTACAATGATGTTAAAAAACTGTTTTGGAAATTCCTTTCTATTTGTGACCTAAGTCTAAAGAAGTCATATCTGGCACAGAAGATTAAAAAGTCTTGAAACTTTGGGATTCTCTGTTTTACAAAATCCAGCCTCAAATGTTTCTGTAGTAGCTGATGATTACAAAACACTAAAGCAAAGAATATTTAACAGCACAGTGGGTTTTTCCACTAGTTTAACCATAAACTATATCCTAGGATGTCTGGACACCGAGTAGGGTCCAAACTTTATTCTCTATCTAACTTTTTTTTTTTTTTTTTAGTACTTTAACCTAGCAACACTGAAAACTTCATTAGTACTTTATTCCTCCTGCCATTATTGAAAATATCCAAAATATGTAAATATTTACTGTGAGCATCATCATACAATATAATAATATACAAATCATTTAAACCACATAATTAAAGAAATTAATACATTAATATGTTTGCAGGTAAAATTTACACCAGTGATTTTTTATACAATTAAATTGTGCATAATTTATTTGGCATATGGTCAACTCTACCTTTCTCAAGATTAGCTCTAATAAGATTTTATAATTGCCCACAGTCAATAAGGATATCCAGTTAAAACTGCATAGATAATCACTAACATAAATGAGTTTTTTTTGAACAATTCACATTTTTTCTTCCAACTTCCAAATACCTTCAGCTCACACCTTCTGCAGGCAAAAAAATTAATGTTGCCTGTTGCATTCAATGGGCTCTTCTAAAATGTTTTCCCCTGTTTTCTGTAACATCTTTGTGCCTTCTGGCAGACTATATCCTTCTACACAGCTGAAAGTTAAATAGCAGAATGCATGGAGTATTTTGAGGCTGGGGCTTTTCTCCTTGATGGGCTATTTGGATGCTTTTTTTGTCAGGAAAATCTTTCAGAAAATCTCTCAAACAAAGAAGAGAGCAGAATGTTCAGCCTTCACTGAAAGGGTTTGCAATGCAACACAGGGAAGGTACATCTGCAGTGAGCAGTGCTTTAGCTGGCAACAATAACACCCCAGTGATGGGAATTCTGCTTACAAGCTGCTTTGCCTAAATAAAAGAAGATGGTCAGGCAGCTATATTTCAAAAACAGACACAGATTTTCCATCTACTTTCAATTTTCATTCTCCTCTCATCTTTCTCTCCCAGAGTGCATGAAGTACCCTACCGCAGGCACCCTGTGTGTGTCATTGATTCACAAGGGCAAAGCTACTTTTTCTAGTGAGAAATTAAAAAGGTTTCAGTGCCCGTGGTGGTTGGTTATAGAGGTTATTGCTAGTTAGTGCTATTATGGGATTTCACTTTCTCTATTTTCCATTTTAGTCCATTTCCCATTATTATTCTGAAGGGTTCAATAACAAAACAGCACTCAGGATGAGACAGGAAATCTGAATAATAGATAATATACTATTTTCTGAAAAAGAAAAAGGAATATGGGTTCTGGTAGCAACTTAGTGTGACATTTTTTCAAAAATAATGGAGGGGATATCTCAGTCTCTGTTCTGCATCCATCATTTCACCAGCTGCAGTAAGAGCCCATAATTCTTGGAGTATTTTATTTTGGGGTTAGCAAGTTGCAAGACTCCTCTGAACAAATTCATCTCTGGTGTAATTGCACAGACAGCTACAGAATTGTCCCAGGAGGGAATCTAATGGATCCTTCATTTGTAGATTTTTTTTCTAGCTGTTTTTCTTGGGGGATTTCTCAGCTAGGAAGTAGCACAGAAAAGCACACCAGATCCTAGCATGACAAAACATGTCACAGGTTAGAGAAAGAAAAACTGTCTCCTCCCTACACTTTACTTGTTTTTTACTAACTGGGGCCATTCAAGACTGTTTTCCAGTGTGCTGTAAGGTGGAGATTGCCTTTATAAAGTGCAACTTGGTGCAATCAGGTCCATTAACTGTGTTAGACCAGCAAGTTCATCTTTCTCAAGTCAAGGAACCTTCCTTGAAAAGAGATCTGCAGGTGTAACAAAGCTCTCTAGAACAATCTGACAGTACTGAACTGTAACTTCCCCCAGAGAAGATTTTTCTCATCCTCCAATACCTGATTTTGGCTTCAGGCGTATCTTGGTCCTCATGGTTTCCAGTTTTATTCCTCACTGATATCTTTCCATAGGCTCAATAAAGATTCATATTTTAATTTGGGTCGGCTTTCTTCTTTTCCTTTACACATAGGTTAGGAAGGAATATTGGATGCTGATGGACAGTTTTGCTTTTGACATCTTTGAAAAGATGTCATTGTCACCATGATTTACTCCAATGATGGTGATGCTGAGGCAGCCATCACCTCCTTGGTTCTCACTTAAAGGAACACCAAACTTTTTTTTTCCCCAACAGTTTTGCAGCATAATAAATCTTCACGTTACCACCTATATGATCAACACTGAGTAGTCTTTTTATCAAAAAACCTATAAAATGATGGCCATATGCAGCATTATCCTTCCACTAATGAAATGCATCCTTATCGAGGGCAGGGACATAATGGCTTTTTTAATTGTTCTGAGCAGATGCAACGTTTTAGGACAGGAAGAAGAATTTTGTCATAAATAATTCGCTGCGAAAGGAGAATCTGAGAAAACACCCCATCATATTCTGAATCCTGCTCATAGAGCAAAACTTAACCTACAGCATTAACTTCTGAATGTAGATATTTTGAAGTTTTTAGTGTCTGCAAGAATTCAGGACTTAATATTTCATGCATGTTCTGAATGATGTATTCTCACTCTGAGACACTGACTGAGCCATGAGGAGTTTCACCAGCTGTATAAATCACCACGTCTTGGATACCATCCGAGTGCCACTGGGAAAAGTCTGTTCGACTGTTGAAGCCCTGCTCCGTGAGGTGTGGCAGAATGGGCTAAACGTCTGTGGCTGATCTCACACAGCTTCACAATGAGGAGAGTCTGGAGAAGAGTGTGCAGGAGACCATCAGGAGAGCATCCGCATGGAAAGTGTGTAACAACTTCTCTCCATAATTAAATTGCCATCGACGAATCTTTCACACACACCCAGAAGGACAAAAAAGGAGGAAGAAATACCAAGGACTACAAGGAGTGAGGGTATTTCACCAATGGCGAAAATGAACAAGGTTCTTTTCTTCCAGATGTAGAATTTAAAAATTAGACAAAATCATTACTGACGATTTACAAGAGTTTTTCTGTCTGTGTTGAATGGAATCTTTCTACTTTAACAACAATTTTTGTTGTGTTGTATTATGAGCACAGTTCAGATTCTCTAAACAGGGTCTCACCGTCTATTGTATCAGTCATGACAGACCAGATTTTTTTTCACCAAATTCCCTTCGGTTTCAATAGTATCAAGTATAGATACGATTTTGTTTAGAGGCTGTGAAATGCAGGATTTTCTAAATATATCACTGTTACTGATGAAAAAAGACATCAGCAATCAGATAGATAAACGTTTAGCTAACTTGAAAGGCAACCCTGTTAAGTCAGAATTCCTAGGGCTCGGGACAACCTTTCTCAATAAGTGAATAATGCAGCCATGCCAGAGAAGTTCAGCAACCAAGATTCAGCCATGTTGCAGCAGGCAAATAAAGTGGCTTATGCAAATAAAGTGAAAAGGAGAACAAAGCAGTCCCTGAGAGCAAGGACCATTGTGTGGGATTTACAGCAGCTGTGGCTGTATCTAAATTCACATGGATTACAGAGAGTTGTTGGAAGTTGCAGTATCCCATATGGGGGCAGTCTGAGCAGTAAGCCAAGCTCACAGATAACACTGCTGAACTTAATTAGTGTTTTTGCAGATGATGGGCACAGCTGCTAGAGCCATTCTGCCCCACTGGAATCAACAGGTCCAGGTGCACTCATACCCATTGTGATACAGGTTTCTGCACAGCCATCCCATCCCATCCCGTCCCGTCCCATCCCATCCCATCCCATCCCATCCCATCCCATCCCATCCCATCCCATCCCATCGCATCCCTTCCTTGTTTTGTCCATGGACTGGCACAGCTGTACATGCAAGTGTCTGCATGATGAGCTGGAGAGGGAGCCAGGAGCAAAACTGCGAAAACACAAAGACAAGGTGGTAAACAGGAATTAAACAAGGACCTTGCAAATTCTTTATACCAGGAGCTTTGTTAGCAACAATAATTACAGATATAATAAATATAACAATAGCATTTTTGGAGTAAGGTTGATGCACACTAGTGGGAATCATAGCATGTGGGTAGAGGATCTTTGAGCCATTCAAGTCTCCATGCCATCAGGGATGAAGGATGAATTTATTTATTCCTGTGCAGTGCGAGGAGCAAAAGAAATACTGTATATTTCTTTTACCCTGAACAGAATGTGTTTGATGGACAGGGTGGGAGATTTTGGATAGTGAGTGTCCGCAACTTCCTTCGGTAAATATTCATCAGGAGAATTTTTTTATCCTGTAAAAATAATAACTGATGATTTTTTTTAAAGCTGGGGTTAACCAAACAGCACTCTGAAAAATTCATGCCTGACTGCTGCTTCTTTTTGTTGTTGTTGTTGTTAATTTCTTATACATGAGTTTTTAATTTTTGCTTTTGTGTTCCTTAGATTTCTTTGAATCCAAAACGAGAACACCTGCTGTGTTACCATGCCAATCCAACTTAGAGAGAGGGACGAATGTCAGCATGTGATGAGCTTTCATTTATAGCCTAATAGCACTCTACTTCCAGAGCCTTTATCAGTTGAAGCTTACATTCAGAACCAAGAACCCATGCTGTACAAATCAATGAAGCATTTTCAGTGGCTAATACTAGCAGGCAGAAGTGTCTCAGTATTGGCCTGTCCGAGTTGGATGTAGTAAAGACAAATAAAACAAGTGCAAGGTCATCTCCAAAGATAGTAAAATCAATCCATCAATGGCCTAATATTTAAGTTTTGGCCATTGTGACAGATGAAGTCGGAGAAAAAATTTGAAGTCCAACAAAATGACTTTGTCACCAGCTCCTCAATAAACCCCACAGGCGACCACAATGGTCCTCCAAAATGGGATGAGAAACCCAGAAGAACTCAGGAGAAAGTGAGAACTTTGGAGACAGTGGGAAGATATGTTTTTGAAAATGTTAAAATAAATCAGAGAGGAGGCAGTATCAGGCAGAGAAGGGTCAGATGCTGGGCCATGGACATGACTCATGCCTATGAAATAAAAGGCAGAAAACAAATGGTACCTGGGAAAGATGGTACAGTTACAGTACATGAGTTAGACACTCTAAACAAAATGTGTTGAACAAAATTACACCTTTCAAAGGCCTTAGAAAAAAAGGCTTCAAAACCTGAGGTGTAAGGTCAAAACACTTTTAGCCAGAAGAATGTATTGTTAGACACTTCAAAGTGTTTCACCCTGCTGAAGCTAGGCAATACCATTAACTTGCATTTCAGTCTTAGAAATAAGAGCAGAATATAATTTCAGCCTGCTAAACGAAATTAAGTCCATGTATTAAAGTGATGTTAAAATCATCTTTGAAGGGTTGAGGCTGTAGAAATTCTGTAGTGGTGTGTCAAAGCCCAGGATAATATTCCTGATGGCCCCAGAAGCAGAAGACTGTTCTGCGTGTCATTATTTTTAGTGAGTATCCCCACCCTCTTAACCCCCAAATATTTTCCAGTGTCAGAAGGGACAGCATGATCAAGGCTTACAAAACACACGGGTTCAGCTGTGTGTTTCTGAACATTATAAAATCATCCCAATACATTTTCTGAGCCATAATTTTCACTCTTTCTGTCCCAGCATCTCCACAAGCACAAACTCTGAGGTTTGTCTCTCCCCAGGGAAAATTGTTTTGTCCATGCATCTTGGCTGGAGTCCACCTGACTCACTGCAGCTGAAAATTCCAGGGAGGTACCAAGTCTGTCTCAGCCTGAGCCACACATCCCAATTCCCCACAAGAGCAGAAAGGGAGGTGTGGCCTCGATTGCCACAGCTTTATTTGTGTCCTTGTCATTATCCAGCACCCTGCTCAGACGCTGACTTAACCTCCGTTGCAATTAGGTTCAAGAAAGCTGTTCCAATTACCGTGCTGATTTCTCTTTGATGACCTGTTCTCTCAGCTACTCAAAAGGTCTCTGCTAACAGGAGGACACTGTACCTTGCACGACATTAATAAATCTTTCATCAGTACATTTCAGATTCATTGCAGTTACAAGCAAAGTTCTTTGAACTCATGTTGTGCTGTTTGATGTATCTTTTAAGGATGCTCACAGCATAGAGAGGCCAGAACTGGGACAGACTCCTGAAAGATGCAGATACAAACCCTAGTTTCATCCTATCTGCTGAATCTTTAAGGGTGTTGATTAAGGCTGGAAGCAGAAAATCAGTTCTAACATTCCTCCAAAGGTTTCAGATCCAGCCTCCAACTTTGCAGCATGGTCTGTCTGATCATCTGGGCTTAGAAAAAAGCAAACACAGAAGATAAGAACATGCCCAGAATTTGTTGTTGACTATGCATAGGAAAAAAAAATCTAGAAGTGGTAAATATCTAGCATTTTATTTGATAGATATCTTCTTGTGGCACTGAGAAATGTCTTTTATTAGGCAGAAACTATTTTAAATTTTTTAAATTTTATCTTTTAATGTGAATGTAAAGTGATTTAAAATGACTGATGGATTAGGACTTCATCAATTAGCAGGAGACTGATTACTGAGGAGTATCAAATTGCTAAGTGTGATTAGGCATTAACTTCATATCCAAGTCCCTGAGAAAAGCAAAGCAATCCTTCCCTGTTTAGAACTCCTTAACCACAAAAATATATAAAGAAACTTCTGAGCCCATGCCCCAGAAAGAGTTGAAAATAACTGAAAATAATTCTGCCATCCTCACAGCCATGGGGACAATTCCATGGCCTGGGACAGATGGAAGTATTTGTTTTTCTGTATTTAGTTAAGGTTTACTGAGAACACAAATCAGAAAGAGAGCACAAATCATAATGTCATTTTGATCTAGATGGAGGCTTTCTGCAACAACAGTCTCTCATCACAAGCACCAATGATCCACTCCTTTATCCATTTGATTCTTATTCAAGGTAATTTTTGCACCAGAACTGACGGTTTGAAGTTCTGATTAGATGGTTCTTTTACGGTGTGCTTACATCCCTCTGCTTTGGCATGGGTGTGTGACATATTTATCCTGGATAATTGCCCTGCTTTTCTTCCTTTTATAATGTCTTTGCACAGATATCAATCTCTGATTTCTTTTCTGTGCTGTACACCTCACACTATCTAGATAAAACTAAAATCCTCTTTTACCTGTCAGCAAGTATCCATTGTTGAGAGATGAAGAGCTAACTCTCTTTTTTGGGAGCAGAATGCAGCTCTGTGGTGAATGGAATTTCTGAGGGGGAACAGGGAATGTTACTATTTATTATTGTAATTTTTAATTATATCTATATAGTATATATAATATACTATAATTATGCATTTATTATTATCTTTCCATAATCACTATGCTTGTTATAATTTCTTTATAAAGTACATGTTAGCTCAACTTCAGATGCATACAGAAACTTCCTGACAAAAGGACAGCTTAGCTAAAAAACAACTGAGTCTCACTGGGTATTTGAGAGAAGGCTAGCACATGAAGCTAGTCTTAAGAGAGTGACCTGGGAATAGTGGGAACAAAGCCCCTGGCAAAGCCCCCAGGGCACCATGCACCAAGGAGGTGCCTTGGGGGTGACACTGTGAAAGACATGGGAGCACTGAAGAGCTTGCATGGCTCCCTTCATCCCCTGCTTCTCAGTAGGACAGAACCACTGGAGGAGTGAGATCAGGCGCAAGCAGCAGTACTTTTGACCTTAAACCTTGGTCTTCAAGGGCATTTCTCATTTGGAGCAGAAATTATGCCAGAGGCTTAATGTATAGATTGCTCTTCACAGAGCTCAAGCCTCTGCTTAAACAACAGCTTGAAAATGTCCCCGGTGACTGCTGCATGTAACTTAAAAATTTTTGAATTCTTGGGAAAACTAATGGAAATGAGAGCACAGAAATATAAACAGATTTTTACAGCCAAAATAATTTTCAGTCTTGCTGGTTTTGCATTTCTGTGCAAGTGACTGACAGATAAAGAAAAAGGGAAGGCTGACTGAATTCTGCTGCTTAAATTTTACTTTTCTAACTGAAAACAAAATATATTCAAGCAGCCAATAAGGTTCCCATACCATTCAAACTGATATAATGGCCTATTGTATATTAGAACCCGAGCTGGAGTTGCATTTCACCTCCTGTCTTCAGAAAGCTGCTGGCCCTCTTGGGAAGCATTTCACCACCCTCCAGCCCCACTCAGGCTAGAGAAGGGAAATTAAACTGTGCTGTAACACTCCCTTGCTGGAAAGAATAACTCTCCGCAGCCTGTTTGATAGTGGGGGCAGCCCTGGCACTGTCACAAGTGTGCACAGGTATTTTGGGAGGGCTGGGAGTTGCTGTGATTGCTGTCGGGAGTGTCTGCCTGGCATTTGTGCTGAATGACTATTTGTACAGCCAGGCACATGCAAGACATTTTCCCAGACACACAAAACACCTCCAGGGTTTTTCTCCTCCAAGGAACGTGACATGTCTCTTGGAAGGAAAACTTGCTCATGTTGGTTAATCTTGCTCAGTACCTTGTTTATGCCTTCACCATATGCTCACAGTCTGCCTGCAGAAGCTCTGTGGCTCGTTGTAATCTCTATCACCCTTCCTCTTTTCCAAAGGCTGTTTATTGCCTTTTAAATTTTAAAGTTTAGTCTCCTGCACCTGGTACACTGCTCTCCTCTGCTTCCCCAGGACTGCTCAGGCCCCCACAAGCTCTTCAGAATAAAATTTCTGTCACCAAACCTGCACCTTTGCTTGCTGAGACTTATCTGTTTGCCTGCACTTTTTCACCATCAACATCTTAAATCTGAACACCCCACCAGCTCTCTTACAGACTAATTTAAATTTATTTTTGTGTTCTTGTCTTGCATTTCTTACCCTAATTTGATTCTCTCCTCTCTCTTTACTTTGTTCAACTGCCCATTATTCGACTGCTGGATTCCTCCTTTCCTTCTCCACTAGTTTCCATTCCCCTCATTCACCAGAAGTGAAACTGTTGTCCTTCACCTTGGTTTTCTCATTGTGGCCAGTGGCCAGCATCCCAACTGCCCCATAACCTCTCTTTCACTTTTCCTCCAGATATCTTGAATATTCACTCATCTTCCAGCAGTGATGCAGAGGTTTTGTCTCCATAATGTCTACACATCTGGGCAGGATCCACCTTTGTTTTCCCACTGACTTTGCATTAGCCCAAACCACTTTTGGGTTTAATGATTCTATATTACCTGTTTCCTGAAAATTGTCCTCAGAACTTTCAACGCTTACAAGCCTTACTTCTTGTAGCAATTATTGCTGAGACAAATGAATTCTTTACATTCCTTCCTGCCAAAAAATAAAAAAGATCACAGCTGTAAGAAAGACCACATTTTTCCACCAACCACCATGGCAAGACTTTTGATTTCCAGAGATTAGGCTGCACCTCTGCTCTAAGCTTTCCCCTTGCATTTCCTGACATCACTGCCATGCATTGATGCAGAGAGTGAGAGTTCCTGGTAAATTCCAAGGAGCCATCCCAGCCCTGCCTCCCTACAGGCACATCCCTGTGCCAAGAGGGATGTGACAACTTCCAGCTTTGTGCAGGAGTGCGATGGAGCAGCAGCAGGACAATGGTCAGCAGCTGGGGGACACACCGCCCCAGCAAGGAGGGAGTCTCGTAATGGGATTAGCAACAGAGGAGAAAAGAGCCAAGAAAGAACCAGACTTACAGAGAAATCCCTGTACCAGGAAAAGCATTCCCTGCTTTTTGTGTGAATGTTGCTGAGGATAACAAAAAAAAGTACAAGAGAGCAGTGTTTTGCAGGTGAACGGGCTAGATTTAGACCAGCACAAAGCACAATCAATCAATTTTTGTGCTAGCAGCAGTGCTCGAAAAGTGCAGAGCGTAACTGAACTTATTTTGCTTGTTTTATAGACTTTTAACAGGCTTTTCAGAGCATCTGGCAGAAAGGAATATGGCAAATTTTAACACTATTCATCATTCTTAAGGAACTGATCAAGCTTACAGCAAGCTAATGGGTGGGCATGAGAGTGAGGGAGTTACTTCATGATAACACATTGCACAATTGTTTTGCCTCATTATCTTTTAAATATATACTAAGTATCTGGAATATTAGAAGTATTACAACTGTAAATATACCAAATATCTGAGGCCATAAGGATCCTAGTTCCAAGAAGGGGACTAGATCGTGATACTTCTGGATCCACTGAAGTCAGTAGTAGTGAAGTCACAAGAGATGAAGATGAGCTCTACCTGAATATTCACAGTATTGATTGTAGGATGCAAAGTCAATCACTTTGCTTCACATCAACAGATAGAAGAAACCACTGCATTGTCTATTTTCTACAGCAAAATATGTTAAGGGGGAAATTCAGCATAACTGGATAATATTAAGAAGAATTCTAAGATTTTTTTTAAAGAAATAAAAGCTTAGTGGGAGAACCTCTGCAGTTACTATTGCATAAAAACACTCCTTTGTGCTAGGTAAAGCTAATATAAATAGGCTGCCAGATGCTACAGCTGATATAAAAGAGTGGAAAAATCTGACCTAATGTTGTTTTGTACCTACACTGCACTCTTCACTACTGTAAATGAGAACACAAGACACCAAGCAAGTGGGAAATGGAGGATAATATTTTAGTTTGAAATACAAAGCTGTGACGTGTCCTGCTCTTTTCATTTACATGGGAGCCCTGCAGCATCCCTCAGTGGAGATGGAATTAACACATTTCAAAACCATCATCTTGCTTTTTTTTGCTAAACAACAGGAAATTTTCCTATTATGCAAAGCTTTCAATACCAGAATAAACTTGCATCCTTCACCTTGTCATCAATCCTAGTCTGCATCCCCTGAAATTATTATTACCTATACTCTGACAAAATGCCTGCTCCCATTGAGAAGTTCTATTTTGTAACTTGAATGTCCATTAATACGCACCAAAATTGTGAAAAAGGGAAGTGTAAAAGTGACAAAATACTTCCAGAGAAGCACAAGGAGTATTTCTGGATAATAAAGATATTTTTTACCTGCCAGAGGACAGTATAACAAGGACTGATGACAAGAAGTTTACAATAAGCTGATAAATTCTAGAAAAAGCAAGTTCCTAACTAGTTTGTATTTTATGAAGTTGCTCTAAATAAAAACAGTCCTTGACTGAAAATTAATTTAAAATCAAATGTCTTACTGGTCTCAGTATAGCAGTAAATTGACGAAACTCTGCAACATAGGAATCACATAGAATCCAACTCACAGATTCACAAGACCAAGATCAAAAGAGATCTCTGTTTTCTTATTGAAATATCTCAGGCCACCCAATTATCCAGCCCTGAGTCCAATAACTTGTATTTAACTAAAGCACTCTTTGTCTCAGATTAAAGTTTGTCTGCTATAAAAGCTTTCAGACTTCACTGTAAAATCTGAAGAGACTTTGTCTCTATCCCTTCCCTTGTACTTTGTTCTAGTAGTTAATCACCATTACCATGTATTCTAAAAAGCTTCTTTTGAGTCCTAATTCAACTTCAGCCTTTCCTTCTTGTGGTGCATCTCTCCTCCAGGCAAAAGAGGTTCTTAATATCTCCTATTTTATTTTTCTTCGTGTGAATGCAGTTTATAAAAAGCACAAACAAATTCCCACCTACACACAAACAGAGGCAATTGAGCAGATATAGCTTTTAATTAGCTGCAGCTTGTATCCATCCTGCCCAAATCTGTGTAGCACACAAATTTTTCTGCCCTTTTTAATAAAACAATTCACTGCGCATTTCCAAATAGAGCTGCTGAAACACCCATCATAACTTTCAGTATTTGGAACCATCAGTATTCTTGTCAAAATAAAATATTCTTTGCATTCTATATATTTTTCTTCAAACTTTCCAATGTTGTTTGTTGCTTAACTTTTGTCTAGGGTGATGAAGGGGCATCTTTGTGTTCAGACTTCTCATACTCTTGCAAGTATTTCTGTTCACACCACTTAAAAAGAGAATGCTAGATTTTATTCCCTGATTTTTTCACTTTAAAATTATTTCTTATCATGCTCTCATGAACTCCCTAAAATTTAGCAAAAATCTACTTTAATTGTGGGTAATTATATTCCTGTGGGCAATTATGTTCCTGTCTTTTCAGTATTTATTGCCTGAAAATGTAGTATAGCCCTTCCACCAGTGTACCTGTGAGCCATATGGGCTTAGCTAAGCAGACCAATAACTTTAGCTGCTATTTCATTTCAGCTCATCATATTTGGGTTGTTTTGTTTTTAATATCAGTCCAACACTAGCACTGTCTTTCCCTTCTGCAGTTTCCCTAGCCAGCTAAAGTTAATTACACACTAAGATCAGGTAGACAGATGCTCCTCTGTTATAATCTTCTTTTTTCTTTTTTTTTTTTTAACTCCTAGATTCTGTTATCAGACAGAAAATATTCTCTAAAAGAAATTGCCTAACATCCTCATTTTATTCATGGATTGGAAAGTTCTTCATCTTTGTGTGATAAGCTCATCACCTATACTTTACCAGCTACTGGACAAAAGTTGTCTTTCAAAAATTTGGCTTTCTCTGCACCAAAAACAATTTCATTATCTCTCTCTACCAACAAGAGCAATATCTTTTGCAGGTATTTTCATACCTAATATAACACACAATGAAGAATTCTGTGTGAGTTATAAGGATGGATTTTTCTCTAATATTTGTAGCCTCCTGTTACTTTTTTTTTTGCACATCACAGTTTCCCAGGGTTATTGATTGCCATCTGTTTCCCTTTTTCAATGTTAACTATAAATTGCTTTGAAAAAAAAATTAACTGCCTCCCTTGCACATTAAACTAGAATGAGGTTTTAGCCGAAGTCATTGTTTTTCCTGATTTGTTGGTTCCTAAATTTAAAAAAGCTCTCAGTTTTCCTTCTCATTCTTCTTTCTATTCCTTCCTCTTGAAATGGTTCAACTAATGATTTTCCTTTTACCTGGTGAAGCTGTGCTTTCTTTGCAGCACTATCTGTGCCTCTCTTTGCAGGTGTAATTATTTCTTCTGCCTTCTGTTTGCTCCTCTGGGTGTAAGGGGCCAAAAGTTCTGCTCTCTGACCAACCTCCAGCTTCCGATCCAATCAGCCTCCACCATCCACTGCTGTTAAACCCAGAATAAAATAATTTGGTTCCCCGCAACAGTTCTGATATTAGAAAACGGCTCCGACTTTTTTGCCAAATGATGCCCTGGTGTGGTGTGAGGGCTGCTCTGTGCATCTCCAGGTGAAGCCACAGTGTTTTCCTCCACCCGAGCACAGAATTGTGTCTGTCTGCTGAGTGCATCCCGCGGATTTGACTCCCACTGGGACCAACCTGCGATCTCCTCCGTCAGATTTTGGGTATGGGGACAGAAAGCATCTGGGAAGGGCTTGTGTCATCAGGCTGTAGCAAGAGGTGATTACCAAAGATTCAGTAAAGAAAATTATGCATCAAAAAAATAATGTGTGAACATCTAAAGATACATGCTGGTTCTACTCTGCTTGGTGCCATTCAGCACTGTTCAGTATTAATCTTTCACTGTCATTTGTAATAGACAACTTAGAACTAAGCTGCACCTGATTATCTGCTCAGTTTTCTTAATTTAATTGATTTTCTTTGACCACTTTAATTTTGATGGACTTTGATTAAATCCCAATAAAATCAAAATGTTTAAATGAGAATTACACAGGCTTTTGTATTTGTGTTTTTTCTCTTTTAGTAAAATCCTCAATCATTTTTTTTTAAACATCTGTCCTAAAAGAAAATATGCGAAGAACACAGTGGCTAATAAATTCAAATAATATCGACCGATCTCCATGTATTGATGTCACCAATATGCCCATGAATGCCATGGTTGAAATGCTAGTTCCATTAGGGATCATTAGCTTCTTGAATGCATTCATTATTCAAAACCACTTGCTAGTTATTTTCTGTATATAATTCCACCTCTGGAGCTTGTGGGGAGTGTGTGTCTTCTTTACTCACTTAACATTAAAATGTCCTTCCTGCCTTTGATAAGACAAAACTTTCATTGATTTGAGCAGAGATTAATTCTCTGCTCTAAATACGTATTCTCAGACTAGCATCTCTACAGATTTTAAACACTTAAAATGAGTTGTGAGTTAATCTCGGTAATTCCTTTTCAGTTCTCACACCTATTAACAAGAGATTAATTTTGTTTCATTAATCACTCAACTCTTTGGTAAAACCAGCAAATCTCTTCCACCATCCTTCACATTTTGAGAATTAATTTTTCAAAATACTTCCTTTTTAATCACAGTTTCCATTTTCAAAAAGACAACATTATAGTTGTATTATTTCAGAAGTTTTAGTAGCTGAGAATTTCAGTAACTGTTTCTGACCTTTGCATAAAAATTACTTCAGTCATGTACTACATTTTTCAAATTATTTCCCTTGGATCATAAAGAAATGTCAATATTTTTCTGTTTAGGTAGGGGGTCATATTCTGTTCTGGTTAATAAAAGAACCTATTAAGTAATTTTGTTCCTCAGTAGTTACACTCAGCATTGCAGTCAGCATAAGACAGAGCAAAATTGCGATAGGTGAACTTCTTTGGAGAAATGATTTATTACACTTTGCAGTTCATTGCTTTTTCACACTTACAGTTTTCATGAAATTGGTTATTTCTGCTTTTTAAAAAATCACCACTATGCAGTAAGGCTTTTTAAATTATAAATAAATAAATAAATAAATAACATGTTTCAGTAGCTGTTGTGTGGATGCAATTTAAATGAAAAGAAAGATGTTTACAAATCATCAAATCTACCTGCACTTATTTTCTTTCTAGATTAGAAATACAAAAAGAATCAGAAGATGAATTTGTTCCTTGATTAATGTTCCTGGAGTTATACCAGTGTAAATTTTGCACTCCTATCTCATTTGAAAATAAAAACTTCATAAATTTCTGCTGAATGCACACTGACTAAGCATGAGATTAAAAAAAAATAAAACAGTCTAAACATGTAATTTGAATTTCCTTAGTCTGTGAGGCTGTACAGGCCCAGCCACACAACTCTGGGCAGCCTGAGGGTGATCCCACTCCTTTCAGCTGTGATTAACCTCTGGTTTTCCGTGGAGCAATGGGCAACAGGTAAAGAGAAGCAAAGCATCCTCAGGGCAATCTCCACCCTACAGCAGCCTGTCTTCCCCAGCCAGGGCTGTATTTACCTGCAGATAGTGCTGTACAATTCACCTGAGGGCAAACACATGCATTTCAACATGGCTGTTTCCTCACAGCAAGCTCTTATGATTTTGGTTCTTGTTTATTTTGGTGTTTGTGTATCTTTGTTTTATTTTTAAATTCCACAAACTTTTAAAGAAATGGGGATGGAGGAATACTGAGTCATATAAATCATTTAGTTTGAAGGTTCCCATCATGAAACATTCTCTTTGCACTTTGAAAAACTGAAATTATTTGGGTTTGGTTTTTGTCTGAGCAGAAGCCAAGGCACTTGTCATTCAGTCCTCCTGAAGGTTTGGGGCGGGGAGGGGAATATCTTTTGATTCTTTTCTTTGGAATTCTGGAAAATGGGGAGTTGATTTTAACCACACCGTTCTTGAGTATCAGTCCGGAATTGCACCAAAAAAAAAAAATGCAGCAGTGTTGTTGAGCTTGTTTTCCTTCAAAGCTGAGGAGAAAGGGCTGCTGGCAAGACTTTCTCAGCTGCAGCTGGAGGCTCTGGAGAGGACACACAGACATCTAGTGGAGAAACTGCAGATCTGGGAGATCCAGAGGGCCAAAACTGTGGCACTTCACTCGCACCCATGGGGGTTCATCCCCAGCCACCCCACACCCTCTGTGCCGTGGGGCTGAGAGCCAGCCCAAGGCTCATCACCACATCTGACCACACAGGGAAGGTGAGTGCTGTGCCTGGAGACAGCTCTGTCCCCTGCCAGGGCTCGTTTATTCCTGTCCTTCCAAACCATGGACACGTCGTGAGAACCCGCATGAAATCCCTTCATAAACCTCCCATAATTCAGAGGCTTATCATGGCCTTTCAGAGGCTTTTGAAGTTCACCCATTACTGATTTTCCATATCAGGAGTTCAAATGAAGCTGCTATTTTACAGATTTGACCAAAATCAGGTGGTTTAAAGCTTACAGGGCAATAATTAAGCAAGAAGGAGTCAAATTTAGCTCAAGACTGCAGACATTTAAGTCTTGCTGTATCATTTGGGAACTATTTAGACAAATTCAACAAGTTTGGAATAAAGGTGAATGAGGACTCTAAAAAAAATATAGCTGTCACACTATTGTATTTTATACTGCCCCTTCTTAGTTTCTGAAATATGAATTCAAAGCAAAACTGAGAAGGAAAAAGAGGATTTTCCACAAAAGACTTCATCAATCAAAACTGAGTTGGAAGACCTTCCTCTGCTTTATTCTCTTTTGTCTCAAAGCCTTATGAGCTTTTAGTCCTAGCAAAATTTTTCATAACCTTGAACTTATTTTGTAAGAAATAGAATCCTAGTAAAATATCCCAAACAAATTAAACACAACCAATTCTCTGACATGCAAAATGAATTTCAGTTTTGCCCTACTGTGGTCTTATGTTTCATTATTATTCAGAATGTCATCAGTATTTTGCCTGCTGGGAACTTATTTTTTCCTCTATTTCATTCTTACTCAAAGTCTGCTACTCTTTATTTTTCTTAGCAGCAGAGGCTGGCAAGGAGGTGGGGAATGAGGTTTTGCCAATAATCTGATGCTTTTTGCTGAAAGTTTCTGTATGGGTGAGTCATGGGAGGGCTTGCACCCTCAAGGTGAGATGAGCACCGGCAACCTCCAACAACCTTCTTTGAACAAGATCTTCCTGTATAACAAATATATATAAGTACAAATGAGTCTGAATAGTTAGAATGCAGCATAGTCCCTTCTAAACCTATATTGAGCATTTGCAAAGGCCCAAATCCCATTTCAAGTCCTTGGGAGCTTCTCTACTGACGTTAGCACTAGAAAAAATTTTGCCTGATGTTGGGGATCCAGACAGAGATGACCAAGGCACAGAAGGGGTGGGTGAACCTTGTTACTCAATAGAAAAAGAAAACTCCATCTTTATCTGGAAGTCATGAACTTTCTTGGCTCTCAGAGGCCTATCTTTCCTTACTTTGTGTTTTATTACTTTAAAGACTCAAGAAGAGAGTAATGTCTTAACGCAAAGAGGGAGGCTGTCCTTATGCATCCTGTGACTGAAGAGGAAGAAATATTTACTTCCCTTTCTTAATCTTAATAGACTGCATCATTTGACACACAGAGCTTTGTATGCTTTGCAACAAATTGCGTGGAGTTGTCATTATTCTCTGGTTCTACAAATATCCCTCCTAGGCTTCCATCCCTTGTATTTTAAAGTAAGGTGTTAAGGGACATGTATTATTTCATCTCTGTTTAAAATTCATTATTTTAATACATGTTCTCCTCTCACAGTCATTTACTAGAAAGCAAACAAAAATAAGCATGAACAAGACAAAATTTCAGGCTTTGTAGTCTAGCAAATATTTGCTGTGAAAACAGCTGAACTGTTTGCATTTCTTTTGAGTCAGACATCACCAGCTTGGATCTGCTATTCCACAATCCAGGCATGGATATTTCTATCCTAAGCAAAAATGACCTTCAGCAGAGTCCCACAGCTAAGCCTCTGGATTACACCACCTGCTATATCGGTTACAATCCTAAACTATGAAATGCAAATTCTTGTAGCAGTAGCATGTTTCCTCATATCTCTGTGAGTTATTGTACTGTAGGCAATGTTCATTCGAACACAATAAATCTCCACTGAGTTGGAATTTAATATACTCCACTGCCTCGAAGTACTGTAGGTATAAATATCCCAGAGTCCTTGTGCTACACCTGCAGAAAGCACAGTGCTGGTCTAACACAGCTACAAGGCTAAGAAAGGCTTTAATACAGAAATAATATCCCAAATTAACTGTGGTGTGAATATTATAAAACACGAAGGACCAACTTCACCAGTAACACCTCTTCATCAATTACATACAATTAACTTGTTTTCTGTGCAAGGTGCCTCATCCAGCAGCTGTTGTGGTATTTACAAGTGCTCAGACTGGTGGAAAGGAGAGAGTTTTGGGCTCGGGCTCAGCAGAGCTTGGATCTGTTCCCAGCCACTCCAGTGTCTTGGCAGTCTGACCAGGTCAGTAAGTGTCTCTGTGGCTGCCTCGGAGCCAAGTTTACATGACTTTTGTTCTTCCACAGCGATTAAGAAACAGCCACATCTTTAGTCAGTGACAGAAGTATCCCAGCTGGCCACCTTCTGTCTCACCAGACAAAAGATCATGCCCTTCTTAGAACTTGGCAACCAGGGTGAGGTTTGGTTCAAGTTTAAGCCAAGGTATGAACTCTTTTTAAGATCTAGAAGTGGATCTACTTCAGCCATTCTGACACTATTCATCTGTGAACTCTACACTGGTAGGATTCATAGAGGGAGACATAAATTAGGGAGAATTTCTTCAAACTTCTGTATGGCCAGAAAAATTCTGAGACCTGAATTCTCGGAATCTTCTATGATTCTGTGAAAATTGAATAAAGCATCTCAATGGAAATAGTGAACCATATCAGCGGGATCCACCAAACAGCATTGTTCCTTAATTCCCTTAAATTCAGGAGCAAAATTTCCTTTTTACACTCGTGAGGAAACTTGCATAGGCAGCCCAGAGGAGACCAGGGGCAATCAGCAGGTGATGACAGCCACGGGCCAAAGGACACTGCCATCAGCACAGTGGTGCACTAGTTCAGACAAAAAGGAGCAAAAGGTTGAGATAGTGAAACTCATTTTACACTGGTCCCTAAACATACCTTAAGGGGAAGGGGTAATCATGAAAGAGGGAATCATTACATTTCCACTAAAAGGAGATTTTATAAATGACACTTTAACTTCACAGTTGAAATTTCCTGCATAACAAGTACCACTGGGATTCCCCTGCGCTGACATTGAGAGATGCCCCATTCATTCATAGTCAAAACAGGATGACTCAACTTTGTACAGTCTGAATGTCAGAACTCCCCGTGCAGATGCAACTCATTATAACAAAAGAGCCCTTTTGTCAGTGGATCTTATGTCAATTAGGGAAGTGGTTTTGCTACCAGGAAAAGAATTATTTTGGCTGCACAAGTTGCATCTCCTCTACCAGAAGTTTGCCACTATAAATGCACTAACCTGACTTTGAAGTGAAGAGTGTTCCTCAGTGAGCCATTCATTGAGAGAGAGACACTTTGGAGACGAATAATCTACAATACTGATTAGTGACCACTGACACAATGAGTCTGTAGAGCCGTCTGTTTTCCATATCCATCCATTACCTACATTAATTATATTATCCCTGATCTTGCGACTGAATACCAGAGGCAGATATTCACTCTGGAACAATTAGATTTTATTTCCCCCTTTATTTGCCTGACTATGAAGAGGATAAATTCCTTTGTGTCATAAGGAAACAGAGGCTGCACTCAGAATAGGATGTGCATTTATGTAACCAAGCATTGAATGGGGGCATGGTTTGGGGAGAAATCTGTCTTCTGAAGGGCTGTTGTGAGTCAGCCTCTGGAATTTCCTGCACCTAGGAAATGTCTTTGGATGAGATAGAGATTGGTCACACATATGCTTGGCATAACAGAGAGGGCTGTTCTGCCTCATCCAGACTTGTGCATAAACCCGTACTTAAACCCATTCCACCTCTCAGTTTACCAGAATTTAAATGTGAGACATAACACTGTCTATTTAAAAACTGAGAAACAAGGGGGAATAAAAACTCCTTTCAGGACATGAACTTCAATTGCCACGGGGTCCGTTCTGCTAAGCAAACAGCTTTTCTAGTAAACTGGAGCTGATGATTCAGCAATTGCTGGGAAGTGGTCTTTCAGCAGGGGAATCTGTGTGTGGGAAAGGTCATTTGCGCAGTGTTGCCTATGGGTGGTACTGATGGTAATGGCCCCATTTTCTGTGGGGCTGGGAAATGGTCCAACAAGCACTGTCAGCCTTCCTCAGCCCAGGGAATGGTTTCTGGTCTAGAAGCTATCCCCAAACCCTGGGGTAAGAGGAGAACCCTTTCCTTCCCCATCTTTGGGGAAAAAGTCTCTTTCTGGCAACCTGCCTCCACCTGAAGATAAACTCTTCTCCAGGCCTCTTCCCTGAAGAATTCACAATTCCCTGCAGCTCATTTTCATCCTGGCTGTATCCTGCTTTGTCTGCAAATCAGACAAATTGGAGCTGTATAAATCCCATCACATATCTGTTTTCTATTAGATTAGGAGTAGACAGACTTGAGCAAATTATAGGAAACCTCAGACTCCTTTCTTCAGAACTCCATATATTTGGCAAAGTGCCTCACACCTTAAACTGACAGTAAGGAGTAAGATGCATTGCAAAGGAGAAAAACTGGAAATTAACTCCCTCCACCCTGCTGTTAATCAAGAACGGATCATATTTTCAGGTCTGGCACTGACAGGTCTTTGGACTCCGTGATCTCCATTACAGAGGCAGTTGCAGCTCTCCAGTTCTTATGAAAATCCCTAAACCTCTTCAGTTCAAGCAAACAAAGTCCTTCAAATCCAGGTTTTAAAGTTCCACATGTCTGATCTTTGACTGAAAGGTACGTGGATGTGTCTTGGAAAGGAAATGCAGGAATCTGTGTAAGATTAGACTGAATACTAAAGAGAAACATGATCCCTGGCAAAGGGACAGAGGGATTGATGCCTCATGAACTTGTTCATCAAGTGCATGAACTTTTTCTTCCCTGTGAACTTTTCAGCCAAGTTGTTTGTGCTGCTATTCAGATGCTTTACAGCCAAGGAAATAAAAAATCAGGAAACCCTGTCTGTCCATATTACAACATTGCTTGTATTGCACGATGTCTGGATAATGTTGGAGTCTGGGTCATTGCTATCATGAATTGAAAACAAAGACTGACAGACGAACACACAACTCACACAGCTTGTAGGATTGAGTCTGATTATCCATTTGAATTCAGAGTAGCTGCACTGCCTGTTTGTATTCCTTATTCATTGTAGCAGGAAGCATTTCTTTCAGTGCCTTGGTCTGTACAGACTGCTGCTATGGGCTGCTGATCACTGACTGCTTTCCATTCCTACAGTCACTTAAGAGAGACACTAATTATCCCATGGGTCTGCTTTGAAAGACATTCACTCTGCTCCTTTCTTTAAGATCCTTCAGAAAAAGGTGACAGTCACCAATCCCTCATGCAAAGAGTTCACTATTCTTATGACATTTTACCCTGAAAGCACATGCTCTATTTTCACCCAGTGCACAATTTTCATATTTTTAAGTTGTTCATAAACTATCTGTGTGTTTTCAAGCTGTCAGGAAGCCAGAGCTGTACATCTCCCAAGGAAGGCCTTACGTACCCCTCAGATCCTCTGTCATGGTCAGTGTAGCCATGGGTGACAAAACACCACACGTCTCCGAATCCAGGCTCACCTGTCAATTGTGCTACATGTTTTGGAGTCAGAAGGAAACATCTTTTCTCTAGTCAGCTGGCACCAGCTGTCATGGCACAGTGTAAAATTGAATCCTGTTTGTGACCTTACTTTTTCACAGACCCTTATTTTCCAAGAGATTCAGCAAAGGGTGTACGGCTGTTGGCTGCTTGGCAGGCTGAATATCGATTTCTCAGTGCACTTTGGGCCCACAAGCAGCCTGGGTCTCTGTCCTGGATGAGGAAAAGCTCAGCAAAAGCCTGATCCTTCCTTTCGTGGCTGCACTCAGGGAGCACAAAGAACATCAATGCACATCAGCTCAGCAGTGTAATAGTTGCTGCCTCGCTGCATACAGATCACAATCCCCACCAGATGTTCATTATGTTGCCTTGATAGATAATATATTGGGTAAGGCTCATTTATGATGGGTTTACTGCAAACTTCATCAGCCCCAAATGCTACAGCTCTAACAAGGGAAATTAAGGTCCTGCTGCAATCTTGTACTCCCAGATCGTGGTTGAAACGAAAGTGTGGACTGCTGTGTTCAGCTGTGATTTCTGTCTCAGCTTAAGCACTGGCAGTTGTCAGCATGATCATGTTGGGCATAAAAGGATGGGCATGGTTGTGAGAAAAATATGGATGGAAACAGAGAAAAATAGCAGATATACAAGAGTAACTTGTCAGATGCAAAAATCAAAATGACTTTACAACGAATTTATGCCTGCTCAAGCAAGAAGCTAGTAACAGACTGGAATGTAGCCCAGTATAAAATCAGATTCCATGGGGAACCTCACAGAGTGTGTTAACCTCTGCTGCACCACAGCAACACCTTGGAACAAAGTCCAAGCAAGACTGAAAACTATCTGTCAGATGCAGTGGGTAAAATGTACTTTCCCGGACTGAGAGAGGCTTGGGCACAGAGGTGGCTGTTCACCACCTGAGCTGGTGGTCTCTAGTGAAGCACAGCCCTCCCGTGGGCTGTGCTTGGTGGCTTTGTCACATTCAAAGACACCAGAGCACACCTTACCCACTTGGAATGGTGCTGAAATTGTAAGGGGCCCAAATTCATATTCCTTAACATCTCACACCAGCAACTATTTTTAATGGGAATCAGAGTTGGGAGAAGCTCTCCAAGATCTACGGGAGGGTTGGTTTGGCATGGTGGAGGTTAACAGACAGACTGACTCCATATAAACTTATTATCCACGTAAATGTCCAATCTTTCTTTCTGAATCTTACTAAGGTCTTGGCCTTAAGAGCTTCCTGTGCTATTTGGGTTGATTCTGCTATTATCAGAATCAATTTGCTCATTACCAAAAGTACATCTAAGTACATTAAGGGCCAGATTCTTGGCTGGTATGAATTAATCTCCCTTCCAGCTAGTGAGGCTGCAATTTTACACCCCTACGAAGTGAATATAAACTGCTACTAAATCAGAATGTTTGCAATTTTCAGACTAATGGAAAACCAGGGCCAGTAGCGATGTAATTTCTTTCACATTATCTCCCCATAATTGGTGAACTAGCCTGAGTAAAACCAGAACTCTTACGATGACTTGGAATTTGGCAGGACTGAAGGATCTGCTTTGTTGCTGTTTGTAATGGTAGCAAAACTTCTTATCCCAAACATTTTACAATGTATCAGTCATCTTTTATATCTATTTTTGGGAGAAGGAGAGTTTGGAACTGTTAAATTTTTAATAACTCAAAAGAGGGAAAATAAAATGTTGGTGTTTTGGGTTTTTTTCCCAAGATTCTATAGAAATAAGGGGACACAACAAAATTGTGCAGCATGTTTTCTTGTTGGTGAATTCAGTTTAAGTTGCTTGCTGTGCCAAGCTGGGATGCAGAAATCCCTGGGAGGGCACTGACTCATCACATCCCTTGGGAAAAATATCAATTACCCTGCATATTGCTGTGCACACTGCAAAACTCCTGAGCCTGGAGACAGAGCGTGGCAGTGTTTCCAGAACATACATCTTCTCAAGGATTTTGGAACTGTAAGGCAATTTCTTAGGGAAAGGTTAGTTAAAAATTATTCATGCTAGCAAAAATGAAAGAATTCCAGGGGACTATTAAATCAAAAAAACTTGGAGATTACTAAAATTATTAGTTCTCCCCTTTCTAAATCTCATTTGAAGACAATATAAGGATTTTGAATGTCTCTCATAAAGAGCATAGTTCATTGGCATATATTCTTTTCCTTGAAGCAGATCAGGAATGTGTTGCCTCTCCCCATAGCTGGACAGAGCTTGGATCAGAGTCTTGATTTGCTCATCTTTGCAGCCTGAGAGATGGCCGAACACATTTCCTCTGCCTCCCATGAATATCAAAGAGCCTGAAAAGTTGTCTCTGATTTATTTGTTCAGATGTCTGAAAACACTGAATAAATGTGCTTGTCTGTGGGTGCATGTGTGTGTGTGCAAGGGCTGGGTCAGTGTGTAAAAATGTGGTCAGAAAACCATGTGACAATTATTCAGCATTAAATAGCACACTTTTCTCACCATGGGGCTTCCTCCACAATAAGTTATTTTTAAAGAATGTGAGTAAAGATGAAAGCTCCCATGGTGAAGCTATCAAAATGCCTTGATATAAAGTCTGTGGCTGTCCCTTTGAACAACCCGAACAATTGACATGAGGTGTAAAATTCTAGACAAAGGACAGAAAAAAGTCTGAGAAAAACAGAGATGCTCCTGCCTACAATGTCACTGGAAGATGTATGTACATCATGTAGTCAATGTGATAACTCAATAAAATCAGAAAAGAAGGTCCTACAGCCTGAAAGAAGTTCAAAAAGGATCAAATTGGGTTTTTAACCCTATAAAATGGCATTATCCCTCAGCCAAATGAAAGCTGAGAAAGGTCTACAAATGTCAGCTGTGTTAAGGAGACAATTATTTCACACTTGCAGACTTAAAATCAGTGGATTTCTTGATGAGTTGCAAATAAAGTTATCATAGCACGTAAATAGATACCGTGTTTTATTTGAAAAATATGCACAGTATTTTCAGAGCTAGTATAAACCTCTAAGCTGTGCTCCACGTACAGTGGAAGTCCTCTTGTTTAAAACAAAATGGTACCAGTATTGCTGATCTTTTATTCCAGATTAAGTTTGAGTAATGATGCTTAACTCCTGCTTATTTAGTCTCTACAGGTTGTAGCTACTTCTCACCAAGTAGAGGAATTTAGGACTTAGCCATGCAGCAAAAGTCCACCTGGTGGAAAACAGATGAACCCTCTGAATTGTTCCATTCCTTTATCATGCCACATATAAAGACAAATTATCAAAATGCATCAATATCAGTCTTAAACTAAGGCGTATCTGCCAGGGACTTAATCAGCTTTTGATAGTTGTTAACATTGTCTTTGAGGTAAGTGGTTAAGGGGAATAAATCAATTTATTCAAACAAATTGTGCATGATTGTGTACCTATGTCCATGTACATCTCTGTTTATCACACATACATAGCCTTTAATATTATATTGTTGTCATTGGAAGGTAGCTACTGGTTTGGTCCTTTGCTTAGTTTTTAGAACTCTTGTTGATTTTCACTTTGTTCTTGAGTCTTGCTATGTGGTTGCCTGTGGCTTTGGATCAGCTTTAGTTCTGTGCAGATCAAAAGAAACATCTTTACCCAGCAGGTACTCTGAGACTGATTGATTGATTGATTGATTGACTCACTGCCTGCTTGCCTCAACAACTCCCCCCACATCTCCCAATCCAGAATTTTCAGTTTAGGATAAATGAAAAAGATTAGTTTTCAGGCCTCGGTGTCTCACATAGATCTTCTGGCTCAGCAATGAGAAACTAAATGCCACAAATCCCATGTCAACCCCCACACCACTAAATAACTTAAATACAGACTCCAAACCCTTGCACTGCATCTTTACCGGGAAGAAAGAAAAAAATATTCTTTGCCTCCAGGCAAAAAATTCTGTTGTTTCCCTGCCTGCAGGACTCTGTTCTGTACCTCATCTCCTAGTCCTGCCATTAAGGAGAAGGAAAGCATATTGATTTCAGTGTAGAAGGTTCATTTTGTCCAGCAGATTTGGGGATGACAGTGCCTTGAGGGGAATGAAGGAAGCAAACGTCATAGTGCTTCGGGGGGAAAATTGTTCCCAGTACTGTGTGTTTATGGAGGATTTGGACAATGAGTGTTCAATAGATTCCTGAGGACTAGATTTCCCAAATCTCTTCATCCCAACATTTAGGGACCTAAAGAAAGCCCTGTCAGGAGGACATCCCTCCGCCTATATTCGTGCAGCCTAAGTTGAGCCTTGCCTGATGGGGTAGGAGGAGTGGGCAGGGAAAAGCCCTCCAGAGGTTTCCTTCTCTCCACCTAAAGGAAGCGAACTGATTGCTGCACTGTGCCCTCTGGGGCCTCGAGGGCAAGAGCAAAGAGCAGCCCAAATCAGATGAAGGAAAATGAAGGAAAAAAAACACCCCAACACCCCAAACACCTGAGTTTGAGGTTCTTTGAACACCCCAAACTCAGGGAAATTGCCCCGTACTACAAGTAGTTATTCCTTTAATCTCAGGTGTATCTTCATAAGGAAAACACTCAGCTTTTCTTTGGTATCAACAACTTCCAATATAACTCGAATTTGTCCGCTTTCCCTGTGTATATAATATCCAACTGGCTTATTCACTGGGGTTTCCATAAATTTTCATCAGTGAGTTGTCTTATTCCACACAACACCTTTAGCTGGTTCTCTCTCTTTACTTCCCCCTTCTTTTTGTATGCAGAGGCTTTCTTTAAAGTATTAAAAGCATCTCAGTATTAAAAGGCCCTATGCTTTCTTTGTGCATATGGAGTCAAAGCTCAGATCCCTCTCCTTTTTACTGCTATTGTCTGCATGTCCACAGAGAGTGAGAAGTTTTTATCAACCTTTGTTATCAAATCCCAGCAGCAAACGCGCTGAGTGAAACTGGAGATGAATCTTCTTGCACATGGATGTGCCCACACACACACACACACACACTCCTAGACCTGCAGAGCTGCCATCCTCCATGGGTAGCACATGGATAGAGGCCCATGGATAGCACAGAGATCCCTTGGAGGGGATCCCTCCCCAGAGGGGAGGGAGAGGAACTTCCAGGGAGAATCAGTGAGGTGTGCCCTATGCAGTATGCACAGATTGACTTTACAGCACTTGAACTCCGTGAATGCAAATCATCTTTAAAAATCCGTGAAGGAAAGAGCATGTAAAACTGCCCTTGCTCTTTCTCCTTCTTTCCTTTCCTGTCAGCACCGCATATATCAAACTGGAGCTCTGGGTTTTAACTAGGCTTTACTGTTTCATTCTGCTTCATGAATTTTTCAGTGTTTACACTTATGCTTAATATAATAAGATTGATAATGCAGCTGCCTGATAGATTCTCGTCTAGGCTTCTCAGCTAGAGAGATTCTTATTCTTTCTTCCTAATTTCTGTAATAGCCAAAAGTTCATTTTCACCTTCTGTATCTTGGTGCTGCTTTTCATCCTTCGCATACTCATCTCCCGAAACAATGTCTACAAGGTAACAACATTTACCCAGTGGATTTATATGACTGGGACATGATCTGCTGCCTATACTGCTTCAGCCAGGTCACTTCTTCCCACCCACAGGGAGTTTGGTGGAGCAAGTGGAGGACCTCACCCTGAGGACCTCTGTGAGCTGCAATGCCGCTGCAGTAGGTCAGCTGTGTTGTCCCAACAGAGGGGGACGGCATCCATGTGCTCAAAGTCCTACTAGCTATCACTTGTGAGCACAAGAAAAAGAAAAAAAAAACAGAGAGAAAGTTAAGAAGCAACAAAGAGAGATTAGTAAATATATAAGTGATTTACAACCCAGAAGACTGCATGCTTTGCCTCTTTCAGCCTTATGATCCAAATGCAATGGTCAATGAAAATGACTGACAGGAAAATTAAAACAATATATAAAAGGGAATAAGTCTTTAAGCAGCCTGCGTTGACTTTACTGCATGGGAAATCAATGAGACGCACAGTTTAGTGGGATTAGAAAGGGGAACAGGATGTTCACATAATCAAAGTGCAGAATAAGCAGCAGAAGGATGTTAGAGGCAGCACTTTAGAGCTCAGAGTCCTTTCAGACCCCTCACCACCATACACATCTCCCATATCTCCCACTCTTTCCTTCCTTCCTTCTCCCCTTCCTTCCTTCCTCCCAAGAAACTCTACCTGGTTCTAGAAAGAAAGAAAGAAAGAAAGAAAGAAAGAAAGAAAGAAAGAAAGAAAGAAAGAAAGAAAGAAAGAAAGAAAGAAAGAAAGAAAGAAAGAGAAAACACACAAGTGCACTCACAAAATATCCAACACACACTCAAAATAAAATCTCAGTAAAATCAAGTCAAATCACAACTCATTGATGAGATATTTTTAATGATCCAGCTCTTAAACTGGCAAAAGTACTTGCACACTTGTCCAGCCCTCAGTACCTTGGGAATCTCCTGTACGTCAGCACGACTTGTCACTCAGTGAATGATAAATACATGTTTAAGTGAAATGCTGCCCAAGGGCCCTTAAAGTAAGGAGACTTCAGCTGTCTTTTTTCAAGGAAGCTCATGACTTTTGCATGGTCACTATTCCTGTGAGCCATCCCAATTAAAAGCAACACAGATGGAGCACTTGGATCTGGGATCCCGTCAATAATTTATGAATCAAACAAAGCCCTTGTTCCTCTTGCCAACAGCACACCTGTCACAGCAATACTCTAGGTGCCTGAGAACTGATTTTTTTAACTTTTTGGGGCCCAAAAACTGTGGAGTTTTTTTCCTCTGATTTAGTCATTATCACTTCAAAATGTATGTTTCTCCTTGGTTTAAATGATCTGCTTGAGACCAAGGTTCTAAAAAAGTTTTAAAAAGTTAAACAACACTAAAGTTATTTTCACAATGTTGCTAAAGTCTTTAAAATTTTTCAAGGGAAGACAGGTGGAGATATGGATTCTTCATCTGTAAAGAACTAGGAAAATTTTTGGATAAAGATCAGGAATTTTTTGTTCACTAGAGCTGATATGACACTAGGTGCATTCTTCCCTTCTCTTGTTACCTTGTCAGGGCTTCTGGGCCCACAGAAGCTGAAGGCCTTGGAAGGTGTGTTGAGGCCACTGGTGCTGTATTACACATCCTGCATTGCACAGTGCTGCAGGGTTTGTCAAAGGTGTCTCCTAAATCCTTTTCTAATTTAAACCCACAGCCACTGAACTCATGTGCCTCTTCCTGGAGCTGTGAACAACAGTTTTTCTCTTGGAGAAGAGAAGGTGGTCCATGAACTGATTGCAAACAACAAATGGGAAAAAGATAAATGCACCACCATGCACCACGTGAGAAAAGATAGAAAGAAATGAAACATATGGAGACAAAAAGCTTGCTTTTTATTTGGTTGCAAAGGAAAGTCTCTGACTCAGAAGTGTAAGATAGCTCATTTTTTCACTCTATTTTATTTAGGGGTTGTGAGGTTTTATTTTTATTCTTCAAAGACTCTGATGGGCTGCGTATGACTAACACAGCATCAGATGACTTTGCTTCTCAATGTCATGGCCGTGTCGGGGACTGATTTAAAGAACTCAGTAAAACTGCAGGGAAAATGTTCGGTGATCCTCAGATAAGTATTGATGTATACATAAACATTTCGGTTCCATAATGCTTAAAGAAAAAAACAAACAAACCCTGATTAAAATAAGCAGGAGTTTTAATTCAAATTTTTATCTGTGTATTTATTCTTGTCACAGTAAACTTGTAAAAGCAGCTTAAGCTGTGCTTTTAAAGATTATATCTGAGCACTGATATTTTCTAATATGTTTGAGGATAATTGGAGCTGTCACCTATTATTATTAATCACACCCTTGGGTAAATGTTTTGACAATAAAAATGCAGGGCCAATTAAAAAACATAAAAAATTGCAACCCTGACACTTTCTTGTCACCGCTGCTAATGATGGCATCACTGCTAATCTAGTCATTTGGGTCTCCAAATATTTACAGTGTTTGCTTAAGACTGCAACAAGAAAGCTTGCTCTCCTACTGGAGCAAGAAAAGTTGAAAGAAAGAAAAAGAGCATTTTAAAGCTGTCCTGATGTTTAATTGTTGTTAATGGATAATTATTTGTCATTGGAATTTTTTTTTAATGTTTACCATCCTGGTATGATGTATTTCAAGTGTCAGGTCCTTGTGGGGGAAAAAGTAAACTCTTTCATAAAATTCAGGAATTTTCATCTCATCTGACTTCATGTCTTCTTTATTTTCATAATTTAGTCCTATTTTTAAAGAAGGGTCAGTTGCACTCACACCCTGCCTAGTCCTCATATTTCCAGCTGCACATTGTTCCCTTGGGGGTCATGCCCGAAGCACACAATCCTCAAGCCCACAAGACAAAACCAGTCCCAGCCTCACTGGGTGCTGCACAGGAGCACTGTTGGCTTCTCCAGTGCCTGTGGTGGACCATGCCAATCCATAAACACTTTCCATCAGTTAGTAGCTCCCAGGTGTCAGCTCAGCATCAGCTTCCAGGGGCAAAGAGATGCCACAACCTCCTCAGCTGTGACTTTCCTCCCCCCCCAGCCCTCTACTGAACACTGCAGTAATTTCCCCATTCCCAATATCCAGGTAAAAACATGTTCAAAATTCAGACTAGGTAAATCTAACATTTTCATTGTAAATGTCTTCTTGCCCTGGTGCCTCTGCTCACTAAAAGCAGGCAGGTTTCCAACCTGATTTCTGTAGGGCTTCACCCTCCCTCATCCCCTCCCCTTTCCGATACTACAGAAGACCACAGCACTTTCTGTTGTAGGAAGCTGTAGTTAAAAGTTATGGTTGCCTTCTCAGTGTGTGTTTCTGCTAGAAAGACTTAACTGCTCTCTGGGGCCAGTTTTTTGCACTGGTGCATATGTATTACTTGTAGTACGAGCAGACCTGGCCAAGCATAGCCTTCCCTGCTGTTAGCTTTCTGTTTGCATTATGACTTCATTTACTGCCGAAATTAAACCTCTGTGTGCGTGTATGCATGTGAGTTGTGATTTCCCTGGGAATATTAGCAGGGGCTAAAATTCAAGTGTAACTGTGGAAAGCATTAACTGCCTCAAAACTCTTTTTCCTTCTCATCCCCTTATCAAGTTCGAATAGCAATCACAAGCAGCACCTCTTCCTTCCCCCATGCAGTGCAAGTCCCAATTCACAGCAGGCCTGCTCCAAAGTCAGTTGAAAGACACCCAAGGATGTGCACATCCTCTCATTTGGGACTGCCTGTGAGAGATGGAAACCGAGATGAGTGCTGCTGCTGCTGCTATCACGCTCACGGCTGCAGCCACCTTTGTGGGGGAAGGCAGGACACAAGCACAGAGCACAGAGCGTCAGAGGTGATCCACCCCCAACTCTTCCAACCTGCAACAGGAAAAATTTAATAGGCAAGTGTAATGGAGAGGGTACAGGGAGCTGGTGTGATGTAAAGACACAGTTATGGTTCCTTAAAAGCAGCAGAAAGGAAATGCAAAGCATCAGCTGAATAATAACAGGGAATTTTGAAGATTTAAGCCAATATTTCCAAGACAAAATTTGTCGATGTGGATGCTGCCCCTAACCTCCACAATGTCAGCTTTGCACTGGAATTACTGAACATTGCTGCCATCAGGTCCTTGCTTGCTGGAGTAGCTGAGCCTCCCATCAGTCCTTCACTTTCTAACACTGTCCCCTATCTTGATGGCAAAAAAGAAATTATCATAGAATCATAGAATAGTTTGGGTTGAATGGGACCTTTAAAGGTCGTCTAGTCCAACCCCCAGCAATGAGCAGTGACATCTTCAGCCAGATCGGGTTGCTCATTACTCTAGGTGAGGACACTTGGACACACAGCCTGACTGTCATTCCTCCACATTAGACTCCAGGAGATGTTCTTGGAAAGCTCTTAAGCTAACGTTGGAAATGGGTTTGGCTGATACACAGCATGGTACAAATTCCAAAGCCTCTACTGCAAAAGAACCTGCTGAAATCAACGTTAGAGTGAAGATCAGCTTGCCCATCTCCCTCCAGGAAATGCAAGTCTTTGTGATACCCAGGAACTCCTTTTGGTGCAGGTTCCCTCACGCTATGTGCTGCAGAGAAGACGGGGCTGTCTGACCCAGGGGCTGTGAAGCTCCATCTGGATTTGAGGCACCTAAAGCCAAAGGCTCAAACACTTCTGCTCTGCAATCTCTTCAAGTGGAAATGAAATTACTTCCCTTCCCCCTCTCTATTTAAAGGAATTAATGATATTTTCTGTCCTGCCTATCTAAAGAGAGCGAATAATTGGAAGAGAATTGATCTTTTGAAGTAACAGCATCAGCATAGCCTTCTCTCCCCCACACCCCTCTACCTAATTCCTACTTTGGCAGAAGAAAGGTTTATGAAGGAAATTAGTTTCACCATTTGCATACACCAATATATTTAGCTGGTGGCTGTGCAGGTCCAATTAACTCAACTAACAATATGGGTGAAATTAGGTTATTGGATTATACTTGTAGCCAATTAGAGTTGCCACGGTTGAATTACTCCCTTTCTTAACCTTATTTAAAGTTAAGAAAACATGCTGATGGTGAGACTAGATGTTTTTTCTCCCCCTGGCTCCAAGAATAAAATATTTCTATTTCCCCACAAAACACCTTAGAATCCAAGACATCGTGCATTTGGGCACAGATATGTTTTATGATCAGGCACAGCTAAACTTGTGCATTTGGTCAGATCAGAACTGATGTTTGAAGGCAAACTGAACCTGTCTGCTGTGCTTCTCTGGGCTTCTTCCACAGAAAGCAAAACTGGAAGATGCACCGACTGTGCCCCAATCCCAAATGGGCTCTCCCTGCACAGGACCTGAGGCAGGGCTAGTGTGTATTTCAGCTCCTTAGTGTCAAAGACTCAGTGGATCCCCTACTGAAGCAATGTAAATCTGACTTAATATTTTCTTAACAAAATACAGGTTTTTCCCCCTCCTGTAAATGGTAAAGGTCACTTGGATTCACAAATCCATTTCTCTCTTGAAAGGAGATTTTCCTGATAAAACTGAAGTCCATTCTATTTTCAAGAGCTTGCAAAGGAGAACTAAAGACAAACTTACTGTTTCAGGTCTTGGGTGTATCTGTTCCATATTTCTGACAAGGACTTTGTATTGCTCCACAAAATTTCTTCAACATCAAAGCATATTTCATGGGCTGTGCTCAGAAAAGGCCACAGAACATGAGCTCCACAAAAGAAAGCTCTCTCCCAAGAGAAGCTGAAAGCTTTTGGGCTTGTGCCATGGTGGTGGTGATTTCACAAAATAAATTGGCCATTTGAAAAGGGGGAACAAAGTTTTGGATCAGACGAACTGCTCCATGGATGAAAAAACAAACTTTACATTGTATTTTAATGTGGAATTATGTGAACTCTATGAACGATTTTAAAGTGCATTAAAGTTGCTTCAAAATGGAAAAATCCAGTGTGTCTTAAAATGGAACAAACATCTATTTTGTTAAAAGCATAACCAAGATTTTCAATGCCTTTCAGAATGAGAAAAGTAGCTGAAACTGTCAGAAATGGAGGAAAAATATCAATGCTTTCGAAATGTATGCCACTCCTGTTCAGCAAATGCTGGCACCTTTTTTCCAAAAAAAAAAAAAAAATATTACACAGCCTCCAACAGACTATTTTCAGGTCCGTTGGAGGCTGTGTATAAAGTCGTGCAGGAGAAAGGTGACTGTTCACCCTCACCACGAGCTCCCCATGAAGATAATCCCTCGCTCCCAGGGCTGTGCCTGTCCTGACTGGGGATGAGAACATCCAGGACTGAGCCTGCAGAGAGGACTCCCACCATTCCCCACCGTGCTTCCCTTGGACGAGCCTCTCCTCGTTTGCCTGCCAGCAGAAAGGGCAGACTTTGGGCTGGGCTGCTGCACAGCCAGAGGTCAGCAAGGTACTCGATATCCCAGCCCAGCCCAGCAGAACCAACTCCCTGCCATGGCCATTCCTTGCCAAGGAGCGCTGGGGCTGCCTGGCTGTGAATCAGCGCATTCAGGCTCCGTCCTGCCGGAGTTGTGCCCTCAGCTCGTGATGGACGGGGCCACCGGCAAGGCCACGTTCTCCTCCTCTCCACCACACAAGGCCATTGTCGTCCACAGATGCTAATGGACTGGGAAGCTTCCTGAGGCACAAGGCCTCTCATTGTCCCTGGGAAGTGCTTTTGCTTGTCTTTCTCATTCAGCTGGACCCAGCTACACACCAGTTACTCCCCAGACATAATGCTGCCCTTTGTGGCTGTCTACAGCACCATTTGGGGAATGCTCTAATGGGGACAGGCCCAGAGCATGAAATGAAGGGATTGTGTTAGTTTAATTGCTGGGCATTCTGGAGAAGGCCAGGGCTCCAAGAAGGCGCCAGTCCTTTAAGAGCTTCACTGGTTACCTCCTCTCCTGTCGTTGCCCCTCCAAAGCCTTACGCTCCTCTTCCAACCTCCAGTTACAATATAAAGAGAGTTTTAATCCTGTACCTGATGCATCTCCTGCATGGCTCTGAGCTTCCAACTCTGTGAACTTTGTATGTCCAAACTACAGACAAACTGATTTCTATGTAAACTATGTAGCCTGTCAAGTTGTTTTCCCACTCAGTGAGAACTTCTGCATTGATGAGGGGACAAAAGCCTCTCTCTTCCCAGCGTTTGAAGTTCCCACTGCTCCTGGGGCTGCCAGAGCCACTGCCCTGTCTATCAAACTGTTTTGTCCTCCCAGCAAGGAGATGGTACCACAGCACACAGTGGATCCAGACAGAACCTGCTGTAAGGTAAGAGCACACTCTGTATACAAATAATGAATGAGGATATGCTGTTCCTGGGAGCAATTCTGCTCCCTTGATAAGTGAAATGGTTCCAGTGTGATTCAGAGCAAGGAAGAACACAATCAAGCATCCATCTGAAGTACTGACACGCAGCACATTAACTGGCTAATTGCTTGATTCGTTCTCCTAGATGTTATCTAAAGAGAACAGCAAGGACACCACAGAACCCCTTTATTAACTGTTGTTAATAAACAACAGTTTATTAATCACTCACAGTAATGGGTCCTACAAGAGAATAAAGACAGTGGGAAATAATCTGTTTTTTCCTAAACCCTGACTTGATTCAACACAGCTTCATGGGTGCAAGGTATGGTCATGAGTCCAAATTCAGGTACACTTTACAAAGGGGTTATGTTTTTGCAAAACCCAGCAGTAGCAACCCTTGTACTTTTGGTATTGAGCCGATCATTATTTTGGAGGGGAAGAAAAGGAGAAAAGGAAGGTAAACGGAATTTCATTCCATTGTTTTCCCCACATCCCCTACCTGGCTTCTTAAAAGGAATCCTGAAGGAGTTGGCATGTTCTTCCGGATGACCTTGGGGAGTATGGGAAGCCTGGGGTGCTGTCTCCTGCTTTTACACTGGCCAAAAAAATTCATATTTTGAGCTTCTTGAAAGCACAGAGAGAGACTTTGGTTTTAACCTCTGTCCAAAAGGAAATGTAGTATGAAAACAGGAGAGTTGGACAGGTCTGTAAAAGAGTAGAGTGGCAGGTATTTTTGAAGTCTCCCGTGACTGCTCTTGCCCAGCATATGGCACAGGCTCCTGTGTGTTTCCTCCAAACACAACTGATGGATGCAAAGGTCCTTTTCATTGCAATGGCACATATATTCTTTTATCAGATGATCCCAGAAGAGAAACACATCACACTTAAACTGTCACATGATTTTTCATTAGTGTTAGGACTTGGTAAAAGTCAGATGGGAGAGTGACTGAAAATGGGCACATGGAAAATAGACATCTGGGTCTGCTTTTCTAAGCCTCATCTACTGTAAATTAAGTCCCAGTTTTAGTCCTGCACAGCATTAAGCTACTGAAGTATTCAACGGGTCTGTGAAGGAATAATAGGAAGTTAGGGGTTGTGAAAGTTTAATATGCCTCTGCAAGATTAAATGCGACTATTTATTTCTTACTCTGATTTATAGTGCTCCCTTATGTTGGCACTCACACATCATAGGCAAAAAAAAAAAAAAGATTAATAACAAGAGAAGACCGAGATAGAAAACATTTCAGTGGACTTTCAAATGCCTCCTTTGTATGGAGTTGCACTACCCAAGGAGTGACTTACTGAACAGAAAAAGTTATTAGCCTTATATATCCTTTTTTCTGGATTCTGTACTCTTCCAGTGTGCAATCCAAACAGCTTTTCCTGCAATAATAAGGGTGGTGAACAGCTGAATCTCATATCTCCATCTCCTTGGACCCTGCATGATGATAACATTTATCAGCATTTTGCTGCTTTTCCCAGAACCTGAACTGAATTTCTATATAAGAAACAGAGTGCACCAAGGGATGGTCAGGACCTTTCATGACCACCACCACCTAATGAGCTGTTACAGGTAAATATTTGTATTCTGAGGTGAGTCTGGTCTTGAGTGGTGTAGCTTCACTCACAGCTGTGAAGCCGTTTTGTTTTTTTGTCCCAGGGGCACCAAGATGGCATTCACAGGCAAAATACCTCTCTTAATCTTTGTGTGGGAAAATCACATATGGACAACTGTATTCAAAACATAGTCAACATCCATGTAAATTGAAGTAAAATTGAAGTTGTGGTGTCAGGCCTATTAAAGGAGATCAGGTCCGATCTTTCTTCTTCCTTCAATATACATTCATAGAGTACATGTCCCTCCCCAGGGTTTCAAAATGTTTTACCATTAAATTAGTATCATTATCCTCAGGAGTTAAGTGCTGTGAAATTGTGATTATTTACATTGAAATCTGATGCTCTACAAGGTAAAATGACACGCCTGAGGTTCTTGTGAGCCAATTTCATCAACAGAAATGAGTCACTGCAGTCCCAAACCACCTTCTTTGTCAAAATGAACATGAACTAATTTATGTGTTTTTTGAAGCATTCAGCCCACTTCAGCTTCAGATCTTTCTTTTTGTTGTTGTTGTTGTTGAATTGTTCAGAATGATGGGAATTTGCAAACCATAATGTTGTAGAAAATAGAAGGGAAGGCTGTACTTTTTATGCCCACTATCAATTGAGTAGGATTGTCACTTTATCCAGTACCAGGTGGTTTTTATTTAAATTGCTGAGCATGTGACTGCCTGCTGGGCAGATGGGCAATCCATGTGTTTGTATCTGAAGGTAGGCAGTGTCTGCTCTTTGAATAATTCCTTCTCCAGAAAAGGAGGTGACAATTTAAAGGAAATCATAACTTTCTAAAAAGAGCCACAGGGCAACTTTAACTCCCACAGGACTCAAAGAAATCAGAGGAACCGGAGAAGTGAAATGGGGTTTCTGGCACTTCCCACAGCAGATCTCCATTTTGAGGTTTCTTATTCCCACACAGGTGTTCAAGAGCCAGGTTGCTATTTACACAGCACTGCCATTGGCATAACAAACCCTGCCAGACCCAGTCACACAGAAACACAACGTGCAATTTGTCAGCCTCCTACCAGCTCATGCTCCCAGCGGTCAGCCGGCACTGCTGCACCGCTCACACAGCACCCTCATTCCCCTGCCCTGAAGGAAGGACTGGAAATGTTTAAAGGATTTTAAGTGGGGGCAGCTAAGGAGAAAACTGGATAAAATTCAGGGCATGGTTAGCCACAGCCACGGTAAGAATCCTCGTAATATGGACATACCTGAGGTAGCTTTAAATTACCAACCATCAGCAACAGTGACAGTCCAGAGCTCAGCAGTAAAATCAGAGCAGTACCTGTGTAGATGCTTCTGGCACCTTGAAAACTAATGCTGGTATTTCCAGAGTGAGTGCAGAAAAAAAACAAGTCTGAAAGAAGAAAATGTCTGAATTTGAAAGAGGGATATACAATATCTTGAAGTGCGGGTAATGTATTTCAGACAGGCTGAAGTTTAGGTGATGCTCATTCCAGAAAGTATTTTTTGGGAGCTAAGATGTAGAGAGCAGATCACAGAAAGCAATCTTGTAGTGGGATAGAGGTAGATGAAGTGACTCAGGACAACCTCCTCAAGAAGCCAGAGATCACATCTAGCCAGCCATTATTTATTTATTATTTTATATTTATTTATTATATTTATTATAATTACTTAAAATTCACAGTATCAAAAGCTGAGTGGAAAAAGGGCATCAGAATCTGACCCAACCATTCATATTCAAATTAGGAAAATATTCTCCAGCCCATGAAAGAGGTTGAAATCATTGAAGCTGCTTTGGGAAAACAGCTGAAACTCACATGCAGCTCATAGGTAAACTCACATACTTTGAAGTTTGCAATGCCAGGGCATGAAAAGTAAATGCCCCGAAGTTTGCTGTTGATAAATGATTATGCTTTTGAAATGGTAATACAAATGCACTGAGTCGTGAAATGCAGCTAATATAATTAATCTTGCAATATTGTAAATCTGTTGGAGACAGATAACATGAGAATTTTGCCCTACTGTTTCACACTACAGCAAAAACCAATAAAACTGTGTTCAGAGGAAGCCTGGAGCCTGAATATTTCCAGGTGACTTTTGTGATTTAAAAAAATCTGTTTACATAACCTTTCAGAAAAAGCAAACATTATACATAACATGAGTTTGCTCCACCCTAGAACTCTTCCAAGAATGACCTGAAGAATAAAGATATATTCTATATTATTTTAATTTTTATAAATAACTTAAGCAATTGAATGAACATCCAAGGGCTTGGGAGGTTTGGAATTTGATTGGTTAGTAGGTTGTGTTTTCAGACGTTGCCATTAGAATGCTTATAACAGCAATTATTCTTCACTTGGATCCCTGGAAGCACTCAGACCTAGCTTTGTTCCATCTCCACTTTCTGACCACCTTTACAAGGACCTGGAATCCAATTTCCAAGTCCCTTATCTCTGTGCCTGAACTGTAGCAGCCACTGCCTTTCCCATCACTTCATCCTGCTCTCTGACCTACACAACTTCTCACCAATTCAGTTTTCCTCCCAGGAGTCTCTTACAGGTGATAGTCCAGAGGCAATTCTGTGTCTACAAGTTTTCTGGATCCCCAAAGAAAGGATCTCCCTGACCTCCTTTCCAGCTACTGCCGTATTTCCAAGCTGCCTTCCTCTCAGGTGCTGAACTTCTCTTGTAAAGCAGGGCAGTGCTAGCAGAGCAGAGTATTTGATCCCCATCACCCTTGAAGGAACAGACAACACTTGAAAAATGGTTTCATAGCTAAACCAGATTGAGAGTTCATCCATAAAGAAAAAGTGTAAAATCTCTTTCTCCTGCAATTACCAATGTCATCCTTTATTCTGGCCACATCCTGAGTTTTCTTGAGCATGAACCAGCAGAAATGCTATAAACATCATTAGGACCACTGAAACCAGCATATTTTGTAGTTGATCTTGCTTGTAGCACACACAAAGCACACTTTCTGTTGTCATTTTCCTTCCCTAGCAATCTCATGTCTTCAAGGAAGAAAATCAAATCTGAACAGCGAAATTTCCAGGATGAACATTTTGTTGAGCAGATCCCCTTTAATGTAAGCTGCTGCTACTTACAGAAGCAGCATTAATCAGAATTATTTAGAGAAATAAACCCCAAAGCCCTCATTCAAGCCCCAGTTCTGCTTGTCTTTTTTCATGCAGAACTGCACCATGCTCTAGAACCAATCCCACAAAAACACGTTATCCCCCTCCTTGGGGGGTACAATTTATCACCAGCCAAACTTGGGAAAGGCTAAGGTGGAGTGAGGTTGGTCTGGGTCAACCCTTCCCTCTCAAAACCTCTGCTGTCTCTGGGGCCAGTTCTCACCGTTGTGCCTGTGCCACCCTCCAGATGCTGTGCCATAACCTCCTTCAGAAGGATCCAACCTGCACAAAGAGTACAAACAACTGCTGAAAGAGCATGGGAAACTCTCCATTCCCACCTCGCCTGCACGGCTGTGAAATGGTGGCAGAGCATTTTGGGTCCTTCTCAGGTAGCAGCTGAGATGCAGCTCACCCCAGAAACAGCTGAGTGCTCAGCAGGTCACCTTTGCTTTTCATCTCAGAAGTCTCCAAAGAAGAGCTTGCCATGTCAGTGCTTTCTTTGATGCACAGATTTTGGACGGTGCCTGTCGAGATCAGCAAACATTTGCTCTTTAACTTCCTTTCTCCAAGTACGGTTTTGTACATGGTACAGAGGTAGTTCCTCAGATACAGAAATTGAGGAACTGAGATCCCTAGAAGAGAGATTACACCTGCCAACTTTTTGGATTCAACTTGCATTCGTGACTTAAAAATTAATCCAGACAAAACAAGGGAAGCTGACACTTCATGTGTGAAGCCCTGGCTTCAGGTCACTCCTTTTCTTTTGTGATAAGAAACCAACCTGCAGGGCCTCAGTGTGAGCTGCAATTTAGCAGTAGGACAGCAAAATAGTTTTGTACAAAAAGGTCTTGTTCGTTTTGTTAAGAATTGTTGGAACATTTTCTTCTTCTGTTATGAATTTTGACAGGGAACTTCTTTTAACCTGTCCCTCAGTCAAAAACTGCAGCTGCATGATGTGGTTATTTACCTTCATTGAAAAGTTGAGAACATTGAGGGAAAGAGTTCCCCCAAAAGCATTCCCAGGAGTAGACTCTATAGATGAATTTTCAGTGCATGACAGCAGTAATTGTTTCACTGAGAGTTCATTGGGGGGAAAAAGTTTTTTAAAAATGCAGGCCTCATAATGAATCTGGTCTGCATTGAGAGCAATCATGTTAAAAGAAGAAGCTGCAATTTAATATGTGCAGAAGATGGGACTTTATTCCACACTCAGAAATGGGAATGTGCTGTTTATGAAAGAATATTAAAAAGAGCTAAAACCGGGTAAAAAGGGACCCTTTTTACATATGTACCTCATCTCTAATGAACTTCCCTGTTAAGAGAAGCCACAGTACTCTCCTTCATTTAGAGCTCTGGCCTGTGAGTGCTTCAGAGCAGTGCATTCTCTTGGCACTTTAATGACAGAGAAAAACTGAGCAGCGAGGAGCCAGCCTGGTTGAAGGCAGCAATTCCCCCTTTCAGGCAAAGCTGTTTGTATGGGGATGCCCAAGAAACAACATGTGGAGAATACCTCACAACTATTCCAAAATAAACTCAATCCTCTGTTTAGATCTGGAACATTTGAGGAAAACAGATTAATGGGGTCCTTTAGACTGTGGGGTGTGATCCTGGCATGTGGAGCACCATGCTTGCCCTTCCCCAGGGGCATCTGGAGAATTTCAGGACAAATTCAGGGCCAGCAGCAGAGGCCAGAGTCCATCAGTGCTGTAGCTTCAGCACAGAAGAAGGAAAGCAAGGTGCAATATTCAGATGGTGCAGTAAGAGATTCACATATTTCTAAAATAATTGTTAGGTTTATTGCTTATCAGCTGAAGCAGTTGAGATCTGAGGAGTTGATAAGATTTCTAAGTCTGGATCCAAAAACTATTATGTGTATTATGTATTTTTAGACCCTGGTTTGCACCCAGGTAATGGCTGCCTTAATCACTACAAAACCAAACACATCCCTGCTCACCAAGCTTCAGAAAAGAATGCATCCTGATCCCATCTCTTTGTGTATGCCACAGGATATATCATGGCTGGATGCTGTGACCCTCTAAAAAGAGATGTTATCCATGCTCATGGCAAGAATCAGTGCCAGCCTCCAAAATATAATGATCTGAAAAATCATGATATATCATGAAAAATACCCATGGTCTAGAAAGAAAAGCAGATAACATCTTCTAGGAGAGTGATGAACAGACAGTAGGTGAAACACATTAAATTACATTAAACACATTAAATAAACCGTTCATCCTAAGCCAATAAATATTGAATTCAAGTATTGATAATTTTAAGGAAAATAGGAAAAGAAATAAGTCCCATAGCAAAATTTTGAAATATTTCATGGAAAAGTGTTGGAAAGAAACAACTGATTTAAATGGATTTCAGGATTCTTAGGGGTTTTAGCTAATCATAAACAGCTGTGGGAAAGAAACATATTTTTTTTCTTTGTGTCTGTGCCATGAAATCTGCAATCTCTGGTTTGTTATGAAATTCTAAGAGTTGAAAATTAATTTCATTTTATAGGACCACCTTAGAAAATAAAGACTGCTGACTTATAAAGGCCAAAATTATATTTTAAGATATATACATAAACAGCCTCAGCTGCTTGTTTTGCTGTGTTTGCTGGCAAAGCTTTTATTGCTATAGATTCTTTTTCTAAAAAAAAACCTTCCACTTGAAGATTAGTTAAATTCAAACTGTGTCAGAAGATGAGGTATTTCAGCTGGTAGAGAACACAAGGCAGAAAATGATTATAATTTTTAACAGAAGGAAGAATGGAAAAGCAAGGCTTTCAAGTTAAGAGAAAAGTCTGCCTGCTGCAAGCAAATCTTTTTAGAAATAATTGCCTATGATTAGTGTTTTAAAATCTGCAAAAACTCTGTCTTGCTATTGAGCAGAGACAATGCTGAGTTGAAACAGAAATGTGTAAAGGGAAGAAGAGGAATTGAATCATTTTATTTCTGCACTTACACCTGGACACATTGAAGCTCTGCGTGTCTCTTGCAGAGCACTGCCAGCCCGAGAGCTCTGCCTGCTGCGATGGCATCTATGGCACCAGCGGAACACTCGCCAGAGCCGGGAGCTGCTGCCCTGATTTTTGTCAGGGAAGCTGTGGGTGACTGTGTGAATCTCCTCTTCACCGGCCTCAGCCAGCCAGAAGTGCTAATTGCGGTGTCAGGGTCCAGGGAACCTAATTACAGTGTAATCCTTGCCTCATTTGCAGGATGGGTGCCCAGTGGACACTGGGATTTACTGGGGGTCACTGGACCCCTCGCAGATAACCAAGGGTTGTATCCCAGCCCAGGAACCTGCCTTGGACATTGGCCAGTAGCAGGCATTTAGGGACCTGGTGCATCAAACAAGTTAAAAGGTTTCATTTCCTGAGAATCTTTTTCAGCTTCTGGCAATCCTCAGTTTCAGGCTTTTCTGAGCAGGAATTTGCCTCAAGACTACGATGAATTAATGATGAACCGAACCCCAGGACTTATTTATCGCACTCTGGAAATATTCCTTACGTGGATTTTCCCGCTGCTAAAACAAACCTCACACTTTGCTCCATCTTTAGCACATTTTCCACCATCGTTTCACCACTGCCTTCACCTGGCATTCATCACAGACCAATATCACAGACTTCTCCAGAGGAGTTTTCAGAGTTATCCCCATGGCTTAAACTGATGGGTTAAGGCTGTCCTACTCTCTTGCATCCAATGACACCCCCCATTATTCACTCCCTGTCAGATTAGTGTGTCTGAAAAAATGGCAGGCTACTGGAATCCTGCAGAGTTATTTAGTGGCATTTGGATTACCCCATGGATTTTAGGAGTTGTTTGAGGCTGGATCTAGCCAGGCTATATCACAAAGAAAAGGCAGCCTGATTCCGTGTGTCTGAGTGCATGGGCCACACCAGGCAGTGCTAATGAGCATCCCTACAACCCAACTGGTGCATGGATTCCTTTCCAAACCCCCTGAGCAGTTATCCTTTCTTATTACCCTAACACAGAGAAGAAGCTGTTTACAACGTGGGAAGGGATCAAGAGATAAAATGATCCACAGTCAGCCTGTTGAGTCCATAAATGCCTCCAAACTGCGAGGCAGTGAGACAAACTGATGGCTGTAACAGCTACAGCATGGCTGGGCCTGAGTAATCCACTTCCATCAGATTTGTTATTGAACAAACACACGGCAGGAAACACAGGACGAGATTTTGAAAAGTTAGGTAGTAATTCTGCTGTCAACAGTTAAGAAATAATTGATACTGTCTCAAACCAACAGGAAAGCTGTAGGAAAAGCAATGAAAGTAGGAAAAGTAGGAAAAAAGCAATGAAAAATTTCCAAAAAAAGTAGGAAAGCAATGAAAATTGCATTATTTCCTGTATCTCTAATGGACATGAATGCACAAGTATAAGATTTCATGGTTTATTTCTGCCTTTATTATAAAGAAACGATAAGATTATTTAGTAATCCTCTCTGCCCCTCCTCTGTATGGAGTGCTGTCCAGTTGATTAGCTGAGATTTATTCACTTCATCCGTGTGTTTTATTGTTATTTTTAGTTCAGAATCAAAGCTGGAATTGTTAATTACACCAAAGGAGTGCTGGAATACACCCAGCCCAGGTCAAATCTCCTCAATATCCCTGCCATCAGATCTGCAGGTCAAGCCACCACAATATCCCTACCAGCAGATCTTCTGTCAAAATTGAGTTGAAAAGTTGCATTTCCAAGGCCTGAAATGCTGAATTGACCTCCTAGTTTAAGTACACAAATAATCACATGGGTGTCTGGAGCTCAGAGATACTTTCAAACCCCTCTCAGCCTTTGGGCAAGGTAGCAAAAGCAAGCAAAGTGAGAAACAGATTTCCCAGCATCGTTCCTAAAAGCATCCTAAGGGATTGCAAGATTCCTGTCCTGAGATGAACACCTTTTTTCCTAACCTGAGCTCCTGACACAAGGTATTTTGGAGTGATCAGCATCAGGCAGGCAGAAGAACACTGCTCCAGAGAGCTTTAAGTCTGAAAGAGACAATATCAGGCCCAAGCCAAACTGGAGAGTGTGATGGGATGGGGAGCACTGTACCACACCACACAATCCCCAAGAACATTAGCACTCACATCGCACTTTTCTGAGCAGGGGAGGAGCCCTTACACCCTTAAAAAAGTTCCTCAGTTTGGTCCTTACTGCTTTCTGGTGCTCAGGATACTGGAGGGAAATCTGTGAGCTGCAACAGAAATAAAACAAGAAATGGTGTTGTCTTTTCAGTAAAAGGCAAGAGGATCATTAAAAGCAGGTGTGGGTGGTGAGGCTATTTTTTTTTTCCCCACAGCCATATCATGATTTTTTTTGGGGGGGATAAGACTGAAACTTGTTTAAAAAGTTTTTAAAAAATTAGAAAAAAAACCCAAAATAACTCCACAAAAACCCAAACACTACAACCCACCCCTACCCCAAAAACCCCCAGACCAAACAAACAAAAAACCCCACACAAAAACAAAACAACAAGAAAGAAAAAAAATTTGCAGACCAAAACAGGTATATCTTCTTTAATCTTCTCAGAGACAAGGCTTTCTTTGCAAACCAGGTGGCTGTTGGCTTTTCCTTTCAGCAATTTACAAAATCCCTTTTAACATCATTGTATGGTATCTGCACATGCTATTTGAGAGGCTGGGATTTTTAAGAATGTGCAGAGTCATCTGTTTTCCCAGAATTGCTCTTGTAGCAGAGACAGTTTGAGGGAAGACCATTCATTAAAAAGAAATTGAAATGGCTGACCAAAAGGTTTTCTTGGGAAAGGAAGAGCTTTGAAAGCTTAGGTAGGATTTGTAGCTGGGGAAAAAATCCTCACTGTGAGCAGACAGGCCTCTGCTCTTCTGTCAGAGAAAAACAATGGGAAGGAATGAGATTTTACAAACTCTCAACAGTAGGGTCTTCTCCCTTGCCTGGATGCTTTTCCTGTGTTTTTTTGGAATTGAATAAAGCATGTTTACTCAACAGGCTCAGATGGAGGACCACGTATTTAAAACCTTCCCCTCCACTGTCCCTTTCTTTAGGTTTTTTTTTTAACCAAAGTGGACTTCCCCATTTTGGCATCACCTGTTTTTGAAGCATGGCCATCAAAAGCACGGCCTGAGGAACTGTGGACACCAGAGGAGACGTGGCAGTCTTGTGCTGAGTTCATCACGTAGCAAACCCAGCCATGAAAGCAAGACAGGGCCCACCATCCTGGACCATCCTGGACCATCCTGAACCATCCTGTCCCTCGCAGTGCCTCTCTACAGCTGTGAGAGTCTCAGGTCCATGGAGAAGAAACCCACCAAAAAAAAAAAAAAAAAAAAAGCTTTGGAAACACAGTTGCCTTGAAAGTAACCCTTAAATCTCTAAATACAGGAAACATCAGAACAAAAGAGCCAGAATTGATTATATTCAAAACTCATCAGTTTAAGTTATAGCTGCTGATTTTGATGGGACGTGAAGCGTAATTTTTTTAATATTTTGCATCAGTGGTGCCATAAACTCACTTTCATAGAACAAACATGAAAAATATCAGAAGCACAAAGACAAGCCAGATCTGAAATTTAACCAAGAAATCTATCTTCATCAGGCTTGCATTACTTTAGATCCACAATGTTTCTGAAAGGATGAAAAGAACAGAATGATGATAGATAAATTATCCTGAAAGCACTCTAAAATGTCAACACCCACCAGTTAAGAAACTAAATTTAATCTAATAATATAATCTGAAGTAGAAATGCAGGTTAATGACCTTCTACTTCACTGTCTAATGGGGCACACATCTTACAAGGGTAAATGGATTGTGGAACATAACTACTCATACTGGAATTTTATAAATAAATTATTATAACACTAATTGGGACTAAATTACCGTGTTTTAAAGTCATCTAGTAATTAAACTTCCTAGTGGCCCAGTACCAAGATCTTTTATGCTGTGGAAAAATATTTTCTCTGATTATGGCACTGACAAAACATTACTGACATAATTTCTGCCTAACTGTTTTGATCCCCAAAACAAATTCCCTCCAAATCCATTACCTTACACTGAAAATATCTAGAGGATTAAAGGAAGAGATTGAATATCAACCCTTTAAGTGTTCAGAGGGAGATGAATTACCCTGCTTTAATACAACATTAAGATGTCTATTATGACATCCTTCTGTCAAACACTTATCCTGTGTGGAATTTAAAACATGAAATTTGGTCCTATTTCTTGTGTAGCACTAGCACAGCACTGCTGATGGCATGGGAGAGTCAGGGATGCTGTGGGCAGGGATAGTGCAGGGTTTTGGGGCTCTGGTGGCCTCGCTCCACTCTTCCTCCACACCAGTCCTGGCTGGCTCTGTTTTCTCACAGAATTCCGGAGAGCTCATATCCAGCAGTGGTGTTTTGCACAGGAGTGGCTGTGAGGCTCAGCTTTAGTGTCTGTTATTACAGATTTAGTCAATTTGGTTACTGAGCTGAGATCTGCTTGCTGTTTTATTCTTTAGAGACAACATAAACAGGGGCACAATGCAAAGCAAGACATACAGCTCAGCCTGTGGTCTGCTGCTTTCTGTCAATACAGAATTTACTGGTTAATCAATAGGAAAGATTTGGGGTTTATTACATGAAAATTAGCAAAACGTGATGCACAACAAAATGGTACTATGTGTAACACCTGATTATCCCCAAATACCCCCAGCAGGGGCACAAAGGAGTGCTGCTCTCACCAGGGTTGGTAGGACAGCCCTTGAGCTCCAAGGGTTTTCCACAGAGCTGCCTTTCCAGTGCCAGAGCCTCTGCTGAAGCTGTGCACACAGCAGAGTGCTCCCTAGACAGTCCCCTCTGTGTTGTAAAGGCAAATATGAAAAGCCCAGAGAAAGCACCACAGCAATTAAAAATCTTTTACTCCTAAATACTGCATTAAGAGGTAAGGGAAACACTAAGCTTTCTGAGCCGGCGTTCTGGACAAAGGGAAAAGTTCAGGAGGAGGGTATCCTTCTCTCCCAAGTGGTCTAGATGGGATCATGGCTTCATCCAGGGGCATGCAGAGAGGCAAAGCACAGGCTGGGAGATTGCTGGTGGTTTGCAGGTGCAGATGTGAGCCCAGAGGAGTGATTAATCCAGTTGCACAAAAAGCTGCCATCAGACTGTTTTTCCTCCTATTAGCACAGTTGCCTCAAAGTGCAAACTTCATTATTTTTTCTTAAAGTCCCTTCTGAATCTAGGGCAATAAATCAGCTGTTCCTGGGTTTTTTGAGATCTAAATTACTAGCAGGTTCTCTCAGTGGCAGCCCCCTTGCCTCCAAGAGTGGTACAGTGTGCTGAGCTCACTCCCATCCTAGGTTTCCATCCCTTGCACCTTCCTCCAGGAAAGCTGAGCTGACAGCAGACTCACCCCTATCAGCAATGAGATGCAGTCCTTGAAACCCACAGTGGAGACATTACAGCTCTTTGGTTCTGCAAGCCAACCAAAGTGTTTAGCCTGGATTGCCCAGTAACTAGCCTTAAATAAGCTTTTCTTTCTTTATTTCACTGCCATATTTTCTCTCCCCTCAATTTCTAAGTCTTTAAACAACTGGGAATAGATCAGAAGAGCATCAAAACACTACAAAGATTTATTTTATCGGTTTTCTCTAGCATGTTTAGTACCTTGCGAAGGTGCGAGCCTGATAAATGTCAAAGGGTTTATGCAGTAAAAGCATCCAGAAGCTTGGAGTCTTATCTGGGTTTCTATAGTATGCAAAATTGGATTGCCAGTCTCAGGAGAGTAATCTCATACGGGATTTTCTAATCCTTCTGTTGGCAAATCCAGCCTGCAAATGAATCGGAGTGGGAAGCAGCTCACCCAAAACTATTTAAATCTTGAAAGCTTCAGCTCTCTCTGAGAGCTCCTGCCAGAACCACAAAGCCTTCATGCACAAAGATGACTGTTTCACAGCACAATTACAGCTGGTTTGTTGCCCACCTCCACACAGGTGTGTCTGCATTCCCACTGGTGCATAACGGGTTTCTTGGAACAGGGTACTGGGAAGGATGCTTTGTGTCGCTAGGAAAGCTTTTCCAGAAGCAAATTGCTCTGCTGGATACTGGCTTGGCTCTTATTCTGGCCCCACATTTATTCACACCCATTTATACCGAAAATGTGACATTTTCCTTGAGCTGAAATAACACCTTTCCTTTGGCAGCGAATGAGCAGAAGTTTTGCAGAGATTCTTCAAGGCCCAAGGCAGCATTAGGCATCCATTTATTAGTCATTAGCTATTTGGTGTTAAGTGATTAAAAAACTCCTCTCCCCTTGCCAGGACATAATTCAACTCTTTTGAAAAAATTAGCAAATTGTTATCTCCAAAAAGGTGTAATGCTGATTAAGGGAGGCTATTTTTCTTCTACACTGTGCTAATCACTGCCTTTCAGCCACAGACAGGCAGAACCACCTTGGATATCTGAGCTGTACTGCGGCATCAGGCCCCAAATAATGCGAGAAGGAAAAGCACCCACACGTTCATCTTAATTTTTCCTACATAGCTCCCTGTTCAGTGGAAACTGTCAAGCCCTTTCTCTCCTCCTCCCACCAGGGACAAATAGCTTGCAAATCAATAGTCATTCCAGACATTGTAGTTTTAGTTAACAACCTATTTTATTAAATTTGGGAATATGGCATTGGATTGGTGCTGCTCTTTTTTTTTTCTTTTTTTTTCTTTTTTTTAAATAAATTATGGAAGCATTTTCTTTTTTGCTTATGTTTTCCAATTAAAATGGAAAGTGCTTTTTTCTCTTCTCTCCGAGGCAAAACACAAGCCTTCACATTACAGCTCCTGCTTCTGTCAAGCTGGGTGAGTCAGCAGAGAAGAGGAGAGAGCCCTCCCAGACATACCAGAGAGGGACTGGAGACTCAGGGGGCAGGGAGAACTTTCTCTAAAACCCTACAACTCTGAGGTTTGAATTTGAATCTGAAACCATTCAGGGTTAAATTTCTATAATTTGTAGGAAATTAGTGATTCTAAAAGAATAATTCACAGAAAACCAAGGTCTCTTCATTTACCACTGTGTGATAAATGAAGAGACCTTCAGAAAATCCTACCTGACAGGGAACCAGTGTTTTACTCTTTGTGTTCACAAGATCCTCCACATGACAAAGCTCTGGTGTCATACACAGCATTTCTATAGAGCCACAGTTGGGATGATCAGAGGGGGAGACTCAGTTAAGAAATATATCTCTCTCAGCCTCTTCAATCCCCTGTTCTTCCTACCATAAGAGGACATCAGGTGGCTGAGTAATTCAGGTAGTTGGACAATTCAGGTACTTGGATTTTCCCAGACAGCATTAAAACTTCTGTCAGCACTCACTGAAATGAGCTCCCTTAAGATCTGTTTGCTCATAAGCATTGCACAGCATCTTTTGTGTAATCATGACAGTATTTTTCTCTGAAGAATGAAGCAAAATTTTAACGCTGTCAGAGGTAGTTCCTGAAGATGAAATAAGGCAGCTTTCACACTACTGAATTCATGCTCCGTGCCCAGATTGGTACATTGGATTAATGGGGCTTCAAGAGAATGTCAGTATTTTACTTGACTGGAGGTTCATAACTTCTTACGCTGAGTTTCAGGGTCTGTTCTTCTACTCACTGTAATTATAATTGGCAGGGGGAACTGCTTTACAGATGACCCTCCTCCCCAAGTGACATTCCCATAAATAGAACTGAGCTCAGTGCAGTTTGCAGCACTTAGGCAGAGCTCTGGACTGTATCACAAAGTCTCCTTTAATAGGTTCACCTCAGAAGATGTAAAGTCCTATTGAATCTTAAAGGAAATATCATTTGAAAGGTCTATAGACATTTCACTGATTGCCTGTCACTGAAAGGCAGAAAGTAAAAGATTTGAGTGAAAGAGTCCCTTCAAGTCCCAAATCTGTAAATCTGCCAGTCTACACAGACCCTGCACATTTAAAATTAGGGTAGATTAAAGAATTTGCTTCTCTTAGAAAGGTGCTGTGCATGCTACACATCCTCTGCTATGCTGCTGCTGGTGCCTTCCGCTTTTTCGTGACAGAATCTATTCATTTAATCCGCTCCCTTCTGATTTCGAGCTTGATAACATATGGCAAGTCATCAAACAGAAATTATCGCTAATAGATAACTGACAATCAATTTCCATTATGCCCAACAAGATGTGACTGAGCCTTTTTTTTTCACGAAATATATTGATTCGCAGAGCTGATTTCCCTGTCATTTCAAACATCTCCATGGGATATTTCTATTGAGCTCGCTGAATGCATTTGCTGCAATGAACCAGATGCTTATTTTCTCTCTGGCCTAAAGATTATTTATTTTTCCTTTGAGTTAATCTGAAGGCCATATATCAAAAAACCCTATCTGTTATATAAGAAAAAGTCAAATCTCAAAGGATAAACAGAGAAGGATGACATAGATTTAGTATTGAAATGGTTTAAGGTGACATCATTTCATAGCTTTTCATCCAAACTGCAAAACATTTCTATGGAACGTGAGGTTATTTGCTGGCTGGAGCACAGTCAGGACAATACACAGCTCCGTGGGTTGCAGATGCTTTTCCACCTGGTGCAAATGTTCCCCAGGGGGACTGGGGAGGTCCTGCCAACAAGATGTCCTTTGCAGTGGGACTGAGTCCACACAAAATGTCCCTTGGAGCTGAGAGCTGGCACAATGTGACGATGTGCAGGGCACCTGAATGACTTCCTGACTAGGATTGGCTCTTGCTCTTCTTCCTGGGGGCACAGCTGATGCTGAAATAAGGGAGAACAGTCATAATGTCCCTAAGCAGTCGGAGGAAGAAGAAAACAGAATAACCTGTCCATAGGGAGCATTTGGGACAGAAAAATGTGTAGGGTGTCCACCTTGTCTCACCAGGACAGCTTTCAGTATCTGGAGGGTGTAACAAGAGCTGCCATTGCTGCCTGTGCTACCAGGACACTGCTGTAATTGCTGCTGGAGTTATCTGGGAGAGCAGCAGAGCCCTTAGCAGATGTTTAAACAATCCAAGGGCTGCTGCCATGGCATTATGGCCATGGGTCTGCTCTGCTTGAGGTGCCTGGGTCAGGGCACGAGTGAGGCCCACGTCAGTGAGACCTGTGCAAAGTCCACTTTGTAAAAAGTGTAAGATTTTGACCAGCAAATCCCACAGTAAATGACATAGAAGGTGAGAAGTGGAGGGAAAATAATCCTTCCAGGCTCTCAGTGGAAGAGAATTTCACCATTAAAAAAAAAAACAACTGGGTTTGATCATTCTTTCCAAGTAAACCTTACCTGTGTGTTTCTAATGGGAGTAACACTATCTCTATCCCTTTTAAAACCTACTAACAGCATTTGACTCAGTGACTCTCTTAGGGAAGTGAATTCCACAGCTTGAGTACTTTTTAATTCTTTGAAACCTGCAAGTCATTAATTTAATCAAATGAACCATTATTCTTTATTTCTGGGACTTAAAAAGAGGAATGATCCGTTTTTCACCCTGTCCATCAACCCTTGCAAAGGAAATTACTGTGGAATTTCAATTAGAGGCAGACACACTGCTTGGGACTTTTTAGAGTGACACTAGAGAAAATCACAGCAAATATTTAATGTGGCTGAACTGGGGGGAACCTCCATCAATGCAATTAGTGGAAACAACCGTGCCTGCGCAATGTTCTTCAATTTCCACAATGTCTTTTATGTCTGTCTGCCCCAGATTCTTCAGGGAAATTTCCCAAACCAATGAAATTATTCCAACCTGCAGACATCAATCCAAAGACTGAAAATGCCTGAGAATCACACCCAAGAATGAAGTGGGAGACTACATCATAAGACAATAAAAAGGGAAACTGAAGCAGTGGGTAGTAGATGAAAGTATGCTGGATGAGTATGATGCAATCTGGCAGTGTGCAGCAGATCTCTGCTCTCAGGAGCACAGGATCTCATATTCTGCAGCTCTTTACCTAAACATCCAGTTTAGCTGTCCAACAGGTAATTTATTGTGTACTGTACTTCTTAAGTTATGTTGTAAAACACCTTTATTCTGTGTGTACCCAACAAAGACTGAAAAAGCTTTCAAGACTAAACAGTCCCAGATACAAAAGGCACCTCAATAAAAGTTCAAGGCCCAGAAATGCCAAGAATATCTTTTCAGTGCTCGTTCTTGGTGAGCTGGAAAAGAAGATGTGAAATGATTTGAAGAAAGAAATTAAAGGCTCTATTTCACTTCTGTAACTGGGCTGGGTTTATACATACATATATATATATATATGTGTGTGTGTGTGTGTATGAATGTGTACATATATCCAGCACTGCAAAACCTAAAAGTGTTTCAAGAAGAAAGATTGGGTGGAAGAAAAATGGAAATGAAGCTACTAGGAAGGACAGCAAAAGAGCTGAAGTATTAAATGGAGACTTCATAAACATCCTTGCACTGAGATGCCCTGGAAATATTGCACCTAAAGTAATGCTGGCTGTGTCTCTGCTACTGTAAATAGATCTACAATGACTAAGGTAGGTGCTTAGTTTAAAAGGTAATGCCAAATAGTAAAGTCATGAGGAGGAGAATGTGAATTAACTTAAAGTAATAAATACGTGGTTAGGAAAAAAAAATCCTCGCAGTCAAGTGCACTCATCCATAAGAACAATGGGAAAGCAAAATAAGAGGACAGGTTTATAATAGCAAAGGATGATGCTGAGGGTTTGGTGGATCCCTCTTTGGGTCCTTGTTCCCACACATGATTTGGAGTATTAAATTACATGAAAAACCAATCTTGGGTTCCAATACTTGGCTCTTTACCAGGACCCCAGCATGAGATACAAGGTACAAGATAGACCTGAAACCAATTTCTGCAGGAGGCATAAAATCCTGTGAGTAAGAATGGGTTGGAGGTGGAAGATGCTTTGAGAGGAAACAATTTCAGATTTTTTTTCATTAATTTTCTCTCATTCACTTTGAAAGATTAATAAAAACACTTTTAATAGTCCATAACTGACTGTCCTCGGGGAAACTGGATATGGATTTTTCCCTGGAGATATTCAAAAACACATTAGTATTTCTACAGTGATGACAAGGTTTGGGTACAGGACTGGTGTTTCTTTTCATGGAAAAAGATTCTGAACACCCTAAAAATCTACTTGGTTTGCACATTCAAAAGAAAATACATCTCTGAGTGTGAAACCAGACAGTGGCAAGAAGTTTCCTCTGGTTTAAACAGAATATTCATTTCAATTAGCTCTTCCTACCGCTACCAAATAATTCACATTAATACCAGTGCAGTCATAATCTCTTTTTTCTTATGCATATGTACAGGAAGGTACTGCTCATGGTAATCTTTGGGCTCAGCTGATCAGATTTGGTCAGGGAAACTTTATTTTCTTTTTGTTTTGTACTAGTTTGGGAATTACTGTGAGACAAAATTGTGGGAAGCCTACAAAAAAACAGTGGAGGAGAAGATGAAATCTGTCTCCCTCTCCAATTCACCTTCCCAGGAGACAGAGTTTGCTGGCACACTGGCAGTGGCCAACAAGATGCTGGAGACGTGATTGGTCCACAAACAGGCCTGGGAACAAGCAAGGAATTAGATCAGGTTTTGAGTTATGATTTGCTAGAGCTGACTTGAAAATGGTATGTGGTTTCCCCAAGACAAAGTGGTGGCATCAGCTGCAGTTCCAGAATCATAGTTAGGCTGTGATTTGTGCATTAAAAAAGGAGCAGACGTACTTTGTTTTATAATATTTAACCAGAGATTGAACACAGTCCTCTGAGGCCAAGCATGTATTGATTCTGGTAAGCTTTTTACTGTCTTGTTTTGAAATTTTTCCAAGAGTCAGACTCCTGGGAGAAGAGACAGATCCAGAATCCCAGCAAGCATCTCCCCCGCAGATCTCAAACCATGTACACAGCTACTTTATTCTGCTGCATTTTTACCAGAAACAGCCAAAGGGTTATTCTTGTGACATTATTGAGTTACCTGAAGGAAAGGCAGCAGGTACCTCCCATGCTCATTAGCACTTTCAGTTTGGTACTGGGCACAGGCTGTGTGTCAAACACACACACACCTCATCGGACACTTGATTTGGACAACATCTGCTATATGACAATTCTTTTCACTGCAGTGATTTTAGTTTATAGGAAATTACTTGTGGTGCTCATGTCAGTGGGATATTTTTAAATCACAACTACAGTGAGTCACATCTTACTTCTTTCACTTTCTGAGGTTAAGACCACCAGAATCTTCCTTCGCCTCCTATAAAATAGACTGTGTTCCTGTGGTCACCTGTGCAGACCTCATCTGTTTGAGTTCTTCTCTCAGCCTTCACACCTGGGATGCTCCAGGTAGGGGCCCTTATTGGGTTCTCTGCTAATGGTCTCAAAAAAAAAAAAAAAAAAAAATTGGAAAATGTTTTGGGAAAGTCTTGCCTGATAGGATTTTATTTGCATTTTTATAGGCACATCTCATTGCTGGCTTAGAGAAATCCTGCAATTAAGACAGCCAGGCCTTTCTCTTTCCCTTTCGTTTCCAGCTGGTGTCATCCCCAACGAGTCCATCCAAAGAAGAAGCACCTTTCATTAGTCCCCGTACACATGACCTGGCAATTTGGGCAATTACATTTCATCCCATTACATTATTCAAGTCTGATTGTTCCAAAATACCAATTCAGGCTTCCTCCACACTGGCAGAGCTTTTTATCTGTGTTTCACCAGCAAAGGCCCACTCTTCATGCCAAGGTCATTATGGAAAATATCAAATGTGATCAGTCCCCAGAATGATCCTTCAAAAAACTTCATTCCAACTCAATTAGCTCTCCTTCCAGAACAATTTGTCTCATCAGTTACTTTATCCACCTGTAATTCACCCATTCATTCTCTCTGGCTTACCTTCTCATGTCCCACGCAGCCTCAAACCCAGCATTTTGCTGCAATTCAGGTAGATTAGTTCCACTGAATTGCTCTGGATTAGAACCAAATCAGGCTGGACAGATAGATCACACTACTCTGCAACATTCACCTCCAGTAAACCCTGTTACCTTTTTGTGATATTTTCTCGTTTATCTCCACATCTTTTAATTGTTTTTTCCTTCAGATTTGCCCTAATGCTTTCCACATCTTCAAGGTCAGAGTAACACCCTACTCCCTTCCCTCTCCCTGCCCACCCTTTTTTGGGCACCATGTGTGTCAGGAGCCGCCTGGTTGGCACTGAAACCCTCTCTTCCTGTACAAGTCTATGAGTGCATTTCCTGTGCCAAAACCTCTTCTCTCCAAGAGAGGCAGTGCCAGATGTCCCAAAGCTCAGTCATATTGAGTTCTTCTGAATTCTTGCTGCCACCTCAGATGTAATGATTTCCATTTCCTGTATGCTGGTTCTCTGCAGGAATGCTAACCTTGCCTCCGTATTTTCCATCTTACAAAGAATTAAGTCAAAACAGTCGCTATACTACTGTATAAAACAGGCCATATCTCAGTTAACTTTAACTCTCTCACCATTGTGTCATAACCTATATCCTCAATCATTACCATCTCTTTATTTACAAGAATGCATTTTGCTCTAATTTCAGAAAACAGATTATCAGAGTCCAAAGAAAATGATATAGATTCTACAGTTTTTAAACAAACTGTGAATATGAGCTAAACCAGTCCAAATTCATCTAAATTAATAATACTTAATTTTCTGGCACTTATGAATTTTGATGCTTAAGAATAGTTTGAGATATTAAATATCCTTCTTTTAATTTATTTAAAGATACAAAATCTCTCCTCCAGGGGGACAGAAGATCTTATTAACCAGTATTTATAGAAATTCTAGATCGGAATGTTACTGCTTGGAACTGCCCTAATCCTGAGAGGGATTTAGGGGCTGAAGAAGCTTTCAGATGTATCCTGCATGTTCCATCCATCAGGCTTGATTCTTCAGGATCTGCTTGGCCTATTAATTACCTCAGTCTCAATAACCAGAGCCTCTTATGAAATAATAATGTTGCTCAAGCAAGCTGATATATTTTAACCATGTGTTTACCAGCCCACTGGTGAATTACCATTTATCAACAGAGCCATAACTACTGCAGCTTATCCAGCACTGATTTATCAGTGATACTTTTCTTTTAGATCCAGTTTGGAGTCATTTTTTACGTGATAGAAAAAAAAATGAGAGGCATCTAAAACTGAAAGAGGTGCCATGCTTTATTCATAACCAGCACACAGAAAAAGGCCAATTCCTCAAACCCAATTTCAGCTGAATTTGATTTATAAAAAAAAAGAGTGGCCAAAAAAGAGAACTGAGTGGGGGAAAGGATTTAAAGGGAAGTGAGGGAGCAACGTCTCCCCTGAGGGCTGAGATTTCATCTGCTCCTTTTGGCAGATATCTGACAACTGACAAACCCCGGGAAAATAGAGCTGACAGTAAGAAACGGTGAACGCAGCTTGTTAAGCAGAAGACCAAATGACACTGCTGTAATTTGCCAGCATCTATTTAAAGAAGGAGCTACAAGGACTTTGCACAGACCTTGACAGGGGACTCTGGGTTTCTCTGTCGTCCCTGAGTTTCCCGTCTGTTCTTTCCAAGAATGCAGTTTCCAAAGGTTGAGATTGCATTAAGTTAAGGGTGTTGAAGGCAGGCAGGGATTAGCACTGTGAGATAGAGGTGGGAGAAGAGCATCTTGCAGTGTGCTGTTGGGGAAAGAGCAGAGGGGAAAGGCAAGGGAGCGTGCTAGGATTTAAGACCTGGTGTTCCACAGATAACCTTCCCTTTCCACTAATATCCAAACCCAGATACTCCTCCTGACAGTTGATGGAGGTAGTCTCCAACCCACTACAGTGTAACTTCCTGCAGATGAAAGGGATTCCTGCTGCACTCTTTTCTCCCCCAAATTAAACTTTTATCATTTTTGTCCTTTTTTAATCCTCTTTGTCCTTTTTCCCCATGAAAACTGAGAGTAAGACTCATAAAAGTAGTGTCTTGCATTCATTTTATTCCCAGAACAAGTGGATAACGTGTCCTCATGTAAGAGCAGGATTTAGTGCACCTCAGCCTAGACAAGTTCCCCTTTTCACTTGACCAAGCTGGTGTCAGGATCCAGGATCCCAGGGCATCAACACTCACCAGCTGTGGAGGCAACTCACAGCACCCACTGGTCCAAGGGCGCACAGCCAGAGGTTCCTCTGTGTTATACTTTGGTGGTGTTGAGTTCAACTTCAAAAAAAAAAACAAAAAAAAACAAAAAAAAACAAAAAAGAACTTAAAAACAAAGAGAATACTGAGGGGGAGGGGAAGATCAGAAGTTGAATCACACAGGTCTGAGTACCTCTGAGAGTACAGCCCTAAATGACTTGATTGTCCTGCCTTGGTCACATTGTAATTGGTGCTAATCCTGAAGCTGTACTGGAAAGTACTACATCGTATGCACATGATTTTGAAGGAAATGGGGATTTTCCTGTATTAACAAGGTATGCTTTTTCTTTCTTCATTCAGGTTCTGCGAGTGTTTGTTTTACAACCAAAGAGCTTAAAAATTATATGAGCCAATTTTTTTCACTTTCTTTTCCTCCCTTCCTTGCCACCTACCTCTGAGCTACTCAAAGCACTAAATCCACTTGCAGCAAATCCAGCCCTCCATTCGGGGAAATTCTTCCCTTCCTGTTCCACCTCACAGCCAAGACAGCATTTTTCTGTGACTTTTAAGCAGTGTCTGTAAGGAAGCAAGAGGTGAAGCACCCTGAAACAGATTGAGGGACTTAGCGTGTGGGAGCTGGCCCAAGGTCATGCAAGTAGGGATTTGACCATCAAACACAGAAGTGTGAGACAAAAAATGTGAGACTCATCAGCTCCATAAACACAAGGTCAGATGAAAGTTTCTTTTTCACTCCAAATTTCACATTATGAGCAAGGTTTGAAGTCTTTCTACCTTCATCCCCTGAAGGAGACTCTGAAACTGGTTTTTGTAGCAGCAAAAATTAGTCTGTGATTATATAATTACTGGGAAGCTTTGTCCATGGTTGTTTCCCTGAATATGATGGCACTGAAAGTATTTAAACTAATGCTTATCTCTGCACTTTTAAAATTGCTAGGATCAAAGTTCAAAATTGTCAACTCCAGCAAAAAGAAGTTGTTGTCATACACTTGTATAACACCTAGCAAAATGGAACCCTAATCCTGCTTAATCCTCTAAGATTTACTGTTTTCTAAAAAACTTCATTTTTTAAGCAAATACAAATCCACACATGTAGAATATGAAGTGTACAGTTCTATTGGTGTGGAATTCTACAATTTCATATTGAATTGCTTAAAATGGAAGACTGTTGCAGACAAGCTCTAGTTCATTTTGCATTACTATTTATTGAAAATAAAACATACACAGACCCTCCATAGGGCTGTTAAGGTGCTAATTATAAATTTTAGCTGTAACAAGGTAAGCATTGCCTCCCATTTTGCAGATTGAAAAGATGAGGAATGGATGTGAAATTAGTTTCCCTGAGCTACAGAAGGAGACATTGCTGCAAACCAGTGTGAACACAAGAATTTGGGGACTGCTGTGAATGACAGACCAGGGACAAATTTTTAAACTCACTGTAATAAGTGTAATGACTAACTTAATTCTTTTGCATATGAATTTATTCTCTCTGGCTCATTAGTCCTACAGCTAACGAGCTCAGATACTTCACAGTGCCCATGGTGGGCTGCTCTCAGGCCCTGATCACACCCGGGTTTATTCAGTCCTGATTGGCAAAACGTGACATTTGTCATCAAACCCCAACCTCAGGGTAAAGAAGTTTGCATATATTATCTGCAGGCAGCAAATGACACACCGAAGCTATAAAACATGTTAGGAGAAGAGAAGGACAGATTTGATTTTTCAACACGACTTCACATGCCATCTCCCTATGTGCCTTACTTTATTCCCAGTAATTTTGCAACATCTCCCTCATAGTGCTGTCTCCAGGGCTCACAGGTAAGTCAGTGTGGCTCCCCATGACATGTGCTTTGTCCACATCATCTATTTTCTCCTGCTCCCCACCTTTTTACTTGTTGTTTTACTTCGTCGATAGTTGCTCATTCATTGATTCAAGGCATTAATAGAACAGTGATCAAATAAAAAAACCCCAGGCATAAACATAACAAGAGAAAAAAGAGAAGAGAAAAAAAAAATGAAAAAAAGGCAGCACAGAAATTTTCTAAAATTATATTATTCCAGTGGTATTGTAAAATTTTTGACCTTAAGCTAAGGAAAGTTGATGACTTTAATAGAGTTTCCCCATAAAGCTCTTTCTCTTTCCTCCTGGGAAAAAAAAAAAAAAAAAAAAAAAAAAAAAACAATCCTGCTAACATATTTTTTCATTTTTTCCTTTTAAGCAAGACACTTTCCTGCCCTATCAGAGTAATCAAACCTGTGATTCACAGGGCTGGCTTCAAGCTACTACCCTGGGCACGAAACAGCACTTAAAGGAAATTAATCTGAATTTTGCTTCATAGAAAGGGCATATTTTCACTTTATTTTTAAATTAAATAAGGGAAAGTAGAAAGAAGGGGGAGCAGAGGTGGATGAAGGGTGGGGCTCATTATGAAACCGCAGGGCAAAATTGGTTCATATTAGAAATGCTTAAGAGCTCAGCATTAACTTTGTTCCTTTGCAGTAAATAAGCTAGTGAGCAATAAGAAATATGTAAGTACTGCCAGGGGGGTTGTAGATTGGTAGACACAGGGGTTTGTTTAATGTCTCCCTCCACATGCATATTGTAGTTGATATTAAAAATTGGATATTAGAGTTTGCCTTGGACTATTCTATTTATTATTTGTGCTGTGATGGAGAATGAAATTCTGCATCCTGTGTTTTATGGGTGGTTAAGTCAGATAATCTAATCATCTCTCCTGGACCTACACTCTACACAGCTGGAGGTTGCAATAAGGATTGGGAGACACCATCTCATTAAACACCAGAACAAAGCCAACATTATTGTTTCTTGCTTTGAAAGAATTCATCAAGAGGAGGGCCCTGTTGAGTCAGACAATCTGTAAACATAAAGTCAAGCCATGGTCTCTGCTGAGAAGTGTTTGCAGATTAAGGTGAGAGAAACAGAACAGAGGGGAGGGACAGGTCCAGTGAATATCCACTCTGGTGTCAGTCAGTAGGATAAGCCTGGATCCTGGCCTCATAAAAGTCCTTTCCCTGGAGATATAGCTACTCACCAGACACAGCTTTCAGCAGACCCAGAATGGCTCCCCAGTGCCTCAAGGGCTACAGCTGGACTTTGGGAGAAAGGCACCCAAAAAAATAACAAAGTTGGATGGACAGAAGTTGGTCTCTGCAGAGCCACCCAGGAGTCTCTGCTGCTCAGGGATCTACTGGACAAAGCCCACTGCTCCTTTTCTTTGGATTTCCAGGGATCAGGATGCAGCCATCCTGCTGGCTTGCCCTGCCTCTGTAGGGCTGGCTAGGGAAGAGGGATCACAGCACAGAGGGGATGATCTCTGGTCAGGAACAGAGACATAAACTAGGCAATCTAGAAGAAGTGACAGAATGCTGCTCAGAAAGCAGAGTGGCCTTTACTGGGCCCTTGATGTGTGCTATCTGGTTCTTCCTGACGAATTTGGGATGCTGCCAAGTGGGTCAAGTAGTTTTTTTTGTCTGTGTGTAAGTCTGTTCAGAACTCTGAAGGACTCAAAGATGAGATCCAAACACTGTCAGACTGTTAATTTGGGGATTTCAGATGCTCATTCAAGGTGTGTGTCCCATATCCCAGTTTGATGTGGACAAGTGAGAGCCATACACCTGTCTCCTGTCTTGCAGCCTTGCCTGCAGCCCTTCTCCTCCTTTGTTTCAGTCCTACCACCTAGGAAAAGCACTTTATCTCTTGTGTGCTGTGCTATTCACATCTAAGTGGTGACCTTTCAGAGGAGTTAACAATTTTACTGAAAGAGGGGGAAAAAAAGGGAAGGGAAAAAATGTTTTTTATCTGATTCTATAAATTTTAAAAGTTCCACAAGTGGAGGTAGTATGTGCCATGTTATTAACACCTGGGAAGTTGGGGAGGGTTGATATTTGAACAGGCTTTTGCTCTTTTCTCTACCATGGAAATGAACACAAATTCCAGATTCTTATCATGCTAAAGATCAATCAACTTTAGCAAAAAAAACACAGGAATAGTCTGACACTATTGAACACACAAGTCCTTAGGGAAAAGTAAAACTGCACAATTATATATATGTTGTTTTCCCTAAGCCTCCTGTGGTCTGTCTGTCTAATAAGTCCAAAGATCTCCCTTTTCCAAGTATTTCTCTAGCCTTCCTTTGACCCTGTGTGTGTCTGCATCCAGAATATCCCCAGGAAATGAATAATACAAATCTACCACAAATTCTGTGAAGAACCATCTCCTCTAGCTCATTTTAAATCTGGCTGCACCTGCTGTGGGGAGCTTGGACTTTCAGTCTTTGGCTCCTTGCTCCTCTTTCAAAGTAGATGGTGAATACTAGATCCCTCTCTGTCCTTTCTGGATATTTATACCCACTTCTGCTACTACTTTTTCTTCCTAGCATTTTAGTTTTGGAAGTCTCTGCTCTGGCCTTTCTTCCCTAACTGCTTGCTAAGCTGTGCCTTAAAAGATTTCAGGCAGCTTTGGTTCTATAATTTTGTCTCAGACATTGGCTCCCTCCCTCAAGAGTTGATTGTATGCTCACAACTTATTTTCTTTCCTGTTTTTTTAATTGTAATTATACCTCCCATAGGACAGCTGTTGTGTTTTATGTACGCAAAAAACATCCTGAAAATTTAATGTCAGCATAGCAATGGGGAATTCAGAATCTAAATGCAACCATGCATTCATTTCCCTTCCACTGTTTATAAATTCTTACAATACAAAAGCTTCCAAGTAAGTTGACTACCTTTAAGTCACCTCCTATCAAGTCTTCCGTTATTTAGTCATCAGTCAAGAACTGTGTCCTGGTTTTTGGGGAAAAGTGTTTTGTAGAGGAGGAAGGAAGGACGATGCTGGCTAGATTTTCCTTTCTATTTTGTTTGAAATGTTCTTTATGTTTCTGTGGCAGAGAGCAGGCCTGCTTTATACAAGAGGCCAGGACAAAATATTCAGGGCCATTCCTTTCCCTGTTCTCATTTGTGCAAAACCAAGGGGGTGCTACATTATCTGAAAAGCAGAACAGACTTATCTGTCACTCGCAGACCTTGGCTAATGTGTAGCAGTTGTCCCACAAATGGTGCCTCAGTGATATAAATGTAATAGAGGCAGAACAAAGGCATGGCATTAAATCAAATGCCAACTCCGACCTTTGGAGGTCAAGGAACCAAGAGCAGGGAGTCACCGATGCTCTTTTTGAAGCTCCCTGGAGATTCCCTACACCACATCCAGAAAAAGCTCCTGATATTCCAGCGTGTTTGCACACTGTGGGGTGTGAAGGGCTTAGCCTTGCTGGATCTCGGGGAAGCTTCAGGATCTCCCCCAGCCTGAGGCAACAGCACCCAAGGACCCCCGCAGGTTCCCCCTGAGCAGTGAGAAGTTTGTCCTTGCTGCAAGAGGGAGGAAGGAGCCTCCTGCTGCTGTGCTTTAGCTCTTAAAGTCTGCAGCTGCATTTGCTGGACAGGGATTTTATCAGTCTTGTGACATTTTGCAGTGGGAAAGAGCAGTGCCTTGAAGGAGCCCTGAGAAGGAGGCTGATGTTTTCAGAGCACAAGCTGGGAACAGGACTCACTTAGAAATGGGGTGGGGGTCTTGGGTTCAAGCACATCCCTGGCACACAAAAGGGGTGAAAGCCCCAAGCCTGCTTTAACCACAGTCTCAGTCTGTCTCCTGGAACAGGGTGTACATGGACAGCAGCAAATCCCGAAGGACAGGAGTATTTCCTCGGCAGATCTGAAAAAATGAAGAGAAACAGAACAATGCCATGCAGGAAAGACTCTCCAAACAAGGGGAGACCTTGGAACTGGGTTGAAGCTTGCCCAAGAAAAGATCAGTTCTCCCACCAGCACATCAGCACACATCCCTGCTCCATCCCACAGTGCTGCAGAACATCAATCCATCTCAGGGGACAAACAGTAGATGCCATCTCTCACCTGGAGGGTGGCACAGGAATCAGCAGAGGTGATCCCATGGGTGACACGGTAGGAGAGCAGCCCTGTCACTGCAAAGCCACCCCCATGAGGGCACAGACACACCCAAGTGATGTATTGACCTCTTAGTTTCTCCATTGCCACTTTTCTGCCAGACTGCTGAGCTGGTGGCACCCAGGACAGCGACAAGGGACGAGTGGAAATGTGTCACTGGAGCTGTAGATTGCTGTTGGCACACATCATTATAGCCAGTCACGAAACAGGCATCACAGAAGTATCAGAACAAACAGAAATGCGGGATTTCCCACAACGATTTCTCACCCAAGTGCAATGTTAATTAGGTCTGACCCCGCTGAGCTTCACGAAAATAAGAGAGAGGTGTCAGGTCTATAGGCTAAACAGATTAACAGCCAGGTAAGATATAAAATATTACACATCCCAAAAGGGCTAACACTCAGCTTGATATTGACAGTGCCTTTCAAAGCAGGTTAATTAAAGTAATAGTTTAGTTTTCTCCTTTTTATATACATTTGTTCAGAGAAAATTATTACTTTGAATATTTCCCTGTGTTTCATTAATTATGCAACCTATTACAACAAGGAACTAATTAGGAAATATATCTGGGTTTGGAAACAAACTGCATCAGTGCATTTTCACAAAGGGTTTTCATCTTCTTGAGACAAAGATCGCTTTCAGCTATAATTAAGGCTGATAAACCTGGTAAAGAGGAAATTAACAAAAATCGCAGCATGCTGAGCAGCTCAAAGGGCTTATGAAAATATACTTCTGAAAATTAAAAAAATAAAATCAATACACAAGTGAATACTCCTCATGACATTCTTAATTATACCAAGAAGTCATGGGGTTTTTATCAAATCAAGCATTCTCTCTGACTTTTTACACTTTGATGTTTCATGCCATTTAATTGCTGCTAAGAGTGGAAGTTGCTTTTCCATACACATTAGGGGAAGCAGGAATCAGCCATAAATTCCTAGAAAATGGCTTGTACAAATCGTTTCCTTAATCAAGAGAACTAGGAAGCACTGCCTGATTTACTGCTCCTTATTTTTAATGCATGTTTGTCGTTTGAGAATAGGTGTCAGCACCCCAGGGCCTTCTCTCAGGTTCTGCCCTTGATTTATTCTCATGCTCTGGGCAGATTACTTAACCTCTTTCAAACTCACTTTGTCTTCCTATAAAATGGACATAGGAATTTTTTCATCTAAGTCCTGGATCGGCTCTGCCTATAGCAAATGTTTTAATGTTCTCTGGAACTTAGTACCATAAAAATGACAAATATTGAAATATGAGGCTGTTTCAGATGCCACCCAGGTTCCCATGGGACCCTCCCTGTTCTGTGTTCTTAAATAGTGAAAGATCTTGTGCCATATTCAACACCAGCTGTGAACTGTCCACAAAAAGTAATAATCTAAATTTTGCCTGTAACCCTACCAAGTAGGTTCAGATTGAAAAGTCTCTTAAAACAAAACAAAAAAAAAAAAACAAAAAAACAAAAAAAACCCCAAAACAACAACAAAAAAACCACTAAAAAACCCCAACCAAAAAATGCTGAAAATACAATCAAAGCACACATTGCAAGTCTTAGACCTGACATCTTTAGCATAACAGCAGGAGGCATTCTGTTCCAACTGATGACAAGGTGAGATACAACCATTTTCATCTCTCAGGCGAGCATTTTCTAGAAAACCGTGAATCTTACCTGTAACTTTGTCAGCCTCCAGTCTCCAAATACTTATGGACTGAATTTAAAGTGTTGCAATCTTCTGGTTGTCAATTCTGTCAGAGTACTGAATGTGACACAGGGTAAGCAAAGAGATCCTGTAAGGAGCAAGACTAATGGGATGCAGAATTATTGGGATGCTGACAAGGCCCATATGTTTAACAAGCACCTCATCTACTGAGTCATTGGTGGGGGTAACAAGTGGCATTCCTACAGGGATTCATCCCCAAGCTCCACAAGCGTGGGAGAATGTACAGATCTACTCCAAATTTGATTCAAAGGAAAAATCCAAGTATGGCCTTACTCGTAATTGTGTCTGAAATTGGTGTTAGCCTGCACCAGGAGATGTTGCCAGAAAGATAGGTGCAGATGGATGCTGTAGAGATGGATTCCCTGCTATTTCCCTAAATAGTAACTGCTGTTTTGTGAGGAGAGTGTAGTCATACTGTCTTGGGAGCACTACTTTGGAACTGGAAATAACATTGAGCTTCCCACAGATCCAGTTTGCTCCATGGAAACTGTACCTGTAGACAAACTAGATAACCCAGGGCGCCGTGAAATACCCTAAGCTTCCCAGAAGGAAGATATGGTTATACCAAATGCTCTCTACCAGGTCTCCCAGAGGCTGCTTCTGCCACTCAACAGGATGGTAGGTGTTAGTGGCTCTGTCACTCACTTCTGGTTTCCTTACCGCTTTCCAAGTCCACAAGAAACATTGCTTGGAAACATCAAGGGATTTAGGAGACAAAGAAATGACAGTGCTTTCCATTCCGAAAAGAATAAGCCAGAAAATTGTGTGGTTTTTCCTCTTTTAATAATGTGTATCAGTAGATGAGAAGATTAACCACCACACCAAAACTCTTTTTCTCTGTCTATATTTAAAGGCTGCAGTGTTGATCAAAGGATGACATAATTAAATGTTCTTCAAATGCTCAAGCCACATTAGCTGAAAGCCTCATTTTGTGCTTTTTGTTTTTGCATTGTATTTTGAAAAAATCATGGGCTGATTAATCATTTAGCAAGTACTAAACTCCCAACCATCCCCTGCACACAAAGTGAATTTGATTCAAGCAAATATCTTTTTGACAAATGGCTTCAGCCTGCCTGATTTATCGGCATAATGCAAATGGGTGGCATTGGTTTCAGACTTTTTTTTTTTTTTTTTTGTGCTGGGTTTTATATTCCTGGCCGTTTGCAAGGACTTGGGGAGAAATTGTTTGGTCTGAAAAGAAAAAATGTGATCTAGATCAGTTTGGAAATATGTGTCTCGACAGCATCCAACCCCAAAAAAGCATAAGACTTACAACTTTGGCTCTGCTTTAGGTACTGAAAGTCATCAGCTGACTAAGGCAGGAAAATCAAGAATATGCTTGCAGTTATGTGACACTATTAAATTGCCAACTACAAATTAACTTTGCAAATCATAAAGCTCTTCCAGAAAGACTCATGTGAAGCAAGATTTGATACAGGCTGTGGTAACATGAGATTAGGGTAAATTTGACAAGCAAAGCCTTTCCTTGTCTAGTGCAAATGGCAGTCCCACTGTAGGAAGTCACGTCCCACAGTGAGAATCCATCCTTTCCACTCATTCCGGGGGTTTGCAGGGCTGTCACCCCAGGCCACACAGGACACAGCTTTCAGTGCTGCAGGAGGGCTGTGGGACATCACCCAGACAGCCACAGAGCTGTGGCTGCTGTATGAAACTTGTTCTATCAGCAGCAATTTCCTTCCCAGGTGGACATGGACCAGCAGGAGCAGCCTGCAGACTGCATTGCTCTGTTTTTATTGTGTCCTGTCTTGCAGCTACCCCAGCAACTGAGGGGCGAATTTAGGATTATGTTTCCTGAGCAAAAACAACAGGGAAAAATTTTGCAATTGGGGCAAAAAAAAAACCTTTCTTTTCTGGAGTGGAGGCAGGTGAGCAAGCTGGGGCTGTCAATCACCTAAGGTGAATAGCTGAACTATAGCATGTGCATCCTTTGCTCTTTGCCAATACCCCCTGTGTGCACTGGTGTCAGTTCTGCAGACATAACACAGACAAAAAAAGGCCAATTCCCTGGAAACCAAGTTACCTCATTCCAGCAGCACCTGGGCACGTGGCAGTGGGAACTTTTTAACACTTTCAAAATGAATCTGGTTTGAATTGAGTCCCAGACTCAAATCAAGACAAGGGAAATCCTGTTTCTTCTTATTTAGGCCTAACTGTTCAGATTTGCTTCCTTGGTTTAGAGTGCTTTCCCTTTTTGGGGCAGGAGTATCATATTTGGATATACACTGTAGGAAAGCTGTTTGTTTTGTCTTTATTGTAACCCAGTGCAGGCCTCTTTCTCCAGCTGAACTAGCAGACATAATTAGAAAAATAAAATAAAATTAACGTATTTGATTTCCCAGAAAAGAAAACATTTTAAAACTCTATTACTTTGTCCCAAATATACAAACATGATTGTCTGACCTTCTATTCTTTCTGTTCCCATCTGGAGTGTCAGACCACAGAATGAATGCATAAGGAATTCTGTGAAGGAAAATAAAAGTCTCTCTCAACCTCTCAGAACTCAATTTTTTTTTTTTTTTTTTTTTTAATACAGAAGGCTGGAAAGGGACTGAGCTTACACTGTTGTGGAGGTACCAGTATTTTACAATAACTATTACCCATATTCCTCCCAAGAGAACTGTGACTAAAAATACAAAACCTCATTCATACCCAGAGGTAAAAAGATTTCAGGGTTTAACAAGAAGCATCTTGGTAGCATGGAAACAAATTTGCTACCCTTTCTCAAAGGCTATTATTATTTTTATCAGCTACAGTTGCCTGAGGATCTCACCATGTGAGGTACTGTGTAAAACATGGAGCAGGTTTCTGCTAGAACAAATTATGTTAAAGTGGACTCCAAAATTTTTCCACTGTTATTTAAGTACTTTCATGACTACAGATGAAAATTGTTCTGTAAGTTATACAGGCAGCATTGTTCTTGAAAACATGTTTTTAAAGCACTGAAAAGGGTTCATAAATGGAGGATGATCTTGTGCAGGTGGAGAAATTAGGGATGAGGATTTCCCCATGTTCATCCGGTGATACCCTGGTAAAATTGGGATAAAACACCATTTTCATTTCAACACAAGTTCAGCCGGTAAAGGCAGAAAAAAACAATAGAGTTGACAGTGCATTTGAATCACAGATTTTCCTTCAAGCCTATCTTATGAATAGGATAAGTTATTCTTTCCCTTAATGGTTTAAACTCAACCAGTGGAGCAGCGTTTTAGCATACAAACATCTTCTGGAAAGCAACTGCTCCATAAACAACCCTTGTTTTGTATCATTTACATCTGAGAAACACATCCCATTAGGTCAGGACAAAAAAACCCCAAAATATAGAGAACAAGCTTAAAATGTAGTGATAGTTCTGAGATATATGCTGTTGTTCTTCCTAATTATTCTTCTACTTGCAAACATCGTTAGTTGCAAATGCCTCTTTCCCTGGAGTACAGAAATGAGAAGCGAGTCTGTTTTGAACAAAAGCAAAAAACCCCAACAGCTACTATTTAGGAACTATGCTTTTTGCTTGAATTCTATCTGCATGTATTGGCAGCATTCCCATAATAACTTTTTTTTTTTTTAATTTCCCTAATTTTCCTTTGGGAAAACAATACAACTGAATGGGCCTGAGTGCATTAATGATATTGGAGGCAATTCCTCCTACTTTCCTATCAGATAGAGATACTGAGGGAAAGATAAGCAAGTGCAGCTCTGTTCCACAGTTTGAGACAATAATAGCTTGATTAAATTTAAAATGCATTTCTTGTTTCTGTACTGGCTCAAAGACATTATGTTAGGGAAGGAGACAGCCATCTCTGAATATGGTCTCCAGCTGTTAGGTTTGAACTTACCCATATTTTCTTCTGGTCTGTTTCTTGACAGAATGGCAGAAGAGATGTTTTACCAAGAAGGAACCTGAAAATTGGGCTACAAGTTACAGTTCTGGGAGCTTCCATTTCAGAAGCAAAAAAAGGCTAACCAATCTGTTGAACATCTGTTGAACCGGGAGAGGGGGTCCCTAAACATTTTGAGGACTACTTCTAATTCAAATAGGTGGACCAGTGTGTAGTGGACAGAGCCTTTACAATCTTTTATTGAAATCACTTATGCAGTTGAAATCCTGATGTAAAAGGCTCGAGGGCTTCTGTCAATGGCTCTGCATTTACAGTAAATGAAGGTGCTATTCTTTGTTCTTTAAAGAAAAGCATCATTAAACTGTTCTAACATCTTGCAGACCTTACTGCAATTCTTTCATGCCCTGAATTAATGGCAAAATGAACCCGGGCAATTATCGAGGAAAAAAAGCTAGGATCATGAAGTGTAAGATGCACTTTATTTCTTTGACAAGCATAGTTTACTTTTAATTATTCCTTTTGCTTTACAGTACATTAATAAATGCTCTGGAGTGTATTTAGTATAAGTAATGAAATCTTAGTAGTACAAGGCTTCACTACAAGCTTCTGATGCTTGCTGACAAAGGATCAGGGACCTTGGGGGAGGTTTTGTTCACAGATACTTCCATGGAAATTAGCAGCCTGTCCTTCAGTGAGGTTCTTCCCAAAGGGGGATGCTGCTCAGCTAATGTGAACTCTGAATTTGGGAACCCTTTTCAAGCTAGCTTGCAGACTTCTTAGAAATTCTGCAGAGAAACAGGCTGACTCATCCTCATCCCATCCTGAAAGAGAACATCAGACTGCAGAGGCAGCAGAAACTACCTCCAGCCTGATTATAGACAGACCCAGAGCTAAAACACCAACCTCTGTAGCATTAGCATTAGTGACAGTCAGTGCCCATCAAGCCCTGATTATAATGACAGCAGCAAAACTCCCACGCTTTTCCTACAGGGATCCCAGCACAGCAAGCATGCTGTTAGAGGAGGGGAGAGGCTCCAGGGCTACCCAGCCCCAGGAGCTGGGATATCACTGCTTGAGGCCATCTCTAGGACAGAAACCTGCAGGATTTCAGCAGGATTTCATTGGTTTTCACACAGCACACCATACCACACACCTCAGTCACTGCTGGCTGGACATGCCAAGTGCTGAAAAACCACTACATCTCAAAACAGCACCCTTCTGTCCCCTGCAGCCTCCCTGGCCTGTCCCCAGAGCAGGAAGAGAAGGGAAGAGGACTGTCCCAAGCACGGGAAACACACTGAGGCAAGTGTTGGCTGTAGTTCTCAGAGCCCATCTATGCAATATCACATCAATTTGTCTTCCTTCAGCAGCAGTCATGGGATGCATCAGGGTGGGATGAAGGAAGGAAGACTGTGGTAATAGAAGGAAAATGAAAAGGAGATGGAGAACAAGTGTGAGAACAACTCAGCAGGTGAATTTCTAGTCACAGGGGAGATAAATTACAGCCTTCTACTTAATGCAGACAGCAAGGCACTGAAGTCAGAATGGAAACTGAAGCTGGATAGAGACAGCAATAGGCACACCAACCTCCTTATCTTCAAGCTGACATGATTCGATTTCCACCAGTGTGATGGAGTTTGACACATCTCTGTGGGGGAGGGATGCTCCTGCAGCTTAGCAGCCATTCCTTCAGTTGCACAACTCCCTCTGCATCACCTGCTTCCAGCTCCTTTTCGACCAGTCAGTTCTTGTGCTGAGTCAGAATTGTATTCCAGGGTGGAAGGGCCTGGTTTAAAACCCTTCAGGTTATATTTTGTGTTCTGTGGGAATGTATTTAATCATAACCCTATCCACTGGAGGCTGGTGTTTGTACAGCACCTGCTATGTTAAGGTTGTCATCCATGAGTAGATATCCTAGAAATTACCATCTGCCAGCAGCAGCAATAACAGTACAGTATAATAATTCTGGTGTGCGATTCTGAAGAGCTCAAAGCAAAAATGCAGTTGATGGCATAAATTTCTACTGAAATACCTTCTGCTAACCTCCCTGCAAGAAATGCAGAGGCTTTCTGACACACTCCTTCATTTCCTGCTTACAAGTCTGTGAAGGCTATAGTGCAGTCAAGTATCTAACTAAGGAATATCCATCCCGCATCTCCCTCACCAACAGATTCAGCCTGATTTCTTGAACTGCATAAACATGATCCCTCACTAATGCAGTTAATACCAGTCACAAAAGAAAGCAACCACTCCAAACTCAGGGCAAAGGCTTTCCTATATTTCTTATTTTCCAGTGTAGCAAAGTGCCTCTGTTTGGAAAAAAAAAAAATTAAAAAATAAAGAAGCCCTCTTAACTGAAGGACGGTTCAGAGCAATCACATTAGAAAATCATTTTCCATGTCTGGCAGCTGCCAGCTTTCTACCAGCCAAAAAAATGGGAGATGCAGAATTACTTCCATAATGTCTACAGTTACATTATTTCAGCCCAACATTTCTCACACCTGCAAGAAGTCTCCTCTGCTCTTAATTTGTTTCACTGAGGCATGGACCTGACTAATCTCTCTAGCAAGTGTTGTGGCATTGAATAGACTGCAGTTTGGGGAGGGTTTTGAAGCCAGGAGATGGCAGGGAGAAGAGGTACTTTGCCTTCAGGTTTTGGAGAGAAAATGTGCATGTGAAACAGCAAATTTGCATAGCACTTTGTTGTGCAAGACTCCCTATTTAATTTTAACTTTTAGCACAATTTACAACTCATTTATAGGAGGCAGCATTGTTTTTCTTACTTTTGACTTTGAGGTAATTATGTTTAATGTGTAAAGGTGTTTACCAACCTTCATATAACTCCCAGCAATAAACTTATTTTCTAACAAAAGAACCTCGAATAAAGATGAGTCTAAAAAGTCAAACACAGACTAAGGGATAACTTCTTTCCTGAAGGATATAACACCCAGGGGCCAGATTCACACATTCTCTGTGGGACCAAAAGGGCCAAAGTCTGATCATCTCCATAAATCCCATTGGTGTCACTAGAGCAGCCCTAAGGGGACTTCCAAATGCTGATGAATCGCAGGTATGGTTTTCCCTCATGTAGAAGTCAACGAGCAAAGCTCCCAATTTCATCTTCCCTACACACACCCTCCTCCAAAAGTGCAGCTGTGGAGAAGGAAATGGCACTTCAACAGATGCAAGGTTCTGAGACACTGCACTAATTAAAATAGCCCTGAGAGACTGTTCTGTCTGCGACCACTCATGTCATTAATGCCTCAGCATCATTCCCAGCACAGCCCTTTCTGTCACATTCCCAGCATGAACAAGCTCCTCCAGCTTTTGCCTTCCTGTCCTTGGACCACAAACCATCCTTAAAGTCTCAGAACATACTGTGAAGATACATGTTCAGGAAGATTAAATACAAAGCATTGTTTTCTGCCGAACGGCGGGGGGAGCAAGACACGTACTACCCAATCTGAGTCATTAAGCAAGCTCCGAGTTTATTTAGTTGTTTATTACTTATATACTGTTACAGTTTATTATGCCTACTAGTCATAAGGTCATTGGTCAGCTACAAAGGGCTTCATTTACATATCTCTCCCAAACAGGGCCTCAACTATCACAGCCCTTCTTCATTCCTTTAACTATAAGTAACTCTTGGCATAATCTGAAGGTGCTTTCTATAGCGTTTGAGGGCACGGTGACCCTCAGCCTGAGTCACATACACCTCTCGGCCTAAGCCTTGCCTTGCTCGCACAAGACCTCATCTTGCAACAGTTTTCCACTTTAAAGTCCACCCAGGCATACCCAGAACCAGTCAGAGGCACCTGAAGCACTGTGCTGGAGAGATACAGTGATACTGGGTGACTTCTAAACCAGGGATCAGCTAAGCACATCTTACACACACAGCTCCCCAACACTGGAATTCAACAGCAGCAAACCACTCTGCTCAAAGTGGAGCTCGAATCCTGTGTCACATGCCTATAACCCTGAGGGGATTAGGAAAGGGAAGATGATGCTGAGATGAGCATGTCCAAGTCGCAGGCACAGATAACCACACTGCAATAATCTTAACAGAGCCACTGCTCCAAGGGTCCTACAGCTTTGCTCATCAAAGCTTAGCTTGTGGAGAGCTTCTATAAGACACTGCTCATGGTGACATGCAATTAGCTCTAAAGTCCTGGCCCAGTTCTCTAAATTTCTGAAATAACAATGAGCCCAGGATGGTAAGAGTTGAATGATATTTAGTGCCTCTCATATTCAGGGAGTTTTAGTGTCAGGGTAAGAAATTTGGTTGATTCCCACTGGACCAATAATGTGTCTGGTATAAACACGATTTTAAACCCTGATGTGACTTTCTGAATAACAGCACATCAAACATGTTTGGTTTTGTTTGGGTTTTTTTTTTTTTTTGGGGGGGGGGGGGGTTGGTGTTTGGTTTTTTGTTTGTTTGCATTGTTTGGGGGGTTTTTGTTTGGTTGGTTTTTGGTTTTTTGTTTTGTTTGTTTTGTTTTGAAACAACGTTTAATCCATCCTCCTATTTGGTTTTAAAGGCAAGAAACTGAATAAAACAGAGACACTTTCCAATCTCATTTCAATTCAACACAGAAATGAGAGAGTGAAGATTGTGTATAGGCCATACAGTTAAGCTTGAAAGCTTTGCATAAAGGCAGTAGTACAGTATCACATCCTTGTTTCACATAGCACTAGATTGTTGAAGAACATTTTTTGTCATAGCTTGGTCTGTTACTGATAGCAATATGATAAAAAACCTACATTTCTTGTGCACATGTGAGTTGAAGGGAGCAATTAGTTCTAGGAAAATGCCATTCCCTCACCTTCATCAGCTATTTTCTTACATTTATATCTTGCAGGTGTTGTTCTCAGGCCCTACCTCAGACAACAAAGGAAATCAGGTCTGAATAAATCCCCCGCAGTTCATAACTTAGGAATACATTATGTGTTCATAACTTAGTCATACATTACCCTCAGTAAGAGGATTCCTGTGTAACCGGATTGCTCTTGGCATCATTTGAGCAACAGGTCAAGGATTAAGCATTCCAGATCTCAGACTTCCTGCATTCTAATTTTGACACTGATTTCTTTTACATCACAATCTCATTTCTGTGCCTTACAGAAAAGTAGTTCCTGACTAAATCCATCCTTCTAAGGTCTTTTGCAGTTCCCTCATCCCAGACTGCAATGTAGATGTGAGCATTTATACGTGTCTACAGCAAGACAAGCGTCAAAGATGAGCTTTCATGGCAGACCTCTGGCCTTGCTATGATCCTTGGTCCAGCTCACTGTGCAAAAAGTGGCCTGTGCTGCCTCTAGAGAAGGCCTGGATTTACAGTATTTTAACTCCAGCCACCGAATAACACCGCGCATAAAAGTCCTATAAACCAAGATGTTGAAATAATAAACTGGGTGTCTTATACAATTGTGATATTTCTGCCTGGGTTTCTCAGATTTTTCTGGTGGGTTGTTTTGGGCAGGGTGGCAGTTCTTCATTTTTTTTCCCCTGTACAAATACATGGATGCAGGTATCCATGAGCCCTTTGAATTCCTAAAGTTCCTGAGCAGGGCCAGGTGCTTAAACTTTTGAATGACCTCCAGGGGAGGTGATTAAATTTTCTAAAGGAAAATGTACCTTGTTGTGCCAAGTAAAGAGACAATACGAATGGAAAATTGACACCAAATTCTAGGCTCCTTAGCTGCCATGATACCTGACTGATAACACTGACATTTTCCCTCTTTAAATCTGAGGCTTGCTGCTCACCTTCATCAGCACTGGTATCATTTTCGTTTTCTTCATTTCACTTAGGAAACCACTTCAGCATTTATCACATCTTTCACTGCACATGGTTGTAGACCTTGAAAATCCTCCTGTACCCAGAGGATCTAAATGTGTTTTGAGCAATGCGGTGCAATTCAGCCTGAAAGGCAGGTAAAAATTATAGGCCCCAGGAATATATGGAACACTAGAATTTTGCATGTGGATGGGCATGCTCCTTCAATCAATGAGTGATCACTGATTGCCATAATCTTACTGCCTACCCTGCAACAGCCAGGGGTATAACACACTCTGTTTCAAAGAGCTAAACCACAGGAAATATTTCATGGCACATGAAAACGCTAAATCAATGCCATGAATGAAAAGTAAATTTTTTGGGATTTGTCCATAGTTGTATTTTAAAAAATTAAACATTTCAAAGAAAATTCAATGACATTGAGGAACTGAGGCTGCTAGTACACTGTTTCTAAACTCTTAATATAAAAATTTATGTTGTTCAAGTGAAATGTTTTCATAAAGGTCATTATCAGATGACAACATGGCAGAGAAGACGGGAGGAAATTAGTGTTTTTTTCCAAATGTATATAATGCCTGTACTGAAGACAGAGAAGCAAAGAAGAACGTTTCACATCAAGAGTAGAAAGAGGGAAGATGCTTTTCACAAAGCAGTGGGACGGTCAGAGGAACCCACAATAACTGAGCCACTAAGCAATTTAGAGCCTGGGAAACCTGGTCAGAAGAAAGAAACAGTGTCTGTGGCCTTTCCTGCAATGGGCATAGGTAATAATGAGATTATCTCAGGCAGCAGGCACCAGCATGGGCCTTGGACAGCAGAGAAAAAGTGGCAGTGGACAGAGCTGCATGTGAACTCTCACCACCTACAATGCCTCCCTCTGGGAGCCCTAGACTCATCTCCAGTAGTCCCCAAAACTGTGATTAACAAGAATCAATGTTCATTTGGCTGCTGGATAATAGGGAAGGTGTAATAAAGTATTTTAGCTCGCCTCTGAAGCCTTTTTATGCCCATGATTGCCACTCCAAGTGCTTCTGCTCTGACAGCCTTGGCCCCCACATCACTCCTGCCCTACCCTCACTTCATATCAGACTTCACTGCACCGAAGCCCAAAGTCAGGAGGGCACTCAGACCTCTGGAGTTCTCTCTGCACGCCAGTCACAGCAGTCAGCTTCAGCCACAGAACAAGTGAGGAGCTCTCAGGAGCTCCTGCCAGACCTTCACCCCAGCCCTGCTCCCTCCCTCCGTGCAGGCAGGGCTGGAGAGCTGAGCTGCCACAAGAGGAAATGGTACAGGAGCTCCATGGCTGGGCACCAGCAGAGTGGTCATGCTGAACAATGAGGGGAACTATTCATCTCCCACACGGGTGAAATATGACAAATGCCCAGGAATATGAGCTGGAGCCTAATATACTCTCTGTAGCTCCCTGTTCCAGAGCTCTTCCGTCATACCAGATCCACTAGCCTCCCTACTCATTTCCTCTTTCTGGTTTTTTCTTACCCAATTAGCACCTCATTAACCATCTCCCCTCAGTGCCTGTAGTCTCAGTCATATTTAGCCCCTCATTACATGACACACAGCTTGCTAATCAGCACGGCAGGGGGGTCTGCAGATGTTCTGCAGAAAAACCCAGCTCCACCAGCCATGACCCTGAGCTCTCCTGGAGATTTTCTCTTTGTTATAATTTTGTACATATGCAAACAGCCATAGGCAACATAACCCTTTTTTGGGTTGTATTTCCTTGATGACAGAAGTGAAGCCACCTCTGCTGCAGGAGGAAGGAGCCTGTGAGTGGGGCTGCTGGAGCATCTTTTCGTTTCTCAAGAATCATCTTTCCCAGTTTTGTCTCATCTACTTATATTGGTGCTAAAGGCACAGGTTTCTGGTCCTTCCCTTAGTTACTACCAGAGCATCTAAATATTGTCTTTCAGGAGCACAGAATTGAGCAGTGCTGCAGGTTGAAGACAGTAGTGCTATGGACCATTGGAACAGGAGCCCGGGGAGGAAACAGGACAAATTGTGGAGAATTTCTTAGGCTGAAGTGTGTCAAAATTGTTCAGCTTTTTTTTTTTTTTTTTTAAATGCAGGTTATATTCCTCAAGCCAAACACCCTGAAATCTGTGCCAGCTCAGGTGTTTGCTCATTTACCAGCACATGTGGATCACATGTATATTAGTCTGAAAATGAAGACGGCTCCATGGTCAGATCAGCAGGGAGATGCCTCAGTTTCCCAGGAAAACCCAGTCCTATACAGATGTAATGTTGGCACTCGTTATGAACTGTTTTCAGTGAGGGGCTCCCTGGAGAAAAATCAGACATAAAGTTGTTGCTCTGAGACATGTACACCTAAACAGACAGTAAAACAGAATAAGAGAAAAAGATGGTTCTTCACTCACTTCCAGATTGAATTTGAAGATCTTGCCTCCTGCATACACAGCAAAAAAACATCACACCTCCCCAGCCCAACCCTCCCCACCAAATTGCTGAACTCTGGGCCTCCAGAGGTTTGTCTTATACAAGCTTAGCCATGTTCAGAGGGGGATACAAGATCTGTCTTATTCTATTGTTACTGTCTGTGTATAGCAACTGTTTTCTGAGGCAATGAATCAAAGTGAAAAAAGAACACAAACTGGAAGAAAAAAATAAAGAATATAATAGATATATAAGGAAGAAAGGAAAAAGAGAACAGTAGTCGATGAATCATTATTGAATAAACAGAAAGCTATGTGTTACAGCCGCAGAGTTGTGACAATACACAATTGATTCTTGGCATTCTTAGAATTGCAATAAATCAAAATACGATATTATAGCCACCTGAGAAAACATCATTAGGACAGATACTGGTGTAAATACATGTGGAATGGCCAATTTACACCAGACAATTTGCTTTACAATGCTCAGCATCACAGGGCTAAAGAAAATCCTTGAGAATGCGAAGCAGGGATTACCCAATGGCAAACATTTCTGTCCTGCCCTCACACATAGAGCAACTAACCTGAGAGTCAATTGCCATGACTCCAGCAACTCATGATTAATGCATGTGGTATGAAATATTCAGGAGAATATGGGTTAATAATGCCAGTACAAACCAGGAGAGACAGCCCTGCATTCATCATTTGCTAATGTTCAGCCTTGAGCCAGACCAGAGTGGGAGACACAAGATAAATGACAAAGAGCCAGACAGGTTCATAGTTAAAAACATGATAACTTACCACAGTCTTCCACTGGTGCTGTGCTGGAAAGGAGGGAAGATGATTTATTGACATTATCTTGGTTTATTTTTGTTTAAAAGCTTGGCAATGGAGAGTGAATTGATACTGAAAAAGTCTGTGCAGGGTCCTGGTAGGAGACCTGACATATCCTTCTAAAATAGAGTTAGTAAATGTCTCTGTGCAGTCTTTCAAGCAAAATGGAGAGCAAGGAGGGAAATGTTCTTTATCTGAACAGCCTTTTACTGGTGCTTTCACCACTCTGGGGTACATATGAGTAGAGGGAAGAGAAAACCAGTGAAAAAGGCTGGTGTGAGGGCACTCTAAAGTCAAATCTTTCTTCAGTGTGCCAAGCTGGACGTGCTGCATCATGGCATCCTTGGCTTTTGCCATCCCTATCAATTGTTGAGGTGAAATCTGTGTCTCCCCAGCATCCAGAGGGAGTTAATATTTGACAGGCTATTGAAGGAAAATTAAAGGACAGGGAAATGAGCTTGACATCAGGCAGAACTACCCACCAGAAGAAAGTTTTACAGTTCATTTTTGCTTCCCTTAGGGTGAACTCTTGGTTTTCTTTAAAATATTCCATCTAAACTTTTAGATCCTAGACAACCTAAAAAAAATGGCACAGGCTGTATAGAGCCTCTTGTAAAAGGGAGTGAACAATAAAGATTCTTGAGTGAAAATGCCGAGAAATGACTAAGTAACTTAGGCAGAGTATGGGGAGACAGACTGAGGTGGAAAAACTCTGTTGACTCAGTGCTTCCTTGCTTGATAAGTCATCTGCCAGTGCCTTGTACTGGGGGCAAGAACAGGCTAGGAAGGCAAGTCAGAATCAGGAGACAAATCAGTGGGGAAGAGCATATAATACATTCTTTAAGATCCAGTATAACTTAATATGGAGTAACACAAAAACCCATTTTCTGAAGTTGAAGCCTTTTGGGTATTTTAGAGTCATTATTTTTTAGAGAAGAAAAAAAAAACCTGAGCTAAGCCCCTTCAATTTATCTTGTTCTGTTCAAATACAGCAAAAGATTTATGTAAATTCGTTATTTTCTCTAGGAGTGTCATCTGGCTTTGCTTTTTATTAAATATTAATACATTCGTCTAGGGAAAAAATTAAATTCCTTCCTTGGCAAATACTCCGGAAGTAGAAAGTTAAACTGGAGGAATTAGAGCCAGTATTGTCTTCTGGGGAATCTCATCAGAGCAGATCCTTTTCCTGGTCTAGCTTTCATTACATAAAAGCTTTTCTGTACTTTCCACAGCCATGGAAAGAAACAGAGGAAGCAATAGAGTGAGTCCAGGCAGTGACCATGGAACGGAGCTTACAGCTAATCCTCTCTCTGCACCAAGAGGAGGGGAGGAAGGAGGTCAATATGCAGTTTTGTAGTCACTTGCTCTGCATTTCAATTTGAGTGATAACCTGTAACTTCCTGCTTTGGAAAATGTGGAAATATCAGATTACTCCCCGTCTCTCTTCCCCCCCCCACACACACATGGGCCTCTTTCACAGCCAGCTGGCCATTTTCTGGACCAACAATTAGCTCAGTGAGGTCTCCACGTGGATGATCTCCCAGCTTTGTCTGTCACATATCACTACAACAGTGTCTGTATTGCCAAGATAATCTCCACATCTCATGCCTGACCTTTCTCATTGTTCTGATGAGAGGGGCAGAAAAAAAATAAAAAGGCAACAAAAGACATATCTTCTTGTGCCTTTCTTGCACACCGGATGCCTTCTTTTCTATTCTCAAATGCTTTCTGCATTAGAAATTCTGTATTGTTGTGATCTACAAGAAAAAAAAATCCATTTTCAGCACCTGTGAGGTGACTCTATTTCAGTTCCTCTTCCTTTTCAGCTCACACATTTTGTCCCCTTTCTTTTTGCCATTTTTGCAACAAAAGGAGCTCTCTGTGTTACATCAAAGCAAGATCTTCCTAGGGAACCATTCAATTGACTAACTTAAAGGCTCAGGTTGTGAGTGCTGCATGCAGAGGCCCTTCTAAATGTACTGACACTAATATTTTAAAAGTGTTTCCTCTCCCCTTCTCTTCCCACTGGTTCTGATCAGGGAATCTGGACAGTGTAAGGTCTTTGATATTTTCCCTCTTCTCTTTGTAAACAGTTAATAGGGAACAGGGCTCAGGTGTGCAAACCTGCAGTAGACATTGAACAAAAACAAGACACAAGCCTGAATTCAAATATCACCAATATCTGGAGAGGACTGGAACAAAACCCAACTGCAATGAGAATTTTCTCTTGCTTTGATTGCCAGGAAACACATGTGCTGGCCCTGTTCACCAGCCAGGCACTGAAGTATCCATCTTTGTTCCATTTTGCTTCCCCAATGGAATAAAATTGCTCTCACAAATGGTTCTCTGTTACTGGTGTCGAAATCAGATGGCTCATGAGGACTAAAAGAAGCAGGACTTCAGGCTAAACCCAAATTGCCATTTTTATAGGTAACTGTACTGATTCCCTTCCACTGGCAGTGGAGCATTTGCATCAGCAGTGTGAATATCTCATCTGCTGAAGGTCTCATTTTTACACGTGGACTCTCTTGGATGGTGGATGAATGTGCTCTCCTGAGCTTTGGCTGACAAGTCAACAGCCCTGGCCTTTGCCTGAGCAGGAGACCCTGGGCCAGCCAGGGCAGTGCCCCTTGTCCTCCTCAGGTCACCGCTGCACAGGGTCACTTCTGGCTGTGGCCAGGAACAAGCAAAATAAGACTTCTTCTTGCTCTACAGAGAGATCAGATGCTGAATCCAGGAACATGAGTGTGTGTGTGTCTGTGTTTCAATATCAAAAGAAATTAAAATAGTGATGCAAAACTAATATGAAAATTTGCTACAGAACAATTTGATTGTTCTGGGAAAACACATCTCCCATTTTTAATCATGGTAATTAATTTCAAAGATTAAGAGGATTCATAGATGAAAATAAAGCATTAAGATTAGAAGAAGGATATGCACTTTACTGGGCATTTGGGTATTAATAGGATTTTTTTTGGTATTAATTTTAAAAGCAGAGATGATGAAGATATAAAAATAATACCTAATATTTATATACTGTAATGCTTTTCATCTTCAAAGCATTTTGCAAACATTACCTCAGTTGCAGAAGACTTGAGAAGAAATGGATTTCACTTTATAAATGAAAATGATTCCGTTGATTCCATATTAAACTGCAAACAAAAGACATCTCTGCCATTCATGTTAAGTTACTGGTAAGTATTAAACTGAAGACAGATGTACATCAAGGAAAGTTATATTGAAAAAGAAAAATCTAGCTAATTGAAACTATAAAAATAAATTCTTAAAGAAAGGAAGATAAGTATTCACACATCTTCGTGGGTCAGACAAGGTGAAATTCATTCCTGTGCACAAAGGTTTGAGTGGGATGCAATTGGTGCATAGATCCTATCTGGCCTTTTGATTAATTTCACCCGCAGTCTCCAAATAAATGGAGGCACATTATCCACTGCATAGTTCATTGCAAAACTAACCCAACTTCCTCCCTGGCTCATCTTAGCCCAACCATGACAGTGCACAACCCAAACCATTCTTCCCTGTTAAAACGGGCATCCCTTCAAGAACAACGGAGCTTCTGCTCAGTGTGTCCTAACTGCCACAATTTGGTAACCTCCATTTGAGAAGGTCTGCCTCAAATATTTTTATTCCTGCCTATGACTTGTCCTAAAGGTCAGTGTCAAACTGCCTTCTGTGTTGTTCACAAATCATGCTGCAGACACGTCCCTACCACACCTCAGCAATGCTGGGCTCACCTTATTTTTTTATCATGACGTTAACACCGCAGATTTCCGATATTTTGTGAATACAATAATGGAGCCAAGACATTGTCCTCAAACTACACCTTTCATTTGTTTGTGAGTTCCTTGATACCAAAACTCCTTCTTAACCCAGGAGAGGTGGTGCTGACTATGGTATCCCTTTACTCATCATCTTTGACCTCAAACTATCTCCTTCTCTACCCCAGTCTAAGCTCATCCTGGAGCTCCCGTTGAAAGCTCATGCTCAGGCTGAGGATAGCACTCCAGTACACTGAAACAATCTCTCTGTACCCTCCAAACATAGATTGCATGCCAAGCATCCTGTGATAATAAAAAGCTCTTGGGGGCTCTGTCTGGGCAGTGCCCAAGCCCTGACCTCGGTCAGCCACTGCGGTCGCTCAGAGCAGCACAGCTCCCAGTGTCACATGCCCTGCAGTCTCGGGCTCCTGCAGCACCACCTCGGTCACAGCCACCAATCCAGCCACCAGTCCAGGAGAAGAGCTGTGAAAACAGCATCTTGCAAACTGTAGGAACACACAGCTTAAACAGTCAAGAGGAAAACAAAATGCGCCCAAGCCCTTTAATTGCTTCAGTTTCTGAAGCACAGGGAGGAAAAGGGGAGGGAGAAGCAGCACTCTGATCTGCTTACTTGCAGATATGGATACATTTAGCTTATTGCCTGCACAAGTCTCTGCTTTCTAAAATCTCTCCTTATTAAGAACTCAAGCAAATTACCACTGAAGAGCTCTTATCTACGCTGTATTATAAGAAGTGAGCAAAAGACTGATTCAGACCTGATGGAGAAGAAGTGCCTTGCAGCTCTGCCTGAGTGCACGAGCGGAAGGCAGGTTCAAACAGGCTGGAATAATTATAATGAGTTGTTTGCTGTTCTGCTTGGCTGCAAGGTGTTTGTTGTCGTGCTTTTTTAATTACTAAGTCCTTCTGTAGCACAATTTTCTTTCACTTGATCATTACAGCCACCTATGACATTTAGAAAGAAGGAATTTGTGTGAGATATGGTGACTACAAGGAAAAGTTACTGTCTAGTGAGTGAAATAATATGCCACGGAAAAAGAAAAACTCAAATTGGGTTGTATCTATGAGACATGAATGCAATCTTTATTTGTAACAGTTAAAACCCTCAAGCACCTGAAAGTTAACCAGTGACACACTGCAATACCTCTAATTTCATCACATTTTACCATGTGCAGAGACAATACACAACCTGAACCAGGATTCCAAGTACCTGCTGCTTGAAAAGGTAGTGTAATAAATTGCTCCGAAAATGGTAATGTGCAGAACAAGCCAGAAGGGAGTATCTGAAGGAGGGGGTTGTCTGTGGAAAATGGAGATTTGGAAACATTTAAAAACATTTCACAGTTAAACTTAAACAGCCACACTCCTACTGTATGAAAGTTTACTGACAAAAAAAATGACGTCTTAACAGAAAGTGAGAGCAGCTAAAAGGTACAGGAATATGCATCCATAAAAATTACATATACAGACCCACTCAGAGGTAGTGTGCATGCATGGATTCTAGATATATTGCATGTACCTATGCACTCCCTGGACCAGAAAAAAGGTGATAATAGTAAACATGTAGTTCAGATTTATTTAAGAAAACTGCCAAGAGAAGGAAAATAACAAACTATACCAACAGTTTACGATGTTGACTGCTCTCTTCTGTGATGTTAAGAAATTTTCGAGAGTTTTGGTCTAATATTTCTGAAAGGTCTTAAGCTTGTCATAGGATGCTGATATTTTCTGCATATGTTAGGCTGGAGACTCAGGGTTTTTGCTCTTGTGGGTGCTTCTGACTTCAGTCATTGCTACTGTTTCCTGAGATTGAGGGGAACTGGGATAAATGATCAGATTGTTCTCCCTAGGTCTGTCTAGCCCAGCAAAAGGAACCCTAGCCCGAGTGTTAACTCTTTAGTACAGGACAATACTGCCACAAATGGTCCTGGAAGAGCAGAATTGTTTGATGCATACATTTTCTAATGTTCAGGGCACAGAGGCAGGGACGTCTTTCTAATCTAATATTAATGTTCCAGGACATTAAACAACAGCTATTTAAAGTTCAGCCTTTTCAAATCAATAAGAACTGATCACTTATACTCAAGAGTTTTAACTCTGAATAAGAAATGTACCCTGGAATATGACAGTAAGTGCAGAGCATCAAGATGCAGGAGCAGAGCCAGGAGTGATGATTCAGCCTTGACCGCAGCACAGTGCCCAAATCTGATGGCCTGGAGAGGGGTCACGAGTACCACCAGGGTCAGGGCAAATCCCCTCTTCTGAGAAAGACACAGGGGAGCAATGCTTCCTTCTTCAGAGGGAAAGTTCAGGCCTGACTTGATTTTTGTTGACAAGGGCAGGATTGCTCCCTCTGCATGTTCTCTGTCTAATATTTACATATCTCAGCCCAGCTGATCCCAGAGGCGCTTCAAGCACCAGAGGCCACTTTATGTGAGCTGCAGAGCAGTCAGAGGTGACCGTCCCCAGGGGTGAGACCCCTCTGCTTCCAGCCAGCCCCAGGGAGCACCTGAGATGCCTGCCAGGGAACTTGCACCTCACAAGACTTGACTTGCCGTTCTCCTGCACAGATCCTCCGGCATTTACTGTGGGTGAGCCCTGCAGACCCTCTGCTCGGCTGCCCTCCTCCCTGGAAAAAGTGAAAGCTCGATATCCTCATCCTCTCTGAAATCTGGCTGAGACAAACCTAAGCAATGAGAACAAATCTGCTTTTGGGAACAATAAAAGTGGTGTAGTAACTAAAGGAGAAGTTAGTCCTTTCCTTTAGAAAAGGATTTTATTTTGTTGATGACATTTTTATTCTGGGACAACAGAACCTCAGTCCTATCTTAGTCTAAATTTTCAGGAGAAAAATTATTTTTAAATAATTGTATATAAAGAAAAGGAAAATGTTTGGTTGGACCAAGTCACCCTAAAACTCTCCATCTGTCTGAGGGATCAGAGTGAACACTTTTTCATCGTTCATTGCAGGTTATTTGATCTCTTTGGACTACAAGCCCCACGAGGCTCTGAGATGCAGCTTTGCATAACTCAGACATGGACTTAGAGCACAAAATGTTATGGTGCCAGCACAGGCACAGAGACTCCCAATAACCAAATCCCAAAGAGCCAATGCACTCAAACAAATTCTGTCAATCAGTGACAGTCAAAACATCTTGGAATAAAACGTGTTGAAACAATGCACTTGACATTTAGAGATCAATATATGTTTGTTTTCTGAAAGTTTTGATCTTTTAATTTTCCATCCCAATTTGTGATTAAAACAAGTGTCTAAATATCAGAATTCCTCGAGGGAAACTCCATTTTTCAATCTTCTTCAACAATAACACCAAAATTTTCCTGATCCACAGAAAGCTCTAGATATGTAGATGGGACCAGAATTCACTTCCTGTTGCTCCACTAGAAATCTGATTACATACCCAGAAGACTTTACAGATTTCCAAGCAATTTACAGATTTGTCCTTTCCAACAAAGCTTGAACCCAGTCCAAGTTAAAATTGGGTCTCAGATGGAGGAAGAGCAGAAGTTTCCAAATTCCTTGGCTTTTTTACCTCTTACAAACCCAAATGTGGCTGCAGAGAAGCTGCTGCAGGAACGGGAGCTGTCTGCAGGCACGGCCCAGGTGCCAAGGTCCCCAGCACAATCTGGGTATTGCACTACAACCAAATCCATCCTGCTCTTTCTGCCTCCAGCTGGACTAAGGGCTGGCTTCTTCAGCAAACTCCATGTGTTAGAGGAAAGCCTCCCACTTTAGAAATAGATTAGTTCTGCTTTACTGAACATCCAAAATTTATGATATTTAACATGCTGAAATTTTATTGCCTTTAACCATCATATTATAAGCATGTGAAGTTTCAGCAAAATTAAGGGAAAACTATTTATTCTAAGAAATGCTTGGGTTGGCAATCCAATAAACTCTCTAATAAGTTGAAAATTTAAGCCATCACTGGACCACAACCAACAGTATAATTAGCTTGGTGTGTATCTCAGCTCTTTATCATTGCACAAAGACCCTGTGACACACAGGTGAGACCAAACATTTGAGAGACAGAACTGCAAGGCTGGTTCCTCAAAGAATGAACCTTCAGTGATGCAGTCCTCAATTGCTTTCATTTTCCGTTTCTGCCCTGCATTATTATTATTATAATTCGTTGAGGTTTGTTTGTTTGTTTGTTTGTTTGTTTGTTGTAACAAAAAATCCGTCAGAGATGACCCTGTTACTGCCACATGCACCCAAAGAGTAGCAGCAGACAAAGTAAAAGGATGAGGAGGAGAGAAAAGCAAGGAGAGAAGGTATGTCATCCCAGTCCTGACTTGGTGACCGGACTTGGTGGATCCCTTCACCTTGACTGTGGTGTTTTCTTGGCTCTGCAAAAAAATTATTCCCTCACAAAAACAGAGCTCGGTCACTCAGTTATTGCTCTGTGCTCGTCATGGTGAGGGAACAGAGTGCTTGAAGTGCCAGGACTTTTGTGGCTACGTATTCACTATCATCACTTGCTAAGGGCAAGGTGTTGTAGAAGATATCTTAGAATTTTTCTCCAGCTCATGTTAACACGTTCAAAAGTTTAGGGAGTGTGCAGTGTCATCTTGCTTTCTTCTCAACTCTCTGTTAAAGCAAGAACATCAGTTTCTTGTTGGGAAAAAAAGTTCTAATTCTTATGGTGTCAGAAAATGATGTAGCTGCTCTGCATATACCATGCAGTGTATGGTAAGAGATGAGAACAAAACCCACAATTAACGAAATCTTTCTATATGCAAAATTAATTCAAGCATTGACTGGAAACAATTATTTGCTGTAGCCTGCGAAGGTATCTGGGTGAACTGCCTGTTATGTTTAACACCTTCCAGGCCCATGCTCAGACATTCTTCGTATGTACAGTGAACATAAAAGACCTTCACTCTCTTCCACCAGCTTTACACTAGATAAAATCTGTTGACTTTAATGAACATGCACCTTTTTTTATATCTGTGTAAGTAAAAAGAGGACCAGGCCCTCTCAGTGAAAATGTCTGGTTGTTAATGGTGGTCTTTTTTTTCTTAGAAATAATGAGGAGAAATACCAGGCACAGAATTTCCCAGGCATAAGGAATAGTGCATATCAGTGAGATTCATCTCAAACATTTCGACCCATCCAAAGGATGTACTCCATCACTTTACACAGTAGATACAGAAAGGGGTGCCCATGAGGAATCCAATCCCATTTAGGTGACTGTCTTGGGAAGAGATAAATCTTCACTGGAAATATTTCTCCCTGGCTTCACTGACTGTAAAGGAAATCTTTATTAGTAGCTGAGGATAGAAGACTAAATTGACATCAATCCCATCACTGGTCCCTGCATTTGTTAAAGACCTGCGAGGCTGCAAATGTTCAGCTTCATTATGAGACAGCGCTTCAGCCATTCAGCATTGACAGCGAGCCCAGCCAGGAGCCGGCACAACACTCCAGCTTAGGAGACAAGAAAGAACCCTCTGTTCTTCTGTTCCCTGTCAGAAACACCCTCTAAAGACCCAGCACCCACAGCTTTGTGAGCAATTTTTTTTCATTAAAAATGAAGAATAAAAGAAGAATATTCCTTTGGTTGATCCCAGACGTTGTTTTTCTTCACAAGCTGTCTGGTGAAGTACAATATTTTGTTTACCAAGATAATGAATAATTTGTTTCATGTTATTTGCTTTACTTTTATTTGTTTTTAAGTTAAACAGAGCTAGGGTTGTTCCCATCAAATTGAATATTTGATGCCTTCTGTGCATAATAAAACAAACATTCTTGTTCTTTTTTTCCCCAAAACAATCCTCAACCAAATAGGAATAATTTGGTTTACGTGAAGTTTCAGTTTTCAACAAGGAAATTATTCATCCAAAGAGACTCGAAACATGAGGATCATTAACTAATTACAGCTTGTGATATCCCCAGTGCAGTGGTAAGAGGACACTTTCCATGTTATTAAATTCTGGCCAGGATGAAATCAATGTACTTGCAAAGGCTGATGAAGAATCAGGTCTTTTGAGTGTGACCCCAAGCAACATATTCAGAGGCATCAATTTTCTGAAAAGGACGGGGGCTCTCTTTTTACCTTAATTAAGACCACTGTGTGTTGCCTAGTGCCTAATGTGTTTAATAATGTTGCACTCTGTGACATATGGTGAGGAAAGGGCTCTGAGTTCATGGAGATTGTGTAGCTTCATGTCACTGGCAGCAGCTACTAATTTATCCACCAAACATTCTGTGACATTCTTAAAGGCATCTGGTTTTGGCTGCGTCTGACATGCAGGGACAAAGTGGTCCAGAAGAAGAGAAAAGATACTTTCAGCCTGGAAATCGATGTGAGTGGTATTTTTCACATCAGAAGCAGCCCATGAGAAGGGCCTTTCATCATAAGGGGAAAGCAGTTATCAGAAGAAAAAGGTTGTGTAGGGCCACCACACATCACCCCAGCTTTCAGGAGAGCCTCACAGGGAGCCTTTTTGCTGGTGAGGGGTAGGGCAACACACAAGCCACATTTCCTGGAAGATATAAATCAGAAATCACAAATAGTGTCTAGGCTATGGTTCCTTAGGTATCAGTATCCTCTCCTTCACACTGAGCAGGTTCTCACATGTTTCTAAATTCTGACCGAGTCTTGCAAGTCTTTGGGTTTGATCCCCTAAACCTCTGTCTGCTCATCTGTCATCTAAATCTGCCAGTTCTTACCACTCTTTTCTAGGGAGTTTTCTTCTAGAGTCAGGAAATCAAGACCTTAAATCAAATTTCTCTGAGCTCACTTTTTGTACATTCCCTCTGTTATATGCTTGAATAATTCTGAGCAAAACATTTACTGCTGAGGTCTGCACCATATAACTTGACCATTGAAGTAGTGATGCAGAAGACAGAGGAAAAGATATACTGGGTTAATGAACCGTCCCCACATCTATGCTTTCTGCAAAAAAACCTTTCAAGCGGAAATTATTGAGGTTTCCTTTGTGTCATTCTATTTATCAGAAGACCTTAGTCCTTCCAAATGTTTCACCACTGGAGTTTGATGGTATAATGATGTCACAGGGAAGCTTTGGCAGTGTAAGATTTCAAGAGGTCCTGAACATTAGATGATGTTCCATTTTCCCTCAAAAATTTCTGTGCCCAAGAACAGCTCTTCTGAATGTGCTGAATTAGAACTCAACATTTAAAGGAAAAAAAATAGTATAGACTAAGCAATATCATATGCAGAGACAGTTTTATCCAACCTGTCATGATTTTCACATGTTAAATTTATCCTAAAACCCATTTTCCAAATGACTGATTTGTACTTTAGCAGTTTATAAGATTAATATGCAAAGCCAAATCTTTTTGTATATCATATTTGTCAGCTGTTTGTATTTCTGATAATGACTGTTTTCTGTTTTTCTCCATGTACACAATCAAAGGCTATCAGAGAGATAGCTTGGGTGGTAGAAGAGGCGTATCTTCATAAGTATTTTTAGCTCCAGCAGAAATATATGACATTGTGCTGAATATTTTTCATGTATTTAATGAGAAATCAGAAGGCATTGCCAGCTAGATGCTTTCCATTATGATCTGTGTTGCAAATACTTGAGTTTGCCAGCCTGAGAATTAGATCCTCGTACTTGAAGAATCCTGCTAAAACGTACAATAGTTTGTCCTGCCACAATGAACTTCTTTCAAGAATTAAATGTAAAAATAGGTGTTTTGTCAACAAAGTACACTGCAGTCATAAAACTGGAGAAGAAGAGAAATACTTCTGCAAAGTGTTTTACAGAATCCAAGGTTAGCTTGGTTTGGATGAGGGGCTCAAAAGTGGGCTGTAGAGGAGGAAGGCATGAGCCCTTGGTACCCCAAAATAATCACTGCATGGGAGGCAGGAAGCAAACCCAACTGTACCTACATGTCTTTCCAATGCCCAAGCTGGAGGAGCAGGGAAAAAATCATAAATATTTTCCCATTTATCTGATGTTTCAGACAATTATTTGGGCACAAACTAGTCTCCATGCAAGACTACCCACTCCCTGGTAGCTCCACTACTCCTACCAGTGAGAATGCCAATGGAGTTGGTGATTTTGCAGCACAGTCATGTTAGTGCCTGGATGATAATATCAGACACATTTCTCTGCCAGCAGCTAATGGGTTTTTCAGTCATCACCATCCACATGGGTCAGTCAAACAACATTGAACCAGATGCTCAGTGCTCTTTATTGCACTGCCACTCTCGAAGCCATCTACACTTGACTGTTTGCCAATTTTTCTTTTAATAAAAAATCTCTTTCTTTCTGTTTGTGCAGAAATCCATCACAGAAAAGCATATTATTTACAGTATACCCTGGCTACTGGCTAGGGCCAAAAATAGTGCTTAACAACAGGAGGAAAAGATCTGCCACTCTGTGGGAAGAGCTACATCTAATGCCAGCCATATAATTACTGCTCTTTCCACCTCCAGTAAAATTTATAGGCAGTACTGTCATTTAGGGTTCTGTGAGGATGGACTTTCATGCTTTATGGTGAGTACATTAATAGCTTCTAACTACTGAAGTTTCTAATCATCTATATTGAAAAAAGAAATTTATTACCACACTATTAGAGCCATTTTAATGTTCTACAAGCATATTATTTGCGCATTTGAGTATAAGTCATCAGTGGGTCCTTTCTAAGAAGATTACTTTAATGTAACTAAGTAACATGGTGATTCTGCAGACCATGGGTGAACATCAGCCCTCTGCTAACAACCAGAAAAACTCCTGGAGGAGGGAGACTCGAGTGATGTTTTTGTCATGGAATCTGTTTTGGTTAATTTAGCAAGGACTGAGCTGGTGATACCTGGATTATGGAGCTACAGATTAAACCAATGGTTTACAAGCAGTGAAGAAGGACTATGACTTCTGCAGAACGAAAGGAGCCTGTGGAGCTGGCCTTTCCAGACAAAGTTTATGACATTTCTTCACAAAGGTAGTTTGCAGGACAGAAAATTATCTTCTCATTCTTGTTTGCTGCAAAACTTCACCTGAATTGAAGCATTCAGGAGCCTAATGTGGCTCTCCACAATGGCAGTGGAGCTGTGAGGTCTCCAGTCCAAGCCACTGCAGAGGATGGGGCCAGCTCAGCGCTGCTTGCTCAGGGCTGTGTCTGGTCAAGGTTTGAGTGTCTCTGAGCATGGAGATTTCACAGCTTCCTTGGACCCTTGTTCCCATGTTTGGCCATTATCACTGGGGGAAAAACATATGAGTATCTCTCTTTCTGCAACTTGTATTTACAGCCTCGTGTCTCACTGCCGAGGAGAGTCTGTCTCTGCCTTCTCTGCTCCTTCTGTCAGGCAGCTGAAGCCAGTAGTGAGGTCTTCCCCAAGAGTGAGTTTCTCCCTGAGTTTGTCCTGGGAAACACTATTTGCAGGAAGCACGCAGGAGTCCATAAGAGACTTGAGGAGAACCATTTTTTGGTTATCACCCCAACTACTCTTCCCAAGCCAGGTAGGAAATCAGTTGCCACAGCCTCCTTACTTCACATGCGTGAACATCAGTAGATGAAAAACCCCGAGATTCCTGCTGCTGTTGTTCTTCATTTCCTTCGAGTAAATGCCACCTCACTGTAAAGATGTGATAACACACTGAGCCTCAGCAGTCACAGATCTCCAGGTGAGATGTCTGCATCATCCACTGTGCAGCACCCTGCCACTGCTGAGATCTAATTATACACCTGGGCACTTTCATCTGATACCCATCTGTGGTGCAGCTGGAGACATCTCTGTCACTTCACAGAGCTTCTAGAGTTTCTGTGACACGCTCAGAAAATGCTGCAGCAGGACATGGGTCCCACAGCACAAGCAGAGGAGTGTGCAAAGCGACAAGCACCCAGCATTGATGGATCCCCTGCGCTTCTCCTCCTCTCCCCCTCACTCCACCAAGCTCTGCCATCAGATGCTGTGGCCTGTGGCTGGATGGGAGCAGAGGTGTTGACAGATGCCACCAAAACCAGCATCCCCAAGAACTTTCCCTCCTCTCCACCAGCCCTTTCCAATCTCATGTGCCTCCAGCTGCAGAAGAGGCATGCTGTACTGGGATGCTGTTCAAACCACCAGGTCTCTTCACAACTGATTATCTCTCCAAGTTCCCTTTTGATTATCCGTCTGAAAACAAAACTCTGTAGCTAAGCATTACTTGTTTTTTATGTCACTGCTGCTGCTGTGTCAGGGCAGTGGTATTAATTTCGGATGCTTCACAAAAAAAATATCTTTTTGTGTTTCCATCTTGCAGCCTCGAATCAAGTAAAACAAATAATGAAACTATCAGGACTGAAGAAAAGAACAAGGTATTAAGCTTTTTATTACTTACAAAATTTATTTCATTGCTGTTTTAGCTTGCTCCCATCCTTGCCAAAAGGCAAAATCTGGATATATTTTAAGGAAACTAATGCTTGGGCTGCAGTGGTCACGTCACGGTGCTGCACAGCAAAGGCATTAAAAGTCTGCAGCACTTTACATGCATTTCAAAAATACAAATAAGAAACAGAAGGATTTTTACACAGTGCTGATTTCATGTACAACACTGTCACTTCTAAAAGTATGCTCACCATGCACTTGCAGCTCGGTACACCTGGTGAATTTGTCAAAATTGCAGAAGATGCCAGGAAAAGGCCATTTGCAGCCCATCTCTGTTTCAGTGGTATTTGTGATAGTTTCACAGCCACAATTTTGCAGTGAGATGTAGTTCTTTCGTTCTTTTTTTTCTCTTGGGAAGTGTTAAACAACTGCTCCTTTGTAAATGTTATTGCTTGTGGAGGCCAAAAATCTTTAAAAAAAAAAATCTTGAAAAATGAAATTTTCCTATTCCCTTGAGTAATAATTGATTTTTTCACTTCACTAAAATGCTTAAGGCTTTACCTCTTTTTCTGAAATTACCCTGGGAAATCGTTTCCAAAATTAGCCTGGGATGGGAATGCCAGGTTGTCTGCAATCTCAAGCATATCTTGTGCTCCCCTTCACTGTTATTTGAAGCAAGATCTGAGCCAACACTTGCTGTCTGCTAATGGAGTTACTCCACAGAAACATTGTTTATTTGCATAGACATCTGGGTTACCAGAAGATGGGGTTTAAATTTGGACCAACAGAGAACACACATGTGCACACACTATAAATTTTTCAACATCCTAATGGATACAGTGGGGTCTAAAAAAAAATGAAAAATATCAGATCCAAAATTCTTACATTACTCCTGCATTAGGGTTGAGTGGATTTTTACTGTCTGGGAACTTGCAATATTGCAAATGAAATAACCAGGGGAAATAAAGAAAAAAATCTCTTTAAAGAAAAGATATAAGTGGAACCTGAAACAAAAAGTATTCATCTTTATTCAGAAACACCACATGCACCTGCCCAGTTCCACACAGTAAACTTGCTTTTAAGGCAGTAACATGCAGAAAAATGCATGCAAATTTCTGAAAGATTGAATGCAGTGCTTCATTGTGCTGGATACAGCCACAATAGTGTGATTGGACTGACCTTTAGAGCAGACTCACATCAGCATCAACATCAAATAGAAACTTTTTTGTCTTGTGCAGGATGTTTAAGGATAATCCATTTCCCCTACCCAAACATATTGATTTCTTCTTCTTTCCTGGTGAACAAACAAGTGTCCTCTCTCTTTGCAAAACACACATTAACCTTTCCCTTCCATGTGCATATGAACACAAAAGCATAAACACCAATTTTAAGTTCATGTATGTATATTGTCATGTAATGTGTATGTCCAGGTCTATGTGGAAGTATGAGTGTGTATGTAATTTCTGCATTAGTAAAATACCATGTCACCAAAAGAAGGCGTCTGATCCTTTGAGAAATCACAGAATTTAATAACTCTTGAATGGCACTGCTTTTATCCACGGTACAAACCGTGGTGGTCCCCTGGGCCAGGGGTGGAAGGAGGAGCCTCAGGAGAAGAAGAATTTCACAATCCGCTTTGCTGGTGGACCTTCTCCAGAGAGATGGTCAGGGGTCACCCCAGGCCTTATGTGACAAAGGTACACAAGCCAGGGGTTGCTGCCACCTGCCAGAAAAATCTCTCTGGAGGGAGAACTGTGATGACAAAGCAGCAGTCACAGCCAGAACAGCTTTTCATTCCCATGTCCCAGCCAGGACAATCGGAAAAATGTTTGGATCAACATCTCACATCCTTGTGCCAGCATGGCTTGGCCAAGGGGTCCTGGCATTTACAGATGGGAGAGAGAAACTAAACCCAGCCCATGCAAACCGCCAGTGCTGCTCTCTGCCTGATGGTAAAGTCTAAGATTGCTAATTAACCTCTCCTTATTAACAGAGCCAGGCAAGAGGTCCCGCAAAATGTAATTTGAAGGCTTGAGGTAAAGGGGGAGGGGATGTAGTTTTATTGCTTTGAAAATTGTACTTTAGGGGAATTAAACATTGGAAAATGTCAAGAGCTCAAAATGAAGTGTTTGAAATTATCTTTTTATGTATTTATTTACAGCTTATTGGTTCGATGAAAAAAAAAAAAAACACATCAAGAGTTTGATTTTTTCATTCCATCTTAGAAGAGGGAAAAAATTGTTCTCATCTCAGAAATTCTCCAAGGGTGAAAAAGGTTTTTTTTCTGAGGTTTGACTGAGAAAGGGTCATTGCTGATTTCCCATGCTAGTTTCCATGGATTGTTCCCATTAATATATCTCACATCCATCCACTGCTATGGATGGGATGGCAAGCTCTTGAATGTACAGGGTGCCTTAGTGTTCTCTGTGTATGCACAGTGAAAATGCATCAGTCAGCACAGAGTAAGGCTTTGCAAATCGAGATAAGATATTGACACCTTGGTATAAGGAATAAATTATTTTATTCTAGACCAGACTTACAAGCTTTGATCTCACTTTCAGTGGATGATCAAAGCTGGATACCATCTCCACTTTTGGTTGCCAGACCAAATCTGTAGAACACGAACAAGAGTGTGTGAAGTGTCCACCAAAGCCCTGAGGCCCCAAAGAAAATCCATATTCTTTGTCAAAAGACAGCTGCACCACGTGGAACCAGGTCACCCTCACTCCCCCTTCTGAGCCTGGGAGTCTTTAAAAACTTAAGAGGTCTCATCCAAAAATCTGGAAGCTATAAATTATATTGTGCCATACAAGCAGAGCAGAGTAATTCAAGGACATTTTTAATGTCCAAGGGGTGCTTGTAATGATGGCGTAGGGACCCCTTCAGTCACTCTGTTCCTAGAAGTGCACAGAACAAATAATTCTTCCAGCACTATTAATATCCCCTTTATAAGCATAACGTTTCCATAAGTTTGTGCCTCAAAAGCTGCTTGCCATCACATGTTCAGATATCTTCTCCAGTGCAGCATAACTACAGGCAACCTCTCTTCCAGGGACGCCCCATCACAGCACTGAAAAGATTCTGTATAATTGGAAAATTAGTCAAGCGCAAACAGGTGTCAGTGGGCGATGGTACAGCGAGATACAGTCCTCTTATCTCAGTGTTTGCAAACCTGTCCCGGCTCTCAACAAAGGATTTACCAGTCTCAATGGTAAAGGAGAAAATAGCTTTGAAACGTGTCTGAACAACAGCATGCAGAGGGCTCTGGTGGTGTGCTGGGCTGAATCTGTCTGCTGTTCCTACTATTTAACTCTCCAAGATAATTCAATGCAAAGCTCTGCTACATCTTAAAAAGCAGCTACCCATTAAGAGAGCTGATGGGGAAAAATTAATTTACCACTTACCATTACACTGATAGATAATCTATTAACTCTAACCTTGCTAGCAGTGGACTTTACTATGATTCATGGTCAATCATTTCAACTTTCATTCCTCCAGAGTTAGAGCCATGATTAAAAAAAAAAAAAAAGAAAGAAAAGGTAGATTTTCAGTAGGCAGAAATTTAAACATTTAACCATGACACACAGGCTTAATATTAGTGGTATTTGTCATTGGAATGTTATGAGCTCTTGAAAACCTGGTCCATGCTTTCATTTCTTTCACTACAGGAAACAAGCTGCTTGCCTCCAGTCTGTACCAAAGGCAGGTCATCTCCTGACCTGTTCCCTTTAGTGGCTTCCTATCACACCTTTCTTAGAAATCAGGTCCACAACTTCCAGACAGTGCATATGCTGCTATCTGACCTGTCTGTTGGCAGGTGCAAAAAGAATTACTCTGGCATGCAGAGGCTGAGCTGCAGCAAGTGTCATCAAGATTAATGACTTCATCATAGCAGGCTGGACGAATCAATCAGAGTCCTTGAAGGCAGCGAGAAAGACCAGACCCTGTTACCCATCTAACCCATCTGTCACCGTGAGCTCCAGACACTGCTCAGCACCAGCTGAGTGGACTCCACACCTCACTGCTTCCCTCAGCTTCTGAGACACCCTGAAGGCCACTGTCCCTGCACGATTTCCTGCACCAGGTACTTTGCACAGCTCACTGGGAACATCCCAGACAGAACAGTGCTCGTTATGAGTGTGACCAACAGAATTGCCCCCACTGCAATTAGACTTTCTATGAAGCCTCTGCTTGGATCCAGATAGCTCTCAGTCTGTGTCATCTAATTTCCTTTCGCTGGAAATCAGCCAGAGAAGCATATTTCTGCAAGCACTTAAAGGGTGAAAGACTATATGTTAGCTGAGGAAGTGTTAAGGGACATTAAAACAGGGGGTGGGGGGAAAGGAAAGAAAGCAGACACTGGTAAAACTTTTTAATGCAAGATTAGACAGGACTTATCTGACCTGCCAGAGAGACTAAGAAGGAGGCAGGCTATAAAGCAAAGTCAATGCATTGTCTCTTCCCCATTTCTCTAATATTCTGCCTGTGATGATGTGAGATTCTCCAGGCAAGAAAAGAACCCCCCACCTCCACAGGGCACCGTGTCCTTGAAAGAAAGGCGAGTGCGCAGGTGTATGATTCATTCCTTTGGTTAGGCATAGACTGAAGAACTCTTTTGCTCTTCAAAGCAGCCCACTCCACAGAGAGACATCTGGTAAATCCTCCATGAGTTAATCTCCTGCCACAGTCTTGAAAATACACACAAATGAAACCAGGTTCCTCCTGCTGGCAGCTTCTCTGCATGGGAGGAAATGACGAGCCTTGTCCTTGAAAGGTGATTGCTCCATGGGATATGGAATAGAGCTCCCTGTAGGACAGGGTCTCGCCCCCATGTTGAGAGCTGATGCAATGACTATGAATGAGCCTTTTAATGATGGACAAAATAAATCTACTCTGGTGCATTTGTACCTGATGGAAATTGCAGAAATCTGGGCCAAAGCAAGGATGCTTGCTGGAGGTGGAAGGTGATCCAAAAAAGTTGCTGTCTTTTTGCTCCACCCTCTGTCAGAGACTTTTGGAGGGGTTGGAGCTCCACATTACCCTCTCTGCCTGCTCTCAGCTGCTCTCTGGTGTTCTCTCCCACAACCCCACATGCCCAGTCTGACACTGTTAATCCTCCTGATGGCTCTGTGTTTCACCTCCTTAAAGAAAAAGTAAAAGAATATCATCACAGCACTTCCTGAGTAAAATATCTTGCAGTTAAATATCAACAGACCTGGGCTTGTCACTGCTGAAGTGACAGTAAACCCTTAAAGGCACTTCAGTTTCTACCCTCAAGATGCCAACCTCTGTCATGACTTATCAAAATATCTTTGGAGATCTAAGCTTTCTCTGGAAGCTTCTTGCTTGTGATTTAACAGGATCTAATCCTATGGGGTATCCCAGGGCAAATTCAAAGGGATTCAACATTTTAACCGATTGAACAGATTAAGACATCTTTCTGCCATTCGCATCTCAGACTTGGTACAGTGGGATGTACATCTTTGCTAGTGGGATGGTGAAAGTCAGAAGTGAAGAAAGGTTTGGGCATTATGCTCTGACACAGACTATCATTTATAAAACACAAGGCCTTTTCTACAGAGGGAGAAGGGCCTGAACTCAGCCATTTCTTGCAGCCCAGCAAGAAAGAGGACTGGATCTTGTGGGTTGCCTCCATACAGGTCAGGGTTAAACTGATGGCACTGATGAAATGTAAATGGAAGATATTACGCAAAAAGAATTGCATAATGTTCCCAGATGTTTTCAATTTTCTGAGTACTTCTAAAAATAAAACGAACTTTTAATACTTAATCAACATAGTTATTCATTCTCTTTTACCCAAGATGAAATTTCCCATGAATTTTTTATGGATACACGTTAGTTATTAGTGCCTTTGGCTTCCTGGTTCAGACACAGTTCTGCCCTCTGTTCCACTGATTGTACAAATTATCCCCCACTGCATAGACTGGGTACACTCTTAAGTCCTTGAAAGCTCTTCAATTGATTTGGTTTAGCTAGACTTACTTCAGGAGAAGAAGATTTGTAAGGAATGCATTAGTTGCCTAATGGGAACATAGTTCACCCCTCAGTACCACCTGGTCACAGACCCATGTAATCCCCTACCCTGGACTGGCACCCATCTCCTACAGAGCCTGGAGCAGCCTGGCAGGATGGGCAGGGTGGGATGTGGCTTATTGTGGATGCCTGTCTACTATTTATTTCTTTTCATATCATCCTGCACTTGTAGATGCTGGTGGTAAGGATGCTTCGAGCATGGTGAGACAAAGACTTAATCTGATGGTGCCAGGCTGGATTTCCCTTTTCAATTTCTCTATGCATCCAGTACTAATAAAAACATCCACTGCAGGGAGAGGAAGCCTTTAGGCACAGTAAATCAGTGGGATTTTTTTTCTGTTATTCTGGACTGAAATGACTCTGTGATTTTTATTCCTATGTTTATTGCATAGCATTCCACAACACATGTCCTTAAAGACGGGAACGTGTTTTCTTGATATATCAGAGATGAAATCCCAGCTGATTTGTGCCTGAGGTCCTCATGTAAATGCACAGGATGCATCTTGGTGAACAAATGATTCAAAAGGAAAAGGAGCACAGAGAAAGCTAGAGCGACCACTGAGAGGCTGATGTGATTGTCTGAACAAATCCGAATGCTTGCATGACCACCTCCTGAAAGCAGAGAGCTGCAAACAACAGCCCAAGAAAATGACCAGGGCGATATTGAACTGTCAGCCAGAGACAACAGAGAGGACACTCAAGTGGCATGTCAAATCCATGTAAAAATAAAGGCCTGCAGCTTCCAAATGTTTCTGTGAGTGCTTTAGCTTGTCGTGCCACCTCCCATCTCTAAGGAAATCACGAACCATCAGCAGGGAGGACTTCGCGTCAGGGCCAGGGAAAAGCAGGAAACGATGGGATTGGTATCAATCCAAGCACAGCAACTGCTTGGCCCAGGATCAGCAGCAGCCTCTGCTCAGCACGTCCCACACATAAAGCAGGAGATTGCCCCCAGCACCGTGCAGCCACAATTGCAAAGCTGAAAGGCAATAGCCCATTATGTTGTTTTCAGCAGCGCTGCTCTGCACTCATACAGCATTTAGCAAAGTGCCTTGTACGTCTTTTTCTGCCAACGCTGGGAATCTATTTAGAACAAGCCATTGAGCTTTACTTTATTTTAGTTATTTTTTTTTTCCAAATGCATTAAGATAAATATGTATATTAGCAGTCGCTAGGGCAAACAGAAAATATTCATTTGCGTTTATCACAAGCAGTTAGAACCCTACTACACTTTACCTCTCATAGAGGGAATTTCTCCTGTGATGAATTAATCTTTATGAGCTAGTTCTCATTTCCTTCATTTCTTTGCAGTTACCACAGCTTTTTTAAAAAAGAAAATGAGACTTAATTTTTTTATTCTGTGAACTGCATTTTCAGCTAAGCACTATTTATAAAGGAGATGACAGAACCTCAGCTAAAGTACTACTACTAAGAAACCTAAAAGACCAGAATATTTACTTCTGTCTTTAGCCTTAAATAATTCCACGGAATTTCCAGGAGCCCTTGAAGGGGAAACAATTTCATAATGACCCAGTGCAGTCAGCAGGAGCTGTTATATTCTGAAATTAGCAACATGCTCTCTCCCTTTGGTCTCAGTTGGTGGAAACTCCCAAACAGATTGATCTGGTCTGCCATCAAGCTCCTTATAAAGAGTTGTGGGAAGAACAGGAGAGTGAGGGCAGAGTCCAAGAGGCTTCAGCGGGTTGTGCAGCTGTATTAACACATATTGCCCATGCACTGCAAGAACTGCAGACCCCAAACACCCATCCCAAAAGTGCACTGAGCTCTACAACCTCCCTCCTTTCTCCTATCCTCTGCCCATTATTACATAGAGAGTTTTTAATTTCCAAAGCTTACACTTTTTCATTTTCTGGCTTTTAGAGGGGCTCTTCTCTCTCCCCATCACCATTCTGCCAGTGCCAAGGCCACCTGGACAAGCTGCAGAGACGCCTGGAGACAGCACAAGGCCAGGCCATTCCAGACTCTGAGGACCACCACTGGGACAGTGCAGACTGACCCTTTGGAGGGCACTGAGTCAGTAGAGGAAGAGCTCTGACTTCCACAGCTCTGCTGCCTATCAGTTGAAAAGCCCATGGTATGAAAAGCCAATTAATTGATATTATTTAAAGACTGCTTTTCAGAGGAGTCCTTTGTTGGAGGGACTAAATCACAAGTCTGTGCTAAATTATGCACAGGAGTTAAGGGAGGTGAGAGTTAGAAATCCACTGGGTAATCATAATCACTGTGCAATTAGGTTTGATATCATAATAGAAGGTTACTCTCCTAGGGGTAATGCAGTGAGGGTGAACTTTAAAAGGCCAGATTTTAAAACTATGAAAAAAATTATTAACAGAAGGCTCAAGGGCATAGTGAAACTCTTTAACAACTTAGAGCAAATTTGTTCCTAGAGTAACTCCTCTAGCAGCCCCAGGAGTTGTACCAAGGGTGAGTTTGGTTAATGTAATCAGTCTGGAGGCTATTTAAGAATCTGTGCTAGAGAGGCAGATGGTGGTTGGACCTTTGATCTGAAAATAAGAACAGGAAGAATGAAATTTGCACGGCTGAGCAGAGTTTATTGAAAATAAACATTCTTTTAAAAATTAAAAAGAGATCTGACTAAAGAGGAGAGGGTGTAGTAAATGCACACAAGCTACAAAGGAAAGGGATGTAGAGATATAGGTCTATAAAAAAAAAAAATCAAGGTATTTCTGATGCAGGAGAGAAGAAAAAAATTAAACCCCCAACCAGGCATATAATGAGTGAAACTTAGGAAGCGCTGTTGTTATGTGACAGCTTTATTGTACCTAATTAACTCAAATATATGTATCTGCTGGAAGACACCACTCTCCATGGTTACTTGCTGTCAGATGTGCTAAAGCAGGCATTTCTTCTGCACAGCCCTCTATCTTTGTGGGGATAGGGGGAGGCTGAAAATCAGAGGATGCTGAAGCAGGAATAAAACCTTGGCCTGAGTTATTTGTATGGATGTAACTAAAGAGATTCCTTGTCTCTGCCACTTTCTGTGGGAAATTAGAGAGTGACTTCAGCAGTGATTTACTTTAACACAGTGGAAGGTGAACAGGACCTGAGGAAGGAGTTATGTGGCCAGGAGCTCATTGGGGCAGTAAATCACCCAGAGTAGCTGGTTCCCAGCCCAGGCTGTAGAGAAAACAAACCACACAATAGTGAACCTGTCAAATAAGGTGCCCTGCTCGCCTTACGGGGTGAAATCCCCCTTGAAAACAAACAGAAGGATTCAGCGCTGGCTCCTACTGTGCAACAATAGCGAGGGAAAATGTCCCTTGCAGCCACCATCCAGCTGGTGCCACACAGGACACAAGTACAAGGAGGATAAAGCCAGAAAGTTTACTTACTTATTTACATTTTTCTTTTTTTTTTTCTTTTTATTTTTTTAAGTTTTCTAAAATATCACCATTTTTTCCCCTCATGTTTGTGCAGCCTTAAGCACCACAGGCCCTTGACCTCAGCTGTACCCCACAGTGTCACCCTAATGAAGGTAAATAAATGACAACAGGGAAAAAACCCACTGCAGTCACCGTGAGGAAATATTGTTCCTTCAAAGCAATTCCTCACCTGAAAAGTTAATAAAATAGTACATAAAGGTGACCTGATAGATATAATTTACTTGGCTTTTCAAAATGCTTTTGATAAGGTCCCTCATAAAAGAATATTAATGATAATGAGAATTATTTTACATTTATGGTCGTACCTTTCATTCAGATGAATCCCAAAGTGCTTTACAAAGTTTTTACTAACTGATCATACAAATCATGCATCATATAAATCCCCAAAGCGTTGTTAGATCTGGGAGAAGGCATGACAGATATTTAATTACCTACCGTGCTGCTATTCAATATTTTAGGGCAGGGTGTAAAAGCAAAAGCTACAACCATGTGCAATTAAATTAAATTTAGGCAGGTAAAATCTACTTTTCAAAGCTGAGATTTGGCTGAAAACCAAGCTCGTCTTCTCCCTTTGCCCTCACCCAAATGTTGAGGGATGCCTTAGGCTGAACAGATGAATGGCTCAGCTGGAACAAAAGGCATCTTTCTGAGAAAAAGGCATCTTTTTGAGATTGCTCCCAAATGGACAGTGACTGTCTCGGGTTGCTCCTGAACATTCAGTCAGATGTTTATGGGCACCTATGCTTGGCCATCTGACTCCAGAGAAGCACCGTCATTTACATTTTCTTCTCCAAATTTTCCATAGCTTTTTCACCTTTGTCCTTCAGCTTCCAAGCAGCTGCCAGTGCTGACAGCCAGCAGCAGAGCATCTTCAGCTCTCATTAGCCTTTGGGAAGCAAAATCTCAGTTTTTCTTTGAGGTGCACATCTGAAACACTGCTAATCCAGACCATTATAATCTTGAAGACAGTCCCAGCCATAAGCACATTCCGCTTAGAGAGTATCGGAACACTTAATTTAAAGGCACAAAATGTCTCGTTTAATTGCCTGAAATCAAAAGTTTCATATTTTAATTAAGCTTTTAAGAGGACTTATTTCATTGCTCTGATTTTTTTTTAAATCTTTTTTCTCCTCTCAGATGTGAAGGTCGTTAAAGAATATCTTTCCCGATCAAGCAATAGTAACAATAACTTCACCAAAGTAGTGCAGATACTACCCCAGACCTGAATTTCACTCATGAACACCACTCACTTTCTGTGCCTGGCTCAATGCAAAGGGTTGCCTGAACTTCCAAGTCCTCTATTTCTTGTTACTTGCAAAGAAAGAAGATGCCAAGAAAGCTGAATCATAGCTCCTCCCTAGATACACATTCCTCCATGGCGAGGGTGCTCTGGAAGCTTTTCTACTCTCTCCTAAACAAGCAGTCTAAAACCAGATAACTGAGCAGTGTGAAAACAAAGCCAGGAACTTAACAGGTTGAAGAGGACCTTGGAGAGACCAAGGTGTCCTAGCTGTGCAGGCAGAAAGATTTCAGCTCATCTGTAACAGCCTTGGGCACACCTTTGAAGTGCTCTGTCTAGTCTCTTCCCAAGGCAGCACACATCTTGTGTTTATCACCATCCTGCTGTATTTTTCGCGGAGCAAAACAAAGGACAGGGTTTTTTCCTCCAGTGTGACAGCTTGTCAGACTTTGCAGTACAATCCATATTTCATATCAAAAGAGTCCCCCTCAAATCCAAGTTATATAAATTATGTATTGCTAGGTAAACATGACCTTGCTCTGCCAATTCTTTCAGGCCAGAGAGAGGTGCCAAAACAACAAAAATCTTGTGAGAAAAGGCATCCAGGGCCAAACTGTCAAAAACCTTCAACAAGGAGCTGATTTGTCAACAGAAGTCATCATTTCACAGGGAGCTTGATTCCTGCTTCAGTGTTTCCCTCACCAAATTGCTGACAGACTTTGGCTGAACAATCCCATGCCTTCCCATTAGCTTTTATTTCCCATATAACTGTTCTCAGAGGATACAAAGGTCTCATTTTTAGAACAATCTTTGGGGAGAAAGAGGGAAGAGCAATGTTATGTGAACACAGTCTGCCCCATGGTGCAGCAGGAGCCTCCCATGCCCCCAGCAGTACATTCACATTTTTGTGGAGAAGCTCTGTCTAAATCTCTACTTCCCACAGGCTCTGGAAAGCAAAACCCATCCTGTTAGGCATTTTAATTTCAGCTATGAATAAGCATTCATGTACTTGTGCCCTATTCAAGGAGGCTCTTTAGGCAAAATAATGGTTTAAAACTACTTTCTGCTGCCAGGGTGACATAAAGAGGCCTCAGCACACCACAAGGCTGCTGTATCTGCAACATAGTAATTTAAACTTTTATCTCCACTAGGGCTCTTTGCATGTGCTGCACACCTGGCCACTGCAAGCTGATCAGCATTTATGGCTTTGTGTCTTTACGAGGGGTTTGAGTCCCCTCAGTAAAGATATTCTGAATGCAGGGAGCTGCATGAGACCTTCAAGAGCCACGGGAATAAGGGACAGGAAGCTTTCCAAGCACACACAAATACCTTCTCAATACTCCTGTGCCAGGGAGACAGAGGCGCAGGCTGCTGGAAATGGGGGAATAAGAAGGGAATAGATGGGAGATTGGCCCCCAATTCCCTACGTTGTGCAAGGCCCACTAAACCTCAGGCTTCAGGGTGCAGATCTCATCCCAGACTCTCTCTCAGTTTTGGCACCGCAGGCAGCAGGGGAACTTTTCCTTGGGCAAACAATTGCTTGAAACATTGCTAGCCAGATGCTGATTGCTGCTGGCATTTGTCCTTCAGCAGCTGTCACAGCAGGCTCCTCGGGAGGTGTGGGAAATGCCTCGCAATTATGTGCTTTATGGTGCACCCCAGGAAACATTTGGCCATGTGTGTTTGCACAGGGGAGTGCACATTCCCTGCCCAAGAGGGTCCATGTGGGTGCTATCTACATAACAAAATTGCTCTCCCTTTCACCTGTCCCTCATGGCTCCTGGTGGAAATGCCAGTCCTCAGCAAGATCTCTGTCTGATTTTCCCTTGCTGTTTCCTCCCTCGTGTTGCTCCCACAGGCAGCTGAATCTCCCTTTACCAGGGACTGTATCTCACCTCCTCTCAGAATTTCTGAGCAGGCAGGAGCTGGGCTCCCTGCCCACATCGTGAACCTGTGACTGACTCCTAGACACCGAGGGCAAGTGTGTCAGATGCAGTGTTAAATCACTTGCTGTCCTGGAAAATCACTCTGGTCTGGAGTCCGTGGGACAGTCCTCAGGGAGAACTTCATTTTTGTCACTGTGACGTCCTTTCCAGAGTATCATCAGAAGGGCTGTGGGGATAGCAGCTTCCAGTATTCCTTGGGAAAAGTGTTTGTAGGTTTGGTTTGAGTAGGTTTTTTTGAGGGTTTTTCTTTTTAATTTGAGGAGGACATGTATCCCACCAGGGATTCAAAATCTTTTTTGGATTTTGACCTTGATGATAGATTCTGGACACATGAAAACCTGGTTCTGAGCTGCTGCAAAGCCTGTGCCAGCAGGGCTGACAGAAAGACCAACAGGACAGGAGTTGAGACCGTCCCCACTTCACACGTGCTGGCACTGTTTCTGCTTAATAGTTTGACTTTTCCTTTCACAAGCCTGTTTGAAGGAGCATACCCCACTTTGCAACATTAAGAGTTACCTGATCACATGCACTGTAAGATGGTACAAAACCAGGCTGAACAAACCAACCAGAATTTACTATAAAACTTTGGTTTTTTTAATATCCCAAGGGAAAACAAAGGAAAGTCTGAATATGCCACAAGAATTGTTAAATTCCTGTACTCTTCACACAAACCTGACTCTTGCTGGACCAGCAGTAGGGTCTGCAGTGGTCCTGCAGTAAACCTTGATGGATGGAAAGGGAATGTCGATAGAGTTCAGTCCTCTCATGAAAGCCAAACAAATTACTTCCCCACTTCCAGTATGCTGTGGTATTCTGTCTACATCAATCTGAGTTAATTTCTTACTTTCAGGTGGGATTTTTTTTCCCTTTTCCTCCCTTTGAAGGTCCTAGAAGGACCTCCTGTGGCTTTCATGAAGTGATTCAGAGAGGTGCACTGTGGGACCTCAATGATTTGTAGGAATCCCCCAAATAAAATTGCAAGCAGCTTTAAAGGATTGTTACAAAATTAGACTAATCTGGCTGGCATGTACAAACTCTCTAGTTTTGGGAGCCAAAAGAAGAGAGTTTTAAGCTTTAAAGCCTTCCCAACTTTCCACCCACCCTCCCAATCAGCTGGAGTTAGGCGGTACATGCCTTGTTTTACAAAAAATCCAGGGAAATTGTTTCACTTCAAAAGTCTCCTCTCAGATTTACTTAGGTAACCTTAGTTACTCATTTTAGGAGTTTTATAGCAGTTCAAGCCCTGAAGAATAACAATGTTTAACTGATCTTACCAATACATTTTTGTACCACTAATTCCACAGCTTTTTCTTCAGGACAAGGGAGGTAATTTTCCTAAAATTACATTGTTTTCTAAAACAGCTCTATTCAGTGCTATACATCTACCTTCTGGCAGCATAGTTTAATTTGCATTTAAATAATTTCCCAGCATAGTTGGAAAAGTAATTATACATAACACTAAACAATTTTCAAGCTTCAGCATTTAATTGGTCCATGACCAAATCTCTCTCCTAGGTTCTGAAATAACCTTCCTAAAATGTAAACCTCCCAAATACCAGAACCTTGCTCCTTTTTTTTTAAGGTCCCTCCATTTGTTCATTCATATCCTATGGTGAATTCAGATCAGTAGAAAATCATGTTGGTTTTTCTGTCCTTAGTTTCTCTTTGGGATTGTGTCATTTTTGGTCTGCTGACTTTCTCTTGGCAGAAAAGTTTGACTCTGTCTGCTATCTGAGCAGAAGATCTTATGGAGATCTCATGCTCATGACATTAAAAGCACCACAATGCACAATTTTATAGTAGTTACAGATGTTAAATCATGTCCTAATTCTGATATTTTTATCAGACATGAGACAGGGAATTGATGTAGTTTGAGCCAAGGCAATAGCAGGACATCCATTTTTCATCTGGATGGATTGAACTTCAGACTTTAGTTTGATTCTAGGGGCCATTTGCCACATGTAGATCCATACACACTTGCCCCTCAGTTTTACAGACTTTTTATTCAGGTGAATTATACAATCGAAAAAACAGTCCTGTGGTCATGTAGATCACTCTTAGAAAGACTTCATATCACATTAAAAGAAACTACCCCTAAAAGCTGTTTAACATGCCACAGTCTTTTTTCCTTAGAAAGGTAATGCCTACAGAAGATGAGCTGTATTATTCAGTGCTCTGATTATCTGTTCATGAGCCATGTGAAAAGAAATGCAGTTCCCTCTGCTAAAAGTGCCAACTCGAAAGCGTTAAGCCATTAACTGTAGAATAAGTCCAACATGAAAGAGAGAATAATGCATCATAGGAGCCATCATATGGCCCATAAAGTCAATATTGGAGCCATGAAATTCAGACATGAGTGCTGCTTACCTCAAGGTTTAGGATCAGCCTTGACCTAACCTGTTAGTCAAGTCCCTTTCCACCATTAAAAATGATTCAACCATTCAGGTAATTCAGGACTGAAATCACTAATGGCTTGTTGTGGATCTGCTTTATAATCAATTCTTATCCGGTGCTTGAGGAGCCCTCTGAGCAGGTAAGGAGCATTAAGGACTTTAGTGCCCAAAATGTCTGTTTAAAGAGATAGTGTACAGTGCTAGGAGATTGGAGGTTTTACTAGGCTGTACACTGAGCCTAGAATTATATTGAAGAGGATCACTTGTCACCAACACTTCCGTATCATACACCAGATTTCATCAGGAAGGTGATGCTGAGCCAAAAGTAGGATTTTCAGACAAAACTTCCACAGCTAGTCAGACTCGAAGGTGAGTGACAGTGATCCGCCCTGCTATTTTCACCTGCCATCATGTTTTTATTTTGTTCTCAAGCTTGCAACCATTCCACAAATTCCTGCAGCAAATTGCACTGGGATGACTCCTCATCTTGATGATGGTGGCAATTGAAAGGTCCCCGCTGCCAGCCCATGAACATGATAAATAATCAATTTTCACTGAGATCTTAACTAAAGCAACCTGGGCTAGTAGAACGTGTCCCACCCATGGCAGGTGGGAGTCGGACTAAGATGATCCTTAGGGTCCCTTCCAAATAAAACCATTCTGAGATTCGATGAAGGTAGACACAAATTAACAGATCTGTGTGTTCAAGTGCACAAAGGCTTGGTCAGCCTAGAAGATTTTCAGTAAAAAACTCCAGAGGACAGTTCAAAAGCAATGGACTGGGGAGCTAGGAAGCATTCGATCTGCAGCCAAAAGGCTAAACATTTTGCTTAAACCATACCCCGAACTCATGAAAGGTATTGCTACAGTGGTGTCTTGGTATGATGTTCCCCTAAACCTTTTCTGTCCTAATGACTTTGATTTGGTTTGGATGATGAAGAAAACTTTTCTGAGAAGAAAAATGTTTCAACATCCCTCTCACAACTGGGTCTACAGCTTTGCCCCTCTCACCACCAGATCCAGCACACTCATAACCAAATAACTCTGCAAAATAACTGCCAAGTTCCTTGATTATTTCTTTTCTCTTTTTCTTTTTTTTTTCTCTTTCACTAACTTAAAAAGTAAAACCAGTGAAAAACAGCAACATGAACAACCACATGAGAAAAAAAGGCACCACCTGGTACTAAAGATAGGCCTGTTTATAATAATAGATGCATCACTACAGGTGTCAGCTCTGTAACGGTGCTGCACAAAGCACCCAAGCAGCAGCCAAGGAATAGTGATAATAAAAACAGAGGAAAGGAGATGTTTTGTCATAGAAATTGCTATAAAATGGAGAATGTTTTGCAATTCTGATTTTTTTCATACATTTGTGAACATACATATATTAATTTTTTATATTTGTACAATATAATGATTTAACAATAACCCAAAATCTTAGTGAGATTATAGATCACTCTACAAAATCAATCAAATTTCTCACTTTCCATTATTCCAACAATTTATCTTCATTGTACCTCTCCCTGTCCTCTCAATACTCTTCAGTTAAGGAGCTATTTCTGTTGGTGTCTGTTTTCTCTCCAGAAAAAGAGGGGCCAATCTTTTAAAAGAGAAGACAATTTCCAACACTTGGAGATAATTCATGGGCATCCTACAGACTCTCTGTCTAACTTTTAATAAGCCACTTCATCCTGATCATGTTTCCTAATTTGAAAAAATATGAGAAATATCCCTCTTTTTCTGCTCAAAGACTACAAAGTCTTTAGGACAAGACTCATTTCATTCTATTTTTGTACAGCATTTAGATTTCAAATGCTCCCATTTCTTGCTCCTGATTCCTCTACTCCCATACTAGGAATTACTGCTATTAATAGTCCTGTGCTACCATGGTTTTATTTCTGGTTATGTTCTGTAAGGTAATTTAATTAATAATGGTAATTATTTTAATTTCTTCTTTTTTCTCTTGTTCTAACAGAGATCCAAAATTCAGCACACATTTATTGCTTTTCTCTAGGAAGGGCTGGACTCCAGCCCTCCTTTGGTCTTTTCACAAGCTGCAGAAGAGTTATACTGGTGTGAGCCTGACCTGATGTTTTATAGAGTTTTAATTTTTTTACTATACCCTTTGTGAAAGCAGTGAACACACACGTATTTCCAAACATCTCTGGCCCTCACTGGATTGATGGAAAGAAGGTTAATAACATATCTGGGAAAAACAAATAGTTCAATGGATAGCACTCATTGATTAATATCTGCTGCAGTGCCAGCGATGCTGGGGGAACCACACGTCGTAATTCTGCTATAACTGGAGATGTGTTGCCAGTGGAAGGAGAAAGGAGATTATCACCCTGCTGTGCCTGGCAGCTCCGTGTAATGCACAGACACAGTGTTAATGTCTCCTCTCTGCTCCTGTTTTCAGGGACGGTGAAAGATCTGGACCACAACACTGCAGAGCCCTGGGAGCTCAAGACGTGCGCTACATTTGAATGCGCCTTGCCAATAAATCCCTTCTAGGATGTGCCTGAAGAGGGGTGGGGGCAGATTAAAGGCAGGACAATAAGTTTGAGGGATATTAAGGAGATGTCTGGCACAGGAGCAGGAGGATCCCCGCACTGCAGGGCACGGAGAGGCGGCACAGAGCCCTCCACAGTGCTCAGCCCAGCAGGAGGGGGAGGAGATGCACAGAGGAGCCTGAGTTCTCTTATTCTCACCATCAGGGTGTCGTGGCTAAACGCCCCCACTTTTTGTTAGGCAGTAAATAATTCATGTTCCCGAGCTGTAGGTGGGACTCGTTTCGGGCAGAGAGGGAGGATGCCAATAAGCAGCTCTTTAAATATACATCGCCTCCTGTTTGCAGGCACGATGTGTGGGAGCCACTGTAAACTGAAATGGGCTTGTGTTCGCTGGCACCTCTGAATGCAAAATTACCGCCCTGGCTATTTATGGGGTGGAGGGGGAGGGAGGTTTCAAAAAGAAAAATCAGGCTTTTTAAACCTGATACCTTTTTTTAAGCTGGAACGCGTGGCATTTCTGTGGCAGCATTGTATCCCCACTGGGGGAAAGAGTTACAGGTATTTTAATTATATATTAGTACAGCATTAAACTAGTTTTATTTGCTGAACATTCTGTCAATTACTGTTGTTACTTGAGAAGCATGACTGCTCCCAGGTTGATCGTGTATTTAACTAGCCAGTCAATGCTATTAATCACTAAGCATTTTCAGCCAAGGATATTAACATTGAAACCTATCCAGGAGGGCTTATAAATGGGTACTGGCATTCTTCAGAGGGAAACACTGTTTTCCAATGCAAGAGAGGTTCTCTCAAGTCTCTTTTTTTTCATTTTCTTTTTTTTTTTTTTAAATTTCAATCTAAATTCAAAAGGGGAATGAATAATTGCTCTTAATGAAATAACTGCCATCCCAAAAAATTAGCAAATATGTGATCATCTCATTACCATATGAACAGAGGGCAGGATGTCTGTTTCTGTGGTGCAGCTGCTGTAAAAGCAGTGAAGTATAAGAAAGCAGACGTGAAAAACAAGCAGGGACATCTTCCTTTCCAGGGACTGGAGCAGGGAGAGAAATGATCCAGGTAAGGCTGAAAAATGGTTAGCAGTTAAGGATTGGAAATGAGACTCTTCACTCTTGTTCTTGATCATGGCACCCAGGTATTTTGAGCAGAAAAAACACTGGCCTTTCCCTGCCTCCTGCCCACTGAAACATGCGACAAGAACATGACCTGAAGCCAGGGACTTTGACACAATACACACCATTTGGTGCAATCAAATCCTCCAGATACATGTTTTGTATTCTGCATTGCACTTAGTTGACACACAGAATATATTTATTTCCACATTGTGAATAATCAGCTGAAAACTCACTTTCATTAGCTTCATCTCCCCATTGTTGGCTCACATCCTGAAGTTTTCATACAACATCTGCAAAAGTATTAAACTAATTATAGAAGCCATCTGGAACGAGAACAGAGTGGAATAATTATTTTCTTCTTTTTTTTTTTTTTAAAAAAAAGCTCTCGCTAAATAAATGGTGCCATAATAGATGGGATGTCAGAAGAACAATGATCATAACAAACTCAGTGTCATTAAGGAGGGATGCAAGGAGATTTACATCAAGAAACTCATGATTGCTCATTAGCAGAGACACAGCAGCGAGGCATTGTGATCCATCGATGACAGAGTATGTGTACAGGGAGGGAAATCCTGGCAGAGACCCGGGGCTCACACGTGGGCAGCCCAGTGTCCAGTGGAGAGGAGGAGGAGTTGTTTTGTCCCTGTGTTCTCCATTCAAGGGCAGGGGCAGACCCCTGAGGAAGGAAGGGTGACTCAGTCATGGACTGTCACTTGTCTGTCACCTTCCACTGGTGCTGCTGCTATTTAATTGCACAACAGTGCTGAGAGGTGCTGGCAGGCTGCTGAGTGAGTGAGCAGTGACATGCAGCAGAAAACACACAAAATCTTGACTCCCACACTGCTGTGAGGTAGTCCTCTCTTTAGCTTTGTGCTAAGTGATGAGCTGTAGGTCAGCTTGTGGTAAAATGGGGGGGTTGTGTTTATTACAACTATTTTTCACTGATCAGAGGCAATTACTTTGGCATACAAGATCTTGACAGTTATCTGCTTAATGCATGGCTTCTGTTAACAGCACTTTCAAGGTAACCTGTGTTTCAGTGTTTCAGGAGGATGATGACATTGTGGTAAAATATCCAAACATTTTGTGCTTGATACATGTGCACGCACCTGGAAAAGCAACACATACATTACCATTTTCTGATGGTTCTAGTGGCAAATAATGCATTCACATGTCCATTCTAGCACTAAGTAATAAATAGAAAATAGATAAAAAGGTAGATAGATAGATAGATAGATAGATAGATAGATAGATAGATAGATAGATTTTTCTCTCAAAGGAAAATGTAACTTTTAATAATTTCCTTATCTATATTCTAACTAATTACCTTTGGCCTGAATGTACTTAGGGCAAAATCTGAGATTCTGTTAGATACACAGCTGCTGAATCAATGGCATCCTACTACAACATATTTCAACACACGTCATTAATTCTGATTAAAAAGCATCACCCAGTTGTGATTCTTATTAGAACTCTATTAGTGTCTCTGCTAATAGATGCAATCTCCGTTATTATCATAATTATTGTTATTTACCACTTATGTTGCTGCAGCAGTGCCTCAAGGGCTCATTCATAAGCCATGCCCTTATTGGATCATTTGCAAATGCAGATTAAAAATATGTTCCTTGCCCTCAGCGCTTTCCTTGGCAAGACAACAGATAAAAGAAGAAGGAATATAAAGAGACAAAGTGACCATCTGGGTCAGCACTGAGACATTGCTTTCAGCACATCTGGAGCCTGAGTATTGCCATGCTTCCACCAAATGCAACCGAGAGTGGTATCCGAAGTTCAGGAATTCCATCTCGATTTTGGCATTGTGTCTTCAGATGCTGAGGGTGCCACTGCCAGTGACTCCTTTCTCGTAGACATAGGCATGGGAATTCAGAAGACATGAATCATGTAACGCTGCTGCCAACCACGAGTTGGGTGTGTGTGTCCAAGAAAAGTAGCTCCTGCTTATCTGGGGCTCACAGGATACATTCAAGCCATGCCTAAGACAATGAGACTAATTTACAGCAGTGTTAGTACTTTTTAGAAACATGTTTCTACTTTTGGCCTCATAAATAAGCAATCTGGTTTTCAAAGTGCCACATCCTGAAATCCCCACATCCTGAGTAGCAAACTTTATATTTGATGTCCCAGCTGTGGGCAGCTGTGCAGGGGGTCGTGTCCCTGAATACCCTCTGGGAAGTCACCTGAATACCAGTCCAGAAAGTTCCACAAGTGGAAGGGATGAAGGACAGGTTGGGGTGAAATGAGGGAGCAGGCATATTTTTAAGTAATAAATAGTAAGAAAAGTAAGTAAGAAAAGTGAGTTTGATGGAAAAGGAGAGCAGACTTGACTTTCTCTAATTCCTCTGATCCTCCCAACCATCTGGAATCAATCATTTGTCTCTATATGGCCTTGTAACGTTAAGGAGAACATGAGCACTGGTTTGAGGCTTGTGAGATGCTTTGTAATCCCAAGACAAAAAGTATCAAATAACTGCAGCATACTTATTCTTAAAATTATTTTCACTCTGAATTATAGCACCGTTGCAAAGAGATTTAGCATTCCTGCATCCCTGTAACTCTGGACAGTCTTCTTTCCACAAATTCTTTTGCAATTTAGCTTGTAAGATTAATATTTTAAGAGCAGCTAATGTTGCTAATTGAACAGGGAAAGAGATATGTCAGCTTTTGTTTTCCACAGGACTCACTTCAGAAGCATGAATGATAAATTCACCCCAAGAGATTTTATCATAATCATCATTCCAAATAAATTTTTCAGACAATGGAGTGCATGGCCAATAACTTTCAGGGAGATGCACAAAACATACTCACTGCTAAGCTATTTCCTAAACATATGAATATGTAATTTTGTCCTGTTGTAATGAACTGAAATTTTTTAGATGAGAAGGAGCATGACCAGCTAAAGGCAACATGAAGGAAGCTCAAAACCAGGACAAGATACTAAATTAGCAGTCACATTTAGCTTGTGCACTCACTGTGGAGCTCCACATTTAGCAGCTTGATAAGACCACACTGTCAATGGTTGTTGCAGCAGTTTTTGGCAGTGAAACAGAACAGTGACCCTATTATCAAAGAACATCAGATATTTGTTGGTGTGAGATGGAGAGTTTTAATTTCCAGTAAAAAATGATCCGCTGGAGTTGGGAAGCGCTGCAAACCAATAGCTGTTTTCTCAGTCATTAGACACCAATGATGTAAGGTGACTTCTCAAATATATTCTTCCTCAGTTCTATAATTAACCTAGTACTGTGGGAGGTGTTTCTCAGGGTTGTGTTCTACCAGAGAGAAGCAGTATTCCACTCCAAATGTCACATCCCTGTCACACACGTGTGAGGATCTCTGATGTGTGGCTGGCAGGTTGCTAACCGTACAGCAGGGATCCAAATCCTGTCCCAAAACCCCAGGACTCTACAGGTTGTCTGGAGTTTCACTATGGAGTTGGGTCCCCTCTTCCTTGGTGCAACAGCTCTGCCCAAGCCTCTGGAAATGAATTGTTTGGTTTTTCTTCCCACTCCTCTGTCCCTGATGCTTTGTGAATAAATAAATAAAATAATTCATTAACGTGTTTTGTAACGTAACAGAAAACATGTATCATTTCCCTGATTTTTGATAAGGATGTTTTCTTCAGAAATGACTTTCTGACAACTTTTCCATCAATCCTACTCAAAGGTTCTCTGCATTCGGAGGCACAAAGCTGCTCTCCCAATTATGCTGCATTTCTTTGTAGATTCAGCTGAAGGAAAACATGTTAAATAAATGATTTGTTTCCAATTACTCAGTCAACTCTAAAAACAAATATGCACACATGTCTTTACATAGAGACATAGCAGGAAGACCAAAATATTTGCAATTTTATGAGCTAATTGGGAAATGAAAAAGACAAATGTCTCTTCTGATCGTCAACAGGTACGTCATCACTCCTTGCACATAATATGGAGGGCACAGGGGTTTTCTGTACTGCAGGTAACTGAAATAAGATAAAATTGCAAGCCTATAAATATTACTCCATAAATGTTTTATTTATTTTTAAGATAAAAATGAAGACACACAGCTGTTGCAGTATATCTTTGCCTTCAGAACGGTAATATATCACAGTGAAGATATTGTGGTGACTTCTAACAGCTGTGTGATCCTCTTTCTTGATAAGATCAAGTGTCATCATCTAAGTAGCAGAGGTGAGACTACAAGAGAAATGAGCACACAAGGAAACATCCTGGACTATATGCACAAGCATATTTGCTGTTTCATTTTGTTTTGAGACTGTTTCGTTCTGTGTTGGAAAACAACTTCTGTTGTCTCTTTTTCTTTCTTTAGTAACACTTATTTTGCATGCTCTCTGGTTGATTGGGTTGGGTTGGTTTGGTTTTGATAGACCCAGAACTTAGGAGCAATCCAGTGTTGTCAGGATTCTCATGTTAAGGGTCCAGCTGAACCTGTAGACCTTCCCAGTGTTCTGTCCATAGTGGTCCTTTCCAGCTTTATCACCATCCAGTGAATGCCTCATTAGCTGCATCTGCTAGCCTGAAAACAAGTTGAGTTTTTACAGCCCCTCCTGGGACTGGTCCTCCCGGGGAAATCCTGTGGTGCTGGACTCATCCCTCGGAACCACAGCAGCAGGCAGGGCAATTCACCTGTGAAGCACCCTGGACAGCAATCCAGCACTGAGCCACTCACTCACAGTCAGATGGGGATACACCTTCCCAGGAAAAGGGGAAAAAGAATGGAATTATTGCACTGCATACTACTTGATGCTAACAGCTGGCAGAGACACCAAATTTCCAGCCCTCCTGCTCTGTGAGTTATCTGCTCATAACTTCAGGTCTCAACCACCCCTGTCTGCTTTTCCTGTTTGTTGAGGAAAGGGATAGAAGAGGATTACAGGGATCTTGGATTTGTATTAGGTGAAATAATAATGCAATAATGTTGGGACTTCAGTCATCTCTGAACTAATCATATTTCCTCCATCTGCAAAATTATAGTGGAAATTGAAAACCTTTGAGCCTGTCATTAGCTCTATGATGTCCTCAAAAGACTTTTTGAAAATCCTGACTGTGAATTTTTGTCTCTTTTTGTGCACACACTCTGCCTCAAAAGGCAAAGTTTTAGTTCCATGTTGAGCCTCTGAGGTGTGAGAAGTATAAACCTGAAATTCCTTGCTCTTTTTTCATGTCAAGAAATAGTAAGATTGATACAACTAAGCAACAAATGAACTTTAATAATATTGTCTACTTGGTTTCTTCACAGTCATCTTTGTTCCAGAGAGAGATGGAGTACTTGTGCAGCCCTAGAGTTTACGTAATTTAACAAGTCCCTTAAGCTTATCGTGCCTAAACTCATGCTTAAGCATTTTTGTTACACGTTAATGAACGCAGATTCAGCAATTTATCTAAGTACTCTCTTAACACTGGTTTTAGCTTTGCAGATTTCCCAGCAGGCTGCCAGCCTCCTCCAACTAATTGACCTGGCTTCTGCTTCATGAAAAAGGGAGAGCAATAAACAGGGAAACATTATTTTCCTGCAGGAGAAAAGGCCACTGTCATCTAGCAATGCTCTCTGACTTGACCGAGCAAGAGCCTTGGCAAGAAAGTCCCTGGGAGTCCTCACCTTTAGAGAGCTCAAACCTGTCTCTGCCAAATTCTCCCAGCCTCCCACACACGTGTGCATGTTTTTTCTTGGCCTTTCAGCTCAAAAAGAGGAGCTGAAAGCCCTAGGCAGTACTTTTTACACATGTGATTTCTGACCCTGCAAGACGTGGAAGATTATTTCACCAAGAGAAAGCGAATCCTAAGGCCTTCTCACCAGGTGTCTTGTCCTAATGCAAATCAACTCGGAAGTGGTACAAAATTATTTCACAATAAAAACTGGTATCGTCGCTGTCAAATGATGAGTGAAATAGACATTACATCATCGACACTTTCGATTAATTCCCACTTGGGTCGAGCTTGGAGAAGCTCAAAAGAAGATTAACCACATCTCACAGCCCTGCTTGAAAAGCTACAGCTGCTCTGAGTCCCTAAAATATCCTACCTGGGGCTTCCCCATCCTCTTGCTCATCTCCCTCTTGCTGAAGGGGACATGGCAAAAGGAACAAAGGCGACAGAGGAGCCTTTCACTACACCCAGTAATGGTCATTTCAGAAGGTGAAGTGGGCAATTACAGGATAAGCTGTCTAAGAGGTCCCTTCTGACCCATGTTTCACTGACGACATTTCAGCACAAGCACAATGCCTTGGTCTAAAACAGGAGTAAGTACTTTTTTACTCAGAAGTGTAGGTACTTTTGCACAGGGAAGATGCACTTCCAGCAGGTGAAGCCTCATCAGTTTATAAGGACTCAACACCGCTGGTTTTTTAATCCTTATAATGAAGAGGCAAACCCCACAGGGTTGGGAGATCTTTCCATTTCCTGTATGGAGAATTCAGGAGAATGAAACAAAAAATCCTAGGCTGAGATTCCTCTTCCCATCCAAACCACCACCTCCCTACACAAGAGAAGCCCTTGAGTGCAAGGAGAGGCAAGGACAAAATTGCCCTGAGCTGTCTAAATGTACTAGAAGAATTTTCTTATTTCTGGGGGCTAACTAGACCAGGCAAGATGACCTTGTGATTAAAATTCCAGCCTGAGACTCTGGATATCTCAGTTTACTCCTTGCTCATTATTCACTTTTTACATGATACTGGAAAAGCCACTTAAACTCCCTAGGAGTAAGTTCACCATCTTAAAATATGCATAACCATATTTCCTTTTCCTCTGTTTAACTTTCTAGAATGTACATGGTTTGGGTCATCTCCCAGTACTAAGGGGTATTTAGTCATTGCTGCAATAAAATAAACCATACATAAAAGAAAGACTTGGAAAAAACTGCATGAACTCTTGTGATCAAAGACCAACAGGAATTTCTTGAAATCAATTGAGCTGGGCATAAAGCTAGGAACAGATCCAAAAGCTCTGTGAACTCAGCAGAACTGTACTGACGATGCCTTCATTCATTTACTGCAGAAATCTCCCAGAATGACCCTGCAAAGACATTTCCTTATGTATATTACATAAGAATCATCAAAATAAAGTTAGTGAAATGAGAAATCACTCTTCAATATTAAACATTCACAAGAGTGTTATTTGTTACAAGGAGGGGATCAAAATTAATTGAGGTAAAAATTTTACTATATATATGACAGAGAATTTCTCTGGACAGAGAGACTTCATGAAACCAAGGATGCAGTGTTTGACAGCTGGGGGCAAAACCTTATCTGATAATCAGATATGGCTTGAAAAGCATCTTACAGAGAAAGTTAACTTAAACAACAGCACTACCACCTCTAGGAAATATTGCCAGGTTACAGTTTGAGCTTTGTGACAGAGTAACAGTACAGTAATAGCACAGGCTTGACAAAAAATAAAAGTGATTCCAGAAAAATCTCTGGCTTTTCATTACTGTTTTGAAAATTCATCCTATAGAAATATATCATTATGTAAATTCATGTTAGCCCAGCTCCATGGAAATGCTTAGGGCGAGGGACACACAAATAGTCTCCATCTTCCAGCTGATACATGGTAAATTGCTGAAGTGCAGTAAATTAATCACATGCATGAGCCCTTTTTGACAAATGACCTCTCATAATTACTCCTTTTCCTAAGGAGACTTCAAGACTAGAAATTTAATCATAAGGAAAGAAATTCCAGCAAATAATTCCTTCTAGTCCCAGATGTAAAATTTTGTATCTGTGGTTATATTGAATGTAGAAAATGACTTATTGCATTAATTAGCGGAAGCTTTTTGGCCGATTCACTCTCTTGGCAATCCATGCCATGGACGGTGCCACAGGTGTGAGACAGGAGGTGTGTATCAAAGAATACTCTCTGAATAACTAGTGCTGCAGCCCAGCAGTGCCATTTAGCCACGCGATGGGAATGTGCCTGGAGCCGAGCCCCTGCCAGCACAGGTCGGCCCTTTCAAAGGTAACCTCGGACAGCAAGGCAGTGAGGAGCTCAGTCCCTTTCAAACCCAATCCAGAGCAATTTGCCCACACCGCCGGCGGAGCAATCATTTCAGAGGAGCAGTGGACAGTTTGACCCCACTCAGTGTCGGCAGACCCAGAGCTGTGTGTTGTGGCCCTGCTGACACCGGGTCAGTGGCCCAGAGCACTTCTTGCTGTTGCCATTCTCATGCCCCCACACTGTGGGGCTGCTCCAGTGCAGCAGGGAGCTGCTGGCCAAGCCTCTAATAAAACAAAATCGTTCTCCGGCCGAAGCTGAGAGCAAGAGGAAGCTTATTCTCACCCAAGGCATGAGAAAGCTGTAAAACAGCACGATATGTGCGGGCAGGAAATGGAGCCTGACGGGTTCATATCATGAAAGCACCAAGCGTAACCCATTAAGAGATTTTGCTATTACTTAGTGCAGTTGTAGCGTGAAGGTAGCGCAGGGTGGGAATCCTGGGTCTGACCACAGCACCGTGGCACAGGAGAGAGCCAAAGCTGCTCCTCTGTGTGTCAGGCTGTGTGTGATGTAGGTCAGGGCTCTGTCAGAATGCACCCACTGTTTGCTCAGCATTCCTCTCCTGCCTTCCTCTCAGAAAGCAGGGGAAAAAACGAGAAAGGGAAATTTATTTGTCCATGAGGCCTCTTTAAACAGACGAGGTAATTACCTGAGTACATCTATTATATGCAGAGCTGCTCCAATCATCACAAAGCACGATTGCTAAACTATAATTAACTGCCAAACACCCAACCCTGTTTAAGTCACCTTAATGCAGGGACACGGAACAAAAATTTCTTTTGTCAATCCCATCGTGCAGTGTCAATGAGAGGGTGGGGGGCCAAGAGCAGGGCTTCACCCTGAAATACATATCTTCAGCTCACTGTGTCAAAAATTCTTAACATTATTTTTTTGGAAGAAGTCTACTAAAGAGAGTTACTAAACATACATCAGCAGCCCAACACGGCACTAACAGGAGCGTGCAGCAATCAACCAAATGGACCGAGCAAGAGCCGGGAGGAAGAGAGCGTGGGAGAATTTCAAGCGAATTGGTGTGTTCATAAAAAATGACAAATGGCCCAAAAGGCTCAAGGTTCCTCTTCAAGGAAAGATAGAGAAGCAGTGCAAGCTCCAGGAGGGGAGGTTAAAGTGTGCTGGGGCTGCAGAGCTTGTGGAGCTACCAGGGCACAACCCCCCATTCCTCCCCACTGCTGTGCAGGTTGGGCTAAGCACAGGCACTTCTTGACACCAGGTGCTGTGGCCTGTTTTCATCCTTTCACATCTGCCTGCAGGGGAAGAAGATGCATCAGTGGGACTTGGACGTTTCCCTCAGGTCAGCAGCACTAAAACCACAGCAGTGGTGATGCCATGGCCGTTTGGGGCCCCTTCTGGTGATGGAAGGAGTAGCTGGGCTGTAGTTCTCTGCCTCCACTTCTTCCCCAAGTCCCAAATACTGTAAAGACAAATGCTGGAAACATAGAGTTCAATGCCTGCTGAGAGGACAATTTGGTTCTAGCAGTCCCTCAGTAGCCCAGCACAACATCCAGCACCATGTAGTTCAGGAATAAGGAGCAGGGTTTTGTCCTGTTTTTACTCCCTTTCAGGCCTGCCCAGTTCAAAATTTAGAGGTTCGAATGGGCTTTAGTTTTATGTTTTGTGCCTCCGTTGTCTGTGCCCAGGGAAGACAGGGGCTCAGCAGGCTATGCCCAGAGAGAGAGTGCCCAGCTGGAGCCCAGTGCAATGCAGTCCTTCCCTTCTTCCTCTTCTCCTTTAAGAAATTGGTGCAAAACGAAAGCCAGCACCTAAGTGAGGTGACAGGGATGTCAGAGTCTCAGCATGCTCAAATCCCAACTTCATATGACAGTGCAAATGCAGTGTCAGTCATAAGCCTTGAGCTGAGGATCTCCAAGACTGCAGAAAGTGTTTCTGGGGAAAGAGAAACTACCTGGAAAGAAAATCTTCCTGTGCAGCTCTGGTCTACCCTTCTCGTATGGCACCAGATCTGCCCCAAACAGCAGAGGCTGCTCCAGCAGAGCCCCACCAGAGCAGAATGCACCTCTGGAGCCTGGTAACACGAGCAGATGTCTGCAAACATGATCCCTCCTGCTTCTCACCCAGCACCGGGAACTGTTCCACAACCACGTCAAACTTTTCAAAACTTTTGATTTGTGAAACTGCAGCTGCCTGGAGAGAAAAGATGCCCATGAGGGGTGGGGGTACCTAATTAGTGAAGCTCCATGAGAGAAGTGCTTATACATCCACAAGCTCAACACTGTCAACCGCTCAGAGGCATTGGGCTGGACAGATTCTTACTGCTGTCATTACTCCAGTGTCACGGTGCTTGGCACTTTTCACACCCTCTGGGATAAATGATCATGGCCACCATCTAGTTCTGTTTAGAAATACCCATAGCTGCAATAGGATAAGTCTGTTGCTACAGGGAGCTCATACTGTGCTTACAGTGTCCCTCTTTGCAGACAAGAAAGCAGTAGCAGAAAAGCCAGGTCACTACAGCTCATATCCAAGAATTCAGTGACTGGGAATTACAGAAGACCAGAACAGGAAGAAAAGAAATATCTTATTTCCCCACTCTGACTCCCATGTAATTCCACAGAGCTCAAAATCAATTTGTCCTGACTGCCACAAGCATGGAGGGAGAATCAGGACTTGCATATTTTTTGTTGGAGTGCTAAAAGGGAAAAAATCAAGCAGAGGGTAAAGCAATAGCAGTTTTTTTTTTCTTTCTCCGGTCCTAAACTTACTGGAAGTAAGGGGCATGCATTCAGGAAGGCCCCCAGAGACAGCCCTGTCCTGCAGTTGACTTTGCCCATTGAGCAGATTGCTTAGTTGCATTTACACTACCTGACCCACTTTTCATCTCCCTGCTTGAAGAAAAAACAAAATCCTACAGAAAATCAAGCACAGTCCAGATGCACTTAGAGGTGCCTTGAACAGTGAATCACATAGGAAGGAAACTTGAGGAAAACAGAGACCTCATTTTACCCAGGGTAAAAAAGGGACCAGTGTCATAACCTAAACTAGATTTACTCCCCAGTCCTGCCCCACATCACAGTCCATGACTGGTCTGATAGCAGAGTGAGAGGCTCTTCTCAAAGTTCTGCCTAATGAGTGTCATCACATGACCTCACAAATTGTTTTTCATCCAAATGAGAATAAGTAGACTTCGGCCTCAAATGAGAGACAACTTACAGTTCTTTCAGGAGGAAAATCCTCACATATGTGTTTGTGCACATGCATTCATATGTATTCACACATGCAACAGAAAAAATTTTGTCTATTTGCAACCAAACCAGACAAATTTCAGGCAGTTTACCCCAGCAAAGTTCCTCCTTCTATCTTGCATTTGTTAACATAACACATCATCGTGTCCTATTTTCTCTTGCATTTTTAAAAGTGTGAACTCTAGAGTAATTTAATGTCCCCATTTACCACGCTTTTTATTGAATATAGAAATCAATAACAAACTGCTGGTCAATAAAGAGCTGCTTATGGAAGGGAAAAGCTTCTTGCAGGTGCTAAAAAGAAAAAAAAATAGAGAAATAATTAATATGTGTTTGACAGTGGCCACCGGGCTGTAACTAATAAGGGGAATGTATCATCTGTTAGGAGAAAGTTTTCATTTCACGGCTGCCTTGAAGACCTGGGGACATTTCTCTGGCTGTCTGCAAGAGCCAGGCATAGGTAGTTACCATCTCAGATGGATGTTTTAGCTAAGGAAGCAAAACTTTTTTTCATCTCATTCAAAGTACTTACTGTTGGCACAGAAGAATTTCCTCCAGTTCCCAGCAAGTAAAAAAACACTTTTACTGTGAAGAAGGATGGGGATCCTAATTCCCTCATCATCACCATCATCATCGTCTGGCTGTATCTGTCATCTCACTATGGTGTAGATCCTGCTCCCTCAGTGACACAGATTTTCTAGTTTTTCCTGCATGGCTGAAGATGTTAACTGCAGCCTATCACCCCATCAGCCTGCCATGCTTCAGTGATCTCGGTACTGTCCAGCAGAAAGGCTGATATTCACCCAGCTCAATTTATTACAGAAATTATGATATTCTACCCTTGTTGGACTGGAGAGGACCCTGGTCACCCGAGCACACTGGCCACTGCTCATGGGAATAAAGCAACAGGGACAGCAAGAAAAATGTTACAGTGTTGTATGAAAAAAAAATGCCATAAGAAACAAGCCCTCAAACCGATGGAGGACTAAACACATCAACCGATATTCACAAATAAGTTATTAGATTTGTTTTGGAACTTCCTCTGTTCCCTCTGGCTTTCAAATCCTGCAGTGAGGTGCTGCAGATAGTCAGGGCCATGATCACCTCTGCACAAGCTCACACCTATGACCAAGGGATCCAAATGGCACTGAACTCACACAGGTGGTGCTGTGCACAACCTTTGTTTAGGCAGATAATAACATCATTTCTTCCTTTCCAGGTGAAGACAGAAAGATGAAAGAAGGGGATTGCAGCAGGAAATAAAGAGTGTACAAGGCAGATTTCAAATCCTTTGCCTTGACAGCCAAGCTCTATCAGCAAGGTTTTGTGGACATATTCCTGCTGTTATTTCATTGTACAAAAACCTCAAATGCACTTTTTACCTTCTTTTGCCCCGTATGGTTTTATTTTCTCCTTCAGTGCTATCACATTTTAGTTAGAAGTGATCACTCTACATTATCCCACTGTTCTGACCCCTCAGGTGCCTCAGCTATTAGATTAGACTGCCCCATCCGTGAAGGCAAGGATATCGATATAATCTGTACATCCATCCTGATGAACCACTAACCACTACAAGATCACCTTGAGGGAGGAGGCATTTAAAATGCCCAAGAAATGAAATTTAGAGGCGAAAAAGACAAAGAAAAGGAAAAAAAAGGGAAAAAAAAAAAAAAAACGTTTGCACGGGGTACAAGTCCATGGAATAACAGCTTTCAGCAAACAATATTTCCTTTTGATGAGGAGAAGTCGCTGAGTTGCTGCTGCTGTTTGTTTTTTATAGGAGTATGAACAAAGGGCTGAGCTGTTCAGGTAGGAGAAATAATTGAGCCTGCAATCAGTTATAAGTCTCCAGATGGAGCCTCATTAGCTTTTCAGGCAACATACATTAAAATCCTGACAAGTTCATACCGAAGTCCCAACAAGTCAAAGATCTCCCAGGCATGTCTATGACCTGTAAGGATCCCTTGTAACCCTCACTGCTGCAGTATTTTAGTTAGAGAGGCAATGAGGAGAATGCTCCAGCTCTGAATGTAATCCATTCACAGCAGCAACGTGAAGGCATGAGGATGTAAACAGACTGACATTTGGTATATTTAGGGTTTAATCTATATGTAAATTTCTTGAACATACTTCAATAAAAAAATAATTCACAAAAATTTATGTTTACAACTTTGGGCGTGATTCTTTATGTCTTTAACTAATGGTCTCAGATCTGTACTGCTGTATTTTAAAACACGGAGCTGATAGATTGTTTGAACAGGAGCAGAACTGAACATTTCCTCTTGTAAATACAGAAGAGACCTGAGAGTTTTTTTAGATGAGTAACAAACAGTGGTAAGACACACAAGGCCTCTAGCAAGTTTAAAACTACACTTCGCTCTCCCTGTCCCCATCCCACTTGTCTTTTGAACAGGCACACAGAGCAGTGTGGATGCTCCAGTTGGATCCCCAGGCTGCAGAATCAGTGATGAGGACTCTGGACACCTCTGTGTAGGTCACGTGCCCCACAGTCTGAACACAGAATGCATTTACTTGAAGATTTGCAGAAAGTGAGGAAGCAAAATATCGTGGAGGAAACCCATAGCATTGTCCCAAGTGAGCTCTAACCAAACCAGTGTCAGGTCAAGAGCATTCTTAAAGACACATTCAGCACTGTCAGCAGGAGCTGAGACCTCCAGGGGATCTGGCTAGACTGAGTACAAAAAAAGAAATTTGCATCAGAGACATCATATTAAGGCCAGAAAAGGGCCTTAAAGAAAGACATAGGTCACTACCTCCTCTAGTTCCTCCTACAATGAGAACAATAACTCTTCAAGACAGCCAGCCTTGATTGAAAGTCTTCAAGCAATGGAGATTCATCATTCCATTAATTCTCACAATTTCTCATTTCCATGGCAGCGAAACAGTAGTTTTCATGCAAAATGAGAAGCAGGCATTTTGAAAGGAAATGCTCATACATACAGAGGGAATGAATCACAAATGCTCGTACTTAATATCCGCTTAAATCTCTCACAGCAACATGGAGGTTATAAACAAGAGCCCCAACAATTTTCAGATCTTTATCTAGATGCAATGTTCTTTTTAATCTTAAATTCTGTATAATGCAGGAAATGCTAAAACATATACTTTTGCATATCACCAAGCAATTCATATGGAGATGGTTTAATTGCCTAGTTCAGTAGGAGCCACATTAGTTATCTGCATGTAATTTCCAGAATATTTTATTCATATCATGTTTGTAGAAAGACTGAAGGAAAAAAAGGATTATATGCACTTGGATGGCTTTCTCTTAAAAAAGTAAGAATATTTACATGCCATATCTGATTTAAAATGTACCAGTTAGTAATATTGAATTGGGAAAATTTAAATATAGTTTCAAGGCAAAATACATGAGGAATACGTGGAGGTAAGTTAAGATCAAACCTGTTGCAAGCAAAATCAATAAAAATATTCATTAAAAACCTTGGCTGCTCAGAGTTAATGGTTCTCTTAGAAGGCTCTCAAACACCTTAAGGGGAAGACAATGCACAATGAAGACATTTAATTAACCTTAACTCTGACCCCCATAGCAATAGTATTCACATATCTTGCAATCATTATTTCTTCCCTACCTGATATGTACCTCTGAGAGCACACTTTCTCATCACCTTCTCATCACATGGATCTTTCCGTGCTCCTCTAAATTTCTCCAAGATAAGCATAAGGGACACTTAATGAAATCACAAATTGAATCATAGGCAACTAAATGAGAATAAAGACAAGCATAGATGGAGATCATCTCTTCTGCTGGGAAGGGAAAATCTTCAAGATATGAGAAGATGATCTGTAGTAATGCAAATGAAGCTGTTCCTCTCCCCTGGCTGAGAGGAGATATATGAAGAGAGAGGAAGAGTTACAGAGGGAGACAACCTTTTTTTTGGCACACAAGAGGCACTAAATGATTCTGGGAATGAGGAATGTGGCCAAACCCTCTCGATTCCCTGTTTGTAAGAAATAATAACCATGGCTTTCCCATGGGCACCAAAGTGGCAAGCCTTATGGAGGTCAGATGAAGGATGGGAGGAAGAGACTGGTCCAGGTTCCTTCTCAGAAAACTTTCCAGGTTTCTACTAACACTCTAGAATTTCCCCTCCATCATCACTGTAACCAAGATTAGAACCTCGGACTGGGAATTGTTGGAGATTTACTCTAAAACTTTTTAACTCAGCTTCCAAATGCACTGCTAATTCGCACAAGATTGTAAAGAACTCCTGAAAAAATATCATTTGGAAAAAGGAAAAGGCTGAGGATTTTAAAGATGTGAATAAGATACACTTGACTTACACACAGAATTTCTCAGTGTTCATAGGGGTCTGTGAGGACACACAGGTTTAATGGAAAGGGAAAGAAATCCCATACTTTACAGAAATTCCTGCTATGGGAGGTGATATAAGAGAAGTGTCATTTCCTTGCCCCACAAAGAACACTCACAAAGGAAGCCAAGCAGGTCTTAAAAAGGCAGATCTGCTAAAGGTCGACATGCATTAAGCCTTCAGCTGCACTGCATGAAGAGTAAAAAACACAACTGAAAGATGTATTTGAAAGTTATTTGGAGAAGAAAAGAACTATCTGTTCCTCACAATTACAAAATAGACATTCTAAGATAACAGTGAAGTGCCAAAAAACTGGAATGCAGACTATTTAGGGGAGTAAAATTTAGTCTAATATGGGTTATTTTTCCTTGACTTGTAAAGGCGTAACTGTGAACCTAAAAATCCTCTTAAGTCAACAAAGAGACTGCCATTTACTTTATCAGACTGTAAATCCAGTCCCAAAAAAGATAAGTGCAATGTGTGTCATTGACAAATGATGGAACTGAGGAGAGCTATTTTCCAGCCATAACCAGTTCCTTTGAATTCTCCCAAGTGCAACTCATGGCTGAAAGCATCATCCTCTGAAGCACAGCCTCTGCCAGGGCAGCACTTGGGCCTTTTAAACGGAGCAGGACAGCAGCAGCACCTGCTGTGGGGAAGAAAGCAGCTCAGGCGCTCACACATGGGCCAGGAGCAGGTTCTAGGAGCCCTGCTGGATCCCCTGGCCCACAGCTGCCCAAAGGTGTATGTGTCTGTTCAAACAGCTGGAAATTTCAGAACAAATGGGCTTGTGCAGCCCCTCTCAGGCTGTTCAGGACCAGGAATTCAGTCTCAGGAGAGATTATATGCTTCCTTCAATCGTCAGATCCACTCCCTTGGACGATGCTGAGGTGAAGTCAGCCTAGAGGGGTCTGGCCAGGCTGGATTGATGGGATAAGGCCAACTGTATGAGGTTCAGCGAAGGGAAGGGAAGGGAAGGGAAGGGAAGGGAAGGGAAGGGAAGGGAAGGGAAGGGAAGGGAAGGGAAGGGAAGGGAAGGGAAGGGAAGGGAAGGGAAGGGAAGGGAAGGGAAGGGAAGGGAAGGGAAGGGAAGGGAAGGGAAGGGAAGTGTCCTGCCCCTGGGTCACACAACCCCGCACAGAGCTACAGGCTGGGGGCAGAGTGGCTGGAAAGCTGCCCAGGGGAAATGGCCCCGGGGGTGCTGGTGACAGCAGCTGAACGTGAGCCAGGTGTGTGCCACACCTCAAATACCAGGTTCACTTTTGGGGCCCTCACAAAAAGCAGGTCATTGGGGTGCTGGAGAGTGTCTAGAGAAGGGTAACAGAGCTGGGGAAGGGTCTGGAGCACAAGTCCTGTGAGGACAGGCTGAGGGAGCTGGGGGTGTTCAGCCTGGAGAAAAGGAGACTCAGGGGAGACCTCATCACTCTCGACAACTCCCTGAGAGGAGGCTGTAGGGAGGTCTGGCATGGTGCCTTCTCCCAAGCAGCAAGCAATAGGACAAGGTCTTGAGGTTATCAGGGTAAGTTTAGATTGGATTTCAGGAAAAACTGCTTCACCAAAAGGATTGTCAGGCACTGGAACAGGCAGCCCAGGGAAGTGGTGGAGTCAGCACCCCTGGAGGTATTTAAAAGATGTGTGGATGTGGCACTTAGTGACAAGTTAGTCATGGACCTGACAGTGCTGGGTTAATGGTTGGACAGGATGATCTTAGAGGTCTTCTCCAATCTAAACAATTGCTGATTCTATGATTCAATCCTGTTTCATTTATGAGATTCAATGTGATGATAGGCCAACCTTTCCAACCTGAGGGCAATGGCCTTTTGCACCCATATGCAAAGCAAAATATCTGAAGACATTACTTGCTGGAGCAGACAGCCTCTGTTATATCATGTCATCGTGCAGACTGTCAAAATAAATGACTTTGAAAGATCTGGTAAAAGATACCAGGGGAGAGGCAGACAGATGGCTCAGATGGGAAAAGACAAACTCTTCATAAAAGCTCTGATTAGAGCTCACAGTGTCTTGGTTGTTTCCTTAGACCTGACTTTTCTAGGGCTTGCAGACCTGCCTGCACAGACAGCCTGACCTGCCTGCAGGTGAGCTGGGGTAGCATGGAGAGAGAGTCCAGACCCTGAAAGCTGCTGCATCGCTGCTGTGGTTTCCCTGGCAGGAGCTCAGCCCTACACGGAGCTCCAGCACCCAGGCTTTGACTTTGCTGGCTAGGAGTCACTCTGGTGGCACCTTGGCACAGCAAGATTGGTCTCTTTCTTTGAACTGACTTGGAAGGGCCAGGCAACACCCCTGGCCTGAATTATCCCCATTTTAACACCCTCTGTGTGCCGTGGGTGTTAAACCAAAACCCAGAGACTCCGGGGACTTTTTGGCTGAACTGCAGAAGAACCTCTCTGGCAGCAGATATGAATGACTTTGTAATAAATAATTCCTTCCCTGCCCTCTGAAATCCATATGCTGTTGACAACTCAGCTATTGAGTCATATTGGAAAAGAGTGGAGACCTTTTGCTCTGCCAGCTCTTGTTTTAAGCCTAACTGCTAGTTCAATGCAGCCATGAATTTTTGCCTCCTTGCATACAATATTTTGCTATCTAAAGCAGGAAAAGCGTGAGAAAAAAAACCCTCATCCTGGAAAGAAATTAGCATCCAGCAGCCTAATAACCCATTCTCTGCATCGCATGCAGGGTGATGTAATTAAAGCCATAAAATATTCAGAATTGATCTCCCCATTTGGAAGACACACTTGCAAAAAAACTAACGATGGCTGCTGCTGTGTGCCTAGGAGAGGATATCTCCCCCAAAAGGCTTTTCTGTCTAGGAAGCCTGCTGGTTCCATCCTGCCTCTCCCAGGGGAGATGAAGGTCGGATAACCCAGGCAGAAAATACATTCAGTTCCTGCCCAGCCCCAGCTCAAGGGGTCACAGCTCAATGCTTCAAAATCTGAGGTGGGCTGTCCTCCTGCAAAAATTTCCTGGAGCACAAAGTTCCCCAGGGCACATCCAAGGCCAGCAGCACATCCTGCACAGTGGTCACCAGCCCCTGCTCACCCCGCGGCAGTGACAGAACTCGTCACCAAAGCAAGGGGCACCCAGGCCCAGCAGATTAGTGACACTGCCACAGACTCACAGTGCCCATGGGTTCCAGGTCCCACAGAGCTGATGATTTACCAATGCACCCCATGGTTTGCAGGTCTCCTCTCACCCTGAAAATACCCACCTGCCACTTCCATTAGACAAACAGACTGCCCCATTCAAGCATTTGGTTTCGATGGTCTTGGTTTCATTCTGTACGTGTGAAAATCTCTTCAAGTCTGTTATGTTCCCTTTAGAAGCAGCACAAATTCCCTAATTTAGAAGTTTTAAAAGAAGGATGAGAAGTCAAGATGAGAAACCTTTTAAGCAGAGTTCATTGACAATAGTGTTTTAAGCTGTGCAGTCAACAGAAAGTATCTGATCGGCTTTCAGAAGACACCTTTAAACTCTGTATTACATCTCTCCTTCTCTGTTTTCTACCCTCATTTCAGCCACTGCTGTGACAGCTTTGCCAGGTCTCTTCATGCTTCAGGGCAGGGTTATGAAGCCAATGCTCTCCTTATAAAACCAAGTGTCTCGAAACAATTTGGTAGGAGATCTCCAGACTGATGCCTCCTGCCAAATCTCCATCCACCTCATCCCAAGAAAGAAGATGAGGATCTCTGTGGCCAGGCCCATCCCTGCTGCACTAGACATACTGCAAAACAGCACTTATCCCAGCCTATCATTTGGGACAAAAATCATTACTAAAACCCTGGACATCAGAGCCAGTAACTGCAAGAATTTACATTATAACCCAGTAGCTTCTCCCACTGTATTTCATTCTGAGAACCAGATATTCTTCTGGCATGTGTAGCTAAGAGACCAAATGCAGTCTGAGATCCACCCAGCAGCCAGCTCTGAGCAAGAAGAAAACTGTTCACCCAGTTCAGCTAAATCTTCCTTCCTGTCTCTTTAAAAAAAAAAAAAAAAAAAAAAAGCTGTCTTGTAGAGTACATTGGATGACTCCCCTTGATTTACAACTGGAGCCTTTAGGAGATGTAAGTAGTAATTATGACCTCCTTCTTAAATGTCTTGCTTCTGAAAGCCAAAAACAATCTGAATAAAAAAATTATTTGATCAATATTCTCCCACTGTTTTTCACCAATTAGGCATTTAAGTTAGTGTACCTTAAAAAATATGCCAGAGCAAAGGCTTCATGGGCTCAGCCTTGGTTGTTCACCTGTGAAAAATTAAATACGCTTAATTTTTGTGTGATAACAATTATGTAACTTATTTTTGGAAGTAAATATTTCAGCATAGATGAGCTGCACAGCACAGAAGAATGGACTTTGCCTGTATTTTGCCTACTGATAAGGGGCAGTTTTGCTGTCCCCTTGAATGCCTGCAGCACCAGCATTAACCTCTGCAAGCATCTTGAGAGAGAAATATAAAATAGCCCTCCCAGCAAAGCTAAATTCCACTGCCAGCTGACATTTGTTCCTTTTTATCTATACATTTGTCTAATTAAGAAGATATATTGCTGTTTTAATTTTCATATAAACTCTTTACTTGAATGGGGATGCATTCTGCAAACCAAACAAGGATTTATTAAGATAATAAAGCAAGCACTTCATAAAAATTTAAATGCCTGCTCTGAGCATCTTTTTTGGAACTAAGAGGCCAAACTGGGGGAAGTATCTGCAGCAAACCATTTCAGCAAGCCCATGCCCAGGTGCCTGTGTGAAGTCTGTGCGTGCAGGGGTGGCTTCCCATATCTGAGGCCACTTGCCCCCACAACACCTAGACTTCAGCAGGATTTTAGCTGTGTGCCAGCTTTGCACCTTTTCAAGCACAGGGGTGCCCCAGTTCAAATTAATGGATTCATTTACAAGGACCTTGGCTGGGGGGAAGGCATATTAGTTTCCCTTGCTTGTGCTGCATCGTCTGTTTATAACAACACAGTTAATCAAAGGAAGGGGAGATGAAGATCTTTTTTTGCCAGTGTGGCAGGAAAGAGCGTGAAGCTTTAATTGACCCCTCGAGAGACAAAGTGAAAAGCTTGTGGAATGAGCTGAATTTTTAACACGAGGGCATGTTTTCCTTTCAGTTCTGCTCTAGAGACTAAAAGAAAGGGTCGTGCTCCCAGCTCCCGGCTGCCCTGGGTGCAGCTGCTGCACCACCTCCTTACCTGAATCGTTTCAGAAGCAATGCTGCTATTAATACCTCAGGGCAATGACTCACAGTAATCCCTTAAACCCCATAATTGAAAAAAAATGGCCACTGCTGACTAATGATTTTGAGGCTGGGGCATAATGAATTGACTTCTGGAT